>CM077665.1:247597564-248864706 GCA_039707655.1 Elymus sibiricus
TTGGCCATTGTGGGATCCCTTCCCGCCATGGCGATAAGGGAAGAGGACCCGGGCCACTATAAATATAGGCCAGGCTGCTCCGTAGAGGGGGGATGGAACACCAACCGAGCGCCACCGCGAGGCATCCCACCACTATACTAGTTCATCCACAAACCTCCTCGTGAGGCAATCCACCAAAAGGCAAGAGTAGGGTTTTACGCTTCGCAGCGGCCCGAACCTGGGTAAATCCTCGTGTGCTATCTTCTTCCCCATGATTGAGTGAGTTCGTCGGGCCAGGCCGTCAGGTGTGAGCTTGAGGACGGATCTGGAGGGGATCTTCGCACACGCCCCTGTGTTTGAACCTCTTTGGGTTTTGCGGAGCCCGAAATCCGACATTTGGCGCACCAGGCAGGGGGCATGTCGAGGTCTTCCTCAAACTTTGCTCCTTCTCCGCTCCACCGCTCCGATGGCTAGCGGACAACACTGTCGCTCAGCGGCATGCCCACGCAACGTGGAAGCCCCATGCTTCGCGCTGGTGGATAAACAACCGAGGGCGTCCTAGCGGCTGCATCCAACCTCAGGATGGCCCCTCGCGGCCCCGTCTCACCGCATTCCCATGGGACGCCCGCGTGAGGGGGCTGCATGGGGGCTACGCCCAGGCCGGGCCTGGCGCACGCCACCTTCCCAGGTCCCTGATACCCGGTCTTCACGCGTCCCTCTTAGGCGAAAGCTGGCGAGGAAAGGTATAGGAGCCGCTCGTACGTCAAGGGGAACCCCTGAGCATCGCGACTTAGGGGCCTCACTGGTCACCTAGCCCCTCGCCCCTTGGCACCGTCCTGGTGATCCGGACGCCCCAACGGCAGTTGAGGTATGCGCGGGACCGGGCCTTGCCGACGCAGAGCTCAAGGCGCTCCAAATCTTCAAGTCAACCCCGCATTCGCCATGTTCCCTTCATGAGGGCTACTCGTACGTCAAGGGGGACTCCTGAGCATCGCGACTCAGGAGCCTCACTGGTCACGTAGCCCCTCGCTCCTTGGCACCGTCCTAGTGATCTGGACGCCCCAACGGCGGTCGAGGTATGCGCTGGACCGGGCCCTGCCGACGCAGAGCGCTACAGCAAGCAGGAAGGAAACAAGGCGAAGAAAGAAACCACATAATTTAACCATCATTACAAGCATTAAATGTCTCCGGAAATGCAAACAAGCCTAACGCCTCCGCGAGGCACGATGAACGTTACAAGGAAAGGCCCAGGAGGAGGAGCTAGGAGGAGTTGGCACCACCGCTCGTCCCGGCCGCGGGGAGCTCGTCGTCGACATCGCTGCCGTTGTCATCGTCGTCACTGACCCTTGTAGCTGTAGGAGGAGGTGAGGGAACGGCGACGCAGGCGAACTTCTTCATCAGCGCCTCCACGGCGCCCTCCACGACCGTCATCGTAGCGACGCGAACCCCAGGATCGACCAGGCGGATCACGGAGCCGAAGTCGAAACTCGGCTCATGAAGGTAGAGGTGGCTGAAGACGTGCGTCGCGGCCGCGAAGAAGAGGTCGCGGCACTCAGTCTCCAAGACGTTCTCCACCCTGGTGACGGCACCCTCAAGCGCCTCGAAGAGCTTTGAAGAGAGCCCCACGAAGCCGCTCTCAGGAGCCACCAGGGGTTCCGCGAATCCCCCCTGGCAGATGGAGTTCAGCGCCTGACGGAGCCTGAGTTCGACGGAGGGGAGGGCACCGAGCTCCGCAGCCTTCCTCCCCTCAGCCGCGGCAAGGGCCTTCTCCCTGGAGTCGAACCAAGCCTTCTCTGCGGCCGTTTCCTCCTTCAAATTGTCCAGGTGCTTACGCTCCGTGGCTTGGTCGGCCGCCGCCTTGGACAGCGCGGAGTCACGATCGGCAAGTTTGGCCTCGCAGGTCTTGAGGTCTTCCTCCCGCTGGCGAAGCCGTTCCGCGAGCACAGTCCTTTCCTCCTGAAGAGCCTTCAGGCGGACCTCCGCCTCGCCGCCACGCTTCACAGCAGACGCCGCATCGACCAGCGCCGCATCGTGGGCTGCCTTGGCTGACACGGCTTCCTCCCTGCTCTCAGCCGCGGTGGCCTCGGCTTGGCTCCAAACCGCCACGGCAGAGGCGTCGGCCTGGAGCCACCCTGAAAGAAGCCCCAAGCGCTCCTTCGCGAGGCGACCGTCGACGCTCCCAAGGGCGTCTCGGACCTGATCTAGGGCGGCATAGGCCCCATCCAGGGTGCCTGACTCGACCAGAAGGCCACAAGTCGGAGGCACCAAGGCCCGGCCCGGAGGCGGCGCTTGCGCGGCGGTAGGAGCCGCCTCCAGGGGGGCAGAAGCATGGAGAGCATAAGGCGCCGGAGGCTGCGGTACGACCGTAGACAAGGCAGGGACGGATGACCCCACAGCCAGCCGGCCCTCGGGGCCTGGCCTCTCAGGCAGCAGCGCAGATGCGCCCCCAAGGGCAGAAGCAACCTCTCCAACGGGCGCCGGGGGCTCCGCGGCCGTGGCAAGGAGATTCGTCCCGCTAGCCTCCTCGCCCGCGACATCCGGCGCCTCATCAGGCGACGGCAAGGCACCAGGAACGGGTGTCGCGTCGGAAGGCACCATCGGCTTGACGCCCGCCTTCTTTTTCTTCACCTTCGACACGGCGGCGCTCCTGATCGCCAAGCAAAGAAGGGACCATCAGCACCACCGCGCAGGACTACTCTCGCCCTTCTCCGGGGAAGCACCACCACATGGGGGAGCGGAGACGCCGCCCACAGGCGCCGCGGCGGGGGAAGCCGCATCAGCCCCAGACGCGGCCGCCTCACCCACAGGCTGCAGCTCGGGCAGGGGCGAGGCGGGCGCCTCAACCACCTTGTTGGCACGAGTTGGGCACTCCGAAGGAGGCCCGGCCTCGCGTTTCCTCGGGGTTGCCCGGCCGGTGGTCCATGCGGCCCGAGGTGTGGGCCTCGGCCCCCTGAGGAGCCTGGCGAGTTGCGGAGGACTTGCAGCAGGTGGCTCACCGGCATCGTCATCGTCTTCAAAGCCGCGAAGAAGCGCATTCCGCGATGGAGGGGACACTTCCTCTAGATCGTCATCCGCTGTCTCCTACGAGTTTTCCTCCTCGGCGGTGTCGCCGGAGGACACCGCCACTGGGGAGCCAGGGCACTTGACCGGAGAGAGCCCCAGTTCGTCGAAGGAGGGAATCGCGGCGACCAAATCGGCCTTGTCGTCGCGGCAGTACAGCGGGGCGTAAGCCTCAGGAAGGTCCCCGGGGTCACCGTTGAGCAGGGTCGGCATAGCCGTGTTCAGTTCCCCGGGGGTCAGGCATGTGGACCGAAGCCTGATGTCATCACCACCTCCCTGGTAGTCCCACATGGGCCTCGTGCGAGACTGGAGGGGCGCCAGGCGTTGCATCAGGAACTCCTTCACTATCATCCCCCTGTCAACTTCCTGGCGTTGATGTCTCGAGAGATCCACTCCAGGACGGGCTTGGCCCGGGGGTCGGAGAGCTTCGCGGAGCTCCATGCAGGAGTCTTCTCCGGCAGCCCCTTCGGAAGCTCCAGGCGGGGGTTGAGGCTCTTGAGATCCAAGAAGACCCAACGGTGCCTAAAGTTCTCCACTTTCTTCCCGGCCTTTAAGAGCATGTTCCCGCTCTGGACCGTGACGAAGGAGACGCTTGCGGACCGCTGAGCGCCGTCATGAACCCGCAAGCTGAAGAAATGGCGGAAGAGGGCCACCGAAGGCTTCACGCCCACGAAGGCCTCACAGTAAAAGGTGAAGACGGACAAGAGCAGGATGGAGTTAGGTTGAAGGTGGAGGGCCTGAACCCCGTAGTGCTCGAGGATGGCGGTGAAGAACTCAGAGAAGGGCGGAACGAGCCCAGAGAAGATGCTATGGAGGAAGAAAGGGTAGGCCGACTTGACCAGGTGGTGCTTCTCCACGGAGCCGCACCATATCAAGGTCCGCCCCCACTCGTTGGTGCCATCCGCCATCGACGGAAGCACTGGGGCGAGGTCCCTGTCCTTGGCTATGGTGGACTCTGAGAGCGCCGGCGAGATGGAAGCGGAGGCCGAGCCCTGAGCCTCAGGTTTCGACTTACCGGCGGGAGCCATCGAGAAGACTTTGAGGACGAGAAAGCAAGAAGGGGATACAATTTCCTCTTTGGTGCAAAGGAGGCAAGGACGTATGCAGGTTCCCAAGGCGTCCCACCAAAGGTTTCCATGCCGGTGCAACAAGACCGGACCAGCGGGCTCGGCAGGACGGATGTCACCAACGAGCCCACCACCGCATCACCACCAGCTACTTTGCAGACGAAGACCACCTTTCGTCAGGATAAGATGTACTTCCTGTCCCCTTTCGAATTTGGCCGTTGTGGGATCCCTTCCCGCCATGGCGATAAGGGAAGAGGACCCGGACCACTATAAATAGAGGCCAGGCTGCTCCGTAGAGGGGGGATGGAACACCACCCGAGCGCCACCGCGAGGCATCCCACCACTGTACTAGTTCATCCACAAACCTCCTCGTGAGGCAATCCACCAAAAGGCAGGAGTAGGGTTTTACGCTTCGCAGCGGCCCGAACCTGGGTAAATCCTCATGTGCTATCTTCTTCCCCGCGATTGAGTGAGTTCGTCGGGCCAGGCCGTCGAGTGTGAGCTTGAGGACGGATCCGGAGGGGATCTTCGCACACGCCCCTATGTTTGAACCTCTTTGGGTTTTGCGGAGCCCAAAATCCGACACCCGCATGTGATCAAGATGATCGGATACGTGCAAGCTTTGGATCGGTTGGGCTTCCCGCTCTTGGATGAGTTGGCTACTGATGCAGTTCTAGGTTCTCTTCCAGCTGGCTATGGGACGTTCATCTCGAACTATCTGATGCACGACATGGACAAGAAGCTCACTAAATTGCATGGGATGCTCAAGGTGGCAGAGAAGGATATTAAGAAAGGCAGGCATCAAGTGTTGATGGTGCAGAACTAGGCTCAGTTCAAAAAGAGTTGGTCCAAGAAAAAGGGTAAGGCAAAGGGCACGGAGAAGGTTGTGTCCACCGTAGAGCCGAAGTCCGGACCGGACTCAAAGACCATTTGCTTTCATTGCAAGGAAACTGGTCACTGGAAGAGGAACTATAGCAAGTGGCTTGCTGAGCATGGCAAGAAGGCCGGAAATGCTTCTACATGCAAAGGTACACTTGTTACATATGTTATAGATATTTACCTTATTGACATACCTAGTAGCTCTTGGGTATGTGATACCGGATCAGTTGTTCATATTTGCAACTCGCTGCAGGGGCTGGTAAGAACTAGGCGCGTGGCACAAGGGGATATTGACATCAGGGTCAGCAACAAAGCAAGAGTTACTGCATTGGAGGTCGGCACGATGCAGCTCCAGCTTCCTTCTGGATTTATTTTGGAATTGAATAATTGTTATTACATTCCCGCACTTTGTCGGAACATTATTTCTGCCTCATGCTTCATGAGTCAGTGTTATGAATTCAGTTTAAAGGACAATGGTTGTTCATTTTATTTGAATGGAATGTTCCATGGCTATGCACCCATTGCAGATGGGCTATTTATTTTGAATCTAGAAACGGAATCGGTCTATAACGTGAATGTCAATAGGCATAAGCCTAATGAGAGACATCTGACATACTTCTGGCATTGCCAGCTTGGACACATTAGTTTGAAACGCATGAAGAAGCTCCATGATGATGGACTGCTAACTTCGTACGACTTCGGGTCGCTCGAGACATGTGAATCATGCTTGCTCGACAAGATGACTAAGTCTCCTTTTGCAAAGAGTTGCGAAAGGGTGTCCGAACTATTAGAGCTTATACATAGTGATGTGTGTGGCCCAATGAGCATGATGGCCGGAGGTGGCTATCAGTACTTCGTGACTTTTATCGACGACTTGAGTAGATGTGGATATATCTATTTGATGAGGCACAAATCGAAAACTTTTGTAAAGTTCAAAGAGTTTTAGAATGAGGTTGAAAATCAACTCGGCAAGACGATAAAGCTTCTGCAATCAGATCGTAGAGGTGTAGTACCTCAGTTCACACCTCCGGGTACGCCGCAGAGAAATGGCGTGTCAGAATGGAAAAATCGAACCTTGTTGGACAAGGTCCGATTGATGATGAGCAAATCGGATTTACCCTTGTCATTCTAAGGATACGCTCTAGAAACTGCAACTTTCACACAGAGCAGGGTACCATTAAAATCCGTAGACAAGACACCACATGAGATGTGGACTGGCAAGAGTCATAGTTTGTCTTTTCTAAAGATTTGGGGTTGTGAAGCATTTGTCAAGTGACTCATGTCGGACAAGCTTACACCTAAGTCGGATAAATGCATATTCATGGGATATCCGAGGGAAACCTTGGGTTATAACTTCTACAACCAAGAAGAGAACAAAGTATTTGTTGCTCGGAATGGGGTTTTCCTAGGGAAAGAGTTTCTCAATCGAGAAGCTAGTGGTAGAGCGATGCATCTCGAAGAAATTCGATAGCCACTCGGGGACGACTCGGTTGGTGATAAGATCATACCGGAGTCAGTCAGGGAACCCATAGTGGAGTCGGCACCAGAACTACGGAGGTTGGAAAGATTGCGCAGAGTGCACGATGTGTTGTTGCTAGAAAGCGACGAGCCGACCACATATGAGGAAGTGATGGTGAGCCAGGATTTCGAGGCATGGCTGGAGGCCATGAGATCCGAGCTAAAGTCCATGGATGATAATCAAGTCTGGGACTTGGTTGATCCGATACCTGGCATAATTGTCATTGGTTGCAAATGGGTCTTTAAGAAGAAAACCGATGTGGATGGAAATGTTCAGATCCACAAAGCTTGGCTTGTCGCTAAAGGTTATGGACAAGTTCAAGGAATTTACTACAACGAGACCTACTCACCGGTAGTGATGCTAAAGTCGGTTAGGATAATACTAGTTGTACCTGCATATTTCGATTATGAGATATGGCAGATGGATGTCAAAACAGCTTTCCTTCATGGAACTTTAAAAGAGGGTGTATACATGATACAACCTGAAGTTTTTGTCGATCCAAATAACGCTGGTAAAATATGCAAGCTCAAGAGATCCATTTATTGATTGAAGCAAGCATCTCGGAGTTGGAATATTCATTTCGATGAAGTCATCATTGACCTTGGATTCATCAAGAACGAAGAGGACTATTGTTTATACCAGAATTCTACTGGGAGCTCGGTAGTATTTTTGATCCTCTCTGTGGATGACATACTGCTGACTGGAAATGATGTTTCGCTGCTGAACTCAATCAAGGAATCATCGACTGGCAAGTTTTCAATGAAAGACCTTGGAGAAGCAGTGTACATTTGAGGCATCAAGATCTATAGAGATAGATCGAGGAGGCTGCTCGGCTTAAGCCAAAGCACGTACATAGACAAAGTGTTGAAGCGGTTCAACATGCGTGAGGCTAAGAAAGGGTTCTTGCCCATCTCACATGGTATAAGGCTAATCAAGACTCAGAGTCCTACGACTTCTGATGAGCAAAACCAGATGAGTAGAATTCTGTCGGATTTCGGGCTCCGCAAAACCCAAAGAGGTTCGAACTCAGGGGCGTGTGCGAAGATCTCCACCAGCTTCGACCTCAAGCTCACAGCTCCACGGCCTAGCCAGATCGAACTCACTCAATCGCGGGGAAGAAGACGAACACATGGATTTACCCAGGTTCGGGCCGCTGCCAAGCATAAAACCATACTCCTGCTTTTGGTGGATTGCCTCACGAGGAGGTTTGTGGATGAACTAGTAAAGTGGTGAGCAACCTCGTGAGGGTGCTTGAGTGGTGTTGGATCTCCCCCTTTCTACGGCGCAGCCTAGCCTCTATTTATAATGGCCCCGGGTCCTCTTCCCTTATCGCATTGGCGGGAAGGGATCCCACAATGGCCAAATTCGAAAGGGGACATGAGGTACATCTTATCCTGACGAAAGGTGGTCTTCGCCTGCAAAGTAGCTGGCAGTGACGCGGAGGTGGGCTCGGTGATGACATCCGCCCTGCCGAGCCTGTTGGCCTAGTTTTGTTGCACCAGAATGGAAACCTTTGGTGGGACGCCTTGGGAACTCGCATAGGCCCTTGCCTCCTTTGCACCAAAGAGGAAACTGCTTCATCTATGCCCGCCTGCACCCGCCTGGCCCGGCTGGCGTCACCTCAGCCTCCTGAGGCCAAGCGCTGCATAGAGATCTCCGCCCTCGGGAGGGGGCCTGGAGAGTCCTCCTCCCTCCGGTGGCCTTGGCGTCATTCCCCTTGCGAGGGTGGGTCTCTCACGAGGGCCTTGTCTTGAGTGAAGCCGCACCGGGCCGTGCCGGGCCGTCGAAGTGGGCCACGCCCTGGCCCGCAGGCGGGCAGGTCTGGGTACCCCCGTTCCTAGAGCGCCGACAGTAGCCCCCAGGCCCAAGGCGCGCTTGGGTTGGCTTCGGGGCGAAGCCGGAGGAGCCGGCCCGAGCGACGCGGGCCCCAATTACCTATGGGCCCAGCCTGATGCGTGGCACGTAACGAGACGCGGACGCCTCCACTCCTTGAAGACCTCGGGAACCGCCTTGGGTCGAGCTGACGAGAAGCCCGCGCGCAGCGGCGACCATCATTGCCCTTCCTTGAATGTAGCCGAGTGTCTGTGTCTTCTCTCCTCTCGACCCACGCGGACGTGACCCAACGAGGGCAGACGAGGTGATGTGAAGCAGGGCCATCATTACCCGGAACGTGGAGGGGCATCAGTTGGCCTCCACCCGGCTATAAATAGGCAGAGGGGGCGGAGCCCCCAGCCCATCTCGATTTCTTGTTTCCTTGTTCAAGGCCCCCGCCCTCTCAACCATGACGCCGGTGAGGAGGTTTTCCGCCGCCGAGAAGGGGAAGGCCCGCCAGGAGGGGCCGGAGCAACAGCCACCCAAGAGGGGCTGGGGCCATCCCCGCAAGTACACCGTGGTGTCAACGGGGGCGCCCCGAGGGCGCAGCCGCACCCCCGCAAGGGCAGACGCCCCCTCCGGCACAGGCGGAGGCGGCGGGCGTGGCGATCGTGGGCAAGGAGGGAGGCCCTCAGCGGGCGCCTGACCACCGCGCCCGTGGTCCCACAGTGCCGATGTAGCCCCGGAGTTCGTGGTGTGGGTGGAGAGACCGGCGATCACCTAGCTGCAGCTCCCGCGCTTCTTCGCGGAGACGTTGTGGGCCAGCGAGCCCGCGGGCCTGTGGCTGCAAGCCGATGGTTGTTGTAGCGGCGCGTTGTGGGTGGAGATCGAGGCTACCCCGTAGGTTACGCCTTCTTGAGCCGCGGGTGGCAGACCTTCGCCCACGCCCACGGCCTAGAGGGGAGGCTCACGCTCCACTTCAAGTATGACAGCGCGGCGACGCTCTTCGTCAGGATCTTCGAGGAGGATGGCAAGCGCTTGGGGTGCTGCCCGGAGGGTGATGGCGGTGGCAGCGATCGCCTTCCCGCAAGTGGCAGCCCTTGCGGCGGCGGGGCTGTTGGAGGTGAGCTTGCCCTTGGCGACGGCGGTCATGCTTCCAGTGGCAGCGACACCTCATCAGAGGAGAGTCCAAGCGATGACTCCTACAACGCGCCATCGCGTCGGCGCGCTCAAACCTCGGGGGGAGCAGGCCGCGACGGCGCCGTACTCCCGCCCAAGAAGTAGCCACGCCGGCGCGCCACCACGGGCCCGTCAAGGAGGAAGAGGACTCCGACTGAGCGCGGCCGTGCCGAGCCTGGGCCTCAGGTCGCCTTCTTCTTCTTTTCTTTCCCTGCAATCAAGAATCATGGAGGGCCCTACGGGACATGTAATGAATTATGGCGCTTGCGCCTTTACCTCTTAGCATTTTCATCGCACATTCGGATTCCTGTTTTACTATCAACTGAGACTTCCCGCCTGTCGTGGTTAGGGTACTTAGCTTGATGCGTCTGCTGAGGGCCTCTGCGTCGTGAGGTTCGGTCGTAGCACCTGAGGAGCTCGGGGATCTTGCCAGGCGGTCTTCTTTCTTGCGAGCAAGGCGGTTTGGGAGCCTTCTTGGTGCTCTACGTCGGCAAAGCCCAATCCCGCGCGTACCTCGACCGCCGTTGGGGCGTCCGAATCACCAGGACGAGACCAAGGGGCGAGGGGCTACGTGACTAGTGAGGCTCCTAAGTCGCGCTGCTTAGGTGTCCCCCTTGACGTTTGAGCGACTCCCGAACTGTTCCTCGCTCTTCCCGGGGCTCCATGATGACGCGCCAGGAGCCCCCGAGCAAGGGTGAGGCAACACGCGCCTGGTGGCTCACTCGAGAGCATCGCGCAAGGACCAGGATGCCAAGGTCTTGGCGAGGTGTGGACACCGTGCACACCGTGCCCAGCCCCCGCTCGCGGGGCTCGTGAGGGTGAGCCCGACAGGTGCCGATTCACAAACAAAACTTCAAGACAGAACAAATTGTAAGGAGAAAAATTCCCACCCCTTTTTGAAATAAGGTTGCGAAACTTCGAGTTTCACTCCAGAAAATGGCAAATTCGAATACAAAAAGAAGCAAAGAACTGCCGCGTCCGGCCCCTAGGCTAGTCTTCGTCTTCCCCCAGCGCGGAGCATAGGGCCTCCACTAGGCATGGGCATAGTCATTGGAGGACAGTGTTGTCCGTCAGCGCGGAGCATGGGGCTTCCACTTGGACGTGGGTGGGAACCCCTCCGCGTCCTCGGGGGGCTCCGGGCGTATACAGCCCACTCATTATTACATGAGAGTGTCACGGGTAGAACATGCGGAGATGCTGGACATTCCAGGCATTCTGGATGAGGACCCCGTCCTTAGTCTCGAGGCGCACGGCGCCAGGCCTAGAGACGCGGGCGACCCTAAACGGGCCCTCCCACATGGGTGGGAGCTTGTGCAAGCCCTCCCTGGAAAGGACCCGCCTCAGGACGAGGTCTCCGACATCGAGGGTCCTTGAGCGGACGTTACGACAATAGTAACGCCGCAGCGCCTGCTGGTACCTCGCAGCTCAGAGCGAGGCTTGGCGACGGGCCTTCTCCCCAAGCACGAGGTCAGTCCCCCACGAGGCATCCTGACGCTCCTCGTCAAACGCTAGGACCCGCTGGGATCGATGTTTGACCTCGTGTGGGAGGACGGCTTCAACTCCGTAGACGAGGAAGAACGGGGTCTCGCCGGTGGGCTTAGTCGCAGTGGTGCGGATGGACCACAACACGGACTGAAGCTCATCGTGCCAACCCCTACCGCAGGCCTCAAGCTTCTTCTTGAAGCTTCTCGCCTTAAGGCCCCATAGGACCTCCGCGTTGGCGCGCTCGGCCTGGCCATTGCTTCGTGGGTGCGCCACTAAAGCGTAGCATATCTGCGTTCCAAGGTTAGTACAGTACATCTTGAAAAGGTTACGTGTGAACTGCGAACCGTTGTCGGTGATAATGCGGTTGGGGACGCCGAAGCGGCTCACGAGGTCCTTGATGAACTTGACGGCTGAGCCGGCCGGGATGGTGCGGACGGGCTCCACCTCCGCCCATTTAGTGAACTTGTTGATGGCGACGTAAAGGTAGCGGTATCCGCCGGCCGCTCGCGGAAAGGGCCCCAGTATATCCAGCCCCCAGACCGTGAAGGGCCAGGAGAGCGGGATGGTCTGGAGGCCCTGCGCGGGCTAGTGAATCTACTTGGCGTGGAACTGGCAGGCCTCGCAGGACCGGACTAGCTCGATGGCGTCGTTGAGCGCTGTAGGCCAGTAGAAGCCACTGCGGAATACCTTCCCTACAAGGGTGCGGGACGAGGAGTGGTGTCCACAGTCTCCCCCGTGTATGTCGGCCAGCAGCTCGCGCCCCTGCTCTTCGGATACGCACCGCAGCGCGACGCCGTTCGGACGCCTGCGGTATAGCTCGCCGTCCTGCAAACAATAAGCTGTGGCCTGGCGAACCACACGCTCCGCGTCTTCCTTCTTTCCTGGTAGGGCACCGTGGAGCAGGTACGCCTTGAACTCCTGCGTCTAGTCATCGGCCTTAGGCTCCAGCGCCAGGAGAAGTCGGGCTCCTGAGGCCGGGCCACAAGCTGGGGCCCCCGAAGGCGGCGCCGGCGGTAGCTCTTCATGTAGCGGCTCCTGATCCGCGGCCGGCGGTGCCGTAGACGGCTTGAAGAGCCTTTCCTCGAAGATGCCTGGCTCCTGAAGCTCGTGTCGCGACGCCCTCTTGGCGATGTCATCTGCCTCCTTGTCCGTGCCGCGCGGGATGTGCTGCAACTCCAAGCCCTGGTAACGCTTTTCAATCTTACGTACCTCTTCCAAGTATGCCTCCATGTGCTCGTCCTTCGGCGTGTACTCCTTGTTGGAGAATTAAGTTGACGAGGAGCTGGGAGTCGCCCTTGATGGTGAGGCGCTTAACCCCCAAGGCCGCTGCGGCCTTGAGGCCAGCGATCAAGCCCTCGTACTCCGCGATGTTGTTGGAGACATTCTCGCCATGCTGGAAGCAAAGCTGTACGGCGTAGTAGAGCTTGTCCCCGATCGGGGAGATGAGCACAACACCTGCCCCCGCGCCCCGACGCGCGAAGGCCCCGTCGAACTGCATGACCCAGCCATCAGGCGCCTCATCGCCGGGGGTGAGGGACTGGCCCTCGTCCAGTCCCCGGTCGGGAGCGTCCGTCCATTCGGCCACGAAGTCCGCCAGGGCTGCTCCCTTGATGACCCTGGTTGTACAGAACTCCAACTCGAAGGCCTACAGCTCGATGTTCCACTCTGCGACCCTACCCGCAGCGTTGGGGTTGCGCAGCACCTTCTCAAAGGGATACGCAGAGACGACCTTAATGGGGTGGCACTGAAAGTAAGGGCGCAGCTTCCGCGAGGGGACGAGGAGCGCGAGTAGGAGCTTCTGCTGCATAGGGTAACCCGGGTGCTCGACGAGGGACAAGCCATCCGCGCTGCCCTGCTCTGCAGCGGGCACATGGGACCCTGGTGTTTCATGGGTCGTCGAACCAGCCGTAGCCTCAGGAGTGCCATCCTGAGGAGGTGAGGACTTCGGGGCATCCTGTGAGTCACCTTGCTCCGTGCCTGGGGACCCGCCGGCGCCTGGGGGTGTTGCCTGCGCGCCGGCATGTTCCTCCCTGACCGCCACGAGCGCGGCACTGGCGGAGTGCGGGGTGGCAGCCAGGTATAGCACCAGGGGCTCACGAAGGCGAGGCACCACCATCACCGGTGGGCTTGTGAGGTACCGCTTGAGGTCTTCGAATGCTGCATCCGCCTCCGGATTCCACTCGAAGGGGCCCTTCCTCTTCATGAGCTTGAAGAACGGGAGGGCGCGCTCGCCAAGCTGGGAGATGAAACGCCCCAAAGAGGTCACGCAGCCCGCCAGCTTCTGCATTTCCTTGAGGGTCTGAGGCGGGCGCATCTGGCTTATAGCCTTGATCTTCTCCGGATTTGCCTCGATCCCCCGGTGCGACACCAGGAAACCGAGTAGTTTACCCGACGGAACCCCGAAGACACACTTCTCGGGGTTCAGCCTCAAGTTCACCCACCGCAGGCTGGCGAATGTCTCCTCCAGGTCCTCGATCAGGGTCTTCCCCTCTCGCGACTTGACCACGATGTCGTCGACGTAGGCCTCCGCGTTCCTTTCGAGCTGCTGCCCTAGTGCGATGTGCATCAACCGTTGGAAGGTTGCGCCAGCGTTCCGCAGCCCGAAGGGCATGCAGGTGTAGCAGAACACACCGCACATGGTGAGGAAGGCCGTCCTCTCGACGTCCTCCACCGCCATCTTGATCTGATGGTAGCCGGAGAAGGCATCCAGGAAGCATAGGAGGTCGCACTCGGCGGTGGTGTCCACGATCTGGTCGATGCGCAGCAACAGGAATGGGTCTTGGGGGCAAGCCTTGTTGAGGTAACGTATATATAATTTTTTATTGGAACGCTTCCAATAACTTCTCCCACCCCCGTCCCACCCCCTCCCACCCCCTCCCACCGGCGATCTCCACCCCCAACAATGGTGATCTCTAGGCGTCCTAGATCATCATGGCTGCCCTATTGCATTGGGATCTCAACCCCGGCATCAAGGTGGCGCAACAGGTTCGTTCGAAATTCAAATCTATGGTTCACTTCTCCCCCTCATCCGGATCCAAGGAATTTTTCTTGGTCGTCTCCTTCTCTTCTGCCTGTTTCACCCTCACGGAGGAATCAGTTGGATTAGCGCTGCAATGCTACCTTGGAGGATCTGCAGATGGATTTAATGTAAAATCTCTTGGAAAAAGAACCTTCAGGTTCTCGGTTTCATCCAATCGAGTTGGACATTTTGTGTATGGTCTAAAGGATCGAGTGTGGCCATATTTTGTTTGTCATTTCCATCTGTTTAAGGATCTCATTGATTATTCAAGTTGGGATAGTGCTCCTCAATGTTATGGAGAATTATGTGATATTTCGGCACGTACACCAATGGCTATAAAATCTGATCTTGGTTTTCTAAGGTCAAGTGCAGTTTCTGATCGCTCTGCGGAAAAGGAACTTGAAAATTTTGGTTTTTCTTTTCATGGATCCGGAGACTCATTATTATCCAGATTTGATGACTGTGCTCGTGCGGACAACAATGATGATTATAATGGAGAAAATCATGCCTCACAGTTCAAGCCGCAGGAATCTCTCCATTTTGGTTCTTTGGATCATCCAGCTTGCATAGGTGTTAAACAGATGCATGCACGTACTTTCATGGGAGTTCACTTTGAGGCACACTATTGGTCAAACCTTTCGGAATTCCTATTGGACAGTATACTGGATTTACGTCAAGGGACTTATACACATAATGATATCAGATTGAGATTGAATCTTTTTTCGGTGCCACCCAATAAAGTGATTTATGAACTTCTCAATCGATGTAGTACTTGCTAAAGAAGAGGAAACCATATCATTTGTCATGTTTGTCTTGAGCTGGGTCACATTTGCAATAATTGCTATACGAGGAATGATGATCATGCTGCTTCGTTAGTAAGCAATAAGACCCGTTTCGTTAGAACCCACAAACACTCCAAAGCACTAGTGGTTAATAAGGTCAAACAAGTTTGGGTCCCTAAGATCTCAAAAGCTTTCTGTACTCTTTGCTTAAGAACGGGTCATCCTAGGAGGTTATGTAATACAGGTCCAAGGTGCAAAATCTGTGATCAAATTGGCCACTTCAGTCCCTATTGTCATGATAAATTCCGAGGCAAGGGAGTTTGGGTTCCCAAACCAAAAAAGTGTACCACTAAGCAAATACCATCACTGGGTAACAAATCGGTCGCTATATGGATACCCAAGATTTCATGCCAACAAACTATACACGAAATCCGGGATCACATGAAACTCAGGGAACAAATTTATTCGGAGGGAGATACCGGTCTACGCGATAATCGAGGCGCCACGCACTCATCCATTACCCTGACACAACCGCAATATCCATCCAAACAAAACAATCCGTTTCCTCTGTGCGCCCCTGCAAACTCCTCCTTGCCACCTCCACCTACAGCCATGGCGAACTTCCCTATTGTCCCCCACTCCTTCCTCCCCGGGCCGGTTCATCTTGAAGATGGACCAGCTGATCGTCTCCAGCGAAATACTATGGTGGTGGGAGATCCGCCGCTCTCTCATGAGCACTTCGCCATCATCACCATCAACAGGCATATCATGGAGGATGAAAGAGCCGAGGTGGTGGCAGAGCTACGTCGTATCCTTGAACAAGACTTCTTGCTTACGGTAACCTACCATGGAACTTACCCTATTGGGGCGAGTTTATTTGGTTTCTCCTCGTCTACTGTCAGAGATGATTTGATTGCTATGGGTCCATATCCCTACGATGAAGAGTATACTTTTTCTGTGGTCCGCCATGATGAAGGAATTAATATGAGAATCCCAGTATTTGAAGCAGAAACTTGGATCATGTTCCTAGCTTTTCCTCTAGATTACCAGACTGAATGCTATGTCAGTAAGGCTGTCTCATGTTTTGGGAAACTATTACTCTGGCAAAGCCCTGGTGTGAATAAGGCACGAGTAATTGTACGTGCTCTCATTACTAGCTTCAGTAACATACCCTGCAGTCTAATTATTAAGAGAGCTAATCCTTATGGAGGGCTTGGAAGATCTTGGACAGTACCAGTCTATATCCTGCATAGCCACCCAACAAATCCTCCTAATGCTGGTACTGAAGAGCCACCACCTCCTCTGAATGCTTCACCACATCCACGCCAGTTACCATACCTGGCAGCAGCACAGGAGCACATGTTACAGCAACACATCTGGCAGCAGCAAAATGCTGAAGCTGGTTGGGCCCCAGATGTTGAGCATGGACCACAGCAGCAGCTGCAGGAGAATGGATGGGGAGTATGGCCACCAGAAAATCCTCCTTCTCCAGTATTCAGGGGTACTAGCTGGAGGCAAATCACTGGATATGATGGGCCATCTATGATGGATGGAATAACCCTAGAGCATAATAGTTCAGATGATGCCATGGATCTTTGGCACTCACATGTTATGGAAGTAGAGCAAGCTGCAGATGCTGTCACTGAAGGGAGGTCTGCAGGCAGATTAATGTTCATAAGTGCTGGTGGCAACAGGTCTGAACTGGAATTGTCTCCTCTGATGGCTTATTTGCACTTCATGAAAAATTATATTTACAGGAAAGGCCCACTCATGCTCAAGCACGGTGAACTGGAAACTGATCAGCCGGATGCCTCCATTATCAAAATGCACGGTTGACTGATTTCTTCAGATCTTCCTTCCTGTATTCATCTTGGCCTGCTTTCTGGTCCACTAATACAGACTTTGTTATTCCCAAAAGGACATGGTCTGAGGCCTTTGAAAATGTTGTTTCACTGATATTTGCAGTACCTGATAATAATGATCCACCTGCCAGCAAGAGGTTCAAATTGGACTTTGATCTCAACCAACCAGTGGAGGTTGCTCACATAATTGAGAAGTAGCGCAAAACCAAGAGGAAATCAAGAGCAATTAAGCTAGTGCCAGAGAATGATCTTCAGCTGCGCAGGAGCAAACACTCAACAAAGTATGATGGGTTCAAGGTAAATAATTTCTCTGAAAGGCGTGCTATTAAATCAAAAGTTCTTCCCAGAGTTATACCCACTATTCTCAATGATAAACAGAGTGATCACGAGGTGGCGCAGAAGGAGATTCCTAAGCCCACGTCCATCCCCACCATCTAGTGCATTGGAGTAGACCTGTGTTGTGTAGATGCTGCAGAATTATCCCCAGAGATCCTCCAGTCTGAAGAACTAGAAGTGGAGGCTGAAGCAACACCAGCCTCTGAATGAATAAAAAAAGCTGGAATGTTTTATCATGGAATGTCCGTGGCATGAATTCAGATAAAAAACTTTTAGTTATCCGTAATTGTATTGACTCTAGTGGATGTGATGTCATTTGTCTGCAAGAAACTAAATGTGTCTCTTTTGATCTTGCTTTTATTAAGACTTTCTGCCCGATTTTTTTTTGACCAATATGCTTTTGTTCCCTCAAGAGGGGCATCTGGGGGTCTTGTCACCATCTGGAATAGCTCTACCTTAACTGGCACGGTTGTATCCTCAGAGTTCTTTGCGCAAGTTATTCACTTTGTGTCTAAACAGTCTGGGGACACTTGGAAACTAGTAAATGTCTATGGACCATGTGATGGGCAGGATAGAATGGAATACACAAACTGGTTATTTGATCTGCAAATTCCTCACACTGAGAATTGGATGCTTCTCAGATATTTTAATTATATCAGATCTCCTGATGATCGTAATAAGCCAGGAGGTGATCATAATGATATGCTAACATTTAATGAGTTCATTAGGGAACAATGCCTTGTGGAAATTCCTGTCAAAGGTAGAAAATATACCTGGAGTAATATGCAACAAGAGCCACTCTTGGAAAAACTTGATTGGTTCTTCACCTCGAATCACTGGACCACTTCCTTCCCCAATACCACAGCCAATGCCAATGCTAAGGTGACATCGGATCATGTGCCATGCACAGTAAACATACAGACCAAAATTCCACACTGCAAAATCTTCAGGTTTGAACCATACTGGATAAAGCACCAAGGTTTCCAAGAAGTGGTTAAACAATGCTGGGAAAAACCTTGTTACATGGCTAATAGTGCAGCAAGAATTTGTCACAAACTAAAGAGATTAAGATATATACTGAAAAAGTGGAGTAAAGGTTTATCACATCTGAAAATTCTGCTGAGTAACACCCAAAAAGCTATTTATGAACTAGATGAGATTGAGAATCTCAGACCACTCACTGTACCAGAGAGGAACTTCAGATCAATACTGAAAAAACATACTCTGAAGCTATTAGACTTTCAAAACCAGTACTGGAGAAGTAGGTATACTATCAGGATTATCAAGTTTGGAGATGAAAACACAAAGTTCTTTCACAGAATGGCTACTGAGAGATACAGACAGAATTCAATAGCTTCATTGAAAAATACTAATGGTGAAGATGTTCAAGATCATGCTGGTAAGGAGGCAATTCTATACACTGCTTTTAAGGAAAGATTGGGCTGCCTACTCCCTCCAAATCAAAAGTTTGACCTGCAGCAATCATCAAATCTGAAAATCTTGACTGCTTGACTGTACCATTCACACAGGAAGAAATAGATGATGTCGTCAGAAAAATGCCAGCAAACAGAGCACCGGGGCCTGATGGATTTTCAGGACATTTCATCAAGGCTTGTTGGGAGATCATCAAAAATGATGTCTACCAGCTGTGTAATGATTTTCATGATGGAATACTGGACATCGAGAGCATCAACTATGGGTACATCACATTAATCCCCAAGATCAACACCCCGGTTGGCCCCAATGACTACAGGCCAATCACACTGCTTAACTGCTGCCTTAAGATCATCACTAAAATATTAGCAAATCGACTCCAATTTGTTATACTAAAGATTATACATGAAAACCAGTATGGATTCTTGAAGGGGAGGACCATCCAAGATTGCCTTGCGTGGTCGTTTGAATACATACACCAATGTCAAGCGTCGGGACAGAAAGCTTTTATTCTTAAACTTGATTTTTCGTAGGCGTTTGACACTATACAACACTCAGCGATGATCAATATTATGGAGGCGATGGGGTTTAATGATAAGTGGCTCTCCTGGAAGAAATGCATCTTCAAATCTGGAAAATCTTCGGTACTGTCAATTCCAATGTCTGGCTGGAGTGCGGCAAGGCGATCCCATGTCCCCTCTCATTTTCGTCCTTACAGCAGACTTGCTTCAGGCGGCGATAAATGATGCGATGCAAAAGCAACTTCTGACGAGCCCGATCCCTGCGGATGATGGATCCAAGTTCCCAGTGGTGCAGTACGCGGATGACACGATTATTGTTATGAATGCGTGCAAGCAACAAGCAATGGTCATGAAAAAGATATTACTCGATTACGCAGACTCAGTGGGACTAAGGCTGAATTTTCAAAAATCAACGTTGGTTCCGATCAATCTCACACCGCAAGAAGCAGGTGAACTAGCCTCGATATTCCAATGCACAGTTGGTGTCATGCCGTTTACTTACCTAGGACTCCCGATGGGCACCACAAAACCGACTGTTACAGACTTGATGCCACTGGTATGTAGAGTGGAAAGGAAGCTGTCTTGCACACTGAGTATGGCCTCCTATGGAGCCAGACTCACTCTGGTAGACATAGCTCTGACATCGATAGCCATATATGCCATGTGCGCCATCAGGCTCCCCCCAAAGATCCTTGCCCATTTGGACAAACTGAGAAGGCTGTGCTTGTGGAGGAGAAAAACAGAGAGGGGGACTACCTCCCAATCGCTGGTCGCCTGGTCTATAGTTTGCAAACCCAAACTCAGAGGGGTCTGGGGATCATTGATACGAAAACACTCAATACTGGCCTCCTGTTGAAATTCTTGGACAAATTTTTCAACAGACAAGAAGTACCATGGGTTAAACTGGTGTGGAACACATACTACATGCACTCTGTACTTCACGCAACAGGACCCTGTGGATAATTTTGGTGGAAAGAACTGATCCTGTTAATGCCGATATACAGAGGAATCACATCAATCAAGATAGGGGATGGCCTGACGACGCTCTTTTGGAAAGACCTCTAGGGTAAACATATTCTGTCGGAGCGGTACCCGAGGGCGTACTCGTTCGCTCTTGATGAAGATGTGACTGTTCACGATCTGTTGCTATCTGAATCGCTTGGTGTCAATTTCCACCTGCCACTATCATCGCAAGCTCATGTGGAAGTTAGGCATCCAAGAGGAAGCCAGGGATACTCAAATCGCACCAGGCTGTGCAGATGCGTGGACGTATGTTTGGGGGAACAAATACACATCGTCAAAATTCTATCAATATTGTTTCAGAGAGATTTCGGTTCATAAATCTTACAAATGGATTTGGAAATCCAAATGCACCAAGAAACTGAAAGTCTTCGCATGGCTGCTCCTGGTAGACCGACTGAATAGAAAAGATATGCTGCACCGAAGACACTTTGTGATTGAAGACCATGGGGCTCGAGCAGGGGAGTGTGTTCTCTGTGATGACAGGCAAGCAGAGACGCTCGAACACCTATTTTTTCAGTGCCAGTTCTCCCGATGCAGATAGGACGAGCTGCAAATAAATTGGGGCGCGAGAAACGGGAGATTTGAATGGCTAACAGAAGCAAAGGCCAACTGGGCCAGGCCCATGTTCATGGAGGTGTTTGTGGTTGCGGCCTGGTCCATATGGAAGGAGAGGAATGACTTCGTGTTTAAACATATTCCTCCCTCCCGCGTCTCCTGGCTGAGAAGATTTAAAGCAGACTTTGGGGCGCTCGAACACAGAGTTGGTGAGAAAGCACAAGAATTCGTTATAACTTTTGTTGAAAGTGTTAGTTGAGGTGGCAGTCAATGTCTAGAAGGAAACGTGTCCACATGCCAAGACTATACGATCCCCCTTAGATGTAGTTAGTGCAGGCTGGTATACCCTTCTGAAAGATGGCGTACCACACTGACCCATCCTAATTCCCTCTCTAACGTCCCCCCTCCTTTGTAATGCCTTTTGTACTTAACTTATTCCTTTTATTATTTATAAAAAAGACTGTAGGAAACTCTCCTATAGTCATTCACAGTTCAAAAACAGAGCCTTGTTGAGGTTCGTGAAGTCGACGCACATGCGCTCCTTCCCGCACTTCTTCGGGACGACCACTAGGTTGGCCAGCCACTTCGAGTATCGCACCTCTCGAATAACCCCGGCTTCCTTCAGCTTGCCGACCTTTTGGGCGATGAACGCTTGCTTCTCTTGGGCCTGTCTCCTCGCCTTTTGCTTAACCGGACGTGCGTTGGGGCACACCATGAGGTGGTGCTCAATGCGTCCTTGTTCGCGTGGAGAAAGGCCACCAACGCCTCCTCTTGCTCCGGCGGAAGGCCGGCGCCGATGGTGAAGGTGGGGCCAGGGCTCCCGTCCTCTACGGGCACCTGCTTCGTCTCAGCCCGGTTCTAAGAGAAACTGCTTCTTCTTTACCGGTGCGACGTCCCCGGCATCCCCAACATCATCCGGAGCCTGCACGGCGCCCCCAGCATCGGGGCGCGCCGCAGCCACGGCCTTTTAGGCGAGCCTGAGTGCTCAGACCGCGTCCCTGGCATCCCCAGCGACGAAGATGATGGCGCCGCTCCCAGGCATCTTGATGACGTTGTAGCCTGGGTGCATTGCCGCCATGAATTTGGCGAGGGCGGGGTAGCCGAGGATCGCGTTGTAAGGGAGGTGGATGTGGGCGACGTCGAAGTCGATCTGCTCGGTGCAGTAGTTGTAGCGGGTGTCGAAGGTGACGGGGAGGCGCACCTGCCCCAGCGAGGTGACGGAGCCCCTGGCTACCCCAGAGAAGGGCCTTGAAGGTGCGAGCTGGTCGTAGGGCACCTGAAGCGTGTTGAAGGTTTCCACGGAGAAGACGTTGAGGCCGGCGCCGCCGTTGATGAGGGTCTTGGTGACGTCCATGTTGCTTATGGTCGGTGTGCACAGCATGGGGAGCGTACCGGCAGCGACCGTCGTCCTGGGGTGGTTGTCTGGGCCGAAGGTGATGTCGACCTCCGGCCACGCCCGAGGCTGCGGGGCCTCGAGCCGTGGCTGAACCGCGCCCGCCTGGCGGAGGAACTGCTTGACATGGCGGGCGGAAACAGGCACCTGCGATCCGCCGAGGATGCATGCGACCACAGGATTGGCCAGGCCAGCCGCGGCGTCCCCGCACGCCGAGGGCTGCCTGGCCTCGGAGGCGATGCCGACCATGGAGCTGATGATTCGAGGCCGGACCGCAGCCGCGAAGGGAAAGGCTTTGACACGCCCCCTACCTGGCGCGCCAAATGTCGGATTTCAGGCTCCGCAAATCCCAAAGAGGTTCGAACTCAGGGGCGTGTGCGAAGATCTCCACCAGCTTTGACCTCAAGCTCACAGCTCCACGGCCTAGCCAGATCGAACTCACTCAATCGTGGGGAAGAAGACGAACACACAGATTTACCCAGATTCGGGCCGCTGCGAAGCGTAAAACCCTACTCCTGCTTTTGGTGGATTGCCTCACGTGGAGGTTTGTGGATGAACTAGTACAGTGGTGAGCAACCTCGTGAGGGTGCTTGAGTGGTGTTGGATCTCCCCCTTTCTACGGCGCAGCCTAGCCTCTATTTATAATGGCCCCGGGTCCTCTTCCCTTATCGCATTGGCGAGAAGGGATCCCACAATGGCCAAATTCGAAAGGGGACATGAGGGTGGGTCTCTCGCGAGGGCCTTGGCATCGTTCCCCTCGCGAGGGTGGGTCTCTCGCGAGGGCCTTGTCTTGAGTGAAGCCACACCGGGCCGTGCCGGGCCGTCGAAGTGGGCCACGCCCTGGCCCGCAGGCGGGCAGGTCTGGGTACCCCCGTTCCCAGAGCGCCGACAAATTCCGTATGCTTCGGCAATAGGATCCATCATGTATGCCATGCTATGTACTCGGCCTGACGTTGCATATGCAATAAGCTTAACAAGCAGATACCAGGCCGACCCAGGTGAGAGTCACTGGGCAGCGGTGAAAACTATCCTGAAGTACCTAAAAAGGACTAAAGAGATGTTCCTAGTTTATGGAGGTGAGGAGGACCTCTGCGTAAAGGGTTACGCTAATGCTAGTTTCCAAACCGACAGGGATGATTGTCGATCGTAAACTGGGTTCGCGTATGTCATGAATGGAGGAGCAGTGAGCTGGACGAGTACCAAGCATGATACGGTGGCTGACTCCACAACAGAGGCTGAATACATTGCGGCTTGTGAAGCCGCAAAGGAAGGTGTTTGGATTCGGAAGTTCCTGGAGGATCTTGGTGTGTTCCCGGGCTGGTTAAAACCGTTGGACCTTTATTGCAATAATTCAGGTGCCATCGCACATGCCAAGGAGCCGAGACAACACCACAAGACCAGGCACATAGACCGAAAATATCACTTGATATGAAAGCTCATAAAGAATGGTGATACTAATTTATTCAAGATTCATACGGATGCAAATGTTGTAGATCCGTTGACTAAGCCGCTTCCACAACCCAATCATGAGGGGCACGTTAGAGCTATGGGTATTCGATGTCTATTTGATTGACTCTAGTGCAAGTGGGAGACTGTTGGAGATATGCCCTAGAGGCAATCATGTATGATGATATTTCCTATGTGTTTATAAATAAACATAGTCCTTGGACATTATCAATGGTGTGAATTATAAAGTACGTGACTTGTTTGCGAGACTATGCATTGTATGATGACTGTCCTAAATGGTCCCTAGTCGAAAGGGCTGTGTGGACGCGCAGCCAGTTAGACTAGCATATGACACGGTGGATGGTTTGGTCTCACATACCATGTAGCATTGGATGCTAGCCGGATAATATGGACTCAGAAAGATCTGGTCGTATTCGACGTAGTCTGATCCGAGTCGGGATAAGGTCTGAGTTGGATAGACGCAACTATGAGACGTAGATATAGGTCATCTGTGAGTCTTTAGTACAACATACATTCTATGTCCTAAGACCTGAGCTAACGCATGTACTTGGGATGGTGATAGACCTGCTTTGGGCCGACCAAATGCTACTCCATAACTGAGTAGATATAAAGGTAGGTTTCGGGCTTGTCCAGACCCATGTTGCGAGACATGGTTGAGCAAGATGCGATTTGCCCCTCCGATTAGGAGAGATATACTTTGGGCCCCTTGGGTGATCCGGCCTGGATAAGCATGGCCATGAGATGAGGATTATGAGATAATCCGAAGTGTTCGTCGAATTCACTGGAACGAGAAAGAGGTCGTGCTGCAACAAGGATGACCAGGTCGCCTTGAGCATGACAACATATATCGTGTGGCAAAGGGAACAGAAGTGTGAACTACAGGTTTGCCTAACCAGCTTCATCGGACACTTGGAGTCCGCACGCTTTGCTAGAGGCCGCTATCGACTAGCTGAGCCGGATATGATCAGACTCGCGACCAAGTGAACGAGAACCTAAGGGGTCGCACGCTTAAGGGAAGGAACTTATGGGCTTTAGGATCCGTGCAAGGCCCAAGTGTTGAGCCCGTGACGGATGCCTATATATAGTGGAGGTGCGACACACTCATTCGGTTGATCGTTTCGGCGCCGTCATTAGGGCTTTACATGTGTTGAAAGTAGCCACCTCCATTCGCCGCCGACTATGTGATCGGACCTAGCAGTCCACCGTACGGTGTTCCTCCTGCATGCGCGGATACCATTAGAGGCGGTGCACTTGTGCCGCTCTAGCGAACCTGTACGTGGGATCCGGTTACCGCCTCTTCGAGGGAGATCGGACGAGGAGAAGACGAACTTCGCGAACGCACTACCCCAACTCTACTTCTGCTGCACGGCACTGTGCGTATAGTGGTAATGATCTGTGATCCATCTCTGTAGCATGTTCGTGGTTGTTCTACGCATAGGAATTTTTTATTTTGCATGCGATGCACCTACGGTAGAACCAAACAGCCTGATCTCGACTGCAGTTGTAATGATGGTTTTATCGCCCCGCCCACAATGCGCATTGAATGCGGGACATTAGAGAGGTGGTTTGAAACGGCGCCACAGGGGCGCGCCTAAAAACCGCGGCCACGTCGGACTGGGAGAGGCGGCCTCTACGTATTCCTTCTTTATAAAAAGAGGAACTCACAGAACCGATGCTCATCCCAACCACAGTTCTCCCAATCTGCCGCTTCCTCTATTTCTTCTCTTGCGCAGCGCAGGCTCCCCGCGCCGCTCCCTTTTTCTTTATCACCGTCCACCTTCGAGTCCTCCATGGCGTCCAAGAGGGTGGCGCCCGTCACTGCTCCCGGTCCGTCGAAGAGGACCAGGAGAGCCGCTGGCTCGGATGCGGATGCGAGGAAGGACGCCTTGGCGACGGCCCAGAGGGGTGGCGTCGTCTTCTTCCCTTCTGTGCTGAAGGAGATCGATCTCGTTTCAAGGTACGCGCTGATGTGGGGGAGATCAACCAAGTGGCATCATGCGCCGATAGTGATCCCCGACGATTCCCAGCCCAATGCAGCGAAGTACCCATTTTTTGTGGCATACTTCTACTACGGGCTGGTTCCCCCTTTCTCCGTCTTCTTCCTAGATCTGATGTTTACCTACAGCTTCCAATTGCTGGATTTCATGCCGAATGCGGTGACCACCTTATCGGTCTTCGCGCATTTGTGCGAAAACTTCATATGGATAGTTCCCAATGTTTCTCTCTTCCGCCATTTCTTTTACCCGCAAAGAGAGAATGATGTTCGCTCTGGCAGCATAACGTGGATCCCCTGCGCCACCCACAAGGAGGTATATCCTCCTGGCAATCTGCACAAGAAGTTGGAAGAGTGTCACACCGAATGGTGTTACATCATGGACAATGAGCCCCCGGTTTTCTGCAAGATCCGGAAGTCCGCCTCCATCCACAACAAGCAGTGGAGCTCTCTCGCCCCCGACGACAAGAAGCTAAAAGTCACCATCACGAACATGCTCCGCCTGAGGGCTGCCAGGTTCACCATAGAGATGGTGGGTGCGGATTTCCTTGCCAGGCGCATCACCCCCTTGCAGGATTAGGGGCGCTTTGCCTGGCAGTACGCCAATGCTGCCGACATCATGCGGCTGCGCCCAGGGCTTGACGGCAACCTCACTTTGCTGCAACTCTCCTCCCTGAAACACCAGCTTTTCCGCCTTGATGGGAAGTTCCAGCTCCCGGAGACTGTTATCCCGCTCTGCAACACCTCCGCCAAGGACTCGATCCTAGCGATGATGCCGGCGTGCAATGTGCACGGGGTCGACCCCGCATGGGAGCCCCTGGCAAAAGAGATGGCGCGGCAGTGGTTCGACAACCTGACGGAGAGGCGCGTCAGGGATAAAGGGCTCTTGATCCGCGACACCACTGAGGAGGAAATCGGGTGGGTCGGTAGGAGGGTCGCAGAGGCGGGTTTTGATGTGGGCGGCAGTAGTTCAGGTGCTTCCACGGCCGGTGAAGAAGAGGAAGAAGCCGGCGGTGACGAGGAGGCGGAGAATGATGAGGAGGCCCCGGTGACTGATTTGTCGGAGGGCCCCGTCGGGGACGAGCAACCCGAGGCTGTCGGGACTGAGGAGCCCAAGGCGGTTGATGTGGAGGTGCCTGAGGCTGCTGTGGAAGAGGAACCTGAGGAATTTCGAGTCCATGACATCCCGAAGAGGAAGAAGTCCCGCACCCTCCGCTGGGCCACCACTGGGGAACCGGTCCGCCTCTCTCCGCCGCCAAAGGCCGAGGATGAAGAAGAGGAGGACTCCATCAGCGACGTCGGACACCCTCGGCGGAGGAGGAAGACCGCCGCTAAGCGCCCGGTGAGCGTGGTCCCTAGGGAGGCGAGATCCTCAAGCTCGACTGCTCCATTGACTCGCTCTAGGACGCCGACTCCACCACCCGCTCCAGTCACCCGCAAGAAGGGGACGTGGAATTTGTCCACCTTTAGTTCGTCTGAGGAGGATGAGGAGTAAGTATTCGTCCTCATGATCGTATTAATCTTTTTTGTGCATCGCTTTCTTTGCTGAATCTTGTTGTTGATTGTCCTTGCAGAGACGAGGAGACCTTGACGCAGAGGATGGCCAACAGGGCGGTCCCACGCCTACCACAGAGTGCGCTACGAGCTCCACTCCGATGGGCGCGACAGGCTCCCAGTAGGAACCGTAAGTCATCGTCATTAGCCCTTCCGCCAGCCACCAGCCAGGAGATGATCTCCAGTACCCGACGCCGGGCGCTGGCGTGGACGTCAGCACCACCACCTCCATCTCCCTACAAGCAGAGACGGAGCGCCCCGAGGGAGCTCACGAGTGCTCTACTCTAGAGAGGAGTGATACGTCCATTTTGCATCATGATTTCCTACTGTCATTTATAATGTTTTATGCATAATAATGCTTTATGGAGTAATTCTAATGCCTTTTCCCTCATACTATGCAAGGTTTACACAAAGAGGGAGAATGCCGACAGCTGGAATTCTGTACCTGAAAAAGCATGTCAGAGACACCTATTCTGCACATCTCCAAATAATATGAAACTTCACGGAGAATTATTTTTGAATATATAAAAAATATTGGAGCAAATAACTACCGAAGGGGGGCCACCTGGTGACCACAAGACACCAGGGTGCGCCAGGCCCCCCAGGTGTGCCCTGGTGGGTTGTGGCCAGCACGGCCCACCTCTGGTGCCCATCTTTTGGTACTTAAGGTCTTTTGACCTACAAAAATAAAGGGGGGGACTTTCGGGACAGAACGCCGCCGTCTCGAGGCAGAACTTGGGTAGGAGCACTTTTGCCCTCAGGCGGAGCGATTCCGCCGGGGGAACTTCCCTCCCGGAGGGGGAAATCGAAGTCATCGTCATCACCAACAACCCTCTCATCTTTGGGAGCACAATCTTCATCAACATCTTCAGCAGCACCATCTCCTCTCAAACCCTAGTTCATCTCTTGTGTTCAATCTTTGTACCGGAACCTCAGATTGGTACCTGTTGGTGACTAGTAGTGTTGATTACATCTCGTAGTTGATTACTATATGGTTTATTTGCTGGAAGATTATATGTTCAGATCCATTATGCTATTTAATACCCCTCTAATCTTGAGCATGAATATCATTTGTGAGTAGTTACCTTTGTTCTTGAGGTTACGGGAGAAGTCATGTTGCAAGTAATCATGTGAAGTTGATATGTGTTTGATATTTTGATGATATGAATGTTGTGATTCCCTTAGTGGTGTCATGTGAACGTCGACTACATGGCACTTCACCATCTTTGGGCCTAAGGGAATGCATTGTGGAGTAGTTATTAGATGATGGGTTGCTAGAGTGATAGAATCTTAAGCCCTAGTTTATGCGCTATTTTTTAAGGGGCTGATTTGGATCCAAATGTTTAATGCTATGGTTAGATTTTATCTTAATAGTTTTCTCGTAGTTGCGGATGCTTGCGAGGGGGTTAATCATAAGTGGGAGGTTTTTTCAATTAAGAACAACACCCAAGGACCGGTCCACCCACATATAAAATTATCAAAGTAGAGAACGCAAATCAGACCAACATGATGAAAGTGACTAGATGAAATTCCCGTGTACCCTCAAGAACACTTGCTTATTATAAGAGACCGTTTTGGCCTGTCCTTTGCCACAAAAGGACTGGGATATCTTGCTGCACTTTATTTACCGTTAACGTTACTTGCTCGTTACCAATTATCTTGCTATCAAACTACCTGTTACCTAGAATTTCAGTGCTTGCAGAAATTACCTTGCTGAAAACCGCTTGTCATTTCCTTCTACTCCTCGTTGGGTTCGACACTCTTACTTATTTAAAGGACAATGATTGACCCCCTATACTTGTGGGTCATCATGGCTCTTTTCTGGCGTCGTTGCCGGGGAGTGAAGTGCTCTTGGTAAGTGAAAATCGGTTAGGAGAAATTTATACTACGTGCTGAAATTTATTGTCACTTGCTACTATGGAAAATAATCTTTTGAGGGGTTTGTTCGGGGTATCTTCACCTCGACCGGAACCACAATTAGTTGCCCCTCAATGTACTTCACCTACTAAAAATATTGGTTATTAAATTCCTTCGGGTATGATGGAACAACTTCTAGCTAATCCTTATGCAGGAGACGGAACTGAACATCCCGATATGCATCTAATACATGTGGATGAAATTTGTGGATTATTTAAGCTTGCAGGTTTACCCGGAGATGAAGTTAAGAAGAAGGTTTTCCCTTTATCTTTGAAAGGAAAAGCATTGACATGGTATAGGCTATGTGATGATATTGGATCATGGAACTGGAATCGATTGAAATTAGAATTCCACCAAAAGTTTTATCCTATGGATCTAGTTCATCGTGATCGGAATTATATATATAATTTTTGGCCTCGTGAAGGAGAAAGCATCGCTCTAGCTTGGGGGAGGCTTAAGTCAAGGTTATATTCATGCCACAATTATGAGCTCTCGAGAGAAATTATTATTCAGAATTTTTATGCTCGGCTTTCTCATAATGATCGATCCATGCTCGATACTTCTTGTACTGGTTCTTTTATTAAGAAGAATATTGAATTCAAGTGGGATCTCTTAGAAAGAATTAAACGCAACTCTGAAGATTGGGAATTCGACAAAGGTAATGAGTGAGGTATTTAGCTTAAGTTTGATTGTGTTAAATCTTTTATGAATAGCGATGCTTTTCACAAGTTTAGCACTAAATATGGACTTGACTCTGAGATAGTAGCCACTTTCTGTGAATCATTTGCTACTCATGTTGACCTCCATGATGAGAAGTGGTTTAAATATCATCCCCCTATTAAATAAGAAATTAAAGAACCAGTAAAAGCTAAAGATGAAACCATCATTTACAATGTTGATTCAGTTGTGCCTACTGCTTATATTGAAAAAACACCTTTCCCTGTTAGGATAAAGGAACATGCTAAGGTATCAATTGTGGTTCGAAAAAGTAATATTAAAGCACCTAAGCCCTCTAAACAAATTAAAGTAGAACCTAGTGCTGCTATGGTTAAAGATCTCTTGGTATAAAATGTTGATGGGCATGTTATTTACTTCTGTGATGAAGCTGCTAGAATTGCCAAACCCGATGAAAAAGATAAACATAGACCCGTAGTTGGCATGTCTGTTGTCTCAGTTAAAGTAGGATATCATTGCTATCATGGTTTATGTGATGTGGGTGCTAGTGTGAGTGCTATTCCTTTTACCTTATACCAAGAAATTATGAATGATATAGCACCCGTCAAAATAGAAGACATTGATGTTACTATTAAACTTGCTAATAGAGACACCCTCACACCACTTGGGATTGTTAGAGATGTTGAAGTCTTGTGTGGGAAATAAAATATCCTATGAATTTTCTAGTTCTTGGTTCCCCACAAGATGACTTTTGTCCCATTATCTTTGGTAGACCTTTCTTGAACACTATTATTGCTAAGATAGATTGTGAAAAACAAATTGTCGGTGTTAGTTTTGGTGATGTGTCTCATGAGTTCAATTTCTCCAAGTTTGGTAGACAACCACGTAATAAAGAATTATCTAGTAGGGATGAAATAATTGGTCTTGCTTCTATTGCCGTACCTCCTACCGATCCACTAGAACAATATTTGCTTGACCATGAAAATGATATGCACTTGCGTGAAAGAAATGAAATAGATAAAATATTCTTTGAACAACAACCTATCCTAAAACACAATTTGCCTCTTGAAAGTCTAGGAGGTCCTCCTCCACCTAAAGGTGATCCTGTGTTTGAATTAAAACAATTGCCTAACACTTTGAAGTATGCTTATCTTGATGACAAAAATATATATCCTGTTATTATTAGTGCTAACCTTTCAGAACATGAAGAAGAAAGATTATTAAAAATTCCGAGGAAGCACTGGGATGCTATTGGATATACTCTTGATGATCTTAAGGGCATTAGTCCCACTCTATGTCAGCACAAGATTAATATGGAACCTGATGCTAACCCCGTTGTTGATCACCAACGACGATTGAATCCTAAGATTAAAGAAGTGGTAAGAACTGAAATGTTAAAGCTTCTGGAAGCAGGTATAATTTATCCCATAGCTGATAGTAGATGGGTAAGTCCCGTTCATTGTGTCCCTAAGAAGGGAGGTATTACTGTTGTTCCTAATGATAAAAATGAACTTATCCCACGGAGAATTGTCACTGGCTATAGAATGGTAATTGATTTTAGAAAATTAAATAAAGCTACTAGAAAAGATCATTGCCCTCTGCCTTTCATTGATCAAATTCTAGAAATATTATCTAAGCACACACACTTTTGTTTTCTGGATAGATATTCTGGTTTCTCTCAAATACCTGTATCACAACCTGATCAAGAGAAAACCACCTTTACTTATCCTTTTGGAACCTATGCTTATAGACATATGCCTTTTGGTTTATGCAACGCACCTGCTACCTTTCAAAGTTGTATGTCTGTTATATTCTCTGATTTTTGTGAAAAGATTGTGGAGGTTTTCATGGATGATTTTTCCATTTACGGAACTTCTTTTGATGATTGCTTAAGCAACCTTGATCGTGTTTTGCAGAGATGTGAACAAACTAATTTCGTCTTGAATTGGGAGAAGTGCCACTTTATGGTTAATGAAGATATTGTCTTGGGGCATAAAATATCTGAACGAGGTATTGAGGTGGATAAAGATAAAGTTGATGCAATTGAGAAAATGCCACGTCCTTAAGATATTAAAGGTATTTGGAGTTTCCTTGGTCATGCTGGTTTCTATAGGAGGTTTATTAAAGACTTCTCTAAAATTTCTAGGCCTCTTACTAATCTTTTACAAAAGGATATTCCGTTTGTTTTTGATGATGATTCTGTAGAAGCCTTTGACACACTCAAGAAAGCCTTAACTTCTGCACCTATTGTTCAACCACCTGATTGGAACTTGCCTTTTGAAATTATGTGTGATGCTAGTTTTTATGCTATTGGTGCTGTTCTAGGACAAAGAGTTGATAAGAAATTAAATGTTATCATTATGCTAGCAAAACTCTAGACAATGCCCTAAGAAATTATGCTACTACATCAAAAAGAATTTTTAGCAATTGTGTTTGCCTGTGATGAATTTAGATCTTACATTGTTGATTCCAAAGTTATTGTTCGCACTGATTATGCAGCTATAAAATATCTTATGGAAAAGAAAGATGCCAAACCTAGACTCATTTGGTGGGTTCTCTTGCTTCAAGAATTTGATTTACATATGCTGATATGAAAGGAGATGAGAACCCCGTAGCTGATAACTTGTCTAGGTTAGAAAATATTCTTGATGACCCACTGATGTCTACTACGCAACTTTATTCTTGTAGACTTTGTTGGCCTCCAAGCGCAGACTTTTGTAGGACAGTAGCAATTTTCCCTCAAGTCGATGACCTAAGGTTTATCAATCCGTGGGAGGTGTAGGATGAAGATGGTCTCTCTCAAATAACCCTGCAACCAAATAACAAAAAGTCTCTTGTGTCCCCAATGATACGTCTCCAACGTATCTATAATTTTTGCTTGTTCCGTGCCGTTATATTATCATTCTTGGATGTTTTACAATCATTTTATTACAACTTTATATCATTTTTTGGGACTAACCTATTGACATAGTGCCAAAGTGACAGTTGCTGTTTTTGCTTGTTTTTTACTTCGCAGGAAATCAGTACCAAACAGAGATGAAATGCTGCGGGAATTTTTGTGGATTTTTTACGGACTAGAAGAGACCAGATGGGCCAAAGAACACCAGAAGAGGGGGCCCCAGGGTGGCCAGCACCCACATGGGCGCACCAGAGGCCCCTGGGCGCGCCCTGGGGGTGCTGGGCTCCTCCGGCACCCCCTCAACCGACTATCGTGCCTATAAATTCCCTGGAAATCCAAAAACCCTAGAAGAGTCGACGAATTCAATTCCAGTCGCCGCAAGTTCCAGAACCGCGAGATCCAATCTAAACACCATCACGGAGGGGTTCGTCTTCTTCATAGGTGCCTCTCCGATGATGCGTGAGTAGTCACCATAGACCTACGGGTCCGTAGGCAGTAGCTAGATGGCTTCTTCTCTCTCTCTCTCTCTCTCTCTCTCTCTCTTATGATTCTTAATACAGTGGTCTCTTGGAGATCTATTTGATGTGAACTTTTGCGGTGTGTTTGTTGGGATCCGATGAATTTTGAGATCATGATCAGTTTCTATCCATGAATATTATTTGAGTCTTCTTTGATCTCTTATATGCATGATTACTTATAGCCTCGTACTTATTCTTCGAATCTTTGGTTTAGTTAGGCCAACTAGATCAATTTTTCTTGCCATGGGAAGAGGTGCTTTGTGATGGGTTCGATCTTGCGGTGTTCTTTCCCAGTGACAGAAGGGGCAGCAAGACACGCATGTATCGTTGCTATTAAGGATAACAAGATGGGGTCTATTCCTACATGAATAGATCTTGTCTACATCATGTCATCGTTCTTATTGCATTACTCTGTTTTTCCATGAACTTAATACACTAGATGCATGCTGGATAGCGGTCGATGTGTGGAGTAATAGAGGTAGATGCAGGCAGGAGTCGGTTTACCTATCTTGGACGTGATGCCTATATAATGATCATCGCCTTGGATATCATCATGACTATTCGATTTTCTATCAATTGCCCAACAGTAATTTGTTCACCCACCATGCGCTATACTCATGAGAGAAGCCACTCGTGAACCCTACGCCCCCCTGGTCTACTTTTCCATCATATTGCTTTCCGATCTACGTTTTTTGCAATCTTTGTTTTCAGATCTACAAAACGAAAAACCCAAAAATACCTTGCTGCATATTTACTCTTAATATTTGTGTTCTTGAGAGATCTATCTCTCCTATCTATCACTACCTAATCTATCTTATTACCGTAGAGAGATTGACAACCTCTCTTTCGCGTCGGGTTGCAAGTATTTGTTGTTTGTGTGCAGGTGCTGCTTATTGGGTGTTGGTGATCCTCCTACTGGTGCGATAACCTTGGTTTCATAACTAAGGGAAATACTTACCGTCGCTGTGCTGCATCATCCCTTCCTCTTTGGGGAAATACCGACGCAGTCCAAGCCACATCAAAGGAATTTCTGGCGCCGTTGCCGGGGAGGAAGTAGTCTCTTCTACGTGCCTATCGTAGGCGCCGAGGGGACTCCACCATCATCTACCAGGTTCCTAATCACAAATCTCATCTCCTTGCAATTACATTATTTGCCATTTGCCTCTCGTTTTCCTCTTCCCCACTTCACCAATTTGCCGTTCTTCGCCCTCTTTTTTATTTGCCCTTTTTCTCGTCAGATCTCTTGTTTGCTTGTTACCATGAGTGATTTTGGTATGGCAAAAACGGATGACGGCAGGACTCCTAAAATTGGACGTTCTCCTAATCTTGATTCTAAAACTTTCGTTTTGGGGGCAAGGGAACGTTATAGGAAAAGAAACTATTCAAGAGTTTTTTAATTGCGTTGGGAATTTAACTCTTGATGATACCCCTATTCTGAAAAGAACTAAATCTTATGCGGAAGCTATCTCGGCGTTAGTTCTAAAACTCGAAAATATATTTATTCGTACCCATCGTACCTTGCAAACATTGTTTTATGAGCTACCCATCATTAAGAATCCTAAGGCTAAGAAGTTGGCTACTCTTGTTCTCATGCATGAATTTGATCATATAGTACGGGAAGCTAAGGAGATCTTTGACTTTTATGGTATGAGCCGTGAAAAACCGGTGGTAGGAGAAATCTTTTACAATAGTGATTACATGATGAGATATTTTCTTGGAAATAATCAAATTTTTGATGAGAATCTCAAAAAGGAAGTCCCCGTTTTAGACATGATCCAACACGTTTTCAATGATGTGAATCAACAATATTCTTGGATCGTAGCCGGTAATCAAAGGGGTTACATAGAGGGACAACTTGATAGTGCTAAGGTTGCTATGGATGATGTGTTTCAAGTTTTATTTTCAAAACCTCTTGACAAAAGTTCCTCATCCAAAACTAAAGATGACAATACTTGAATCTATCCAATATGCCTAGCTAGGGGCGTAAAACGATAGCGCTTGTTGGGAGGCAACCCAATGAATAAATAAAATTTTCCTTTTTCCTTTTTTTTTGAGTTTTTACACAATTATGCCTCTATTATGATTGTGTTTTTATGGTTTATTTAGTGTTTGTGCCAAGTAGAACCGTTAGGACGATTCATAGGATGAGTAGAAGTGATGCTGAATCTGAAACAGAAACTTTGCGTCCAGTATATGAATTTTCATTTTTTTTCTGGAACGTGATCTCTAGCTGAAATTTTAACACAGTGTTTCTGTACAAATTCCTTACGTTGTCCTAATTTTTCAGAATTGTTAGAGTTACAGAAGTATGGGTATGGTACAGATTACTACAGACTGTTCTGTTTGAGACAGATTCTGTTTTTGTTACATTGTGTGCTTGTTTTGATGAATCTATGGTTTGTATTGAGGGGTAGAAGCCATGGTAAAGTTAAAATACAGTAGGTATAATGCAATTATAAATTTTGAATGGGTTTACAACAGTACCTAAAGTAGTGATTTGCTTTCTTATACTAATGGATCTCACGAAGATTTTGTTGAGTTTTGTATGATTGAAGTTTTCAAGTTTTGGGTGAGATCACGATGGATGAAGGAATAGGGAGTAGCAAGAACCTAAGCTTGGGGATGCTACCGCACCCCCAAGATATATCCAAAGAGTAACAAGCAACTAAGCTTGGGGATGCCCCGAGTGGCATCCCTCTTTCTTCTAACGACCACCGGTATTTTACTTGGAGCTATATTTTTATTCGTCACATATCATGTGTTTTGCTTGGAGCGTCTTGTATCTTTGCTTTCTTTGTTTGTTAGTTTTTCCTTTGTATCCTTTCTGTACACACCTATTGGAGAGAGCCACAATCATGCTATGATTTGTTAGAATTGCTCTATGTGCTTCACTTAAACTTTTTGAGCTATAGGAATTGCTCTAGTGCTTCACTTATATCTTTTTGAGCACGGTGTGCTTGGAAACTTTTGTAGAAATACTCTCATGCTTCACTTAGATTAATTTGAGAGTTAGTAAATTTTGAAGAAATCCTCTCATGCTTCACTTATACCTTTTTGAGAGATGAAATCTTTATGCTCATGTGCTTCACTTAAATTTGTTTGAGCTTGCCAAAAAGCAATGGCAATATATGAAACTAGTCCCAAAGTGATAGATATCCAAGGAGGATATAATAAAAACTTTCATGAAGATCATTGGACAAATTAAACTTTATTCCTTGTAATAGTTTTGAAACATGATGATAGTAATATGTGAGTCATGTTAGTGAGTAATTATGCTTAGTAGGAATATTGGTGTTAAGGTTTGTGATTCCCTATGCATGCACAAAAGTCAATAGTTATGCAATGAAGTTACATTCTACTTGTGGTGCATTATTCGGTGTTAGTTATGTTCAATGCTCATTTATGTGATTTTTCGTTTCTTGGTTTGGTCGCTTCCCAATCTTTTTGCTAGCCTTCACTTGTACTAAGTAGAAATACTACTTGTGCATCCAAAATCCTTAAACCAAGTTTTGCCTTATGAGTCCACCATACCTACCTATATGCGGTATTTCCATGCCGTTCCAAGCAAATTTGTATGTGCCATCTCTAAATTTTCATAATAAATTTTCTCTTTTGTGTGCCCATACCGCTCATGAAACGATGGGGAGTGTCCAATATTTTTCCATGCTAGATGTGTTATTCTCAAGATGAGTGTTTATTCACTTGTCATTGCACGAGAGTGCGGCGGTAATAGGGATGCCCATTCCCGAAATGAAAAAGAAAAAAAACTTTACTTTGTGTTGTCAAATAATAAATTCCTTGGAAAGTGTTGGTATGGAAGGCAACCGTGGATACGGCCCGCCATGGAAAGTGAAAGTTTGGTGGAAAAAGGAATAAACTTTATTTTCTGTTTGGGAACCGCCTATGATATATCTAGCATGGAAAGTATTGTGACCTTCTTTGTCGTTTTCGTTGACAAGAAAAGCATGCCACCCAAAATATTTTTCTCTTTCAATTTAAACCTTGAGCTGTGGCACCTCTACAAATCCCTACTTCCCTCTCCGAAGGGCCTGTCTATTTACTTTATGCAATTTTTATTTTTGCTTCGAGTCTCCATCTTCTCTTATAAGCACCAACTAGGGGGCACTATGATCGTACTTGAGCATTGGGCATAGCTAATATTTGAGTGTGTTCCATGAATGGATCAATGATTGAGCATGATGGGCTAGGGATAACTTTCTTTAGTGTTGATATTTTGAAAGACATGGTTGCTTGTTGACATGCTTGAGTATTGAAGTCATTATGTTAAAACTAGACTATTGCTCTGAATCATTTACAAGTCCAAATGTCCATGCTATACAAAGAAGAAAAGAATATGATGAACGTGTTAGGTAGCATTCCACATCAAAAATTCTGTTTTTATCATTTACCTACTCGAGGACGATTAGGAATTAAGCTTGGGGATGCTTGATACGTCTCCAACGTATCTATAATTTTTGCTTGTTCCATGCTGTTATATTATCATTCTTGGATGTTTTACAATCATTTTATTACAACTTTATATAATTTTTTGGGACTAACCTATTGACATAGTGCCAAAGTGCCAGTTTCTGTTTTTGCTTGTTTTTTACTTCGGAGGAAATCAGTACCAAATCGACATGAAACGCCGCGGGGATTTTTGTGGATTTTTTACGGACCAGAAGAGACCAGATGGGCCAAAGAACACCAGAAGAGGGGGGCCAGGGTGGCCAGCACCCGCATGGGCGCGCCAGAGGCCCCTGGGCGCACCCTGGGGGATGCTGGGCTCCTCCGGCACCCCCTCAACCGACTATCGTGCCTATAAATTCCTTGGAAATCCAAAACCCCTAGAAGAGTCGACGAAACACAATTCCAGCCGCCGCAAGTTCCAGAACCGTGAGATCCAATCTAAACACCATCACGGAGGGGTTCATCTTCTTCATAGGTGCCTCTCCGATGATGCGTGAGTAGTCACCATAGACCTACGGGTCTGTAGGCAGTAGCTAGATGGCTTCTTCTCTCTCTCTCTCTCTCTTATGATTCTCAATACAATGGTCTCTTGGAGATCTATTTGATGTAAACTTTTGCGGTGTGTTTGTTGGGATTCGATGAATTTTGAGTTCATGATCGGTTTCTATTCATGAATATTATTTGAGTCTTCTTTGATCTCTTATATGCATGATTACTTATAGCCTCGTATTTATTCTTCGAATCTTTGGTTTACTTAGGCCAACTAGATCAATTTTTCTTGCCATGGGAAGAGGTTCTTTGTGATGGGTTCGATCTTGCGGTGTTCTTTCCCAGTGAAAGAAGGGGCAGCAAGACACGCATGTATCGTTGCTATTAAGGATAACAAGATGGGGTCTATTCCTACATGAATAGATCTTGTCTACATCATGTCATCGTTCTTATTGCATTACTCTGTTTTTCCATGAACTTAATACACTAGATGCATGCTGGATAGCGGTCGATGTGTGGAGTAATAGAGGTAGATGCAGGCAGGAGTCGGTTTACCTATCTTGGACGTGATGCCTATATAATGATCATCGCCTTGAATATCGTCATGACTATTCGATTTTCTATCAATTTCCCAACAGTAATTTGTTCACCCACCGTGCGCTATACTCATGAGAGAAGCCACTAGAGAACCCTACGCCCCCCTAGTCTACTTTTCCATCATATTGCTTTCCGATCTATGTTTTTTGCAATCTTTGTTTTCAGATCTACAAAACCAAAAATCCAAAAATACCTTGCTGCATATTTACTCTTTTTATTTGTGTTCTTGAGAGATCTATCTCTCCTATCTATCACTACCTCATCTATCTTATTACCGTAGAGAGATTGATAACCTCTCTTTCGCGTCGGGTTGCAAGTATTTGTTGTTTGTGTGCAGGTGCTGCTTATTGGGTGTTGGTGATCCTCCTACTGGTTCGATAACCTTGGTTTCATAACGGAGGGAAATACTTACCATCGCTGTGCTGCATCATCCCTTCCTCTTTGGGGAAATACCGACACAGTCCAAGCCACGTCACCCAACACACCCAATACAATGGTAAATTGTATAGGTGCACTAGTTCGGCGAAGAGATGGTGATACAAGTGCAATATGGATGGTAGATAAAGATTTTTGTAATCTGAAAATATAAAAACAGCAAGGTAGCAAGTAACAAAAGTGAGCATAAAAGGTATTGCAATGCTTGAAAACAAGGCCTAGGGTCCGTACTTTCGCTAGTGCAATCTCTCAACAATGCTAATATAATTGGATCGCATAACCATCCCTCAACGTGCAATGAAGAATCACTCCAAAGTTCTTATCTAGCAGAGAACATAAGAAGAAATTGTTTGTAGGGTACGAAACCACCTTAAAGTTATCCTTTCCGACCCATCTATCCAAGAGTTCGTACTAAAATAACACCAAGTTATCCTTTCCGATCGATCTATCTAAGAGTTTGTACTAAAATAACACCATATGATACGCATCAACCAACTCTAATGTCACCTAGATACTCCAATGTCACCACAAGTATCCATGAGTTAATTATACGATACGCATAAAACAATTTCATATTCATTATACCCAATCCAACACAAAGAACCTCAAAGTGTGCCCCAAGATTTCTACCGGAGAAAGTAGGACGAAAACGTACATCAACCCCTATGCATAGATTGCCCCAATGTCACCTTGGGAATCCGCGAGTTGAATGTCAAGACATAGATCAAGTGCTCTCAAATCCATAAAACTATTCAATCCGGTAATAACGAAATCTCAAAGGGAAAACACAATTCATCACAACAAGATAGAGAGGGGAAAACACCATATGATCGAACTATATTAACAAAGCCCGCGATACATCAAGATCGTGACATCTCAAGAACACGAGAGAGAGAGATTGAACACATAGCTACTGGTACAAACCGTCAGCCCCGAGGGTAGACTACTCCCTCCTCGTCATGGCCTCCGCCGGGATGATGAAGATGTCCACCGGAGATGATCTACCCTCTCCGGCAGGGTACTGGAACACCTCCAGATTGGTTTTTCATCGATATAGAGAGTTCCAATGGCGGAACTTCTCATCCAGGGTTATTTCTGGGGGTTTCTGAATATATAGGATTTTTGGGCGTCGGTTTCACGCGGAGATGGGCCACGAGTGGACCACAAGACACCAGGGCGTGCCGGAGGGGCCTGGCGCGCCCTGGTGGGTTGTGCCCACCTCGTGGCTCTTCTGGCCCTCCGACGAAGCTTCTAGTGCCTCTTTTGTTCCAAAAAAATCATCAAAAAGTTTCGTTGCATTTGGAGAACTTTGATTTCTGCACAAAAAACAACACCACGGTAGTTCTGCTGAAAACAGCGTCAGTTTGGGATAGTTCTAAATAAATCATGTAAAGTGCATCAAAACCATATAAAAGTATTGTAAACATAGGCAATAATGGCATGAATACTTCATAAATTATCGATACGTTGGAGACGTATCAGCATCCCCAAGCTTAATTTCTGCTCGTCCTCGAGTAGGTAAATGATAAAAGAACTAATTTATGAAGTGTCAATGCTAGCATAATATATAAGTTTGATCATTGATAATTTTAGTCAATTTTCTAGCATCATAACCAGCAACTTTTTCTCATAAAAATCATCATGATAAAGTAGCAACCAATTCAGATGTCATGGTTCAAACAATGAATTCTCTTGAAACTTAACAACCTATGTTCTTAGTCACCAAACAATTGCAATTCAATTTATTCTCAACAAAGTCTAAGTAAGAGCTCCACATACTCAATCATCATATAGTCTTCTATGATTGCTAGTACTCAAAGCATATTTTTAGAACAAATGGCATCCATCGAACACAGAGAAAGATAGGGGCTTAATGTTTCGCCTCCCAACTCATTTATCATGGAGATAATTGTCAACAATAATAAGTCATTATCAAATATATTTGACTGGCCATATGTGCCTAGATCTTTCCCCACCACATGGTACTTGCCAACTAGAGAATAATTGAGGTTGAAATGAGAATGCATACTATTGACTCTTGCATAAACGTAAATACTGAAAGGTAAAAGATAGGCCCTTCGCAGAGGGAAGCAGAGGTTGTCATGCGCTTTTTGGTTTTGTATGCACAATCCCTTAATGCAAAAGAATGTCACGTTATATTGCTCCTTATGATAGCCACCTTTATTATGCAGTCCGTCGCTTTTATTACTTTGCCATCACAAGTTCGTACAACGCTCAATTTTCTCTTACACTAAATGATCAAACACATTTAGAAGCAATTTTTATTGCCTTTTTGCACCGATGACAACTTACTTGAAGGATCTTATTCAATCCATAGGTAGGTATGGTGGACAATCATGGCAAGAAACTGGGTTTAAGGGTTTTTGGATGCACAAGTAGTATCTCTACTTAGTTCGGATTTTTGGCTAGCAAAAGATCCTAAGCAAACACCACATGTTGGAGGATCCATAAAAATATAACTTCTATGCAAATATACACAACCATAACTCATTACGTTGTCTTGATTTTCCAACTTCAACTAATTTGCTCAAGTTTGAAAATAATTAATGGGTATTCACAATCATAGAAGATGTCCAAGATAATATATTTGTATGTGAAAGTTCTCTTCCTTATACTAATCATTCACGAATTGCTTGTATGACCAATATTCTGGTTGTCAAGCTTCAAAAGATTTCACTCTCTAAAACCCAATGTGAAGCTACCACTAGGCATGATATGAACATATAATTTCAACTTCATGGTATTCAATTCATTCAACAATTTACTCATAGGATATAAGTGAAGCACAAGAGTAAATGACAAGCTACTCCAAAAAGATATAAGTGAAGATCAATGAGTAGTCAAACAATTAACTAGATATGTGAGGACTCTCTCTCTCAATAAAGATTTTCAGATCTGAGTATTTTATTCAAACAACAAACTAAACAAAAATAGAACTCCAAGAATAGCACGCATCATGTGGACGAATAAAAATTTAGGCTCAACATAGGCTAACCGATAGTTGACGAAGAGAGGTGGGGTGCGTAGCATCCCCAAGGTTATATGCTTGAGACTTCTTGAAATATTTACCTAGGGTGCCTTGGGCATCCCCATGCTTGAGCTTTTGTATCTCGTTCAATCCTTTCATATCCCGGTTTCACCTATTCTCAAAAACTTCATCCACACAAAACTTGAAAAGAACTCGTGAGATAGGTTAGTGCACATAATAATAAATCAACTATTTATGTACTGCCAAGACAAGTTGCATAGTAATTTCAAACATCATCTACTGTTTACTATTATTTCCACAATTTATATCTACCAATATAGGCTATGGAAACTATAGGATAAGTAGATAACAAAACTATGACAGCAATCTGTCCAAACAGAACAGTCTGTAGAAATTTATGAAAATAGTATACTTCTGTAACTCAAAACATTATGAACATTTAGTACGTGATAAAGAATTTATATGACAACACTGTGTAAAAAATTCAGAAACTTTACACGTTCCAGTAAAATATGAAAATTCAAACACTACAGAGAAAGTTTCTGTTTTTACACAGCACACATCAAACATGCAATGCAAGCATCCTATGGCAATTCTTGGAACTTTTTATTGAAAAATAAGATTATAAATAACACTTAACATAAAATAACAAAATATAATGACGATCCAAGCAAAACACATATTATGTGACGAATAAAAATATAGCTCCAAGTAAGATATACCGATAGTGTTGAAGACGAAAGGGGGGATGCCTTCCGGGGCATCCCCAAGCTTAGGAGCTTGAGTCTTCCTTGGATATTACCTTGGGGGTTCCTTGGGCATCCCCAATATTAGGTTCTTGTCACTCCTTATTCTTCTTATATCGATGTCTCACCCAAAAGTTGAAAACTTGAATCACACAAAACTTAACGGATCTTCGTGAGATGGGTTAGTATAGTAAATATAGATCATTCACTTAGGTACTGTTAAGACTAGATTCATAACTGTTCCCACATTATACCTACTGTATTCTACCATTCACATAATTTATATCACTGAATATAAACTATCGGAACACTAAAACAAGCAAACTATGCATGCAAAACAGAATCTGTCAAAAACAGAACAGTCTGTGAAGATCTGTAGTGTAACCATACTTACCTGTCTCTAAAAATTCTGAAAAATTATTAAAACCTTAAGAATTTGTATATAAACACTGTGTAAAAATTTCAGATCATTATCACGCACCAGTAAAAAATTAAAATTCCTGTACTGGAGTCAAAAGTTTCTGTTTTGGTTCAGCATCAATTCTACTCATCTTGTGAGTCATCCCAAAGGCTTTACTTGGAACTTTATTGAAATAAAAGACACAACACATGATTAATACAGTAGATTAATCATGTGAACACTCAAAACCAGAAAGTAAAAGTGTTGGGTTGTCTCCCAACAAGCGCTTTTCTTTAATGCCTTTTAGCTAGGCATGATGATGTCAATGATGCTCTCATAAGAATAATAATTGCAACATGCAAAAGAGCATCATGGATCACATGGCAAGCATGTTTAAGTCTAACCCACTTCCTATGCATAGGGATTTTGTGAGCAAACAATTTATGGAAGCAAGAATCAACTAGCATAGGAAGGCAAAACAAGCATAACTTCAAAACTTTGAACTAATAGAGAGGAAACTTGATATTATTGCAATTCCTACAAGCATATGTTCCTCCCTCATAATAATTTTCAGTAGCATCATGTAGGAATTCAACAATATAACTATCACATAAAGCATTCTTTTCATGATCCACAAGCATAGAAATTTTATTACTCTCCTCATAAGCAAATTCCTTTTCATCCATGGTAGTGGGAGCAAACTCAACAAAATAACTATCATGAGAAACTTGATTGACATAACCACATTCAATATTAAAATCATGATGACAAGTTTCAAAGTTGCTATCACTTTTTATATCATACATGTCATCACCATAATCATCATAGATAGGAGGCATGCCATCATCATCATAAATTTGCTCATCAAAACTTGGGGGACTAAAAATTCCATCTTCATCAAACATAGCATCCCCAAGCCTGTGGCTTTGCATATCATTAGCATCATGGATAATCATAGAATTCATACTAGCAACATTGCAATCATGCTCATCATTCAAGGAATTCTCATTAAGTATTTTCATAATTTCTTCCTCTACCAATTGAGCACAATTTTCTGAATCCTTATTTTCACGAAAGACATTATAAAGACGATACAAATGATGCAACCTAAACTCCATTTTTTGTAGTTTTCTTTTATAAAACCAAACTAGTGAAAAACAAGAAACTAAAATATTTAATATCAAGATCTAAAGATATACCTTCAAGCACTCACCTCCCCGGCAACGGCACCAGAAAAGAGCTTGATGTCTACTATGTAACTTTATTCTTGTAGACTTTGTTGGGCCTCCAAGCGCAGAGTTTTGTAGGGCAGTAGCAAATTTCCCTCAAGTGGATGACCTAAGGTTTATCAATCCGTGGGAGGTGTAGGATGAAGATGGTCTCCCTCAAACAACCCTGTATCAAATAACAAAAAGTCTCTTGTGTCCCCAACACACCGAATACAATGGTAAATTGTATAGGTGCAGTAGTTCGGTGAAGAGATGGTGATACAAGTGCAATATGGATGGTAGATAAAGGTTTTTGTAATCTGAAAATATAAAAACAGCAAGGTAGCAAGTAAAAAAAGTGAGCATCAACGGTATTGCAATGCTTGAATACAAGGCCTAGGGTCCGTACTTTCGCTAGTGCAATCTCTCAACAATGCTAATATAATCTGATCACATAACCATCCCTCAATGTGCAACAAAGAATCACTCCAAAGTTCTTATCTAGCAGAGAACAAAAGAAGAAATTATTTGTAGGGTACGAAACCACCTTAAAGTTATCCTTTATGATCGATCTATCCAAGAGTCCGTACTAAAATAACACAAAGTTATCCTTTCCGATCGATCTATCTAAGAGTTCGTACTAAAATAACACCATATGATACGCATCAACCAACTCTAATGTCACCTAGATACTCCAATGTCACCACAAGTATCCATGAGTTAATTATACGATACACATCAAACAATTTTAGATTCATTATACTCAATCCAACACAAAGAACCTCAAAGAGTGCCCCAAGATTTCTACCGGAGAAAGTAGAGCGAAAACGTGCATCAGCTCGTATGCATAGATTACCCCAATGTCACCTTGGGAATCGCGAGTTGAGTGTCAATACATAGATCAAGTTCTCTCAAATCCATAAAAGTATTCAATCCGGTAATAACGAAATCTCAAAGGGAAAACTCAATTCATCACAACAAGATAGAGAGGGGAAAACACCATATGATCCAATTATATTAACAAAGCCTGCGATACATCAAGATCGTGACATCTCAAGAACACGAGAGAGAGAGAGAGATTGAACACATATCTACTAGTACAAACCGTCAGCCCCGAGGGTGGACTACTCCCTCCTCGTCATGGCCTCCGCCGGGATGATGAAGATGGCCACGGGAGATTGGTTTTTCATCGATACAGAGAGTTGCGGTGGCGAAACTTCTCGTCTAGGGTTATTTATGGGGGTTTCCGAATATATAGGATTTTTGGGCGTCGGTTTCATGCCGAGATGGGCCACGAGTGGACCACAAGACACCAGGGCGCGCCGGAGGGGCCTGGCACGCCCTGGTGGGTTGTGCCCACCTCGTGGCTCTTCTGGCCCTCCAACAAAGCTTCTAGTTACTCTTTTGTTCCAAAATAAAATCGTCAAAATGTTTCGTTGCATTTGGAGAACTTTGATTTCTGCACAAAAAACAAGACCACGATAGTTCTACTGAAAACAACGTAAGTTCGGGTAAGTTCTAAATAAATCATGTAAACTGGATCAAAACCATGTAAAAGTATTGTAAACATATGCAATCATGGCATGAATACTTCATAAATTATCGATTCGTTGGAGACGTATCACCCACTACCTATTGATGATAGTTTTCCTGATTAACAATTAGCTGCAATAAATGTTTCTCAAAACACTCCTTGGTATGCTGATTATGCTAACTATATTGTTGCTAAGTATATACCACCTAGTTTCACATACCAACAAAAGAAAAAAAATACTTCTATGATTTAAGACATTACTTTTGGGATGACCCACATCTTTAAAAATAAGGGGTAGATGGTATTATTAGACGTTGTGTACCTGAGCATGAACAGGAAAAAATCCTATGGAAATGTCATTCCGAAGCCTATGGAGGACGTCATGCAGGAGATAGAACTGCTCACAAGGTATTGCAGTCTGGTTTTTATTGGCCTACTCTCTTCAAGGATTCCCATAAGTTTGTCTTGTCTTGTGATGAATGTCAAAGAATTGGTAATATCGGTAAGCGTCAGGAAATGCCTATGAATTATTCACTTGTTGTTGAACCATTTGATGTTTGGGGTTTTGACTATATGGGACCTTTTCCTTCCTCTAATGGGTATACACATATTTTGGTTGCTGTTGATTATGTTACTAAGTGGGTAGAATCTATTCCTACTAGTAGTGCTGAGCATAACACCTCCATTAAAATGCTTAAAGAAGTTATTTTCCCGAGGTTTGGAGTCCCTAGATATTTAATGACTGATGGTGGTTCACACTTTATTCATGGTGCTTTCCGTAAAATGCTTGCTAAATATGATGTTAACCATAGAATTGCATCATCCTATCATCCTCAATCTAGTGGTTAAGTTGAACTTAGCAATAGAGAAATAAAATTAATATTACAAAAAATTGTCAATAGGTCCTTAAAGAATTGGTCTAAGAAACTAGATGATGCACTTTGGGCCTATAGAACAGCTTATAAAAATCCTATGGGTATGTCTCCATACAAAATGGTATATGGAAAAGCTTGTCATTTGCCTCTAGAGTTAGAACATAAAGCATTTTGGGCAATTAAAGAACTCAATTATGATTTCAAACTTGCCGGTGAAAAGAGGTTATTTGATATTATCTCACTAGATGAATGGAGAACCCAAGCTTATGAAAATGCCAAACTGTTAAAAGAAAAAGTTGAAAGATGGCATGACAAAAGAATCCAAACGCGGGAATTAAAAGTTGGAGAATATGTTCTTTTGTACAACTCTCATTTTAGATTTTTTGCAGGAAAGCTTCTTTCCAAATGAGAAGGACCATATATTATCGAAGAGGTTTATCGTTCTGGAGCTATCAAGATTAATAATGCCGAAGGTACTAACCCGAAGGTGGTCAATGGACAAAGAATTAAACACTATATCTCACGTACGCCTATTAATTTTGAAAGCAATATTATCCAAACCATGACACCGGAGGAACACATAAAAGAAACCTTCCGGAACACTCCAGAATCCTGAAAAAGAGGAGGTACGTGATACAGTAAGTAAATGGACTCCGAAAAATCCACACAAATATTTTCTGTTAGTTTTGGAATATTACGAAAATTAGGAAAATAAGAAATAAACAGGAGAGCAACCAAGGTGAGCACGATACACTAGGACATGCTTGCCCTCCCTAGCGCGCCCTGGTGGGTTGTGCCCCCCTCGGGCACCTTCCCGACTCCGTTTTCCTTCCATATTATTTCTTGCCAAGATAAAAAAAATCTTTATATATACCCCCGATTGTTTTGACCACCGCATCGCAAAAAAATCCCCTGTTCTTGTTTCGTGCTGTTTTCCTCACAGGTCTGAAAATATGTCGTCTCAAGATTCGGATGGTGAGAGCTATGTCGCTGACTATATCGCAGACCCCAAGGTCTATGGGGATGTGGAGCGTCACGGCTAGACCTCGGAGGAAGAAGAATATTATGACTTGAAGGGAAAGGAAGAGACAAGATCTGATGTTGATGTAGTCCCACTACCTCAACCCGACGACATGCACGTGGAATTCAAGAAGTCGAGTCTCCCAAATAAAGCAAAGAAACCTAAGATCCAGTTTATCCCTTTTCATCTTCTGTAGGAAAACAAGGAGGCATTATGCGAAAAGATATTAGAGTTTGAGCAAAAGATCGATGGCTTGAAGGAGGAGAATTTCATCCTCAAGCGTAAGCTGAAAAAGAACGCTACCACTTCATCACCACCTTCATCATCTTCACCACCAAAAGAGACTTGAGTACACGGGTATGGGCACTCACCTTGGCTTGTGCCAAGCTTGGGGGAGATGCCCCGGTATCGTATCACCATCACTTTTATTTACCTTTACCAATTTTAGTTCAATCCTTAGCTCTTTCGTGATCTAATTGAATAAAAGTTTAGTATAATCTATTTTCGAGTGCTAGTTTCGTGATATATCTATCTATGTAATCGAGTGAGAGTTATATAATAAAGTTTAGTTTGAGATTTTGCTTCTTTACTTTCTTGTTGCAATCAAAATAAAAAGGAAATAAATGAATAGGATCATATGCTAATCTTATGGTAAGTAATGACATCACATAAGGAAAAGTATAAGTGGTAAAATTTATTGGAGATTGACAAACATAGCATTGGTCAATGATGCAATTCATGAAAGAGTTAATAAGGGAAGAGACGATTCACATGCAAATACACTATCTTGGACATCTTTTATGATTGTGAGCCCCCATTAAATAGTATATGCCAAAATTGTTGACGTTGGCAAGGAAGACAACTTAATGATTTATGTTTGTTCATATTCACATAGAAGTTATATTGTCATAGATCCTTCAACATGTGGTGCTTGCTCAATATCTTTGCTAGCCACAAATTCCGCACTAAGTAGAGATACTACTTGTGCATTCAAAAACCCTAAACCCAAACTCATGTTTTGAGAGTCGACCATACCTACCTATGGATTGAGTAAGATCCTTCAAGTAAGTTGTCATCAGTGCACTAAGGCAATAAAAATTGCTTCTAAATGTGTTTGATCAATTAGTGTAAGAGAAAATTGAGCGTTGTACGAACTTGTGATGGCAAAGTAATAAAAGCGACGGACTGCATAATAAAGGTTGCAATCATAAGGGGCAATATAACATGACGTTATTTTGCATTAAGGGATTTGGCATACAAACCAAAAAGCGCATGACAACCTCTACTTCCCTCTCCGAAGGGCTTATCTTTTACTTTTATGTATTTACTTTTATGCAAGAGTCAAAGTATTCTTCCCTATTCCTTTTTTCTTTTTCTTTTTGAAAGCATCATGTGGTGAGGAAAGATCTAGGCACATATATCCAGTTGGATATGAGTGAGCATGAGTTATTATTGTTGACATCACCCTTGAGGTGAATACGTTGGGAGGCGAAACTATAAGCCCCTATCTTTCTATGTGTCCGGTTGAAAGTTTTTGCTCAAGGGTATGCTGTGAGTGTTAGCAATCATAGAAGATTAAATGATGGTTGAGTATGTGGACTTGCCAAAAGGCTCCGACACGAGACCCTTCCTAAAAATTTGATGAATTGTAGTTGCAAAGTTGACTGAGAACATAGTTTGTTGGTTTTCAAGAAGGTGTATGCTTTATACTTCTATGTTGTGATGAATTGTTACTTGTTCATGAGAAGTTATATGATGAAGTTATATAATAAAAGTTATATGAAAAAGTCCTATGACAAAGTTTGTTGCTACTATGATAATAAGCATGATGCTACGATGTCCGTATTTTGTTTTTATCGACACCTCTCTCTCAAACCATGAGGACATGTTTTTCGATATCAACTTTCGCTTGAGGAAAAACGAGGTCTAAGCTTGGGGGAGTTGATACGTCCATTTTGCATCATGATTTCCTACTGTTATTTATAATGTTTTTATGCATAATAATGTTGTATGGAGTAATTCTAATGCCTTTTCTCTCATAATATGCAAGGTTTACACAAAGAGGGAGAATTCTGCCAGCTGGAATTCTGGACCTAAAAAAGCATGTCAAAGACACCTATTCTGCACATCTCCAAATAAGCTGAAACTTCAAGGAGAATTATTTTTGAATATATAAAAAATACTGGAGCAAATAACTAGCGGAGGGGGGCCACCTGGTGACCACAAGACAACAGGGCCCGCCAGCCCCCCCGGGCATGCCCTGGTGGGTTGTGGCCAGCCCGGCCCACCTCCGGTGCCCATCTTCTGGTAGTTAAGGTCTTTTGACCTAGAAATAATAAAGGGGGACTTTCGGGACGGAACGCCGCCATCTCTAGGCGGAACTTGGGCAGGAGCACTTTTGCCCTCCGGTGGAGCAATTCCATCGGGGGAACTTCCCTCCCGGAGAGGGAAATCGAAGCCATCGTCATCACCAACAACCCTCTCATCTTTGGGAGGCCAATCTTCATCACCATCTTCAACATCACCATCTCCTCTCAAACCCCAGTTCATCTCTTTTGTTCAATCTTTGTACCGGAACCTCAGATTGGTACCGGTGGGTGACTAGTAGTGTTGATTACATCTCGTAGTTGATTACTATATGGTTTATTTGATGGAAGATTATATGTTCAAATCCATTATGCTATTTACTACCCCTCTGATCTTGAGCATGAATATCATTTGTGAGTAGTTACCTTTGTTCTTGAGGTCACGGGAGAAGTCATGTTGCAAGTAATCATGTGAAGTTGATATGTGTTCGATATTTTGATGATATAAATGTTGTGATTCCCTTAGTGGTGTCATGTGAACGTCTACTACATGGCACTTCACCATCTTTGGGCCTAAGGGAATGCATTGTGGAGTAGTTATTAGATGATGGGTTGCTAGAGTGACAGAAGCTTAAACCCTAGTTTATGCGCTATTTTGTAAGGGGCTGATTTGGATCCAAATGTTTAATGCTATGGTTAGATTTTATCTTAATACTTTTCTCGTAGTTGCGAATGCTTGCGAGGGGGTTAATCATAAGTGGGAGGTTTGTTCAAGTAAGAACAGCACCCAAGCAACGGTCCACCCACATATCAAATTATCAAAGTAGCGAACGCAAATCAAACCAACATGATGAAAGTGACTAGATGAAATTCCCGTGTACCCTCAAGAACGCTTGCTTATTATAAGAGACCATTTTGGCATGTCCTTTGCCACAAAAGGATTGGGCTATCTTGCTACACTTTATTTACCGTTACCGTTACTTGCTCGTTACCAATTATCTTGCTATCAAACTACCTGTTACCTACAATTTCAGTGCTTGCAGAAATTACCTTGCTGAAAACCGCTTGTCATTTCCTTCTGCTCCTCGTTGGGTTCGACACTCTTACTTATCGAAAGGACTATGATTGACCCCCTATAATTGTGGGTCATCAAGGAGCTCTCTGGCAAGGGTTCCCACTGATGAGCCCGTCCGTGCCGAGGATGCACTGGGTGGGGATGCTGCTGCTGGTCATGCGACGGTAGCAGACATAGAGGGAGTAGGAGACGCCCCCCCGCCAACAGGAGCCCACGGGTACGTTCCTTGATACTGGAACCTTAATTCCATCTTTTTTTGTCTTCTTGAACTTCCCTTGAGTTTAATTTTCTTCTTTCCTTGGTTTTTCTAGATCTGCCCCCACCCGAGAATCCAACATCGATGCCGACAAGGGGGAGGCAGACCCAGAGGCGAGACGAGTCATAGCGGAGGAAGAGTTTGCTCGCAGTGCCGACAAGGAGGCTGGCAAGAAGGTTGCCTAGGGGCCATCCTCGGGGGTGGTGGTAGACACGGAGGGCACTTCTGCCTCAAGAGTGTCTATGACAGGCGTGCTCGGTGCAGCCCGGGTGGTCAGTGGACCAGCCACCGGTCCGTCGTCGTCAAAAGCACCACCCCTTATCCGATACCTCATGGTCGGTGATCTCCAATTCGCCAGCTTCCCTAGGGATGCCATCCTCCAAGTCTTCTCTGAAGAAGGGGTCTTCGATGACGCGGTCGCCTCCACGAGGGGCTCGGTAACCGTGTTCCCCTATGGCAACAACGACGAGGTCACGGAGCATGCCATACTGTCCTCTATCGACAGGGACTTCAAGCAGATGCAGGCACATATGTCAACCTCTCGGAGAGGTTGGACCACTGGGAGGCTCTTCTCGTCGAGGCCGAAATTCGGTTCCAAGAGCGCCCCGCGGAAACGCACGCCTGGCTCACCACCAGCCGCAAGGATCTCGCCGACAAGCAGGCCGACTTCACCAAGTCTGTTGTTGAATTCATCAACCAGAAGGACAAGTCGGAGAAAATATGGAGGGAGGCCGATGAGAGCATTGCCACTGCCAACATGGACCTGGTCGCGCGCAAGAGACAGTTGGACACCCACGAAGAGGAGCTTGCCGCCCGAGAGAAGGGCCTTGTCGACATGCTCCGAACTGAGATGGAGAAGCAGATCTAGGAGCTAAAGCTGATACACAAGGACGTCCTTGAGAGGCAGGGGACCAAACATGCAAGTAAGCTCCAGGAGGCCATCAGTGCCACAGAGGTCGCCCAGTCCGCTAGGGCCGAGCTAGAAGGGAAGGTGAAGCAGCTGGAGTCGGACCTTCCCGCCTCCGGCAAGGAGGTCCTGAAGCTGAAGGATGACATCCAGAAGGGGATGCAGACCCTGGCAGATCTCCAGGTAGGGCTCTCCAACAAGACCAAGGAGATGAGTGATGCCGCGGAGGTCAACGCTAATCTACAGGTGAAGGTGAGCACCTACGAGGACAGCCTCAAAGCCGCCAAGACCAGCGAGCAGGGGCTCCTTGACGAGCTCCGGAAGGAGAAAGAGCTGCTCACTTCCGCCGCGCATTCCTCCAATGAACTACAGAAGAATATTGGGTTGTGGACGGAGCAGCTTGTCGACATCGCCGACAAGCTTTCTGCCCAGCTGCCAAACATGGGCTTTGAGGAGTACGCCTTCTCCAACGACGCAAGGGAGGTGGCAAGCGTTAGGCTGTCTATCTTCTCTGAGAAGATTGTCGAGGCGCTGGCGAAGTACAAGGCAGGGCGGGCCGACCATTTCCTCCGTGGTTCTCGCGAGCATTGCCGGGAGGCTCTTCACAAGGTCTTGGTGAAGGTCGCGTATCACAACTCTAGCCTCGATCTGCGCAAGACCTTCTCCAAGCTGCCGAAGGACTTCGACACCAATGAACTTGACGCCTTCGTCGCTCGTATTTCTGACAGGGTTGGCTCTGTGACCCTGAATTAGTATTCTCTTTGTGTCGCATGTATCAAAGACATTTATCTTGAATTAGCACTAGAACCTTGCTTTTGAATGTAATATATTCTATTTGCTAGGATGAATGTCCCCTTTTCCTTGTGTATGATTCCACACTTGTATGTTTCTAGTCCCTATGCTTACTGGAAATGCCTGCCAGTGCGCACATCCTTGCCGCAAACGCTTTTAGGAACAGGTCCTTAGTAGCCTGCTGGTGATGCCGCTATCAACACGACCACCTCGCCGTCCTTGCCGCAACTACTTTGGTTGCCGAGCGGACTTGAAGCACCCGAAGAGCACAGACAATTCTAACAAAGGTTCTTCACGTGCAGGTCTTCTCATACAAATGTCGATATCGCCCAAGGGGAAAGGGCTTACAACAAAGAGAATTTTTAAAGTTTCTACAACTTAGCTTCTCCTAGCTATATTTATTTCTTGCCACAGAATGATTGACCCTGAACGCGTTCGAAGGTATCCATACCATCACTCGCCCCCCCCCCCCCCTCCCGAGGAAGACTTTCATGCGAGGTTCCCTTAAGTCTCTTGAGAAAAAGAAAGAAGTGGAAAAGATGAGGCTAGGAACCTTGGAGGTTCAGCAATCACTCTATGCAACAATAAACACAACATTTCATGTAATATAAATAAAATAAATATGTACTTTGACAAAAGTTTGTGGAAACTTAGCTTTATTGATTATTCACAGGGTCTTCTTCTGGATTTGTATAAAGGATTACATGCCTTGCTGACGAACTCGTACAAAAGGGGTTGCCGGGAGCCCCGACAACCAAGCCTCACAGGTAGAACTTGCGAAGATGCTCAATATTCCACGAGTTCTGCCCCGGGGTGCCATCTTCGGTCTCTAGGCGGATTGCGCCAGGCCTGGTGACTCTTACCACAGGGTAAGGGCGTTCCCACTTTGGCGTCAACTTGTTTAATCCCTTCGCAGACTGGATCTGTCGAAGGACAAGGTCGCCTTCTTCAATGCTCCTGGCGTGCACCTTGTGGCTATGATAGTGGCGCAAAGCTTGCTGGTACCAGGCGGACGTAGTGTAGCCTGAAGACGATCTTCCTCAAGGAGTGTAGCATCATCTTGCCGCAATTGCTCTTGATGTTCTTTGTCGAAAGCGTGTACTCGAGGTGACCCGTATGTGAGTTCTGTGGGGAGCATCGCCTTTGCACCATAGACTAGGGCGAAGGGTGTCTCATTGGTGGCATGATTTGGCGTCGTCCTGATCGACCAAAGAACCGCCGGCAGCTCATCAATCCAGCGCCTTCTGTGCTTGTGCAGCTTGTTGAAAGTCCTTATCTTGAGTCCACGCAACAATTCAACATTTTCTCTCTCCACTTGGATGTTGCTTCTAGGATGTGCAACTGACGCAAAGTAGATCTTGGCGCTGATGTCTTGGCAATATTGAATGAAGACGTTGCTGGTGAACTGTGTTCCATTATCTCTGATGATCATGTTGGGGACACCGAAATAGCAAACTATCCCTCTAAAAATCTTGACTACTGCTTGCGTTGTTACCTTTCCCACCGGCTCCACCTCAGTCCACTTTGTAAACTTGTCAATTGCGACGAACAAGAATTCAAAGCCCCCGGTAGCACGGGGGAAGGGGCCGACGATGTCAAGCCCCCAGACTGTGCTGGTTCATGTATTGCTTCGCGTGGAATTGGCATGCTTCACATGTAGTCACTACGCCAAGGCGTCTTGAAGGGCTGTCGGCCAATAGAAACCTGGTCGGAATGCTTTCATGACATGGGCTCGTGATCCGATATGGGAGCCGCATATCCCTTCGTGAATCTCTTCCAACAGCTGTTGTCCATCTTCCCGGGGAATGCACTTCAATTTCACCCCATTTTGTCTCCTCTTGTACAGAGTGATGTCCACGAATTGGTACATGCTTGACTGGCGGGCTACTCTCTCAGCTTCTTCTTGCTCTTCGGATAGTTCACCTGTTTGGAGGTATTGGATGATTTGCTGTGCCCATGCCGGAGCCTGGGGCTCAACGATAAGGACTAATGGCATTTCCTCTGCTCCAAGAGCGCTAGCTTCGACGGTAAGGGCCACATTGTATGTCGAAGCTTGCTACTCTCCGGCAAACGTTTTGCTTTTTTTTGCGACCTTCTTGGTGGCGACTGGCAGCTCTGCTGGGAGATAGTCACCAGAACTGATTTTTCTTTTCTTTGCTTGCCGAACTGATGGCGTGATTGATGGCTGAGTCAGTCGAAGTACAAAAGTACTTGGTTCCATAGGCAACTTTTTAGCAGCTTGTTTTGACAAGTCATCGGCAATGTTATTCTCTGCACGCGGAATGTGCTCTATTTGCAGACCGTCAAAGTGCTCTTCTAACTTCCTCACTTTATCCACATATGCTTCCATCAAAGGGCTTTGATAATCCTTGTTTACTTGACACACAACTAGCTGAGAATCTCCCCTGACTATCAATTTCCTGATGCTAAGGTCAACTGCTATTCATAGACCGGCAAGCAGTCCCTCATATTCAGCTGTGTTGTTCGTCGATACCTCCCGGGGAAAGTGCATCTGGATCACATACTTGAGGTGCTCTCCGGCGGGTGCGACAAGCAACACTCCGTCACCGGCGCCTTGTAGCGAGAAGGCCCCACCAAAGTACATGATCCACTCCTGTGGTGTTTCCTTGCCGTGGATGGCCATTTCCGGGATTTCTTCATCTGGCGTAGGCATCCATTCTGCAATGAATTCTGCCAAGGCTCTGCTCTGAATAGTTGTTGTGCTTTCAAAACTCAGATCAAAGCTGGCTAGCTCCAACGCCCACTCAACAATCATGTCGGTTGCCTCTGGATTCCTCAAGATGCGCTGCAACGGAAAGCGAGTGACGACGGTGATATGATGTGCTTGGAAGTAGTGGCACAGCTTTCTGGAGGCCATGAGAAGGCCAAAAGCAACTTCTGCATGCCAGCATATCTTGACCTTGCCCCCAAGAGAGAGCTGACAAAATAGACTAGGCACTGCACCATCTTTTTCTTCGGCATGAGCTATTGCTCTGTTTCTTGCGCTGTACTTGTGTTGGTGGCCCCTTGCTTGCCAAGGGCAAACCTGGCTGTCGGTTGCCATCTCGGGGGTTGCCACCTTTTTGTCCTCAGCTTCCCTCTCTGCCACCAGCGCGGTACTAACCACTTGATTCGTCGCCGCCAGATATAGCAGCAACGGTTCTTGCAGTTTAGGCGTGACTAGTATCAGCATTGAAGATATGTACTTCTTCAAGTCTTGCAGCGCTGCCTCCGCTTCTGGAGTCCATTTCATTGGACCTGCCTTTTTAATGATTATGAAAAATGGTAGGGTGCGTTCCGCGGACTTAGAGATGAACCTGCTGAGGGCAGCAATGCAACCCGCCAAGCGGAGTACGTCCTTGATGCGCTTTGGTGCCTCCTACTGCCCGATCACTTCTATCTTGTCGGGGTTAGCTTCGATCCCACGCTCTGACATGAAGAACCCGAGAAGCTTGCCGGATGGGACTACAAATACACACTTCTCAGGTTAGAGCTTCAAGTTGATCTTGCGCAAGTTTGCAAATGTCTCTTCTAAGTCTTGAATGAGTGTTGCCTTGTCCTTGGTTTTGACCACTATATCATCCATATATGCCTCACATTTTGTGCAGTTGGGGATCAAAACCAATCTAGACAGCTCTCGCAAATGTTGAACCAGCACTCTTCAACCCAAAAGGCATATGCTTGAAGCAGTATGTGCCACATGGGGTAATAAATGCGAATTTTTGTTCATCTTCCTTGGCCATAAAGATCTAATCATATCCAGAGTAGGCGTCAAGTAAGGAAAGCAGATCGCAGCCGGTTGTGGAGTCCACTATCTAATCAATGTGCGGCAAGGGAAAGGGGTCTTTTGGACAAGCTTTATTGATGTCAGTGAAATCGATACAAAGCCGCCACTTCCCGCTTGCCTTACGCACTACCACGGGGTATGCCAACCAGCTTGGGTGGATCACTCCTCTGATCAGGCCTGCCGCTTCTAATTTCTTGATTTCTTCGGCAATGAACTCTTGCACTCTAGAGCTTGCTTCCTGACCTTCTGCTTAACGGGACGTGCGTGAGGACAGACGGCTACGTGGTGCTCAATCACCTCCCTAGGAACACCGGGGATGTCAGATGGTTGCCATGCAAACACATCGACATTCGCCCGCAGGAAGGAGATGAGCGCGCTCTCCTATTTGCTGTCGAGGGTGGCACTTATGGTGAAAGTGCCTCCCTCACCGTCCTCCCGTTCAGCCACTTGCTTCGTCCCCAGGGGCTTCACCGGCAGGAGAAAGTGCTTTGTCGGCAGACGCTGCAACTGCCTCCCGTAAGAGCTTGTCAACGCACAAGACTCCGCTTTTCTTGTGTGTGTGGAATGTGATGACACCCATTCGTCTTGGCATCTTCAAAGTGTTGTAGGCATGGTGGGACGCCGACATGAACTTCGCGAGTGCTGGGCGGCCTAGGATTCCATTGTACGGCAGTAGGATTTTGGCGACATCGAACGTAATCTTCTGTGTCCTGAAGTTGAGCTCGCTGCCGAAGGTCACCGGCAGGGTGATCTTTCCTTTCGGTTGGCTTCTCCTAGGGTTAATCCCTTGGAACGTCCCCGTGGGCTTGAGATCCGTGTTAGGGATATGTAGCCTCTTAATCACGTCTGGTGAAATCAAGTTCAAGCCGGCTCCATCATCACCTAGCATCTTCGTGACCTGGAGGTTGCAAACTGTTGGTGAAACCAAAAGCGGCAAGCACCCGCCGAAAGTAATGCGGTCACGGTGATATCCGGTATCGAAGATGATAGGCGTGTTGGACCACTTGAGGGGCTTATGTGCCTCCGCTACTGGTTGATAGGTCTCCAACGTATCTATAAATTTTGATCGTTCCATGCTGATATATTTTCATTCTAGGATACTTTTTGGGTCATGATTTACCAATTTATAATATTTTTGAGCACTAACCTATTGACCCAGTGCCTAGTGCCAGTTGCTGTTTTCTGCGTGTTTTTGCCTTTGTAGGTTTACAGTACCAAACGAAGTCCAATTGCCACGAAACTTTTTGATGATTTTTTCTGGACCAAAGGAAGACCTCGAAGCTTCGGACGGAGGCTGGGGGCCGCAAGAGGGCCCCTGGGGCGCGCCCTGTTGGCTTGTGCCTCCCTCGGCTGCCTCCCGACGCCCCTCCCTGGCCTATAAATTCTCTTTCACCCTAAAAATAACAGAGGCAGTCCCGAAACACTTTTTCCACCGCCGCAAGTCTCTGTTCCGCCGCGAGGCCATCTAGAGCTCCGTTCTGGCACCCTGCCGGAGGGGGGATCGATCACGGAGGCCTCTTCATCAACGTTGCTGCCCTCATGATGATGTGTCAGTAGTTCACCACAGACCTACGGGTCCATAGCTAGTACCTAGATGGCAATCTCTCTCTTATGATCTTCAATACAATGGTCATCGCATCTTCGCTTTGATCTATCCGATGTAATCCTATTGTGAGGTGTGTTTGTTGGGATCCGATGAATTGTGGGTTTATGTTCAGATTATTCATGAAAAGTATTTGAGATGCCTCTGAACTATATTATCTCTTATGTGCATGATCATTATAGCTTCATAAGGCTCTTCGATCTATTGATATGCTTTGGCCAAGTAGATTGATATTTCATCGGTGGGAGTGGTGCGTTGTGGTAGGTTCAACTTAGCGAGTTTCTATATCCTAGTGAAAAAGTAGGGGACAAGATGCCTATTTGTGTTGTTGCTACTAAGGATAAAACGATGGGGTTCATTCATATTGTTTGAGTTTACTTCATTCTCCAAGCATTACTCTGTTTTACTTAATACTCTAGATGCATGCTGAATAGCGGTCAATGAGTGGAGTAATAGTAATAGGTGCAGGCAGGAGTTGGCCTATTTGCTTATGGACATGATGCCTATATATACATGATCATTGCCATGAAAATCACATAACTATCCGCATTTCTATCAATTGCCCAACAGCAATTTGTTTACCCACGGTATGCTGCCTACATGAGAGATGTCGCTAGAGAACACTATGGCCCCTGGGTCTATTCACTTATATATTCGCAAACGCTATATTTACCTTGCTTCCTTTATTTACTTTTTATTTATTTTGCAATTTATATTTATCAACAATTATCTACACAACTCATTTGCTTGCAAATAACGAGATCAAGGGGATTGACAACCCTCTTGCCCGCGTTGGGTGCAAATTGTTTGTTCATTTGTGTGCAGCCGTTGAAGACGGTTGAGGATTGATATTCCTATTTTCATAACTGAGGGGAATACTTATCCGCTTTGTGCTGCAATTACCCATTCCTCTTCACGGAAAACCCAACGCAGATCACAAGTACCAGGAAGGATTCTGGTGCCGTTGCCGGGGAATATCATCATCAACTACCAATTAACTTCACACAATTTTTCATTCACTTGTTCTTCTTTTTATTTGCTGTTATATTTAAATTTTCTCATAAAAATCAAAAAATCAAAAATATTTATCTTTGCTTGTTACTAGTTTACTTCTTCGCTTGCTAGTGTACTTGTCTTGCTTGTTACTTTGGTTGCTCGGTCACCATGTCTCAAGATACTACTAAGTTGGGTGACTTCTCAAATACTAATAATAATGATTTTATTGGTACACCTATACCACCTGCCACTAGGGCGGAAGCTTTTGATATTAATTCAGCATTGCTAAATCTTGTCATGAAAGATAAATTTTCGGGAAGTCCTAATGAGGATCTCGCGTCACATGTATAACCTTTGTTGAATTATGTGACATGCAAAAGAAAAAGGATATGGATAATGATATTGTGAAATTAAAATTATTTCCTTTTTCACTAAGAGATAAAGCTAAATCTTGGTTTTCATCTTTACCTCGTAATAGTATTGGAACATGGGATAAGTGTAAAGATGCTTTTATTGCCAAGTATTTTCCTCCTACTAACATCATCTCCCTTAGAAATCAAATAATGAATTTTAAACAGCAAGATCAAGAGTATGTTGCACAAGCTTGGGAGAGAATGAAATGAATGATAACGAATTGTCCAACCCATGGTTTAAATATGTGGATGATTATCCAAAACTTCAAGATTCTGTTGCAGGTGGTGATGGGGAACGTTGCATGGGAAACAAAAAATTTCCTACGAACACCCAAGATCTATCTATGGAGATCAACAGCTATGAGAGGGGGAGTGCATCTACATACCCTTGTAGATCGCTAAGCGGGAAGCGTTAAGAAACGTGGTTGGTGTAGTCGAACGACTTCGCGATCCAATCACGATCCGTCCCGCGATCCAATCTTGACCTATTCCGATCTAGTGCCGAACGGACGACACCTCCACGTTCACCACACGTACAGCTCGATGACATTCTCCGCCTCCGCGTTCAGCACACGTACAGCTCGATGACGTTCTCCGCCTCGCGTTCAGCACATGTACAGCTCCATGATGTTCTCCGCCTCCTTGATCCAGCAAGCAAGGGCGGGGAGGTAGATGAGTTCTCCGGCAGCACGACGACATGGTGGGGGTGGTGGTGGAGCTGATCCGGCAAGGCTTCGCCAAGCACTACCGAACCAATCTAGAGGAGAAAGCAATCTAGAGGGAGGGAGTGAGGGCAGCACCATGGCTTGTGGTGCTGCAGCCCTCCCTCCCCTCACATATATATAGGGGGATAGGAGGGGGCCGGTCGCCCTAGGGTTTGGTGCGGCGGCCAAAGGGGTGCCTTGCCACCCAAGGCAAGGGGTGGCGGCCCCCTTTGGGCTTGGCCCCACACCTCCAGCCGCATGGGCCTATGTGGGAAGAGCGGCCAGCCCACTAGGGGCTGATGCGCCCCCTCTCACAGCCCATGGGGCCCGCCAGGGCATGTGGGCCCCTTCCGGTGGACCCTCGGAACCCTTCGCCACCCCCGGTACACTGCCGGTGATGCCCGAATTCTTTCCGGTGATCATCACGGTACTTCCCATATATCAATCTTTACCTCCGGACCATTTCGGAACTTCTCGTGACGTCCGGTATCTCATCCGGGACTCCGAACAACTTTCGGTGACCAACATATTCATCTCAACAATACCAAATCATCACCGAACGTTAAGTGTGTAGACCCTACGGGTTCGAGAACTATTCAGACATGATCGAGACACCTCTATGGTCAACAACTAATAGCGGGACCTGGATGCCCATATTGGTTCCTACATATTCTATGAAGATCTTTATCGGTCGAACACGATGTCAAGGATTCAATCAAACCTCTATGCAGTTCCCTTTGTCTATCGGTATGTTACTTGCCCGAGATTCGATCGTCGGTATCGCCATACCTAGTTCAATCTCGTTACCGGCAAGTCTCTTTACTCATTCCGTAATACAAGATCCCGTGGCTAGCTCCTTAGTCACATTGCTTGCAAGCTTCTTGTGATGCTGTATTACCGAGTGGGCTCAGAGATACCTCTTCGTCATACGGAGTGACAAATCCCAGTCTCGATCCACGCCAACCCAACAGACACCCTCGGAGATACCTGTAGGGCACCTTTATAGTCACCCAGTTACGTTGTGACGTTTGATACACACAAGGCATTCCTACGGTGTCAGGCAGTTGCGTGATCTCATGGTCGTAGGAACAGATACTTGACATGGATAAAGCAGTAACAATAAACTGACACGATCAACTGCTATGCTTATGGTTGTGTCTTGTCCATCACATCATTCTCCTAATGATGTGATCCCGTTCTCAGATGACAACTCATGTCTATGGCCAGGAAACCTTGACCATCTCTGATCAACGAGCTAGTCAACTAGAGTTTAGTAGGGACATGGTGTTGTCTATGTATCCACACATGTATCTGAGTTTTCGAACAATACAATTCTAGCATGGATAATAAATGATTATCATGAACAAGGAAATATGATACTAATTAATTTATTATTGCCCCTAGGGCATATTTCCAACAGTCTCCCACTTGCACTAGAGTCAATAATCTAGTTCACATCACTATGTGATTAACACCCAATGAGTTCTGGGGTTTTATCATGTTTTGCTTGTGAGAGAGGTTTTTAGTCAACGGGTCTGCAACATTCAGATCCGTGTGCACTTTGCAAATCTCTATGTCACACTGTAGATGATGCTACCATGCTCCACTTGGAGCTATTCCAAATGGTGCTCCACTCTACGTATCCGGATTGCTACTCAGAGTCATCCGGATTGGTGTCAAGCTTGCATCGACGTAACCCTTTACGACGAACTCTTTATCAGCTCCATAATCATGAAATATTTCCTCAGTCTTCAAGTTACTAAGGATAATTTTGACCGATGTCCAATGATCCACTCCTGGATCACTCTTGTACCCCTTGACAGACTCATGGCAAGGCACACACCAGGTGCGGTACACAACATGGCATACTATATAGAGCCTACGGCTAAGGCATAGGGGACGATCGTCGTCCTTTTTCTCTCTTCTGCCGTGGTCGAGCTTTGAGTATCACTCAACTTCACACCTTACAAATCAGGCAAGAACTCTTTCTTTGACTGATCCATTTTGAACTCCTTCAAAATCTTGTCAAGATATGCACTCATTGAAGGTCTTATCAGGCGTCTTGATCTATTTCTATAGATCTTGATGCCCAATATTTAAGTAGCTTTTTATCCAGGTCTTCCTTTGAAAACACCTTTCAAACAACCTTTTATGCTTTCCAGAAATTTCTACATCATTCCTGATCAACAATATGTCATCCACATATACTTATCAGAAATTCTATAGTGCTCCCACTCACTTTCTTGTAAATACAAGTTTCTTATAAACTTTGTACAAACCCAAAAGCTTTGATCACCTCATCAAAGCATATATTCCAACTCCGAGATGCTTGCTCCAGTCCACAGAAGGATCGCTGGAGCTTGCATACCTTTTAGCATCCTTAGGATCGACAAAACCTTCTGGTTGTATCACATACAACCTTTCCTCAAGGAAACCGTTTAAGGAAACGATGTTTTCACATCCATCTGCCAGATTTCATAATCGAAAAATGCAGCAACTGCTAACATAATTCCAATAGACTTTAGATCGTTATGGGTGAGAAAAACTCATCGTTGTCAACTCCTTGAACTTGTCGAAAACTACTTTGCGACAAGTCGAGCTTTACACATGGTGACAATAACCATAAGTGTCTGTCTTCTTCTTAAAGGTCCATTTCTACTTAACGGCCTGTCGTTCATTGGGAAAGTCTACCAAAGTCCATACTTGGTTTTATACATGGATCCTATCTCTGATTTCATGGCTCCTAGCCATTTGTTGGAATTCCGGCCCACCATCACTTCTTCATAGCTCGTAGGTTCACTATTGTCTAACAACATGACCTCCATGACAGGATGGCCGTACCACTCAGGGGCGGTATGATTCCTTGTCGACCTACGAGGCTCAGTAGTAACTTGATCTGAAGTTTCATGATCATCATCATTAGCTTCCTTTTCATTTGGTGGAGACGCCGCAAAAACATCTTTCTGTGTCGTGTTATGATACGTCTCCAACGTATCTACTTTTCCTCACTCTTTTGCCCTTGTTTTGGACTCTAATTTGCATGATTTGAATGAAACTAACCCGGACTAACGTTGTTTTCAGTAGAACTACCATGGTGTTGTTTTTGTGCAGAAATAAAAGTTCTCAGAATGGAACGAAACTTTTTGGAGAATTATTTCAGCATATATAAGAATTATTGGAGCCAAAAACCACCGGAGAAGGGGGCCAGGGTGGCCAGCACCCACCAGGGCGCGCCAGGCCCCTTGGGTGCGCCCTGGTGGGTTGTGCCCACCTCGTGGCCCCACTGACCCTAATTCCACCACTATAAATTCCTATATTCAGAGAAAAAAATCAGAGAAAAAGTTTCATCGCGTTTTACGATACGGAGCCGCCGCCACCTCCTGTTCTTCATCGGGAGGCCAGATCTGGAGCCCGTTTGGGGCTCCGGAGAGGGGAATCTTTGGTCTTCGTCATCACCAACCCTTCTCCATCGCCAATTCCATGATGTTCCCCACCGGGAGTGAGTAATTCCTTCGTAGGCTTGCTGGTCGGTGAGGAGTTGTATGAGAATCATCATGTAATCGAGTTAGTTTTGTTAGGGCTTGATCCCTAGTATCCACTATGTTCTGAGATTGATGTTGCTATGACTTTGCTATGCCTAATGCTTGTTACTAGGGCCCGAGTGCCATGATTTCAGATCTGAACCGTTTATGTTATCATCTTTATATCTATGTTCTTGATCCGATCTTGCCTAGTCATATGCACCTATTACGTGTTATGATCCGTCAACCCCATAGTGACAATATTTGGGATACTTCACGGTGATGACCGTAGTTTGAGGAGTTCATGTATTCACCATGTGTTAATGCTTTGTTCCGGTTCTCTATTAAAAGGAGGCCTTAATATCCCTTAGTTTCCTTATGGACCCCGCTGCCACGGGAGGGTAGGACAAAAGATGTCATGCAAGTTCTTTTCCATAAGCATGTATGACTATTTACGGAATACATGCCTACATTACATTTATGAACTGGAGCTAGTTCTGTGTCGTCCTAGGTTACGACTGTTATATGATGAATATCATTCAACGAGTTCACCGATCCAGTGCCTACGAGTTTTCCACTTATTGTTCTCGCTAACTTACTATTGTTGCTCCTACTGTTCCAACTGCTACAAAACTATTGCTACTACTGTTACCGCTACTGTTACTGTCACTACTGCTATCAGACTATCATACTACTGTGCTACTGATCACTCTGCTGTAGATATTTAATCTCCAGGTGTGGCTGAATTGACAACTCAGCTGCTAATACTCTCAAATATTCTTTGGCTCCCCTTGTGTCGAATCTATAAATTTTGGTTGAATACTCTACCCTCTAAAACTGTTGCGATCCCCTATACTTGTGAGTTATCAAGACCTTTTTCTGGCGCCGTTTCCAGGGAGCATAACTATATTTGTTGAGTCACTTGGGATTTATATCAATTGATCACTATGAAGAATCTGAAGGATCCCAAGACCAAGATTTTTCCTTCTAAGACAAGGGGAGGTAAGGAACTGCCATCTAGCTCTTCACTTGATTCACCTTCTGTTATGAGTAAGCTTGCAACACCACCACATGCCAGTAATCCTGATATGTCGCAAGTTATTGATGATGCTACCTCTGCTATGAATTATGCTATTGATGATGCTAGTACCATGCTTGATGATAATGTGCCACTAGGAGAATTTCTTGATGAACAAATTGCTAGAGCTAAAGAGAATGAAACTACTGAAACTGATGAGATTGCTAAAACTGATGAAGCCTATGAAACTGATGATGATTATGAAACACCTATTAGTCCTAGCTCTCCTAAGTTTGAAATGCCTAACATACCTGAAGGTTATGTTATGGACGAAGAGGTAACTAGAGAAATTCTTTCTTGCAAGGATAGAAACGATCTTAAGAAATTGCTACGCAAGTATAAGGAAAAGACTTTGAATGCTAGAATGAAATGTGATCCTAAGTTTGCTACTTCACGTATCTTTGTTACCGATAAGGATTATGAATTCTCTGTCGACCCAGAGTTAATTACTTTGGTTGAATCTGATCCTTTCCATGGCTATGAAACTGAAACTGTAGTGGCACACCTTACTAAGCTGAATGATATAGCCACCATCTTTGCTCATGATGAGAAGATTCGCTACTATTATATTCTTAAGTTATTTTCGTTCTCATTAAAGGGTGATGCTAAGACATGGTACAATACTCTTGCTCCTGGTTGTGTGCGTAGTCCCCAGGATATGATCTACTACTTCTCTAAAAAATAATTTCCTGCTCATAAGAAACAATCTGCCTTACAAGAAATATTTAACTTTGTGAAAATTGAAGAAGAGAGTCTCCCACAAGCTTGGGGGAGGCTTCTCCAGTTTCTTAATGCTTTGCCTGATCACCCTCTCAAGAAAAATGAAATACTTGATATCTTCTATAATGGACTAACCGATGCTTCTAGGGACTTCCTAGATAGTTGTGCTAGTTGTGTTTTCAGGGAACGAACTGTTGAACAAGCTGAGGAATTATTGAATAACATATTGAAAAATTATGATGATTGGACTCCTCCTGAACCACCGCTTAAACCCACTCCGAAGAAGAGGGGTATCTTATTTCGCAGTCCTGAAGATATGCAAGAGGCAAAGAAATCTATGAAGGAAAAATGTATTAAAGCTGAGGATGTTAAGAATTTGCCACCTATTGAAGAAATACACGGCCTTGACACACTACCACCTCCACAAGTGGTAAAGGTAAATTCTTTATTAAAGTTTGATGAAGGTGATATCCCTTACAATAAACATCCTAGTCAATGCTTATATGAGTTTGACAAATATATTATGAAGCAAGATCATTTCAATGCACATGTTCGGAAACAATTGAAATATAACTCTGATATGATTGCTCGCTTGAGTGACTTGCTATTTAGAATCAATAATGATGTTAGAGGTGTAGGAAAACATGAGTCTATGGTTCAAACTCAGTTAGAACAAGTTTCTAAGTCTCAAAAAGAATTGCTTGATGAAATGAATAATAATATGCATGATTTTGCTGCTAGAGTAGTAACTAGAGGAGGTAGAATGACCCAAGAACCACTTTATCCTGAGGGTCATCCTAAGAGAATTGAACAAGACTCTCAGAGAATTAATATTGATGCACCTAGTCCTTCTAAGAAGAAAAAGAAAAGGAAAAATGATAGGACTTTGCATACCTCTAGTGAACCTGAGACACAAAAACCTCTTGATAATAATGATGTCTCTATTTCTGATGCTGAAACTCAGTCTGGTAATGAACATCCACCTAGCGATAATGAAAATGATGATGTTGATGGTCATGAAGATTCTCAACCTAATAATTATAAAGAACCAGATAATGATGTTGAAATAGAGCCTGTTGCTGATCTTGATAACCCACAACCTAAAAATAAACGTTATGATAAAAGAGACTATGTGGCTAGGAAACATGGGAAAGAAAGAGAGCCATGGGTTCAGAAACCCATGCCATTCCCACCTAAGCCATGTAAGAAAAAGGATGATGAAGAATTTGAGCGCTTTGCTGAGATGATTAGGCCAGTCTTTTTGCGTACCCGCTTAACCGATATCTTAAAAATGGCCCCTTATGCAAAGTATATGAAAGACATCATCACAAATAAAAGAAAGATACCTGAAGCTGAAATCTCCACCATGCTTGCTAATTATTCTTTTAAGGATGGAGTTCCTAAAAAACTTGGAGATCCTGGAATACCAACTATACCTTGCTCCACTAAAAGAAACTATGTCAAAACTGCTTTGTGTGATTTGGGAGCCGGTGTTAGTGTTATGCCTTTCTCCTTATATAAAAGACTTGATTTGAATAAACTCACACCTACCAAGATATCATTGCAAATGACTGAAAAATCAACTGCCATACCTATCGGTATTTGTGAGGATGTGCCCGTTGTTGTTGCAAATGTTACTATCTTAACAGACTGTGTTATTCTTGAGATGCCCGAGGACGACAACATGTCGATTATCCTTGGTAGACCCTTTTTGAATACCGCAGGGGCTGTTATTGATTGTAATAAAAGCAAAGTCACTTTCATATCAATGGTAATGAGCACACGGTGCACTTTCCGAAGAAACAATTCCAAGTGAATGGTATAAATGTTATTGAAGAATCTCCGACCATCACCATTGGAAGTTTTCAATTACCTCTACCTACTGCCAAAAAGAAATATGATATACTTATTGTTGGGGATATGCACATCCCCATTGAGGTAACTTAGTGTTTTACGAAAGTTCTTTGGTTTGATGCTAATCAGAAGTGGTTGTTAATAAGACTTGATCAACCTTATTAATGAATCATTTTTGAGTGGTATGAAGTCGATGAATCTAGTAAGCACAACTCTCTGCTCCCACTCTTTATTTTCTGTTTTAGTTAGTCAAATAAAATAAAATGCCATGATTATCATGTTTCCTGTTTTCTCCGTGCAATAAAAAATGACCCACAAATAAAAGTTCTCAGAATGTCCTGAAAATTTGATACGATTTTTTTCCGAATATTTCTGAATTTCTGGTGCAAACAATACCACAGGGGGGTGCACCTAGTGTCCACAAGGAAACATGATAAGTGCCCCCCAACAGGGGGGAGCAACACCAGGCGCGCCCTGGTGGGTTGTGGCCCCCATGTGGACCCCCTCACTTATCTCTTTAGCCCACATCATCCGCTACCTCCAGAAAAAACTCACCATAAACACCATTCCCGTGTTCTTGCTCTCAAACCCATGGATTTCGATTTCTTAGCTCGAAGCTCCGTTTCTGAAATTGTTTGGAGGGATTGCTACTTGGTATGTGACTCCTCCAATACTCCAATTATTTTTTGATTTAGTGGGTTATTTCTAGAGTAATTAGCTACTCTTGGTGCTACTGTAGATGAGCTTGCATGTTGAATTCTTAGAGTTCTAAGTAGTTTGAATGCTCAATATGGCCTCTATGCATGCTTAGGAGTAGTTGTCAACAATCTTACAAAGTTTTGTTGACAAAAATTTTGTAGACTAATTTTTTTTCCAGAATTTTTCTAGGAATAAAAATGCAATTATTTAGGAGTTCTTCGAGGAGGAGATCCTCGGAGGCCTCATCAAGTGGAAGCTCAGTTCGACAATCTTATGTTGAGCCAAGTGAAAGCTCGATGCGAGACGCCGCCACTAAATCATGCCTGTGGTCGTGCGACGAGTTCATGACAGGTGCAGGTATTAAGGAGGAATTTGACCAATTTATCCTCAACACAGAGATTGCTCCCTTCATCGCAAATAAGTGCCCCCAACACCTCGAACTCACGAAAACCTTCACAAAGAAATTTAAATATTTTTCTCGTGAGTCTAGAGTTTCATTCAACCTTTATGACCGTTCCTTCACCATGCCATTAGAAATGTTCAGTGAAGCATGCAAACTTCCATATTGGGGTTCCCTCGACGAACCAACAAAATCTGAATACGAGTCATTTTTAGATAGAGGGGTAACACAAGGGAGAATTAACAACATCCATTTCCCATTAATACAATATTTTGCGCTCTTTAACGGTAAATGTATCATAGGTAAACAAGATTGTAGCACACTGTGTGCTCATGATTTGAGTCTCTTACACACTGCCATAACTGGAAATAAATATTATAATATTGGTGCAATCGTTGCACGGAGGCTGCATCTCAATGCTGCTAATGGTAATTTTTATGGAGGAATCTATGCCTCCCCTGTAGCGGAGAGATTAAATGTCTCACCATGGCCTAATGACCCCATCTCACCCACTCAGTATTTAGACTTTGATGCCATGAAGCGTCATAAGTTCCTTACGGGTACGGCCACTAACTACACCTATAACTTAGATTTAATAAAAAACATGTTGTGCCTGTTGCTTTGCCTGCTCCTGCTCTCTTTGATTTTCACAGTAGGGGAAGATACTATGTCCTTGAGAGCGAGGCCCATGCATACAATGCGGAGGTTGAAGCTGCCAGGAGGGCCGCGGAGTTTGCACCGAGGGCCTCGGTGAGCCATCGCCTAGATTATTATTCATACGGATGGTGATTACCAATCTAGGCCAAAAGCCTAAGCTTGGGGAAGAACGTATTTCCACCGACATTACATTCATGTTCACACATTTCATTCTAGTTGTCGGTGTTCACACTTTTTCATTGTAATATCCATGCTAGATTTGTTTTCTCGCTTTCTTCTTGTGTGTTTGAAAACTTTGAGAAAACCCCAAAAATATTTCATACTTCTTTTTAGTTTTTCTTTCTAGTTTAGTTTTATTGTAGCATCAAAAGAAAACCCAAAAAGATTTCTCCCTTCTTCTTTTACTTGTTGGGAGCTTTCCCGTGTAAATAGTTTTTCTCGTTTTTGTTTTTTCCCTTTAATTTGCTTTCTTCAAGAAAAACCAAAAACTCCAAAAATATTTCAGTGTGTATCTCTGAAATTATTTTCCTTTTATTTGAGTAGTACCAAGGAGAAGACCACAATGAAAATGTTGAGTGGCTCTCATATGCATTATTGTTTATCTAACGAAGAGCCCATATTACCTTGTCTTCTCCTCTTAAATAAAATGTTGCAGATTCCAGCTTAGTCCACGGCACTCTTGCACTATTATTATCTTCTTATCATTCGGTCGTGCAAGTGAAAGGCAATAATGACGATATTTGATGAATTGACTGTGGCAAAGAAAAGCGGGTATGAACTCAACTTGTTTTTGTTTTTGTAAATATGTTTAACCTAGTATCCTTGATTCAACATATTATGATCAAACATGTTTGCATGACCATTAGAGATTATAGTTGTTCATGCCATGCTTAAGTAGCTAGGAGTGGATAATGATTTATCTTGGGTGTCAACATGCATTAAAATGATTGTGATGTGGTATTATGATATGGTATCCTCCTCTGAATGTTTCAAGTGGCTTGACTTGGCACATGTTCACGCATGTAGTTGAATCAAAACCAACATAGCCTTCATGATATTTATGTTCACGGTGTCCATATCCAACTCATGCTAGTATTCAATGTTGATTATATGTAATGCATGTTCATGACCGTTTTTGCTCTCTAGCTGGCCGCTTCTCAATCTATTTGCTAGCCTTCGCCTGTACTAAGCAGGAATACTGATTGTGCATCAAAACTGTTAAACCAAGTTGTGCCAGATGAGTCCACTATATCTACCTATATGCGGTATTACCCTGCCGTTCCAAAGTAAATTTGCATGTGCCATCTCTAAAAATTCAAATGAACATCTGTTTTGTGTGCCTGGACCGCTCATGGAGCGATAGGGGGCGGTCAATATCTTCCATGCTAAGCGGGTTATTCTCATGATGAGTGTTTATTCACTTGTCCTTACACGAGAGGGACGGTAATAGGGATTCCTAGTCCCGAAATCAAAAATCAAAAATAATTAAACAAAACTCCCCCAGGAATGTTGTTAGTTTGGACGGTACCCGTGGATGTGGCTAGCCGTGGAGTGTGAGTGTTAGTGGAGGGGGAGTAAACCTTTACCTTTACTGCTTGGGAACCGCCGCTAATTTGTTTAGCATGGAAGATATTGATAACTCTCGGTCATGACGTTGACAGGAAGGGTGTACCTCCCAAAATTATATCTATCTCTCTTTTAAGCTTTGAGATCTGGCACTGCTGCAAATCCATGCTTCCCTCTGCGAAGGGACTATCTATTTACATTTATGTCGAGTCATCACCTTCTCAAATAAGCGCCAGACCTGAGAGCACTATTGTCATCCTCATGCATTGTGTATAGTTGATGTTGGGTGCAGCATGACTAGATCTTTTCTACCATGCATTACAATGTTTAGTCGCTGCTTGAACTTTGGAGGTGCTCTGCATTTATGTTTTGCGGTCTCAGAAAGGGCTAGCGAGATACCACTATTGTCATATTGTATCACGATTCTTTTGACAAAGTGTTGGCGCTTGAGATATCTTATTATTGCTCGCTAGTTGCTTATGTTATTGTTATGAGTTAATATAATTTCTAAGAGTTATTGTTGACATGGTTAGTCATAATCTTTGCTGAAAACTTGGGTGCTACTTAAGCATATAAATGTAAACAAGAACAAAAGAGTTCATAAAAGTTTTTCTTTATCACTTTCAGTTTGTCAACTGAATTGCTTGAGGACAAACAAAGGTTTAAGCTTGGGGAGTTGATACGTCTCCAACGTATCTACTTTTCCTCACTCTTTTGCCCTTGTTTTGGACTCTAATTTGCATTATTTGAATGAAACTAACCCGGACTAACGCTGTTTTCAGCAGAACTACCATGGTGTTGTTTTTGTGCAGAAATAAAAGTTCTCGGAATGGAACGAAACTTTTTGGAGAATTATTTCAGAATAGACAAGAATTATTGGAGCCAAAAACCACCGGAGAAGGGGGGCAGAGTGGCCAGCACCCACCAGGGCGCGCCAGGGCCCCTGGGCGTGCCCTGGTGGGTTGTGCCCACCTCGTGGCCCCACTGACCCAAATTCCGCCACTATAAATTCCTATTTTCAGACAAAAAAAATCAGAGAAAAAGTTTCATCGCGTTTTACGATACGGAGCTGCCGCCACCTCCTGTTCTTCATTGGGAGGCCAGATCTGGAGCCCGTTTGGGGCTCCGGAGAGGGGAATCTTCGGTCTTCGTCAGCAGCAACCCTTCTCCATCACTAATTCCATGATGCTCCCCACCGGGAGTGAGTAATTCCTTTGTAGGCTTGCTGGTCGGTGAGGAGTTGGTCGAGATTCATCATGTAATCGAGTTAGTTTTGTTAGGGCTTGATCCCTAGTATCCACTATGTTCTGAGATTAATGTTGCTATGACTTTGCTAGCCTAATGCTTGTCACTAGGGCCCGAGTGCCATGATTTCAGATCTGAACCGTTTATGTTATCATCTTTATATCTATGTTCTTGATCCGATCTTGCCTAGTCATATGCACCTATTACGTGTTATGATCCGTCAACCCCATAGTGACAATATTTGGGATACTTCACGGTGATGACCGTAGTTTGAGGAGTTCATGTATTCACCATGTGTTAATGCTTTGTTCCAGTTCTCTATTAAAAGGAGGCCTTAATATGCCTTAGTTCCTTATGGACCCCGCTGCCACGGGAGGGTCGGACAAAAGATGTCATGCAAGTTCTTTTCCATAAGCACGTATGACTATTTATGGAATACATGCCTACATTACATTTATGAACTGGAGCTAGTTCTGTGTCGCCCTAGGTTTTGACTATTATATGATGAATAGCATCCAACGAGTTCACCGATCCAGTGCCTACGAGTTTTCCACTTATTGTTCTCGCTAAGTTACTATTGCTGCTCCTATTGTTCCAATTTCTACAAAACTATTGCTACAACTGTTACCGCTACAGTTACTGTCACTACTACTATCAAACTATCATACTACTATGCTACTGATCACTCGGCTGCAGATATTTAATCTCCAGGTGTGGCTGAATTGACAACTCAGCTGCTAATACTCTCAAATATTCTTTGGCTCCCCTTGTGTTGAATCTATAAATTTGGGTTGAATACTCTACCCTCGAAAACGGTTGCGATCCCCTACACTTGTGGCTTATCATGCTACCATACAACTGAAGTGACGGTTCAATAACCTCATCAAGTTTTACCTTCCTCCCACTCAATTCTTTCGAGAGAAACTCTTTGTCGAGAAAGGACCCGTTTTTAGCAACAAATACTTTGCCCTCGGATCTGAGATAGAAGGCATACCAAACTGTTTCCTTAGGGTATCCTATGAAGACGCATTTGTCCGCTTTGGGTTCGAGCTTATCAGGTTTATGTCTTTTCACATAAGCATCGCATTCCCAAACTCTAAGAAATGACAGCTTAGGTTTCTACCAAACCATAATTCATACGGAGTCATCTCAACGGATTTAGATGGTGCCCTATTAAAGTAAATGTAGTTGTCTCTAATGCATAACCCCAAAACGTTAGTGGCAAATTGGTAAGAGACATCATAGTACGCACCATATCTAATAGAGCACGACTACGATGTTCGGACACACCTATTACACTATGGCATTCTAGGTGGCGTGAGTTGTGAAACAATTCCCACATTGTCTTAAGTTGCATACCAAACTCGTAACTCAGATATTCACCTCCACGATCATATCGTAGACATTTTATCTTCTTGTCACGATGATCTTAAACTTCACTCTGAAATTGCTTGAACTTTTCAAACGTTTCAGACTTGTGTTTCATAAATTAAATATAACCATATCTACTCAAATCATCAGTGAAGCTAAGAAAATAACGATATCTACCACACGCTTCAACACTCATTGGACCGCATACATCGACATGTATCATTTCCAATAAGTCACCTGCCCGCTCCATCAAACGGAAAACGGGGTCTTAGTCATCTCTCCTAAGAGGCATGGTTCGCATGTCTCAACCGATTAAAAATCGAGTGAGTCCAAAGATCCATCAGCATGGAGTTTCTTCATGCGCTTTATACCAATATGACCTTAGCGGCAGTACCACAAGTATGTGGTACTAACATTATTAACTTTGCATCTTTTGGCATAAATATTATGAACATGTGTATCACTACAACCGAGATTCAATAAACCATTCACATTGGGTGCATGACGATTGAAGGTATTATTCATGAAAACAGAATAACCATTATTCTCTGATTTAAATGAATAACCGTTTTGCGATAAACACGATCTAATCATGTTCATGCTCTATGCAAAACACCAAATAACATTTATTTAGGTTTAACATTAATCCCGAAGGTAGAGGGAGCATGTGATGGTGATCACTTCAACCATGGAAACCCTTTCCACACATCGTCACCTCGCCCTTATAGCTAGTCTCCATTTGTTTCGTAGCTTTTATTTCGAGTTACTAACATTAGCAACTAAACCGGTATCCAATACCCAGGTGCTACTAGGAATACTAGTAAGGTACACATCAATAACACGTATATCAAATATACTTCTGTTGACGTTGCCAGCCTTCTTATCTGCCAAGTATCTAGGGAAGTTCCACTACCAGTGACCGTTCCCCTTATTATAGAAGCACTTAGTCTCGGGTTTGGGTTCAACCTTGGGTTGCTTCACTGGAGCGGCAACTGGCTTGCCATTCATGAAGTTTCCCTTCTTGCCCTCGCCCTTCTCAAAACTAGTGGTTTTACTAACCATCAACACTTGATGCTCCTTCTTGATTTCTACCTTCGCGGTGTCAAACATCGCGAATAGCTCAGGGATCATCCATCCCTGGCATGTTATAGTTCATCACGAAGCTTTAGTAGCTTGGTGCTAGTGACTTGGAGAACTCTGTCAATCACTATCTTATCTAGAAGATCAACTCCCACTTGATTCAAGCGATTGCGGCACCCAGACAATCTGAGCACATGCTCACCGATTGAGCTATTCTCCTTCATCTCGCAGGCAAAGAATCTTGTTGGAGGTCTCATACCTCTTAACACGGGCACAAGCATAAAATCCCAATTTCATCTCTTGGAACATCTCATATGCTCTGTGACGTTTTAAAACGTCTTTGGACCTCAATTCTAAGCCGTAAAGCATGACGCACTGAACTATCAAGTAGTTATCAAAAACGTGCTTGTCTGATGTTCTCAACACCCACAGACGATGCTTGAGGGGGTGGCGCACCGAGCGGTGCATCAAGGACATAATCCTTCTGTGCAGCAATGAGGACAATCTTCGGATCACGGACCTAGTCCGCATAATTGCTACTACCATCTTTCAACTTAGTTTTTCTCTAGGAACGTATCAAAAATATAGGGGAGCTACAGCGCGAGCTATCGATCTACAACATAATTTGCAAAGACAATTTTATACTATGTTCATGATAATGAGTTCAATTAATCATATTACTTAAAACTCCCACTCAAATTGACATCCCTCCGGTCATCCGAGTGCTACATGATCCAAATTCACCAATCCAAGTCCGATCATGACGTGAGATGAGGTGGTTTCAATGGTGAACATCTCCATGTTGATCATATCTACGATATGACTCATGTTTGACCTTTCAGTCTCTTTTGTTCCGAGGCCATGTCTGTACATGCCAGGCTCGTCAAGTTTAACCCGAGTGTTCCGCATGTGCAAAACTGGCTTGCACCCGTTGTATGCGAACATAGAGTCTATCACACCCGATCATCACGTGGTGCTTCGAAACGACGAACTTTCGCAACTGAGCACACTCGGGGAGAACACAATTTTATCTTGAAATTTTAGTGAGGGATCACCTTATAATGCTACCGTCGTCCTAAGCAAAATAAGATGCATAAAATGATTAACATCACATGCAAATCATAATGAGGGACATGATATGGCGAACATTATCTTGTGCTTTTGATCTCCATCTCTAAAGCACCGGCATGATCTCCATCGTCACCGGTATGACACCATGATCTCCATCATCATGATCTCTATCATTGTGTCGCCATCGGGGTTGTCGCGCCAACCATGCTTCTACTACTATTGCTACCGCTTAGCGATAAAGTAAAGCATTACATAGCGCTTAATGATTTACACACAGGTCATACAATAATTAAAGACAACCCTATGGCTCCTGCCGGTTGCCATACTCATTGACATGCAAGTCGTGATAACTAATACAAAACATGATCATCTCATACATCAACATATATAAAATCACGTCTTGGCCATATCACATCACAACATGCCCTGCAAAAACAAGTTAGACGTCCTCTACTTTGTTGTTGCAAGTTTTACGTGGCTGCTATGGGCAACTAGTAAGAACCGTTCTTACCTACGCAAAGCCACAATAGTGATATTAAAGTTGCTATTTAACCTTCTACAAGGACCGCCTCTGTCGAATCCGATTTTACTAAAGTGGGAGAGACAGACACCGCCAGCCATCTTTATGCAACAAGTGCATGTCAATCGATGGAACCGGTCTCTCGTATGTGGACGAGTAAGGTTGGTCTGAGCCGCTTCATCCCACAATACCGCCAAATGAAGATAAGACTAAGGAAGTAAGCAATCTAAACATCAACGCCCACAAACTCTTTAGTGTTCTACTCATGCATGTTATCTATGCATAGACCAAGCTCTGATACCACTTATAGGGAACGTTGCATAGGAAACAAAAAATTTCCTATGAACACCGAAGATCTATCTATGAAGATCAACAGCTACGAGAGGGGGAGTGAATCTACATACCCTTGTAGATCGCTAAGCAGAAAGCGTTAAGAAACGCGGTTGGTGTAGTCGAACGTCTTCACGATCCAATCACGATCCGTCCTGCGATCCAATCTCGATCCGTCCTGCGATCCAATCTCGATCCGTTCCGATCTAGCGCTGAACGGACGACACCTCCGCGTCTAGCACACGTACAGCTCGATGACGTTCTCCGCCTCCTTCATCCAACAAGCGAGGGCGGAGAAGTAGATGATTTCTCCGGCAGCACGACGGCGTGGTGGCGGTGGTGGTGGAGCTGATCCGACAGGGCTTTGATGTCTACTACGCAACCTTCTTCTTGTAGACTCGTGTTGGGCCTCCAAGCGCAGAGTTTTGTAGGACAGTAGCAAATTTCCCTCAAGTGGATGACCTAAGGTTTATCAATCCGTGGGAGGCATAGGATGAAGATGGTCTCTCTCAAGCAACCCTGCAATCAAATAACAAAGAGTCTCTTGTGTCCCCAACACACCCAATACAATGGTAAATTGTATAGGTGCACTAGTTCGGCGAAGAGATGGTGATACAAGTGTAATATGGATGGTAGATATAGGTTTTTGTAATCTGAAAATATAAAAACAGCAAGGTAGCAAGTAACAAAAGTGAGCAAAAACGGTATTGCAATGCTTGGAAACAAGGCCTAGGATTCATACTTTCACCAGTGCAAGTTCTCTCAACCATACTAACATAGTTGAATCATATGTAAATCCCTCACGTGCGACAAAGAGTTCACTCCAAAGTCACAAATAGCGGAGAACAAACGAAGAAATTATTGTAGGGTACGAAACCACCTCAAAGTTATCTTTTCCGATCAATCTTATGAGCTATCCCTATAAGTGTCACGAACAGCCCTAGAGTTCGTACTAAAATAACACCTTAAGATACAGATCAACCAAAACCCTAATGTCACCTAGATACTCCAATGTCACCACGAGTACCCATGGGCTTGATTATACGATATGCATCACACAATTTCAGATTCATCATGTTCAATCCAACACAAAGAACGTCAAAGAGTGCCCCAAAGTTTCTACCGGAGAGTCAAGACGAACATGTGCCAACCCCTATGCATAGATTCCCAAGGTCATGGAACCCGTAAGTTGATCACCAAAACATACATCAAGTGGATCAATAGAACATCCCATTGTCACCACGGATATCCCTTAGAAAGACATACATCAAGTGTTCTCAAATCCTTTAAAGACTCAATCCGATAAGAAAACTTCAAAGGGAAAACTCAATTCGATAGAGAGGGGAAAACTCCATATGATTCATCTATATTAATAAAGCTCGCGGTACATCAAGATCGTGTCATCTCAAGAACACGAGAGAAAGATCAAACACATAGCTACTGGTACATACCCTCAGCCCCGAGGGTGAACTACTCCCTCCTCGTCATGGAGACCGCCGGGATGATGAAGATGGCCTCCGGTGATGGTTTCCCCCTCCGGCAGGGTGCCGGAACGGGCTCCCGATTGGTTTTTCGTGGCTACAGAGGCTTGCGGTGGCGGAACTCCCGATCTAGGTTTCTTTCTGGGGGTTTCTCGATTTATAGGAGTACTTGGCGTTGGAATCACGTCAGGGGGGTGCTCGAGGGACCCACAAGCCAGGGGGGCGCGCCCTAGGGGGGGCCTAGGCTTGTGACTTCCTCGGGACTCCTCTCCGGTATCTTTTTGCTCCAGTATTTTTTATATTTTCCAAAAATATTCTCCGTAAATTTTCAGCCGATTCCGAGAACTTTTATTTCTGCACAAAAACAACACCACGGTAGCTCTGCTGAAAACAGCGTCAGTCCGGGTTAGTTCTAATAAAATCATTCCAAAATCATATAGAATTATTGTAAACATGGCATGAATACTTCATAAATTATAGATACGTTGGAGACGTATCAGCATCCCCAAGCTTAATTCCTGCTCGCCCTCGAGTAGGTAAATGATAAAAGAAATAATTTATGAAGTGTGAATGCTAGCAAGTGCACAAGTTTGATCAATGATAATTCCAATCACTTTTTCTAGCATCAATATAAACCATAAACAGTATCTCATCTCATAAAACTTCTGATGATCAAGTAACAAGCTATTCACATGCTAAAGTATAGACCAGAAAGTTTCTTGAAAACTAAAAAACCATATTCCTAGTCATCGAACAATTGCAATTCATCTTATTTTAGGAAGGGTCTATGTAAGAGCTTTGATTTAGCAAATTCCACATACTCAACTATCATATAGTCTTCCATGATCATTGACACTCAGAGCATATTTTTAGAACAAATAGCATTCATCGAACACAGAGAAAGATAGGGGCTTAATTTTTCGCCTCCCAACTTATTTATCATATAGATAATTGTCAACAATAATAATTCATGATCAAATATATTTGTGTGGATATATATGTCTAGATCATTCCCCAACACATGACGCTTGCCAAGAGAAAAAGGCGAAATATAGGAAGTGGTGAAGATCACCATGACTCTTGCATAAAGGTAAGTACTAGAAAGTAAAAGATAGGTCCTTCGCAGAGGGAAGCATTGATTTGCAGAGGTGCCCAGAGCTCGAGCTTTTAAAACAGGGATGAATAATAATTTTGAGCGGTATGCTTTCATTGTCAACATAACAACCGAGAGATCTCGGCATCTTCTGTGCTAGATACATTATAGGCGGTTCCCAAACAGAATGGTAAAGTTTTTACTCCCCCTCCACCAATCAATCACACTCCACGGCGAGCCGAATCCACGGGTACCGTCCATACAAACAACAATCTTGGGGGAGTTTTGTTTCATTATATTTTGATTTGATTTTTGAGCATGGAACTGGGCATCCCGAATACCAGCCACTTTCTCGTGAATGATAGTGAATCAACACATATCGTGAGAATAACCCACCTAGCATGGAAGATACTGACAGCCCCTAGTCACTATATGAGCGATTCGGGCATACAAAACAGAATATTATTTGAAGGTTTAGAGTTTGGCACATGCAAATTTACTTGGAACGGCAGGTAAATACCGCATATAGGTAGGTATGTTGGACTCTCATGGCAAAACTGGTTTAAGGGTGTTTGGATGCACAAGTAGTATTTCTACTTGGTGCGGAAGTTTTGGCTAGTATGAGGTGGAAGCAAGCACCACATGTTGGAGGATCCATAACAATATAACTTCTATACAAATATACCCAAACATAACTCATTAAGTTGTCTTCCTTGTCCAATTTTAACTAATTTTCTCAAGTTTGAAAATAATTAATGAGCTCACAATCATAGAAGATGTCCAAGATAGTATATTTATATGTGGAATCTCTCTTCCTTCAATATTCTTTCATGAATTGTTCAAGTGACCAATGCGGTGTTTGCTAACTTTCAATAAATTTTACCACCTATACTTATTATGTGTGAAGTCATTACTCCCCATGGGATAAGTATATGAAGCATATTTAATTTCAGATTTATGATATTCAATTCATTCAACCATTTACTCAAAGGATACAAGTGAAGCACGAAAGTAAATGACAAAACTACTCCAAAAAGATATAAGTGAAGATCAATGCGTAGTTAACAATTAAATAACTATGTGAAGACTCTCTCATCTAAGAATTCAGATCTTAAGTATTTTATTCAACAGCAAGCAAAAGAAAAATAGCACTCCAAGAATAGCACGCATCATGTGAACGAATAAAAATTTAGACTCAACATAGGCTAACTGATAATTGTTGATGAAGAGAGGTGGGATGCGTAGCATCCCCAAGCTTAGATGCTTGAGACTTCTTGAAATATTTACTTGGGGTGCCTTGGGCATCCCCAAGCTTGAGCTTTTGTATCTCATTCAATCCTCTCATATCATGGTTTCACCTATTCTCAAAAACTTCATCCACACAAAACTCGAAAAGAACTCGTGAGATAGGTTAGTACACATAAGAATAAATCAACACTTCATGTACTGGCAAGACAAGTTGCACAATAATTTTCAAACATCATCTACTGTTTACTATCGTTTCCACAATTTATATCTACCAATATAGGCTATGGAGACTAGAGGATAAGTAGATAACAAAACTATGACAGCAATCTGTCCAAACAGAACAGTCTGTAGCAATTTATGCAAACAATGTACTTCTGTAACTCAAAAAATTATGAAAATTTAGGACATGCTAAATAATTTATATGACAATACTTTGTAAAAATTTCAGAAACGTTCCACGTTCCAGTAAAATATGAAAATTCAAACACTACAGCAAAAGTTTCTGTTTTTGCACAACACTCATCAAAACATGCAATGCAAGCATCCTAAGGCAATTCTTGGAACTTTTTATTGAAAAACAAGATTATAAATAACATCTAACAGAAAATAACAAAATATAATGACGCTCCAAGCAAAGCACATATTATGTGATGAATAAAAATATAGCTCTAAGTAAGATATACCGATAATGTTGAAGACGAAAGAGGGGATGCCTTCCGGGGCATCCCCAAGCTTAGGCGCTTGAGTCTTCCTTGGATATTACCTTGGGGGTGCCTTGGGCATCCCCAAGCTTAGTTTCTTGTCACTCCTTGTTCTCCTCATATCGGTGTCTCACCCAAAACTTGAAAACTTCAATCACTAAAAACTTAACGGAACTTCGTGAGACGGGTTAGTATAATAAATGAAGATAATTCACTTAGGTACTGTCAAGACAAGATTCATAATTGTTCCCACATGGTACCTACTGTATTCTATCATTCCCATAATTTATACCACTGAATATAAGCTATGGAAACACTAAAACAAGCTAACTATGCATGCAAAACAGAATCTGTCAAAAACAGAACAGTCTGTGAAGATCTGTAGTGTAACCATACTTCCCTGTCTCTAAAAATTCTGAAACATTAGGACAACCTGAAGAATTTGTATACCAAGATTGTGTAAAAATGTCAGATCATTATAATGCTCCAGTAAAAAATGAAAATTCCTGTTCTGGAGTCAAAAGTTTCTGTTTTGGTTCAGCATCAATTCTATTCATCTTGTGAGTCATCCCAAAGGCTTCACTTGGCACTTTATTGAAACAAAAGCTATAAAACATGATTACTACAGTAGATTAATCATGTGAACACACAAAAACAGAAAGTAAAAGTGTTGGGTTGTCTCCCAACAAGCGCTTTTCTTTAATGCCTTTTAGCTAGGCATGATGATTTCAATGATGCTCACATAGGGATAATAATTGAAACATGCAAAAGAGTATCATGAATCTCATGACAAGCACATTTAAGTCTAACCCACTTCCTATGCATAGGGATTTTGTGAGCAAACAATTTATGGGAGCAAGAATCAACTAGCATAGGAAGGCAAAACAAGCATAACTTCAAAACTTTGAACACATAGAGAGGAAACTTGATATTATTGCAATTCCTACAAGCATATGTTCCTCCCTCATAATAATTTTCAGTAGCATCATGAAGTTATTTCACAATATAACCAGCACATAAGGCATTCTTTTCATGATCTACAAGCATAGAAATTTTACTACTCTCCACACAAGCATTTTTCTTCTCATTCATAATAGGGGGAGCAAACTCAACAAAATAACTATCATGAGATACTTGGTTGACATAACAACTTTGAATATTAAAATCATGATGACAAGTTTCATAGTTACTATCACTCTTTATAGCATACATGTCATCATCATAATAATCATAGATAGTAGGCATGTCATTATCATAACAAATTTGCTCATCAAAACTTGGGGGACTAAAAATATCATCTTCATCAAACATAGCATCCCCAAGCTTGTGGCTTTGCATATCATTAATATGATGGATATTCAGAGAATTCATACTAGCAATATTGCAATCATGCTCATCACTTAAAGATTTAGTGCCAAACATTTTAATAACTTCTTCTTTTAACACTTGAGCACAATTTTCTTTTCCATCATTTTCACGAAAGACATTCAAAAGATGAAGCATATGAGGCAACCTCAATTCCATATTTTTTTAGTTTTCTTTTATAAAACCAAACTAGTGATAAAACAAGAAACTAAAAGATTCAATTGCAAGATCTAAAGATATACCTTCAAGCACTAACCTCCCCGGCAACGGTGCCAGAAAAGAGCTTGATGTCTACTACGCAACCTTCTTCTTGTAGACTCGTGTTGGGCCTCCAAGCGCAGAGTTTTGTAGGACAGTAGCAAATTTCCCTCAAGTGGATGACCTAAGGTTTATCAATCCGTGGGAGGCATAGGATGAAGATGGTCTCTCTCAAGCAACCCTGCAATCAAATAACAAAGAGTCTCTTGTGTCTCCAACACACCCAATACAATGGTAAATTGTATAGGTGCACTAGTTCGGCGAAGAGATGGTGATACAAGTGTAATATGGATGGTAGATATAGGTTTTTGTAATCTGAAAATATAAAAACAGCAAGGTAGCAAGTAACAAAAGTGAGCAAAAACGGTATTGCAATGCTTGGAAACAAGGCCTAGGGTTCATACTTTCACCAGTGCAAGTTCGCTCAACAATACTAACATAGTTGAATCATATGTAAATCCCTCACGTGCGACAAAGAGTTCACTCCAAAGTCACAAATAGCGGAGAACAAACGAAGAAATTATTGTAGGGTATGAAACCACCTCAAAGTTATCTTTTCCGATCAATCTTATGAGCTATCCCTATAAGTGTCACGAACAGCCCTAGAGTTCGTACTAAAATAACACCTTAAGATACACATCAACCAAAACCCTAATGTCACCTAGATACTCCAATGTCACCACGAGTACCCATGGGCTTGATTATACGATATGCATCACACAATTTCAGATTCATCGTGTTCAATCCAACACAAAGAACTTCAAAGAGTGCCCCAAAGTTTCTACCGGAGAGTCAAGACGAAAACATGTGCCAAGCCCTATGCATAGATTCCCCAAGGTCACGGAACCCGCAAGTTGATCACCAAAACATACATCAAGTGGATCAATAATACATCCCATTGTCACCACGGATATCCCTTCGAAAGACATACATCAAGTGTTCTCAAATCCTTTAAAGACTCAATCCGATAAGAAAACTTCAAAGGGAAAACTCAATTCATCACAAGAAGATAGAGAGGGGAAAACTCGATATGATTCATCTATATTGATAAAGCTCGTGGTACATAAAGATCGTGTCATCTCAAGAACACGAGAGAGAGAGATCAAACACATAGCAACTGGTACATACCCTCAGCCCCGAGGGTGAACTACTCCCTCCTCGTCATGGAGACCGCCGGGATGATGAAGATGGCCTCCGGTGATGGTTTGCCCCTCCAGCAGGGTGCCGAAACGGGCTCCCGATTGGGTTTTCATGGCTACAGAGGCTTGCGGCGGCGGAACTCCTGATCTAGATTTCTTTCTGGGGGTTTCTCGATTTATAGGAGTACTTGGCGTTGGAATCACGTCAGGGGGGGGGGGTGCTCGAGGGACCAATAAGCCAGGGGGGCGCGCCCCCTAGGCTTGTGACTTCCTCGGGACTCCTCTCTGGTATCTTTTTTCTCCAGTATTTTTTATATTTTCCAAAAATATTCTCCGTAAATTTTCAGCCGATTCCGAGAACTTTTATTTCTGCACAAAAACAACACCACGGTAGCTCTGCTGAAAACAGCGTCAGTCCGGGTTAGTTCTAATAAAATCATACCAAAATCATATAGAATTATTGTAAACATGGCATGAATACTTCATAAATTATAGATACGTTGGAGACGTATCAGGCTTCGCCAAGCACTACCGAACTAATCTGGAGGAGAAAGCAATCTAGAGGGAGGGAGAGAGGGCTACGCCGTGGCTTGTGGTGCTGCAGCCCTCCCTCCCCTCACATATATATAAGGGGATAGGAGGGGGGCGGCCGCCCTAGGGTTTCCCCTAGGGTTTGGTGCGGTGACCAAAGGGGTGCCTTGCCACCCAAGGCAAGGGGTGGCAGCCCCCTTTGGCTTGGCCCCCACACCTCCAGTCGCATGGGCCTATGTGGGAGGGGCGGCCAGCCCACCAGGGGCTAGTGCGCCCCCTCTCACAGCCCATGGGGCTCTCCGAGGCATGTGGGCCCCTTCCGGTGGACCCTCGGAATCCTTCGACACCCCCGGTACACTGTCGGTGACGCCCGAATTCTTTCCATTGACCAAGTGGTACATATTGAGTACCAGAAATTTGATGAAACGGAAATGAATCAACATTTCGCCAAAACATTGGCAACTCTATCTACAAATTCGCCATCCATGCACGTTTCGCCATTTAGCAATCACACACGTACATAACATGCATAATTAAATGACGAGGAAGTGTTTTTTGTGTTAATTACCTCAAGCAGAAGAAACACGAGTCGAGCTAGTCCTCGATCGATCCCACGAGGACCGGTCGACCGTACGTAGGTTGGTGGGCGCCATTAATGGAGGTTGAAGGAAAATTTAATGCAAGTGGGTGGAGGAGAGAGCTAGATAGCTAGCTTAATTAGAGAGTGGGTGGAGGAGGCTAGCAAACGTAACTACGCATCACCTAGCTAGATCTAACTACCTAATTAAGAATCATGATAAAATAATTGAGTTTCTCAAGATGAGGAGAGGGAAGAGAGAGGTGGAAGAGGAAGAGCAAGAGGAAGAAGAAAGGGGAATCTAGTGTATACACAAGGGTTAGTACGGGTAGTAGTGATGCGACTTTATTACTGGCGTTTGAAGAGAACGTAGCGCCAGAACTAATATGTCTATTCCTGGCGTACCGCCGTATGCTACGTCGGTACGTGGGACCCAATGTTGACTAAAAAAATGGACCCACAAAATAAACTGCTGGCGTCCGTACTAAGTCAACGCCATAGATATATGAAATATTGTCGGCGTACTACCAACCTAGTACGCCAACAGTAAGTTAAGCCTCCACACAACCTTGGAGGCCACATACAAGTGGCGTTCCGCGTACGTCCAGCGCCAGCACTATGTAACTAGCGATGGCGTACCAAATGGGCGGCGCCAGAGATATTTGAAAAATGTAGTGCTGGCGTCGGCGGAAAACGGCGCGCCACCAACAAGAGTTGTGGCTAGTCATTTCTCTACTAGTGGCAAGTCTCTTTACTCGTTCCGTAATACAAGATCCCGTGGGTAAATCCTTAGTCACATTGCTTGCAAGCTTCTTGTGATGCTGTATTACTGAGTGGGCCCAGAGATACCTCTCCGTCATACGGAGTGACAAATCCCAGTCTCGATCCACGCCAACCCAACAAACACCCTCGGAGATACCTGTAGAGCACCTTTATAGTCACCCAGTTACGTTGTGATGTTTGATACACACAAGGCATTCCTATGGTGTCAGGGAGTTGCGTGATCTCATGGTTGTAGGAACAGATACTTGACATGGATAAAGCTGTAGCAATAAACTGACACGATCAACTGCTATGCTTACGGTTGGGTCTTGTCCATCACATCATTCTCCTAATGATGTGATCCCGTTATCAGATGACAAGTCGTGTCTATGGCCAGGAAACCTTGCCCATCTCTGATCAACGAGCTAGTCAACTAGAGGTTTACTAGGGACATGGTGTTGTCTATGTATCCACACATGTATCTGAGTTTCCAATCAATACAATTCTAGCATGGATAATAAACGATTATCATGAACAAGGAAATATGATATTAACTAATTTATTATTGCCTCTAGGGCATATTTCCAACAGGTGGTACCTTTATGGATGTGACCTTAGGAGAGGCCACAAAACTTCTGGACAACATCATGACAAATTATTCTCAATGGCATACCGAAAGGGCTCCAACCAGTAATAAGGTAAATTCTGTTGAAGAAATCGCTACTTTGAGTGAAAAAGTGGATGCTCTTCTGAATATGGTTGCTAGTAAAAATTCTCATGTTGATACCAATGATATTCCCTTGTCTACTTTGATTGAGCAAAATAATGATGCTATTGATGTGAACTTTGTCTCGCGAAATAATTTCAATAACAATGCTTATAGAGGAAATTTCAATTCTAGACCGTATCCCGATAATTCCTCTAACAACTATGGAAACTCTTATGGTAATTCTTATGGCAATTCTTCTCCAAATTCTAATAGGATACCCTCTGATATTGAGAACACAATTAAAGAATTTATTAATTCTCAAAAGGTTTTCAACACTGTGGTAGAAGAAAAATTGCATGTAGTTGACACTTTGGCTAAAAACATGGATATAATTGCTCTTGATGCGGAAACTCTTAAAAATAAAGGTTTGCAACCCAAGCATGATTTCAATGATGCTATTAAATCTATCCAAATATCTCTCAATGAAATTAAGGAGAGGACCGCTAAGTTGAGAGCTAAGCGGGAATTCTTAGAAAAGGCTCTTCCACCCGGTTTTTACCGGAATCATGATGAAGATCTTAAAATGATTGGCGTTTCTCCAATTGAATCTTTATTTACCTCTCTGAATATAAATGATAAAGGGACTGGAGATGAGTCAACTTTAGTAGCGTCCCGTTTGCTTGGAGGGTGATGATTTTGATGCTAAAACTGGAAAATGTGGGTTTGGAGACGTCAAAACTTTAACTAGTGATGCACCCACTATCTTGGATTACAAGGACTTTAATTATGATAATTGCTCTTTAGTATAATGTATTTCCTTGTTGCAATCCTTTCTTAGCTCACCCAATGCTTATGAACAAAACAAAGCTTTTACCGAACATATAGTAGAAGCTATGATAAAAGCTTATGATGAGAAACTTGAGCCTGAAGTTTCTATTCCTAGAAAATTGCATGATGAGTGGGAACCAACTATCAAAATAAGGATCAATAAATATGAATGCAATGCTTTGTGTGACTTTGGTTCAAGTGTTTCAACTATTCCTAAAACTCTTTGTGATGTACTCGGTCTCACTAATATCAAAGTTTGTTCCTTCAACTTGCATCTTGCGGATTCTACCATCAAGAAACCTTTAGGTAGAATTAATGATGTGCTCATTATTGCAAATAAAAAATTATGTGCCTGTAGATTTTATTGTGCTTGATATTGATTGCAACCTTTCTTATCCCATAATACTTGGAAGGCCTTTCTTACGAACTATAGGTGCAATCATTGACATGAAAGAACGAAACATAAGGTTCCAATTCCCATTAAAGAAAGGGATGGAACACTTCCCTAGAAATATAATTAAACCACCTTATGAATCAATTATGAGAGCCACTTATGGGTGGAGTGTCAAAGATGACAAAACTTGAAACTATACATTATGCCTAGCAAGGGGCATAAAACAATAGCACTTGTTGGGAGGCAACCCAATAGTTATCTTTAAATTTTTGCTTTAAACTTTCTATATATTTTAAATAACATGATTATTTCCTCTGTAATGATTATGTTTTTGTGTTCAAATTAGTTTTTGTGCCAAGTAAGGCCTTTGGGATGACTTACAAGATGATTAGAATCGATGCTGAAACAAAACAGAAACTTTTGACTCCAGTACATGAAATTTCATTTTTGGCTGGAGCGCGATAATGATCTGAAATTTTTACAAAGTGTTTCTAGACAAATTTTAGAGGTTTTCCTAAGTTTTTAGATTTCTTAGAGTTACGGAGGTATAGGTTCTCTACAGATTTCAACAGACTATTCTGTTTTAGACAAATTCTGTTTTTGCTTGCATAGTTGCTTATTTTGATTAAACTATGGATTGTATCGGGGGGTATAAGCCATGAAGAAGTTAGAATACAGTACCTATTATGCATTTATGAAATTTGAATCAATTTAAAACAGTACTTAAAGTATGCAATATGTTTCTTATACTAACGGATCTCACGAGGTTTTGTTGAGTTTTGTGTGATTGAAGTTTTCAAGTTTTGGGTGTTATCTTGATGGACCAAGGAATAAGGAGTAGCAAGAGCCTAAGCTTGGTGATGCCCAAGGCACCCCAAGGTAATACTTTAAAGGAGACTCAAGCGTCTAAGCTAGGGGATGCCCCGAAAGGCATCCCCTCTTTCGTCTCAAATCCATCGGTATGTCACTTAAAGCTATATTTTTATTCGCCACATGATATGAGTTTTGCTTGGAGCGTCATTTGCTTTTGTTTGCTTTTACTTTCAGTTTGCCACAATCATTGTTTGCTGGACACACCTATTTAAAAGAGACACACTTTCATCATAATTTGTTAGAATACTCTATGTGCTTCACTTATACCTTTTGAGCTTAGCAGTTGCTCTAGTACTTCACATATATCTTTAAGAGCACGGTGGCGTGTAGATTTTAAAGAAATGATTTCACTCGCGTTCTTCACTTATATTTGTTTGAGAGTTAATAAATAGTGACGGTAATTTGCATGGGTCGTACAAACTAGTCCAAAAATACTAGGTATTCAAAGAATGATAATCAAAACCATCATGTAGCACATATAAAGAAATTGTGGGTTAATGATATTGATGTAGTAATATGAAATAGGTGTGAGTTCATAACTGTTAAACCGTAGAAGTGTCGATATTAAGAGGGGTTGACCTTTTTGTTCATCTAAAAATTAAAGAGGCCTGGTGAAGATGTGTGAGCATTTCTATTCCTCGTTGAAATTCTAGTGTTGTTTCGGGTCAGAAGTGCGCGATGGTTAATTCCTACCAACCTCTTCCCTCGGGGCATGCGATTAGTACTTTGATTTATGATAAACTAATAAAACTTTGCAATAAGTATATGAGTTCTTTATGACTAATGTGAAACCATGGACATACGCAATCTCACCCTTTTCATAATTTGCTAGCCTCTTCGGTACCGTGCATAGCCCGTTCTCGCCTCGAGGATCGGTGCAACTTTCGTCGGTGCATCCAAACCCCGTGACATGATAAGCTCTGTTGCACATAAGCCTTATTATATCTTCCTCAAAATAGCCACCATACCTACCTATCATGGCATTTCCATAGCCATTCCGAGATATATTGCCATGCAAATTCCATGGTCACTTCACATGACTAGTTCGTTCATCGCCATATTGCTTTGCATGATCATATAGAGCTGACATAGTATTTCTGGCAAAGCCACCTTCATAATGTTTTTGATACATGTCACGCTAGATCATCGCACATCCTGGTACACTGCCAGAGGCATTCATACAGAGTCATATCTTCATATCAGTTTTCCATGTTGAATTGTAAGTAAATAAAAGTGTGATGATCATCATTATTAGAGCATTGTCCCAGTGAGGAAAAAATGATGGAGACGATGATGCTCCCATAAGTCGAGATGAGACTTCCGAACGAAAATAAAGATGCGGGAGGCCAAATGAGCCCACCATCCATTCAAAAAAAATGAGAGAAAATGAGAGAAGGGACTTTGCTACTATCCTTTACCACACTTGTGCCTCAAAGTGGCACCATGTTCCTCATGTAGAGAGTCTCATGATATATCACTTTCATATGCTAGTGGGAATTACCTATTCATTATTTCAAACTTGGCTTGTATATTCCTAAGACGGGCTTGCTCAAATGCCCGAGCTCTTCATGAGCAAGCAAGTTGGATGCACACCCCACTTAGCTTCATTTGATATTTCATACACTTATAGCTCTAGTGCATCATTTGCATGGCAATCCCTACTCCTTGCATTGACATCTATCGATGGGCAGCTCCATAGCCCGTTGGTACGCCTAGTTGATGTGAGACTATCTTCTCCACTTCCTACCCCTTTGATATCTACCACCATACTCTATTCCATTTAAATGCTATGTCCAATAGCTCACGCTCATGTATTGCGTGAAAAATAAAAAGTTGATGCATATTGAAAAGGTACGAACCAATTGCCTCACTTGGACACCGTCGTGCTTAACAATTGTATTAATGTGGTGAAGATGGAGCCATGCCTTGCTAATACAATAAGATGAATGGGGGGGTAAACATTTCTTAATAATCGTATAATTTTAGGAATTAACAATTCTTTTTCTTACACTTTGAATATTGATATGCTAATATTTGTTGATTCATCTTTTTCAATAAGCATACGCGAATAAGATTACATAGTGGATAACATGTCACATAAAAAATTCTGTTTTTATCATTTACCTACTCGAGGACGAGCAAGAATTAAGCTTGGGGATGCTTCATATGTCTCCAACGTATCTATAATTTTTGATTGTTCCATGCTGATATATTATCATTATAGGATACTTTTTGGGTCATTATTTACCAATTTACAATATTTTTGAGCACTAACCTATTGACCCAGTGCCCAGTGCCAGTTGCTGTTTTCTGCGTGTTTTTGCCTTTTGCAGGTTTACAGTACCAAATGAAGTCGGATTGCCACGAAACTTTTTGATGATTTTTTCTGGACCAAAAGAAGACCTGGAAGCTTCGGAAGGAGGCCGGGGGCCGCACGAGGGCCGCACAAGCCAACAGGGCGCGCCCCAGGGGGTCGCGCCCTGATGGCTTGTGCCTCCCTCGGCTGCCTACCGACGCCCCTCTGTGGCCTATAAACTCTCTTTCACCCTAAAAATAACAGAGACAGTCCCGAAACCCTTTTTCCGCCGCCACAAGTCCCTTTTCCATCGCGAAGCCATCTGGAGCTCCGTTCCGGCACCCTGCTGGAGGAGGGATCGGTCACGGAGGGCCTCTTCATCAACCTTGCTGCCCTCATGATGATGTGTGTGTAGTTCACCACGGACCTACGGGTCCATAGATAGTACCTAGATGGCAATCTCTCTCTCTTATGATCTTCATACAATGGTCATCGCATCTTCGCTTTGATCTATCCGATGTAATCCTACTATGCGGTATGTTTGTTGGGATCCGATGAATTGTGGGTTTATGTTCAGATTATTTATGAAAAATATTTGAGATGCCTCTGAATTATATTACCTCTTATGTGCATGATCATTATAGCTTCGTAATGCTCTCCGATCTATTGATATGCTTTGGCCATGTAGATTGATATTTCATCGATGGGAATGGTGCGTTGTGGTAGGTTCAACCTGGCGAGTTTCTATATCCCAGTGACAAAGTAGGGGACAAGATGCCTCTTTGTGTTGTTGCTACAAAGGATAAAATGATGGGGTTCATTCATATTGTTTGAGTTTACTTTGTCTACATCATGTCATCGTTCTCCACGCATTACTCTATTTTACTTAATACTCTAGATGCATGCTGGATAGCGGTCGATGAGTGGACTAATAGTAATAGGTGCAGGCAGGAGTCGGCCTATTTTCTTATGGACATGATGCCTATATATGCATCATGATTGCCGTGAAAATCGCATAACTATCCGCTTTTCTCTCAATTGCCCAACAGTAATTTGTTTACCCACCGTATGTTGCCAACATGAGAGATGTCGCTAGGGAACACTATGCCCCCCGGGTCCATTCACTTATATATTCACAAACGCTATATTTACCTTGCTGCCTTTATTTAATTTTTATTTATTTTGCAATTTATATTTATCAACAATTATCTACACAACTCATTTGCTTGCAAATAACAAGATCAAGGGGATTGACAACCCTCTTGCCCGCGTTGGGTGCAAGTTGTTTGTTCATTTGTGTGCAACCGCTGAAGACGGATGAGGATTGATATTCCTATTGGTTCGATAAACTTTGGTTTCATAACTGAGGGAAATACTTATTCGCTTTGTGCTGCAATTACCCGTTCCTATTCACGGAAAATCCAACGCAGATCACTGGTTCTGCCGCACAGATCTCCTGGGCCTCCGTCAATGCACATGGCGTCTATCGCCTTCCAGACTTCTTGGCCATCAGATCCTTCTTCATATTCGTCATCACTCTCCTCGTCACCAGATTTCATATCGCGGCCTCTCGTAGGCATCTCTTCCTGTCGCTTGGCCTTGCCGCCGCGACCACCATGGTCGCCATGGTTCTTCTTGTCGGAACCACTTGCGCCATCCCGGCCCTTCTCCTTGTCGCGCTTCTTGTACTCTTGCTTCTACTTTTCAGCGAGCTGCTCGAATTGATGATAGTCGTTGATGTCGTGGCCCTTGGTGCGATGGATCTTGCAGTATGGCCCATCATGCTTCTCGCCTGCCACCGCTTCGTCATCACCGGAGCACGCGGAAGCCTCCTTGCCGGAGCCCTCTGTCTTGGGCTTCTTGCCGACCTTGGAGTTGTTGGAGCCTTCAACGGCCATGACTGCTTTGCCCTTGCGCGTGCGGTTGCACTTTCGGCCTTTCTTCTTAGAGTTGGACGCATCCTCATGGTCGGAGTCGACCGCCGCGCCGGCGTCCTCTCCTGGTAATCTTCTCCCTTCTTCAGCACGTGTGCACTTATTGGCCAGAGCGTAAAGCTCGTCGATATCACGCACCTTGTTGATGCTCATCTCCTCACGCATCCACCTATTGCGCACATTTGTGTGGAATGTGGCAATCACTGTGGCAGGATGGATGTCGGGGATGTTGTGCTGCACACGGCTGAACCTCTAAATATACTTGCGAACGGATTCACCATCCCTCTTGAGGAGCACATGAAAATCGCTGGGCTACCCCAGCAGCTTGTGGCCCCATGGTATGCGCCATGAATTGGTTGCACAGATCTGCCCAAGAAGAGATGGATCCTTCTAGCAAGTTCATCAACCAGCTCCTCACATTGGGCTTGAGTGCCAATGAAAAGTAGTTGGCGAACACCTTTTCATCTCATCCCTCGGCAGCCTGTACTGTGATGGTGTAAATGCCAAGGAAGACCGAGGGGCTGATCTTTCCATCATACTTGTCCTGCAGATCAGGCTTGAAAGTCTTTGTGGAGGGCCAACGGACTTGCCACAGCTCGCGGGTGAACGCCGGGCAACCCACCTCGTAAGGCAAGCTGCCGGGAACCCCTGGCTCATGATCATCGACGTATAACCTGGCACGACCATTCGACTGGTGGCACGTTTCCCTGTACCGCTCAATGGTAGTGCGGGCATCTTCCTTTCGCCGGTCCTTCAGGATCCGACGTTGATCTTGTTGCTGCTGCGAGTCCGAGGACGCGTAAGGCATCTCGTCCCGCGCCTCGGTCCGGTTGGGGCACTGCTTAGAGATGTGTCCAGGCTGACCACACCCAAAGCAAGTGACTTGACCATAGTTGTTGTTGTTATTGGGGTTGTTGTAGGCTGGCCTGGGATTGACATACTGCTGAGGCTGGTAGCTCGGACGAGGTGTAGGAGGTCTATCCTGCTGCGGCTGATAGGTTGGCTTGGCTGGGGCTGGCTGCCAGGGGCGAGGCTTCTGGTTGCTAGAGTTACCCTTGCTAATCATCTTGCGCTTGCGAGTGTCGTCTATGGCACGACGCTTGTCTTCCAGCATGAGGGCCTTGTTCACCAGGTCAAACAAGGTCCGACAGTCGCAGACGATGAGCTGATACTGCAGGGTCTGCTGAAGTCCTTCCATGAAGCGTTCCATCTTAGCAGCCTCCGTGTTGACATCTTCAGGTGCATACCTCGACAGCAGGTTGAACTTCTACATGTACTCCTTAACAGAGCCACTCCCTTGCTTCAACGCTCGGAATTCTCTCTTCTTGATAGCCATGATCCCAGAAGGAATGTGGGTGGTGCGGAATCCTTCCTTGAAGTTATCCCAGGTGATCACACGATCGCCTTGCATGACCTTGAATCCATCCCACCAAGCTCTGGCGGTACCTTCGAGGCAGTGAGAGGCATACATCACCTTCTCACGATCCTCATTGCAATTGACCAGTGCAAGGAGGTCCTCGATGGTGCGGATCCAGTCATCGGCATCCAGTGGTTCAGCAGTCTCGGTGAAGGTTGGGGGCGAATTCCTCATGAACTCAGACAGAGTGGAGCGGCCATTGCCGTTCCTGCCTTGCTGCTGGTTGTTCACAAGGACTTGGGCCATCTGCTGGATAGCAGCAGTGTTGGCTTGGCGTTCCTCCCGGAGAACTTGGAGAAACTGAGCCATGGTCATGTTCTCCGGTGGAGGTGGTGGCGGGGGAATGTCGCCTTGTGGCTACTCCGGGTGATCTCCAGCGCGAGCAGCCCCACCAGCTCCCTATTGCTGGCTGGAGTTGCCGCCTTCAGGGTTGGTGAAGAAGCTGTTGCGGGTTGCAGTCACCATCCTGTTTGGAGCAGCCAAGTCAAATAACCGGGATAAACGAGAGGAAAAGCAATATTGGAGAAAGCGCGCCTAAGGGGGTTGGTATAGTGCAAGTGTGGTAAAACAAAGGTCAAAAGACCAGCACATATATTAAGATAAGATAAATGATGGAGTCGCTTACATGTTGCCTAAGGTAAAAACGTGACTTGCATCGGAACACAAACAACAAGCACACATGGTTTCATATGAACCATTACACGGACTCGACTTCGCATGAGGGGTACATGACTGATCCTACCCTGGGGGTTCTCGGACTCAGGTGGTGGAGTGCTCGGTCTCGTAGTCATGCTCCTCTGGGTCTTCCTCCTGCTCATCATCCGTACGGGCATCATCTCCGGTCGAAGGGGTCGGGGAACGAGGAGGGCCATCCCGACGAAGTTTCGTCGGTGGGTCGGTGAAGAGCTCACGGTACTCCTTCACACTCATGCGACGACGTCGTGTGGGTGCATCTCTAGCTGGGGGTACTCCTCCTCGGTAAGCGACAGCTGGTCGTCCCTCGGGGGCTCCACCCTTCTTGATCCTGTCTGGCTTCGTCCTGGCCTGACGAAGTAGCTCTCGGGTGTGGTGAAGTTCCTCGCGGAGCTTCACGGACTCCTTAATCAGGTTATGAACCAGACTATTAGCGGAGAAGCTGAAGTAGGTCTGGAACCTGAGTGGTGTGCCATCCTCCTTGGACGGAATCAACGTCCAACTCTCGCCAAGGTCATCCTTCCTGAAAGGTAGGTAGCGAGTAGCTGGCTCGTCAGCCATCTCTGGAATGATGTCTCGAAGGTGTAGGAGTGCCTTTCGTGCAGCTGTCTCGACTGCGAGTGCCAGGGTCTCCATCTGTGGTCCTTCAAAGAGCTAATTGGTAAGGGAGTCATTTGCCTTCACGACCACACCAACGTGGTACTCCTTCGTGACGGCATCGACCCAGTGCTCGTGGTAGAGGAAAACGGGTGATCGGCGATACTGGCACTTCTCCAGGCTATCCTCAAGGAGTAGGGGAAAGCCGGATGCTAGGAGGGCTTCAGGTACGACGGCCATCTACAAGGTTTGAAGGGAGGAGAGTCAGTATAGTGTTGTGAGAAGACTAGATGAGGTAAGAAGTGCAGAACTCCTAAGTATATGTGTAGTTTTGAAAACGGTTTTATCCTAGCTAACGTCCATGCTAACTAAGGGCTTCCTACAGTCAGGATGGCTTTGATACCAGCTCTGTGGGGACCCCGACTCATAAGTCGTGATCACCGAATGCACGTGTACAGTGATCCCAGAGATCAATGCTCACTGAACACACAGAAGCTGAATAACAAGAGTCTTACATCCACATTTAGCGTCTTACACAAATAAAGACAATGAAGGTCAAGTCTTACATAGATAGGGTTGGAAGGGCCAAACACTTAAACATAACAAGCAGCAGAAATCTTGATCGGAAGCGTGAACCCATGCCATCTGTCTTAAACCTACAGGCATTCTGACTGGGAAGCGTACTAGTTCGCATGTTCGTCACCAACGAACTCTTCGCCATATTCCTGCTCTTCCATGCCTGGCCAATTAAATAACCATTGGCAAGCCAATGAGTACTTTGAATGTACTCGCAAGCAACCCATGTTTGGAACAAGGTATGACAATGCATGATATAGCACTAAGTAGGGAAATTTGCAGAAAGCTAATTTTGAGTGCAATGACATGATCAAATAACTTATGTAAGCATGCATCAACAGTTGACAGATATCCATATGAACGAGTTACAAATATCATCATAAGCAGGGGTTCAACATCTCATGTTCAGTCATCAAGTCAAGTCATCCGACTTGTCTCAAGTATTCCATCTTCATCTTACACACTCACACACCATGTTTGTGAAAACATCGGACGCAGTTTCAGCAGAACCTCCAACTGGCCATGACCGTGGACACAGCTATTCGAATAGTTTTACACTCTGCAGAGGTTGCACACTTTACCCACAAGACTCGGGGAACTTCCGTGTCATCCACGACTCGCGGTATATTACATACCCGAGGTAAGCACCCGAACAATGCCTTTCCCCTAGCGATACTAAACAAAGAGTCCACTCATTGGTGCCATCCCTCATGATATACAACACACGTATCATCCATGAGGCCACGCAACGGTGTGCCCGGTGCTTGTAAAGACAGCGCATGGTCGCCCTGCCAGGCACGACCCCGTATCGAGAGTGACCTCGTCACTCCCGCCACTAGTAATGCGGGCTCTATGCTAGCACCCAGCAAGGTAGTCAACAAAGCCCTGTCCCATAAGGGGTATCGTGGTTGTACATGTAAGGTTGGGACGGTCAGCAATTCTTAAAACTCTCCGTTTTCTAAAACACACACACACTCAACTTGCCTCGGTACACCACTTCTTTCTCAAATGGTTACCTAGCTCAACATCACCTCCCTCGGGCATTAGTGGCAGCCGACGGGGTTTTCGAAAACTCTTTGAAAATACTTTTGTTTCCATCACCATGCATATTCCCGTCCCACTTTGCGTAGCATCTACTAAGCATCCTATCTACTCCCACCCGCACAACCCTCATAAGGAGGTAGGGTCATGCACGATGCAAGTATCAACAAGTATCGTAGGCATCCCACCGAAGGGGATACCACATCATCATGATCATCATCGGAACATAAAGTGCTATCTGACATGCATGAAAAATTTCTTAACATGGTCAAAGGGCTGCTTGCCTGGCTCAACAAAGTCTTCGGGGTCTTCAAAGTCTTCGGGTCCAATTCCCCCGCCAACACCGCAATCTATCGTTGCGATAAATTACGGAAAAATAAGGATCATCACAAAAATAGAGCACTAAAGCTACTACAAAAATGTTACTCTATTCTAAAAAATCCTAAAAAGTATTCTAAAAATATTTGCCTAAGGTTTCGGGGTGAAAAAGGTTTTTAAAACTATTTTTAACTGTGGCTAAAAATGCCAAAAAGGGGTTTTAAAATAAAACAGTACAAAAAAGGTTTTCAAATTTTTTCAAAAATGGCACTGTAAAATACTACAGATTATTACAGGAATTATGGTGGAAAAATATTTGGCATTGGGATTTTATTTACTCCTGTGGAATTTTTAGAATACTTTGGTTTCATAACTGAAGGAAATACTTATTCGCTTTGTGCTGCAATTACCCGTTCCTATTCACGGAAAATCTAACGCAGATCACTGGTTCTGCCGCACAGATCTCCTGGGCCTCCGTCAATGCACATGGCGTCTATCGCCTTCCAGACTTCTTGGCCATCAGATCCTTCTTCATATTTGTCATCACTGTCCTCGTCACCAGATTTCATATCGCGGCCTCTCGTAGGCATCTCTTCCTGTCGCTTGGCCTTGCCGCCGCGACCACCACGGTCGCCATGGTTCTTCTTGTCGGAACCACTTGCGCCATCCCGGCCCTTCTCCTTGTCGCGCTTCTTGTACTCTTGCTTCTACTTTTCAGCGAGCTGCTCGACTTGATGATAGTCGTTGATGTCGTGGCCCTTGGTGCGATGGATCTTGCAGTACGGCCCGTCATGCTTCTCGCCTGCCACCGCTTCGTCATCACCGGAGCACGCGAAAGCCTCCTTGCCGGAGCCCTCTGTCTTGGGCTTCTTGCCGACCTTGGAGTTGTTGGAGCCTTCAACGGCCATGACTGCTTTGCCCTTGCATGTGCGGTTGCACTTTCGGCCTTTCTTCTTAGAGTTGGACGCATCCTCATGGTCGGAGTCGACCGGCGCGCCGGCGTCCTCTCTTGGTAATCTTCTCCCTTCTTCAGCACGTGTGCACTTATTGGCCAGAGCGTAAAGCTCGTCGATATCACGCACCTTGTTGATGCTCATCTCCTCACGCATCCGCCTGTTGCGCACATTTGTGTGGAATGTGGCAATCACTGTGGCAGGATGGATGTCGGGGATGTTGTGCTGCACACGGCTGAACCTCTAAATATACTTGCGAACGGATTCACCATCCCTCTTGAGGAGCACATGAAAATCGCTGGGCTACCCCAGCAGCTTGTGGCCCCATGGTATGTGCCATGAATTGGTTGCACAGATCTGCCCAAGAAGAGATGGATCCTTCTGGCAAGTTCATCAGCCAGCTCCTCACATTGGGCTTGAGTGCCAATGAAAAGTAGTTGGCGAACACCTTTTCATCTCGTCCCTCGGCAGCCTGTATTGTGATGGTGTAAATGCCAAGGAAGACCGAGGGGCTGATCTTTCCATCATACTTGTCCTGCAGATCAGGCTTGAAAGTCTTTGTGGAGGGCCAACGGACTTGCCACAGCTCGCGGGTGAACGCCGGGCAGCCCACCTCGTAAGGCAAGCTGCCGGGAACCCCTGGCTCATGATCATCGACGTATAACCTGGCACGACCATTCGACTGGCGGCACATTTCCCTGTACCGCTCAATGGTAGTGCGGGCATCTTCCTTTCGCCGGTCCTTCAGGATCCGACGTTGATCTTGTTGCTGCTGCGGGTCCGAGGACGCGTAAGACATCTCGTCCCGCGCCTCGGTCCGGTGGGGCGACTGCTGCTGCGGCTGTTGAGGCGATTGCACTGTGGGTGCAACACCGGCGTCACGTCTCGCAGTCGTTCGCGCTTGTGAGGGCCCCGCCTTGTTTGGCTTATTCCGGCTAGCGAAGCTCAAAGGGCTCTGAATGGTGGCCCTCCACTCCTCCATATTCTCTGACGCAGGTGGGATGTTCAGCAATAGCTGGGCCTGTGCCAGGGTGTGGGGACCCCGACTCATAAGTCATGATCACCGAATGCATGTGTACAGTGATCCCAGAGATCAATGTTCACTGAACACACAGAAGCTGAATAACAAGAGTCTTACATCCACATTTAGCGTCTTACACAAATAAAGACCATGAAGGTCAAGTCTTACATAGATAGGGCCGGAAGGACCAAACACTTAAACATAACAAGCAGCGGAAATCTTGATCGGAAGCGTGAACCCATGCCATCTGTCTTAAACCTACAGGCATTCTGACTGGGAAGCGTCCTAGTTCGCATATTCGTCACCAACGAACTCTTTGCCATATTCCTGCTCTTCCATGCCTGGCCAATTAAATAACCGGTGGCAAGCCAATGAGTACTTTGAATGTACTCACAAGCAACCCATGTTTGGAACAAGGTATGACAATGCATGATATAGCACTAAGTTGGGAAATTTGCAGAAAGCTAATTTTGAGTGCAATGACATGATCAAATAACTTATGTAAGCATGCATCAACAGTTGGCAGATATCCATATGAACGAGTTACAGATATCATCATAAGCAGGGGTTGAACATCTCATGTTCAGTCATCAAGTCAAGTCATCCGACTTGTCTCTAGTATTCCGTCTTCATCTTACACACTCACACACCATGTTTGTGAAAACATCGGACACGGTTTAAGCAGGACCTCCAACTGTCCATGACCGTGGACACGGCTATTCGAATAGTTTTACACTCTGCAGAGGTTGCACACCTTACTCACAAGTCTCGGGGAAGTTCCGTGTCATCCACGACTCACGGTATATTACATACCCAAGGTAAGCACCCGAACAATGCCTTTCCCCTAGCGATACTAAACAAAGAGTCCACTCGTTGGTGCCATCCCTCATGATATACATCACACGTATCATCCATGAGGGCACGCAACGGTGTGCCCGGTGCCTGTAAAGACAGCGCATGGTCGCCCTACCAGGCACGACCCCGTATCGAGAGTGACCTCGTCACTCCCGCAACTAGTAATGCGGGCTCTATGCTAGCACCCACCAAGGTAGTCAACAAAGCCCCGTCCCATAAGGGGTATCGTGGTTGTACATGTAAGGTTGGGACGGTCAGCAATTCTTAAAACTCACCGTTTTCTAAAACACACACACACTCAACTTGCCTCGGTACACCACGTCTTTCTCAAGTGGTTACCTAGCTCAACATCATCTCCCTCGGGCATTAGTGGCACCCGACGGGGTTTTCGAAAAGTCTTTGAAAATACTTTTTGTTTCCATCACCATGCATATTTCCGTCCCACTTTGCGTAGCATCTACTAAGCATCCTATCTACTCCCACCCGCACAACCCTCATAAGGAGGCAGGGTCATGCACGATGCAAGTATCAACAAGAAAGTATCATAGGCATCCCACCGAAGGGGATACCACATCATCATGATCATCATCGGAACATAAAGTGCGATCTGACATGCATGAAAAGTTTCTTAACATGGTCAAAGGGCTGCTTGCCTGGCTCAACAAAGTCTTCGGGGTCTTCAAAGTCTTCGGGTCCAACTCCCTCGTCAACAGCGCAATCTATCGTTGCGATAAATAACGGAAAAATAAGGAACATCACAAAAACAGAGCACTAAAGCTACTACAAAAATGTTACTCTATTCTAAAAAATCCTAAAAACTATTCTAAAAATATTTGCCTAAGATTTTGGGGTGAAAAAGGTTTTTAAAACCATTTTTAACAGTGGCTAAAAATGCCGAAAATGGGTTTTAAAACAAAACAGTACAAAAAAAGGTTTTCAATTTTTTTTCACAAATGGCACTATAAAATACTACGGATTATTACAGGAATTATGGTGGAAAAATATTTGGCATTGGGATTTTATTTACTCCTATGGAATTTTTGGAAAATGCCCTGAAAAAGAAAAAGGAAAGGGCCTAATGGCCAGCCTCTGGGTCGGCCCAGTGGCCAGCCAGGTCAGGCAAGCCGGTGCCCCGCGCGCGCGTCAGGTTTCAAACCTGATGTGCGGGGCCTGGTGGCCAGTCACACATAGGGGGAGGGGAGAGAGAGGGGTCGATGACAGGTGGAACACAAACAACAAAAACAAACAACAAGCACACATGGTTTCATATGAACCATTACACGGACTCAACTTCGCATGAGGGGTACATGACTGATCCTACCCTAGGGGTTCTCGGACTCAGGTGGTGGAGTGCTCGGTCTCGTAGTCATGCTCCTCTGGGTCTTCCTCCTGATCATCATCCGTACTGGCATCATCTCCGGTCGAAGGGGTCAGGGAACGAGGGGGCCATCCCGACGAAGTTTCGTCGGTGGGTCGGTGAAGAGCTCACGGTACTCCTTCACACTCATGCGACGACGTCGTGTGGGTGCATCTCTAGCTGGGGGTACTCCTCCTCGGTAAGCGACAGCTGGTCGTCCCTCGGGGGCTCCACCCTTCTTGATCCTGTCTGGCTTCGTCTTGGCCTGACGAAGTAGCTCTCGGGTGTGGTGAAGTTCCTCGCAGAGCTTCACGGACTCCTTAATCAGGTTATGAACCAGACTATTGGTGGAGAAGCTGAAGTAGGTCTGGAACCTGAGTGGTGTGCCATCCTCCTTGGACGGAATCAACGTCCAACTCTCGCCAAGGTCATCCTTCCTGAAAGGTATGTAGCGAGTAGCTGGCTCATCAGCCATCTCTGGAATGATGTCTCGAAGGTGTAGGAGTGCCTTTCGTGCAGCTGTCTCGACTGCGAGTGCCAGGGTCTCCATCTGTGGTCCTTCAAAGAGCTAATTGGTAAGGGAGTCATTTGCCTTCACGACCACATCAACGTGGTACTCCTTCAGGACGGCATCGACCCAGTGCTCGTGGTAGAGGAAAACGGGTGATCGGCGATACTGGCACTTCTCCAGGCTATCCTCAAGGAGTAGGGGAAAGCCGGATGCTAGGAGGGCTTCAGGTACGACGACCATCTACAAGGTTTGAAGGGAGGAGAGTCAGTATAGTGTTGTGAGAAGACTAGATGAGGTAAGAAGTGCAGAACTCCTAAGTATATGTGTAGTTTTGAAAACGGTTTTATCCTAGCTAACGTCCATGCTAACTAAGGGCTTCCTACAGTCAGGATGGCTTTGATACCAGCTCTGTGGGGACCCCGACTCATAAGTCGTGATCACTGAATGCACGTGTACAGTGATCCCAGAGATCAATGCTCACTGAACACACAGAAGCTGAATAAGAAGAGTCTTACATCCACATTTAGCGTCTTACACAAATAAAGACAATGAAGGTCAAGTCTTACATAGATAGGGTTGGAAGGGCCAAACACTTAAACATAACAAGCAGCAGAAATCTTGATCGGAAGCGTGAACCCATGCCATCTGTCTTAAACCTACAGGCATTCTGACTGGGAAGCGTCCTAGTTCGCATGTTCGTCACCAACGAACTCTTCGCCATATTCCTGCTCTTCCATGCCTGGCCAATTAAATAACCAGTGGCAAGCCAATGAGTACTTTGAATGTACTCGCAAGCAACCCATGTTTGGAACAAGGTATGACAATGCATGATATAGCACTAAGTAGGGAAATTTGCAGAAAGCTAATTTTGAGTGCAATGACATGATCAAATAACTTATGTAAGCATGCATCAATAGTTGGCAGATATCCATATGAACGAGTTACAGATATCATCATAAGCAGGGGTTGAACATCTCATGTTCAGTCATCAAGTCAAGTCATCCGACTTGTCTCAAGTATTCCATCTTCATCTTACACACTCACACACCATGTTTGTGAAAACATCGGACGCAGTTTCAGCAGAACCTCCAACTGGCCATGACCGTGGACACTGCTATTCGAATAGTTTTACACTCTGCAGAGGTTGCACACTTTACCCACAAGACTCGGGAAACTTCCGTGTCATCCACGACTCGCGGTATATTACATACCCGAGGTAAGCACCCGAACAATGCCTTTCCCCTAGCGATACTAAACAATGAGTCCACTCGTTGGTGCCATCCCTCATGATATACATCACACGTATAATCCATGAGGCCACGCAACGGTGTGCCCGGTGCCTGTAAAGACAGCGCATGGTCGCCCTCCCAGGCACGACCCCGTATCGAGAGTGACCTCGTCACTCCCGCCACTAGTAATGCGGGCTCTATGCTAGCACCCAGCAAGGTAGTCAACAAAGCCCCGTCCCATAAGGGGTATCGTGGTTGTACATGTAAGGTTGGGATGGTCAGCAATTCTTAAAACTCTCCGTTTCCTAAAACACACACACACTCAACTTGCCTCGGTACACCACTTCTTTCTCAAGTGGTTACCTAGCTCAACATCACCTCCCTCGGGCATTAGTGGCACCCGACGGGGTTTTCGAAAACTCTTTGAAAATACTTTTGTTTCCATCACCATGCATATTCCCGTCCCACTTTGCGTAGCATCTACTAAGCATCCTATCTACTCCCACCCACACAACCCTCATAAGGAGGTAGGGTCATGCACGATGCAAGTATCAACAAGTATCGTAGGCATCCCACCGAAGGGGATACCACATCATCATGATCATCATCGGAACATAAAGTGCTATCTGACATGCATGAAAAGTTTCTTAACATGGTCAAAGGGCTGCTTGCCTGGCTCAACAAAGTCTTCGGGGTTTTCAAAGTCTTCGGGTCCAATTCCCTCGTCAACACCACAATCTATCGTTGCGATAAATAACGAAAAAATAAGGATCATCACAAAAATAGAGCACTAAAGCTACTACAAAAATGTTACTCTATTCAAAAAAATCCTAAAAAGTATTCTAAAAATATTTGCCTAAGGTTTTGGGGTGAAAAAGGTTTTTAAAACTATTTTTAACTGTGGCTAAAAATGCCAAAAAGGGGTTTTAAAATAAAACAGTACAAAAAAGGTTTTCAAAATTTTTCAAAAATGGCACTGTAAATACTACAGATTATTACAGGAATTATGGTGGAAAAATATTTGGCATTGGTATTTTATTTACTCCTGTGGAATTTTTAGAAAATGCCCTGAAAAAGAAAAAGGAAAGGGCCACAGTGCCCCATGGGCCTAATGGCTAGCCTCTGGGCCGGCCCAGTGGCCAGCCAGGTCAGGCATGCCGGTGCCCCCGCGCGCGTCAGGTTTCAAACCAGACATGTGGGGCCCGGTGGCCAGTCACACTGAGGGGGAGGGGAGAGTGAGGGGTCGATGACAGGTGGAGCCCACCTGTCATCGCCTTCCTCTCGACAGAGAGGGGGCGGCGCTCACCGGCGACGGAGCGGGGCATGGCGACGATGGGCGAGTGCGGGAACTGGACCAGGGCGTCGCCGCCTGTCGGGTGGTGGTGGAGGAGGACGGAGAGGAGCCGCTGGTCGCCGACGACGAGGTGGCCGCAGCGGAGGTGCTCGGGAGGCGATCGTCGGGGCCGTCCCGTGCTGCAAAATGGACGGGGAGGAGGGTGAACCCGATCAGATGGGTGAGAGAGGACCAACGGAAGGAGAAGGAGGGCCGGAGGGGCTTGCTACCTGGAGATCGCCGGAGACCCGAGGCGGCGGATCCCTGGTTCGATCTGGGCATAGGGGGCTCGGGAGCTCAAGCGGGTGCTTAGGGTGGTCGATTGGGGATGAAAGAGAGCGAACAGAGGGGAGAGGGAGCTCGGAGGTGTCCTCTTTATAGGGAAGCGGCGGCGCACCGTGCGCTCGTGCGCCGGTGAGGATGAGGCCGAGGCCAGAGGGCACGGGAGGAAGAGTGGGCGTGTCCGGGGTGTTTGTGGAGCACGTCCATGTCCAGGGAGAGGAGAGAGGAGGCGGGGGAACGCGCGCGTGCGAACTCCGCGTTTGGCTGAGCTGGGCGGCGTCGGGCACGCGCGCGGGAAGTCGTCGGAGAGAGACTGGAGAGGGGGCCGACCGCTTGGAGGGACGCGGACGTCGAGGGGAATCCAGGGGACATCTTTCCTCATCCCAAGGCTATCGGGGCCCGTCGTGATGCTCCGGCTACAGTGCGGGGAGGCACTGTAGCGTGCTCCAAAGCATGCTTTTGGCATGCCAATGGCGTGTCCACGGGCTCTGTGCATGCCAAAGCTTGTCCATTAGCTTATGGGGGGTTCTGGAGATTCTCTAGGAGCTAGTGGGAGCTAGGGAGAGTAGAGGTGAAAGGAGGAGGAGGTAAAAGAGGTGCTGGTCATGCTGTCTAGAAGGTAAAAATGGTGTTTTACCCCACCAATCAGTGGCTTGAGGGCTTGGGGTTTTTATTGGAGATGAATGATCATTGCAAGATGGTCTGGTAAAAAGTTGAATCCAAGGAGAACAGAGAAAGGGGGTCAAACAGGGTTTTTACTAAATTTGCAGAAGGTGTTTGATGTGGATTAGGCAAAGCAAATGGGCTTTGCTTGCCATAAGATTTGACAGGGCCAAATGGTGGTTAGAATTAGGGTTGATCACCAAGTTTGAGCTTGATTGAAGAAAGTTCACAATGTAACTTTGTAAAACCCTAGAAATCAACAGAATCAGATTTCTGTAGATCTAGGCATGCATTTTACTTCCCACAAATCCACCCCTTGGTGTGGTATTATCATTTGGGGTTTAGCACATGCCCACAAAGTTTGGGTTCAATAGGACAAACTTCACAATGTAAAGTTGTTCAAACTTGACTCTGGACAGGAATGGTTTTGGAATATTTTGGTGAAGCAAATCAAGGGGGATTGAGATGAATCTTTGCAAGATCATCACATATGGCATGTGTGCCTTGCTGGAATTTTCCTGGAATTTATTGAGAATATGTCTTATAGAAATATTTCAAAAGCTTGATTTAAGCAGAAAGGGTTTTGAGGGGTTTTGCCCATGATTTTGAACATGACCATGTGTTGAAACTCATATATATGGAAAATATATGTCCACCGAGTTTCCCTAAATTTTCTCATATATTTTTAAAGCATTTAAATAATTTTTCCCTATGAAAAACCATTTCTGGCCTTAAGAAAAAGCCTGTAAATAAAATAGCAAAATAATCTTTAAAATTAATATTTGGTGGTTTTGGGAAGTCATCTATATAGTAGGTTCCAAATAAAGTCTTTGGGGAAAAAGTATCCACCCAATTTGAGGACTTGTAGTACAAACCTCAATTCAGGGGCTTTTGAAAACCTAAATTGAATAAATCCTTTTTGGCCAAAATAATATTTGATAAAACTATTTTTGGGTACTATTCACATGGCCTGATCATTGGGCAACAAGTTTGGATCATGGAAGATAAATATGGAGAGGAGTAGAACCTAAGAGTGCCAAACACATACAACCAAGCAAGCAAGCATCAAACAAATCAAACAAGCACATGCATTCAAAAAGTTTTAATTGGTTCCAAATTTTTATAAATCCAAGCATAGCAAAGTGATACAAACACAGGGTGTGACACAGGGCCTCCTCCGTGATCTTTCGCATGGTGAAATGCATGGCATGGGTGGCACTCCTACTCCGGACGTAGTTAGGAAGAGTGCTGCCCCGCCTTGATGCACGCTGCATGTTGTCGTCAGGAGGTTGGCGATGGGCTTGACCCTGCGCGTCCTGGGAGTTACACACATGGGTCTTGTCTGCACATCTCTCGGGGTCGTTGTCGTCCCGCGAGCGCCTGTCGTGGTTGTCTTGTGAAGGACGGGGCGGATGCCTCGCCACCACCGTCGTCGCCGCCGTCGCGGCATCGTCCCTGGCTGCCGCTGGCGTCCCCTTGGATGTCATGACAGCATGGTCTGGATCACGGCTCGTAGAAGTGTGGTGGCTACGCTCACTAGCGCGGTGAGTGCGTTGCCCGGCTCCGCTGTCGTCGCCGGTCGCTGTCTACGAGGGCAGCTTGGACGTTGACGAGGCGGTCGCCGAAGCGCCCTTGGCCTTCTTGGGTGCCATGGGCATCGACGAAGCTGACAATGATGATGATGACGCGCAGAAGTTGGTGAAGATTCACACACGCGACACCCTACCTGGCGCGCCAAAGATCTCGAGGTACGACCATCTATGGGACCATCTGGGCCCCTCTTGTGGTTCTACTGTGGGGATCTAAGTTCACAAAGAGCAACACCAGCCAGAGCATGATCGGGGTTTAGACAGGTTCGGACTGCTTGGGGCGTAAAACCCTACGTCCTGTGTGTTGTGAGATTAATATGTACTCAAGTAAAAAGGAGCGCGGTTCCCCGGCAAGAAGCTCGAGAGTGCTACTACGCATGCAATTGAGCAAGGTTTCGACCTTGTTAAAGGTAGCCATGGTCCTCCTTTTATAGGTGAAAAGGGTTACCACATTGGCTAAAATGGTAAATACACGAGAGTGAATAGTGTCTATGGTAGTGAGAAATACTAAACCCTAACGGATTAGGACAGGCACATTAAATGTGTCATGAGGTGTCACGCTGGTGATGCTCCCCGGCAAGGACTTCCTCTCCCTCTGTGCCGTTCACCCAGCTACCTCCTATTATCTTGCCACACCGTTGGGGCGGGTGTCATTAAAGTTGTTGTAATTCCTTGGAGCTGCCACGTGCCCCGGCAGGGTCTACCTAAAAGCCTGCTGATACTTGTGATCTGTGTTGGGTTTTCCACGAAGAGGAATGGGTTATTGCAGCACAAACTGGGTAAGTATTTCCCTCAATTATGAAACTAATGTTTTTCGAACCAATAGGAATATCAATCCTCAACCGTCTTCAACGGCTGCACACAAAAGAACAAACAACTTGCACCCAATGCGGGCAAGAGGGTTGTCAATCCCCTTAATCTCGTTATTTGCAAGCAAATGAGTTGTCAATCCCCTTGATCTCGTTATTTGCACACAAAAGAACAAACAACTTGCACCCAACGCGGGCAAGAGGGTTGTCAATCCCCTTGATCTCGTTATTTACAAGCAAATGAGTTGTGTAGATAATTGTAAATTGCAAAACAAAATAAAAGTAAATAAAGGCAGCAAGGTAATAGTAGCGTTTATAAATTTATAATTGAATAGACCCGGGGGCCATAGTTTTCCCTAGAAGAACCTCTCACGTAGGCAGCATACGGTGGGTAACAAATTACTGTTGGGCAATTGATAGAAAAGCGGATAGTTATGCGATTTTCACGGCAATGATCATGTGTATATAGGCATCACGTCCATAAAAACATAGGCCGACTGCTGCCTGCACCTATTACTATTACTCCACTTATAGAGCGCTTCTATGCTTGCCTCCTTACGTATTAAGTTCATGACAAACAAAGTAATGCATGGAGAACGATGACATGATGTAGACAAAGTAAACTCAAGCAATATGAATAAACCCCATCGTGTTATCCTTAGTAGCAACAACACAAAGATGCATATTGTCCCCTACTTTGTCACTCGGATATAGAAACTCGTCAGGTTGAACCTACCACAACGCACCACTCCCACTGAAGATAGATCAATCTACTTGGCCAAAGCACATCAATAAATCAGAGAGCATTACGAAGCTATAATGATCATGCAAATAAGAATCTTAATATTCAGAGGTGACTCAAAATACTTTTCATGAATAATCTGAACATAAACCCACAATTCATCGGATCCCAACAAACACACCGCACAATAGGATTAAATCAGATAGATCAAAGCGAAGATGCGATGATCATTGCGTTGAAGATTAAGAGATAGAGAGATTGACATCTAGGTACTAGTTGTGGACCCATAGGTCTGTGGTGAAATACTCACACATCATCATGAGGGCAGCAAGGTTGATGAAGGGGCCCTCCGTGATTGACCCCCCCTCCTCCGGCAGGGTGCCGGAACGGAGCTCTAGATGGCCTCGCGACGGAACAGAGACTTGCGACAGCGTAAAAAGAGTTTCGGGACTGCCTCTTGGGTTTTTGGAATATTAGAGAATTTATAGGCCAGAGATGGGCGTCGGGAGGCGCCCGAGGGGGCGAGCACACATTAGGGTACGGCTCCCCCAGGGCGATACTTAAAGAATGTTTACCCCCCATTCATCTTATTATATTAGCAAGGCACGGCTCCATCTTCACCACATTAATACAAATGCCAAGCACCATGGTGTCCAAGTCAGGCAATTGGATCGTACTTTTTCAATATGCATCAACTTTTTATTCTTCACGCAATACGAGAGTGTGAACCATTGGACATAGCATTTAGGCAGAATAGAATATGGTGGTAGATATCAAAGGGGCAAAAAGTGGAGAAGATAGTCTCACATCAACTACGCGTACCAACGAGCTATGGAGATGCTCATCGATAGATGTCAATGCAAGGAGTAGGGATTGCCATGCAAATGATGCACTAGAGCTATAAGTGTATGAAAGCTCAAATGAAGCTAAGTGGGGTGTGCATCCAACTAGCTTGCTCATGAAGACCTCAGGCATTTGAGGAAGCCCATAATAGGAATATACAAGCCAAGTTTGTAATAATGAAAATGTAATTCCCACTAGCATATGAAATGGACATATCATGAGACTCTCTACATGCGGAACAAAGTGCCACTTTGAGGCATAAGTGTGGTAAAGGATAGTAGCAAAGTCCCTTCTCTCATTTTCTCTCATTTTTTTATTCAGAATGGTGGCTCATCTGGCCTTGCCCATCTATATTTCCTCACTGGTACAATGCTCTAACAATGATGATCATCACACTTTTATTTACTTACAACTCTATATGGAGAACTGATATGAAGATATGACTCTATATGTATGCCACGGGCAGTGTACAAGGATGTGCAATGATCTAGCATGACTCGTATCAAAAAGTATGATGAACGGTGGCTTTGCCACAAATACTATGTCAGCTCGATATGACCATGCAAAGCAATATGATGATGAACGAACTAGTCATGTGAAGTGACGATGGAATTTGCATGGCAATATATCTTAGAATGGCTATGAAAATGCCATGATAGCTAGATATGGTGGCTATTTTGAGGAAGATATAATGAGGCTTATGTGCAATAGAGCGTATCATGTCACGGGGTTTGGATGCACCAGTGAAAGTTGCACTGAACCTCGAGGTGAGAATGGGATATGCACGGTACCGAAGTGGCTAGCAAATATGAGAATGTGAGATTGCGTATGTCCATGGTTTCACATTAGTCATAATGAACTCATATACTTATTGCAAAGTTTTATTAGTTTTATCATAGATCAAAGTACTACTCGCATGCCCCGAGGGAAGCGGTTGGTAGGAGTTAACCATCACGCGCTTCCGACCCGAAACAGCACTAGGATTTCAACGAGGAATAGAAATGCTTACACATCATCACCATGCCTCTTTAATTTTTAGATGAAGAAAAAGTTAACCTCTCTTAATATCGACACGTCTACGAATCAACAATTATGAACTCACACCTTTTTCATATTACCACATCAATATCATTAACCTACAATTTCTCCATATGTGCTACATGATGGTTTTGATTATCACTCATTGAATACCTAATATTTTTGGACTAGTCTTATGACCCATGCAAATTACCTTCACTATTTATTAACTCTCAAACAAACATAAGTGAAGAGCGAGAGTGAAATTATTTCTATAAAATCTACACGCTACCGTGCTCAAAAGATATAAGTGAAGTACTAGAGCAACTGCTAAGCTCAAAAGATATAAGTGAAGCACATAGAGTATTCTAACAAATTATGATGAAGGTGTGTCTCTATTTAATAGGTGTGTCCATCAAACAATGATTGTGGTAAAAATAAAATAAAAGCAAACAAAAACAAACGACGCTCCAAGCAAAACTCATATCATGTGACGAATAAAAATATAGCTTCAAGTGACATACCGATGGATTGAGACGAAACAGGGGATGCCTTCCGGGGCATGCCCAAGCTTAGATGCTTGAGTATTCCTGAAAATATTACCTTGGTGTGCCTTGGGAATCCTAAAGCTTAGTCTCTTGCCGCTCCTTATTCCTTTATCTGTCGTGATAACACCCAAAACTTGAAAACTTCAATCACACAAAACTCAACAAAACTTCGTGAGATCCGTTAGTATAAGCAACATATTGAATACTTTAGGTACTGTTATAAATTGATTCTTATTTCATAAATGGATAATATCTACTGTATTCTAACTTCTCCATGGCTTATACCCCGGGATACAATCCATAGCATAATCAAAATAAGCAACTATGCAAGCAAAACCAGAATCTGTATAAACAGAATAGTCTTTAGCAATCTGTAGAGAACCTATACTTCTGTAACTCTAAAAATTCATAAATATTAGGAAACCTCGAAACTTTGTATAGAAATACTTTGTAAAAAATTCAGATCATTATCATGCTCCAGTAAAAAATAAAAATTCCTGTACTTGAATCAAAAGTTTCTGTTTTGTTTCAGCATCGATTCTACTCATCTTGTGAGTCATCCCAAAGGTTTTACTTGGCACAAACACTAATTTAAACACAAAAACATAATCATTACAGAGGCAATAATCATGTTATCAAAATCAAACAGAAAGTATTGGGTTGTCTCCCAACAAGCTCTTTCTTTATAGCCATTAAGATAGGCTTGAAATTTCAATGATGCTCACATAATAGACAAGAACTGAAGCACAACGAGAGCATCATAAAGCTTGTGAAAAACACATCTAAGTCTAACAGAATTCCTATGCATAGGCATTTTATAGGAAAACAAATTCTCAAGACAAGTGAAATCTTGAATATGCAAATAGGAAGAATGAAGCATTAATAATTTCAACACAAAGAGAGGTAATTGAGTAACATGCAAATTCTTATAACCATGTTTGCCTCTCTCATTATATGCAGGATCATAATCAAACTCAACTATATAAATTTCATAATATTGGTCATTCTCCAAAGTATTGGGATCATTATCACGTAAAGTTGACACTCTTCCAACCCCACTTTTAATAGTGTTGCGAATATCATACTCAATAATAGATTCATCATGAAGGCTAGAATTATGAAGATCACAAGGAACATCATGATTATCACCCCAATCATGATCATTAGCACAATTGATATTCATAGAATTTATACTAGCAACATGGCAATCATGCTTTTCATTCAAGGAACTATCATGAATCACTTTATAAATTTCTTCTAGTACTTCATCACAATTTTTAGATTCATGATTTTCAAGAAAGACGTCATAAGGAAAATCTAGCGCACTCAACTCACTAGCAATTGGTTCAACATAATCGGGTCTTTTGAAAAGTTTAGCAAGTGGATGAGGATCCATTTATCTTTATTTTTACCTTTTACTTTCTGTTTGTTTGTGATAAAGATAAAGATAACATAGCAAGGCAAGCAAGCAAACTAGAGACGAAACAAGCAAATTAGCAAACTAGTAAAGTAAATATTTTTGTATTTTTGATTTTTTGAAACAAGCAAAATGTAACAACAAATAAAAATAAGAACAAGTGAATGATAATTTGTGTGAAGTTACTTGATAGTTGATGATGATATTCCCCGGCAACGGCGCTATAAATCCTTCCTAATACTTGTGATCTGCGTTGGGTTTTCCTTGAAGAGGAACGGGTTATTGCAGCACAAAGTGGGTAAGTATTTCCCTTAGTTATGAAACCAAGGTTTGTTGAACCAATTGGAATATCAATCCTCAACCGTCTTTCACGGCTGCACACAAAAGAACAAACAACTTGCACCCAACAAGGGCAAGAGGGTTGTCAATCCCCTTGATCTCGTTATTTGCAAGCAAATGAGTTGTGTAGATAATTGTAAATTGGAAAATAAAATAAAAACTAAATAAAGGCAGCAATGTAACAGTAGCATTTGTAAATTTATAAGTGAATAGACCCGGGGGCCATAGTTTTCCCTAGCGGCATCTCTCATGTAGGCAGCATACGATGGGTAACAAATTACTATTGGGCAAACGATAGAAAAGCGGATAGTTATGCGATTTTCACGGCAATGATCATGTGTATATAGGCATCACGTCCATGAACAAATAGGTCGACTCCTTCCTGCACCTATTACTATTACTCCACTTCAAGAGCGCTTCTATGCTTGCCTCTCTACGTATTTAGTTAATGACAAACAGAGTAATGCATGGAGAACGATGACATGATGTAGACAGAATAAACTCAAGCAATATGAATAAACCCCCATCGTGTTATCCTTAGTAGCAACAACACAAAGACACATCTTGTCCCCTACATTGTCACTGGGATATAGAAACTCGTCAGGTTGAACCTACCACAACGCACCACTCCCACTGAAGATAGATCAATCTACTTGTCCAAAGCACATCAATAAATCAGAGAGCATTACGAACCTATGATGATCAAGAAAATAAGTATCTTAATATTCAGAGGTTACTCAAATAATTTTCATGAATAATCTGAACATAAACCCACAATTCATCGGATCCCAACAAACACACCGCACAATAGGATTACATCGGATAGATCAAAGCGAAGATGCGATGATCATTGTATTGAAGATCAAGAGATAGAGATATTGCCATCTAGGTACTAGCTATGGACCCGTAGGTCTGTGGTGAACTACTCACACATCATCATGAGGGCAACAAGGTTGATGAAGAGGCCCTCCGTGATTGACCCCCCCCCCCCCCCGGCAGGGTGCCGGAACGGAGCTCCAGATGGCCTCGTGACGGAACAGAGACTTGCGGCTGCGTAGAAAGAGTTTTGGGACTGCCTCCAGGGTTTTTGGAATTTTAGAGAATTTATAGGCCAGAGAGGGTCGTCGGGAGGCGCCCGAGGGGGCCAGCACACATCAGGGCACGGCCCCCCTAGGGCGCGACCTGTTGTGTGCTGGGGCCCTCGTGTGGCCTCCTGAGTCCTCCCGTGGTTCCCATGTATTCTTTTGGTCCATAAAAAATCATCAAAAAGTTTCGTGGCAATTGGACTTTTTTGTTACTGTAAACCTGAAAAGTAAAAAAACATGTAGAATACAACAACTGGCACTAGGCACTGGGTCAATAGGTTAGTGCTCAAAATATTATAAATTGGTAAATAAAGACCCAAAAAGTATCCTAGAATGATAATATATCAGCATGGAACACTCAAAAATTATAGATACGTTGGAGACGTATCACCTGCCCGCTCGACACCTCATTGATGGCGACAATCAGCCCAACGAGGTGGAGTGGAGGCGTGGTAGTGGAGCCTTGCCGTACGCGACGGCTACCGGGCCTTATTCACTGGCAAGGAGGCTTGCCGATGGTTTGGTCTTGCTGTATGGTGTTGGTTGGATGAAGTGTCGCTCGGCGATGTTTGCCGAGCCGAAGGAGGCTACCACCTGTGCACAAGTCAGGGCACTAAAGGGCCCGTTCTTTAGTGCACCGACAGGCACCCTCCAGGCAGATCGACCTCTTCCAGTTGACGACTCGGGCCCTGGCCTCGCGCAGCCTGCTCAGCAAGCTAAAGAAGCTGCTGGGTATTGGCCTAGACGGCCAAAGGTTGATGCAGAGATCCTTCACCACAGGTTGTGCCGCTCGAAACAGCCCCGCCAGCTGCTTCATCTGGTTGTTTAGCTGCGGTGAATGCTCGGGCGCTTGGAACTAACGCTATAACAGCTTCACGGTGGCTCGTCAGGCCGGTCAGCATAGTGGGTGCAGGCATCCGCGATGCTGAGGGGAAGGTTCCATGAAGGCCTCTGAGGAATGCCGGTTTTGCGTAAGATGGGCAACAGGGCTATCGCCAAAAACACATTGGAACAGGTAGGGCTTACCGGCGGCGATCTTTCTCACTTGGTTGAGCACTTCACGATCAGCCCATGCCTGGGTCTTGGCCTCCTTGCACTCTGAGCTTACCTTGGAAAGCTCGTCGGAGAGCTTCTTCTTTTGTTCCTAAAGGGTGTCACCCTCAACGTAAATTCCCTTTTGGTCCACCTCCACCTCCTGGACCCGGTCCGCGTGCTTGTCGTCGGCCTCCTTCACCTTGGCCAGCTCCTTGCTGGCATGCTTGGCACGGAGCTTCTCTAGTGCAATGGAGCAAGCTATAAGATCATCGCACTAGTGCTTTAGAGCCTACGGCTAAAATAATAGTTCGGTTGCAGAAACATGAGTGTAAATCATATTCTCTATTTTACGTGGCGCTTCCTTCATTTGCCTCTTCATAAGCTCCATGTCCTTCTCGGACATCTCAAGCTTGTGGTTCATCTCTTCCAGCTCTTGGGAGGTGGAAGTTGAAACCTATAAAAAATTAAACAAGCAGACATTAAACTCCTCGGGTGACATCAATGCCCTGATCGGACAAATTTATCCGATCAGGGTCTCGGGGGCTACTACTATTTGTTTTTTACTTATTTTTAAGACCCCTGAGTAAGATCATCGGATCTCAGTCACGGCTCTAGGGCTACTGTGGTTAGACACTTACGGTCCTCGGACCAATTACTTTTTTCTTCTTCTGATGATTATTCATAATATCATAGCTCCTAGCAATTCTATACACTTGTTGTATTATCAAGGAGAACCAGAAACATGGCTTACCTCAAAGCCTTGAAAGAGGCATCAGAAGACCTCCCTCATGCCGGCCTCCGCGGACCCATAGCTTTGCAGCATCGCACCCATTATTGTGCGGTGCTTGGCACGAATGGAAGAGCCCTCCATGGCTGCTTCCACCTCTTTTGTCCACCCCTTGGAAGGCTGCCCTCTAGCAGGTGGTGATGAACGGACCACCTAGGCTCCCTCCCTTAGCGGAGAGGGGGATACTGGGGTAGATGGTCGAGGCGTCTCGGTGCCATAAGTCGTCGAGGATGCTGGCTCCCCCAGATTCGTTCCTTCTGTAGAAGAAGGAACCATTGCCGGTGGGTGCTCGGCAGCCGAAGACTCCACTCTGACCAAGGGCACGCTGGCACTCTCCCCCATGGTCAGCACCAGCGGAGCTGGCGAGGTTGCCTCCGCAGGCACTTCACGTGTGGTAGGGGAAGGGCGATGCCCACTGGACGAGCTGCCTGGAGGAAGCCCGCTTGATCCCCCATCACTGGGGACAAACCCCTTGGTCCTGTAAAGGGGCAACAAAAGGTAAATGAGAAAACAATATAGACAAAGGAGGTGATGTGTACGACATAGGATAGAAGTTGAGGACTTACCTCCTCGGTGGCGGCTTGCTTCAGCCCGCCTCGGACTGCTCGCTCTCCAAGAAGGAGAGGACGACCCTGCGCTTAGCCGAGGCCTTTTGGCCTGTGGCATAGGACGCCTTCACGAGGCCCTTTAGACCTCCCCGGGTCTCCACCCCCACGAAATTCTTTATAACAGCCCGAGCTCCAGATGCCTTCGAGATATTTTGTTATCGTCGTATCATTTGTTTGTTTGTCGCATTCATCTTCGCATCATTTGCAATGCATTATTTTTCAAAACTTGCATCCGTTCATAGTTGCCGCTTCTTTTCGTTGTCTTTGTCGAGTGTTTCGAGTCCAACCACACTTGCACGCACCTGCGGCATCGTTCAAACTAATTTTATAAGTGGGAATAAAATGTTTTTCGGAATGGGTTGAAAGTTTGCGAGCGGTCTTAATATATTGTAGGTAGACCGCCTGCCAAAATTCGTCAAATTATGAGGTTGTTTGACACCCCAACCGTTCAACCGATAGCGCCACTATAGCCGGATAAATCGCAGACGTTTTGGTATTTAAAAACCTAAGTCGGGCCGCACTAACTTCCCTCTCATCCTCAGCCTAGCCCATCTACACAGCACACCTAGCCACCCTAGCCTATCCCTCCGCTCGTGGCCATCGAACCGTGATCGGATGGACGAGACCCAACCCACCATAGCTACTTCTTATATAATGATCACCCATGAAGAGAGCCCTCTTACTCTCCAGGGTTTTCCCCTTGCCAAAATTGTAGCCAACCCCTCCAAAACCTACCCCTAGCCATCCAAACCCTCAAATCCCATAGCCCTAGCCAACCCCTCAGATCTGGACCCTTAGATCTTGATCTAAGGGAACGAAATCACGAAAAAACCACACAAGACAATGTCCATGGCCGCTCGAACAATGTCAGGCGACCATAGAGCCCCTGCAGCCACGTCTGATCTGATCTGGATCGACGGGAGGAGCCCCTCCGATCCCGAGCTTCTCCGCCGACCTTCCGCGCCACCGCCGGCGACCTATTCCATCGGGGCGCCACCATCTCCCCTTTATTTTCTCTTTTCTCTCCCTCTCTCAATTTATTTCTCTCGCCTTTGTCCAAGTGCTCCCTACACCATGGGAGGACCTCGAGCTCCTCCAACTGCCGCCCGATCCAATCGCCGGCCTCCTCCCAGTTGGATTTATGTCGCCTCACGCATCCCTGGCCTCTCCGCGTTGTTCCATCTCCGAGTCCGCAAGCCACCGCCGACGGCCGTGAATAGCACCGGCCTCTACTCCTCTGCATCGAGTAGGAGGCTGATAATGCGCCCGTGACCCCTGCCTCGTGCCTGCCTTGCTCGACCGAATTGTTGCGCCAGGCCCAGTGCGACACAGGCCCACCTCCGCGCGCCTCTACCAATCCATGGTGACCAACCCGCCTAAACCCCTCCCTTGGCACATTTTAGCTATCTTGTGCCTGCCTACGTAGCCTAGTGCTGCAGATTTCAGCCAATAGTTGTTTTTTTTGCATTATGCGGATTTAGTAATTTCTAGTGCGGGCATAATTACAGAAAAATGCCCCTGTTTTAAATTGCTAATAACTACATAACCATGCATCCAAATAAAACATGTCATATATGTAACTTGGATATAATTTCATGTAGTTTCACAATATTCAACTTTCAACCCTGATAAAAATTGTTTAAAACTGTTGTTTGCATTAATTTGTATAATTGCCATGCTAAAACGATTTATTTCATACCTAAATAATCGTAGCTCTGAATTAATTTAATTATATATCTAAATTGAATAGAAAAACGTGTAGAATAACATGGTACACTTTATTTTCCTGTTTAATAAATATAAAATATGTTTTAGGCAGAACGGTACCAATTTTGAAATTTGCATATGGGGATTTTCAAGAATTGTTGTTTGTTGTTTTCGGCCTCATTTAAACTTGCCTAGATAGGTAGTTTACTTTAGCTTCCCCTCTTGCCATGTTAACAACATTTAATGTTGATCAGTAGCATAACCGAGAATGAACTAAATAATTGAATGTGGAGTTTCGTCCATATGCAACTTGTTGCATATTGAGCTTGAACTTAATGTGTTGTATTTGATTATTGCCATGCCATGCATAATTGAATGGACATGCATCATATTTTATTGTCAATCATGCCATGAATATGTTGTGGTGTTTACCGTGTCATTTGTTTGTTTCTGGATTGCTTCTTCTCACTAGTGTTCCGAAACTGATTCGGGGTGTGAGGATTCATTTGACTTCGCCCGTTTGTCTAGTTCACGGATTCGATCTTCTTCCAAGCGGGATTTCAGGAAAGATGATCATTACCCTGGATACCACTACTATCACTGCTATGCTAGTTGTCTCAAGCCTCCCAAAATGCCATGATCAACCTCTAACCCTCCACATCCTAGCAAACCGTTGTTTGGCTAAGTTACCGCTTGCTCGGCACCCACTTATAGCGTTGCTAGTTGCAGGTGCAGGTTTTTCCATGTTGGGACATGGATATCTTGGGATATCACATTATTCTTGTTATTTAATTAATGCATTTATACACTTGGTAAAGGTTGGAAGGCTCAGCCTTTTGCCTGGTGTTTTGTTCCACTCTTGTTGCCCTAGTTCCGATTACCGGTGTTATGTTCCATATTGATCGCTCCTAACATGCTTGGGTTGTTATGGGGACCCCCTTGATTTTCGTTTTGGGAGAAAACTCTTCCAGTAAGGCCCAAAATTGGTACTACATTTTCTTAATAACTAATAAACTTGCATAGGGAATGGACAACCCGTGGATAATTTAATCCACAACCCGGGCCATTGCTCCTCATGAGTTTTGGTCCAAACTAGAGCCACTTGTGGGGCCACCCCAGGGCAAATTGGGTGTTTAATTTGGCCACCGTACATAGTGCTCATCTGGTAGTGCCCTGAGAACGAGATACATGCGGATCCTATCAAGATCTGGCCTACCGGGCAGTCTTGCTGGATTTGTTTTACCTTTAAAGAACGTCTTGTGCATCGGGATTCCGAGGATACTATGGGTTATCCCGCGGTTGAGGTTTTTCACCACAGCTTGTGGCTAGTTTGTGATGCATGAGTTGGAGCACCCCTGCAGGGTTAAATCATTTTGAAAGTTGTGCCTGCGGTTACGTGGCAACTTGGAAATTTTATACTACTGGGTTATAGAAAAGTTGAAGTAAATCCAATTAAAATACACAAACCGTGTGCGTAACCGTGACCATCCCTTCTTGTGAGGTTTGAACCAACAACAGAACACGGTGAGGTTATGATTGATTCGTAAGTAGGTGTTCGGGATCACTTCTTTATCATTACTAGTTCATGTCCATTTATATATAGATCACTCTTCTTATTATTGTACTCATAAGTTAGCCATATGTAAAATGCTTAGTGCTGATGGAACCTCACCACTTAACCATACCTCACCCATTAAGCTTTGCTAGTCTTCATACCCTTGGTAACGAGATTGTTGACTCCCTGTGGCTCACAGATTCCTACAGCAACAGATGCAGGTACAGGTAATGCGACGATTTGACGTGAGAGTGATGATTGTTCTATTTGGTGTTCTTCTTCTTCTTCATCTATCATAGGATGGGAATGAGGTCGGCAACCTGGGATTAGCAAGGTGGACGTCGTCTTCTTTTTCATTTTAATTCATCCATAGTCGGGTACTGCTCTTCTGTATGATGATTGTTATGTATTCATGTATTGACATATTTATGTCGTAGCATGTGGCGAGTGCCGGAGATTGGTTTTGTGTCTACGGGAAAACCTCTCAAGAACCCGGTTCGAACGCAGGGGGGATGCTCACAATCTACAACCTTCCCATCGCCATGGTCAAGGCAACACACATGGAACGCACGATGAACACAAAGAGTTACCCAGGTCCGGGCCACCTTGCAGTGTAAAACCCTATTCCTGCTTTGTGGTTGGATTGCTCGGTGATTTCAACATAGGTTACAAAGCTTAGGGAGGAAGAAGAACTCTCTCTCGTCTCCTCTGGTCTGTCCCCCAATCCTTTTGTCGCCGCCCCTACCTATGGTGGTGGCTTGCCCCTCTTATCCTTGCCTCGGACCTCTTTCCCCAAAACATTGGCGGGAAAAGGAAATCCACAGGGAGGCAATTCAAAGGGGGACAAGCACCCAGACCTCCCTAACAAAGGTGGTTTTGGTCCTGCAAAGTGTTCGTCCATGACGTGCTCGTGGGCTCGCTGATGATGCTTGTCCTGGAGACCAGCGTCACGTTGGTCTCCTTCCACCAAAGAGGTAAGTGTTGGAACTCATTTTGGAGAGGGACAACTGCTCGCTGCCCTTTAATCACAAACAGGAAAGATTCTTCTACACGGGCCCGCTGCCGCTATCCTTGCCATCTCTACAGCCTCGCCACGTCACCCACTTGATGGGCATCAGGCATGTGACTACTTGGCCAGCATGCCTGGGGGCCTCACGGGGGTTGCTTTGTGGGGAAAGCCGCATGGGGCTTCGTGAAGCTTCAGGCTTCTCAGAGAGAGAAAGGACCTCGCGGAGCCAGAGCCTCGCGGGGTGGTTCTTGGAGTCAAACAGTGGGCCACCAGGCAGGCTGGGCCTTCTTTGCATAAATGACTGGGCCGACAGTAGATGGGCCGTGGTACCTAGTTCCATTGGACCGATAGTAGCCCCCGGGCCCGTGGCGCGCATGTTCTGCGAGTGGAACACGAAATGGCGTGGGTCGAAATGCCGCTGGACTACGAGGTGACGCATGGCGGTCCCGATGGGACAAGACGTACCCACTTCTCCCACGACGGCTCGGTAACTGCAAGCTTGCCTTAAGACTATCGCGTGCGCCCAGTGACACCATCATTTCCTTCCTTCCTCCGACACCTCACTTGTGCAAAGCTCCTCCTCCCTTGTGCACACAGTGCCTGCTACTCTCCTTTGCCGCCTTCTTCTCCGCCTCTGCCGCTGCTTCACCGTCGCCATGGCACCGAAGAAAAGGAGCACTGCCGCCGCCGGGGCGCAAGTGGAGCCGACGATGCCGCCCTCCACCATCAAGAATCAGGAGGTCCTGAACAAGCGTGTCCCCTTGACGACCAGCACTCACAATGAGCACAGGCGCACCAAGATCCTGCGGGGCTCGATGCCGGCGCTGGCGCTATCAGTGACAACGTTCCCGTTTTTCTTCCTTTGCATCTTCGGACGTCTGCTCCCTCCGTTCTCGGAATTCTTCAGTGCGGTGCTGGAGCACTACTAGATCCATGCGCTCCATCTCCATCTCAACTTCGTCTTCCTCCTCGCCACCTTCACCTACCTCTGCAAGGGTTTTCTGGGGGTGATGCCCTCGGTGGCCCTCTTCCGCACCTTCTACAGCATGAGGTGAATGCAGGGGTCGAGCATGGGCTGTGCCTCCTTTCGCATGGTGGACCCCATGTCGGAGCGGCTCATTGAGATGGTGCCACTCAAGAAGGTGGACGAGGTAGGCCAGTGCAACACTCTGTTCGCGCCGCCCACCGGGCTCGCCGTGAAGGGCTCGGTCTGGAAGCATGCCAAGATGGAGGAGGACAAGCCCAGGCCCATCACAGCCAGGCTGCAGGAGCTCAGGGCGGCAGAACTCACTAGCGCCATGGTGGCACGGGAGTTCATGCTCCGCCGCATCGCCCCCTATAGAAGCGCGCGCACCCCGCCTGGGAGTACCAGGGCCGTGAGGACTGGACCATGCACCAATAGCCTGTAGGTGCCCGTGCTGGAAGGGATCCTACAGGTCCTCTTTGCTGAAGGAGTGCCGGCGAAGTTGCCGGTTGGGCCAGAGCCTCTATACGCCCACGACGATAGAGAGGAGCTCCATGCCTAGATTCCGGCCTTCGACAAGTGGGGCCTGGTCCCCGAACGCCAGGAGGGGTCCCGCGACAACCCTGTCATCATGGTACTCGTTGCAGGGGACTCTGAGGATGTTGGTCCCTCCTCCGGCATCAGCGCCGGCAGCAGCAGGGGGCGCATGCCGAGCCACCGTTGGCTGCTGCTGGGGGCCAGCAATGACGACAATGACGACCTCCGCTAGTTCGTGGTCACCCCCTCCTGGCACGTGTAGGAGGGAGACAACGAGGTGGTGGCGGTGGAAAACCCCCACAGGGGGGAGACTAAGGGGGCCTCCACGCCCCAAAAGGAGATGGGCCAGCCTGGTGGGGCAGGAGCAAGCTCCAGCTGGCCTCGCGGAGCACCCTCTGGGGGAAGTACTGGCAGGGCTCATCGGAGCGGCGGCAACAACAGCTCCAAGTCCCTTTCGAAGAGGAAGCATTGGGTCACTGCCGATGAGTACGTTCCTTTACCTGTCTTTCTTCTATTTTCGCTTGATGTGTAAGGAGCCGGAGGGCTAAGTTGTTAGTTCTCCATGGCGCCCGCGTGCAACAAGCAGAGGGCTGCCACATCGGTGGCGCCCTCGCCCGCAGCGCCTGCTGGGGGAGCCTCTGTGCCCGCGCCAGGCCTTGCGGGGCAAGAAGAAACCACCCGCCGGTCGGAGGCCGAGGCGGAGCGCATCGTGGAGGGGGAGGAGCATGAGGTGCCTCCTGTCCCGCGTGATGACCTGCCACCCCCACCTAGGTAGGGAGATGTACCTTCAGAGGCGCTCAATGTTGAGGGCACCAACATGGAGGTGGAGACTAAGGCTAACCCCCGGGCCAGCTTCACGCCTGCCAGGGAGGATGCTACCCGCCAAGGGGCTGTGGTGAGCCCCCTAGCACGCGGCCGGTGAAGCGGCACTTGCCAAGGGCAAGGGGCCTGCAGAGTAGGAGACCCCCTGATGCGGAGCATCCCATGGTCATCCCCATGGACCCATCTTCTGCTACACAAGCTCCAAAGGGACAAGAGACCGTGCACGTGCGATCCAAGACGAGGTGACTTCTCTCCTGCTTGATTTTCCTTTGGATGTTCATGGAACTTGGAGGCTACCTCAATCGGAGATTCTATGCATGCTCAGGTACCATGAAGTCGGCCTAGAAGATGCTCGGAGTGAGGGGCAAGCCCCCATGGAGACGGACACGGAGAAGGATAGACAAGAGCGACAAAAGAAGGCAAGAACTCCTTCCAGGCCCTGGACATCCAGCCAAGGTCCCAGACATCCGGCGAAGGCCCCGGACATCCAGCCCCTGGAGACAGCACCATTGCCTAGGACCAGCATCCGAGGCTACAGGCGCCGGACATCCGTCCCTGGCCCGGACATCCGGCCCCACCCCGGATATCCGGCACCCGTCCCCGGAAATCTGGCGAGCTCAAGCCAGAACCGAGTGGGATCCAGCACCACCAGCCCGGACATCCGGCCCCAAGCCCGGACATCTGGCCAACCCCTGAAGCCCCGGACATCCGGCCCGCAAGCCCGAACATCCGGCCCCTGTGTGGGTAGTCTCGGGCCCGAGTGCACATGTACCCTCTCCTTCGCCCCTTTTCCCCCTAGCACTATATAAGAGACTCCTCCACCTCGTGTTAGGGTTAGCTTATGTTGTTGGAAATATGCCCTAGAGGCAATAATAATATAGTTATTATCATATTTCCTTGTTCATGATAATCTTTTATTATCCATGCTATAATTGTATTGATTGGAAACTCAAATACATGTGTGGGTACATAGACAACACCGTGCCCCTAGTATGCCTCTAATAGACTAGCTCGTTGATCAAAGATGGTCAAGGTTTCCTAGCCATAGACATGAGATGTCATTTTATAACGGGATCACATCATTAGGAGAATGATGTGATGGACAAGACCCAAACTATGAACGTAGCATATGATCGTGTCAGTTTATTGCTATTTTTTTTTGCATGTCAAGTATCTGTTCCTATGACCATGAGATCATGCAACTCACTGACACCGGAGGAATACCTTGTGTGTATCAAATGTCGCAACATAACTGGGTGACTATAAAGATGCTCTACAGGTATCTCCGAGGGTGTCTGTTGAGCTGGCATGGATCGAGACTGGGATTTGTTACTCCGTGTGACGGAGAGGTATCTCAGGGCCCACTCGGTAATACAACATCACAATAAGTCTTGCAAGCAAAGTGACTAAAGAGTTTGTCACGGGATCTTGTATTACGGAACGAGTAAAGAGACTTGCCGGTAACGAGATTGAACTAGGTATAGAGATACCGACGATCGGATCTCGGGCAAGTAACATACCAAAGAACAAAGGGAACAGCATACGGGATTAACTCAATCCTTGACATAGAGGTTCAACCGATAAAGATCTTCGTAGAATATGTGGGAGCCAATATGGGCATCCAGGTCCCGCTATTGGTTATTGACTGTAGAGGTGTCTCGGTCAAGTCCACATAGTTCTCGAACCCGCAGGGTCTGCACACTTAACGTTCGGTGACGTTTCGGTAGTATTGAGTTATGTATGTTGGTGACCGAAGGTTGTTCGGAGTGCCGGATGAGCTCCCGGATGTCACGAGGGGTTCCGAAATGGTCTGGAGGTAAAGATTTATATATGGGAAGTCATATTTTGGCGACCGGAAAAGTTTCGGATTTTTCCGGTATTGTATCGGGAAGCTTCTAGAAGGTTCCGGAAACTTCCGGAGGAGTCCGGAAGTTCACCAAGGGTTCCACCACGTCCCAAGAGTTTGCATGGGCTGAGGGGAGGCGCCCTTCCCTTATTGGGCCAGGCGCACAAGTCCCTCAAGGCCCATGTGGCTTGGGAGAGGTGGAAAGTCCACCTGTTTATGGAAAGGGAGGGAATTGGACTAGGAGTCGCACTCCCCCCCCTTGGCTGCGCCCTAGGGCTTGGAGGAGCTGATCTCCACGCCCCTCCACCTATATATACAGGGGAGGGGGCGCCCCAAGAGTACACACGAAGCCCTTGGCGTCCCTCTCTCTCCCTAGATCGTTTTCTCCTCCGTTCGCGGTTTCGGTAGCGCTAGGCGTAGCCCTGCCGGGATAGCACCACCACCGCCGCCACCACTCCGTCGTGTTGCCGGAGAACTTATCTACCTCTCCGCTCTCCCTTGCTGGATCAAGAAGGCGGAGATCGTCATCGAGCTATACGTGTGCTGAACGCGGAGGTGCCGTCCGTTCGGCGCTAGATCGGGACGGACCGTGATTGGATCGCGGGACGGCTTGAGATTTGGACCGCGAAGACGTTTGACTACATCAACCGCGTTTCTTAACGCTTCCCGCTTAGCGATCTACAAGGGTATGTAGATCCACTCTCCCTCTCGTAGATGCTCATCACCATGGATAGATCTTGCGTGTGCGTAGGAAAATTTTTGTTTCCCATGCAACGTTCCCCAACAGTGGCATCATGAGCTAGGTCTATGCGTAGATGAGATCACGAGTAGAACACAAAGGAGTTTGTGGGCGTTGATGCTCAGATTGCTTCCTCCCTTGGTATTTTCTTGATTCTGTGGTATTGTGGGATGAAGCGGCCCGGACCAACCTTACTCGTACGCTTACGAGAGACCGGTTCCATCAACTGACATGTGACTGTGTTGCATAAAGATGGCTGGCGGGTGTGTGTCTCTCCCACTTTAGTTGGATCGGATTCGACAAAGGCGGTCCTTGAGAAGGTTGAATAGAAATTTGTGTATCACCGTTGTGGTTTTTGCGTAGGTAAGAATCGTTCTTGCTAGATGTCGGATTTCGGGCTCCGCAAAACCCTCAAGATTCGAACACAGGGGCGTGTGCGAAGATCCCCTGCAGCCTCGCCCTACCTAGCTCGCTACTCGGTTGTTAGGATGATGAACTCGCACGATGACGAGGAAGAAGATGCACACGGTGATTTACCCAGGTTCGGGCCACTGCGAAGCGTAATACCCTACTCCTGCTTTGGTGGATTGCCTCATGAGGAGGTATGGTGGATGAACTAGTACAGTGGTGAGGAGCCTCGCGAGGGCGCTCGAGAGGTATTCTTGGCTCTCGGCCTTGTTTGTTGTCTCTCTTTCCTTTCGTCCTTCGTTCACCTCTACGGTGCAACCTACCCTCTATATATAGCAGCGGCCCGGGTCCTCTTCCCTTATCGCAATGGCGGGAAGGGATCCCACAACGGCCAAATTCGAAGGGGGACAGGAGTGCATCCCCGCCCTGTCCAAAGGTGGTCTTCGCCTGCAAAGTGGTTGTCGATGATGCAGAGGTGGGCTCGGCGATGACATCCGCCTTACGGGACTCGTGGTCGTGGTCTTGTTGCACCGGAATGGAAACCTTTGGGTGGCGCTTTGGGAACCCGCGTACGTCCTTGCTCCCTTTGCACCAAATGGGAAACTGTACCGCCTGGCACGCTGGCGCCCGCCTGTCCTTCCTTGCGTCATCCTTGACTCCTGAGGCCGGGTTTTGCATAGAGATCTCCGCCGCTCAGGAGGGGGCCTGAGGAGGCCCGCTCCCTGTTGGCCATGGTGCTGCTTCCCTCGTGAGCTCGGGTCCTCGCGAGGGCTTTGTCTTGAGTGGGGCTGCGCCAGGCCATGCTTGGCTTGTGAGGTGGGCCATGCCCTGGGCCGCAGGCAGGCAGGTCTGGGTACCCCCATTCCCAGAACGCCGACAGTAGCCCCCGGGCCCAAGGCGCGCTCGAGATGGCTTCCGGGCGAAGCCCTTGAGGACGGCCCAAAGCACCGCGGTTGATGTCGGGTATCCACCGCCCCTTCGGCCACCGCTCGAATCGACAAAAGCCTGACTTCCAGCGCCGAGCCATTACTGCTTTCCTCTTTTGCGCACCTGCTCTTACTCCCACATCCCTGGCCTTAGCAGAGACCTCTCCAGATCCCGGCGCCGCTCCGTCCTCCTCCTTGCCACGTCGGCCCCGCGAACTTCTCGATGGCTCCCATTGGCAAGTCGAAGCCAGAGGCCCAGAGCTCAGCCTCCACTCCCCTCTCACCGGCGCTCTCGGAGTCCACCATTGCCAAGGACGGAGACCTCGTCCCGGTGCTCCCGTCGACGGCAGACGGGACCAACGAGTGGGGGCGGACCTTGATATGGGGCGGCTCCTCGGAGAAGCGGCCCTCGTCCAGGTCGGCCTATCCTTTCTTTCTCCATAGCGTCTTCGCTGGGCTCGTCCCACCCTTCTCCAAGTTCTTCACCGCCGTTCTCGACCACTACGGGATCCAGGCCCTTCATCTCCAACCCAACTCCATCCTGCTCTTGTCCGTCTTCGCCTTCTACTGCGAGGCTTTCATGGACGTGAAGCCTTCGGTGGCCCACTTCCGTCATTTCTTCAGCTTGCGCGTGCACGACGGCGCTCAGCGGTCGGTGTGCGTCTCCTTCGTCGCGGTCCAGAGCGGTAACATGCTCTTCATGGATCCGCTGGGTCTTCATGGATCTCAAGAGTACCAACCCCCGCTTGGATCTGCCGAAGGGGCTGCCGGAGAAGACCCCCGCGTGGAGCTCCGCGAAGCTTTCCGACCCCCGGGCTAGGCCTGTCCTGGAGCGGATTTCTCGCGATATCAGTGCCAGGAAGCTGACCGGGGGGACGATAGTGAAGGAGTTCCTGAAGCAGCGCCTGGCACCCCTCCAGTCGCATTCGAGGCCCTTGTGGGACTATCAGGGCAGCGGGAACAACCTCAGGATTCGGTCCGCACGCATAACCTCCGAGGAGCTGAACAGGGCTGTGTCAACCCTGCTCAACGGCGACCCCGGCGATCTCCCTGACGCCTACGCCCCGCTGTACCATCGCGATGACAGAGACGATCTGGTCGCCGCGATGCCCATCTTCGAAGAACTAGGGCTCTCCCCAGCTGAGGGCCACGGTTCCCCGGTGGCGGTGTCCTCCGGCGAGACCACGGGCGGGGGGGATTCGAAGGAGACGGCGGATGGTGATTCAGTGGAGGCGTCCCCGTCGTCACAGAGCTCGCTCCTGCGTGGCCTTGAAGACGACAACGATGCTGGTGAAGCCTCTACTGTGGGTTCTCTGCGCCTCGCCCAGGCCCCCGGGGGCCGGGGCTCACTCCTCGCGCCGCTCGGTCTGCCGGCTTGTCGACCCCCAGGAAGTGCGGGGCTGAGTCTCCTCCGGCGTGCTATGCCTCTGCCGGCAAGGCGGTTGAAGTGCCAGCCTCGCCCCCGCCCGAATCGCGGCTCGCGGGCAAGGCGGACGAGGCCGGGGCCATGGTGACCCCCCCAGCCGCTGCCCTTGAGGACAATCCTCCTGCTCCTCCGCGTGGTGGTGCCCTCCCGGTGAAGGGCGGGGGCGCCCCCGTCGTCGCCGAGGTAGAGAAGAAGAGGAAGTGGGTCGACGTTGAAGAGTGAGTAATCCGGCTCGGCCTTGGTCGCCTGCCGGTAGCTTGTGTGCTGGCGATTTTTCCTTTGCTTGGTGACGAGGAATGCCGCCATGCTGAAGATGAGGAAGAAGAAGGCAGGCGTCAAGCCGAAGACACCTTCCAGTGCACCGCCCGCTCCTGTCGTCCTGCCGTCACCTGTCGAGGCGTCTGACGCCGTGGGGGCGGGGGCTCGCGAGGCAACCCTCCTGGTCACCGCCGCGGAGCCCCCTGAGCCCCCGATGCGCGTTGGTGCTGCCGTTCCTGCTCTTGAGGGCGTGTTGGTGTCGCTGTCCTGGGAGCCAGCCCCCGAGGGCCAGCTACCCTTGGACTCGTCTGCACCCACCTTCCCTGTGGTCGTGGCGGAGCCTCCGGTGCCTCCTGCTCCTCGTGCTTCTGCCGCCCCAGGGGCGTCTCCTGTGATGGCACAGGCGACTCCCCCTGACGAGGCCTTGGTGTCCACATTGCACATCCCAAACGTCCTGGACGGGGCCTACACCGCTCTGGGTCAGGTTCGGCACGCCCTCGGGGGCACTGACGATCGCCTCGTGAGTGGGCGCCTGGGGCTCCTCTCCGGGTGGCTCCAGGCCGACGCCTCTGTCGTGGCGATTTGGGGCCAGGCCAAGGCCACCACGGCAGAGAGCGAGAAGGAGGCCGCGTTAGCCAAGGCAGCCCGCGAGGCGGCACTGACCGACGCGGCGTCTGCTGCAAGGCACTATGACGAAGTGGAGGCCCGCTTGAAGGTTCTTTAGGAGGAGAAGTCCGCTCTTGCGGAGCAGCTGCGTCAACAGGAGGAAGCCTTCGAGACCCGCGAGGCCAAGCTTGCTGCTCGGGACTCCGAGCTGTCCCAGGCGGCGGCCAGCCAGGCCGCGGAGCGAGAGCGCCTGGACGCGCGGGAGGGAGAAGCTGCCGCGGAGAAGGCCCGGCTCGACACCAGGGAGAAGGCTCTCGCCGCGGACGAGGAGAAGAAGGCTGCGGAGCTCAACGCCTTTCCCTCCGCCGAGCTCAGGCTTTGCCAAGCGCTCCACTCCCTCTGCCGGGATGGGTTTTCGGAGCCCCTGGCGGCTCCGGAGAGCGGCTTCGCGGAGCTCGCTTTGAGGCTCGTCGAGGCGCTGGAGGGTGCCGTTGCCAAGGTGGAGGGGGCCTTGGAGAGCGAGAGAGAGATCAAACACATAGCTACTGGTACATACCCTCAGCCCCGAGTGTGAACTACTCCCTCCTCGTCATGGAGACCGCCGGGATGATGAAGATGGCCTCCGGTGATGGTTTGCCCCTCCAGCAGGGTGCCAAAACGGGCTCCCGATTGGTTTTTCATGGCTACAGAGGCTTGCGGCGGCGGAACTCCTGATCTAGGTTTCTTTGTGGGGGTTTCTCGATTTATAGGAGTACTTGGCGTTGGAATCACGTCAGGGGGGGTGCTCGAGGGACCAACAAGCCAGGGGAGCGCGCCCTGGGGGGGCGCCCCCTAGGCTTGTGACTTCCTCGGGACTCCTCTCTGGTATCTTTTTTCTCCAGTATTTTTTATATTTTCCAAAAATATTCTCCGTAAATTTTCAGCCGATTCCGAGAACTTTTATTTCTACACAAAAACAACACCACGGTAGCTCTGCTGAAAACAGCGTCAGTCCGGGTTAGTTCTAATAAAATCATACCAAAATCATATAGAATTATTGTAAACATGGCATGAATACTTCATAAATTATAGATACGTTGGAGACGTATCAGGCTTCGCCAAGCACTACCGAACCAATCTAGAGGAGAAAGCAATCTAGAGGGAGGGAGAGAGGGCTGCGCCGTGGCTTGTGGTGCTGCAGCCCTCCCTCCCCTCACATATATATAAGGGGATAGGAGGGGGGCGGCCGCCCTAGGGTTTCCCCTAGGGTTTGGTGCGGTGACCAAAGGGGTGCCTTGCCACCCAAGGCAAGGGGTGGCAGCCCCCTTTGGCTTGGCCCCCACACCTCCAGCCGCATGGGCCTATGTGGGAGGGGCGGCCAGCCCACCAGGGGCTAGTGCGCCCCCTCTCACATCCCATGGGGCTCTCCGAGGCATGTGGGCCCCTTCCGGTGGACCCTCGGAATCCTTCGACACCCCCGGTACACTGTCGGTGACGCCCGAATTCTTTCCTTTGACCAACACGGTACTTCCCATATATCAATCTTTACCTCCAGACCATTCCGGAACTCCTCATGATGTCCGGGATCTCATCCGGGACTCCGAACAACTTTCGTTCAACAACATATTCATCTCAACAATACCAAATCGTCACCGAACGTTAAGTGTGCAGACCCTACGGGTTCGAGAACTATGCAGACATGACCGAGACACCTCTATGGTCAACAACCAATAGCGGGACCTGGATGCCCATATTGGTTCCTATATATTCTATGATGATCTTTATCAGTCGAACCACGATGTCAAGGATTCAATCAATCCTATATCCAGTTCCCTTTGTATATCGGTATGTTACTTGCCCAAGATTCGATTGTCGGTATCTCCATACCTAGTTCAATCTCGTTACCGGCACACTAGTGCAGAAAAGCCTAATTATGGCATGGCAAAAAGGGCCTTGCTGGCGTAGGCAACAATATGGCGCCACAGTTAAATAATAGTGGTGGTGTTGAATCTTACGCCAGCAGTATTTCATATACCTATGGTGTTGGATTTGTCCCCACGACGGAAATATCATATATATCTACGGCGTGTTAGCTTTTCCAACGCCATACACTGGAGAGGTCATTACTGGCGAAGCGGATGTTTTGCACGCCAGTACTAAATGACCAAACGCACCAAAAAAACGCTGCCACCGCAGCGAGAAATGCTGCGGCGGCAGCGCAAGTTTGTATCAGTATATACATAGTGATGTTTGTGTCCCACATTGATTCCGATAAGAAATCAAAACGCACGTACAACATAATTTACATTATGGTACAAATCATATATATATGCATACATTAACCATTGTCGTAACTACTAGTACGGTACTCATCATGTTTATTAGGATCAATCTTCAAGAAGAGGGAAATTAACCCCCTCATCTCCATGCATGGTGGAGCATAGAGATTCACTGATCTCCAATCTTCCAAGTTGCGATCACTCGGGTAGTCGCGTCCATTTTTTAACTCTTCCAAATTGCGATCACTTGGGTAGGTGCCTCCATTCTTTTAACTCTTCCAAGTTGCGATCACTCGGGAAGCTGCCTCCATTCTTTTAACTCTTCCAAGTTGCGATCACTCGAGTAGTTGCCTCCATTCTTTTAACAGTAGAGGAATTCTTCCATTTTGTGCTGCATTCACAAAATAAAAGTCAATGGAAAAAATGGACATATTGAGAGCAAGAAATTTTGATGAAACGGAAATGAATCCACGTTTCGCCAAAACATTGGCCACTCTCTCGACCTTTCCCTGCAAAAAGAAACATAGCTAGCGCGAGACAATTCACAAGAACACACGATGATGCAACATATAACATATTTCATCAATTCACATTTCATCAAATGGTTAGAGATAGATTTGTACCGTCCGGATCGAGTGGGGGTCGGCTGTCAGCAAGGCACGGTGGGGCCGCCCACGAAGACTGCTTGATGGGGTGGTGTTGCGTGGCGGACGGGGCGGCCGGACAGGGCGACAGAGGGAGAGATTGGCCGAACAGGACCACCGCGGAGGAACAGAGTGGCCGGACAGGATGACGGAGGAAGAGGCTCTTGGATGAGCGGGTGGGCTTGGGGAAGGGCTGGGTAGCGCGGCGGCACGTCTGGCGCAGGGTGCGGGCGCGGCTGGGCGGGGGAACGGTGGAGAACAGTGTCCGGCAGCGGGGGGAAGAAGGGAATCTGAGTTGTTCTCACAACAGAGTGTACATAAAAGTGCCGGTTAGTCATTAGTGCTGGCGCCAATGACGTGGCCGACGCCAGCAGTAATTGGTGTTGTGTTAACTTAATTGGGCTCTTCTAATAATACTTGACAAATGGGGTGTGAAAATGCATACATGAATGTGGATCAAAGAATATAATAATGCAAATTAGGAGGTATAAATGAAGTACAATATCGTGCGAAGTACGTATTACGCAATGAGAAGTACACAAAGTACTGTAGTACACGAATAATGAAGCACACAAAATAATCAAGTACGACGTCATTTGACAATCCTCTCAACGACGGTTTGGGTCTTTTTAATCTTGCTTGAATACTTCCATCCCGCGTTATGACTCTTTCGTAAGATGGGACGTCATGTCTCAGGCAAGGTAGTTCTGCTCCTTCTGGTGGTGTAATTTTCATCGTCATCATAGTTCTCCTCTTCTTTTGGGTCGACGCCGAACTGATCATAGTCATCCTCGTTGGCCACTTTGTCCATCCCAATGATGGATCTCTTGGATTTCCGGACGACAACACGACTTGGCTTTGTCGGGTCAGTTATATAGAAGCATTGTGACACGTCCTTAGCGAATACCCAAGGCTCATATTTGGCGGTAATTCCTTTGACACCCTTTGCACCGACAGCTTGTGCTTCGGGCAGGGACATGGTAACGGCACCACGTTCTTCCTTCTCGACATTCTTCGCCCATCTAACCCAGAACAGTGGCACCGTGTGATCTTCGACGTAGTCAAGTTCCCATATCTCTTCGATCCTTCTGTAGTATCTGTTAGTTTCATTCTCGGTGGAGGCAACTAACATGATACCTGAGTTCTGGTAATCAGAGTTTTTGTCTTTTGCCTCAGTATAGAATGTGTATCCATTGATATCATACGATTGGTAGGTGGCGATGGTGCATGCGGGGCCTACTGCTAATGCATAGATGAGATTTGCATTGGCAATACCCGTTGGTAGTGGTTTCTCCTGAATTCGCTCTTTTAACCAGGCTGCAAATTTGGAGTTGTGCTCTCTAATGATCGGGGCTTCGGTCCTCTGTCTCCCTGCCATTGCATGCTCTCTCTTTAAGGTGTCCTTGTCCGTCTGCTGCCAAGGAGTGATTATATCTGCTTGTTGTAACACCACTGTGTGCGCTCTGTCGAAGTCGTCTCAGCGGTTATGTGTATCCACATTTAAATCACACTTCAACTGTGAGTGACCTACTCCATCAAGCCTATCGGCATGCTTCCTCGTGGGCAAACCAAGAGATTGATCACCATCTATATAATTATTGCAGAATGATATGCACTCTTCGGTCAGATAGGCCTGGACGATGCTTCCATCCGGACGGGCCCTGTTACGAACGTAACCCTTCACAGTTCCATTCATCCTTTCAAACGGGAACATGGTATGCAAGAATGTCGGTCCAAGGTCTTTAACCTCAGAAACAACATGAACCAGGAGATGCACCATCACATCAAAGAATGACGGGGGAAAATATATCTCAAGCTCACAGAGTATTGTGATGGTCTCCTCTTGTAGTCGAGTGAGATGTCGCACGCTGATCGACTTTCGAGAGAGAACGTCGAAAATGTTGCAGAAGTCAAGAAGTGTGTTGCGAACGTGATCATCCATTATCCCTCTAAGAGCTACCGGATGTAATTGCGTCATCATCACATGACAATAATGGGACTTCATGTAGCTAAACCTTTGATTTTTTGTGTCAAGATTTCTGCGTATGAGCCCCGAGTAACCAGAAGGAAATTTGATGCCGTCAAGGCAATTGAATAGTTGATGAAGCTCATCCTCGTCGAGCGTGAAGCAAGCTGGGGGGCAATAATATTCTTTGTTTTTTGTCACGGTTTTGCCCTTCGTTGTCTCGTCGTCTATGGCGATTTTTTGCCCTTGGCCATCTCCTTGGTTCTTTTAAGGGATGCAGGTTGGAGATCTTCCCTAATACCTATATATTTCAAGTCTTGTCTTGCCCTCGTACAGTATTTACTTTTTTCTGGCATGTCAAACAGTGTGCCAAGCAAACTCTCAGAGATATTTTTTGTGATACACATCATATCAAGAGAATGCGGCGAACTGAGTAGTTCCCAATACTTCAAGCCCCAGAAAACAAACTTTCTTTTCCATACTTTTAGCAGCATTTTCTCAGCCTTCTTTTTCTTCTTTCCTGGCTTCGGGCAATCTGTCCAATTCTTTAACATCTCATGGATTTCTTCTCCACTCCTCTTACGTGGTGGCCCTCGGGCCTCATCCGTGTTGTCGAACAGGTCGCCATGACTTCTCCACTCATCATCTTTGTCAAGCCACCTTCAATGGCCCATGAACACTGTCTTGCAACTGCCCTTTTTTGATAGCTGGAGAAAAGATGTGTCATCCATACATTTAACACATCCACAATGTCCATGACATGCTTGTCCGGAAATATATCCGTAACCTAGATAGTCATGAACGGTCGTGAGCAATGCTGCTCTCATTGGAAAATAGTTTCCAGTGCTGGCGTCCCACGTCTTGACGCCTTCATCCTTCCATAATATGTCTAACTCCTCCTTCAATAGCTCAAGATATGTGTTGATATCGTTGCCTGGTTGGAGCGGTCCTTGAATGAGCATTACCATGTGTATGTACTTTTGTTTCCTGCAGAGCCAAGGCGGGAGGTTGTACATCCAAACAAACACAGGCCATGTACTATGTGTGCTACTCTGCTTGCCAAATGGATTTAGTCCATCGCTACTGACACCCAACCTGGGGTTTCTTGGTGCTGCTGCGAATTCTGGTTCAATGCAGTCGGGTGCTTTCCATTGACAACCATCCGCAATATGTCTCAGAATGCCATCATTTTTTGATTTCATGGTCTTGTGCCAAGTCATGTTCTTTGCTTCCTTCGCGTCAGCGAAATAACATTGCAGGCGTGGAATCAACGGAAGGTACCATACAACCTTTCGAGGTTCCTTCTTTCCAGGCTTGTATCGGGGTTCCTTGCAAGTTGGACACTCTGTTTTGTGCTCATGCTCGTTACGATATAAGATGCAATCATTTATGCATGCATGATATCTTACATGCGGCAAATCAAGAGGGCACACGATCTTTTTTGCCTCATCAACACTCTTAGGCAACAAATTCCCCTTGGGCAACACTGTATGCAAATATTCCAATGTAGCGTCCAGACTTGCGTCTGTGCTCTTGAATCTTGCCGTGATGTCTAGAAGTTTGAGCGTGACGTGCAAGCGGGTGTGCTCAGGATCACAACCTTAATACAGTGGAGCACTCGCATCTAACTCCAATTGCGCCAACTTGAGAGCCTCCTTAATAGCAGCTCTCTCATTTGTCGTATTCTTGTGAAGCAGTTCTTAAACATGCCGATCCTGCAGCATTTCAGCCAACGACATATCCTGGGTGACATGGTCCTCTTCATGTTCGGGTGGCGTTTCATCATTTCCTCCTCCAGGCGCATGTTCATTATTGTTTCCTCCTTCTGGCGGGCCTGCTAATTCATCATTGAAAGGGTTCTCCGCTTCCATATCCGCCGCTCCGTCGTCGTCCTCATTCTCCTCACCATGCTTTGTACATCGTGTATAACCTTCAACGAAACCACGACGAAGCAAGTGCGCGAGGACGCTACCATCGAACGGGTTATGGAAAATCCCATTTTTGCAGGCCTTACATGGACATAATATCTGCGTTTCACACTTTTGTATCATATTCTTCACCGCGAAATTGAGAAGGCCTTCACACTTCGATCCATATTGAATCTTTAGATAGATCAAAGTAGCCTGTAAAGGGAAATACAAACAGAATTACATATATATCAAGCGGGGGCATACAAAATTTCGGCATGACCTTTGCTAAAAGTGGTACATATTGAGTACCAGAAATTTGATGAAACGGAAATGAATCAACATTTCGCCAAAACATTGGCAACTCTATCTACAAATTCGCCATCCATGCACGTTTCGCCATTTAGCAATCACACACGTACATAACATGCATAATTAAATGACGAGGAAGTGTTTTTTGTGTTAATTACCTCAAGCAAAAGAAACACGAGTCGAGCTAGTCCTCGATCGATCCCACGAGGACCGGTCGACCGTACATAGGTTGGTGGGCGCCATTAATGGAGGTTGAAGGAAAATTTAATGCAAGTGGGTGGAGGAGAGAGCTAGATAGCTAGCTTAATTAGAGAGTGGGTGGAGGAGGCTAGCAAACGTAACTACGCATCACCTAGCTAGATCTAACTACCTAATTAAGAATCATGATAAAATAATTGAGTTTCTCAAGATGAGGAGAGGGAAGAGAGAGGTGGAAGAGGAAGAGCAAGAGGAAGAAGAAAGGGGAATCTAGTGTATACACAAGGGTTAGCACGGGTAGTAGTGATGCGACTTTATTACTGGCGTTTGAAGAGAACGTAGCGCCAGAACTAATATGTATATTCCTGGCGTACCGCCGTATGCTACGCCGGTGTTACGTGGGACCCAATGTTGACTAAAAAAATGGACCCACAAAATAAACTGCTGGCGTCCGTACTAAGTCAACGCCATAGATATATGAAATACTGTCGGCGTACTACCAACCTAGTACGCCAACAGTAAGTTACGCCTCCACACAACCTTGGAGGCCACATACAAGTGGCGTTCCGCGTACGTCCAGCGCCAACACTATTTAACTAGCGATGGCGTACCAAAATGGGCGACGCCAGAGATATTTGAAAAATGTAGTGCTGGCGTCGGCGGAAAACGGCGCGCCACCAACAAGAGTTGTGGCTAGTCATTTCTCTACTAGTGGCAAGTCTCTTTACTCGTTCCGTAATACAAGATCCCGTGGGTAAATCCTTAGTCACATTGCTTGCAAGCTTCTTGTGATGCTGTATTACTGAGTGGGCCCAGAGATACCTCTCCGTCATACGGAGTGACAAATCCCAGTCTCGATCCACGCCAACCCAACAAACACCCTCGGAGATACCTGTAGAGCACCTTTATAGTCACCCAGTTACGTTGTGACGTTTGATACACACAAGGCATTCCTACGGTGTCAGGGAGTTGCGTGATCTCATGGTCGTAGGAACAGATACTTGACATGGATAAAGCTGTAGCAATAAACTGAAACGATCAACTGCTATGCTTACGGTTGGGTCTTGTCCATCACATCATTCTCCTAATGATGTGATCCCGTTATTAGATGACAAGTCATGTCTATGGCCAGGAAACCTTGCCCATCTCTGATCAACGAGCTAGTCAACTAGAGGTTTACTAGGGACATGGTGTTGTCTATGTATCCACACATGTATCCGAGTTTCCGATCAATACAATTCTAGCATGGATAATAAACGATTACCATGAACAAGGAAATATGATATTAACTAATTTATTATTGCCTCTAGTGCATATTTCCAACAGGTGGTACCTTTATGGATGTGACCTTAGGAGAGGCCACAAAACTTCTGGACAACATCATGACAAATTATTCTCAATGGCATACCGAAAGGGCTCCAACCAGTAATAAGGTAAATTCTGTTAAAGAAATCGCTACTTTGAGTGAAAAAGTGGATGCTCTTATGAATATGGTTGCTAGTAAAAATTCTCATGTTGATACCAATGATATTCCCTTGTCTACTTTGATTGAGCAAAATAATTATGCTATTGATGTGAACTTTGTCTCGCGAAATAATTTCAATAACAATGCTTATAGAGGAAATTTCAATTCTAGACCGTATCCCGATAATTCCTCTAACAACTATGGAAACTCTTATGGTAATTCTTATGGCAATTCTTCTCCAAATTCTAATAGGATACCCTCTTATATTGAGAACACAATTAAAGAATTTATTAATTCTCAAAAGGTTTTCAACACTGTGGTAGAAGAAAAATTGCATGTAGTTGACACTTTGGCTAAAAACATGGATATAATTGCTCTTGATGCGGAAACTCTTAAAAATAAAGGTTTGCCACCCAAGCATGATTTCAATGATGCTATTAAATCTATCCAAATATCTCTCAATGAAATTAAGGAGAGGACCGCTAAGTTGAGAGCTAAGCGGGAATTCTTAGAAAAGGCTCTTCCACCCGGTTTTTACCGGAATCATGATGAAGATCTTAAAATGATTGGCGTTTCTCCAATTGAATCTTTATTTACCTCTCTGAATATAAATGATAAAGGGACTGGAGATGAGTCAACTTTAGTAGCGGAGCGTCCCGTTTGCTTGGAGGGTGATGATTTTGATGCTAAAACTGGAAAATGTGGGTTTGGAGACGTCAAAACTTTAACTAGTGATGCACCAACTATCTTGGATTACAAGGACTTTAATTATGATAATTGCTCTTTAGTATAATGTATTTCCTTGTTGCAATCCTTTCTTAGCTCACCCAATGCTTATAAACAAAACAAAGCTTTTACCGAACATATAGTAGAAGCTATGATAAAAGCTTATGATGAGAAACTTGAGCCTTAAGTTTCTATTCCTAGAAAATTGCATGATGAGTGGGAACCAACTATCAAAATAAAGATCAATAAATATGAATGCAATGCTTTGTGTAACTTTGGTTCAAGTGTTTCAACTATTCCTAAAACCCTTTGTGATGTACTCGGTCTCACTAATATCAAAGTTTGTTCCTTCAACTTGCATCTTGCGGATTCTACCATCAAGAAACCTTTAGGTAGAATTAGTGATGTGCTCATTATTGCAAATAAAAAAATATGTGCCTGTAGATTTTATTGTGCTTGATATTGATTGCAACCTTTCTTATCCCATAATACTTGGAAGGCCTTTCTTACGAACTATAGGTGCAATCATTGACATGAAAGAACGAAACATAAGGTTCCAATTCCCATTAAAGAAAGGGATGGAACACTTCCCTAGAAATATAATTAAACCACCTTATGAATCAATTATGAGAGCCACTTATGGGTGGAGTGTCAAAGATGACAAAACTTGAAACTATGCATTATGCCTAGCAAGGGGCATAAAACAATAGCACTTGTTGGGAGGCAACCCAATAGTTATCTTTAAATTTTTTCTTTAAACTTTCTATATATTTTAAATAACATGATTATTTCCTCTGTAATAATTATGTTTTTGTGTTCAAATTAGTTTTTGTGCCAAGTAAGGCCTTTGGGATGACTTACAAGATGATTAGAATCGATGCTGAAACGAAACAGAAACTTTTGACTCCAGTACATGAAATTTCATTTTTGGCTGGAGCGCGATAATGATCTGAAATTTTTACAAAGTGTTTCTAGACAAATTTTAGAGGTTTTCCTAAGTTTTTAGATTTCTTAGAGTTACGGAGGTATAGGTTCTCTACAGATTTCAACAGACTATTCTGTTTTAGACAGATTCTCTTTTTGCTTGCATAGTTGCTTATTTTTATTAAACTATGGATTGTATCGGGGGGTATAAGCCATGAAGAAGTTAGAATACAGTAACTATTATGCATTTATGAAATTTGAATCAATTTAAAACAGTACTTAAAGTATGCAATATGTTTCTTATACTAACGGATCTCACGAGGTTTTGTTGAGTTTTGTGTGATTGAAGTTTTCAAGTTTTGGGTGTTCTCTTGATGAACCAAGGAATTAGGAGTAGCAAGAGCCTAAGCTTGGTGATGCCCAAGGCACCCCAAGGTAATATTTTAAAGGAGACTCAAGCGTCTAAGCTCTTTCGTCTCAAATCCATCGGTATGTCACTTAAAGCTATATTTTTATTCGCCACATGATATGAGTTTTGCTTGGAGCGTCGTTTGCTTTTGTTTGCTTTTACTTTCAGTTTGCCACAATCAATGTTTGCTGGACACACCTATTTAAAAGAGACACACTTTCATCATAATTTGTTAGAATACTCTATGTGCTTCACTTATATCTTTTGAGCTTAGCAGTTGCTCTAGTACTTCACATATATCTTTAAGAGCACGGTGGCGTGTAGATTTTAAAGAAATGATTTCACTCTCGTTCTTCACTTATATTTGTTTGAGAGTTAATAAATAGTGACGGTAATTTGCATGGGTCGTACAAACTAGTCCAAAAATACTAGGTATTCAAAGAATGATAATCAAAACCATCATGTAGCACATATAAAGAAATTGTGGGTTAATGATATTGATGTAGTAATATGAAATAGGTGTGAGTTCATAACTGTTAAACCGTAGAAGTGTCGATATTAAGAGGGGTTGACCTTTTTGTTCATCTAAAAATTAAAGAGGCCTGGTGATGATGTGTGAGCATTTCTATTCCTCGTTGAAATTCTAGTGTTGTTTCGGGTCAGAAGTGCGCGATGGTTAATTCCTACCAACCTCTTCCCTCGGGGCATGCGATTAGTACTTTGATTTATGATAAACTAATAAAACTTTGCAATAAGTATATGAGTTCTTTATGACTAATGTGAAACCATGGACATACGCAATCTCACCCTTTTCATAATTTGCTAGCCTCTTCGGTACCGTGCATAGCCCGTTCTCGCCTCGAGGATCGGTGCAACTTTCGCCGGTGCGTCCAAACCCCGTGACATGATAAGCTCTGTTGCACATAAGCCTTATTATATCTTCCTCAAAACAGCCACCATACCTACCTATCATGGCATTTCCATAGCCATTCCGAGATATATTGCCATGCAAATTCCATGGTCACGTCACATGACTAGTTCATTCATTGCCATATTGATTTGCATGATCATATAGAGCTGACATAGTATTTGTGGCAAAGCCACCTTCATAATGTTTTTGATACATGTCACGCTAGATCATCGCACATCCTGGTACACTGCCAGAGGCATTCATACAGAGTCATATCTTCATATCAGTTTTCCATGTTGAATTGTAAGTAAATAAAAGTGTGATGATCATCATTATTAGAGCATTGTCCCAGTGAGGAAAAAATGATGGAGACGATGATGCTCCCATAAGTCGAGATGAGACGTCCGAATGAAAATAAAGATGCGGGCGGCCAATTGAGCCCACCATCCATTCAGAAAAAATGAGAGAAAATGAGAGAAGGGACTTTTCTACTATCCTTTACCACACTTGTGCCTCAAAGTGGCACCATGTTCCTCATGTAGAGAGTCTCATGATATATCACTTTCATATGCTAGTGGGAATTACCTATTCATTATTTCAAACTTGGCTTGTATATTCCTAAGACGGGCTTGCTCAAATGCCCGAGCTCTTCATGAGCAAGCAAGTTGGATGCACACCCCACTTAGCTTCATTTGATATTTCATACACTTATAGCTCTAGTGCATCATTTGCATGGCAATCCCTACTCCTTACATTGACATCTATCGATGGGCAGCTCCATAGCCCGTTGGTACGCCTAGTTGATGTGAGACTATCTTCTCCACTTCCTACCCCTTTGATATCTACCACCATACTCTATTCCATTTAAATGCTATGTCCAATAGCTCACGCTCATGTATTGCGTGAAGAATAAAAAGTTGATGCATATTGAAAAGGTATGAACCAATTGCCTCACTTGGACACCGTCGTGCTTAACAATTGTATTAATGTGGTGAAGATGGAGCCATGCCTTGCTAATACAATAAGATGAATGGGGGGGTAAACATTTCTTAAGAATCGTATAATTTTAGGAATTAACAATTCTTTTTCTTACACTTTGAATATTGATATGCTAATATTTGTTGATTCATCTTTTTCAATAAGCATACGCGAATAAGATTACATCGTGGATAACATGTCACATAAAAAATTCTGTTTTTATCATTTACCTACTTGAGGACGAGCAAGAATTAAGCTTGGGGATGCTTCATATGTCTCCAACGTATCTATAATTTTTGATTGTTCCATGCTGATATATTATCATTATAGGATACTTTTTGGGTCATTATTTACCAATTTACAATATTTTTGAGCACTAACCTATTGACCCAGTGCCCAGTGCCAGTTGCTGTTTTCTGCGTGTTTTTGCCTTTTGCAGGTTTACAGTACCAAATGAAGTCGAATTGCCACGAAACTTTTTGATGATTTTTTCTGGACCAAAAGAAGACCTGGAAGCTTCGGAAGGAGGCCGGGGGCCGCACTAGGGCCGCACAAGCCAACAGGGCGCGCCCCAGGGGGTCGCGCCCTGATGGCTTGTGCCTCCCTCGGCTGCCTACCGACGCCCCTCTGTGGCCTATAAACTCTCTTTCACCCTAAAAATAACAGAGACAGTCCCGAAACCCTTTTTCCGCCGCCACAAGTCCCTGTTCCGTCGCGAAGCCATCTGGAGCTCCGTTCCGGCACCCTGCTGGAGGAGGGATCGGTCACGGAGGGCCTCTTCATCAACCTTGCTGCCCTCATGATGATGTGTGTGTAGTTCACCATGGACCTACGGGTCCATAGATAGTACCTAGATGGCAATCTCTCTCTTATGATCTTCATACAATGGTCATCGCATCTTCGCTTTGATCTATCCGATGTAATCCTACTATGCGGTATGTTTGTTGGGATCCGATGAATTGTGGGTTTATGTTCAGATTATTTATGAAAAATATTTGAGATGCCTCTGAATTATATTACCTCTTATGTGCATGATCATTATAGCTTCGTAATGCTCTCCGATCTATTGATATGCTTTGGCCATGTAGATTGATATTTCATCGATGGGAATGGTGCGTTGTGGTAGGTTCAACCTGGCGAGTTTCTATATCCCAGTGACAAAGTAGGGGACAAGATGCCTCTTTGTGTTGTTGCTACAAAGGATAAAATGATGGGGTTCATTCATATTGTTTGAGTTTACTTTGTCTACATCATGTCATCGTTCTCCACGCATTACTCTATTTTACTTAATACTCTAGATGCATGCTGGATAGCGGTCGATGAGTGGACTAATAGTAATAGGTGCAGGCAGGAGTCGGCCTATTTTCTTATGGACATGATGCCTATATATGCATCATGATTGCCGTGAAAATCGCATAACTATCCGCTTTTCTCTCAATTGCCCAACAGTAATTTGTTTACCCACCGTATGTTGCCTACATGAGAGATGTCGCTAGGGAACACTATGCCCCCCGGGTCCATTCACTTATATATCCACAAACGCTATATTTACCTTGCTGCCTTTATTTAATTTTTATTTATTTTGCAATTTATATTTATCAACAATTATCTACACAACTCATTTGCTTGCAAATAACAAGATCAAGGGGATTGACAACCCTCTTGCCCGCGTTGGGTGCAAGTTGTTTGTTCATTTGTGTGCAACCTCTGAAGACGGATGAGGATTGATATTCCTATTGGTTCGATAAACTTTGGTTTCATAACTGAGGGAAATACTTATTCGCTTTGTGCTGCAATTACCCGTTCCTATTCACGGAAAATCCAACGCAGATCACTGGTTCTGCCGCACTGATCTCCTGGGCCTCCGTCAATGCACATGGCGTCTATCGCCTTCCAGACTTCTTGGCCATCAGATCCTTCTTCATATTCGTCATCACTGTCCTCGTCACCAGATTTCATATCGCGGCCTCTCGTAGGCATCTCTTCCTGTCGCTTGGCCTTGCCGCCGCGACCACCATGGTCGCCATGGTTCTTCTTGTCGGAACCACTTGCGCCATCCCGGCCCTTCTCCTTGTCGCGCTTCTTGTACTCTTGCTTCTACTTTTCAGCGAGCTGCTCGACTTGATGATAGTCGTTGATGTCGTGGCCCTTGGTGCGATGGATCTTGCAGTACGGCCCGTCATGCTTCTCGCCTGCCACCGCTTCGTCATCACCGGAGCACGCGGAAGCCTCCTTGCCGGAGCCCTCTGTCTTGGGCTTCTTGCCGACCTTGGAGTTGTTGGAGCCTTCAACGGCCATGACTGCTTTGCCCTTGCGCGTGCGGTTGCACTTTCGGCCTTTCTTCTTAGAGTTGGACGCATCCTCATGGTCGGAGTCGACCGCCACGCCGGCGTCCTCTCCTGGTAATCTTCTCCCTTCTTCAGCACGTGTGCACTTATTGGCCAGAGCGTAAAGCTCGTCGATATCACGCACCTTGTTGATGCTCATCTCCTCACGCATCCACCTATTGCGCACATTTGTGTGGAATGTGGCAATCACTGTGGCAGGATGGATGTCGGGGATGTTGTGCTGCACACGGCTGAACCTCTAAATATAGTTGCGAACGGATTCACCATCCCTCTTGAGGAGCACATGAAAATCGCTGGGCTACCCCAGCAGCTTGTGGCCCCATGGTATGCCCCATGAATTGGTTGCACAGATCTGCCCAAGAAGAGATGGATCCTTCTAGCAAGTTCATCAGCCAGCTCCTCACATTGGGCTTGAGTGCCAATGAAAAGTAGTTGGCTAACACCTTTTCATCTCGTCCCTCGGCAGCCTGTACTGTGATGGTGTAAATGCCAAGGAAGACCGAGGGGCTGATCTTTCCATCATACTTGTCCTGTAGATCAGGCTTGAAAGTCTTTGTGGAGGGCCAACGGACTTGCCACAGCTCGCGGGTGAACGCCGGGCAACCCACCTCGTAAGGCAAGCTGCCGGGAACCCCTGGCTCATGATCATCGACGTATAACCTGGCACGACCATTCGACTGGCGGCACGTTTCCCTGTACCGCTCAATGGTAGTGCGGGCATCTTCCTTTCGCCGGTCCTTCAGGATCCGACGTTGATCTTGTTGCTGCTGCGGGTCCGAGGACGCGTAAGACATCTCGTCCCGCGCCTCGGTCCGGTTGGGGCACTGCTTAGAGATGTGTCCAGGCTGACCACACCCAAAGCAAGTGACTTGACCATAGTTGTTGTTGTTATTGGGGTTGTTGTAGGCTGGCCTGGGATTGGCATACTGCTGAGGCTGGTAGCTCGGACGAGGTGTAGGAGGTCTATCCTGCTGCGGCTGATAGGTTGGCTTGGCTGGGGCTGGCTGCCAGGGGCGAGGCTTCTGGTTGCTAGAACTACCCTTGCTAATCATCTTGCGCTTGCGAGTGTCGTCTATGGCACGACGCTTGTCTTCCAGCATGAGGGCCTTGTTCACCAGGTCAAACAAGGTCCGACAGTCGCAGACGATGAGCTGATACTGCAGGGTCTGCTGAAGTCCTTCCATGAAGCGTTCCATCTTAGCAGCCTCCGTGTTGACATCTTCAGGTGCATACCTCGACAGCAGGTTGAACTTCTACATGTACTCCTTAACAGAGCCACTTCCTTGCTTCAACGCTCGGAATTCTCTCTTCTTGATAGCCATGATCCCAGAAGGAATGTGGGTGGTGCGGAATCCTTCCTTGAAGTTATCCCAGGTGATCACACGATCGCCTTGCATGACCTTGAATCCATCCCACCAAGCTCTGGCGGTACCTTCGAGGCAGTGAGAGGCATACATCACCTTCTCACGATCCTCATTGCAATTGACCAGTGCAAGGAGGTCCTCGATGGTGCGGATCCAGTCATCGGCATCCAGTGGTTCAGCAGTCTCGGTGAAGGTTGGGGGCGAATTCCTCATGAACTCAGACAGAGTGGAGCGGCCATTGCCGTTCCTGCCTTGCTGCTGGTTGTTCACAAGGACTTGGGCCATCTGCTGGATAGCAGCAGTGTTGGCTTGGCGTTCCTCCCGGAGAACTTGGAGAAACTGAGCCATGGTCATGTTCTCCAGTGGAGGTGGTGGCGGGGGAATGTCGCCTTGTGGCTACTCCGGGTGATCTCCAGCGCGAGCAGCCCCACCAGCTCCCTGTTGCTGGCTGGAGTTGCCGGCTTCAGGGTTGGGGAAGAAGCTGTTGCGGGTTGCAGTCACCATCCTGTTTGGAGCAGCCAAGTCAAATAACCGGGATAAACGAGAGGAAAAGCAATACTGGAGAAAGCGCGCCTAAGGGGGTTGGTATAGTGCAAGTGTGGTAAAACAAAGGTCAAAAGACCAGCACATATATTAAGATAAGATAAACGATGGAGTCGCTTACATGTTGCCTAAGGTAAAAACGTGACTTGCATCGGAACACAAACAACAAGCACACATGGTTTCATATGAACCATTACACGGACTCGACTTTGCATGAGGGGTACATGACTGATCCTACCCTGGGGGTTCTCGGACTCAGGTGGTGGAGTGCTCGGTCTCGTAGTCAAGCTCCTCTGGGTCTTCCTCCTGATCATCATCCGTACGGGCATCATCTCCGGTCGAAGGGGTCGGGGAACGAGGAGGGCCATCCCAACGAAGTTTCGTCGGTGGGTCGGTGAAGAGCTCACGGTACTCCTTCGCACTCATGCGACGACGTCGTGTGGGTGCATCTCTAGATGGGGGTACTCCTCCTCGGTAAGCGACAGCTGGTCGTCCCTCGGGGGCTCCACCCTTCTTGATCCTGTCTGGCTTCGTCTTGGCCTGACGAAGTAGCTCTCGGGTGTGGTGAAGTTCCTCGCGGAGCTTCACGGACTCCTTAATCAGGTTATGAACCAGACTATTGGCGGAGAAGCTGAAGTAGGTCTGGAACCTGAGTGGTGTGCCATCCTCCTTGGACGGAATCAACGTCCAACTCTCGCCAAGGTCATCCTTCCTGAAAGGTAGGTAGCGAGTAGCTGGCTCGTCAGCCATCTCTGGAATGATGTCTCGAAGGTGTAGGAGTGCCTTTCGTGCAGCTGTCTCGACTGCGAGTGCCAGGGTCTCCATCTGTGGTCCTTCAAAGAGCTAATTGGTAAGGGAGTCATTTGCCTTCACGACCACACCAACGTGGTACTCCTTCGTGACGGCATCGACCCAGTGCTCGTGGTAGAGGAAAACGGGTGATCGGCGATACTGGCACTTCTCCAGGCTATCCTCAAGGAGTAGGGGAAAGCCGGATGCTAGGAGGGCTTCAGGTACGACGGCCATCTACAAGGTTTGAAGGGAGGAGAGTCAGTATAGTGTTGTGAGAAGACTAGATGAGGTAAGAAGTGCAGAACTCCTAAGTATATGTGTAGTTTTGAAAACGGTTTTATCCTAGCTAACGTCCATGCTAACTAAGGGCTTCCTACAGTCAGGATGGCTTTGATACCAGCTCTGTGGGGACCCCGACTCATAAGTCGTGATCACCGAATGCACGTGTACAGTGATCCCAGAGATCAATGCTCACTGAACACACAGAAGCTGAATAACAAGAGTCTTACATCCACATTTAGCGTCTTACACAAATAAAGACAATGAAGGTCAAGTCTTACATAGATAGGGTTGGAAGGGCCAAACACTTAAACATAACAAGCAGCACAAATCTTGATCGGAAGCGTGAACCCATGCCATCTGTCTTAAACCTACAGGCATTCTGACTGGGAAGCGTCCTAGTTCGCATGTTCATCACCAACGAACTCTTCGCCATATTCCTGCTCTTCCATGCCTGGCCAATTAAATAACCATTGACAAGCCAATGAGTACTTTGAATGTACTCGCAAGCAACCCATGTTTGGAACAAGGTATGACAATGCATGATATAGCACTAAGTAGGGAAATTTGCAGAAAGCTAATTTTGAGTGCAATGACATGATCAAATAACTTATGTAAGCATGCATCAACAGTTGACAGATATCCATATGAACGAGTTACAGATATCATCATAAGCAGGGGTTCAACATCTCATGTTCAGTCATCAAGTCAAGTCATCCGACTTGTCTCAAGTATTCCATCTTCATCTTACACACTCACACACCATGTTTGTGAAAACATCGGACGCAGTTTCAGCAGAACCTCCAACTGGCCATGACCGTGGACACAGCTATTCGAATAGTTTTACACTCTGCAGAGGTTGCACACTTTACCCACAAGACTCGGGGAACTTCCGTGTCATCCACGACTCGCGGTATATTACATACCCGAGGTAAGCACCCGAACAATGCCTTTCCCCTAGCGATACTAAACAAAGAGTCCACTCACTGGTGCCATCCCTCATGATATACATCACACGTATCATCCATGAGGCCACGCAACGGTGTGCCCGGTGCCTGTAAAGACAGCGCATGGTCGCCCTGCCAGGCATGACCCCGTATCGAGAGTGACCTCGTCACTCCCGCCACTAGTAATGCGGGATCTATGCTAGCACCCAGCAAGGTAGTCAACAAAGCCCCATCCCATAAGGGGTATCGTGGTTGTACATGTAAGGTTGGGACGGTCAGCAATTCTTAAAACTCTCCGTTTTCTAAAACACACACACACTCAACTTGCCTCGGTACACCACTTCTTTCTCAAGTGGTTACCTAGCTCAACATCACCTCCCTCGGGCATTAGTGGCACCCGACGGGGTTTTCGAAAACTCTTTGAAAATACTTTTGTTTCCATCACCATGCATATTCCCGTCCCACTTTGCGTAGCATCTACTAAGCATCCTATCTACTCCCACCCGCACAACCCTCATAAGGAGGTAGGGTCATGCACGATGCAAGTATCAACAAGTATCGTAGGCATCCCACCGAAGGGGATACCACATCATCATGATCATCATCGGAACATAAAGTGCTATCTGACATGCATGAAAAATTTCTTAACATGGTCAAAGGGCTACTTGCCTGGCTCAACAAAGTCTTCGGTGTCTTCAAAGTCTTCGGGTCCAATTCCCTCGCCAACACCGCAATCTATCGTTGCGATAAATTACGGAAACATAAGGATCATCACAAAAATAGAGCACTAAAGCTACTACAAAAATGTTACTCTATTCTAAAAAATCCTAAAAAGTATTCTAAAAATATTTGCCTAAGGTTTTGGGGTGAAAAACGTTTTTAAAACTATTTTTAACTGTGGCTAAAAATGCCAAAAAGGGGTTTTAAAATAAAACAGTACAAAAAAGGTTTTCAAAATTTTTCAAAAATGGCACTGTAAAATACTACAGATTATTACAGGAATTATGGTGGAAAAATATTTGGCATTGGGATTTTATTTACTCCTGTGGAATTTTTAGAAAATGCCCTGAAAAGGAAAAAGGAAAGGGCCACAGTGCCCCATGGGCCTAATGGCTAGCCTCTGGGCCGGCCCAGTGGCCAGCCAGGTCAGGCAAGCCGGTGCCCCCGCGCGCGTCAGGTTTCAAACCTGACATGTGGGGCCCGGTGGCCAGTCACACAGAGGGGGAGGGGAGAGAGAGGGGTCGATGACAGGTGGAGCCCACCTGTCATCGCCTTCCTCTCGACAGAGAGGGGGCGGCGCTCACCGGCGACGGAGCGGGGCATGGCGACGACGGGCGAGTGCGGGAACTGGACCAGGGCGTCGCCGCCTGTCGGGTGGTGGTGGAGGAGGACGGAGAGGAGCCGCTGGTCGCCGACGACGAGGTGGCCGCAGCGGAGGTGCTCGGGAGGCGATCGTCGGGGCCGTCCCGTGCTGCAAAATGGACGGGGAGGAGGGTGAACCCGATCAGATGGGTGAGAGAGGACCAACAGAAGGAGAAGGAGGGCCGGAGAGGCTTGCTACCTGGAGATCGCCGGAGACCCGAGGCGGCGGATCCCTGGTTCGATCCGGGCACAGGGGGCTCGGGAGCTCAAGCGGGTGCTTAGGGTGGTCGATTGGGGATGAGAGAGAGCGAACAGAGGGTAGAGGGAGCTCGGAGGTGTCCTCTTTATAGGGAAGCGGCGGCGCATCGTGCGCTCGTGCGCCGGTGAGGATGAGGCCGAGGACAGAGGGCACGGGAGGAAGAGTGGGCGTGTCCGGGGTGTTTGTGGAGCACATCCATGTCCAGGGAGAGGAGAGAGGAGGTGGGGGAACGCGCGCGTGCGAACCCCACGTTTGGCCGAGCTGGGCGGCGTCGGGCACGCGCGCGGGAAGTCGTCGGAGAGAGACTAGAGAGGGGGCCGACCGCTTGGAGGGACGCGGACGTCGAGGGGAATCCAGGGGACATCTTTCCTCATCCCAAGGCTATCGGGGCCCCTCGCGATGCTCCGGCTACAGTGCGGGGAGGCACTGTAGCGTGCTCCAAAGCATGCTTTTGGCATGCCAATGGCGTGTCCACGGGCTCTGTGCATGCCAAAGCTTGTCCATTAGCTTATGGGGGGTTCTGGAGATTCTCTAGGAGCTAGTGGGAGCTAGGGAGAGTAGAGGTGAAAGGAGGAGGAGGTAAAAGAGGTGCTGGTCATGCTGTCTAGAAGGTAAAAATGGCGTTTTACCCCACCAATCAGTGGCTTGAGGGCTTGGGGTTTTTACTGGAGATGAATGATCATTGCAAGATGGTGTGGTAAAAAGTTGAACCCAAGGAGAACAGAGAAAGGGGGTCAAACAGGGTTTTTACTAAATTTGCAGAAGGTGTTTGATGTGGATTAGGCAAAGCAAATGGGCTTTGCTTGCCATAAGATTTGACAGGGCCAAATGGTGGTTAGAATTAGGGTTGATCACCAAGTTTGAGCTTGATTGAAGAAAGTTCACAATGTAACTTTGTAAAACCCTAGAAATCAACAAAATCAGATTTCTGTAGATCTAGGCATGCATTTTACTTCCCACAAATCCACCCCTTGGTGTGGTATTATCATTTGGGGTTTAGCACATGCCCACAAAGTTTGGGTTTAATAGGACAAACTTCACAATGTAAAGTTGTTCAAACTTGACTCTGGATAGGAATGGTTTTGGAATATTTTGGTGAAGCAAATCAAGGGGGATTGAGATGAATCTTTGCAAGATCATCACATATGGCATGTGTGCCTTGCTGGAATTTTCCTGGAATTTATTGAGAATATTTCTTATAGAAATATTTCAAAAGCTTGATTTAAGCAGAAAGGGTTTTGAGGGGTTTTGCCCATGATTTTGAACATGACCATGTGTTGAAACTCATATATATGGAAAATATATGTCCACTGAGTTTCCCTAAATTTTCTCATATATTTTTAAAGCATTTAAATAATTTTTCCCTATGAAAAACCATTTCTGGCCTTAAGAAAAAGCCTGTAAATAAAATAGCAAAATAATCTTTAAAATTAATATTTGGTGGTTTTGGGAAGTCATCTATATAGTAGGTTCCAAATAAAGTCTTTGGGGAAAAAGTATCCACCCAATTTGAGGACTTGTAGTACAAACCTCAATTCAGGGGCTTTTGAAAACCTAAATTGAATAAATCCTTTTTGGCCAAAATAATATTTGATAAAACTATTTTTGGGTACTATTCACATGGCCTGATCATTGGGCAAGAAGTTTGGAACAAGGAAGATAAATATGGAGAGGAGTAGAACCTAAGAGTGCCAAACACATACAACCAAGCAAGCAAGCATCAAACAAATCAAACAAGCACATGCACTCAAAAAGTTTTAATTGGTTCCAAATTTTTATAAATCCAAGCATAGCAAAGTGATACAAACACAGGGTGTGACACAGGGCCTCCTCCGTGATCTTTCGCATGGTGAAATGCATGGCATGGGTGGCACTCCTACTCTGGACGTAGTTAGGAAGAGTGCTGCCCCGCCTTGATGCACGCTGCCTGTTGTCGTCAGGAGGTTGGCGATGGGCTTGACCCTACGCGTCCTGGGAGTTACACACATGTGTCTTGTCTGCACATCTCTCGGGGTCGTTGTCATCCCGCGAGCGCCTGTCGTGGTTGTCTTGTGAAGGACGGGGCGGATGCCTCGCTGCCACCGTCGTCGCCGCCGTCGCGGCATCGTCCCTGGCTGCCGCTGGCGTCCCCTTGGATGTCATGACAGCATGGTCTGGATCACGGCTCGTAGAAGTGTGGTGGCTACGCTCACTAGCGCGGTGAGTGCGTTGCCCGGCTCCGCTGTCGTCGCCGGTCGCTGTCTACGAGGGCAGCTTGGACGTTGACGAGGCGGTCGCCGAAGCGCCCTTGGCCTTCTTGGGTGCCATGGGCATCGACGAAGCTAACAATGATGATGATGACGCGCAGAAGTTGGTGAAGATTCACACACGTGACACCCTACCTGGCGCGCCAAAGATCTCGAGGTACGACCATCTATGGGACCATCTGGGCCCCTCTTGTGGTTCTACTATGGGGATCTAAGTTCACAAAGAGCAACACCAGCCAGAGCATGATCGGGGTTTAGACAGGTTCGGACCGCTCGGGGCGTAAAACCCTACGTCCTGTGTGTTGTGAGATAAATATGTACTCAAGTTACAAGGAGCGCGGTTCCCCGGCAAGAAGCTCGAGAGTGCTACTACGCATGCAATTGAGCAGGGTTTCGACCTTGTTAAAGGTAGCCATGGTCCTCCTTTTATAGGTGAAAAGGGTTACCACATTGGCTAAAATGGTAAACACACGAGAGTGAATAGTGTCTATGGTAGTGGGAAATACTAAACCCTAACGGATTAGGACAGGTACATTAAATGTGTCGTGAGGTGTCACGCTGGTGATGCTCCCCGGCAAGGACTTCCTCTCCCTCTGTGCCGTTCACCCAGCTACCTCCTATTATCTTGCCACACCGTTGGGGCGGGTGTCATTAAAGTTGTTGTAATTCCTTGGAGCTGCCACGTGCCCCGGCAGGGTCTACCTAAAAGCCTGCTGATACTTGTGATCTGTGTTGGGTTTTCCGCGAAGAGGAATGGGTTATTGCAGCACAAACTGGGTAAGTATTTCCCTCAATTATGAAACTAATGTTTTTCGAACCAATAGGAATATCAATCCTCAACTGTCTTCAACGGCTGCACACAAAAGAACAAACAACTTGCACCCAATGCGGGCAAGAGGGTTGTCAATCCCCTTAATCTCGTTATTTGCAAGCAAATGAGTTGTCAATACACTTGATCTCGTTATTTGCACACAAAAGAACAAACAACTTGCACCCAACGCGGGCAAGAGGGTTGTCAATCCCCTTGATCTCGTTATTTACAAGCAAATGAGTTGTGTAGATAATTGTAAATTGCAAAACAAAATAAAAGTAAATAAAGGCAGCAAGGTAATAGTAGCGTTTATAAATTTATAATTGAATTGACCCGGGGGCCATAGTTTTCCCTAGAAGAACCTCTCACGTAGGCAGCATACGGTGGGTAACAAATTACTGTTGGGCAATTGATAGAAAAGCGGATAGTTATGCGATTTTCACGGCAATGATCATGTGTATATAGGCATCATGTCCATAAAAAAATAGGCCGACTGCTGCCTGCACCTATTACTATTACTCCACTTATAGAGCGCTTCTATGCTTGCCTCTCTACGTATTAAGTTCATGACAAACAAAGTAATGCATGGAGAACGATGACATGATGTAGACAAAGTAAACTCAAGCAATATGAATAAACCCCATCGTGTTATCCTTAGTAGCAACAACACAAAGATGCATATTGTCCCCTACTTTGTCACTCGGATATAGAAACTCGTCAGGTTGAACCTACCACAACGCACCACTCCCACTGAAGATAGATCAATCTACTTGGCCAAAGCACATCAATAAATCAGAGAGCATTACGAAGCTATAATGATCATGCAAATAAGAATCTTAATATTCAGAGGTGACTCAAAATACTTTTCATGAATAATCTGAATATAAACCCACAATTCATCGGATCCCAACAAACACACCGCACAATAGGATTAAATCAGATAGATCAAAGCAAAGATGCGATGATCATTGCGTTGAAGATCAAGAGATAGAGAGATTGACATCTAGGTACTAGTTGTGGACCCATAGGTCTGTGGTGAAATACTCACACATCATCATGAGGGCAGCAAGGTTGATGAAGAGGCCCTCCGTGATTGACCCCCCCCTCCGGCAGGGTGCCGGAACGGAGCTCTAGATGGCCTCGCAACGGAACAGAGACTTGCGACAGCGTAAAAAGAGTTTCGGGACTGCCTCTTGGGTTTTTGGAATATTAGAGAATTTATAGGCCAGAGATGGGCGTCGGGAGGCGCCCGAGGGGGCGAGCACACATTAGGGTACGGCTCCCCCAGGGCGATACTTAAAGAATGTTTACCCCCCATTCATCTTATTATATTAGCAAGGCACGGCTCCATCTTCACCACATTAATACAAATGCCAAGCACCATGGTGTCCAAGTCAGGCAATTGGATCGTACTTTTTCAATATGCATCAACTTTTTATTCTTCACGCAATACGAGAGTGTGAACCATTGGACATAGCATTTAGGCAGAATAGAATATGGTGGTAGATATCAAAGGGGCAAAAAGTGGAGAAGATAGTCTCACATCAACTAGGCGTACCAACGAGCTATGGAGATGCTCATCGATAGATGTCAATGCAAGGAGTAGGGATTGCCATGCAAATGATGCACTAGAGCTATAAGTGTATGAAAGCTCAAATGAAGCTAAGTGGGGTGTGCATCCAACTAGCTTGCTCATGAAGACCTCAGGCATTTGAGGAAGCCCATAATAGGAATATACAAGCCAAGTTTGTACTAATGAAAAGGTAATTCCCACTAGCATATGAAATGGACATATCATGAGACTCTCTACATGCGGAACAAAGTGCCACTTTGAGGCATAAGTGTGGTAAAGGATAGTAGCAAAGTCCCTTCTCTCATTTTCTCTCATTTTCTTATTCAGAATGGTGGCTCATCTGGCCTTGCCCAGCTATATTTCCTCACTGGTACAATGCTCTAACAATGATGATCATCACACTTTTATTTACTTACAACTCTATATGGAGAACTGATATGAAGATATGACTCTATATGTATGCCACGGGCAGTGTACAAGGATGTGCAATGATCTAGCATGACTCGTATCAAAAAGTATGATGAACGGTGACTTTGCCACAAATACTATGTCAGCTCGATATGACCATGCAAAGCAATATGATGATGAACAAACTAGTCATGTGAAGTGACGATGGAATTTGCATGGCAATATATCTTAGAATGGCTATGAAAATGCCATGATAGCTAGATATGGTGGCTATTTTGAGGAAGATATAATGAGGCTTATGTGCAATAGAGCGTATCATGTCACGGGGTTTGGATGCACCGGTGAAAGTTGCACTGAACCTCGAGGTGAGAATGGGATATGCACGGTACCGAAGAGGCTAGCAAATATGAGAATGTGAGATTGCGTATGTCCATGGTTTCACATTAGTCATAATGAACTCATATACTTATTGCAAAGTTTTATTAGTTTTATCATAGATCAAAGTACTACTTGCATGCCCCGAGGGAAGCGGTTGGTAGGAGTTAACCATCGCGCGCTTCCGACCCGAAACAGCACTAGGATTTCAACGAGGAATAGAAATGCTCACACATCATCACCATGCCTCTTTAATTTTTAGATGAAGAAAAAGTTAACCTCTCTTAATATCGACACGTCTACGAATCAACAATTATGAACTCACACCTTTTTCATATTACCACATCAATATCATTAACCTACAATTTCTCCATATGTGCTACATGATGGTTTTGATTATCACTCATTGAATACCTAATATTTTTGGACTAGTCTTATGACCCATGCAAATTACCTTCACTATTTATTAACTCTCAAACAAACATAAGTGAAGAGCGAGAGTGAAATTATTTCTATAAAATCTACACGCTACCGTGCTCAAAAGATATAAGTGAAGTACTAGAGCAACTGCTAAGCTCAAAAGATATAAGTGAAGCACATAGAGTATTCTAACAAATTATGATGAAGGTGTGTCTCTATTTAATAGGTGTGTCCATCAAACAATGATTGTGGTAAAAATAAAATAAAAGCAAACAAAAACAAACGACGCTCCAAGCAAAACTCATATCATGTGACGAATAAAAATATAGCTTCAAGTGACATACCGATGGATTGAGACGAAACAGGGGATGCCTTCCGGGGCATGCCCAAGCTTAGACGCTTGAGTATTCCTGAAAATATTACCTTGGTGTGCCTTGGGAATCCTAAAGCTTAGTCTCTTGCCGCTCCTTATTCCTTTATCCGTCGTGATAACACCCAAAACTTGAAAACTTCAATCACACAAAACTCAACAAAACTTCGTGAGATCCGTTAGTATAAGCAACATATTGAATACTTTAGGTACTGTTATAAATTGATTCTTATTTCATAAATGGATAATAGCTACTGTATTCTAACTTCTCCATGGCTTATACCCCGGGATACAATCCATAGCATAATCAAAATAAGCAACTATGCAAGCAAAACCAGAATCTGTATAAACAGAATAGTCTTTAGCAATCTGTAGAGAACCTATACTTCTGTAACTCTAAAAATTCATAAATATTAGGAAAACCTCGAAACTTTGTATATAAATACTTTGTAAAAAATTCAGATCATTATCATGCTCCAGTAAAAAATAAAAATTCCTGTACTTGAGTCAAAAGTTTCTGTTTTGTTTCAGCATCGATTCACCTCATCTTGTGAGTCATTCCAAAGGTTTTACTTGGCACAAAAACTAATTTAAACACAAAAACATAATCATTACAGAGGCAATAATCATGTTATCAAAATCAAACAGAAAGTATTGGGTTGTCTCCCAACAAGCTCTTTCTTTATAGCCATTAAGATAGGCTTGAAATTTCAATGATGCTCACATAATAGACAAGAACTGAAGCACAACGAGAGCATCATAAAGCATGTTAAAAACACATCTAAGTCTAACAGAATTCCTATGCATAGGCATTTTAAAGGAAAACAAATTCTCAAGACAAGTGAAATCTAGAATGATGCAAATAGGAAGAATGAAGCATTAATAATTTCAACACAAAGAGAGGTAATTGAGTAACATGCAAATTCTTATAACCATGTTTGCCTCTCTCATTATATGCAAGATCATAATCAAACTCAACTATATAAATTTCATAATATTGGTCATTCTCCAAAGTAGTGGGATCATTATCACCTAAAGTTGACACTCTTCCAACCCCACTTTTAATAGGGTTGCGAATATCATACTCAATAATAGATTCATCATGAAGGCTAGAATTATGAAGATCACAAGGAACATCATGATTATCACCCCAATCATGATCATTAGCACAATTGATATTCATAGAATTAATACTAGCAACATGGCAATCATGCTTTTCATTCAAGGAACTATCATGAATCACTTTATAAATTTCTTCTAGTACTTCATCACAATTTTTAGATTCATGATTTTCAAGCAAGACGTCATAAGGAAAATCTAGCGCACTCAACTCACTAGCAATTGGTTCAACATAATCGGGTCTTTTGAAAAGATTAGCAAGTGGTAGAGGATCCATTTATCTTTATTTTTACCTTTTACTTTCTGTTTGTTTGTGATAAAGATAAAGATAACATAGCAAGGCAAGCAAGCAAACTAGAGACGAAACAAGCAAACTAGCAAACTAGTAAAGTAAATATTTTTGTATTTTTGATTTTTAGAAACAAGCAAAATGTAACAACAAATAAAAATAAGAACAAGTGAATGATAATTTGTGTGAAGTTACTTGATAGTTGATGATGATATTCCCCGGCAACGGCGCTATAAATCCTTCCTGATACTTGTGATCTGCGTTGGGTTTTCCTTGAAGAGGAACGGGTTATTGCAGCACAAAGTGGGTAAGTATTTCCCTCAGTTATGAAACCAAGGTTTGTTGAACCAATTGGAATATCAATCCTCAACCGTCTTTCGCGGCTGCACACAAAAGAACAAACAACTTGCACCCAACAAGGGCAAGAGGGTTGTCAATCCCCTTGATCTCGTTATTTGCAAGCAAATGAGTTGTGTAGATAATTGTAAATTGGAAAATAAAATAAAAACTAAATAAAGGCAGCAATGTAACAGTAGCGTTTGTAAATTTATAAGTGAATAGACCCGGGGGCCATAGTTTTCCCAAGCGGCATCTCTCATGTAGGCAGCATACGATGGGTAACAAATTACTATTGGGCAAAAGATAGAAAAGCGGATAGTTATGCGATTTTCACGGCAATGATCATGTGTATATAGGCATCACGTCCATGAACAAATAGGTCGACTCCTTCCTGCACCTATTACTATTACTCCACTTCAAGAGCGCTTCTATGCTTGCCTCTCTACGTATTAAGTTAATGACAAACAGAGTAATGCATGGAGAACGATGACATGATGTAGACAGAGTAAACTCAAGCAATATGAATAAACGCCATCGTGTTATCCTTAGTAGCAACAACACAAAGACATATCTTGTCCCCTACATTGTCACTGGGATATAGAAACTCGTCAGGTTGAACCTACCACAACGCACCACTCCCACTGAAGATAGATCAATCTACTTGGCCAAAGCACATCAATAAATCGGAGAGCATTACGAACCTATGATGATCAAGAAAATAATTATCTTAATATTTAGAGGTTACTCAAATAATTTTCATGAATAATCTGAACATAAACCCACAATTCATCGGATCCCAACAAACACACCGCACAATAGGATTACATCGGATAGATCAAAGCGAAGATGCGATGATCATTGTATTGAAGATCAAGAGATAGAGAGATTGCCATCTAGGTACTAGCTATGGACCCGTAGGTCTGTGGTGAATTACTCACACATCATCATGAGGGCAACAAGGTTGATAAAGAGGCCCTCCGTGATTGACCCCCCCCGGCAGGGTGCCGGAACGGAGCTCCAGATGGCCTCGTGACGGAACAGAGACTTGCGGCTGCGTAAAAAGAGTTTTGGGACTGCCTCCAGGGTTTTTGGAATTTTAGCGAATTTATAGGCCAAAGAGGGTCGTCGGGAGGCGCCCGAGGGGGCCAGCACACATCAGGGCACGGACCCCCTAGGGCGCGACCTGTTGTGTGCTGGGGCCCTCGTGTGGCCTCCTGAGTCCTCCCGTGGTTCCCATGTATTCTTTTGGTCCATAAAAAATCATCAAAAAGTTTCGTGGCAATTGGACTTTTTTGGTACTCTAAACCTGAAAAGTAAAAAAAAACATGTAGAATACAGCAACTGGCACTAGGCACTGGGTCAATAGGTTAGTGCTCAAAATATTATAAATTGGTAAATAAAGACCCAAAAAGTATCCTAGAATGATAATATATCAGCATGGAACACTAAAAAATTATAGATACGTTGGAGACGTATCACCTGCCTGCTCGACACCTCATTGATGGCGACAATCAGCCCAACGAGGTGGAGCGGGGGCGTGGTAGTGGAGCCTTGCCGGACGCGACGGCTACCGGGCCTTATTCACCGGCAAGGAGGCTTGCCGATGGTTTGGTCTTGCTGCATGGTGTTGGTTGGATGAAGTGTCGCTCGGCGATGTTTGCCGAGCCGAAGGAGGCTACCACCTGTGCACAAGTCAGGGCACTAAAGGGCCCGTTCTTTAGTGCACTGACAGGCACCCTCCAGGCAGGTCGACCTCTTCCAATTGACGACCCGGGCCCTGGCCTCGCGCAGCCTGCTCAGCAAGCTAAAGAAGCTGCTGGGTATTGGCCTAGACGGCCAAAGGTTGATGCAGAGATCCTTCACCACAGGTTGTGCTGCTCGAAACAGCCCCACCAGCTGCTTCATCTGGTTGTTTAGTTGCGGTGAATGCTCGGGCGCTTGGAACTGACACTATAACAGCTTCACGGTGGCTCGTCAGGCCGGTCAGCATAGTGGGTGCAGGCGTCCGCGACGCTGAGGGGAAGGTCCTTGAAGGCCTCTGAGGAATGCCGGTTTTGCGTAAGATGGGCAACAGGGCTATCGCCAAAAACACATTGGAACAGGTAGGGCTTATCGGCGGCGATCTTTCTCACTTGGTTGAGCACTTCACGATCAGCCCATGCCTGGGTCTTGGCCTCCTTGCACTCTGAGCTTACCTTGGAAAGCTCGCCGGAGAGCTTCTTCTTTTGTTCCTAAAGGGTGTCACCCTCAACGTAAATTCCCTTTTGGTCCACCTCCACCTCCTGGACCCGGTCCGCGTGCTTGTCGTCGGCCTCCTTCACCTTGGCCAGCTCCTTGCTGGCATGCTCGGTCGCAGCCCTATGCTGCTCAGCCTCCTGTCGAGCTGTTTCTAGCTTGGCACGGAGCTTCTCTAGTGCAATGGAGCAAGCTATAAGATCATCGCACTAGTGCTTTAGAGCCTACAGCTAAAATAATAGTTCGGTTGCAGAAACATGAGTGTACATCATATTCTCTATTTTACGTGGCGCTTCCTCCATTTGCTTCTTCATAAGCTCCATGTCCTTCTCGGACATCTCAAGCTTGTGGTTCATCTCTTCCAGCTCTTGGGAGGTGGAAGTTGAAACCTATAAAAAAATAAACAAGCAGACATTAAACTCCTCGGGTGACATCAATGCCCTGATCGGACAAATTTATCCGATCAGGGTCTCGAGGGCTACTACTATTTGTTTTTTACTTATTTTTAAGACCCCTGAGTAAGATCATCGGATCTCAGTCACGACTCTAGGGCTACTGTGGTTAGACACTTACGGTCCTCGGACCAATTACTTTTTTCTTCTTCTGATGATTATTCATAATATCATAGCTCCTAGCAATTCTATACACTTGTTGTATTATCAAGGAGAACCAGAAACATGGCTTACCTCAAAGCCTTGAAGGAGGCATCAGAAGACCTCCCTCATGCCGGCCTCCGCGGACCCGTAGCTTTGCAGCATCGCACCCATTATTGTGCGGTGCTTGGCAAGAATGGAAGAGCCCTCCATGGCTGCTTCCACCTCTTTTGTCCACCCCTTGGAAGGCTGCCCTCTAGCAGGTGGTGATGAACGGACCACCTAGGCTCCCTCCCTTAGCGGAGAGGGGGATACTGGGGTAGATGGTCGAGGCGTCTCGGTGCCATAAGTCGTCGAGGATGCTGGCTCCCCCAGATTCGTTCCTTCTGTAGAAGAAGGAACCATTGCCGGTGGGTGCTCGGCAGCCGAAGACTCCACTCTGACCAAGGGCACGCTGGCACTCTCCCCCGTGGTCAGCACCAGCGAAGCTGGCGAGGTTGCCTCCGCAGGCACTTCACGTGTGGTAGGGGAAGGGCGATGCCCACTGGATGAGCTGCCTAGAGGAAGCCCGCTTGATCCCCCATCACTGGGGACAAACCCCTTGGTCCTGTAAAGGGGCAACAAAAGGTAAATGAGAAAACAATATAGACAAAGGAGGTGATGTGTACGACATAGGATAGAAGTTGAGGACTTACCTCCTCGGTGGCGGCTTGCTCTAGCCCGCCTCGGACTGCTCGCTCTCCAAGAAGGAGAGGACGACCCTGCACTTAGCCGAGGCCTTTTGGCCTGTGGCATAGGACGCCTTCACGAGGCCCTTTAGACCTCCCCGGGTCTCCACCCCCACGAAATTCTTTATAACAGCCCGAGCTCCAGATGCCTTCGAGATATTTTGTTATCGTCGTATCATTTGTTTGTTTGTCGCATTCATCTTCGCATCATTTGCAATGCATTATTTTTCAAAACTTGCATCCGTTCATAGTTGCCGCTTCTTTTCGTTGTCTTTGTCGAGTGTTTCGAGTCCAACCACACTTGCACGCACCTGCGGCATCGTTCAAACTAATTTTATAAGTGGGAATAAAATGTTTTTCGGAATGGGTTGAAAGTTTGCGAGCGGTCTTAATATATTGTAGGTAGACCGCCTGCCAAAATTCATCAAATTATGAGGTTGTTCGACACCCCAACCGTTCAACCGATAGCGCCACTATAGCCGGATAAATCGCAGACGTTTTGGTATTTAAAAACCTAAGTCGGGCCGCACTAACTTCCCTCTCATCCTCAGCCTAGCCCATCTACACAGCACACCTAGCCACCCTAGCCTATCCCTCCGCTCGTGGCCATCGAACCGTGATCGGATGGACGAGACCCAACCCACCATAGCTACTTCTTATATAATGATCACCCATGAAGAGAGCCCTTTTACTCTCCAGGGTTTTCCCCTTGCCAAAATTGTAGCCAACCCCTCCAAAACCTACCCCTAGCCATCCAAACCCTCAAATCCCATAGCCCTAGCCAACCCCTCAGATCTGGACCCTTAGATCAAGGATCTTGATCTAAGGGAACGAAATCACGAAAAAACCACACAAGACAATGTCCATGGCCGCTCGAACAATGTCAGGCGACCATAGAGCCCCTGCAGCCACGTCTGATCTGATCTGGATCGACGGGAGGAGCCCCTCCGATCCCGAGCTTCTCCGCCGACCTTCCGCGCCACCGCCGGCGACCTATTCCATCGGGGCGCCACCTCGCCCCTTGCTCCCCATCTCCCCTTTATTTTCTCTTTTCTCTCCCTCTCTCAATTTATTTCTCTCGCCTTTGTCCAAGTGCTCCCTACACCATGGGAGGACCTCGAGCTCCTCCAACCACCGCCCGATCCAATCGCCGGCCTCCTCCCAGTTGGATTTATGTCGCCTCACGCATCCCTGGCCTCTCCGCGTTGTTCCATCTCCGAGTCCGCAAGCCACCGCCGATGGCCGTGAATAGCACCGGCCTCTACTCCTCTGCATCGAGTAGGAGGCTGACAATGCGCCCGTGACCCCTGCCTCGTGCCTGCCTTGCTCGATCGAATTGCTGCGCCAGGCCCAGTGCGACACAGGCCCAGCTCCGCGCGCCTCTGCCAATCCATGGTGACCAACCCGCCTAAACCCCTCCCTTGGCACATTTTAGCTATCTTGTGCCTGCCTACGTAGCCTAGTGCTGCAGATTTCAGCCAATAGTTGTTTTTTTGCATTATGCGGATTTAGTAATTTCTAGTGCGGGCATAATTACAGAAAAATGCCCCTGTTTTAAATTGCTAATAACTACATAACCATGCATCCAAATAAAACATGTCATTTATGTAACTTGGATAGAATTTCATGTAGTTTCACAATATTCAACTTTCAACCCTGATAAAAAATGTTTAAAACTGTTGTTTGCATTAATTTGTATAATTGCCATGCTAAAACGGTTTATTTCATACCTAAATAATCGTAGCTCTGAATTAAATTAATTATATATCTAACTTGAATAGAAAAACGTGTAGAATAACATGGTACACTTTATTTTCCTGTTTAATAAATATAAAATATGTTTTAGGCAGAACGGTACCAATTTTGAAATTTGCATATGGGGATTTTCAAGAATTGTTGTTTGTTGTTTTCGGCCTCATTTAAACTTTCCTAGATAGGTAGTTTACTTTTGCTTCACCTCTTGCCATGTTAACAACATTTAATGTTGATCAGTAGCATAACCGAGAATGAACTAAATAATTGAATGTGGAGTTTCGCATATTGAGCTTGAACTTAATGTGTCGTATTTGATTATTGCCATGCCATGCATAATTGAATGGACATGCATCATATTTTATTGTCAATCATGCCATGAATATGTTGTGGTGTTTACCGTGTCATTTGTTTGTTTCTGGATTGCTTCTTCTCACTGGTGTTCCGAAACTGATTCGGGGTGTGAGGATTCGTTTGACTTCGCCCGTTTGTCTAGTTCACGGATTCGATCTTCTTCCAAGCGGGATTTCAGGAAAGATGATCATTACCCTGGATACCACTACTATCACTGCTATGCTAGTTGTCTCAAGCCTTCCAAAATGCGATGATCAACCTCTAACCCTCCACATCCTAGCAAACCGTTGTTTGGCTAAGTTACTGCTTGCTCGACACCCACTTATAGCGTTGCTAATTGCAGGTGCAGGTTTTTCCATGTTGGGACATGGATATCTTGGGATATCACATTATTCTTGTTATTTAATTAATGCATTTATACACTTGGTAAAGGGTGGAAGGCTCAGCCTTTTGCCTGGTGTTTTGTTCCACTCTTGTTGCCCTAGTTCCGATTACCGGTGTTATGTTCCATATTGACCGCTCCTAACATGCTTGGGTTGTTATGGGGACACCCTTGATTTTCGTTTTGGGAGAAAACTCTTCTAGTAAGGCCCAAAATTGGTACTACATTTTCTTAATAACTAATAAACTTGCATAGGGAATGGACAACCCGTGGATAATTTAATCCACAACCCGGGCCATTGCTCCTCATGAGTTTTGGTCTAAACTAGAGCCACTTGCGGGGCCACCCCAGGGAAAATTGGGTGTTTAATTTGGCACCGTACATAGTGCTCATCTGGTAGTGCCCTGAGAACGAGATACATGCGGATCCTATCAGGATCTGGCCTATCGGGCGGTCTTGCTGGATTTGTTTTACCTTTGAAGAACGTCTTGTGCATCGGGATTCCGAGGATACTATGGGTTATCCCGCGGTTGAGGTTTTCCACCACAGCTTGTGGCTAGTTTGTGATGGATGAGTTGGAGCACCCCTGCAGGGTTAAATCGTTTTGAAAGTTGTGCCTGCGGTTACGTGGCAACTTGGAAATTTTATACTACCGGGTTATAGAAAAGTTGAAGTAAATCCAATTAAAATACACAAACCGTGTGCGTAACCGTGACCATCCCTTCTTGTGAGGTTTGAACCAACAACAGAACAAGGTGAGGTTATGATTGATTCGTAAGTAGGTGTTCGGGATCACTTCTTTATCATTACTAGTTCATGTTCATTTATATATAGATCACTCTTCTTATTATTGTACTCATAAGTTAGCCATATGTAAAATGCTTAGTGCTGATGGAACCTCACCACTTAACCATACCTCACCCATTAAGCTTTGCTAGTCTTCATACCCTTGGTCACGAGATTGTTGACTCCCTGTGGCTCACAGATTCCTACAGCAACAGATGCAGGTACAGGTAATGCGACGATTTGACGTGAGAGTGATGATTGTTCTATTTGGTGTTCTTCTTCTTCTTCATCTATCATAGGATGGGAATGAGGTCGGCAACTTGGGATTAGCAAGGTGGACGTCGTCTTCTTTTTCATTTTATTTCATCCATAGTCGGGTACTGCTCTTCTGTATGATGATTGTTATGTATTCATGTATTGACATATTTATGTTGTAGCATGTGGCGAGTGCCAGAGATTAGTTTTGTGTCTACGGGAAAACCTCTCAAGAACCCGGTTCGAACGCAGGGGGGATGCTCGCAATCTACAACCTTCCCATCGCCATGGTCAAGGCAACACACATGGAAAGCACGATGAACACAAAGAGTTACCCAGGTCCGGGCCACCTTGCAGTGTAAAACCCTATTCCTGCTTTGTGGTTGGATTGCTCGGTGATTTCAACATAGGTTACAAAGCTTAGGGAGGAAGAAGAACTCTCTCTCGTCTCCTCTGGTCTGTCCCCCAATCCTTTTGTCGCCGCCCCTACCTATGGTGGTGGCTTGCCCCTCTTATCCTTGCCTCGGACCTCTTTCCCCAAAACATTGGCGGGAAAAGGAAATCCACTGGGAGGCAATTCAAAAGGGGACAAGCACCCAGACCTCCCTAACAAAGGTGGTTTTGGTCCTGCAAAGTGTTCGTCCATGACGTGCTCGTGGGCTCGCTGATGATGCTTGTCCTGGAGACCAGCGTCACGTTGGTCTCCTTCCACCAAAGAGGTAAGTGTTGGAACTCATTTTGGAGAGGGACAACTGCTCGCTGCCCTTTAATCACAAACAGGAAAGATTCTTCTACACGCGCCCGCTGCCGCTATCCTTGCCTTCTCTACAGCCTCGCCACGTCACCCACTTGATGGGCATCAGGCATGTGACTACTTGGCCAGCATGCCTGGGGGCCTCACGGGGGTTGCTTTGTGGGGAAAGCCGCGTGGGGCTTCGTGAAGCTTCAGGCTTCTCAGAGAGAGAAAGGACCTCGCGGAGCCAGAGCCTCGCGGGGTGGTTCTTGGAGTCAAACAGTGGGCCACCAGGCAGGCTGGGCCTTCTTTGCATAAATGACTGGGCCGACAGTAGATGGGCCATGGTACCTAGTTCCATTGGACCGATAGTAGCCCCCGGGCCTGTGGCGCGCATGTTCTGCGAGTGGAACACGAAATGGCGTGGGTCGAAATGCCGCTGGACTACGAGGTGACGCGTGGCGGTCCCGATGGGACAAGACGTACCCACTTCTCCCATGACGGCTTGGTAACTGCAAGCTTGCCTTAAGACTATCGCGTGCGCCCAGTGACACCATCTTTTCCTTCTTTCCTCTGACACCTCACTTGTACAAAGCTCCTCCTCCCTTGTGCACACAGTGCCTGCTACTCTCCTTTGCCGCCTTCTTCTCCGCCTCTGCCGCTGCTTCACCATCACCATGGCACCGAAGAAAAGGAGCACTGCCGCCGACGGGGCGCAAGTGGAGCCGACGATGCCGCCCTCCACCATCAAGAATTAGGAGGTCCTGAACAAGCGTGTCCCCTTGACGACCAGCACTCACAATGAGCACAGGCGCACCAAGATCCTGCGGGGCTCGATGCCGGCGCTGGCGCTATCAGTGACAACGTTCCCGTTTTTCTTCCTTTGCATCTTCGGACGTCTGCTCCCTCCGTTCTCGGAATTCTTCAGTGCGGTGCTGGAGCACTACTAGATCCATGCGCTCCGTCTCCATCCCAACTTCGTCTTCCTCCTCGCCACCTTCACCTACCTCTGCGAGGGTTTTCTGGGGGTGATGCCCTCGGTGGCCCTCTTCCACATCTTCTACAGCATGAGGTGCATGCAGGGGTCGAGCATGGGCTGTGCCTCCTTTCGCATGGTGGACCACATGTCGGAGCGGCTCATTGAGATGGTGCCACTCAAGAAGGTGGACGAGGTAGGCCAGTGCAACACTCTGTTCGCGCCGCCCACCAGGCTCGCCGTGAAGGGCTCGGGCTGGAAGCATGCCAACATGGAGGAGGACAAGCCCAGGCCCATCACAGCCAGGCTGCAGGAGCTCAGGGCGGCAGAACTCACTAGTGCCATGGTGGCGCGGGAGTTCATGCTCCGCCGCATCGCCCCCTATAGAAGCGTGCGCACCCCGCCTGGGAGTACCAGGGCCGTGAGGACTGGACCATGCGCCAATAGCCTGTAGGTGCCCGTGCTGGAAGGGATCCTACAGGTCCTCTTTGCTGAAGGAGTGCCGGCGAAGTTGCCGGTTGGGCCAGAGCCTCTGTACGCCCACGACGACAGAGAGGAGCTGCATGCCCAGATTCCGGCCTTCGACAAGTGGGGCCTGGTCCCCGAACGCCAGGAGGGGTCCCGCGACAACCCTGTCATCATGGTACCCGTTGCAGGGGACTCTGAGGATGTTGGTCCCTCCTCCGGCATCAGCGCCGGCAGCAGCAGGGGGCGCATGCCGAGCCACCGTTGGCTGCTGCTGGGGGCCAGCAATGACGACAATGACGACCTCCGCTAGTTCGTGGTCACCCCCTCCTGGCACGTGTAGGAGGGAGACAAAGAGGTGGTGGCGGTGGAAAACCCCCACAGGGGGGAGACTGAGGGGGCCTCCACGCCCCAGAAGGAGATGGGCCAGCCTGGTGGGGCAGGAGCAAGCTCCAGCTGGCCTCGCGGAGCACCCTCTGGGGGAAGTACTGGCAGGGCTCATCGGAGCAGCGGCAATAGCAGCTCCAAGTCCCTTTCGAAGAGGAAGCATTGGGTCGCTGCCGATGAGTACGTTCCTTTACCTGTCTTTCTTCTATTTTCGCTTGATGTGTAAGGAGCCGGAGGGCTAAGTTGTTAGTTCTCCATGGCGCCGGCGTGCAACAAGCAGAGGGCTGCCACATCGGTGGCGCCCTCGCCCGCAGCGCCTGCTGGGGGAGCCTCTGTGCCCGCGCCAGGCCTTGCGGGGCAAGAAGAAACCACCCGCCGGTCGGAGGCCGAGGCGGAGCGCATCGTGGAGGGGGGGGAGCATGAGGTGCCTCCTGTCCCGCGTGAAGACCTGCCACCCCCACCTAGGTAGGGAGATGTACCTTCAGAGGCGCTCAATGTTGAGGGCACCAACATGGAGGTGGAGACTAAGGCTAACCCCCGGGCCAGCTTCACGCCTGCCAGGGAGGATGCTACCCGCCAAGGGGCTGCGGTGAGCCCCCTAGCACGCGGCCGGTGAAGCGGCACTTGCCAAGGGCAAGGGGCCTGCAGAGTAGGAGACCCCCTGATGCGGAGCATCCCATGGTCATCCCCATGGACCCATCTTCTGCTACACAAGCTCCAAAGGGACAAGAGACCGTGCACGTGCAATCCAAGACGAGGTGACTTCTCTCCTGCTCGATTTTCCTTTGGATGTTCATGGAACTTGGAGACTACCTCAATCGTAGATTCTATGCATGCTCAGGTACCATGAAGTCGGCCTAGAAGATGCTCGGAGTGAGGGGCAAGCCCCCATGGAGACGGACACGGAGAAGGATAGACAAGAGCGATAAAAGAAGGCAAGAACTCCTTCCAGGCCCTGGACATCCAGCCAAGGTCCCAGACATCCGGCGAAGGCCCCGGACATCCAGCCCCTGGAGACAGCACCATTGCCTAGGACCAGCATCCGAAGGTATAGGCGCCGGACATCCGTCCCTGGCCCGGACATCTGGCCCCACCCCGGATATCCGGCACCCGTCCCCGGAAATCTGGCGAGCTCAAGCCAGAACCGAGTGGGATCCAACACCACCAGCCCGGACATCCGGCCCCAAGCCCGGACATCTGGCCAACCCCTGAAGCCCCGGACATCCGGCCTGCAAGCCCGAACATCCGGCCCCTGTGTGGGTAGTCTCGGGCCCGAGTGCACATGTACCCTCTCCTTCGCCCCTTTTCCCCCTAGCACTATATAAGAGACTCCTCCACCTCGTGTTAGGGTTAGCTTATGTTGTTGGAAATATGCCCTAGAGGCAATAATAATATAGTTATTATCATATTTCCTTGTTCATGATAATCGTTTATTATCCATGCTATAATTGTATTGATTGGAAACTCAAATACATGTGTGGGTACATAGACAACACCGTACCCCTAGTATGCCTCTAATAGACTAGCTCGTTGATCAAAGATGGTCCAGGTTTCCTAGCCATAGACATGAGATGTCATTTTATAACGGGATCACATCATTAGGAGAATGATGTGATGGACAAGACCCAAACTATGAACGTAGCATATGATCGTGTCAGTTTATTGCTATTTTTTTTGCATGTCAAGTATCTGTTCCTATGACCATGAGATCATGCAACTCACTGACACCGGAGGAATACCTTCTGTGTATCAAACGTCGCAACATAACTGGGTGACTATAAAGATGCTCTACAGGTATCTCTGAGGGTGTCTGTTGAGCTGGCATGGATCGAGACTGGGATTTGTTACTCCGTGTGACGGAGAGGTATCTCAGGGCCCACTCGGTAATAAAACATCACAATAAGTCTTGCAAGCAAAGTGACTAAAGAGTTAGCCACGGGATCTTGTATTACGGAACGGGTAAAGAGACTTGCCGGTAACGAGATTGAACTAGGTATAGAGATACCGACGATCGGATCTCGGGCAAGTAACATACCAAAGAACAAAGGGAACAGCATACGGGATTAACTCAATCCTTGACATAGAGGTTCAACCGAGAAAGATCTTCGTAGAATATGTGGGAGCCAATATGGGCATCTAGGTCCCGCTATTGGTTATTGACTGTAGAGGTGTCTCGGTCAAGTCCACATAGTTCTCGAACCCGCAGGGTCTGCACACTTAACGTTCAGTGACGTTTCGGTAGTATTGAGTTATGTATGTTGGTGACCGAAGGTTGTTCGGAGTCCCGGATGAGATCCCGGATGTCACGAGGGGTTCCGAAATGGTCCGGAGGTAAAGATTTATATATGGGAAGTCATATTTTGGCGACCGGAAAAGTTTCGGGTTTTTCCGGTATTGTATCGGGAAGCTTCTAGAAGGTTCCGGAAACTTCCGGAGGAGTCCGGAAGTTCACCAAGGGTTCCACCACATCCCAAGAGTTTGCATGGGCTGAGGGGAGGCGCCCTTCCCTTATTGGGCCAGGCGCACAAGTCCCTCAAGGCCCATGTGGCTTGGGAGAGGTGGAAAGTCCACCTCTTTATGGAAAGGGAGGGAATTGGACTAGGAGTCCCACTCCCCCCCTTGGCTGCGCCCTAGGGCTTGGAGGAGCTGATCTCCATGCCCCTCCACCTATATATAGAGGGGAGGGGGCGCCCCAAGAGTACACACGAAGCCCTTGGCGCCCCTCTCTCTCCCTAGATCGTTTTCTCCTCCGTTCGCGGTTTCGGTAGCGCTAGGCGTAGCCCTGCCGGGATAGCACCACCACCACCGCCACTACTCCGTCGTGTTGCCGGAGAACTCATCTACCTCTCTGCTCTCCCTTGCTGGATCAAGAAGGCGGAGATCGTCATCGAGCTGTACGTGTGCTGAACGCGGAGGTGCCGTCCGTTCGGCGCTAGATCGGGACGGATCGTGATTGGATCGCGGGACGGCTTGCGATTTGGATCGCGAAGACGTTTGACTACATCAACCGCGTTTCTTAACGCTTCCCGCTTAGTGATCTACAAGGGTATGTAGATCCACTCTCCCTCTCGTAGATGCTCATCACCATGGATAGATCTTGCGTGTGCGTAGGAAATTTTTTGTTTCCCATGCAACGTTCCCCAACAGTGGCATCATGAGCTAGGTCTATGCGTAGATCACGAGTAGAACACAAAGGAGTTTGTGGGTGTTGATGCTCAGATTGCTTCCTCCCTTGGTCTTTTCTTGATTCTGTTGTATTGTGGGATGAAGCGGCCCGGACCAACCTTACTCGTACGCTTACGAGAGACCGGTTCCATCAACTGACATGTGACTGTGTTGCATAAAGATGGCTGGCGGGTGTCTGTCTCTCCCACTTTAGTTGGATCGGATTCGACAAAGGCGGTCCTTGAGAAGGTTGAATAGAAATTTGTGTATCACCGTTGTGGTTTTTGTGTAGGTAAGAATCGTTCTTGCTAGATGTCGGATTTCGGGCTCCGCAAAACCCTCAAGATTCGAACACAGGGGCGTGTGCGAAGATCCCCTGCAGCCTCGCCCTACCTAGCTCGCTACTCGGTGGTTAGGATGATGAACTCGCACGATGACGAGGAAGAAGATGCACACGGTGATTTACCCAGGTTCGGGCCGCTGCGAAGCGTAATACCCTACTCCTGCTTTGGTGGATTGCCTCATAAGGAGGTATGGTGGATGAACTAGTACAGTGGTGAGGAGCCTCGCGAGGGCGCTCGAGAGGTATTCTTGGCTCTCGGCCTTGTTTGTTGTCTCTCTTTCCTTTCGTCCTTCGTTCACCTCTACGGTGCAACCTAGCCTCTATATATAGCAGCGGCCCGGGTCCTCTTCCCTTATCGCAATGGGGGGAAGGGATCCCACAACGGCCAAATTCGAAGGGGGACAGGAGTGCATCCCCGCCCTGTCCAAAGGTGGTCTTCGCCTGCAAAGTGGCTGTCGATGATGCAGAGGTGGGCTCGGCGATGACATCCGCCCTACGGGACTCGTGGTCGTGGTCTTGTTGCACCGGAATGGAAACCTTTGGGTGGTGCTTTGGGAACCCACGTACGTCCTTGCTCCCTTTGCACCAAATGGGAAACTGTACCACCTGGCACGCTGGCGCCCGCCTGTCCTTCCTTGCGTCATCCTTGACTCCTGAGGCCGGGTTCTGCATAGAGATCTCCGCCGCTCCGGAGGGGGCCTGAGGAGGCCCGCTCCCTGTTGGCCTTGGTGCTGCTTCCCTCGTGAGCTCGGGTCCTCGCGAGGGCTTTGTAGTGGGGCTGCGCCAGGCCATGCTTGGCTTGTGAGATGGGCCATGCCCTGGGCCGTAGGCAGGCAGGTCTGGGTACCCCCATTCCCAGAACGCCGACAGTAGCCCCCGGGACCAAGGCGCGCTCGAGATGGCTTCCGGGCAAAGTCCTTGAGGACGGCCCGAAGCGCCGCGGGCCGCAAACGCCTGCGGGCCAGGACTGGCACGCGTCGTGCGGTTGATGTCGGGTATCCACCGCCCCTTCGGCCACCGCTCGAATCGACAAAAGCCTGACTTCCAGCGCCGAGCCATTACTGCTTTCCTCTTTTGCGCACCTGCTCTTACTCCCACATCCCTGGCCTTAGCAGAGACCTCTCCAGATCCCGGCGCCGCTCCGTCCTCCTCCTTGCCGCGTCGGCCCCGCGAACTTCTCGATGGCTCCCACTGGCAAGTCGAAGCCAGAGGCCCAGAGCTCAGCCTCCACTCCCCTCTCACCGGCGCTCTCGGAGTCCACCATTGCCAAGGACGGAGACCTCGTCCCGGTGCTCCCGTCGACGGCAGACGGGACCAATGAGTGGGGGCGGACCTTGATATGGGGCGGCTCCTCGGAGAAGCGGCCCTCGTCCAGGTCGGCCTATCCTTTCTTTCTCCATATCGTCTTCGCTGGGCTCGTCCCACCCTTCTCCAAGTTCTTCACCGCCGTTCTCGACCACTACGGGATCCAGGCCCTTCATCTCCAACCCAACTCCATCCTGCTCTTGTCCGTCTTCGCCTTCTACTGCGAGGCTTTCATGGACGTGAAGCCTTCGGTGGCCCTCTTCCGTCATTTCTTCAGCTTGCGCGTGCACGACGGCGCTCAGCGGTCGGTGTGCGTCTCCTTCGTCGCGGTCCAGAGCGGTAACATGCTCTTCATGGATCCGCTGGGTCTTCATGGATCTCAAGAGTACCAACCCCCGCTTGGATCTGCCGAAGGGGCTGCCGGAGAAGACCCCCGCGTGGAGCTCCGGGAAGCTTTCCGACCCCCGGGCTAGGCCTGTCCTGGAGTGGATTTCTCGCGATATCAGTGCCAGGAAGCTGACCGGGGGGACGATAGTGAAGGAGTTCCTGAAGCAGTGCCTGGCACCCCTCCAGTCGCATTCGAGGCCCTTGTGGGACTATCAGTGCAACGGCAACAACCTCAGGATTCGGTCCGCACGCATAACCTCCGAGGAGCCGAACAGGGCTGTGTCAACCCTGCTCAACGGCGACCCTGGCCATCTCCCTGACGCCTACGCCCCGCTGTACCGTCGCGATGACAGAGACGATCTGGTCGTCGCGATGCCCATCTTCGAAGAACTAGGGCTCTCCCCAGCTGAGGGCCACGGTTCCCTGGTGGCGGTGTCCTTCGGCGAGACCACGGGCGGGGGGGATTCGAAGGAGACGGCGGATGGTGATTCGGTGGAGGCGTCCCCGCCGTCACAGAGCTCGCTCCTGCGTGGCCTTGAAGACGACGACGATGCTGGTGAAGCCTCTACTGTGGGTTCTCTGCACCCCGCCCAGGCCCCCGGGGGCCGGGGCTTACTCCTCGCGCCGCTCGGTCTGCCGGCCTGTCGACCCCCAGGAAGCGCGGGGCTGAGTCTCCTTCGGCGTGCCCTGCCTCTGCCGGCAAGGCGGTTGAAGTGCCGGCCTCGCCCCCGCCCGAATCACAGCTCGCGGGCAAGGCGGACGAGGCTGGGGCCATGGCGACCCCCCCAGCCGCTGCCCTTGAGGACAATGCTCCTGCTCCTCCGCGTGGTGGTGCCCTCCTGGTGAAGGGCGGGGGCGCCCCCGTCGTCGGTGAGGCAGAGAAGAAGAGGAAGTGGGTCGACGTTGAAGAGTGAGTAATCCGGCTCGGCCTTGGTCGCCTACCGGTAGCTTGTGTGCTGGCGATTTTTCCTTTGCTTGGTGACCAGGAATGCCGTCGTGCTGAAGATGAGGAAGAAGAAGGCAGGCGTCAAGCCGAAGACGCCTTCCAGTGCACCGCCCGCTCCTGTCGTCCTGCAGTCACCTGTCGAGGCGTCTGATGCCGTGGGGGCGGGGGCTCGCGAGGCAACCCTCCTGGTCACCGCCGCGGAGCCCCCTGAGCCCCCGATGCGCGTTAGTGCTGCCGTTCCTGCTCTCGAGGGCGTGTCGGTGTCGCTGTCCTGGGAGCCAGCCCCCGAGAGCTAGCTACCCTTGGACTCGTCTGCACCCACCTTCCCTGTGGTCGTGGCGGAGCCTCCGGTGCCTCCTGCTCCTCGTGCTTCTGCCGCCCCAGGGGCGTCTCCTGTGATGGCACAGGCGACTCCCCCTGACGAGGCCTTGGTGTCCACATTGCACATCCCCAACGTCCTGGACGGGGCCTACACCGCTCTGGGTCAGGTTCGGCACACCCTCGGGGGCACTAACGATCACCTCGTGAGTGGGCGCCTGGGGCTCCTCTCCGGGTGGCTCCAGGCCGACGCCTCTGTCGTGGCGATTTGGGGCCAGGCCAAGGCCACCACGGCGGAGAGCGAGAAGGAGGCCGCGTCAGCCAAGGCAGCCCGCGAGGCGGCACTGACCGACGCGGCGTCTGCTGCAAGGCACTATGACGAAGTGGAGGCCCGCTTGAAGGTTCTTTAGGAGGAGAAGTCCGCTCTTGCGGAGCAGCTGCGTCAACAGGAGGAAGCCTTCGAGACCCGCGAGGCCAAGCTTGCGGCTCGGGACTCCGAGCTGTCCCAGGCGGCGGCCAGCCAGGCCGCGGAGCGAGAGCGCCTGGACGCGCGGGAGGGAGAAGCTGCCGCGGAGAAGGCCCGGCTCGACACCAGCGAGAAGGCTCTCGCCGCGGACGAGGAGAAGAAGGCTGCGGAGCTCACCGCCTTTCCCTCCGTCGAGCTCAGGCTTCGCCAAGCGCTCCACTCCCTCTGCCGGGATGGGTTTTCGGAGCCCCTGGCGGCTCCGGAGAGCGGCTTCGCGGAGCTCGCTTTGAGGCTCGTCGAGGCGCTGGAGGGTGCCGTTGCCAAGGTGGAGGGGGTCTTGGAGAGCGAGTGCCGCGACCTCTTTTCTGAGGCCGCGACACATGTCTTCAGCCATCTTCATCTTCGCGAGCCAGGGTTTGACTTCGACTCCGTGATCCGCCCGGTCGCCCCCGAGGTCCGCACCAGCGCTGCAGCGGCTGTGAAGGGCGCCGTGGAGGCGCTGGTGAAGAAGTTCACCTGCATCACCGTTTCTCCGCCTCCTGAAGCTGCAAGGGTTAGCGGCGAAGAAGACGATGCCAGCAATGTCGACGACGAGTTCCCCACGGCCGGGACAAGTGGTGGTGGCGGCTCCTCCTAATTCCTCTTCCTTGTTTCTTTCCTGCAACGTTCATCGAGCCTCGCGGAGGCGTTAAACTTGTTTGTATTTGCAAAAACGTTTAATGCTTGTAATAACTGTTGAACTGTGTTATTGCTTTCTTCGCCTTGTTTCCTTCTTGCTTGCTGTCATGCTCTGCGTCGGCAGGGCCCGGCCCCGCGCATACCTCAGCCGCCGTTGGGCCGTCCAGATCACTAGGATGGTGCCAAGGGGTGAGGGGCTACAGGACCAGTGAGACTCCTGAGTCGCGATGCTCAGGAGTCCCACTTGACGTACGAGTAGCCCTCACGAAGAGAACATGGTGAAGATTGGGTTAACTTGGAAATTTTGAACACCTTGCGCTCTGCGTTGGCAGGTCCCGGCCCCGTGCATACCTCAGCCGCCGTTGGTCCGTCCGGATCACCAGGACAGTTCCAAGGGGTGAGGGGCTACGTGGCCAGTGAGGCTCCTGACTCGTGATGCTCAGGAGTCCCCCTTGATGTACGAGCTCCAGCATCCTCCTTAGGGGTTTTGAGCACTTTGAGCTCTGCGTCGGCAGGGCCCGGCCCCGCGCATACCTCAGCCGCCGTTGGGCCGTCCGGATCACCGGGACGGTTCCAAGGGGTGAGGGGCTACGTGGCCAGTGAGGCTCCTGAGTCGCGATGCTCAGGAGCCCCCCTTGATGTACGAGCGGCTCCCATACCTTTCCTCGCTAGCTTTTCCTGAGAGGGGCGCGTGAAGACCAGGTTTGGCAGACCTGGGGAGGTGGCATTTACCAGGCTTGGCCCGGTAGTAGCCCCCATGCAGCCCCCTCACACGTACATCCCACGGGAACGCAACGAGACGGGGCCGCGAGGGGCCTTCCTGAGGTTGGATGCAGCCGCTGGGGCGCCCTCAGTTGTTTATCCCTAGCACGGAGCGAAGGGCTTCCACATTGCGTGGGCATAGTCATTGGTGGACCGTGTTGTCCGCCAGCACGGGGCATGGGGCTTCCACCTTGCATGGGCATAGTCATTGGTGGACCATGTTGTCCGCCAGCGCGGAGCATGGGGCTTCCACATTGCATGGGAAGGAACCCCTCTGCGTCCTCGGGGGGTTCCGGGTGTGTACAGCCCATTGAGTTCGTACGCGTGGCTTGCACGGTAGAACTGGGAGGTGTATCTGAGAGCTCGCGAGGGCGCTTTGGCCTCGCGAGGTCCCTACCTCAAAGGCGGTTTGCGCCTGGATCTTCTTGTAGATAGCGCCGTCTGAGGTCCTGCAAATTTTTGGAGAAGCCTACACCGAATGTGCTCCCGAGGGCCATCGCATGAGAGGGCCAAGCACCAGTGACCCCAGGAGGTGACGTGAACGGGGCGTGCCCGTCAGACAGAGCTTAGCCACTGGATTTATCGACGCTGCAGGGACGGACCCGAGCACAGACGCCGTGCCCAGTTCTCTCATGAGGCGGTCGAAGGTAGGATCATCCGGGTAAGGCGACATTCACGCCGTCAAAGAGCCATGCAGGCTAGGTGAAACATTAGGAAATAGATCACATGTATGGAAAGTTGCTGAAATATGCGTATATGAGGCGGCTGCAGGGGTATGCCCTGGTCGCCTGAGGATAATGCGGCCCGGTGGGCACCCTCAAATGGAGTAAACCAAAAAGTTACCTGGCACAAACCAAAAAATCACCTGGCGGCCGCGCCGCTGAAGAGTCGAAGCTGCCGTCGTAGCCTGATCTTGAACCTCCGTGAGCGTGACCCTCACGAGCCCGTCGTCTCCCGGGGCTCGGGACCCCTGCTCGGTCTGGGCATCTCCTCCAATCCCTCGTCGCGCCTCGCCAGGCAAGGTACGAGCATGGCCTGGGCAAGGCACTGGAACGTGGCGCCTGCGTTCGCCAGGCCGAAGGGCATGGGGACGTAGTTGCGCGGGTAGACCCATCCGCGATCGGCGCGTGTCGACCAGAAGTGGTCCCGGGACACGGCCCCGTTGATCGCGAGCGCGTCGACGCAGACACGTGGCTTGTTAACCTGGCCGACGATGGCGGCTGCGCTTGGTGGTGCAGGGCAATTCCCGCCTCGCATGGCCTGTGCCTCCTGAAGCTCCTCGATAGCTCTGATGATGGACTCTTGCGAGCTCGGCGCCTCGCGTCGTCCTGGCTCAGGCAGACGTGCGTCAGGGCACGCCTTCAGGTTGTGCCCGAGCGCCTCCCTTGTCTCACCGGCCAGGCCGGAACCTCCCCGGATGGAAGCCCCCGAGCCTGACCCAAGGGGGGCGCAGAGCGCGCTTTCCTATGCGATGGAGGGTGGGGCCCCGTCCCGGGGCGCAGAGCCTGAGGCGCCGTCCTTGGAGGTTCCAGCCCCCTGGCGCCCTGCGGGGAGGAGCTGCTTCTTCTTCTTGCGTGCATCCTCACGAGGCAGGGCACCTTCCTTGTCATCCGAGCGCTCGGCCGCCGCGGCGCGGTAAGCACGCTCGAGGGACAGACGGCATCCTTCTCATCGCAGGTGATGGTGATGACGCCGCCACTCCCTGGCATCTTGAGGACGTTGTAGCCATGATGAGTCACCGCCATGTACTTGGTGAGGGCCGGGTACCCAAGGATCGCGTTGTACTGGAGGTGGATGTGTGCGACGTCGAAGACGATGATCTCGGTGTGGTAGTTCTTGCGTCCGCCGAAGGTGACGGGCAGGCGCACTTGCCCAATGGGGACGGTGGACCCATCAGTGACTCCTGAGAAGGGTTTGGTCGGCATGAGCTGGTTGTACGGTACTTGGAGCGTCTCGAAGGTCTCAATGGAGAGGACATTGAACCCTGCTCCACTGTCGATGAGGGTCTTGGTGATGAGGACGTTGCTGATGGTCGGAGTGCATAGCATGGGGAGCGTGCCGGCCATGGCCGAGCACCTAAGGTAATCCCTTGAGTCGAAGGTGATTGCGGTCTGGGACCACTTGAGGGGGCGCCTGGCCTCGGGCTTCGGGAGAGCTGCATTCACCTCCCGCGTGAACTGCTTGAAGATGCGGTTCGACGCCGGGGCTTGGGCGCCGCCCAGGATACAGGCTATCGCCCTGACCTCCTGGAAGCCCCCAGCCCCACCGTCTTGCCTGTCGTCCTCCTTCCTTCTGGGTGGCGGCGGTAGTGGTGGTAGGTCGGCCTCACGAGGACGTGCCTCACGAGGCTGGCCACAGCGTGACCCCTCCGGAGGGTCTTCACGCCAGCGGTCCTCCCGAGCTTGGTCGCGCCAGCGGTCCTCCCGAGGCCGGTCTCGCCACTCCTGACGCGGCTCCCGGTTGTCCCAACGGCCTCCGCCGCGGACTCCGCCGCGTCCGAAGCCAAGGTCCACGCGTCCAGGGCGCCAGCCGAAGTGCTCGTCGCGGACCAGCCTGAGCTCCTGGCAGTCGATGGTGTCGTGGTTGTTGGTGCCGTGGAAGATGCAGGACGGCCGCCCTCCCGCGGGGGGTTCTTCGCCTCGGCTGCGCTTCGCCTCAGGCTCGGCCGCAAGCACCGCGGGGGCCTTGCACTTCGCCTCCTTGGCCTTGGTCTTCTTGTCTTCTGGCTCTGCCGCCGAAGGCTCGCGGAGCGATAGGCGGCCCTCTTCGGCCTTGGCGCACCTGTTCGCCAGGTTGAACATCTCTAGGGCTGAGCACAGTTCATCGTTCATGGAGAGATCCTCCTTCATCTTGAGGTCCGTGATGCCGTCGGTGAACGCGGAGATGATAGCCTCGTCCGACGCCCTCGGGATCTTGAGGCGGGTGGTCGTGAAGTGATGTATGAACTTGTGCAGGGTCTCTCCCTCCTGCTGCTTCACACGTCACAGATCGTTCACGGTGAGCGCTCGGTCGCGGGTACCTTGGAAGTTGGCGACGAAGCACTTGCGCAGGTCGTCCTAGGAGGTGATGGACCCCTCTAGGAGGTTGAGGAGCCAAGAGGGCACGCCGCCCTTGAGTGCCATGGGGAACCAGCACGCCATAACCTTGTCGTCTCCACCGGCCGCCCAGATGCTCAGCGAGTAGAGCTATAGGAACTCGGCGGGATCCGAGGTGCCGTCGTAGCGAGGGGGTAGGTCAGGCTTGAACTTGCAGGGCCACGTGGTTGGATGGAGCTCCGGGGCGATGGCGTGGCACCCCACCGGCTCGACGAGTGCTGCACGTGCGGCAGGTACCTGGTCTTGACGCTCCTCAGGGGCCGCCTCGAGTGGTGCCCGGTCGCGACGCTGGTTCGGTAGCGCGGGGAGCACACGCGCGTCGACGCGCGGCCGGGGCACCACCTGGTAGCTTACTTCATCTCTCGCCCTTGCCCACGGTTCGCGGGGCTGGTTGTGCGGGCGCGCTTCACGCCTGGGCTCGGGGTCGACGTCGCGTTGTGGAGGAGGTGGCGGCGCATCGTGGGCCACTTCGTCTGCCAGGGAAGGCCAGGGTCGAAATGAGTTGGAGAGCACTGAAGTTTCGCCGGCAGCACTGACGAGCTCCGCGATGCGCCGAAGCCAGTCGTCATGGCGGTCGGGGGCAGGGCGGTAGCGGAACAGCTCGTGCGCCATGGCGAGTGCACGCGAGCCGCGCGGCAGCCCGGGTCGAGCGTGGGAGGATGACCCGGTAGCCGGAACGATCGACGGAGTGGCGGTGTGGCCGTCGCGCCGCGCGGTGACCGGCTGGGAGGAGTCCTGTTGTTCGTGGGCCTCCGGGCCTGTGGCGGCGTTGGCCACAGGTGAGGGGGGCCGGCGCGCGGCGGCGCGGACCATGGGCGCCGTCTGTGCGACGCGGGCAGCTCGGTGCTCGGCGCGGGCTCGGCGAGCGTCAGACATCGGAGAGGCGAGGCGGAGGAAGAGCTTGGCTTGAGGAAGACTCCGACACGCCCCCTACCTGGCGCGCCAAATGTCGGATTTCGGGCTCCGCTAAACCCTCAAGATTCGAACACAGGGGCGTGTGCGAAGATACCCTGCAGCCTCGCCCTACCTAGCTCGCTACTCGATGGTTAGGATGATGAACTCGCACGATGACGAGGAAGAAGATGCACACGGTGATTTACCCAGGTTCGGGCCACTGCGAAGCGTAATACCATACTCCTGCTTTGGTGGATTGCCTCATGAGGAGGTATGGTGGATTAACTAGTACAGTGGTGAGCAGCCTCGCGAGGGCGCTCGAGAGGTATTCTTGGCTCTCGGCCTTGTTTGTTGTCTCTCTTTCCTTTCGTCCTTCGTTCACCTCTATGGTGCAACCTAGCCTCTATATATAGCAGTGGCCAGGGTCCTCTTCCCTTATCGCAATGGCGGGAAGGGATCCCACAACGGCCAAATTCGAAGGGGGATAGGAGTACATCCCCGCCCTGTCCAAAGGTGGTCTTCGCCTGCAAAGTGGCTGTCGATGATGCAGAGGTGGGCTCGGCGATGACATCCGCCCTGCGGGGCTCGTGGTCGTGGTCTTGTTGCACCGAAATGGAAACCTTTGGGTGGCGCTTTGGGAACCCGCGTACGTCCTTGCTCCCTTTGCACCAAAGGGGAAACTGTACCGCCTGGCGCGCTGGAACTCGCCTGTCCTGACTTGCGTCATCCTTGACTCCTGAGGCCGGGTTCTGCATAGAGATCTTCGCCGCTCCGGAGGGGGCCTGAGGAGGACCGCTCCCTGTTGGCCTTGGTGCTGCTTCCCTCGCGAGCTCGGGTCCTTGCGAGGGCTTTGTCTTGAGTGGGGCTGCGCCAGGCCATGCTTGGCTTGTGAGGTGGGCCATGCCCTGGGCCGCAGGCAGGCAGGTCTGGGTACCCCCGTTCCCAGAACGCCGACACTAGATACCCGTAGCAGCGACGTAAAACATGCAACAACAATTAGAGGACGTCTAACTTGTTTTTGCAGGGTATGTTGTGATGTGATATGGCCAATTACATGATGAGATATATGTGATGTATGAGATGATCATGTTTTGTATAGAATATCACGACTTGCATGTCGATGAGTACGGCAACCGGCAGGAGCCATAGGGTTGTCTTTAATTTATTTTTGCCGTTTTTGCTTTACTTTATCGCTATGAGTTAGCAATAGTCGTAGAAGCAATAGTTGGCGTGACAACCTCATGGCGACACGTTGATGGAGATCAAGATGATGGAGATCATGGTGTCATGCCGGTGACGATGGAGATCATGCCGGTGCTTTGGAGATGGAGATCAAAAGCACAAGTTCATGGCCATATCATGTCACTTATGATTTGCATGTGATGTTAATCCTTTTATGCATCTTATTTTGCTTAGGACGATGGTAGCATTATAAGGTGATCCCTCACTATAATTTCAAGATAAAATTGTGTTCTCCCCGAGTGTGCACCGTTGCGAAAGTTCGTCGTTTCGAGACACCACGTGATGATCCGGTCTGATAGACTCTACGTTCACATACAATGGGTGCAAGCCAGTGTTGCACGTGCGGAACACTCGGGTTAAACTTGACGAGCTTAGCATGTACAGACATGGCCTCGGAACACAAGAGACCAAAAGGTCGAACATGAATCATATAGTAGATATGATTAACATGGAGATGTTCACCATTGAAACCACCTCATCTCACGTGATGATCGGACTTGGGTTGGTGAATTTGGATCATGTAACACTCGGATGACCGGAGGGATGTCAATTTGAGTGGGAGTTCTTTAGTAATACGATTAACTGAACTCATTATCATGAACATAGTCAAAATATCTTTGCAAATTATGTTGTAGATCAATAGCTCGCGCTGTAGCTCCCCTGTGTTTTTTATATATTCCTAGAGAAAATAGAGTTGAAAGATGATGGTAGCAACAATGCGGTCTGGGTCCGTGATCTGAGGATTGTCCTCATTGCTGCACAGAAGCCTTATGTCCTTAATGCACCGCTCGGTGCGCCACCCCCTCAAGCGTCGTCTGTAGATGTTGTGAACATCTGACAGGTACGTTCTGATGACTACTTGATAGTTCAGTGCCTCATGCATTACGGCTTAGAATTGAGGCTCCAAAACGTTTTGAACATCACGGAACATATGAGATGTTCTAAGAGCTGAAATTGGGATTTCAGGCTCGTGCCCGTGTTGAGAGGTATGAGACCTCCAACAAGATTCTTTGCCTGCAAGATGAAGGAGAATAGCTCAGTCGGTGAGCATGTGCTCAGATTGTCTGGGTGTTACAATCACTTGAATCAAGTGGGAGTTGATCTTCCAGATAAGATAGTGATTGATATAGTTCTCCAAGTCACTGCCACTAAGCTACTACAGCTTCGTGATGAACTATAAAATGCCAGGGATGGAGATGATCCCTGAGCTATTCGCGATGTTTGACACTGCGAAGGTAGAAATCAAGAAGGAGCATCAAGTGTTGATGGTTAGTAAAACCACTAGTTTCGAGAAGGGAAAGGGCAAGGAGGGAAACTTCATGGATGGGAAGCCAGTTGCTGCTCCAGTGAAGAAACCCAAGGTTGAACCCAAACCCGAGACTAACTGCTTCTATTATGAGGAGAACGGTCGCTGAAGCGGAACAACCCTAGATACTTGGTAGATAAGAAGGCTGGCAACGTCAACAGAAGTATATTTGATATACGTTTTATTCATGTGTACCTTGCTAGTACTCCTAGTAGCACCTGGGTATTAGATACCGGTTTAGTTGCTAAATGTTGGTAACTCGAAATAAAAGCTACGGAATAAACGGAGACTAGCTAAGGGCGAGGTGATGATGTATGTTGGAAGTGTTTCCAAGGTTGATGTGATCACCATCGTACGCTCTCTCTACCTTCGGGATTAGTGATGAACCTAAATAAATGTTATTTGGTGTTTGCGTTGAGCATAAACGTGATTAGATCGTGTTTATTGCAATACGGTTATTCATTTAAGTTAGAGAATAATGGTTATTCTGTTTACATGAATAATACCTTCAATTTTCATGCACCCAATGTGAATGGTTCATTGAATCTCGATCGTAGTAATACACATGTTCAATGATGCCAAAAGATGTAGAGTTGATAATGATAGTACCACTTTCTTGTGGCACTGCCGCTTAGGTCATATTGGTGTAAAACGCATGAAGAAGCTCCATGCTGATGGACTTTTGGAGTCACTTGATTTTGAATCACTTGGCACATGTGAACCATGCCTCATGGGCAAGATGACTAAAACCCCGTTCTCTGGAACAATGGAACGGGCAAGTGACTTGTTGGAAATCATACATACTGATGTGTGCGGTCCGATGAGCATTTAGGCGCGTGGTGGATATCGTTATTTTCTCACCTTCACCGATGACTTAAGTAGATATGGGTATATTTACTTAATGAAACACAAGTCTGAAACATTTGAAAAGTTCAAGCAATTTCAGAGTGAAGTTGAGAATCATCGTAACAAGAAGAGTAAATTCCTACGATCTGATCGAGGAGGAGAATATCTGAGTTATGAGTTTGGCAGTCACTTAAGACAATGTGGAATTGTTTCACAATTGACACCGCCTGGAACACCACAGCATAATGGTGTGTCCGAACGTCGTAATCGAACATTATTAGATATGGTTCGTTCTATGATGTCTCTTGCCGATTTGCCACTATCGTTTTGGGGTTATGCATTAGAGACAACTACATTCACTTTAAATAGGGCTCCATCTAAGTCCGTTGAGATGACACCATATGAATTTTGGTTTGGAAGAAACCTAAGCAGTCATTTCTCAGAGTTTGGGAATGCGACGCTTATGTCTGATAAGCTCGATCCCAAGCAGAAAAATGCATCTTCATAGGATACCCTAAGGAAACAGCTGGGTATACCTTCTATCTCAGATCCAAGGGCAAAGTGTTTGTTGCTAAAAACGGGTCCTTTCTCGAGAAAGAGTTTCTCTCGAAAGAATTGAGTGGGAGGAAGGTAGAACTAGATGAGGTTATTGAACCGTCACTTCAGTTGGAAAGTAGCACGACGCAGAAAGATGTTTTTGTGGCGCCTACACCGAATGAAGAGGAAGTTAATGATGATGATCATGACACTTCGGATCAAGTTACTACCAAACGTCGTAGGCTGACAAGAAATCGTACTGCCTCTGAGTGGTACGTCAATCCTTTCTTGGAGGTCATGTTGTTAGACAACAGTGAACCTACAAGCTATGAAGAAGCGATGGTGGGCCCGAATTCCAACAAATGGCTAGTAGCCATGAAATCCGAGAAAGGATCCATGTATGAAAACCAAGTATGGACTTTGGTAGACTTGCCCGTTGAACGGCAGGCCGTTGAGTACAAATGGACCTTTAAGAAGAAGACAGACGCTGATGGTAAATGTCACCATTTATAAAGCTCGACTTGTCGCAAAGAAGTTTCCAACAAGTTCAAGGAGTTGACTACGATGAGACTTTCTCACCCGTAGCGATGCTAAAAGTCTGTTGGAATTATGTTAGCAGTTGCTGCATTTTTCGATTATGAAATCTGGCAGATGGATGTCAAAACATCGTTTCCATAACGGTTTCCTTGAGGAAAGGTTGTATGTGATACAACCGGAAGGTTTTGTCAGTCCTAAGGATGATAAAATATATGCAAGCTCCAGTGATCCTTCTATGGACTGGAGCAAGCATCTCAAAGTTGGAATATACGCTTTGATGAGATGATCAAAGTTTTTGGGTCTGTACAAAGTTTATGAGAAATTTGTATTTACAATAAAGTGAGTGGGAGCACTATAGAATTTCTGATAAGTATATGTGAATGACATATTGTTGATCGGAAATGATGTAGAATTTCTAGAACGCATAAAGGGTTGTTTGAAAGGAGTTTTTCAAAGGAAGACTTGGAATGAAGCTACTTAAATATTGGGCATCAGGATCTATAGAGATAGATCAAGACGTCTGATAAGACTTTCAATGAGTACATACCTTGACAAGTTTTTGAAAGAGTTCAAAATGGATCAGTCAAAGAAAGAGTTCTTGCCTGATTTGTAAGGTGTGGAGTTGAGTGAGACTCAAAGCTCGACCACGGCAGAAGAAAGAGAAAGGACGAAGGTCGTCCCATATGCCTTATCCATAGGCTCTATATAGTATGCCATGCTGTGTACCGCACCTGGTGTGTGCCTTATCATGAGTCTATCAAGGGGTACAAGAGTGGTCCAGGAGTGGATCACTAGACAGCGGTCAAAATTATCCTTAGTAACTAGAGGACTAAGGAAATGTTTCTCGATTATGGAGGTGATAAAGAGTTCGTCGTAAAGGGTTACGTCGATGCAAGCTTTAACACCAATCCGGATGACTCTAAGTACTAGTCCGGATACGTATAGTGGAGCAGTCATTTGGGATAGCTCCAAGTGAAGCATGGTAGCAGCATCTACAATATGTCATAGAGATTTACAAAGTACACACGCATCTGAATGTTACAGACCCGTTGACTAAAACCTCTCTCACAAGCAAAACATGATCGAACCCCAGAACTCATTGGGTGTTAGATTCATAAACAATGTAAATCACATAGCGATGTGAGCTAGATTATTGACTCTAGTGCAAGTGGGAGACTATTGGAAATATGCCCTAGAGGCAATAATAATATAGTTATTATCATATTTCCTTGTTCATGATAATCGTTTATTATCCATGCTATAATTGTATTGATTGGAAACTCAAATACATGTGTGGGTACATAGACAACACCGTGTCCCTAGTATGCCTCTAATAGACTAGCTCGTTGAACAAAGATGGTCAAGGTTTCCTAGCCATAGACATGAGATGTCATTTGATAACGGGATCACATCATTAGGAGAATGATGTGATGGACAAGACCCAAACTATGAACGTAGCATATGATCGTGTCGGTTTATTGCTATTGTTTTCTGCATGTCAAGTATCTGTTCCTATGACCATGAGATCATGCAACTCACTGACACCGGAGGAATACCTTGTGTGTATCAAACGTCGCAACGTAACTGGGTGACTATAAAGATGCTCTACAGGTATCTCCGAGGGTGTCTCTTGAGCTGGCATGGATCGAGACTGGGATTTGTTACTCCATGTGACGGAGAGGTATCTCAGAGCCCACTCGGTAATACAACATCACAATAAGCCTTGCAAGCAAAGTGACTAAAGAGTTAACCACGGATCTTGTATTACGGAACGAGTAAAGAGACTTGCCGGTAACGAGATTGAACTACGTATAGAGATTCCGACGATCGGATCTCGGGCAAGTAACATACCGAAGAACAAAGGGAACATCATACGAGATTAACTAAATCCTTGACATAGAGGTTCAACCGATAAAGATCTTCGTAGAATATGTGGGAGCCAATATGGGCATCCAGGTCCCGCTATTGGTTATTGACCGTAGAGGTGTCTCGGTCATGTCTACATAGTTCTCGAACCCGTAGGGTCTGCACACTTAGCGTTCGGTGACGTTTCGGTAGTATTGAGTTATGTATGTTGATGACCGAAGGTTGTTCGGAGTCCAACTCCCCCCCCCCCTTGGCTGCGCCCTAGGGCTTGGAGGGGCTGATCTCCACGCCCCTCCACCTATATATAGAGGGGAGGGGGCGCCCCAAGAGTACACACGAAGCCCTTGGCGCCCCTCTCTCTCCCTAGATCGTTTTCTCCTTCGTTCGCGGTTTCGGCAGCGCTACGCGTAGCCCTGCCGGGATAGCACCACCACCACTGCCACCACGCCGTCGTTTTGCCGGAGAACTCATCTACCTCTCCATTCTCCCTTGCTAGATCAAGAAGGCGGAGATCGTCATCAAGCTGTACGTGTGCTGAACGCGGAGGTGCCGTCCTTTCGGCGCTAGATCGGGACGGATCGTGATTGGATCGCGGGACGGCTTGCGATCTGGATCGCGAAGACGTTCGACTACATCAACCGTGTTTCTTAACGCTTCCCGCTTAGCGATCTACAAGGGTATGTAGATCCACTCTCCCTCTCGTAGATGCTCATCACCATGGATAGATCTTGCGTGTGCGTAGGAAATTTTTTGTTTCCCATGCAACGTTCCCCAACATATGTTTAGCACTTGACTTTGTTGAGCATAGATCCATCTACTTCCTTCTCCCTAGGAGTTGACCACCTATTTGAGATAAGATCCAAAGTGGATGCCAAGGCCCCTATCAAGGGAAGATCCCACGGGATACCAAGACCTCATCTCCTCCGGAGTGAGACGACTATCGGTTACTTGTATCTCCTTGTTGACTTTGATCCATGTACCTCTTGTGTTTGAGTGGATTTAGTGGATGTGTGATCGGAGATTGTTCTTGAGTTTGTGTTTTCTCTCATGATTTCTCCCTTTTCCCCCTCCAAGTGTGAAAAGATCGACACACACGGGTGTGCCCCGTATCATATTGGTATCATGAGCCACGTTGATTCACACCTTGGAGTCCCTCCCTCCACTTTCTAGCCGAATTTTGTTTCGTTTGGACCTAATTTCGAAAATTCCCACAAAATAGCCCTACCAAATTTTCTTGAATTCGTTGGATTTGAGGAGATTTTGTTGATTTGGATCCATGGATTTCGTTGTGGATAGGTAGATCTAGTGCTTCCCCACCATCCCCATCATTTTTCACTGCCAAATCGCCCCAATTTTGAGGGGAAAAATCGTGTTCATCATCTTGTTCATAGGGATCCTGAGATTGGATCTGGATTTGGGAGGCCCGGACATCCGGCCCGAGTGCCCCGGACATCCGGCCCAGGCAGCCCGAACATCTGGCCCCTGGAGAACAGCAAAGCCGTTTTGCCTCTTTTTGGCAGATTTTTGTTCCGTTCCGCCATTTCTTCCGCAACAACCCATCATTTCTTCCACAACCCATTTGCATTTGAGATTTTGAGTCGCGAGCTTCGCCACTTCCTAAGGTATTTTGGCTAATTAAGAGTGGTTCTTCATCGACATCGCCACTCATCATCGCTCCGGATCGTCGCCAACCACCTCTACATTGACGCTTCACCGTAAGCAAGGACTTTAACCGCGACAAACTCTACCCTTGCCATTGCATTGTTACCCCGAGCCTATTCGTGTTACTTGCCTATCGAGACTACCATTGAGTATTGTCAGGCTACGCTACTTGTGCACTTTAGTGATACATACTCCGCATAGCTCAAATTGCGTGCATATTGTTGGGGAACGTTGCATGGGAAACAAAAAATTTCCTACGCACACACAAGATCTATCCATGGTGATGAGCATCTACGAGAGGGAGAGTGGATCTACATACCCTTGTAGATCGCTAAGCAGGAAGCGTAAAGAAACGCGGTTGATGTAGTCGAACGTCTTCGTGATCCAAATCGCAAGCCGTCCCGCAATCCAATCACGATCTAGCGCCGAACGGACGGCACCTCCGCGTTCAGCACACGTACAGCTCAATGATGATCTCCGCCTCCTTGATCCAGCTTAGAGATCGGAGAGGTAGATGAGTTCTCCAGCAACACGATGGCGTGGTGGCGATGGTGGTCGTGCTATCCCGGCAGGGCTACGCCTGGCGCTACCGAAACCGCAAACGGAGGAGAAAACGATCTAGGGAGAGAGAGGGGCGCCAAGGGCTTCGTGTGTCCTCTTGGGGTGCCCCCTCCCCTCTATATATAGGTGGAGGGGCGTGGAGATCAGCCCCTCCAAGCTCTAGGGCGCAGCCAAAGGGGAGGAGTTGGACTCCTAGTCCAATTCCCTCCCTTTCCATAAATAGGTGGACTTTCCACCTCTCCCAAGCCACATGGGCCTTGAGGGACTTGTGCGCCTGGCCCATTATGGCCAGGGCGCCTCCCCTCAGCCCATGCAAACCCTTGGGATGTGGTGGAACCCTTGTTGGACTTCCGTACTCCTCCGGAAGTTTCCGGAACCTTCTAGAAGCTTCCCGGTACAATACCTGAAAAACCTGAAACTTTTCCGGTCGCCAAAATATGACTTCCCATATATAAATCTTTACCCCCAGACCATTCTGGAACTCATCGTGATGTCCGGGATCTCATCCGGGACTCCGAACAACCTTCGGTCACCAACACATATATCTCAATACTATCGAAACGTCACCGAACGTTAAGTGTGCAGACCCTGCGGGTTCGAGAACTCTCTAGACATGACCGAGACACCTCTACGGTCAATAACCAATAGGGGTACCTGGATGCCCATATTGGTTCCTACATATTCTACGAAGATCTTTATCGGTTGAACCTCTATGTCAAGGATTCAGTTAATCCCGTATGCTGTTCCCTTTGTTCTTCGATATGTTACTTGCCCGAGATTTGATCGTCGGTATCTCTATACCTAGTTCAATCTCGTTACCGGCAAGTCTCTTTACTCGTTCCGTAATACAAGATCCCGTGGCTAACTCTTTAGTCACTTTGCTTGCAAGGGTTATTGTGATGTTGTATTACCGAGTGGGCCCTGAGATACCTCTTCGTCATACAGAGTAACAAATCCCAGTCTCGATCAATGCCAGCTCAACAGACACCTTCGGAGATACCTGTAGAGCATCTTTATAGTCACCCAGTTACGTTGTGACGTTTGATACACACAAGGTATTCCTCTGGTGTCAGTGAGTTGCATGATCTCATGGTCATAGGAACAGATACTTGACATGCAGAAAACAATAGCAATAAACTGACATGATCATATGCTACGTTCATAGTTTGGGTCTTGTCCATCACATCATTCTCCTAATGATGTGATCCCATTATCAAATGACATCTCATGTCTATGGCTAGGAAACCTTAACCATCTTTTATCAATGAGCTAGTCTACTAGAGGCATACTAGGGACACAGTGTTGTCTATGTATCCACACATGCATTTGAGTTTCCAATCAATACAATTATAGCATGGATAATAAACGATTATCATGAACAAGGAAATATAATAATAACCATTTTATTATTGCCTCGAGGGCATATTTCCAATAGTCTCCCACTTGCACTAGAGTCAATAATCTAGCTCACATCGCTATGTGATTTACATTGTTATGAATCTAACACCCAATGAGTTCTGGGGTTCGATCCTGTTTTGCATGTGAGAGAGGTTTTATTCAACGGTCTGCAACATTCAGATCCGTGTGTTCTTTATATGTCATACTGCAGATGCTACCACGCTCCACTTGGAGCTATTCCAAATGGTTGCTCCACTATACGTATCCGGATTGCTACTCAGAGTCATCCGGATAGGTGTCAAAGCTTGCATCGACGTAACCCTTTACGACGAACTCTTTATCACTTCCATAACCGAGAAACATTTCCTTAGTCCTCTAGTTACTAAGGATAATTTTGACCGTTGTCCAGTGATCCACTCCTGGACCACTCTTGTACCCCTTGACAGACTCATGGCAAGGCACACACTAGGTGCGGTACACAGCATGGCATACTATATAGGGCCTATGGATAAGGAATAGGGGACAACCTTCGTCCTTTCTCTTTCTTCTGCCGTGGTTGAGCTTTGAGTCTCACTCAACTCCACACCTTACAAATCTGGCAAGAACTCTTTCTTTGACTGATCCATTTTGAACTCTTTCAAAATCTTGTCAAGGTATGTACTCATTGAAGGTCTTATCAAGCGTCTTGATCTATCTCTATAGATCTCGATGCCCAACAATTAAGTAGCTCTATCCAGGTCTTCCTTTGAAAAACTCCGTTCAAACAACCATTTATGCTTTCCAGAAATTCTACATCATTTCCGATCAACAATATGTCAACCACATATACTTATCAGAAATTTTATAGTGCTCCCACTCACTTTCTTGTAAATACAAGTTTCTCATAAACTTTGTTTAAACCCAAAAACTTTGATCACCTCATCAAAGCGTATATTCCAACTCCGAGATGCTCGCTCCATCCCATAGAAGGATTGCTGGAGCTTGCACACCTTTTAGCATCCTTAGGACTGACAAAACCTTCTGGTTGTATCACATACAACCTTTCCTCAAGGAAACTATTAAGGAAACGATGTTTTGACATCCATCTGCCAGATTTCATAATTGAAAAATGCAGCAACTGCTAACATAATCCCAACAGACTTTAGCATCGCTATGGGTGAGAAAATCTCATCGTAGTCAACTCCTTGAACTTGTGAAAAACCCTTTGCCACAAGTCGAGCTTTATAGACGGTGGCATTACCGTCCGCATCCGTCTTCCTTTTAAAGATCCATTTGTTCTGAATGGCCTTTCGCCCTTCAGGTAATACTTCCAAAGCCCATACTTTGTTTTCATACATGGATCCCATCTCGGATTTCATGGCCTCTAACCATTTCTCGGAATCCGGGCCCATCATCGCTTCTCCATAGCTCGTAGGTTCATCGTTGTCCAACAACATGACCTCTAAGACAGGGTTGTCGTACCACTCAGGAGCAGTACGCGTCCTTGTCGACCTACGAGGTTCGATAGTAACTTGATCCGAAGCTTCATGATCATCATCATTAACTTCCTCTTCATCTAACGTAGGCTCCACAGAAACAAATTTCTGCGCTGTGCTACTCTCTGGTTGAAACAAAGGTTCAACAACCTCATCAAGTTCTATCTTCCTCCCACTCAATTCTTTCGAGAGAAACTCTTTCTCGAGAAAGGACCCGTTTTAGCAACAAACACTTTGCCCTTGGATCTGAGATTGAAGGTATACCCAACTATTTCCTTAGGGTATCCTATGAAGATGCACCTTTCCGCTTTGGGTTCGAGCTTATCAGACACAAGCGTCGCATTCCCAAACTCTGAGAAATGACAGCTTAGGTTTCTGCCAAACCAAAATTCATACGGTGTCATCTCAACGGACTTAGATGGTGCCCTTATTTAAAGTGAATGTAGTTGTCTCTAATGCATAACCCCAAAACGATAGTGGCAAAATGATAAGAGACATCATAGTACGCACCATATCCAATAGAGCACGACTACGACGTTCGGACACACCATCACACTATGGTGTTCCAGGTGGCGTAAGTTGTGAAACAATTTCCACATTGTCTTAAGTTGCATACCAAACTCGTAACTAAGATATTTACCTCCACGATCATATCATAGACATTTTATCTTCTTGTCACGATGATCTCAAACTTCACTCTGAATTTGTTTGAACTTTTCAAACGTTTCAGACTTGTGTTTCATTAAGTAAATATCCCCATATCTACTCAAATCATCAGTGAAGGTAAGAAAATAGCCATATCCACCGCACGCTTCAACATTAATTGGACCGCATACATCAACATGTATCATTTCCAATAAGTCACTTGCCCGCTCCATTAAGTCGGAAAACGGGGTTTTAGTCATCTTGCCCAAGAGGCATGGTCCGCATTTTTCAACTGATTCGAAATCGAGTGAGTCCAAAGATCCATCAGCATGGAGTTTCTGCATGCGTTTTACACCAATATGACCTTTAGCGGCAGTGCCACAAGTATGTGGTACTATCATTATTAACTTTGCATCTTTTGGCATCAATATTATGAAAATGTGTAACACTATGATCAAGATTCAATAAACCATTCTCATTGGGTGCATGACCATTGAAGGTATTATTCATGTAAACAGAATAGCCATTATTCTCTAACTTAAATGAATAACCGTATTGCAATAAACATGATCTAATCACGTTCATGCTCAACGCAAACACCAAATAACATTTATTTAGGTTCATCACTAATCCCGAAAGTAGAGAGAGCGTGCGATGGTGATCACATCAACCTTGGAAGTACTTCCAACACTCATCGTCACCTCACCCTTAGCTAGCCTCCGTTTAATCCATAGCTTTTATTTTGAGTTACTAACATTTAGCAACCAAACCAGTATCCAATACCCAAGTGCTACTAGGAGTACCAGTAAGGTACACATCAATAACACGTATATCAAATATACTTCTGTCGACGTTGCCAGCCTTCTTATCTACCAAGTATCTAGGGTTGTTCCGCTTCAGCGACCGTTCTCCTCATAATGTAAGCACTTAGTCTCGGGTTTGGGTTCAACCTTGGCTTTCTTCACTGGAGCAGCAACTGACTTGCCATCCATGAAGTTTCCCTCCTTGCCCTTGCCCTTCTCGAAACTAGTGGTTTCACTAACCATCAACACTTGATGCTCCTTCTTGATTTCTACCTTCAAGGTGTCAAACATCGCGAATAGCTCAGGGATCATTATTTCCATCCCTGGCATTTTATAGTTCATCACGAACCTCTAGTAGCTTAGTGACAGTGACTTGGAGAACTATATCAATCACTATCTTATCTGGAAGATCAACTCCCACTCGATTCAAGCGATTGTAGCACCCAGATAATCTGAGCACATGCTCACCGATTGAGCTATTCTCCTTCATCTTGCAGGCAAAGAATCTTGTTGGAGGTCTCATACCTCTCAACACGGGCACGAGCCTGAGATCCCAATTTCAGCTCTTAGAACATCTCAAATGTTCCGTGACGTTCAAAACGTTTTGGAGCCTCAATTCTAAGCCGTAATGTATGACGCACTGAACTATCAAGTAGTCATCAAAACGTGCATGTCAGGTGTTCACAACATCTACAAACGACGCTTGAGGGGTTGGCGCACCGAGCGGTGCATTAAGGCCATAAGCCTTCTGTGCACCAATGAGGACAATTCTCAGATCACGGACCCAGTCCGCATTATTGCTACCATCATCTTTCAATTCTATTTTCTCTAGGAACGTATAAAAAACAGGGGAGCTACAGCGCGAGCTATTGATCTACATAATTTGCAAAGTCACTTTGACTATCTTCATGATAATGAGTTCAATTAATCATATTACTTAAGAACTCCCACTCAAATTGACATCCCTCTGGTCATTCGAGTGTCACATGATCCAAATTCACCAACCCAAGTCCGATCATCATGTGAGATGAGGTGGTTTCAATGGTGAACATCTCCATGTTGATCATATCTACTATATGACTCATGTTTGACCTTTCGGTCTCTTGTGTTCCGAGGTCATGTCTGTACATGCTAGGCTCGTCAAGTTTAACCCGAGTGTTCCGCATGTGCAACACTGGCTTGCACCCGTTGTATGCGAACGTAGAGTCTATCACACCCGATCATCACGTGGTGTCTCGAAACGACGAACTTTCGCAACGGTGCACACTCGGGGAGAACACAATTTTATCTTGAAATTTTAGTGAGGGATCACCTTATAATGCTACCGTCGTCCTAAGCAAAATAAGATGCATAAAAGGATTAACATCACATGCAAATCATAAGTGACATGATATGCCCATGAACTTGTGCTTTTGATCTCCATCTCCAAAGCACCGGCATGATCTCCATCGTCACCGGCATAACACCATGATCTCCATCATCTTGATCTCCATCAACGTGTCGCCATGAGGTTGTCGCGCCAACTGTTGCTTCTATGACTCTTGCTAACTCATAGCGATAAAGTAAAGCAAAAACGGCGAAAATAAATTAAAGACAACCCTATGGCTCCTGCCGGTTGCCGTACTCATCGACATGCAAGTCGTGATATTCTATACAAAACATGATCATCTCATACATCACATATATCTCATCATGTAATTGGCCATATCACATCACAACATACCCTGCAAAAACAAGTTAGACGTCCTCTAATTGTTGTTGCATGTTTTACGTGGCTGCTACGGGTATCTAGCAATAACGATTCTTACCTATGCATAAACCACAATGGTGATACACAAATTGCTTTTCAACCTTCTCAAGGACCGCCTTTGTCGAATCCGATCCAACTAAACTGGGAGAGACAGACACCCGCCAGCCATCTTTATGCAACAAAGTTACATGTCAGTTGATGGAACCGGTCTCTCGTAAGCGTAAGAGTAAGGTTGGTCCGGGCCGCTTCATCCCACAATACCGCTGAATCAAGAAAAGACCAAGGGAGGAAGCAATCTGAGCATCAATGCCCACAAACTCCTTTGTGTTCTACTCGTGATCTCATCTACACATAGACCTAGCTCTGATACCACTGTTGGGGAACGTTGCATGGGAAACAAAAAATTTCCTACGCACACACAAGATCTATCCATGGTGATGAGCATCTACGAGAGGGAGAGTGGATCTACATACCCTTGTAGATCGCTAAGCAGGAAGCGTTGATGTAGTCGAACGTCTTCGCGATCCAAATCGCAAGCCGTACCGCGATCCAATCACGATCTAGCGCCGAACAGACGGCACCTCCGCGTTCAGCACACGTACAGCTCGATGACGATCTCCGCCTCCTTGATCCAGCAAGGGAGAGTGGAGAGGTAGATGAGTTCTCCAGCAACACGACGGCGTGGTGGCGATGGTGGTGGTGCTATCCCGGCTGGGCTACGCCTAGCACTACCGAAACCGCGAACGGAGGAGAAAACGATCTAGGGAGAGAGAGGGGCGCCAAGGGCTTCGTGTGTCCTCTTGGGGTGCCCCCTCCCCTCTATATATAGGTGGAAGGGCGTGGAGATCAGCCCCTCCAAGCCCTAGGGCGCAGCCAAGGGGGAGGAGTTGGACTCCTAGTCCAATTCCCTCCCTTTCCATAAACAGGTGGACTTTCCACCTCTCCCTAGCCACATGTGCCTTGAGGGACTTGTGCGCCTGGCCCATTATGGCCAGGGCGCCTCCCCTCAGCCCATGCAAACCCTTGGGACGTGGTGGAACCCTTGGTAGACTTCCGTACTCCTCCGGAAGTTTCCAGAACCTTCTAGAAGCTTCCCGGTACAATACCGGAAAAACCCGAAACTTTTCCGGTCGCCAAAATATGACTTCCCATATATAAATCTTTACCTCTGGACCATTCCGGAACTCCTCGTGACGTCCGGGATCTCATCCGGGACTTCGAACAACCTTCAGTCACCAACACATATATCTCAATACTACCGAAACGTAACCGAACGTTAAGTGTGCAGACCCTGCGGGTTCGAGAACTATGTATACATGACCGAGACACCTTTACAGTTAATAACCAATAGCGAGACCTGGATGCCCATATTGGTTCCTACATATTCTACGAATATCTTTATCGGTTGAACCTCTATGTCAAGGATTCAGTTAATCCCGTATGTTGTTCCCTTTGTTCTTCGGTATGTTACTTGCCCGAGATTTGATCGTCGGTATCTCTATACCTAGTTCAATCTCGTTACCGGCAAGTCTCTTTACTCGTTCCGTAATACAAGATCCCGTGGCTAACTCTTTAGTCACTTTGCTTGCAAGGCATATTGTGATGTTGTATTACCGAGTGGGCCCTGAGATACCTCTCCATCACACGGAGTAACAAATCCCAGTGTCGATCCATGCCAGCTCAACAGACACCTTCGGAGATACCTGTAGAGCATCTTTATAGTCACCCAGTTACGTTGTGACGTTTGATACACACAAGGTATTCCTCCGGTGTCAGCGAGTTGCATGATCTCATGGTCATAGGAACAGATACTTGACATGCAGAATACAATAGCAATAAACTGACATGGTCATACGCTACGTTCATAGTTTGGGTATTGTCCATCACATCATTCTCCTAATGATGTGATCCCGTTATCAAATGACATCTCATGTCTATGGCTAGGAAACCTTAACCATCTTTGATCAACGAGCTAGTCTACTAGAGGCATACTAGGGACACAGTGTTGTCTATGTATCCACACATGCATTTGAGTTTCCAATCAATACAATTATAGCATGGATAATAAACGATTATCATGAACAAGGAAATATAATAATAACCATTTTATTATTGCCTCTAGGGCATATTTCCAACACATATATCATAGTATCATTTGGTATCATCTTGGTGTTCACATAGTACCCGCATACATAATAGTTATCTTGGTGTGCACGTCCTCCATTGTGACCATACAAAACATCATCACAAAAGAAAGAGAAGCAAAGCTTTTAAGCAAGAGAAAAAGAGGAATAGCATCCCCAATTTTGCATATCATACTTGATCATCTTGGATAACTTGAGCGAGTGACACGTGCCTCATACATACAGAGCAAGTCGGGAATAAGAAGACAACACGTTTTGTTTCTTATAGGTTGTGCACAAGTTCGTATCACGCCCATTTGAGCAATCGTGCTAGCTTCTCTCTTGTGTTGTGCAACGCGAGCGTTTTCCATGGATTCCAGATTTTGGCTCATCCTTGGTTGCACGACCCGACTTATCTATCCATGCGTGTGTTTCCGTGTATACTCATTGATATTGAACTACATTGTCTTACTTGCGAACTTGCGAATCTTTTTCAACATTATTGAATCTTATCTTTCGGATTGCTTGAAATTTGTGCCACTATCCTAACCAAGCTCCTACATAAGACTTAATTGTGTAGGTGTGAGAAGGACGATCTTCCGTACCAATTCTACTACTTCCACATTTGCATATTGAGTGACCCTTGATCCATTTTCAACTTGTGGAACGGTAATTGATATTGTCGTCTCATTCTGCCACTTATATCTACTTGAGTGCTATGGATAGGTCGGGCATCCACAACCCGGCATTTGAGGAACAAGAGGACGACGCAACTTCCTACATCACCAAGCTACAATTCTTCGGCGCGCAAAAGGAAATGCGCCAATCGCATGATGTCTTGAACGACCGCATCGAGCAACTCATCACCGACGTACGCGAATCCGAAATGCGCACTAGGGACTACCTCAACACCAAGCTCTCCAGCCAAATAGAGGAAATTCATGACTTGATGGTCAAGAGCGCTTCTTCTACATCAACATCGTCAAGACGGCGCCACTCAAGTCGTTACTCATCGGAGTACTCTTGCGACAAGAGTCCACCTCGAGCATGTCCTCATCACCGAGATGACCGCTCTGGTCCAAGTTCACACCAAGGCCACCAACGTCAAGCTTCGGAGAATCCCTTCCATGGCAATGGACTACAAGATCGACTTCGCGAGCGTGCTCGACGTCAACAACAAGAACTAGAAGCATTGGAACAAGAACGCCAACAACAACGCAATGAAGAAGAACAACGTCTCCGCGAAGAACAAGCGCTTGAAGCCCAACGTGCACTCCGTGATGCAACTCGTGCTTTGGAGGAACGCAACCGTCAAGCACGTCAAGAACAAGAAGCACTTTGCCGCGAATGACAAGAAGAAGCCAATCTCCAAGAGGAGCACCAAGAAAGGCGAAACAGAGTGCGTCCACCTCGTCGCCGTCCTCAAGCTCATCATGACGAATCCGAGGACAAAGATGATCAAGGACAAGAACATCGTCAACAAGCCCACGACAACGAGGCTCCACATCCAAGACATAGACTTTGGCATCACCACCACAACGATGAACAACGCTTCAGCAAGCTCAAGTTCACAATGCCAAAGTTCTTCGAAAGCAATGATCCCGAAGACTACCTATCATGGGTGCCCAAAGTTCTCACAATGCCAAAGTTCTCAAGCTCAAGCTCAAGTTCACAATGCTAAAGATTTTCCATATCCACAACTATGACAAAGAGAAGAAGATCGCCATGGCTTCACTCAAATTCTAAGACTACGCCCTTATTTGGTGGGAACAAGTGATCGAGCGAAGAAGAGAAAGAGGTGAACCTCCTATCAACACTTGGGCCCAAATGAAGGACCTCATGAGAGCTCGTTTTGTGCCTACACACTATAACTGGGATCTCTTCAAGAAGCTACAACAACTCAAACAAGGTACCAAGTCGGTAGGAGAGTACTATCAAGAGATGGAAATTGCTATGATCCGAGCAAATGTCAAGGAATATGACTAGCAAACAATGGCACGTTTCTTGAATGTCCTCAACTACCAAGTCAAGAAAATCGCGGACTTCCAGCCATATTCCAACTTACTTGAACTCGTACATCAAGCAACCAAGGAGGAACGCCAAGTGCAAGACGACTACAAGTACTCCAAGTTCTCTTCCAAGACCTACGGTTCAAGTGCTCAAGCTACTACGATAACGAGGCCTTCAACTATGAAAGCTACTACGACTACCTGCAACAAGTTGAGCTACAAGGACAAGACGACTTTGTCAAGCCGACCTACTACAAGCAACTACAAATCGAGAGCCTCATCCTCTACACCGACACCGGATGCTACCGCTAAGTCTAGCTCCATCAAGTGTTTCACGTGCCAAGGCCGAGGCCACAAGACTTACGAGTGTCCAACAAAACGCACCATGATCCTTCAAGATGATGGCACCTATGACTCTATGAGTGATGGCGAGATGGAAGCATTGGAGTACGTGACCATGCATCGTCAAGTCAATGAAGATGACGATTTGCAAATCTTTTGCAACAATGATCCGAGCCCCGCTCTCATTGTCTCCAAGGTTTTGACACTTCAACAACAAGAACACGAGGACCAACGTTGCCACATCTTCTATACCAAGGCGGGCATCCAAAGAAAATCCGTCAAGGTCATCATCAACGGCGGAAGTTGCCACAATTTGGCAAGTGAGGACCTTTGTTCCAAGCTCCAATTGGTCAGGAAGAAGCACCCTCGCCCCTACAAGGTCCAATGGCTAATTGATTCCGGCACCCTCCAAGTTGAACACACTGTGGAAGTTTCCTTCAAGATAGGCGCTTATGAAGACACTTTGGAGTGTGATGTGGTTCCCATGTACGTTTGCCACCTTCTCCTTGGTAGACCTTGGCAATTCGACTGTGGCATCATCCACAACGGTCGGACCAATCACTATAGCTTCAAGATGAAGGGCAAGCAATATGTACTTCAACCAATGACTCCAAGTCAAGTCTTCACCAGCAAACACGCTTCAACCTATCATGGAGACAAGAGTGAGAGAGCGATCCACCTCAAAGAGAGTGAGATTCAAAAGCCAAACTTGAGTGACTCAACAATGAGGGACATAAGTGATAATTCTTTTAGCCACCAAAAGAGATTTGAGGGATGTGAGTGAGATCCCATTGACCGTTCTTCACTATGTACCTGTGTGCAAAGATGATGTCATTCGGACTAACCCTTCACAACATCTTCCTCTTGTGTTATCTCGTTTGTTGCAGGAATTTAAAGATATTTTCCCCGATGAGCTACCTCCGGGACTACCACCAAAATGAGGGATCGAACACCGCAACGACCTCATCCCCGGAGCACCGCTTCCTAACAAGGCACCCTACCGTGTCAACCCCGAAGAAACAAAGGAGATACAAAGGCAAGTCCAAAAACTCCTAGATAAAGGGCATGTACGTGAGAGTTCGAGTCCTTGTGTGGTTCCGGTGATACTAGTACCTAAGCAAGATGGTAGAATGTGCATGTGTTCCGATTGCCATCCTATCAACACTATAACCATTCGATATCGCCACCCCATTCCTCGCCTAGATGATATGCTAGATGAACTTAGTGGTGCCACTATATTTTCCGATTGACTCAAAAAGTGGTTACTATTAAATACGCATACAAGAGGGTGATGAGTGGAAAATGGCGTTCAAGACTAAGTTTGATCTCTATGAATGGCTAGTGATGGTTATGGGCTTATCCGAAGCACTGGGTACATTTATGTGTGTTATGGATTACGTCTTACGACCCCTAATTGGATATTGTGTTGTGGTCTATTTTGATGACATTCTTGTTTTTAGCAAGTCTCTTGAGGAGCATGCTACCCACGTTAGAGAAGTCTTGCAAATTCTTAGGAAAGATCAACTTTATGCAAACATGGAGAAATGCACATTTGGTGTTGACAAGGTCGTTTTCCTAGGATTTGTGGTATCTTCTAAGGGTGTTCATGTAGATGAAACTAAAATTGATGCTATTAAAACTTGGCCTACACCCACAAATTTGCAACAAGTGTGTAGTTTCCTAGGACTAGCCGGTTTCTATCGTCGTTTTGTCAAGGACTTTAGCACTATTGCATCTCCTCTACATGCTTTGAGCAAGAAGAATGCACCATTTATTTGGGGACCTTCCCAAGACACCGCATTCCATGAGGTTAAAAATTTGCTCACTCATGCACCTTTGCTTGCTTTGCCTAACTTTGATAAAACATTTGAAGTGCATTGTGATGCTAGTGGTAATGGAATAGGTGGTGTGCTAATGCAAGAGAAGCGCCCAATTGCGTACTTTAGTGAGAAACTTTCCGGCGCTCAACTTAACTATCCCATATATGATAAAGAATTGTATGCTTCGTTGAGAGTTTTACATGTTTGGGAGCATTATTTGCGACCTCATGAGTTTGTCATTCATACCGATCACAAAACTCTCAAGTACCTTAAAGGTCAAACTAAGTTGAACAAGTGGCATGCCAAATGGAGTGAGTTCATTGAGTCTTTTCCTTATGTCATCAAGTACATTAAGGGTAGAGAAAACGTTGTGGCGGATGCTCTTTCCCGCAAATGCATGCTAGTTACTCAACTTGAACTGAATGCTATTGGTTTTGAGCATATCAAAGGTTTGTATGGGCATGATGTTTCCTTTGCTACTCATATGCTAAGTGCCAAGTGAAATCTTGTTGGGAGAACTACTACATGAAAGATGGCTATCTTATGCGCACTAACAAACTTTGTATACCCGAGTCTTCTCTTCGTTTGTTGCTTTTGCACGAGGCTCACGGTGGTGGACTGATGGGTCACTCTGTACGCAACAAGACGTATGCCACACTATCCAACAAGTACTCTTGGCCCAAGATGTTTCGTGATGTCGCACGCTTCACCAACCGATGCTCTACATGCCGCAAAGCTAAGTCTAAAGCTCAATACCATGGTGTTTAGATGCCTCTTCCTATACCTTTCCAACCTTGGGAAGACATTTGTATGGATTTCATGCTTGGTTTGCCACGAACAAAAAATGGCCATGATTCCATTTTTGCCGTTGTGGATCGTTTTTCCAAGATGACTCATTTCATTCCATGTCATAAGATCGACGATGCTTCACATATTGCAAATCTCTTTTGTAGGGACATCTTGCGACTACACGGCATCCCCAAGACCATTGTCTCGGATCGTGACGTCAAGTTCCTAAGCTACTTTTGGAAGACCTTATTATGAGCCAAGCTCGGAATAAAGATACTATTCTCTTCGGCCTACCATCCACAAACCGATGGCCAAACGGAGGTGACGAACCGGACGCTATCTACTCTCCTACGCGTGTTGATCAAGAAGAACATCAAGGAATGGGAAGAATTCCTGCCGATCGCCGAGTACGCCTACAATCGCGCACGTCACTCCACCACCGGCAAGTCAACTTTCGAAGTGGTCTATGGCTTCAACCCTTTGTCCACATTGGACATCCTTCCGCTACCACTCCAAGAACGCGTCAATATGGACGCAAGTTCAAGGGCAAGCTACATCAAGAAGATGCATGAGGATACAAGGCCCACGATCGAACGTCAAGTGGAACGCGTCTCCAACAAGCGCAACATCAAGAAGAAACCCATGGTATTCAAGCCCGGTGACCTTCGCAAGGACCATTTCCCTGCCGAGCAAAAGTCCAAGATACTTCCTCGAGCTGATGGGCCCTTCAAGGTGTTGGCACGCTACAACAACAATGCCTACAAGATCGACATTCCATGCGACAAGTACACTGTGAGCGACACATTTAACGTCACGGACCTTTCTCCTTTCCATGGTGATGAAGATCTTGATCCAAGGACGGATCTCTCACAAGGGGGGGGGAGATGATGCGGAGCATCCCATGGTCATCCCCATGGACCCATCTTCTACTACACAAGCTCCAAAGGGTCCTATGACAAGAGCCCGTGCACGTGCGATCCAAGACGAGGTGACTTCTCTCCTACTCGATTCTCCTTTGCATGTTCATGGAACTTGGATGCTACCTCAAGCGGAGATTCTATGCATGCTCAGGTACCATGAAGTCGGCCTAGAAGATACTCGGAGTGAGGGGCAAGCCCCCATGGATATGGACACAGAGAAGGATGGACTAGAGCGACAAAAGAAGGCAAGAACACCTTCTAGGCACCGGACATCCGGCCAAGGCCCCGGACATCCGGCCCCTGGAGGCTGCACCAGCGCCAAGGACCAACAGCTGAAGCTACAGGTGCCGGACATCCGGCCGTGGTCCGGACATCCGGCCCCACCCCGGATATCCAGCACTCGTCCCCGGAAATCCGGCGAGCTCAAGACAGAACCGAGTGGGATTCAGCACCACCAGCCCGGACATCCACCCCCCAAGCCCGGACATCTGGCCTACCCTTGAATCCCCGGACATCTCACCCCAAGCCCGAACATCCGGCCCCTGTGTGGGCAGTCTCGGGCCCGAGTGGCCATGTACCCTCTCCTTCGCCCCTTTTCCCCTAGCACTATATAAGAGACTCATCCACCTCGAGTTAGGGTTAGCTTATGTTTAGCACTTGACTTTGTTGAGCATAGCTCCATCTACTTCCTTCTCCCTAGGAGTTGACCACCTCTTTGAGAGAAGATTCGAAGTGGATGCCAAGGCCACTATCAAGGGAAGATCCCACGGGATACCAAGACCTCATCTCCTCAAGAGTGAGACGACTATCGGTTACTTGGATCTACTTGTTGACTTTGGATCTATGTACCTCTTGTGTTTGAGTGGATTTAGTGGATGTGTGATCGGAGATTGTTCTTGAGTTCGTGTTTTCTCTCGTGATTTCTCCCTTTTCCCCCTCCAAGTGTGAAAAGATCGACACACACGAGTGTGCCCCGTATCACCCCCACAGGGTCCTCGCGGGCCGTAGCCTCGGGAGGTGGCGCTGACGAGCGCCTGTGCTTGGTGAGGTAGCTGATCAACGGCAGTACCCTGGTAAGGCAGGGGAACCTTCCGGAGCGCCCGGACCACACTCAACACGCTCGAGGCCGACCTCCAGGCTGAGGAGGCATGCCTCGCTGCCGAGTGCCTGGGTCTTGCCGTCGGGTGGCGCCATCTCCAGACGGCTGTCAAGCTGGGACGCCGGCAAGAGGAGGTCACCAGGGAGAAGAGGGACAAGGCCGCCCATGATGCCAAGGAGCTTTGGGACAAGACCGTCCGCGAGGTGGACGCGGCCGTCCAGCGGCGCGAGGATGCACAGGCCGTGCCCGGGAGGTAGAGGAGCAAATCGCCCTGCGAGAGCGAGAGCTTCGGGCGCACTTGTATGCGGCCGCGGCACGTGAGCGGAACTACGCCACCCGCGAGGAGAAGATGATCAAGAGGGAGGATGTCCTCCTTGGCCGCGAGGGGGACGTCACGATACGGGAGCGGGAGCTCCTCAGAACCACCTCCGACCAAGAGGTGGAGCGCAACCGCCTGGAGACGCTGGAGAGCCAGGTGTCCGCAGCCCACGCCGCCTTCGACGCGGAGTGCACCAAGGCCAAAGAGTGCCTTGCCAAAAAGGAGGAGAAGATACTGGCAGAGGCTTATGCCCAGGTGGATAAGACGCGGTAGGAGCTCCCGAGAAACCAGCACTGCAAGCTGCAGCAGCAGGAGTCGCGCTTCAAGGCCAAGCGCGAGGATCTCCAAAAGGAGGTTGATTGGCTCAAGGTGCAGCTCCAAGACGTCGAGAAGAAACTTCAACTTGCGCTTAAGGGTAAGGAGGACGCTGAAGGGGAGCTGGCGTCGCTCCAGGAAAAAGTTGGTAAAGCCTTTGAGGCCGTCCAGAGGGCCAAGGATGAGGCGGCGCGGGCGCGGATGATGCAGACACAATGCTCCAAGTTGTTCCTGGGGCTCGCTGCACGCTGGCAAGGCGCTCGGCCGCTTTGTGGAGGACGTCCCGATGCTGCCCATTGCATATTATGATGGCGACTACCTCGACTTCTTCACCAAGATGGTGGAGGTTCTGTAGCAGGGAGTTTCCAAGAAGGATGTCGTCATCGAGAACCAGTGCAGAAAAGCCTAGCTATGGCGTTGCAAAAAGGGCTTTGCTGGCGTAGACACCCGAAGCCAGCAATATGGCACCACATTTAAAAAACAGTTGTGGCATTGGAGCCTACTCCAGCAATATTTCGAATACCTATGGCGTAGGATTATGTTGTACACCGGCTTTATGATCTGTATCTATGGCATACACATTATCCCAATGTCACAAATAACAGAAAAACATTGCAGGCGTTGTACCTTCTCAGCACGCCATTACTTAATTTGTAAGCATCGGAAAATCGCTGCCACGACAGCGGGAAAGGGCACCGTTTGCATGGCAGAATAAGGTAACAAATAATGGCCATTGAAAGACATTTTAGATTCGTACATAGTGCTTAAAAATTTAGTTAAGATAGCTAGTCAAGTTTTAAAGTACTATAACACAAAACCACACGAACATGTAGCTGATCGAGCTAGCAGTATTGTAGACCCAACAACATAGGTAGATGACACTATCCTATTACATATCGGCATAAGGATCATTAACGTATTTCTTCGTCGGATCCGCGAAAGACACAGGACCGTTAGCATCAAGCCCCTGCTTCCGAAGGCGAGATTTTATCTCCTCCGGGACGAAAGGTGCGCCGCCGTTGAAAACCTCGGCATGGTCGATGACATCCTTGTTGAGGAAGGTAGAAAACTTCACCTGGATGCGTTTGGATTCATCTCTGTTATTTCCCGGGCTAATTTCCTCCATTTTCTTCCCCCATGCGATGACGTCTGAGTTCTTTTAAGGCGTTGTCCCTCCCGTATGTACTCCTCCATGTGGTGGACAACGTAGTAGCCGCCTATATCAATGTTTTCTGGCTACTGCATGCAACAGAAGTCAATTTTGTGGCCGAAGCATACCGCTTTAAAATTTTCAAACTTCTGATATCCGTCTCTGATCACTCCTTCCCGTCTGGTATACTCGAAAAGTGCTTCATCCAGGACCTTCTTGATGCCTCTATAGTCTTTTTTCACTTTCCTCGTCGAATTCAAAAAATAAATTTCCGCGAACTTTGGGGTAATAATGATGAGGACACAATGTTCTCTGCATAAAAAGTAGAGTTAATTAATGGTGTTACGTGGAAGCATGCATAAAGAGATTGTACGGAATAGTAATCTAGCTAGACAAAATGACTTACTTCGGATAGTAGGGCACGAGAAGGCAGTCTTTGTCCATGTTGGTAATCATGAAGTCTATGAAATACTTCTGCATAGCTTATCGGCGCTCAGGGTGATTGGTGTTGGTCTCGTGCATGAGGTAAGGGTCCGCTACCGCGACATCCTTGTCGAGCTCACATTTGGCAGTGTAGGCAGAATTGATTGCCCATAGGCGTACTAAGGAAGAACTAAGCTTCATTGGACGGAACATGTTGAAGATCTCTTCGAACGGCACATAGAATATTTCCGCGGGGAAATCGTCGCACAAACAAGGATTTGGTGGCCCCATCACTAAAAAAACAGGGCGAAACCCACCTCCAGCAGAGAATGCATACTTTTCCCTAGATAGAACCGTGTCATGCAGAATCCTCAATTCTATCTGTAGAAGATCGCTAAGCTCCATCGGAAGGATGGGATCACCTGGGGAATGGTAATTCCGCCATTGAACGACATGTCGAACCTGTTTACTCTTCTGAACTGGTTGGCTGGCAGCATATGCCTTTGTCTTATTACCAGCTGGTCTCTTTCTCTTCTTGCATGTCGGGTTAGGCTGGCTGGCTATATTGTCTGCCAATGCATTTGCGACTGTCGCACTGAGTGTGTTTGGACTCAGCAATGTTCCCTGTGTGGTGGCACCTGTGTGTCTGGTGGCGTGAAGTCCTCATTGAAAAGACTCTTCTGGCAAGGAACAACACGTTCCTGTTGAGCAAGCGGAGGCATAGATGAGAATCCAAGAGCAGGACCAGCTGACATAGGTCCATCAAGATTGCACATGTCAATGTTGGGAGCTGATTTCTGATATTCGTCAATAAGGAAGTATCGATTGACAAGTAGATTCTCCTCACCACCGTAATCACCACCATTGAAATGCTCCTGATGACCTCCCAAATCCCCACCATTAACATGGCCCTCACCGCCGACATCCCCACCATTGACATGGCCCTCACCGCCCAAATCCCCAGCATTGACATGTTCCTCACCGCCGACAACCGCATTGTCATGGTCCTCACCGACATGCACATTGTCGTTGTTACAATCTTCAGGTTGAATCTGACCCAAAGGAGATGGCTTCACCCACATGCGATGTCATTGTTCATCTGCTGCGAGGTTGGGGAGATCTGGACGTTTCCTAGCTGAATTTGATTCTTCGGCCACTGCATTGGCCAACCCAAACATCCTGAGAGGGTCAACTGGCTATCCACACTCGGAGGTTGTATCGGAGAAGAAATATCTTCGAAACCCTCACGACAAAAGACACCACAACTTTGAAGACCCCCTCAGGCATGGGCACTCTGTGCATCATGGTATATTTGGGGTGAATGATCGACCCAATTGCAACTTTAGCCAGTTCATCACGCACATAAGCTAAGAGACTGCATGGAGTGTCTTCAGTAAGAGCGTTGAGAGCATCAATTGGTGACGGGTTACCAATGAAATAGACAGAATGTTGGCTGCTATCCTTGGCTGAATTAGTTTGGATGACAACGTTTCCTAGTGCGCCGTTCTTGTTCCAATTCTTCATGCTCCCGATTATTGAAGGCCGCATGGCTTGGGCAAGGGCTTGGCTTTGAATGTTGATGCGTTCTTCGATGTTGGCAGTGGCTGTGGCTGTGGCTGCGGCGGTGGTTGTGGCTGTGGCTTCCATTATTTGTTGTTCAATGCTCCGCTTGTTGGCTCTCCTTCTCTGCTGTTGCAGCTCCCGGTTTTCGGGATAAGAATAGTCCCATTTTGCACCTCATCCAGCACCGTTCACACGGCCACCCGCCGGCGGTGCTAACGGCTCCTTGCCAAGGGTAATGTTGATCGACCAGGTAAGAGGAGTGTTCCACCTGGCCGACGACCCTTGCGAGCTATGAGGTTTTGCATGCAGTCTTGCCAGTTCTTCTTCTAGTTTCCTTGTTTGGTGATCCGTGGTATATTCCCCTGTCTTATGATCATAATGGTACCGCCTCGTGACATAGTTATATTCTAGGGGGTCCTTGAATTGCGTGAAGTGGTTTGGGATGCCCTTTGATGCAAGTGCGGCATCCTGCTTGTCCCATAGGGGCTTCTTCCCAACAAAACCACGGCTGCCAAGGGTGTGGTTACTTAATGCCATCGATGGCATTTCCTTCCCCTATGACGCCTGGGTCATCACTGAGTTCTCCTGATTTTGCATCTTGAAAATGTTCCAATCATCTACACTAATGGTAGGCCACTTCTGCTGGATCTCGGAGATATCTATGTCGGGTTTCGTTGCAATATCTTTTTTTGCTGTAGATTTCCAAGAACTCAAATTCTTCGAGAACTTATGGATTGCATGGTTGTTTACCTGATTCTTTGGGTACGATAGGTTGACATACTCCTCAGGAAACTTGGATCTTGCGTGCACCCGTCTTATGAGGAGTTCTCGCATATTAGCTTTGTCCATATCCCTTAAATTTGCCTCGTTGATGGAGCAAACTTCTCAAAGGATAACACCTAGGGCGTTGCCATAGTGGGCAGTGGCTTTCCTCGGACTAACAGGCTCACCAGTCTCGTTAACTCGAGACGACGAGCCTATCGGTGCCTATAGCATTTTGGCTCGTAGGTTTCCGCTGCTTCTCGGATTTTGAAAACTGCTCGTCGACCTCCACATCCACCTCTTTCGCGGGAGAATACTCCTTTGTGTCCTCTCCATCAGTGCCCATATCAAGATTACTGTCCACACCAGCAGGAACATTGTAGCCTCTGCCTCTCACATAGTAGTCATCTGGGTTAATCTCATCATCATAATCTTCTTGTCCCTGCGCGTCAGTAAATGCATCACCGCCGTGTGCCGAATGTGTCGAATAAGAGTCCTGCAAGTTGTTCGTTTGATTGGACATCTACAAAAACAAATCACACATATACTTATTAAGTCATATATAAAATACAAAATTTCAGCATGACCTTGCTAAAAATAGGACATAGTGGTTGCCAGAAATTTGACGAAACAGAAATTAATCAACGTTTCGCCAAAACATTGGGAACCCTATGAATTCCCTGCAAAAAATACGCAAGAAACCACATTTCCATGGAAACAAAATTTGAACCACATTTCCTCAAACATAGTTCGATCACTTACCGGAGGAATCGAGGTGTTGGCACCGATTGACGGGGTAGGTGGACGACGGTAGGGGAGGGATTAAAGGTGCCACGGCGAGGTTGAGGTCATTCGGGCCGGCGGCGCGACCAGCAAGGAGGGGATAAAGGCGGCTCGAGGTCGATGCGGTTGGGGGCGGACGGTGAGGTCGAGGCGATTGGGGTCGATGGCGACTTGAGGAGCGGCGACCGGACGGGAAGGTGGGCGACGGCGGCGGGGGAGGGGGTGGTGGCAACAACGACGAAGGTGGCGGCGGCGGCGGGGGAGGGGGTGGCGGCGATGATGACGAAGGTGGTGGCCGCGGCGCACGGAGCAAAGGGTGTGAGCGCGTGAAACAAAAGTTTGCGGTGAACATTTCCCCCAAACGGGCAAAGACAATGGGGGAAAATAGCTATGGCGTTGGTGACGTCTCCAACGCCATAGACATATGAGCTATGTCGTTGGTGATGTCACCGACGCCATAGCTATTTTCCTTCCAAAATTACATCAACTTAATTCAACTTCCGATGGTCAATACAAATGTAGAATACTAAAACACGGTCAAGAGAAAAATGTTAAAAGGGGATGGATAAGGTCACATCCGGAAGAAGATTATTACATCAATATTAAAATACGATCGAATGCTGCTGAATTAATAATAAATAAAAGATAGATAAAAATCAACTACGACGCTATTTCTCGGTTTCTCTTGTTTGTGCGGGGGCTCTGAACCCATGTATTTCTCTTGTTTTTGCGGAGGCTCTCAAAGGAAGATTTTCTCTTATTTGTGTGGGGGCTCTTAACGGAAGTTTCTGCATCCGACGTGCTTCTACGTCTTTTCTTGCACTTCTCTTTCCGAATAACGTCATCTTCTTCTTGATAGATGCCAAATTGGTCATAGTCATCTAGATCTTCCTTCTTTGACAATTCTTTACCGTTGCGTTCTTTCTGCCCGTCGAGGTGATTTTCATGTTCTGCAACATTCTTCACACCTCCTTCTAGCTCATCATCATGTATCTCCCCTTCGACTTCGACATCCTCCTCTTCCCCACCATGACTTGTCCACCGTGTGTAACCAGGCATGGAATCATATTTCAACAAGTGCATCTTCACATGACCAGTAGAAGGGTCAATCGAAACTATGTTTTCGCACTTCTTACATGGACATAATATTTTTGTTTCCCCTTTCCGATTCATATCTTCCAACGTGACCTTGAAGAATCCATTTATAGTTCGATCCATATATATAGAGTAGCACTATTCTAATCCCAGGATTAGAATAACTATTCTGATAACTCGAGCCCTATATAGGCCCGATGGAGATGTTCCCGAACTCGCGATCTGGCTGCGACAACAAAAGAGAAAAAGTCCACCGAGCACCCTCCCTGATCCTGATCCCCACCTCCCGCCCCTACCCTAACCGGCGCTGCTGCCGCCACCTCGCCCCCAACTGGAGACACAGCCGCCGCCTGGCCACGGCCCAACCAGAGACACGGCCGCCGCCCCACCACGCCCCAAACGGAGGCGCCGCCGCCCACACCCAGTCTCCCACCTCACTCTTCCCTGATCCCCCCGCTGGCACGAGCCCCTGCTCCACTGCTCCCGCCCCAAGATCTGGCCGCCGACCCCGCCCCATGATTCTACCGCCGTCCTGCTGTCCTCCCCAGCCAGCACACGCTGCCGCCTCCACCTCCCTCTCTCGGCAGCACCTGCCGCCGTGACGCGCCCCCCAGCAAGCACGCGCCGCCGGCCACACCTTCCATCCCCATCAGCACGCGCCGGCACGACACATCCCCATCAGCACCTGCACCGGCTTCCTCATGCGTGAGTCCCCTGGCTTTATTAATTTCTGCGTTACTGCTACTGAAAATAGAGGAGAACGACTGCTAAGATTTTCGCTGAACTTCCTTGTTCTTCTCTTTGGCAAGACCTGCTCAGCTCTCCCTCTCTGAACTCTCTGAACTGGACTGGCTTGTGTCATATTCTTTCTAATTTTCCCATCAGAAAGTGTATGAAATGAAGGAAGAATCTGGGTGGCCGAGAAGTTCAAGTTCATTTGTCACTGCAGATAGTTCGATTTTAATTTTCAAGTATTAAATTTCTTGGATAATTTGCCTCTGTCAACGCCTGACCGCTCATCATCCCGAAGTCCACCTCTGTCAACAGTGCCATTCAGGTACTCATTCCATTCCAAAATCACCTGTTCAATACATCTCGTGCATGCATTGTAAAATGTAACACATGCCTGTTATAGTCTGCATTAGTAGCTGATTCCATCCATCCATTCAGTTGTTGCGGCAAAGCCATCCTCAAGACGCAAAAGAATGTTAGCTTCAATGTTGATTAGCAAACTCCACAAGTACGCACTCGATTTAAATTACTTGCAACTTTCTTGATCAGTCAACTATCTTGAACCAAACTACATACTGGATTCCATTAGAATGAAGATGCGAATGGGATTTCTGAATGCATCGGTATATCTCTGAGAAATGCATGTATGTAGGCCAGTACGTCCAGCGGAGGTGGACGATGGCGTCGGGCTGGAAGTGATGGAGTTCCTTGTGAATAATGATGCCGGCGTGCTGGCCTACTGCTGCGTCGCCACCATGGTCACCTTCGCCTACCCCTTCACCACCGTCGTTGGCGACTCGCGGAGCCTGGAGAGCGCCGCTACTGTCGCACAGGAGCTCGACTGGTTCACCAGCACGCACATGCTGTTCTGGCCACCTTGAACTTCCTGAGGTAGTTTCTCCGCAGCCAGCCAAGAACAGGGCTGGAATTTGGACATTTTTTTCTCAAATGTGTCACTGCATTTGTGTGTATATGAACATTTTACTCCCCGCTGTTCTTTACATTATGCGATCTCCTATAGAGTTTGTGATGCAAAATGACTATTGGATGGATTATGCAGTGAAATGTCACAATGAAAAAGCTTCTTGGGTGTTATGTATATAAAGATTAAAACCAAGAAGTTCAATTTTAGAAAACTGAGTAGTTCAATGTATATAAAAAACTCAAGTTTTCTCGTTATTAGAGAATAAAACCAAGAAGTTCAATTGAAAAAAGAAGAGCAATTTGATATTTATTTTAAAAATTGGATTTTTCCAGTTAGTAAAGAATAAAACCAATAAGTTCAATTTGAAATAACGAAGAAGTTCGACCTTTCTAACAAAACTCCATTTTTCACATTTCTAAAAAATACAAAAAAGAAGTTCAAATGAAAAAGTTAGAGCGGTTTGATGTATATGAAAACCTCAAAAAATTTCGTTACTAAAGCGAAACAGAGAGAAGTTCAAATTCATAACTACCAGAAGTTCAAGTACTCCAAAATGTGTGTATTTTCATATGAGAAAATAGAATAAAAAGTTAAAGTATAAAAAAATTCGTTGCTAGAAGTTCAGGTGCTCGACACGGGAAAGTTCGAAAGTTCTTGTGAGAGAGGTAATCAACACGGTATATCATTTGCACAACTCCGATGAACGGGTGAGAAATTACGAACACAAATACGTGACAGAAGTTCAAACTGAAAACAGCAGGAAGTTCAACTATTACACGGAATGTGTTTCAGATGAGAATAAAACGAATAAAAAACTAAAAGCCTAAAAGATTTGTTGCAAGAAGTTCACGTGCTCCTCCCGGTGCAGTTCGAGATCTCTAGTGCGAGTATGCTAAAACACAAATGGGTGAGAAATTACAAACAAAAATACGCGACAGAAGTTCAACGTGGAAACAGCAGGAAGTTCAACTACTACGCTAAATGAATTTCAGATGGAAATCTTTTAAACCGTCGCGAGTATGAAAAAAATGATCAAGACGGAAAAGTTGCATGTTTACAGCAGCTTTCCATCGGTATATCACTTGCTCAATTCCGGTGAGTGGATGGAGAGCTACGAGCAAAAAACAATGCGTGAAGAAACAGAGTGAAGTTTAGGTAGACGTGCCGATGAAGTTTAAGTTCTTCACGCGGTGCATTTTCGAAGACTCTGTTTCGCGATAAAAGGCAGAACGCATCATCTCGCCGTTTTCGAAATTACGTGAAAACGGCTAGGAATTAGAGAAAACCATCTACATGAAAAAGTTGCACATTTTCCGTAGCTTTTCAACGGTATATTATTTGCCCCATTCGATACAATTTCTAGAAATTACGGCCAAAATACGTTTTCAGCCATTTTCGAAATTGACTTAAAACCGTAAAGAATTGGAAAAAACAATCTACATATAGAAGTTTCGCATTTCTACAAGCTTTCCAACTCCATATCATTTGCCTCATTCCGACGAACCGTTGAGAAAATAACGTGAAAATACGCACTCAGTACAGATTCGGCCATTTTCTAAATTACTTTTGAACCGTTCATAGTTAGAACAAAAAATTTATATGGAAAGATGCGCATTTTCATAAGCTTTCCAACGCCATATCATATGCATCGATAGGACTAGCCGTTTTGAAACTACCCCAAAATACGAACCCGGCTGTTCGGTTTTAGAAATTCCGCCATTTTTGAAATTCCTCTTTAACCGTAGGGAATTTGGAAAAACGTTCAACATGTGAAATGAGCGGATTTGCAGCAGCTATCCAATGCCATCTCATTTGACTCATTCCGATGAATGGTTTAGAAATAGCGTCGAAAATATGATTCACGTTTTTTTGTATGAAGAAAAACGGTTTTCAAAACTGCTCTTAAACCGTGTACATTTTGCCAAAAATTCAACCAAGGCTGTTATACTGGTGTCCATAGCTTTCGAATGGTATATTGCAAGACCCATTTGGGCACTTTGCCGGAAGTTCAACCTAGCACTCGGGGAAGTTCAGGTCGAACAACTCAGGCAGTAAAATTGCAGCAGAAGCAAGTTCATCACATCCCCGAGAGCAAATCCGCCAACGAGCGAGATTCCTATTTAAAATGGGCATTTAGTTGCTAAAAACCGTTCCCAGATTACAGTTACATCACGTAGAACACGACTGACCAGAAAAATTCGCGCGGGAAGACACGGTTGCGGAGATAGCCCGAAGGTCGGGTTCCTACAGAGGGAAGTTCAGGTTTGTGTAACTCAGGAAGTTCAACCCGTGATCAGAATAATATTCTGATCCCATGATCAGTATAGTGTTTATATATATATACTATATACTCACACATATGCGGGCATTACATACCTAAGTGATATACATACAAAAAACAATCGCCTAGTTCTCTCAATGGATCGAAGGCAGAGTCTGCCGGTCGTGTATCTCTATACACACATATATGTGAGAGTACTGTTAAGAGTTTGCCTATGATTAACCAGGTCGGCCAGGTCAGCTATATATAGAGATGCAAATACTAATGGCGTTCTACATTTAGGAACGCCGCCACAATATTTGTCTGCTCCACAAAATATACCTATGGCGTGCCATATAAGTTGCACGCCACAAGTACAATGCATAGTCCTGGAGTAGGAACTTTAGCCACACCAACAGTAATATGTGAAAGGGAGAGCGTTGAGGTCCTCATACAAGTGACGTTCGGCAGAATTTGAACGCCACCACTATGTGTGTACCAACTTTGCCCATAATGTTTTCCAAAAATAGCTCATGAACTTCACATCACGATCTGAAACAATGCTCCTCGGCATTCCATGCAAGCGAACAACTTCCCTGAAAAACAAATCAGCAACATGTGAAGCATCGTCGTTCTTGTGGCACGGAATGAAGTGTGCCATTTTTGAGAACCTATCAACTACAACAAAAACTGAATCCCTCCCCCTCTTAGTCCTAGGTAGTCCTAAAACAAAATCCATGCTAATATCTTCCCAAGGAGCATTTGGAACTGGTAGGGGAGTATATAAACCATGGGGGTTCAGTTTAGACTTAGCTTTGTGGCATGTGATGCATCGCTGAACAAATCTCTCAACGTCCTTCCTCATCTTTGACCAATAAAAATGATCAGCCAACAGCTCATATGTCTTCTCACGACCAAAGTGTCCCATTAATCCTCCTGCATGTGATTCCTGCAACAACAAGGGCCTAACAGAGGAATCTGGAACACACAGTTTGTTAGCCCTAAAAAGGAACCCATCATGCACATGGTATTTATCCCAACCTTTGCCATCTTTACATTTTGCATATGGTTCTGAAAATATATGATCAGTGCAATACAGTTCTTTTAGGCTCTCAAGTCCCGGTACCTTCACTTCTAATTGTGTCAAAAGAACATGCCTACGGGACAAAGCATCAGCAACCATGTTTTCCTTTCCTTTCTTGTACTTCACAACATATGGGAAAGTTTCAATGAATTCAACCCACTTAGCATGCCTACGATTCAGTTTAGCTTGGCCTTTCAAATGTTTCAAAGCCTCATGATCAGAATGTACAATAAATTCCTTAGGCCATAAGTAATGTTGCCAAGTTTCAAGCACTCTAACCAAAGCATACAACTCTTTATCATAAACAGAATAATTCAGTTGCGCACCACTCAGCTTCTCACTAAAATATGCTACTGGTTTTCTTTCTTGCATTAAGACACCTCCAATACCTATTCCACTAGCATCACATTCTATTTCAAAAGTTTTAGTGAAATCAGGTAGAATCAGCAAAGGTGCTTCAGTTAATTGTTTCTTAAGCTCAAGAAATGCTTCTTCTTGTGGTGCACCCCATTTGAAAGGAATACCTTTCTTTGTCAATTCATTCAAAGGTGCAGCAATTGTACTAAAATCTTTAACAAACCTCCTGTAGAAACCAGCAAGGCCATGAAAACTTCTCACTTGGCTTACATTCACTGGAGTTGGCCAATTCTTGATTGCATCCACCTTAGATTCATCCACTTCAATTCCCTGTCCTGAAACAACATAGCCAAGAAAAACAACCTTGTTTGTGCAAAAGGAGCACTTCTCAACGTTAGCATATAATTTTTCTGTCCTTAGCACATTCAGCACTTGTTTTAGATGTTCAATATGTTCCTCAATGGATCTGCTATAGATTAGAATGTCATCAAAGTACACAACAACAAATTTGCCAATGTAAGCTCTCAAAACATGGTTCATCAATCTCATGAAAGTACTTGGTGCATTAGTTAACCCAAAAGGCATGACTAACCACTCATACAACCCAAATTTTGTTTTGAAAGCAGTTTTCCATTCATCTCCTTCTTTCATCCTAATCTGATGGTATCCACTTCTCAAATCAATTTTAGAGAAAACAGTAGAGCCACTCAATTCATCAAGCATATCATCTAACCTAGGAATAGGATGACGATACCTAATGGTTATAATATTGATGGGCCTACAGTCCATTACCATTCGCCATGTTGCATCTTTCTTAGGCACCAAAATCACAGGTACAGCACAAGGACTTAAACTTTCACGAACATAACCTTTCCTTAAAAGTTCTTGTACCTGCCTTTCTATCTCCTTTGTTTCTTCAGGATTGGTGCGGTAGGGAGCTCGATTTGGAAGTGATGCTCCTGGAATGAGGTCAATCTGATGTTCTATGCCGCGCAAGGGAGGTAGACCAGCGGGTACTTCCTCCGGAAAAACATCCTCGAAATCCTGCAAGACATCACAAACAGCACTAGGGAGACAAGTTAGGTCGTTAGCTGAAAGCAAAACGTCTTTGTACACAAGTACAACGACCATTTGATTTGGGTTGAGCCTCACATCTCTCAATTCTGATTTGGTGGCTAACATTACTAAGTTCTCTCCCTCTCTTTTATTTTTCTCTCTCAAATTTGGCTTGTGGCGCTCACTCACAGATTTGTGGATCTCTCTCTCACTCTTTTTCTCTCCCTCTTTCTTACTCACTACTTTTACTTCAGAAACTTTTTGCATGTGCTCAGCCATAATTTGTTGGGGAGTCATGGGCCTTAGCACCAAGTCTTTGCCCTTCCACTTGAGGGTGTATTGATTGGTTCTGCCACAATGTTTTGCTGAAAGATCATATTGCCACGGTCTGCCTAACAGCAAGTGACACACCTTCATGGGCACCACATCACACTCAACGGTGTCATTATAATCTCCAATCTTGAATTGCACCTGTACCATGTGTGTGACCTTAATCTCTCCACATTCACTCAACCATTGGATATGATATGGGTGGGGGTGTTGCAGCAGCTTCAGCCCAAGCTTATCACACATTTCTTTACTTGCAAGATTGTGACAACTCCCACCATCAACAATTACTTTGCATACCTTGTCTTGCACTTTGGCTCTAGTTTGAAACAGATTATGTCGTTGTCCATTCTCAGCTTCTTTGATCTGCACACTCAAAACTTTAGTGACAACAAGAGAAGCACCTTGCTCATAATCACAATAGGTATGCTCATCACCATCTGAATTTTCACCATTTTCAATTTCTTCCTCAGGTTCGCTACAAGACTCATATTCTCCATTCTCTGTGATCAGCATGGTACGCTTGTTGGGACAATCTTTCTTCATATGGCCACGTCCCTTACATGTAAAGCACTCTATATCACTAGTTTTCCCAGTGGAGCCAATGGACGATGAACTTGGGGCTGCAAATTTGCTCTTTTCTTTTGCATTTGATACCTCATTCCTGCTCGTGGCTGCACGTGCATGGGACTGATTTCCACCTCCAGAACTAGTCATGATGCCTCGACCAACATTGAATTGAGGTACAAACTTACTCCCACTTGATGTAGCTCTAGCTGTGAAGGATGTAGTTCTGTTTTGCCTGGAGTCTTCTTGCAATTGACGTTCAGCCTTAGAAGCAAGATGTACAAGTTCTACCACATTACGATATGGCTGCAGATCAACCACTCGTTTGACATTAGGATTCAGCCCATAGAGAAACCTTGCCATGGACTGCTCCTCATCTTCATGTATGTTGGCTCTTATCATTGCCTTCTCCATCTCCTTATGATACTCCTCAACAGATAACTTTCCTTGCCTCAAATTCTGGAGCTTATCAAAGGTATCACGCCTATAATGCCTTGGGACAAATCTTGCCCTCATCTCTCTTTTCATTTCTGCCCATGTAGCAACAGCAGGTTCTCCTTCTTCTTCTCGCTGAATCTGAACTTGCTCCCACCATATTAGAGCATAATCTTCAAACTCAAGTGAGGCCATTGCTAACTTCTTCTCTTCAGAGTAGTTGTGCATGCGGAAAATCTTGTCAACCTTCAATTCCCATGTGAGATAAATTTCTGGATCAGATCCACCATCAAACTTGGGCATGGTAAATTTCAGCTTTCCAAACCTCTCCTCTTCCTCTCGTTCACGACCATTGTTTCTTCGACGATGAAATCTAACATTCTGGTGCATGCCATCTTCATCTTCGTCAAACTCATCTTCACTACCTTCATGGTGCAGTTTTGCTCTCCGGTGGCCTCCTCTAAGACCACGACCAGTAGCAGCTTCATGATGAGCACGTCCATTAGCATGAGCATTTCCACGTCCGGGACCGGGAGATCGCATGGCATGGGGAGCAGCAGCACGGTTTCTTCTAGCTTGTGCATTGGAGGCAGCACCTTCCCCATCAGTTGCATTATGTTCATCACCATGGACACTTGCTTCTTCTCGGTTTTGACGAAGCTCTCGCACAATATCAGCAACAATATCAGCCCTCATGGCTGCCATGTTTTGAGTGAGCTGCTCATTAACATTACCCATAAGTTGCTGCAAATCTCTTGACAACTTCTCTTGCTTCTCTTCAATTGGATCAAGGCTGTTTCTGAATTCTCGGCGTAGATGATCACGTAATGCATTGAAGTGAAACCGTGTGACAGGCTGATTGAGATGCCCATGTCCTTCAACATCATATTCGTCTTCATCACCTGCCATGGTTAGTTTTCCAAAATCCCTATAGTACTAGAAGCATATATGTGGGTAACAACTCAAGCTCACCTCACTTACCAACCGAAGCTCATGTAACTTCCAAGTGAGGGCAGAATCGTGCTCAACCGTGGTGCCGGTAGTTGGTATACAAAGAGTGATGAATCAAGCGAATACAAGTCTAGGGTTGCACATGCGGGGCTGTTTGGTGGGGCTTGGGTGGGATATATATGTAGCAAAAGATTGACTAATCTGTAATCTAGATATTGTTGAACCAAGTAATCATCCACACAAGATTCTAATGCCCTTCGTTGCTGAATGAGATATAAGTGAGGTACATGCAACTCATACCAAGGAATCAGATTTGCTAGAAAGCAAGGATTGAAGATGTTGCACACTTGACAAGTTTCAGCTCACAATACAAACTGGGATTTCTCAAGATATAAGTGAAGAACAGTCCCAAATTTCTCTCTTTTGTATCTTGCACACACTTTCTTTCTTTGGGCAGATCTCTTTTTTTTTGTTGCCTCTTTTTTTTTTTTTGCTTTTTTTTTGACAAACTTCAACAAGGGACTTGGATCTGAACACACACTTTGGGGGATCCACGAAAATTACAATGGATGAGCTCAAACAACAAGAACATGCAACTGAAACTTTGGCAGAAAACACACACGAACTGATCTGATTTTTCTGGATGGAAAACACGATGGGAATCAGATCTAACAAGGATGGATGGAAAGTACACGGTGTGGGCTTTCCAAAATGCACAAAAACACCCAAAACGGACTCCGGATGACAAAGATACACAAGATTTGGTGGAGGATGCAGATCTGAAATCTGTGCACGAAAATGAACACAAACACACAAGAATGGATGGGGGGAAAACTCAGCAACTAAAAACAAAGATCTAGTGGACAAGAACTTGATAAAACTCACCAAATAACAGATTAAGGGCTGCAACGGGCTAGGTAAAGGTATTTTTTTTGTGGGGCTATTTTCTGGACTTTAGGATGAACAAGAACACGAACTGAACTAGGGATACAAGATCCTACCGTGTCAACCGAAGCTCTGATGCCAAGATGATACGGGGTTGCCCGATCTTCACGGAGGATCTGCTTGAGGAACGAATCAACGCCACCTGAAGGGTACGAAGGAAACCCTCGATCCCAGCCAACAACGCTGTCGGGTAAAGGATAACTAGTGCAACCTGACGAGACCGAAGCTAGCTACTGCATATGCAACAACCAGCAACAAGTATTCGCCCAACCACACTCTTAGGATTCCAATCCACGCAACCACGCACGAAGTTGGAAGCACGAACTGGTCGCCGCCTCAACGGCTACTGTTGTAAAATCACAAAGTGAGTTTACCCTCTCACAAGGCAAGATTACAAGAGCTAAGGAGGAAGTGAACTCTCAAACAAGATTCTGGTTGCACTTAGCTAACCTATGCTGAAATCAAATTGCCAAAGAGTTGTGGCTGAAGTGAGGGAAGGGGTATTTATACTAGGAACAGCCCTCCTAGCTTAGGTGTGAAACCAGTCCAAAAGAGAGGCTCAAATTCGTGGTAACCAGCTGGTCAAGGGAGCAAACACATGGAGCCTCGCGCAGCAATTAATGCTCTGGACAGCTTGCATTGGAACTCTCATATCCTTTGACTCAGGACTCCAAAGGTTGCACCGTTTGATTTTCCTGAAAGTAGACTTCAAATGCTGTCCAATTTGTACTCTCACACGTGCTGGAACCTCATATATTTGTGTTGCATGATGCAGCAAGTTCTGAGACGAATTCTGGAACTATGCATGCAACAATAGATTGTTGAGATGGCTTGCTATTGTTCCTTGAGGTGTAATTAGTTGCCCTTGTCACCAAAACATGGTTTACATCAGAGTTGAAACTTGTTCTCTTCAAACTTGTTGTATGGGCTTCAGAACTTGTTTCTTCATGAGCTGAATTTGTTTCTTCATGTGCTGAAAGTTGTTGGTTGTCCTCAACATTGTACCTGGGTAAAATCAGCACAGATGATTTAGGCAGTATAAAGTTCTCATGGATAGTTGAAGTATGATCAGCTAGGAGCGCGTTCACCTCTTGTTCTATATGTTTGGCACGGCTCCTTGTCATGGGACCCAAATAGGTCTTCTTTGTAGCAGCTTCATTTGAGAGTTGAGTTTTATCATGAGGAGAGGATGACAAACGAGGTGAACCTGGGATGTCCTCATCATTTAGGCAACACCAGCACTATTTGAAAATATTAGTGCTGGCATTGGAAGAAAATGGTGCGCCACCAACAAGAGTTGTGGCTAGCCATTTATCCACTAGTGGTTTGAGGGGCTCACGAGCTCATGGACCAGGCGGTGACGCCTCATCAGCAACCTTCTCCTCCATGATCCTGCCTCCGACCTCGCCCGCGTGGTGGAGCTAGTGACTGCATAGTGCCAGAACTCGCTCAGGAGGGAGGTGCGTGAGCACGTGGACTCCCTGGTCGAGCGGCTCATGCAGGTTGAGCCTTCCGAGGAGAGTGGCAGCCTTGGCGCGAACCTCCTCGACGACGACGAAGACGATGCCTCCTCTACCTAAGGCTTTTATCTTTCTTTTCAGGCTGCACCATTTGCAAGGCCCCGCGGGGGCGTAAAGACAATTTCATTTTGTAATCGAAACTTCAGTTTTAATTCCTTGTTGTTTATCCGTTGTTTTCTTGTGAGATTTGTTTCCCTTTTTACATTGCCTTATTGCTCTGCATCGCTTGGACCCAGCCCCCGAGCATCCTATGGCCGTTGCTGGTATGTTGTGTCGTGGTCCAACAAGGCTAGAGGGTGTAGGGCTCCACAGGGTGGTAAGGGCTCCTGAGGCGCGATGCTCAGAATGCCTCCCTTTGATGTGCAAGCGGTCATGGCAAGGAGGAAATAGAGATACCCATCAAGATAACAAGGGAGAAAAGCTCAAGATGCTGCAATAAATTCGCAAAGTGTTTCGACTTAGCTTCCTTCGGATCCCGATGCCTGGCGCGTAGTGCCTTGCGGGACAGATGCCTCACGAAGCTTGGACCCGCGAAGCCTTCAGCAGCACTTGGCGCTGGTGGCTCTTGTAAGTCCCCTGAACCTTTATACCTACGGCAAAAACACACCAACAAATGGTCGAGCCGTGCGCACTTGCTAATTCACTTGTGGGTGTCATGCGAGGAGACAAGCCACCAAGGACCTTAGTGAGGTGATGTGCACGAGAGCAGACCCGCGAGCTAGAGCTCAGCCACTTGGGTTTTGCAGCACTGCTGGGACTGACTCAAGCATAGGCACCGTGTCCAGCCCCCGCTCATGTGAAACTCATGAGGGAAATCATGAGCGCGAACGGTTCCCGGAGCCAGAAGATAATGCTTACCAGACACGCAATATACTTGAAGAAACATAAGCTTTACTCCTGCTTGGAAAAGTTCATTACACAACCAAAAGGAGATAGTGTTGCCGTGCTGGACACAGGTCAGCTTGAGGCTGTAGTCGAGAGGCGCTGAAAAGATGACAAAAACGCTTCCGTGATGGACACGGGCCAGCGTGAGGATGATGCAGCTGAAAAGCGCCATCATGTCAAAAATCTGCCATGACAAAGCATGGGACCCCACTGGATCGTGGGCTGGGAGCTCCTGCGGCCTCGTGGCGATGCATGTATAGAGTCCCGGGGCATGTACAACCCCCATTCGTTCTGTACTCTATGAGGTCACGGATAGAACTTGCGGAGGCGTTGGATGTTCCATGTGTTTTGTACCAGAACACCCTCCTACGTCTCCAGCCATGTAGCGCCAGGCCAGGAAACGTGGACGACCCTGTACGGGCCTTCCCACATGGGCGAGAGCTTGTGGAGTCCTTCTCTGGAGAGGATCCGTCACCATACAAGGTCGCCAGCTTCAAGGGTGCGAGGGCGTATGTTGCGGCTATGGTAGCGACGCAATGCCTGCTGATACTGAGCTGCGAAGATGGCAGCCTGGCAACATGCTTCCTCGAGGAGGAGCATATCAACTTCCCGCAGGCCGGCCTGTTTGTGTTTGTTGAAGGCCAAGACCCGCGGGCACCCATGCTTGAGCTCAGTGGGAAGCACCGCTTCCGCCCCATAGACGAGGAAGAAGGGAGTTTCACCGGTAGGCTTGGTCGCTGTTGTGCGTATCGACCATAGCACGGACGGGAGTTGGTCGAGCCAGCCTTTGTCGCACGTGGTGAGTATCTGGCTGAAGCTTCTTGTCTTGAGGCCTTTGAGGACCTCAACGTTTACAAGCTCGGCCTAGCCTTTGCTTTGCGAGTACGCCACAGAGGCGTAGCAGATCTGCGTGCCGAGGTTGTCGCAGTAGGTCCTGAAGAGGCCACTGTTGAACTGTGAGCCGTTGTCGGTGATGATGCGGTTGGGGATGTCGAAGTAGCACACGAGGCTCTTGATGAACTGGACAGTCGACTGCGCTGGGATGGATCGAACAGGCTCCACTTCTGCCCACTTGGTGAACTTGTCGATGGTGACGTAGAGATAACGGTAGCCTCCAGCTACGCACGGGAAGGGACCCAGGATATCCAGCCCCCAGACCGCGAAGGGCCTTGTGAGGGGGATGGTGTGGAGCCCTTGCGCTGGTTTGTGAGTCTGTTTGGTGTGGAACTGGCAGGCTTGGCAGGAGCAGACCAGCTAAGTGACATCTTCGTGTGCTGTAGGCGAGTAGAAACCGCTGCGGAAAGCCAATCCTACAAGGGTGCGTGATGAAGAGTGATGGCCGCAGTCGCCACCATGGATGTCAGCAAGCAGTTCGCGGCCTTGCTGATCAGAAATGCAGCGTAGCACCATGTCGTTGGGGCGTATCTTGTAGAGACCTCCATCCATGAAGCAATAGGAAGCGGCTTTGCGGGCCACACGCTCGGCGTCAGCTTCATCTACTGGGAGAGTGTCGTTCTCCAAGTAGATCATGAAATTTGTGGCCCAGTTCTCCTCCTGAGGCTTGAGCGCCAGTAGCGGATGAGCGCCTAAGGGTGGGTAATAGTTGGGTGCGCCTATAGAAGGTGCGGGAGGTAGCTCCTCCTGAGGTGTCATGCTGCTGACGGCTGGTGGCATGGCAGACGGCTTCAGGAGACTCTCTTCAAAGATGCCTGGGCCTTGAGGCTGGAGGCACGATGCTTTCTTGGCGATGTCATCATCTTCCTGGTTGCTGCTGCGGGGGATGGGTAGAAGTTCCATGTCCAGGAAGTGCTTCTCGAGCTTGCGCACCTCCTCGAGGTAGGCGGCAATGTGCTCATCCTTGGGTTTGTAGATCTTGTTGGAGAAGTTGCGACTCGCCCTTGATGAGCACCCGCTTGACGCCGAGTGCGATGGCGGCCTTGGGTCCAGTGATGAGGCCCTCTTATTCAGCAATGTTATTGGAGACCTTGTCGTCGTGCCTGAAGCAAAGTTGCACTGTGTAGTACAACTTTTCCCCTGTAGGCGAGGTGAGCATCACGCCAGCCCCCGCGCCTTGCAGGGAAAATGCCCCCATCGAAGTGAATGATCAAGCCATCAGGGGCATCTTTCCTAAGCAGGAGGGACTCTGCCTCGCGAGGCTCATCTTGATGTGGGCCTGTCCATTCCGCCATGAAGTCAGCCAGAACAGTAGAGTTAATCATCCTTGTTGTGAGGAACTCCAGCTCGAAGTTCTAAAATTCCACATTCCATTCCGCAACGCGGCCCATAGCATTGGGGCTGTGAAGTACTTGCTCGAAGGGGTATGATGTGATCACCTTGACGGGATGCCTTTGAAAGTAGTGCCACAGCTTCCTCGAGGTGATGAGGAGCGCGAAGAGTAGCTTCTGCTGCATGGGGTATCGCTCACACGGATCTTGTAGCACCGTGCTCACAAAGTAGCGGGATGCTCGACCAGGCGTGTGGTTGTAGTGGCCGCATCTTGGGATTAAGGAGCTCATTGGGCGCCACTTTGGGGATCTCTTGAGGAGGTGCCTCAGAAGGGTCTCCGGCGGCCTCGCGAGGCTCTGAAGGGTCGTCCAAAGGCGTGGGCTCAGGAGGCTCGGAAGCAAGTGGGCTTTTTCATAGAGGGACTTGCTCCTCGCGTTCCACCACCAGGGCCGCACTGGCCGTCTGGGGGTGGCCGCCAAATACAAGTGCAAGGTCTTGAAAGGTCGCGGGGCAACCATGACAAGAGGGCCCGTCAGATACTTATTGAGGGCTTCGAGAGCTGCATCGGCTTCAGGGGTCCACTTGAAGGGGCCTATTCTCTTCAGGAGCTTGAAGAAAGGCAGAGCCCTTTCGCCGAACTTGGAGATGAAGCGCCCGAGCGAGGCCACACATCCGGTCAGCTTCTGCATTTCCTTGAGGTTGCACGGAGGTTGCATCTTCTTGATGGCTTGGATTTTCTCAGGGTTTGCCTCAATGCCGCGGTGCGAGACCAGGAAGCCTAGGAGCTTGCCTGAGGGGATTTCGAAGACGCACTTGGCGGGTTTGATCTTGAGCAAGTTGGAGAAGGTCTCCTTGAAGTCCGCAATGAGGGAATCCTCTTCGCGTGTCTTGATAACGATGTCGTCGACGTAGGCCTCCGTGGTCTTTCCCATCTGAGTCCCCAGGCCTTTGTGCATGAGCCTCTTGAAGGTGCCTCCTCCACTCTTCAGGCCGAAGGGCAGGCAGATGTAGTAATACACTTCACAAGGAGTAAGGAAGGCAGTCTTCTCCTCATCTCGTTTGGCCATCTTGATCTGGGGGTAGCATGAAAAGGCGTCCAGGAAGCATAGCAGCTTGCACCCAGCTATGGAGTCCATGATTTGATCGATGCGCGGCAGCGAGAAGTGGTCCTTGCGGCAGGCTTTGTTGAGATCAGTGAAGTTGATGCACATCCGCCCCTCTCCACTGTGCTTCTGGACCATAACGGGATTGGCAACCTACTCGAGGTGGAGTACCTCACGGATGAAGCCTACCTCCTGAAGCTTCTTAGTCTCTTGAACGATGAATTTTTGCTTCTCTATTGCCTGGCGCCGTGCCTTTTGGTTCATGGGCCATGCATTTGGGCACACGGCCAGATGATACTCGATCACCTCCCTTGGCACTCCAGGCAAGTCTGATGGTGTCCAGGAGAACATATCAACATTTTCCTGAAGGAAGGTGATGAGCTTGCCTTCCTCTTTGGCGGAGAGGCCGCTGACGATGGTGACGGTGGGCACGGAGCCACTGCCGTCCAGCGACACTTTCTTGGTTTCCGCGTGACCCTGAGAGAACATTGGTGTCTTCTTGGATGGCGCCGGCTCGATGTCATCCTCGTCAATGGGATGGGCAATGGCGGCAGCCTTGTAAGCGCTCTCAAGGGTGCGCACCCATCCTTCTCATCACAACAGATGATGATGGTGCCGCTGCAGCCCGGAAGATTCGCTTTGTTGTATGCATGGTGAGTTACCGCCATGAATTTGGCGAGCGTAGGATAACCTACTTGTAGGTGCGCTTGAACTTGGTAGCGGGATTGCGTTGTAGGGTAGGCCGATGTGCACCACGTCGAAGTCGATGAGCTCGGTGTTGTAGTTCTTGCGGCTGCGGAAGGTAACAGGAAGATGCACTTGCCTCAGGGGCAGTGTGGAACCACCGGTCACGCCTGAGAATGGCCTCGTGGGCATGAGGCGCTCGTAAGGCACTTGGAGCACCTCGAAGGTCTCCACAAAAAGCACGTTGAGTCCCACACCGTCGTCGATGAGAGTCTTGCTGACTGCGACGTTGTTGATGGTGGGTGTGCTTAGCAGAGGAATTGTCTACATAGCTCTTTTGGACTTGGGGTGGTCGGTGGAGTCGAAGGATATCGGGAAATGCGACCACTTCAGGGACCTAGCGACGTCGACTCCGGGAAGTGCAGCATTAACCTCCCGAGAGAACTGCTTGAAGTGGCAGTTTGAGGTGGGAGCTCGAGCTCCACCAAGGATGCACGCCACCTCATGAGGTTCCTGGTAGCCCCTAGCGTTTTCACCAGGCAAATTGTTCCTGTTGGCGCGAGCCAGGGCAGCGTTGACTTGAGGGGGGTCGGCCTGTTGGGGCGGACCCCACCATCCCTGTCGCTAGTTGTTGTTGCCATTGCGGTCGTTGTCGTTGTTGCGGTCATTCCAGCGGTTGCCGCCGTGGCCACTGTCGCAGCCTCCACCACGGTCGTTGCCCCTTCATTGCGGTCACGCTGGAGCATCCTGAGCTCCTGGCAGTCCTCCGTGCGATGAGTGTTAATGTTTGTGGAAGACACAAGCAGGCCATCCATCTTTCCTAGGCGGGAGCTCGTCACGGTCGCGCCCACGCTTCTGTTCGGGGTCAGCCGCAAGCACAGCGGGGCCCTTGTGTTTAATGTCCTTGTTCTTGGCCTTAGCGGCGTCAAGGGCCACGTCTTCGGCCTTGGTGCATCGGTCGGCAAGGTCGAAGAGCGTAGCGACGGAGGCGAGCTCGTTGCTGATGGCGAGCTTCTCGCGCATCCAGACGTCCGTCAGGCTCATAGAGAATGCAAAGATGATTGCGGCATCGGAGGCACGCGACATCTTGTTGCGTAGCTGGCTGAAGCGCTGGATGCACTTACAGGGTGTCTTGCCAGGCTGCTCGCGCACGGCACGCAAGTCGTTGAGGGTGAGAGAACGCTCGTATGTGCGCTTGAAGTTGGTGGAGACGAATTGTGTGCATAGCTCGGACCACGAGGAGATGGAGCTCTCGGGGAGGTTCATTAGCCACGAGCGTGCTGCATCCTTTTGGGCCATGGGGAATCAGTTGGCCATAAGCTTGTCGTCGCTGCCAATGGTCTCATTGCCTATGGCGTAGAGCTGCATGAACTCTGCGGGGTTGGGGGAGCCGTCATAGCGAGGAGGCAGTTCCATCTTGAAGGGCATAGGCCACACCATGAGGCGCAGCTTAGGAGTGACAGCTTGGCAGCCCCCGCTACTGGACGGAACGCCGCCGGCGAGAGCGGCACGGTTCTGGTGCCCAGCCTCGAGGACATCCTGGAGGGTACGGTTCTGATGCTCGCGCTGCCTCACAAGGATTACGTGGATGCCATGGGCCGGGGGATGGATCATCTGGTAGCTCGGATCTAACTTATGTGGTGAAGAAGCTGCGTTGGACGGCTCTAGAGTGCGCGCACCATGACGATGACCTTCTCCCTCGTCGGATGGAGGAGGAGGATGAGGCATGTACTGTACTGCGCTTGCGCCCTGCAATGGGGGAGGAGGAGGCAGGGAGTTTGTGAGAGGCGGGACGTCTCCGGTGGGGTTGACGAGCTCGGTGATTCGCGCAAGATAGGCGTCGTAGCGTGCCGGAGTCGGACGATAGTGGAGCAGATCCTGCACCATGGGGAGTGCGGCTTACGGAGCCAGCACGACATGGTGATCGTGTGAAGAGTCGACATCGGTGTGCGAGGAAGGATGATTTGCCTGTACAGAAGGGTCGGTGGAGGAGGCTTGCGCTTCCCCGGCGCGGGCTCGATGGCAGCACGGTGATCCCGGTTGCCATCTGAGCCCGGCGCGTGGCCCTCTCGCGGCACACCTTGGCCATGTCAATGTCGAGCAGAGACAAGGACGAAGATGCGAAAGCAGCGCCCCTACATGGCTCGCCAAATGTCGGAGATTGGTTTTGTGCATATGGGAAAACCTCTCAAGAACTCGGTTCGAACACAGGGGAGATGCTCGCAATCTACAACCTCCCCATCTCCATGGTCAAGGCAACACTGGTGGAGCACGATGAACACAAAGATTTACCCAGGTTCGGGCCACCTTGCGATGTAAAACCCTACTCCTGCTTTCTGGTTGGATTGCTTGGTGGTTTCAACACTGGTTACAAAGATCAGGGAGGAAGAACTCTCTCTCTCCCTTCTCTGGTCGGTCCCCCATTCCTTCTGTCGTCGCACCTAGCTATGGTGGTGTCTTGCCCCTCTTATCCTTGCCTCGGGCCTCTTTCCCCAAAATATTGCTGGGAAAAGGACATCCACAGGGCGGCAATTCAAAGGGGTACAAGAACCCAGACCTCCCTGGCAAAGGTGGTCTTCGTCATGCAAAGGGGCCGTCCATGACGTGCTCGTGGGCTCGCTAATGACGCCCGTCCTGGAGACCAGCGTCAAGTTGGTCTCCTTGCACAAAAGAGGTAAGTGGTGGAACTCATTTTGGACAGGGACAACTGCTCGCTGCCCTTTAATCACAAACAAGAAAGATTCTTCTGCACGCACCCGCTGGCGCCATCCTTGCCATCTCTGCAGACTCGTCACGTCACCCACGTGATGGGCAACGGTCATGCGACTGCTTGCCTATTACGCCTGGGGGCCTCGCGAGGGTTGCTTTGCGGGGGAAGCCGCGTGGGGGTTGCTTTGCGGGGGAAGCCACGCGGGGCTTCCTGAAGCTTGAGCCTTATCGAAGAGAGAAAGGATGTCGCGGTGCCAGAGCTTCACCGGGTGGTTCTTGGAGTCAAACAGTGGGCCACCAGTCAGGCTAGACCTTCTTCGCGTAGACGACTAGGCCGACAGTAGATGGGCCGTCGTACCCTGGTTCCACTAGGCCAACGACAATTGTAAGCCAACTCCATATACGCATCTCTTCTTTACATGTACTGTGACGATTTCCTTTCTTGTGAAGCGACCCAAAATACACTTCTATCCTTATCGCGGCCCTAGAGCCGTCGCGAGGATAGTACTACACTTTGGGCGTGACATCCTCGGATGTTGCTTTCTTCCTCGGAGGGGAGGAGTTGTCCTTGCTCTCCTCTTCTTCCTCCTCCTCCTATCCTCCTTCTGAGGAGATGGACTTGAGGTCCTCGGATTTGGAATACGAGGGCCCCTCCATTCGAAGACCCCCGGTCTTCTTCCTTTTCCTCCCAGCTCCTTTTTAGCCTTCGTCGGGCCCTTTAGGGGCGCCATGGCCAGAATTGCCTGGAGATCGGGGGATATGACATCTTCGGGTAGAGGGGTCTTGCAACTTATGTTTGCTGCTTGATCCAGCCACTTTTGCATATGGAAAACAATATTTCCTGAGTGAACAAGAACTTTGGATTTAAAGGGCTAGCGGCAGGTGAAGTTAACTATTTTTGTAGCGGGCGTCCCCGAGTGGCCGCTATCAGGCCCGTCCACGGGGAACTTCTTCTTCTTCGGTTTGAAGAGGGACGTCCACTTGCCGTTCACGTCCGTGCGGAAGAAGTGGTGGATCGTCTGAGGGTCCTCGGGCTTGTAGAGCCACATCGGGCTGGCCCGAACCTGGAGCGAAAGGATGCCGCGGTGCAGCATCACGTCGATGACATCCACCAGCTTGGCCCTGCCCCCGACATTGCAGATCTTCGACTAGAGGATGGAGACCACCTTGGGGTTGCTCCATTGCAACATCTTCGACAGTCAAGAGTGTAGCTTCCTCGGAGCCAGCCCGGTAAAGGGTGGGAGCGCGGCCAGGTTCTCGGCACGGGGCTCGGTGATGTAGAACCAGTCCTGCTACCAGATCTCTACCGTCTCCATGTTTGTCCCCTCCAGCCACTCCGCCTTCTGGAGTTTGTTGATCATCGCCCGCCACATTCGGCGAAGCCGCCAGCTCCGCCACGGCCGACACCACTCTTCGGCTTGCAGTAAAACGTCTTCAGCCATAGGAAGAAGTGTGGCAGAATCCTCAAGAAGGCCTCGCAGACCATGACTAAAGAAGCAAGGTGAAGAATGGAATTCGGGGGCAATATTATAGAAATCGAGCCCGTAAAAGAAGAGAACCCCCCCCCCGCATAATGGGATGCAGGGGGAAGCCTAGACCTCTGACAAGGTGGGAGACGAAGACGCCCCGCTCCCCGGCTTGGGGAGTGAGGATGCGCTGGTTGGCATCCAGCACTCTGCAGGCCACACCTGTGGGGATGTACCCCGCAGCCTGAAGCTCGTCGATGGTGGGAAGGTGGACCCTTGAAGGGACCCACTGCCCCTTCACATTGCATCATCCATTGTGGTGGGAGGATTTGGAGCTTGACCAAAGGGTTTGTGGGCGCCAGAGCGGAGAAGGCTTTTTTGCTAAGGCAAGAAGAGAGAGTGTAGGGAAAATTTTAACCTACCCAGACCTTTATAGGCTAAGAGTCCCCCTTAACTGCGCTGATAAAATAGCCACGTTTCGGCTGGATCGAACCGTTGTGGAACCGTGGGGTGAAGTAATCGATTGATGATATCCCCTAAAATGCAGGGAACGATCTCTGTTTTGATATGACATGCCAAGGGTTGCTTCGAACCGCAGTTCGAGTAAGTTGCATGATGTCATTAATGTGACGATTCACAAAAAGTTGTCAGTACCTTGTTACCCGACACCTATGTGTTTTAGTCCTCGGAACTTAGTTGTACATTTCAGACAAGGAAAGGTGTTACATGGTTACTTAAGCGATGTTGAACTCGTCTATCGAGCCGAAGAATCCATTATCCGAATATATGCATCCGAAGTAGATTGTCCGCTGAAGGTTGTCGTGTTCGGTGTCGAAGACTAGTTCGGGGCTACTGAGGGAGTCCTGGACTAGGGGATCCTAGCCGAGCTGGTCTAGTCCATGGGCTATGTTGGAAGCCCACCCTAGAGGAAGGACTTCGGAGACCATGTGATGGAAGGTGAGCAAATCGGATTCTCCCAGACATGCACTCTAGGAAGAGGATGATTCGTTCGACATGTAATCCTTAGATGGTAACCGACATATGTGTAACCCTAGATACCCTCGGTGCCTATATAAACCGTGGAGTTTATCCCGTAGGGGATACCCATACACACCATCATAACCCCTAGGGTTTAGACCAAAAACTCACGATCTCGAAGTAGATCAACTTTGTACTCTTTACATCATCAATACAACAAGAGCGGGACGTAGGGTTTTACCTCCATGGAAGGGCCCGAACCTGGGTAAAAGCCTCGTGTTTGTTATCTCCAATTACTCTTGATCCGATCTCATAGCTCGGCCCCCCTACCCGAGGTCTAAAGGTTTTGAAACCAACAGGGCGTCACACATGTCATAGGTACATTTTAGTCCAGGGGTTTAACGGATAGGGGTTAGCACTAACAGGTGATTAGCCCCTTAGTTAAGTTGGGCCGCTGCCCAGGTGGCATTGGGTGATACGCCTCTGACATATCTATAGTTTTTGATTGTTTCATGCTATTATATTATCAATCTTGAATACTGTATATACAATTATAAGGTATTTTATATCATTTTTTGGGACTAACTTATTAACTAAGTGCCCAGTGATAGTTTCTATTTTTTTAGTGTTTTTGGACTTTTCAGAAAATCAATACCAAACATAATCCAAATTGGATAAAACTTTGTGGGAGTTATTTTTGGACCGGAAGAGACCCAGGAAGCTTCGGGAGGTGGCTAGAAGACCCATGAGGCAGTTACGAGCTAGGCCGGCATGCCTTAGGGGTAGGGCGCGCCCCCTAGCTCATGGGCCCCTCATGGGCCCATAATTCCACTTCAATATATTCCTAATTAACCCAAAAACATCATAGAGCCACCCGAAACAATTTTTCCGTCATCGTAAGTCTCTGTTCTTTTGCGATCCCATCTGGAGGCTTTTTCCAATACTCTGCCGGACGGGGAATCCATCACGAAGGATGTCTACATCAACCTTTGTTCGTGTACTAAAGAACGGGGCCCTTAGTACCCTGACTTGTGCACCAGACGACCGCGGCCTTCGGACCGGCAAGACCCTGCCGGGCTGGATCTCGATGCCAAGCCTCTTCACACGAGGACCCGAGCAAACCGGCAAGCCCTCCTTGCCGGAGGGCTAGACTGCTAAGGCACCCGCCAAGGCCTCCGCCCGCCAAGCCATCGCTCCACGTCGCCAGGCTGGTTGTCTACATCGCCTAGGTGTCGAGCGTGTAGGTGGTTAGGTGGAGCTAGTCGGGGCACATGGAAACTTACCAGGATTACAGCAGAGCTTTAATGACACCCGTCCTACGGCGTAGCAAAAGAATAAGAGGTAGTTGGGCGAATGACATAGAAGGAGAGGCAACCCTTGCCGGAAGACGTCGCCAGCGCTCCACCTCACAGCGCATTTAATGCGCCTGTCCTAGTCCGTTCGAGTTAGGTATTTCCCACTATCGTTGTTGCCAACAGTTTTAGTAGAGTGATATAAGTTCTTTACTATGCGTAAAGACCATTTTAGCCGTTGTGGTAGCCCCTTGAATTATAAAAGGAGATCCATGGATACCATTAGAAAGGTCAACACTCCGTTCATTTACACGCGTAGCGACACTCCTTGAGTATCCTTGCCGGGCTGTAACGCTCCTGTAATGTGAACCCAATAAACCACACCACACAGGAAGTAGGGTATTACGCTCCGGCAGCACGAACCTATCTAAACTCTCGCACGTGCATGGTCCGGTGATGCTCTTTGCGTTAGAGGATCTCCCTTGCAGAACCATGAAAGGTGCCTTGTCGTCTCGATAGATCGTCGTACCCCGACATCTTTAGCGAGAACAAGAACTCCGGCGTGTCTCCTAAGGACTCCGGGAAGCGCGCTTTAGAGTGCAGCACACTTGTCGAGGACTTACCTGAGACATGTGCCGCCAGGAGCAAGAAAGATAAGGTGAACATTCCTAAGACGAAACAACTGGCTATGCGGGAGAACTGTGAGGGCGGCACTTTCACCAGAAGTGCCACCCTCGACAGCAAATAGGAAAGCGCGCTCGTCACCTTCCTGCGGGCGAATGTCGATGTGTTTGCCTGGCAACCATCTGACATCCCCGGTGTTCCCAGGGAGGTGGTTGAGCACCACCTTGCTGTTTGTCCCCACGCGCGCCCCGTCAAGCAGAAGGTCCGAAAGCAAGCCCTGGAACGGCAAGAGTTTATTGCCAAAGAAATCATGAAGCTAGAAGCAGCAGGTCTGATCAGAGGCACGATCCACCCAACTTGGCTGGCGAATCCTGTGGTAGTGCGCAAGGTAAATGGGAAATGGAGACTTTGCACTGACTTCACTGATGTTAATAAGGCCTGAAGGACCCATTCCCCTTGTCACGCATTGATCAGATAGTGGACTTGACCGCTGGCTGTGATCTCCTGTTTTCATGGCTAAGGAAGACAAAGAGAAAACGACGTTCATTACCCCTTGCGGCGTATACTGTTTCAGACACATGTGGTTTGGTTAAAGAGTGTTGGTTCAACATTCACAAGAGCAATTCTGATTGGTTTGGGGCTGCAACTGCACAGGAATGTGGAAGCCTACATGGATGATATAGTAGTTAAGACCAGGAACAAGGACACGCTGATCCAAGACCTGGAAGAAACCTTTGCTTCAATGTACAAGATCAATTTGAAGCTTAACCCCGAGAAGTGCGTGTTTGGAGTTCCCTCCGGCAAGCGCCTCGGATTGTTTGTGTCACAGTGCGGGACAGAAGCCAACCCCGCAAGATTGAGGCAATTAAACAGCCGGATCCGCCGAAGCGCATTAAGGACGTGTGTCGTCTGGCGGGCTGCATTGCCGCCCTCAGCAGATTCATTTCCAAGTCTGCAGAGCGAGCCTTGTCGTTTTTCAACATCTTGAAGAAGGCGGGCTCAATGACATGGACCCCGGAAGTAGAGGCAGCGCTGCAAGATTTGAAGAGATATTTGTGCTCGACACCAGTCCTAGTCGCACCCAAACCAGAAGAGCCATTGTTACTATACTTGGTGGTGACAAACCAAGTGGTCAGTGTGGCGCTGGTGGCGGAAAGGGAAGGTGAAGAGGATGGGGTGAAACTGCTAGAGTCTGTGGCCGGCGAGCCACAGCCAGCCGTGACAAGTCAAGGAGCAGAACAACAAACTGTGCAGAAGAAAAAAATGGTGCAGCGGACAGTGTATTTTGTCATCTCCCTTCTGGAAGGGGCTAGGTCGAGATACTCTGGGATGCGGAAGATGCTTTTCGGCCTCCTCATGGCCTCCCGGAAGCTGCACCACTACTTCCAAGCACACCACTACATCATCGTCACTCGGTTCCCGCTGCAGCGCATCTTGAGAAATCCAGAGGCAACCGGTAGGATCGTCGAGTGGGCATTGGAACTGGCCAGATTTGACTTGAGCTTTGAGAGCACGGCAACAATCCAGAGCAGAGCCTTGGTGGAATTCATTGCAGAATGGACACCAACGCCAGACAAGGAGATTCCAGAAATAGCCCTTCACGGCAAGGAAACTGATACGGGGCAAACCGAAGGGTGGCCCGATCTTCACGAATTGGAGGTGGATTCGCGGAAGAACACGATGAACACAAAGAACGCGAGGGAAAACGTGGAGAGAATCAAAGGGGAAACACTCTATTGGACAAGATCCACACCAAGTACTCCTCAAATCACAAGCAATACAAGAGGTACATCAAGATCCAAGAACAACAATGGAAATAAAGATACATGGGTAGTTCATCCAAATCTCTAGGAGAGATGGGCCTTGAATCCACTAGGGATCTTCCCGTGCAAGGGGCCTTGACATCCTCTATGGATCTTCTCTGGTGGAGGTCTCGATCTCCATGTGAGAAGTAGAGGAAGGAGCAAAGCTCATGTATGAATGAGCTATCACTTTGCTCACCCTAGAAACGAAGTGGGGAATGAGTATATATAGTCCAAGGGGTAAGTGGGGGGTACATGAGTCATGACTGCGCAGATGGGGGCGGTTGTACCGGTCACAACACCGGTTGTACCGCTTGGGCGGTTGTACCACTTCCTGGAGGCATTGGAGGGCGGTTGTACCGGAGGTTGGGCCGGTTGTACCGGTCATGGAGAAGCTGTTGGAACAACCGTGGCGGTACCGGCCTTGAACCGCTTCAAAACAGAAACTTGGCCCAGTCGGAGCGGTGGTTGGGCGGTAGTGGACCGGTTGTACCGGTTGACCGGTGGTTGAACGGTTGTTCACCGGTTGTACCTCTAATTCTGGGCTGGCACAACTCCTCTTCTTCCTTCTACGCTTCCAAGCTTCCTTCGCGGATGGTGTAGTTGTTCCTTGGCGCTTGCACTCCTCCTCTTTATCCTTGAAGCTCCAATAATACCTATGCATGCACACGAGAGGAGTGTCAAGTAGTATACTATCCTTGAAGGGGTCAAGTGAACACGTGTAAAGGAAAGGATTCACCTTTATGTATGTGAAGTAGATGTCGCACGTATCACTTGCCAAACGGGCTCTTGTCATGGTGATGTCCATAGGATGCTCCGCATCATCCCCTCCCCCTTGGGAAAGATCCGTCCTAGGATCAAGATCCAAATCACCATGGGACGGAGATGGCGTTGCCGTGTGGAAGTGGACGATCACCAAGCACTCATCATCATCAAGCTCCAAAGGGGCACTCTCCAATGTCTCACCGTCGTGTAATTCCTTCAAAAGGAGCAAAGATAACAAACACTTGGAAAAACAAATGTGGTTAGCATTAGTGCAAAACCAAGCATTCAAGTGGTTATTCACCGCACAAGTGTTGTCATCATGCATAATATATGGTGCGATAAGGGATGTTGGCATGGCATGTAAGCATACAAATGGAGCGCAAGCAATGCAATCATGGGACCAAGTATGCAAAGTTGAGGTAGGGATGCCAATATGTGTGACAATATAACAAGCATCTACCTCATGGTCATAGCAATCATGCACAAAGCAATCAATAAAAGGCCTATGGTAGGCATAGGAATCATTCACAACACCAAGTAAAATGATGTGTGTACACATATGGTGCAATCCAAAGTACAATGCAATCCAAGCATAATGTGCACATGGTGTAGTGAAGATAGGGAGGCACTCAACACAATAGAAAGAGCAATTGATCATCATGTGTGAGGCAAGCAATTCAAGCATGTAGCAAGTAATGTGACATGGCAAATGTGAGGAAATGACATTGTTGCAACCAAGCATAGGATATGAGAAAACAATCCACAAGTTGGATGCAACACACAAGGTATATATGTCATGAGGCATGGCAATGTGGCAATCGTGAGGAAAAGCAATATCACTAACATGTGTGCACGTAAATGGTCCAAGATGACCAATATGAGTCATGGCACAAGCAACACAAGTAGGGTGGGCCACAATATCCACGTTCAAGAAGGATGTCACCTTGAAAACTTGTCCTTGTGCGTCCGTCACAATGCCGATGCGCAAGCAAGTGTGATCTAGAAATGCGTCGCTCCAAAGTGGCTCGCTCTCAAGAGCTCGAAGCGTCAACTCACGTGAAGTGGAAGTTGACATGTAGTCGAAGTATCCTACACATACACACAACAAAGGAAACAATGTATGTGCATGGTAGACAAACACATCATCCATCATGATGGTTCTCTCCTCTTGCACAGAACCATTAGAAGCACAAGTGCACGAATAATATGATGCAACAATGTCGATATTCATGGCACTAGGCATATGGTGCAAGGAATGAAGGCAAGCATGTTTCACATGAAAGATGTCAAAAGCTCCAATAATATGAGAGAAAGCTATGGGGGCAATCTCATTAACAAAATGAATAGCATTGTTGCACTCAATACATGGCAAATCATCTAGCATGAGAAAGGCAACACATGGAGACATATGACAACAAGCTATAGCAATCATGTGCGAAGCAAGGCAATGGTTGTCATCAACCGCATAAAAGGAGCACATCGGTGATGCAACACAAGCAAGCATAGTGATCATGTCGTGCAAACTAGTAGTGCTAAGATGCAACATACTAGAAGAAATCATGGCAATCATGTCATGTGAGCAAATAATAGGCATAAGTAATGCGCATGACATATCGCGAGCACGAACACAAAACATGATCAATGTATCATCATAGGCATGGGGCACAAAGCAATAGCAACTAGGATCTCCACCAAGCAAGCAAATACACATAGTAGTAGGAGAATGGTGAATCATGGGTAAATGCAAGCAAGGGTCACAATCGCATGGCAAAAGCATAGAATGAGGCCCAACATGCAAAGTGAACACGAGAATATGAGCAAAAGACAACAAGTGGTATATAGCCCAAAGTTGTGTGAGAACCAAGTAGAAGAGGTGCGCGTAGTCCTTGCGCGAGGGGAATGGTTGGAGACACATTCCGGTGAATCCCAAAGCATCGGTGCTCTCAAGAGCTCTTTTCGTCAACTCATGGGATTGTGAGGTTGACGGGTATTCGTGGGTACCTACACAACAAGGATACACACGAAACAAAGTGTGCGAGTGGTATATGTACACATCATCCATCATGATGTGTATGTGCACGTGAGAGTTAGCACAAGATAAGCAATGCTCAAAGAAATTCGATGCAAGGTATAGGAACATGTCATCCATCATGAAAGAATAGTTATTGTGTATAACACGATGGGGACACAAATTGAGCATGCAAATATATGGCACATCAATAGCATTCATATTCATGGGGAGCATATTGTGCACACAAGTATGGGGATCATGCAATGGATGGGATGGAACCAAATCTCCTAAAATGTATGAGGAAACTATGGGGGTCTCCTCATGTGCAATACCGGTAGCATAATATGGAGAATATGGAAAACATCCAAAATAATGCATATCCGAAGCTAGGTGGTCATGGCATGTCATATGTGAGCAATTGCGCAAATGATGCAAAGGGAGCATGGCAATATCATCACAAGAAAAGCAAAAGCCAATAACCATGGGTTTGTCATCTATGCCATATGTGCAAATTGGGTTTATTTTAATGGCATGTGCATAGTTACTACGATGAGATTGCGAAGATGCAATATGGGTGATCTCATGCATAGCATATGACAAGTCAAGCGGGTTGTCAAACATGATGTGACCAATAGAGTTCTCACAAGGTATCCTATGCAACATGGCATAATAACTAATAGACTCCACATGAGAATCGTCAAACTCGTCATAAATGGGTAATTCATCCCATGAGGAAGTCGAACTAGCATGAAGCATGTCAATAGAGTGATCATCATCATGGAAGCAATCAATGTCCACTAGTGGGACAAGAGCATCACCTTCACCTAAGTTACCTTTTACATTCCACTCATGTGGTGTAGGTGAGGTAGCATAGACCAACTTGTGGTCATCTTCATCGTGATGGAACCATGTGGGGGGTGCATCATATACCACCATGGCTATCGTCTTGTCCAAAGGAAGGACGAAGTCGTCAAGGATCGGCGCGTCATCGTGTATGGGACCTAGCACCAAAGGAGAAGACACAATAGAGATAGAGGATAAGTTGTTAGAAATCGAAATGGCCTCACATGCCCTATCAACTACCTCACTCTCTCTATGTGGTGGCTCACACACTCCCTCAAGGTAGGTGCACTCAAACTCACATATGGTGGAGTCACTCATCCCACTCAAGTGGTGGGGGTTGTGGCTCTCCTCCCATGGGAATTGGGGCAACTCATCATATATGGGGCTAGTGGTGAAGTCACTCTCACTCTCAATATGGTGGCATAAGTCTCTCAACTCATCTCCAAACGCCGCCGTGGTCGAAGGGAAAATCCCATGCTCAACCATCTCGTCACCGTCGCCATGGATGAAGGCCGAAGATGGCACCTCATCACTCTTGCCTCCAAAGATGGAAGCATCATCCTTGCTCGCCACCTTATCGCTCGCCTCCAAAGCATGTTCCTTGAGTGGCTCCGTAGTCGTAGTCGTCGTCGCGCCGTCTTCAAAAATAGTCGTGGTAGACTCGGCATCGTCAATGCCACAAAGAGGGGTGGCGGTGAAGTCGGACTTGGGAGCGTAGTCTTGGAGCTCGTCGGGCTTGGACATCTTGGTGGTACCATCCTCATGCTCGTAGTCGTGGAGCTTGGTCGTCACGAAGTGTGCGCGGGGTCGAGTAGCCTTGGTCTTGATTTCTTGAACCGCCTTGAGAGCACCAACGTAGAGGTCATCGAGAGTCTCGTAGGTGTTGTGGAAGATAGTCTTGGCGATGTCGTTGTTCAATCCCATCATGAAGTGGAACTTCATCCAAATGGGGTCGTCCACACCGGCTCGTCTCAAGGCTTTCTCCATCTTCATGAAGTACTCATCGAGAGACATGGATCCTTGTATGGTGTTCTCCAAGTGGCGTTGAAGATGTTCTGTGTATGTAGGAGGCACAAACTCTCGCCACATAGCTTTCTTCGTCATGGACCAACTCATGTCGATGCTCTTGGAAGATGTGTGAAGCCACCATGTCGACGCGTAGTCGTGGAAGTTTCCTGTGGCGCACTTCACTTGTTCTTCGGGAGGGACTTGAAGTAGCGTGAGGTAGGTGTCCATCTTGCGCTCCCACTCGAGGTACTCTTCGGGGTCATGAGTCCCATAGAATGGAATCTCGAAGTCGATGTCGAAGTCGTAGTAGCTCGTGGAAGTCGTGGACTTGAGCTTGGGGAGCTTCTCTTGAGGTACTTGTCGACGAAGATGCCGCATATCCAAAGGCGAAGATGCCTTGAAGTCGCTTGGCGAAGATGCCAAGGTAGGAGGTGAAATCATCGAGCGGTGGTTGGTGTCGAGCTTGTGACCTTCACACTTGTTCGTCGTTGGATGCCTTGATGTTGGCATCGTTATTTCTTCATGTCGTTGATGTTGCCGATGCCGAGGTGATCTTGCTGGAGATGGTAGCTCGTAAGCATGTGCACTTGAGCGTCTTCTCGAAGATGATTAAGATCTCGTGCAGTTCTTGATGAGGGCCTTGAGCTCCTCCAAATGAGCATCCATCTTGGCATCGATGGTTTTCTTCATGGCACCGAACTCGTCATTGTTGTTGTAGACCGAAGGAGATGTGTCGTCCCTATCCATGGAAGCACTCGAGAAGGCGTGAGAACGAGATGGAATGAACATACCAAAGTTACCTCTTTCCGAAGTTGTATATGGATCTCAAAAGACCACAATGTAAGCAAGGAAAAGAGTGCACTTGGTGAAAAACCTTATCCAATTCTCACAACCTACACAAATGGCTTATAGTGGAGCTCGGTGGGGTTAGTGGCACAAAATATCAAGCAAAATGAAGTCCAAGATATTGCAAATGTTGAAATTAATCCAATGGACTCAAAATTCAAAGCAAGCGATCACAATATAGAGGAGGGCAATAAAGAAACACACGCGGTGGGATAGTGGGGCTTGTGCAACTATAGGGATGAGCAAAGCTCGTGTTGCACAAACACAAGGAGAGACACTAGCTTATTGCACGTTTGGGCACGATTCACCACTTGGCACCAATCCTATTTATGCAAGCAAAACGTTTCCTATTCCATGTATCCTCATGCACAAGTATCTCTTTTCATGCTCAACTCTTTGCTCATAAGCTTATGATCTTTCTTTCTTGCTTAAAAGCTTTTTTTTGTTCTCTTCCTTTCCACTATTCTTATTGAGCCTCAACCAAATATATGAGACAAGTATCACAACATATGCATGGGAGCAAGCAATTGCACTATATGATATTTCAAATGATGTAACAATATGATATCGTACCACTATGGTGCACAAGTTTTCGCGAAGCCCGACAATACTCGGATAGCTAGTCTCAATAGGTGTGAAGGTAATCACAAAGATGGTGGGGCTATCAAGATGTAATGGCAAGGAAGGAAAAGTGTATGCCGGAATGTATACCTTCATCACACTTAACCTTTCACGAAGTCGGGAGTAACCGGCCTTGCTTCCGGTTGAAGATGGTCTCAAAGGATGGATGGTCGTCGTCGATGTCGATCGTCGATGGTTGATGTAGATGATGGACCGATACAAGTCACCGGTGGTTGATGAAGAAGTAACCGTCCCTAAGTAGCCGAAACACCTTAGGATACTCAAATCACAACTCAAGCAACCACAAATGCAAAGGGAACCAAAATGGGTTAGGTTGCGGAAGTCTATGGTGGTATTGCGGATGATATGGTGGAGGGTCTTGGCAAACTTGCCAAAATTTGAAAAATATGATGAAGTCAAATGGTGGTGAAACCAAGATGAGCATATCCGGCACGTCGATAGCTTCCAAACGAGCCAAAGAACACTCAAATCGGAGTTCGGGAGCGGAAGTTATGGTCGAAACGGTGAATCAGCCGAGGCTGAAACTGGGAGGGGCGGTTGTTCACCTTTATGTATGTGAAGTAGATGTCGCACGTGTCACTTGCCAAACGGGCTCTTGTCATGGTGATGTCCATAGGATGCTCCGCATCAGAAACACCTCAAGAATGGATCATGTACGTTGACGGAGCTTTCTCGCTACAAGGCACCGGTGCCGGAGTTGCTTCTAATAGCACCCATCGGAGAGCACCTCAAGTATGTGATCCATATGCATTTCCCCAGGGAGGAATCAACAAACAACATGGCTGAATATGAAGGGTTGCTTGCCGGATTACGGACAGCAGCTCATCTCGTCATGAGGAAGCTGATAGTCGGAGGAGATTCCCAGCTTGTTGTGCGCCAAGTGAATAAAGACTCCCAGAGTCCCCTGATGGAGGCGTATGTTGACGAAGTACGGAGATTGGAGGACCGCTTTGACGGGTTGCAAATGGAGCACGTCCCCCGTGTTGAGAATAGCATTGCCGACAACCTATCAAAGAGAGCTTCGCAGAAGTTGCCCGTGGAACCGGACACTTCTGTACTCCGATTGACCCAACCTTCATTCACCCTGTCAGCACGGCAGAACAAGAAGAGAAAAGTGAATTCCGATGACTACATTCCGACAGAGCCAACAGTGGCTGCCAAGAAGGTTGCCGCGAATGACAAACCGCCTGTCGGAGGGCCCCAAGCTCCGGCAGACCTGATGGTCTTTGCCGTAGAAGCTAGAGTCCCTGTGGCGGAAGAAATGCCTTTAGTCCTTGTCGTCGAGCCACAGGCTTCGACATGGGCACAACAGATAGTCTAGTACCTCCAGACAGGAGATCTTCCCGAGGAACCAGAAGAAGCTGAAAGAGTAGCCCGACGGTCGAGCATGTACCTGTTCGTGGACAACACCTTATACAAAAGGAGACCGAATGGTGTGAAATTGAAATGCATCTCTCGGGAAGAAGGATGTCAACTGTTGGCATAGATACACGAAGGGATCTGCGGCTCGCACATCGGGTCACGGGCCCTTGTCGAGAAAGCATTCCGCCAAGGTTTCTATTGGCCGACAGCCCTTCAAGACTCATTGGCACTGGTGATGACGTGTGAAGCATGCGAGTACCATGCCAAGCAAACACATCAACCAACACAAGCCCTTCAAACCATATCACTCTCCTAGCCCTTTTCGGTCTGGTGTCTCTACATTGTCGGGCCCTTCCCCCGTGCTACCAGGGGCTTTGAGTTCTTGTTCGTTGCAATTGACAAGTTCATGAAGTGGACTGAAGTGGAGCCGGTGAGAAAGGTAACGGAGCAGGCGGCATTCAAGTTTCTCACACGGATAGTTTGCCGGGGTGTCCCCAAAAGGATTATCACCGACAACGGCACACAGTTCACCAGCAGCAGTTTCGTGCAATATTGTCAAGACATTGGCACCAAAGTAGGCTTTGCATTAGTTGCTCAGCCCCGGAGCAACGGGCAAGTAGAAAGGACATATGCTGAAGTGTTGCGAGGCATCAAGACGAGAACTTTCGACAAGCTGCACAAGCACAGAAGGCACTGGATTGTTGAACTCCCGACGGTTCTTTGGTCAATCAGAACGACACCAAATCGAGCCACCGGCGAGACACCCTTCTCCCTAGTTTATGGTGCAGAAGTAGTTCTCCCCATAGAACTCACATACGGGTCCCCGAGAGTGCAGGCCTTTGACGAGGACCGGCAAGAGCAAGAACAACAAGATGATTCCATGCTCCTCGAGGAAGATCGTCTCCAGGCTGCGCTGCATGCCAATCTGTACTAGCAGACTTTGCGCTGCTATAATAGCCGTAAAGTGCGCGCTAGGAGTGTTGAGGAAGGAGACCTTGTTCTTCGATGGATCCAGTCCATGAAGAGATCAAACAAGTTGACGACGAAGTGGGAAGGCCCTTACTGGGTAGTACAAGTCACTAGGCCTGGCGCCATCTGCCTAGAGACCGAGGATGGCACCCCGGTGCAAAACTCATGGGATATTGAGCATCTTCGCAAGTTCTACCTATGAGGCGCGGTTGCTAGGCCGCTCGGCGTCCCCTTTTGTACAAGTTTGCCAGGAAGGCATATAATCCTTTGTACAAAGCTAGGCAATGACCCTGTGCGTAGTCAATAAAGTTAAGTGTTCTACAACTCTTTGTCAATGTACATATTTATCTTATGTATCTTATGTGAGATGTTGTGATCATTTTTCACTTGCATAAGGTGACTATTGAACCACTTAGGTCCATAGCCTCTTCAATTTTCTCTTCTTTCTTTTTCTCAATAGGGAGAAGGGGGGCCCCGCGTGCAAGTCTTCCCGGGGGGAGATAGGGAGTATGGACACCTACAGATGCCTTCAAGGATGGTCGCCTTACGGCAAGAAATGCAGCAAGAAAAAGATAATTTGCAGAAAGTTTTTGCAATTTTAAGATTTTCTCCTTGAACGGAGTCGACGCTTGTGTGAGAAAACCTGCACGCTAAGGGTCCCTGTCGAAATCGTTGCACGCTTGGGTGTTGGAAGCATGCGCAACATCTTAAGTAGCCATGGCAAAAACGACAGGGTAGCATTGCCAGTTGCGGCGCCACCGGAAGGGTGCTCGATACCTATCCTTAGAAGCGCCCGTGGGAAGGGCGTCCGCACCGGCAAGCGTACCCGACAAGCGTAAGGGCCAGAGGGACACGCAAGTGAAACTTTCATTCTCCGACAGGGAAATGTATATTCGCGATTCCTCGAAGCAAGCGCTCCAATTTGCCGTTCCAATGACTCGCAGTCAATGCACGTCGTGGGAGAAGTAGAGAATCAACATAACCACAGGTAATTGCGGCCGGGTATGCCTCTGCATAGTTTTTGGGCCTAGCCCAACAAACGTCACGGCCGCAAGTGTGGCCCAGACCCGGGGGATGTTGTCGGTGTACTAAAGAACGGGGCCCTTAGTACTCTGACTTGTGCACCAGACGACCGCGGCCTCCGGACCAGCAAGACCCTGCCGGGCTGGATCTGGACGCCAAGCCTCTTCATACGAGGACCCGTTCGAACCGGCAAACCCTCCTTGCTGGAGGGCTCGACTGCTAAGGCATCCGCCAAGGCCTCCGCCCGCCAAGCCATCGCTCCACGTCGCCAGGCTGGTTGTCTACATCGCCTAGGTGTCGAGCGGGCAAGCGGTTAGGTGGAGCTGGTCAGGGGTCATGGCAACGTACCAAGATTACAGCAAAGCTTTAATGACACCCGTCCTACGGCATGGCAAAATAATAAGAGGTAGCTGGGCGAACGACACAGAAGGAGAGGCAACCCTTGCCGGAAAACGTCGCCAGCGCGCCACCTCATGGCGCATTTAATGTGCCTGCTCTAGTCCGTCAGAGTTAGGTATTTCCCACTATCGATGTAGCTAGCAGTTTTAGCAGAGGGATATACGTTCTTTACTATGCGTAAAGACCATTTTATCCACTGTGGTAGCCCCTTGAATTATAAAAGGAGGTCCATGGCTACCTTTAGAAAGGTCGACACTCCATTCATTTACACACATAGTGACACTCCCTGAGCATCCTTGTCGGGCTGTAACGCTCCTGTATTGTGAACCCAATAAACCACACCACACAGGACATAGGGTATTACGTTCCTGCAGCCCAAACCTGTCTAAACCCTCGCACGTGCATGGTCCGGTGATGCTCTTTGCGTTGGAGGATCTCCCTTGCTGAACCACGAAAGGGGCCTTACTATGCGTAGACAAACTCTTTTGGGAGGCAGTGGCAGGGTCTGCCGACGAGGCACTCACTCCTGCCATCAAAGTTCCCAGGGGAAGAACAAGGATAAGAGCTCTGGCTAGTCTCGTAAGACCTTTGCCGCCAGGAGCAAGAAAGACAAGGTGACCATTCCCAAGACGAAGCAAGTGGCTGCGTAGGAGAGCGGCGAGGGTGGAACTTTCACAATAAGTGCCACCCTCGATAGCAAATAGGAAAGCGCGCTCGTCACCTTCCTACGGGCGAATGTCGAAGTGTTTGCCTGGCAACCATCAGACATCCCCGGTGTTCCCAGGGAAGTGATTGAGCACCACCTTGCCTTTTGCCCCAACGCGCGCCCTGTCAAGCAGAAGGTCAGAAAACAAGCATTAGAGCGACAAGAGTTCATGGCTGAAGAGATTAAGAAGCTAGAAGCAGCAGGTTCGATCAGAGGCGTGATCCACCCAACTTGGTTGGCAAACCCTGTGGTTGTGCGCAAGGCGAACGGGAAATGGAGGCTTTGCATCGACTTCTCCGACGTCAACAAGGCCTGCCCAAAGGACCCATTCCCCTTGCCGCACATCATTCAGATAGTGGACTCAACCGCTAGCTGCGGCATGTTGTCCTTCCTTGACGCTTACTCTGGTTATCACCTCATGGCCAAGTTGGACCAAGAGAAAACGGTATTGATCACCCCCTACGACGCGTACTGCTTTAGACGCATGCCATTCGGGTTGAGAGCGTCGGTTCCACATTTGCAAGGGCAGTTCAGATTGGTTTAGGCCCACAACTACAAAGGAATGTATAAGCATACATGGATGACATAGTGGTCAAGACCAAGAACAAGGACACGCTGGTGCAAGACCTAGAAGAAACCTTCACAAACCTGTGCAAGTTCAACCTGAAGCTCAACCCTGATAAGTGCGTCTTCGGAGTCCCCTCCGGCAAGCTCTGATGACCCACAAGTATAGGGGATCTATCGTAGTCCTTTCGATAAGTAAGAGTGTCGAATCCAACGAGGAGCAGAAGGAAATGACAAGCGGTTTTCAGTAAGGTATTCTCTGCAAGCACTGAAATTATCGGTAACCGATAGTTTAGTGATAAGATAATTCGTAACGGGTATCAAGTAACAAGTGTAACAAAGGTGCAACAAGGTGGCCCAATCCTTTTTATAGCAAAGGACAAGCCTGGACAAACTCTTATATAAAGCAAAGCGCTCCCGAGGACACATGGGGAATTCTGTCAAGCTAGTTTTCATCATGCTCATATGATTCACGTTCGTTACTTTGGTAATTTGATATGTGGGTGGACCGGTGCTTGGGTGCTGCCCTTACTTGGACAAGCCTCCCACTTATGATTAACCCCTCTCGCAAGCATCCGCAACTACGAAAGAAGAATTAAGATAAATCTAACAATAGCATGAAACATGTTTATCCAAATCAGCCCCTTACGAAGAAACGCATAAACTAGGGTTTAAGCTTCTGTCACTCTAGCAACCCATCATCTACTTATTACTTCCCAATGCCTTCCTCTAGGCCCAAACAATGGTGAAGTGTCATGTAGTCGACGTTCACATAACACCACTAGAGGAGAGACAACATACATCTCATCAAAATATCGAACGAATACCAAATTCACATGATTACTTATAACAAGACTTATCCCATGTCCTTAGGAACAAACGTAACTACTCACAAAGCATATTCATGTTCATGATCAGAGGAGTATTAATTATCATTAAGGATCTGAACATATGATCTTCCACCAAGTAAACCAACTAGCATCAACTACAAGGAGTAATCAACACTACTAGCAACCCACAGATACCAATCTGAGGTTTCGAGACAAAGATCGGATACAAGAGATGAACTAGGGTTTGGAGAGGAGATGGTGCTGATTAAGATGTTGATGGAGATTGACCCCCTCTCGATGAGAGGGTCGTTGGTGATGATGATGGCTTCGATTTCCCCCTCCAGCAAGGAAGTTTCCCCGGCAGAACAGCTCCGCCGGAGCCCTAGATTGGTTCTGCCCAAGTTCCGCCTCGAGACGGCGGCGCTTCGCCCCGAAAGCTCTGTTCTGATTTTTTCCAGGTCAAAACTCTCCATATAGCAGAAGATGGGCACCGGAGGCCTGCCAGGGGGCCCACAAGCCTGCTGGGCGCGCCCAGGGGGGTAGGGCGCGCCCCCCTGGCTTGTGGCCTCCGGTTGGTCCCCTGATGTATTTCTTTCGCCTAATATTTTTTATATATTCCAAAATAATTCTCAGTAGATTTTCAGGACTTTTGGAGTTGTGCAGAATAGGTATCTCAGATTTGCTCCTTTTCCAGTCCAGAATTCCAGCTGCTGGCATTCTCCCTCTTCATGTGAACCTTGTAAAATAAGATAGAAAAGGCATAAGTATTGTACCAAAATGTGTAATAACAGCCCATAATGCAATAAACATAAATATAAAAGCATGATGCAAAATGGACGTATCAACTCCCCCAAGCTTAGACCTCGCTTGTCCTCAAGCGAAAGCCGAAATCGATAAATATGCCCACATGTTTAGAGATAGAGGTGTCGATAAAATAAAATACGGACATGAAGGCATCATGATCATCTTTAGAACAGCAACATATATTGACATATAATTTCTTATGCTGAAGTAACAATTCGTTCACAAGGTAAAGTATGAATCAAGAAATCCATTGGGAACCAACAAACTATGATCTCAGTAATTGAAGCAATTCCAATTTATCATAACGTATGAAAGAGTCAATATAAGAGCTTGTAAAGCAAATTCACATACTCAATCATCTTTTAGTCTTTCATAATTGCTAACACTCACGCGGTATCTATGAGGTCAAAGCTTCAATCGGACACAGAGAAAGATAGGGGCTTATAACATTGCCTCCCAACTATTTACCTCAAGGGTAATGTCAATAGTAATAACTCATGCTCACCCACATCCGAGTGAATATATGTGTCTAGATCATTCCCCAACACATGACGCTTGCCAAGAGATAAAGGCGAAATAAAGGAAGTGGTGAAAATCACCGCGACTCTTGCATAAAGGTAGGTACAAGAAAGTAAAAGTAACAGATAGGCCCTTCGCAGAGGGAAGCAGAGGTTGTCATGCGCTTTTATAGTTGGATGCACAATCCCTTAATGCAAAAGAACGTCACTTTATATTGCCCCTTGTGATAAAGAACTTTATTATGCAGTCCGTCGCTTTTATTTCTTCCATATCACAAGTTCGTATAAAGTTTATTTTCCTCACACTAATAGATCACACATATTTAGAAAGCAATTTTTATTGCTTGCACCGATGACAACTTACTTGAAGGATCTTACTCAATCCATAGGTAGGTATGGTGGACTCTCATGGCAAAACTGGGTTAAGGGTATTTGGATGCACAAGTAGTATCTCTACTTGGTGCGGAAGTTTTGGCTGATATGAGGTGGAAGCAAGCGACACATGTTGAAGGATCTATAACCATATAACTTCTATTCGGAAATAAGCAAACATAACTCATTATGTTGTCTTCCTTGTCCAACTTCAACTTCTTAACATATAATATTTTAATGAGTGCTCACAATCATAAAAGATGTCCAAGATAATATATTTATATGTGAACCTCTCTTTCTTTATTACTTCCTTTTAATTGCTACAATGTCCAATAGCTATGTTTGTCAACCCACAACAAGTTTCAATCGACATACTTCTTATATGTGAAGTCATCACTCCCCATAAGATCATCATATATATTCTTTGCTTTTATTCTATACTTCTTTCTATTTCTTTTTCTCAAGATCAAGATCATAGCAAACAAGCAAAGCCCTCAACTCAAAACTACTCTTTATTATATAACTCTCGGACTTGCTTACATAGGGGGAACATAAAGCAAAAACTCAAAACTAAATCACACTAAAAACTTTATTCTACTAGATCAAGATATAACCAAAAGGATCGAACGAAGAAAAACGAAGAAAGTAAAAGATGTGATGGTGATACGATACCGGGGCACCTCCCCCAAGCTTGGCACAAGCCAAGGGGAGTGCCCATACCCATGTGTTTAGTTGTCTTGCTTCGGAGGTGGTGATGTTGGAGTTGTTGATGAGGTTGGACGCTTGTTCAGCTTCCACTTAAGCATAAAATTTTGTTCCCTCAGATCGTCTACTTCCTGCTCGAGCTTCAATATCCTTTGACATAATTCTTGCTTGCTCTCCTGCAGAAAACGAGAAGGGATAAATAGAACCTTGGGATTTCTCCTTGTGTTTGGAAGGCTCGACTTCTTGAACTCCACGTGCATATCTCCTGGTCGAGGCAGGAGGGTCTCCTCTTCATCTGAGCTTTCTTCCTCATACTTGCCTTCCAGTTCCTACTCCGAGAACAATCTATAAGGATCTAGGTCCCCATAGAGCTTGGGATTGGCAAGATAGTGCGATATATAGCTCTCCCCGTCGGAATCTTGGGACGACATCTGGCTCTAAATCTGCTGCAGAAACAGCTCAAAACGAAAACAGGAGGTATTGTCGTGATACGAGAGTCAAAACCTCCGGGAGATTATATAATGATTTTTTGCCGACCCGAAGGAGTATACCACAAGAAAACGGAGTCCGGAGGGTACACTAGGTAGCCACAAGCCACAGGGGCGCGCCCAGGGGGGTAGGGCGCGCCCCCCTGGCTTGTCGCCTCCTCGTGCGCTCTTCGGACTACTTTAAATTTTCCTAATTTTTTAAATATTCCAAAATGGAGAAAAATTGCCATTGAGAAAGTTTTGGAGTCGGTTTACTTACCGTACTACATACCTATTCCTTTTTGGAGTCTGAAACATTCTGATAGGTTTCCCTAATGTACTCCTCTGGCGTTATGGTATTAATAATATTGGTTTCAACATTTATGGGAGTACCTGAGATGTAATGTTTGATTCTTTGACCGTTTACCACCTTCGGGTTTGTGCCTTCGGTGTTGTTGATCTTGATGGCACCGGAACGATATACTTCCTCGATAATGTAAGGCCCTTCCCATTTAGAGAGAAGTTTTCCTGCAAAAAATCTTAAACGAGAATTGTATAGCAAGACATGATCACCTACATTAAATTCACGCTTTTGTATCCTTCTATCATGCCATCTCTTAACCTATTCTTTAAACAACTTGGCATTCTCATAAGCCTGGGTTCTCCATTCATCAAGTGAGCTAATGTCGAATAACCTCTTCTCACCAGCAAGTTTGAAATCATAGTTGAGCTCTTTAATTGCCCAATAAGCTTTATGTTCTAGCTCTAGAGGTAAGTGACATGCTTTACCATAAACCATCTTATACGGAGACATACCCATAGGGTTTTTATAAGCAGTTCTATAAGCCCATAATGCATCATCAAGTTTCTTAGACCAATTCTTTCTAGATCTATTAACGGTCTTTTGCAAGATCAATTTAATTTCTCTATTGCTCAATTCTACTTGACCACTAGAATGAGGATGATAAGGAGATGCAATTCTATGATTAACATCATACTTAGCAAGCAATTTACGGAAGGCACCATGAATAAAGTGTGAACCACCATCAGTCATTAAATATCTAGGAACTCCAAATCTAGGGAAAATAACTTCTTTAAGCATTTTAATAGAAGTGTTATGATCAGCGCTACTAGTTGGAATAGCTTCTACCCACTTAGTAACATAATCAACAGCAACTAGAATATGAGTATACCCGTTAGATTGTGGAAAAGGTCCCATATAATCAAAACCCCAAACATCAAATGGTTCAATAACAAGAGATCTTTAACCATAGCAATACTAGGTTCTACTTTAATTTGTTCAGGACGCATAGGTGTTCTAGTACAACCCTTACGAACCACAGTTGAAGATTTAGCATGTTCCTTTATTCTAATAGGGAAGGGTGGTTTCTCAATATAAGCAGTAGGTATAACAGGATCAACATTATAAGTAATAGTTTCCTCTTCAACTTTAATAGGTTCAACTACTTTCACTTCATTGGGAGGATGATATTTAAACCACTTCTCCTTAGGGAGATCAACATGAGTAGCAAAAGATTCACAGAAAGAAGCTACTATCTCAGAGTCAAGTCCATATTTAGTGCTAAATTCACGAAAAGCATCGGTGTCTATAAAGGATTTAACACAATCAAACTTAAGGTTTATACCTGACTCCTTACCTTTGTCGAGTTCCCAATCTTTAGAGTTGCATTTAATTCTTTCCAATAAGTCCCATTTGAATTCAATATCTTTCTTCATAAAAGAACCAGCGCAAGAAGTATCGAGCATGGACCGATCATTATTAGAAAGCCGAGCATAAAAGTTGTGAATAATAATTCCTCTCGGGAGCTCATGATTGGGGCATGAATATAACATTGACTTAAGCCTCCCCCAAGCTTGAGCGATACTTTCTCCTTCACGAGGCCAAAAATTATAAATATAATTCCGATCACGATGAACCAGATGCATAGGATAAAACTTCTGATGAAATTCCAATTTCAATCGGTTGTAGTTCCATGATCCAATATCATCGCATATCCTGTACCATGTCAATGCCTTCTCCTTCAAAGATAAAGGAAAGACCTTCTTCTTGACATCATCCTCGGGCAAACCTGCAAGCTTAAATAATTCACAAACTTCATCCACATAGATTAGATGCAAATCAGGATGTAGTGTTCCATCTCCTGCATAAGGATTAGCTAGCAGTTTCTCTATCATACCCGAAGGAATTTCATAATAAATATTTTCAGTAGGTGCAGTAGGTTGAGGAGCATCTCTTTGTGCTTCCGGTCGAGGTGAAGATACCCCGAACAAGCCCCTCAAAGGATTATTTTCCATAGTAACAAGTGACAGTAAATTTCAGCACACTATATAAATTTTTCCTTACCAAGTTCCACTTACCAAAGGCGCTTCACTCCCCGACAACGGCGCCAGAAAAGAGTCTTGATGACCCAAAAGTATAGGGCATCTATCGTAGTCCTTTCGATAAGTAAGAGTGTCGAACCCAACGAGGAGCAGAAGGAAATAACAAGCGGTTTTCAGTAAGGTATTCTCTGCAAGCACTGAAATTATCAGTAACAGATAGTTTTGTGATAAGATAATTCGTAACGGGTATCAAGTAACAAGTGTAAAAAAGGTGCAGCAAGGTGGCCCAATCTTTTTATAGCAAAGGACAAGCCTGGACAAACTCTTATATAAAGCAAAGCGCTCTCGAGGACACATGGGAAATTCTGTCAAGCTAGTTTTCATCATGCTTATATGATTCGCGTTCGTTACTTTGATAATTTGATACGTGGGTGGACCGGTGCTTGGGTGCTGCCTTTACTTGGACAAGCCTCCCACTTATGATTAACCCCTCTCGCAAGCATCCGCAACTACGAAAGACGAATTAAGATAAATCTAACCATAGCATGAAACATGTGGATCCAAATCAGCCCCTTACGAAGCAACGCATAAACTAGGGTTTAAGCTTCTGTCACTCTAGCAACCCATCATCTACTTATTACTTCCCAATGCCTTCCCCTAGGCCCAAACAATGGTGAAGTGTCATGTAGTCGACGTTCACATAACACCACTAGAGGAGAGACAACATACATCTCATCAAAATATCGAACGAATACCAAATTCACATGATTACTTATAACAAGACTTATCCCATGTCCTCAGGAACAAACGTAACTACTCACAAAGCATATTCATGTTCATGATCAGAGGAGTATTAATTATCATTAAGGATCTGAACATATGATCTTCCACCAAGTAAACCAACTAGCATCAACTACAAGGAGTAATCAACACTACTAGCAACCCACATGTACCAATCTGAGGTTTTGAGACAAAGATCAGATACAAGAGATGAACTAGGGTTTGGAGAGGAGATGGTGCTGATGAAGATGTTGATGGAGATTGACCCCCTCTCGATGAGAGGATCATTGGTGATGACGATGGCTTCGATTTCCCCCTCCGGGAGGGAAGTTTCCCCGGCAGAACAGCTCCGCCGGAGCCCTAGATTGGTTCTGCCCAAGTTCTGCCTCGAGACGGCGGCGCTTTGCCCCGAAAGCTCTGTTCTGATTTTTTCCAGGTCAAAACCCTCCATATAGCAGAAGATGGGCACCGGAGGCCTGCCAGGGGGCCCACAAGCCTGCTGGGCGCGCCCCCTAGCTTGTGGCCTCCTGGTGGGTCCCCTGATGTATTTCTTTCGCCCAATATTTTTTATATATTCTAAAATAATTCTCCGTAGATTGTTAGGACTTTTGGAGTTGTGCAGAATAGGTATCTCAGATTTGCTCCTTTTCCAGTCCAGAATTCCAGCTGCCGGCATTCTCCCTCTTCATGTGAACCTTGTAAAATAAGAGAGAAAAGGCATAAGTATTGTACCAAAATGTGTAATAACAGCCCATAATGCAATAAACATCAATATAAAAGCATGATGCAAAATGGACGTATCAAGCTCCTTGGGTTGTTCCTCTCGCAACACGGGATTGAAGCCAACCCCGCCAAGATCAAAGAAATTGAGCAGCTAGAGGCGCCGAAGCGCATCAAGGACGTACGCCGTCTGGCGGGCTGCATCGCCGACCTTAGAGGTTCATTTCCAAGTCCGCAGAGCATGCCTTGCCATTTTTTAAGATCTTGAAGAAAGCGGGCCCAATGACTTGGACCCCGGAAGAAGAGGCAGCACTCCAGGATCTGAAGAAGTACAGGTCCTCAACACTAGTCCTAGTCGCGTCTAAACCAGAGGAACCATTGCTGCTGTGCTTAGCGGCAACAAACCAAGTGGTTAGTGCTGCACTAATGGCAGAGAGGGAAGCTGAGGGAGATGAGACAGAGACCCCCAAGCCGACAACATACAAGCCAGAGTCAGACACAGACATGATGCAAAGAGAGAATCAACAAGTCATGCGAAAGAAGAAGATGGTGCAGCGACCAGTGTATTTTGTCAGCTCCCTCCTACAGGGGGCCAGATCAAGATACTCTGGGATGTAGAAGATGCTTTTCAGCCTCCTTATGGCCTCCCAGAACATCACTGTCGTCATCAGGTTTCTGATGCAGCGTATCCTGAGAAATCCAGAGGCGACCGGCAAGATTGTCGAGTGGGCATTGGAGCTGGCCAGTTTTCAATTGAGCTTTGAGAGTATGGCGACAATCCAGAGCAGGGCCTTGGTGGAGTTCATAGCAGAATGGACGCCAACACCAGATGAAGAAATACCTGAGACAACACTCCCATGCAAGGAAGCGCCTCAGGAATGGGTCATGTACTTTGATGGAGCTTTCTTGCTGCAAGGCGCTGGTGTTGGAGTGCTGCTCATTGCACCCACCAGAGAGCATCTCAAGTACGTGATCCAGATGCACTTTCACAAGGAGGAGTCAACAAACAACATAGCTAAGTATGAAGGGCTGCAGGCGGGTTGAGGATAGCAGCCGATCTTCGCATCAGAAGGCTGATAGTACGGGGAGACGCACAGCTTGTTGTTCGCCAAGTAGACAAGGATTATCAGAGACCCTTGATGGAAGCCTATGTTGATAAGGTGCGGAGATTGGAGGAGCGATTTGACAGTCTACAAATGGATCACGTCCCCCGTGCCGAGAATGATGTTGCCGATGACCTGTCAAAGAGAGCTGCGCAGATAGTACAAGAGGCGGTAAAGCTGAAGAGAGAATTGTAAATGCTTTTGGCTGTCAATGGTGTTGAAGAAGCGGAATACCCATAATGTGCCCTCCGCCATGCCAAAGGTGCCCAAAACTTTTGTCCAACCCCTTGTGATGATCGCCCATCCATCCTTCACCGCCTTCAGGAAGACTTCTACATCGTTATCATGGTAGCATGAATTATATACTATAACCTTTGTTGCCTCCACATCGGTCAGGTAGTTTGCTAGGTAATCTTGAGTAAATTCCTTCGGAAATAACTGAAAAGAGACAACTTTCAGGTATTCATGTCTAATAGAGTAAATTGTTCTGGGCTGGAAAAGAAGGCAACAGATTACTTACCATCCTAAAGTTCTCTGATGTCTTGGATAAAGTATAAATAAAGAGTTTAATTCCAATCAGATGTCTCTTCTGCCTAACAATTTTTCTTAGTTTCCTCACTTGATGCTTGTTCATGTTTATCTCATTGCCCCATATGCAAATGGGGTCGAAGCGTGAATCAGTACCGCTGATATATGTACCTACAAGCAACAAATAAATGTTAGAACATAAGCTGCAATTGCACAAATGCTGTAAAATATTATAACAAAATGGTAGGTGACTAACCTCGATGGTAAACAGCAGCATCACGCATCGTAGCCCTACATAAGCACATAGAAAGGCATGTTAAATACAACAGGGTTAACATCCACCAAAAATAGCAAATGTTAACTAAACGACAATATCTCCGGTGATATTTCATTGCGAAGAGTAGCACGGTAACAAAGGGACAGGTATTGGTGAAATTAAACTGGATGTGTTAACTTCAGAGTTCAGACAACCTAACATAGTCATTAAAACTTGTACCAGTGAAACAGAAATTGACACAGTTAAACATCACAAGCCAGTTCATACTTAGTAAATCCCGAGGGGTAGTTGCTGGGGTACTTCAACTCGGCCAGGGCCCGCACAAAGTTGGTGGCTAGGTGTTCCTGCTGGTCGCAATGTGGATCAGTACCGCTAACATATGTACCTACAAGCAACAAGTAAATGTTAGAAGCTAAACTGCTACTGAACAAATGATGTAAAATACTATAAGATATTGGGATGTGACTAACCTCGATGGTAAACAACATCGTCGTGCATTATGAAACTGCGTAAGTACAAGGAAAGGCATGTCAACTACAACAGGGTTAACATGCACCAAAAATATCTAATGGTAATTGAAGGGCATCATCTCCAGTGATATCTTCTTTGCGAAGAGTAGCACAGTACCGAATGAACAGCGTAAATAATGGATATAACAGTTCACTACAACAGGCTTAACAGCAACCTAGCATAGGCATTGTAAGTTTGTAACTGGTATTGGTAAAATTGAACTGGACAATTCATACTTGAACAACACACTGCGCATAACTGAAATGAACAACGCACGTGTTGACTACAGAGTATAGACAACCTAACATGGCAATTTAAACATGTACCGTTGATACTAAAATTGACACGGTTAAACATTGCTATACTGGTATTCGTAAAAATGAACTGGACAGTTCATACTTGGTAAGTCCCGGGGGGTCGTTGCTTGGGGATTTCATCAAGGCTAGAGCCCGCACCAAGTTGGCGGCGGCGGCGGCGAGGTGTTCCTCCAGGTGAGCACGCATAGCGTTCACCACGTCATCGACCGACATGACCAGCTCCTCGACCTTCGCGTGATATGTGGTTGGGCGTACGCAGGGATGCTTGGCGATAGGGGGTGGGGATGTGGAGCCGCGAGGGTGGTTCGCATGCTCCATCTGAGCTATCGGGCCGGGGCGGTGATGGAGATCGGAGGTTACCTCACTAGATCGACGAGCGAGACTGGTGCAGAACGTAGATTTGGTTGTGGCGGCGAAGGCGGTTTGGGCTGCAGTTAGAGCAGGGGGAGAGGGGGCGGTGGGGATAGGGGGAAATGTGATGGGTGGGTATGGGATGGGAGGAATAACTACTGAAATTGCGCGCCTATTGAAAATTTGGCGGCGAAACTCGAACCTTATGGGGGGACACGCAACGCAGACGAAGCACATCAAATACCCGTGTGCGAGAAAAGAGAAAATTGGTGATCCCGCGTCAGAAAAAATTCAAGTCTTCTCTCTCTCTCGTGCCATCGGACGCTTTGCAAACGGTTTGTTGTAAGAAACCGTTTGTCATTAAAGATGTATTATAAACACAAAAGGGCTAGAAAATACACAAAAGGGACTAAATACGATAAACGAGCCTGAAAATTATGAAATTTGGACATGGTCCATTCTGGTGGGTATGTTGATCATAGAAAATAAATCAAGTTGAAAGGACCAAGGAAATATGGGTTCCCCTTGAAAACATGGCGATTTTCGCTCCCCGAACCATGAAACTCCATAGGTGATGGTCTGGTTTATGAAGAGTGTCTATCAAGACATTATCCATACCTCCTCATTTTTTTACCGAATCATATTGAGGTGATGCACGGGCACCACACGAGATAACATGTTCTTCAAGCATGCTTTCCATTTTTCTAGACTTACAAAATAAATAAACGACACATCTCTGGTTGCCTCTTCCCACACATATCCTTTAAAATTGTATTAGTTTCCTATAAAATACATGAAAACTTATTCAACGACACAATTACGAATTTTCGAGTCCTTTTTTAATGCCTTTTCATGTACATAACGTTCTAACCTGAAATATAAGCACAAAGGACCTAGAAAGTACACAAAAGGGACCAAATATGATAAACGAGCCTGAAAATTGTGAAATCTGGACATGGTGCATTCTAGTGGGTATGTTGATCGTAAAAAATAAATCTAGTTGAAAGGACCAAGGAAATATGGGTTCCCCTTCAAAACATGGTGATTTTCGCTCTCCGGGCCATGAAACTCCATAGGTGATGGTCTGGTATATGAAGAGTCTCTATCACGACATTATCCATATATACCTCCTCAAATTTTTACTGAATCGTATTGAGGTCATGCCTGGGCACCACACGAGATAAAATTCATGAAGCATGTTTTCCAGTTTTCTAGAGTTACAAAATAAATAAACAACACATCTCTGGTTGCCTCTTCCCACAAATATATATAATTTCAGATTGTATTAGTTTCCTATAAAATACATGAAAACTTATTCAATGACACAGTTACGAATTTTCTAGTCCTTTTTGAACGCCTTTTCATGTACAAAACAATCTAACCTGGATTATAAGCACAAACGACCTAGAAAGTACACAAAAGGGACCAAATACGATAAACGAGCCTGAAAATTGTGAAATTTGGACATGGTGCATTATTCTAGTGGGCATGTTGATCGTAGAGAATAAATCTAGTTGAAAGGACCAAGGAAAAATATGGGTTCCCCTTGAAAACATGGCGATTTTCTCTCCCCGAACCATGAAACTCCATAGGTGATGGTCCGGTTTATGAAGAGTGTCTATCATGACATTATCCATACCTCCTCAATTTTTTACCGAATCATATTGAGTTGATGCCCGGGCACCACACGAGATAACATGTTCTTCAAGCATGTTTTCCATTTTTCTAGAGTTACAAAAATAAATAAACGACACATCTCTGGTGGCCTCTTCCCACACATATCCTTTAAAATTGTATTAGTTTCCTATAAAATACATGAAAACTTATTCAATGACACAATTACGAATTTTCTAGTCCTTTTTGAATGCCTTTTCATGTACAAAATAATCTAACCTGAATTATAAGCACAAACGACCTAGAAAGTACACAAAAGGGACCAAATACGATAAACGAGCCTGAAAATTGTGAAATTTGGACATGATGCATTATTCTAGTGGGCATGTTGATCGTAGAAAATAAATCTAGTTGAAAGGACCAAGGAAAAATATGGGTTCCCCTTGAAAACATGGCGATTTTCCCTCCCCGAACCATGAAACTCCATAGGTGATGGTCTGGTTTATGAAGAGTGTCTATCACGACATTATCCATACCTCCTCAAATTTTTCCGGATCATATTGAGGTCATGCCCCGGCACCACACGAGATAAAATGTTCTTCAGGCATGTTTTCCATTTTTTTCTATAGTTACAAAACAAATAAACGACACATCTTCGGTTGTCTCTTCCCACACATATCCTCTAAAATTGTATTAGTTTCCTATGAAATACAGGAAAACTTATGCAACTACACAATTACGAATTTTCGAGTCCTTTTTGAACGCCTTTTCATGTACAGAACCTTCTAACCTGAATTAGAAGCAGAAAGGACCTAGAAAGTACACAAAAGGGACCAAATACGATAAATGAGCCTGCAAATTGTGAAATTTGGACATGGTGCATTCTAGTGGGTATGTTGATCGTGGAAAATAAATCAAGTTGAAAGGACCAAGGAAATATGGGTTCCCCTTGAAAACATGGCGATTTTCGCTCTCCGAGCCATGAAACTCCATAGGTGATGGTCCGGTATATGAAGAGTGTCTATCACGACATTATCCATATATACCTCCTCAAATTTTTACCAAATCGTATTGAGGTCACGCCTGGGCACCACACGAGATAACATGTTTTGAACACCTTTTCATGAATAAAACGTTCGAACTTGAATTTTAAGCAGTAAATGCTTTGAAAAATACACAAAAAAGACTAAGTATGGTAAACGAGCATGAAAGAATGTGAATTTTGGACACATTGCATTCTAGTGGGTATGTTGATAGTAGAAAAATAATAATGGAGAAACGACCAAGGAAATATGGGTTTCCCTTGAAACTTTGTGATTTGTTGGGGCAAACAGTTACTTTGCGAATGCCGTGTGCGTTCACCCCATTCTGTGGTGTGTTCTGATTGGCCAGAACACCAGCCACACTGATCGCGCATGCGCACCATAGGATGCACTGCGATCGAACAGCAATCTAAACTTCTCCCATCAAACCCATATATTCTAGTTGGGATTTTAGTTCGTACAAGCACTAAATTAAGGTCCCAACAAAAACTTTAATGGCAGTAATCACACACGGTTCATGTTTATGAATGGCAGTAATCACACACGGTTCATGTTTATGAACCGTTTCCTACGCGGACCCTCTACCCCGAGTCCCCGACCCTCTCCCCCTTCTTCCTCATTCGCATTGTTGTATACTTGCTCGTTCTCGACCTCGGCCCGACCAAATCTTCGAGCTCGACGACGCCTGTCGCAGCCGGCTGCCGCCAACGAACGCAACCGTAGTGTCCACATTGCAAGCACAAATCAGGCATTAGCAATTCAATCGAGCATTTACCTGCTCAAATTGGTATAGTGCATAGTTGGCGGAGTAATTTACAAAACATTAGCTCTTTATTAATTTTACATCAATATAATACATATGAACTGCGCGCGCACAAAAGTGCTACTGCCCCTAACGCTGACCCAGCACGCACAGCTGCCATCGTCCATCGATATCGTGCCGTTCCTTGGCTCAGGAGGACAGGAGGTCACCAAGTTGATGACCTACACCTTGATCGACCGAGGAAGGGTCAGCCTCGACGACGGCGGCCTACGAGACCCTGACCATCGCCAATTCTGCAGCAACGGCCGCAAGTCCTACCCCGGCGTCCGGAGCTGCGTCCTCCTCCATCTAGGACATAAGCCTGCGCCTCGTGTGGCGACCACTGACACAGTTGTCCTTGCGGCGTCGCGGTTCCTGCTCCGCCGCCCGCACCATCCGACGCACTCTACGTCGAGCCCGCAATATCGCCTGCTGGCGATCGCTAGCTGCTTTCAAGACGACCCTGGCTAACTTATTGGCTTGCTCATGTCGTGATTCCTGCCTCCTCTGGTTGTCGTCGGGAGAGGTAGCGGCATGGCCGTTGATCCTCAAGCCGACCAGCGCGCACGCAGCCTCGACTCCGCCGTCGCCCAACTCCATCCTGTCGTCGGCCATTGGGGGTTTGATGGTGTGTGCGGCAACTAGCCAATGGATCATTGACTCGCCGCCGCCGGCTATCGCTGTGGTTATTTATAGCTAGCTGCTGCCAAGGGGGTTGGAGATTTTATCATTTTATAATTTACCGCTGTGGCTGGCGCGTGCGCTTGCACGGGAAGCATTTTCACAGTCTTTGAGTTCTTTTCCGTGCACACATAATTGCACACGGAACACATATAGCAACTGTCTGCAGTCATGTATAGGGTCATAAATAAATATAACCAGTCTTCGCTCTCCACTGTCCTCGCCTCCACAAAATCCTCAACATTAGACATGTCATCCGCGCGGAGGACCCCGCTGTGGAGGAGCACGCGATTGAGGCAGGTACACGCTGCTGAGGGTCCGGAGGCCTTGGCGGCAATAGCGGAAGAGATGAAGGTTACATCAGATTGGTTGCGGGCAAGCGCGGTTCTGTACGCGGAACGCGCGGCTGTGGCCTCCGAAAGGGCATCATCCGCCGACCAGTTCGCCATTGCCTTGCCGGCTCGCGTGGATTTGGCCTCGATAAGGGCAGCAGCCTCCTTACTGCAGTGTCCTACCGCTCTAGCACAGTGCGCGGCTCTTGACTATTTTGTTTATGACCGCTTTGAATATCTCCATCGTAAGTGGGCCGTACGCAGGCATTTGGCCGTGGACGGGATTTTCCATGAGACCGGAGCTACCGTGATGGGGTATGAGCAGAGGAAAGTCCGGGCCTATGAAGCGTTCAAGAATATGGTCATCGCCGACCCGAAAGCGGATCCTACTTCCATAGAGAGGATGTTCCATGAGTGCAGAAGCTCTTTCTACATTGGCGAACCAACAGGCCAGCCCCGCAACAATGACGACGAGTAGCTATTTTCATTTTGCTGTTTTCTGAACCTTGCTGATATGTAATGTCACTATTATGTTCTTTAGTCGATTATGTAGGAGTGTGAACAAAAATTTGTGCTATCACTTTCTGAATCAGGTGCTTATTACCACGAATTGTCTATGTTATTATCTGTCTGTGTTATTTTCTGTCTTTCCACACAATTTAGATTACTGACATGTTTGCTGGGTATCACACACATCTCGTTATGCCCAATTGTTTGTGTTATTTTGGCTCGCACATTTCATCCGAGCGCACGGTATGCCGTCTGTCGCACACATCTTGATCTGTGCAACCGTTTGTGTAGGCAGCATAGATGTTGTGCAGACCGAGCAAATCACAATACACACGGACAAAACTACGAAACCTGTTGGTGATGATTTCATCAATCGGTGACAAATTGTATACCAACAACCGTTTGCCCACAACACACACAGGTTATTAACACCAATCGTTTGTGTTATTTCTTGTGTTCGCACACGATTGTGATTACTGGCCTGTTTGCCCTCTATCGCACACATCTTGTTATGCTGAATCGTTTGTGTTCTGCTATATCATCGCACGCAGTTTATGTAGTGAACTGTGTGCCCAATATCGCACACATCTTGTTATACTGAATCGTTTGTGTCCTGCTATATTATCTCACAGAGTTTGTAGTGATGAACTGTGTGCCCACTATCGCACACATCTAGATCTGTGTAACCGTTTCTGTTGTCTTCGCTAATCACAAACGGTTCATATGAACAAACTGTCTGTCGTAGATCACACACGCAATAACTTTCTGAATCGTATTTGATGGATCCGCCTTCGCACACAGTTCGTGCCATTAGCGATGGAGCTTGCACTATACCGTTTGCGATTCATGCATCACACACAGTTTCGTTGAAGGGTCTCTGATTGTTGTGTCGCGTTAGCAGCATCCTGCAGTAGTGGTACCTCAAGCATTCATATCTTGCATTTCAAAGTGCAATTCCTTCTACCTTATCTTTTGAGATGGTGTTATAGCATTCTTGATTCATGAGGAGTCTTGAAGAAAAGTTATCAAGAATGAGATATTTATACCCATCATTCCTTCTTGGAGCTATCTTGGATTGGATTTCACCTAAAGCATTTCCTAAGGATTGTTGCTATCATGGTGCTTATAAATGATCCAAGTTCTCAATGCATCCTCTTGGTGAAAGAAGTTTTGCATATCTTGTTGCTTCCAAGCAATCTTTGTTTCTGTTAGTGGTCGGTTGTCACCTCACAAAATTTGAGATGTTTTTCCATAAGCCCACAACAAGCTTTTTCTGTTCGTTGTTGATATTCCAACAACTCCATTCAATCCTTGTTTCTAATGATGCTTTCCTAAGTCAATTGTGGTAGAAGTTGTCATTTTCATCTTGATCTAACTTCTATTCTTTTGTTCGAACCTTCATCTCATTTTATCAAGATCATGTTTGTTTCCTCGCTTATCCATTCAACCGGAGTGTTGTCAAATCATTTCAAGTTTTTTCCATCTTATCAAGTTTGGTATTTCTTTTCTACCGAAGTGATGCCCAAATTTAACCATGTGCGAAATATGGATATCACAAACATTTAATCCCATGATCTGTTTGCGATAGGTACATTATGACACACAGTCCAAAAATATTAACTGTGTGTGATGGCTCCACTATCGCCAACGTGCCAATATAATAATCGTGTGTGATAGTTATTCGGATCGCACACGGGCTTCGTATGTCAACCATCTTCTTATGGCCCTACATTACGCACACATGCAGGTTTGGAACCGTTTGTGCTATTAACAATAATCGCATGTGCTTGTTCTACATCCATCCTCCGGACGGCGCCACTCAAGTCGTCACTCATCGGAGTACTCTTCCGGCAAGATGACCGCTCTAGTCCAAGTTCACACCAAGGCCGCCAACGTCAAGCTTCGGAGAACCCATTCCATGGCAATGGACTACAAGATCGACTTCGCGAGTGTCGGGGATATAGCCCCGCGGTATAACCCGTCCTGTTGGGCTGGGTCAATGTAATGGCGGCTTTTGGCATTATGCTCAAGATGGGCCGTGTCGTGAAGATAAGGCGAACAAAGCGGTTACTAAGTAAGCTGCCGGGCGGCCCAAGCGCGTGGAGGCGGCGACTCACGACCCACAGGGCAGAAGACGCCAGAAGATTTTTTCCTTGAGAGGCAAGGCGTGTTAGAGACATGGTAGGTTATGAGTTGTAATTTGACTTGGACTCTGGAGTAAACCCTGGGACTCGACCTGTATATAAAGGCGAGCCCCTAGGGCCGAAAGACTCAAGTTAGACACCCTCAAAAGCTAGGTTAGCGATTTCGCACCCTTGTAATCGAGATCATCATCAATATAGACACAAAGCAGGAAGTAGGCTATTACCTCCATTGGAGAGGCCGAACCTGGGTAAACTCGCCTCCCGTTCCCGTTTAACCCCTTTGAGTCGCCACCTAGCGGTGATGGCCTCACACCTAAGTCCTTGCACGAGGACATCTGCCGTGATAAAACCACGACAGTTGGAGCCCATCGTGGGGCACTCACCCGGTGGAGTTGAGTTCTCAAAGCGAGCCTTTCCAGGGTTCGGGAGCTACATGGCGGGTCGCATGACCAAGAGCCGCCGTGGCAAGATCTACATCGACAATTCAAGCTGGGGCCCCGAGGCCGACTCGATTGAGTACGGGAACCAGGTCCCCTTCGGCAAGATGCATGTCTTCATTGGCCAGATCAGTGCGTCGGTGCCCGAGTCAGACATCTGCACCAACCTTGTCGAGCCGGCTCGGCACGCCCAACCCGGTCGGCATCTACCCGGCCGGTGCCACTAGACCAAGACCCTTGATATCTACTACGCAACTTTATTCTTGTAGACTTTGTTGGGCCTCCAAGCGCAGAGTTTTGTAGGACAGTAGCAATTTTTCCCTCAAGTGGATGACCTAAGGTTTATCAATCCGTGGAAGGTGTAGGATGAAGATGGTCTCTCTCAAACAACCCTGCAATCAAATACAAGAAATCTCTTGTGTCCCCAACACACCCAATACCATGGCAAATTGTATAGGTGCACTAGTTGAGCGAAGAGATGGTGATACAGGTGCAATATGGATGGTAGATATAGGTTTTTCTAATCTAAAAATATAAAAACAGCAAGGTAGCAAGTAACAAAAGTGAGCACAAACGGTATTGCAATGCTTGAAAACAGACTAGGGTCCGTACTTTCGCTAGTGCAATCTCTCAACAATGGTAATACAATTGGATCACATAACCATCCCTCAATGTGCAACGAAGAATCACTCCAAAGTTCTTATCTAGCGGAGAACATAAGAAGAAATTGTTTGTAGGGTACGAAACCACCTTAAAGTTATCCTGTCCGATCGATCTATCCAAGAGTTCGTAGTAAAATAACACCAAGTTATCCTTTCTAATCGATCTATCTAGGAGTTCGTACTAGAATAACACCATACGATACGCATCAACCAACTCTAATGTCACCTAGATACTCCAATGTCACGAAAAGTATCCATGAGTTAATTATACGATACGCATCAAACAATTTCAGATTCATAATACTCAATCCAACACAAAGAACCTCAAAGAGTACCCCAAGATTTCTATCAGAGAAAGTAGGACAAGAACGTGTATCAACCTTTATGCATAGATTACCCCAATGTCACCGCGGGAATCCGCAAGTTGAGTACCAAAACATATATCAAGTGAATCAATAGAACACCCCATTGTCACCACGGGTATCCACATGCAAGACATATATCAAGTGTTCTCAAATCCAATATTCAATCCAACATAACGATATCTCAAAGGGAAAGATTCAATTCATCACAACAAGATAGTAAGGGAAACACACCATATGATCCAACTATATTAACAAAGCCCGTGATACATCAAGATCATGACATCTCAAGAACACGAGAGCGAGAGAGAGAGAGAGAGAGAGATTGAACACATAGCTACTGGTACATACCCTCAGCCCCGAGGGTGAACTACTCCCTCCTCGTCATGGCCTCCGCCGGGATGATGAAGATGGCCACCGGAGATGGATTCCCCTCTCCGGCAGGGTAGTGGAATGTCTTCAGATTGGTTTTTCGTCGATACAGAGAATTGCGGCGGCGGAGCGGAGAGTCTAGGGTTATTTCTCATTGGTTTCTATATTTATAGGATTTTTGGGCGTCGGTTTCACGCCAAGATGGGCCACGAGGAGGGCACGATACACCAGGGCATGCCGGGGGGGCCTGGAGTGCCCTGGTGAGTTGTGCCCACCTCGTGGCTCTTCTGGCCCTCCCACGAAGCGTCTAGTGCCTCTTTTGTTCCAAAAAAATTGTCAAAAAGTTTCGGCCGATTCCGAGAACTTTTATTTCTGCACAAAAACAACACCACGGTAGTTCTGCTGAAAACAGCGTCAGTCCGGGTTAGTTCTAAATAAATCATATAAAGTGCATCAAAACCATATAAAAGTATTGTAAACATAGGTGAATATGGCATGAATACTTCATAAATTATCGATACGTTGGAGACGTATCAGCATCCCCAAGCTTAATTCCTACTCGTCCTCGAGTAGGTAAATGATAAAAGAAATAATTTATGAAGTGTGAATGCTAGCATAGTGCATACGTTTGATCAATGATAATTTCAACCACTTTTCCTAGCATCATAACAACAACTTTTTCTCATAAAAATCATCATGATAGAGCAATCAATTCATATGTCATGGTTCAAATAATGAATTCTCTTGTAACTTAACAACCTATGTTCTTAGTCACCAAACAATTGCAATTCAACTTATTCTCAACAAAGTCTAAGTCAGAGCCCCACATACTCAATCATCATATAGTCTTCTATGATTTCAAGTACTCCAAGCATATTTTTAGAACAAATGGTATCCATCGAACACAGAGAAAGATAGGGGCTTAATGTTTCGCCTCCCAACTCATTTATCATAGAGATAATTGTCAACAATAATAAGTCATCATCAAATATATTTGACTGGATATATGTGTTTGGATCTTTCCCCACCACATGATGCTTGCCAACTAATAGATTGAGGTTGGAATAAGAAGTTGACTCAACATGAATAGTAAATAACATGAAAGTAAATAGATTGTCCCTTCGCAGAGGGAAGCAGGGATTTGCAAAGGTGCCAGAGCTCATTTTTTAAAACAGAGATGAATATAGTTTTGGGAGGTGCACCCTTCCTGTCAATGTTATGACCAAGAGTTATCAATATTTTCCATGTTAAACACATTAGCGGCAGTTCCCAAGCGGTAAAAGTAAAGGTTTACTCGCCCTCCACCAACAAACACACTCCACGGCTAGCCGAATCCACGGGTACCGTCCATACCAACAACATTCCTGGGGGAGTTTTGTTTAATTATTTGCATTTTTTTATTTCGGGACTGGGAATCCCTATTACCGCCCCTCTCATGCAAGGACGAGTGAATAAACACTCATCATGAGAATAACCCGCTTAACATGGAAGATACTAACCGCCCCCCGTCGCTCCATGAGCGGTCCAGGCACACAAAACAGATGTTTATTTGAATGTTTAGACGTGGCACATGCAAATTTACTTGGAATGGCAGTGAAATACCATATATAGGTAGGTATGGTGGGCTCTTATGGAAGAAACTTGGCTCAAGGATTTGGATGCACAAGTAGTATCTCTACTTTGTACGAAGTGTTGGCTAGCAAAAGGTTCTAAACAAGCACCACATGTTGGAGGATCCATAACAATATAACTTCTATGCAAATATACACAACCATAACTCATTACGTTGTCTTCCTTGTCCAACTTCAACTAATTTGCTCAACTTGAAAATAATTAATGGGTATTCACAATCATAGAAGATGTTCAAGATAATATATTTGTATGTGAAAGTTCTCTTCCTTATACTAATCATTCACGAATTGCTTGTATGACCAATATTGTGATTGTCGAGCTTCAAAAGATTTTACTTTCTAAACCAGATGTGAAGCTACTACTAGGCATAAAGCACATTGATAATTTCATATTTATCATATTCAATTCATTCACAATTTACTCATAGGATCAAGGATGTTAGAATCGTGATTTTGAATCGGATCGGAGCTCCGACGGCAGGATCACAAAACGTAGAATCTTAACTATCAGGATCGTAGAAACGTAGATTTTATGAACTAAAATCGTAGAATCAGGGGGGTTAGTTTGGATCGTAAAGTCATAGAATCGTTCAACAGAATCGCGATTCTGACAACCTTGCATAGGATATAAGTAAAGCACAAGAGTAAACATCAAACTACTCTCAAAATATATAAGTGAAGATCAATGAGTAGGTAAACAATCAAGTAGCTATGTGAGGGCTCTCTCTCAATAAATATTTTTAGATCTGAGTATTTTATTAAACAGCAAGCAAAATAAAAATAGCACTCCAAGAATAGCACGCATCATGTGAACGAATAAAAATTTAGGCTCAACATAAGCTAACCGATAATTGTTGATGAAGAGAGGTGGGATGCGTAGCATCCCCAAGCTTAGATGCTTGAGACTTCTTGAAATATTTACTTGGGGTGCCTTGGGCATCCCCAAGCTTGAGCTTTTGTATCTCGTTCAATCCTCTCATATCATGGTTTCACCTATTCTCAAAAACTCCATCCACACAAAACTCAAAAAGAACTTGTGAGATAGGTTAGTACACATAATAATAAATCAACACTTTATGTACTTCCAAGCCAAGTTACATAATAATTTCAAACATCATCTACTTTTTACTATCATTTCCACAATTTATATCTACCAATATTGGCTATGGAAACTATAGGATAAGCAGATAACAAAACTATGACAGCAATCTGTCCAAACAGAACAGTCTGTAGCAATTTATGAAAACAGTGTACTTATGTAACTCAAACAATTATGCAAATTTATGACATGCTAAATAATTTATATGACAACACTGTGTAAAAATTTCAGAAACTTTCCACGTTCCAGTAAAATATGAAAATTCAAACACTACAACAAAAGTTTCTGTTTTTACACAGCACATATCAAACATGCAATTCAAGCATCCTAAAGGCAATTCTTGGAACTTTTTATTGAAAAACAAGATTATAAATAACACCTAACAGAAAATAAAGATAAAAAATTACGCTCCAAGAAAAACTCATATTATGTGACTTATAAAAATATAGCTCTAAGTAAGATATGCCGATAGTGTTGAAGACGAAAGAGGGGATGCCTTCCGGGGCATCCCCAAGCTTAGGCGCTTGAATCTTCCATGGATATTACCTTGGGGGTGCCTTGGGCATCCCCAAGCTTAGGTTCTTGTCACTCCTTATTCTCCTCATATCGGTGTCACACCCAAAACTTGAAAACTTCAATCACACAAAACTTAACGGAACTTCGTGATAAGGGTTAGTATAATAAAGATAAATCATTCACTTAGGTACTGTCAAGACAAGATTAATAATTGTTCCCATATGATAAATACTGTATTATATCATTCCCATAATTTATACCACTAAATATAAGCTATGAAAACACTAAAACAAGCAAACTATGCATGCAAAACAGAATCTGTCAGAAACAGAACAGTCTGTGAAGATCTGTAGTATAGGCATACTTCCCTGTCTCTAAAAATTCTGAAAAATTAGGAAAACCTCAAGAATTTGTATATTTAGACTGTAAAAATTTCAGATCATTATCACACTCCAGTACAAAATGAAAATTCATGTACCAGAGTCAAAAGTTCCTGTTTTGGTTCAGCATCAATTCTACTCATCTTGTGAGTCATCCCCAAAGGCTTTACTTGGCACTTTATTGAAATAAAAGACACAAAACATGATTACTACAGTAGATTAATCATGTGAACACATCAAAACATAAAGTATAAGTGTTGGGTTGTTTCCCAACAAGCGCTTTTCTTTAATGCCTTTTAGCTAGGCATGATGATTTCAATGATACTCACATAGGAATAGTATTTGAAACATGTAAGAGAGCATCATGAATCTCATGACAAGCACATTTAAGTCTAACCCAGTTCCTATGCATAGGGATTTTGTGGGCAAACAATTTAGGGGAACAAGAATCAACTAGCATAGGAAGGCAAAACAAGCATAACTTCAAAACTTTGAACACATAGAGAGGAAACTTGATATTATTGCAATTCCTGCAAGAATATGTTCCTCCCTCATAATAATTTTCAGTAGCATCATGAAGGAATTTCACAATATAACTATCACATAAAGCATTCTTTTCATGATCTACAAGCATCGAAATTTTATTACTGTCCTCATAAGCAAATTTCTTCTCATTCATAATAGTGGGAGCATCAAATGAAACTCGAATACTATAAACTTTTCCACATTAAAAGAGTAATGTTTAGTAAAAGGATATCCAAAATCATGACAATAATTATCACTACTTTTTATAACATAAGTATCATCACAATAATCATCATAATTAGCAACTTTGTTCTCATCATAGTCAAGTGAAACCTCTTCCGAAATAGTGGAATCATTAAATAAAGTTATGACTTCTCCAAATCCACTTTTATCATTATAATAAAATTCAACACCCTCCAAAATAGTGGGATAATAATTATCTAAAGTTGACACTCTTCCAAACCCACTTTCATAAATATCGCAATCATCATAAATAGGAGGCATGCAATCATCATAACAAATTTGATCATTCAAAGTAGGGGAACTAAAAAGATCATCTTCATTAAGCATAGCATCCCCAAGCTTGGGACAAAAATTAATTGCAGCAAATAAATTCTCAAACATGTCATTCTCATCAAACATAGCATCCCCAAGCTTGTGGCTTGGCATATCATAAGCATAATCACTCTCATCATTAATAGTATGAATAGCACCAATAGTATAATAATTGTTATCATCATAATTTACCAAGTTGGTGCCAAAAAGATTTTTAAGATTATAAGTAGTATCATTATCTTCCCAATCATAGTCATCACAACAAGCAATTGGCATAACAAAATCATCATCAAGTGTATCATCTTCCACAATTATTTTTGATTCATCCTCGTGAGGCACAAGAATAATAGGAGCAACATCATTTGGAAGAGATACCTTTTTACCTCCACTCTTTCTTATTTTCTTCTTCTTCACCACATCATGTGTGGGTTTAATTAATTTTTTCGAGCTTCTTATTGATGAGATTGGTTGAATAGGGAGCTCCTCCACATCACCTATTACATCATGAGAGACAATAGGAGGGAAAGTGGAATTCTTTACCCTTTCATTAGTATAACTTTTATATTCTATTGGTTTTCCCATCTTTCTATAGTTGGCAATATAAGCATTCTCATTGCAATTTACCATGCAAAACATATAGATATTTTGTAGATTAGTTTCAATGTCGTCCGTGATAATGAATACTTCAAACCAACTATTTTTATGTGTCAATTCTTCACTCCCCAAAAATAGAGAAAGATCCTCATAAAGTTCAAGCGTGATCAAGTCATTATAATATTTGGCCATGATTTGATCATGAAAAAGTTTGCATTGGAAATTAAGATGACCAACTATTTTTATGTGTCAATTCTTCACTCTCCAAAAAGAGAACATAATTTTGTAACAAATTCATCTATCACTTTGAGCAAAAAATTGGTTCTATCATGTTTATGCTTCTTACAAAATCTATCATCCCTATAAGGCACGTCTTCACAAACTTTATGCACTCCACAAAAATTGACATGCTTATAAGAAACATTGTTATCATGACTAGTGCAATCATCATTAGTATTTTGGATATTCATAGAATTCATACTAACAACATTGCAATCATGCTCATCATTCAAGGAATTCTCATTGCGTATTTTCATAATTTCTTCCTCTACCAATTGAGCATAATTTTTGGAATCCTTATTTTCACGAAAGACATTGTAAAGATGAAACTAATGATGCAACCTAAACTCCATTTTTTTGTAGTTTTCTTTTATAAAACCAAACTAGTGATAAAACAAGAAACTAAAAGATTTGATTGCAAGATCTAAAGATATACCTTCAAGCACTCACCTCCCCGACAACGGCGCCAGAAAAGAGCTTGATGTCTACTACGCAACTTTGTTCTTGTAGACTTTGTTGGGCCTCCAAGCGCAGAGTTTTGTAGGACAGTAGCAATTTTCCCTCAAGTGGATGACCTAAGGTTTATCAATCCGTGGAAGGTGTAGGATGAAGATGGTCTCTCTCAAACAACCCTGCAATCAAATACAATAAATCTCTTGTGTCCCCAACACACCCAATACAATGGCAAATTGTATAGGTGCACTAGTTCGGCGAAGAGATGGTGATACAAGTGCAATATGGATGGTAGATATAGGTTTTTGTAATCTGAAAATATAAAAACAGCAAGGTAGCAAGTAACAAAAGTGAGCACAAACGGTATTGCAATGCTTGAAAACAAGGCCTAGGGTCCGTACTTTCGCTAGTGCAATCTCTCAACAATGCTAATATAATTGGATCACATAACCGTCCCTCAATGTGCAACGAAGAATCACTCCAAAGTTCTTATCTAGCGGAGAACATAAGAAAAAAATGTTTGTAGGGTACGAAACCACCTTAAAGTTATCCTTTCCGATCGATCTATCCAAGAGTTCGTACTAAAATAACACTAAGTTATCCTTTCCGATCGATCTATCTAAGAGTTCGTACTATAATAAAACCATACGATACGCATCAACCAACTCTAATGTCACCTAGATATCCCAATGTCACCACAAGTATCCATTAGTTAATTATACGATATGCATCAAACAATTTCAGATTCATTATACTCAATCTAACACAAAGAACCTCAAAGAGTACCCCAAGATTTCTATCGGAGAAAGTAGGACAAGAATGTGTATCAACCCCTATGCATAGATTACCCCAATGTGACCGCGGGAATCCGCAAGTTGAGTACCAAAACATATATCAAGTGAATCAATAGGACACCCCATTGTCACCACGGGTATCCACATGCAAGACATATATCAAGTGTTCTCAAATCCAATAGTCAATCCAACATAACGATTTCTCAAAGGGAAAGATTCAATTCATCACAACAAGACAGTAAGGGAAACACACCATATTATCCAACTATATTAACAAAGCCCGTGATACATCAAGACCATGACATCTCAAGAACATGAGAGAGAGAGAGAGATTGAACACATAGCTACTGGTACATACCCTCAGCCCCGAGGGTGGACTACTCCCTCCTCGACATGGCCTCCGCCGGGATGATGAAGATGGCCACCGGAGATGGATTCCCCTCTCCGGCAGGGTACTGGAACGTCTTCAGATTGGTTTTTCGTCGATACAAAGAGTTGCGGTGGTAGAGCGGAGAGTCTAGGGTTATTTCTGATGGTTTCTATATTTATAGGTTTTTTGGGCGTAAGTTTCACGCCAAGATGGGCCACGAGGAGGGCACGATACACCATGGCGTGCCGGGGGGGGCCTGGCGTGCCCTGGTGGGTTGTGCCCACCTCGTGGCTCTTCTCACCCTCCCACGAAGCGTCTAGTGCCTCTTTTGTTCCAAAAAAAATCGTTAAAAAGCTTCGGGCGATTCCGAGAACTTTCATTTTCTGCACAAAAACAACACCACGGTAGTTGTGCTGAAAACAGCGTCAGCCCAGGTTAGTTCTAAATAAATCATATAAAGTGCATCAAAACCATATAAAAGTATTGTAAACATAGGTGAATATGGCATCAATACTTCATAAATTATCGATACGTTGGAGACGTATCAATCCTCGGGGAGGTTCATGAGTCGCCTCATCAAGTTGTTGTCTCTCCAACAGGAATCACGATGGCCCAAGCCCCGTACATGGCTGGAGCATCGGGCGGCTCGGGCTTGCCACGGGACGAGTCAGGAGCTGAGTTTCGTCAGCAGCACAGTAACCAGGTTTTCCAAAGCATTTCCAAGCAGCTGAATTGCGGACTGTACCATGTCTTCACCACTAGTACTTGCAAGCGAGACAGTAAGGTCAAGAGCAGAGCCGTCCACATGGTTGAGCCAGGGAGGACTATCCCCCCCCCCCCGGGTTGACAACCCTGGCGGTTTAGCTTTGGTAGTGGCACCTCAAGTTGGTGGTAACACCTTGTCCAAAGTCCTTATGGATGGAGGCAGTAACATAAAAATCTTATACTACGAACCTTTTCACCGGATGAACCTGCCTGAGAGCATGTTGCTTCCCTCAAAGACGGTGTTTCACGGGATTGTTCCTGGAAAGTCGGCTTATCCGATCGGGCGGATCAAGCTCGACGCTGCCTTCGGTAATGAGAACAATTACAGAAGCGAGCCTCTAATGTTTGAGGTAGTCAAGATAAAGAGCCCCTACCACGCCCTCTTTGGGCGACCGGCTTATGCTCATTTCATGGCCCGGCCTTGTTATATCTATCTCAAGCTCAAGATGCCTGGACCGAAGGGCACGATTACCGTGGACGGAAGCCGGAAGATACCTCAGGAGTGCGAGGAAGGAGACACGGCTTACGCCGAGTCGGCTTGCGTGGCTGAGGAATTGAAGTTCTATACCGCCAATGTTGACCCGGCTGATATGAGCGCCCTCAAGAAGCCCAATACTGAGTCAGAGCCTTCGCTCAAGTTTAAGCCGGCTGAAGATACTAAGCAGATAGATTTCATGCCAGGCGATTCGTCCAAGCAGTTCACTATAGGGACCGGCTTGGATCCCAAATAGGAAAGCGCGCTCATCGAGTTTATCCGTGAGAATCGGGACATCTTTGCATGGAAACCTTCTGACATGCCTGGAGTCCCGAGAAAACTCGCTGAGCACCATATTAACATGGACCCGAAGATGAAACCAGTATGGCAATATCTTCGTCATTTTAATGAGGAGAGACACAAGGCAATTGGAGAAGAGGTGGCCCGGCTCCTAGCTGCCGGGTTTATCGTTGAAGTTTTTCACCCTGAGTGGTTGGCTAACGCGGTGCTTGTTCTGGAAAAGAACGGCACATGGCGCATGTGGGTAGATTACACATATCTCAATAAGGTTTGTCCAAAGGATCCTTTTGCTCTCCCACGTATCGATCAGATTATTGACTCTACGGCGGGTTGTGAGCGTCTGTGCTTCCTGGACGCATACTCCGGCTATCACCAGATCAAGATGGCTGTTGAAGATCAAGAGAAGACGGCTTTCATCACTCCCTTTGGTGCTTTCTACTATGTCTCTATGCCCTTTGGGCTTAAGAGCGCAGGGGTGACTTATCAACGCTGTGTCCAGAATTGTCTTCAGCCGCAGATTGGGCGCAATGTTCACGCCTATGTTGATGACATCGTGGCAAAATCTCACAAGAAGGAGACGCTCTTGGAGGACATTAAGGAGACGTTTGATAATCTTCGAGTGTACCAGATGAAACTTAACCCGGCAAAGTGTGTTTTTGGTGTTCCCGTAGGCAAGCTATTAGGTTTCCTGGTTTTTGAGCGAGGCATCAAAGCTAACCCGGACAAGATTAAGGTGGTGACTTCACTGGCTGAGCTGGCAAATATAAACCAGGTTCAACGCCTGGCGGGTCGCATCACGGCTTTAAGCCGTTTCATAAGCCGCCTGGGAGAAAAAACTATCCCTTTTTATCAATTGCTGAAGAAGGCAGGCGACTTTAAGTGGACTGAGGCCGCTAATGAGGCCTTTGAAGCACTCAAGAAACAACTTGTTAACCCGCCCGTCTTAGCCGCCCCTACTAACAAAGAGCCGATGCTCCTGTACATTGCTGCAATTCCAAAGTGGTGAGTGTAGCAGTTGTTGTTGAGCGGAAAGAAGAAGGGAAGGAATACCCAGTTCAGCACCCAGTTTACTTCGTCAGTGAAGTCTTAACTTTGTCCAAGTAGCGGTACCCGCATTGGCAAAAGCTAGTCTTCGAAATTTTTAGGGCAAGCCGGAAACTGAAGCACTATTTCCAGGAGCATCCAATCACGCTGGTCAGTTCGGCACCCCTTGGTGATATCATACAAAACCGGGAGGCCACTGGACGGATTGCTAAGTGGGCTATTGAACTTGGTGATCATCATCTAAAGTATGTGCCCCGAACCGCCATTAAGTCCCAAGCGCTGGTAGATTTCATCAACGATTGGACAGAATTGCAGATTCCAGAAGATAGGCCAGATAACACCTACTGGACTATACACTTTGATGGATCTAGACAGTTGGAGGGCTCGGGGCTGGAGTTATATTGTCTTCTCCACGAGGTGATAAATTATGTTATGTTCTACGGCTCATGTTCCCTTGTACTAACAATGCAGTTGCATACGTGGCCCTTCTACACGGGATGAGAATAGCTAAGGAGATGAACCTGAGCCAGTTCAGGTGTTTGGGCGACTCAGACTTGGTGGCTCAAAAAGTTTCAGGGACTTGGGACTCAAAAGACCCCCTGATGGCGGCTTACCGGCGGGCGGTCTCTGATGTGGTAGGTCATTTTCAAGGCTATTAAGTTGATCATATAGATCGCTGGCTTAACGAGGCGGTCGACGCCCTGTCACGACCTGGCTCGCAGAGGAAGCCGGTTCCCCCCAATGTCTTTTTAGACGTCCTTCATAATCCTTCGGTCAAGTTGCCATCTGAGGAGAACATAGCTATTCCTGACCAAGAGGCACACTTGGTGGCGGCTCTCCTGCTACCCCTAACTGGACTGTGCCATATTTGGCTTATCTAACTCGAGGCGAGCTCCCGGCTGAGGAAATCATCGCTCGACAGATAATTAGGCGATCCAAATCAATGACTATTGTCAATGGCGAGTTACATCGGCGAAGCAGCACTGGCGTATTTCAGCGCTGTGTTTCCCCAGAGGAAGGCCAGGAGATTCTTAATGAAATCCATGCTGGAGACTGTGGACATCATGCCGTCTCACGATCCTTGGTGGCAAAATCTTTTCGACATGGGTTTTATTGGATGACGGCTCACGCAGATGCAGAAGAAATCGTGCGCAAGTGCGATGGGTGTCAAATGTTTGGTCGACTGGCCCATCTATCGGCTCAGGAATTGCGTATGATCCCAATTACTTGGCCGTTCGCGGTTTGGGGGCTTGACATGGTTGGCCCGCTCAAGCCGTCTTCTGACAAGAAGACCCACCTCTTGGTGGCGGTTGATAAGTTTACCAAGTGGGTTGAAGCAGAGCCAATTAGTAGCTGCGATGCAGAGACTGCGGTCAAGTTTTTGAAAAAATTGATTTTCCGTTTTGGCTACCCTCACAGCATTATCATTGATAATGGTACCAACTTGTCCAAGGGAGCCATGGAACAATTTTGTCAAGGAGAGCACATCCGGCTTGACCTGGCAGCAGTGGCACATCCACAGTCCAATGGACAAGACGAATGAGCTAATCAAGAGATCCTTAGGGGGATCAAACCCCGGATTATGGTACCACTTGAGTGTACTCCGGGTTGTTGGGTTGAAGAACTCCCTGCAGTGCTTTGGAGTATTCGAACAACTCCAAAAAGATCCACTGGATACACACCTTTCTTCCTGGTGTATGGAGCCGAGGCGGTTATACCAAGTGATATTATCCATGACTCGCCTCGGGTTGCAGCCTATGTTGAGGCGGACAATGAGCTAGCACATCAAGACTCCCTGGATGCGTTGGAAGAAGAGCGTGACTTAGCAGCAGCCAGATCTGCCATTTATCAGCAAGACCTACGCCGCTATCACAGTCGTAGAGTCCGAAGCCGTACTTTTCAAGAAGGCGACTTAGTGCTACGTCTGATTCAAGATCAGACAGGGATGCTTTAACTTTCCCCACCTTGGGAGGGTCCTTTTGTCATCAGCAAAAACCTTAATAACGGGTCATATTATCTGGTGGACTTGCGAGAAGGATCATAGAGGAGGAGACAACCCGGCCCTGGAACATCTCTCACCTGCGGACTTATTATATTTAAAAGAGCCACCGGCTCTCCTTTTTATAATTCCCCCCCGTGCAAATTATGTATATACTTCTTTATGTTCAAATATAATAAAGCCGGCACCCTCGAAACTTGGGGCCTCTGTCGTTTCATCCTATAAATTGAGCATGAATCATTATTGTTTGCAACATAAGTCACTTGGGGGCTTCCAACTCATTGAGTTTAGCTTTCTCACCCTCTTGACCCGGCAAAACGCCATAATATATGGTTAAACCTGCATGTATGCTTGATGCGACTCTGATCAGGTGATGCCGTGTACTCTTGCAAGTCAATCCTCTTTAGGACCCTGAATTTCTCAAGGTTAAAACACCGGCTTGAGTCATGTGAGAGCCGGCATACAGAAAGCTAGGATGAACCATGGATTATCATACCCGCTTCACTGAAGCAAGATTTGAGCCTCGAAAGCCAGTATCTTTATGCCGAGTGTCATTGAGCCGGCCTATTTTCAGTACTTCATATAAATAAATTCTTTGTTATCACATTATGCATTTTCAGGAACAATATTGTCCCTATAATCGGCTCATATATGAGTGTTCGGGTTAACAAACCACGGTCCTATTATGACCAGGTTTAAATTGCCTATTCCCATTATCATTGTGGAAAGGTTCAACAGACCTGAGCCTCGAAATTCAAGCTCTTTTGTTGGCTTGTTTTTGACTTCTTTTTTTCTGTTTTCAATCAAGTGACTCATTGAGAACAACAACAGAGATATTCAAAGATAAGCAAAGGAGCAACATAAATCCTATCTCAACAAACAGCTCGATGGATTGGAGTTCTACACCAATAAAGGTGCACACATGCACGATGGCACGATCAAGCATGTCAAAGAAGTTTTAAAGACTACCCCTATTACAGGCCCATAATAGAACTGCAAAATACTCAAGTTTTCCCAATCTACTTGGGGGCTAGCTCAGTTTGGCGACTCATTCATCTTCAGAGATGCCTTCATGCCTTCTCCTCATCGGCGGCCTCTGGATCTGCCTCCAGCAGCTCATCATCCTCCTCAACCTGCTGGCCTTTCAGTTTCCATCAAATTAAGTTCAACGATTCAAAATTTGATGTTCCCTCAACAAGAGATGATGCGTCAACATCACGGGCAAAAGGTCTCTTACCTTGGGGAGGCACCAACTTAGACGGCCCATCTTTGGGCGGGTTAATGCGCTCATTATCGTTGGTGTATGCAGGATGGTATTTCTAGAGGTCAATCTCTTCAGCTATCCGAGTCACCAGTGGCCGAGTCTCTATGACGCACTTAGCATAGTTTGAATGAGTGAATGTGGAGCCGTTGAGTTTGAACTCAGGAAAGCCGCCTTTTAAGAGCTCCACATCCAATTCAAGTAAATATGCATTTGCTCGAGCAAGCGCCATGTTTGCCCCTCCTCGAGCCGCCGCTCTCCGGGTCTTGGTCACCCATTGTGGCATGGTGGAAAGCTGCTTCAACATGTCCTTGATGCTTCTTGGCGGGTGTTTTAGATTTTTCACCGCCATAATGGAGTAAACAGATCCTGTGAACAGTTGCTCTACATATGTGAAAATGGCCTTCAATTTCACAATGGGCAGCTCTACAAGATTATGGTATTTCCGCCCTGCAAATTAAAAGAGAGACAATGAGCCGTCGTACAATCGTAAGCCGGTAAATTACAAAGGAGAGACAGTACACATACCAAAGATTGCCGTCAACATTTCGTTGATCTGTTTCACAAGAGTGGCATATTTCTCCTTCAATGGATCGAGCTTCTTTTCAGCCTTTTTCGCACGTTTTAAAAGGGTGGCCTTTTCCGCCTCAAACAGCTTTACGGCTTGTTCAAGGCATTCATTAGCCTGGTGTCCAGAATCCTCAAAATGAGCCGCCATTGACTCAGCTTCAGATTTCAGCTTTATTTCTTCTTTGAGTCATTGCACGGCAACCGACTCAGCATCCTCAACATACTCCTGGCGGATGTACAAGAAGAATCAGCAAATATTTCTACAACAGCTTCAAACCGCCTTATGACGAATTAGTTTTTTCTATCAAAGTCCCAAGAAGATTGCAAGCAATATCCGTGACACTTGGGGGCTAATGCATGGCAGTTTTTTCTTAAAAAACTTAGCATGGAAAGACCAGACTCATCTCAAGAAGATGAGCCGGCCCTTGGGGGCTACAGGTCGAATTCTTCAAAGTATTAACAAGACCCGACTCATCTCAAGAAGATGAGCCGGCCCTTGGGGGCTACAGGTCGAATTCTTCAAAGTATTAATGAGACCCGACTCATCTCAAGAAGATGAGCCGGCCCTTGGGGGCTACAGCTACATGTCATAGTTATTTTATGAAACCAGCTTACCACAATAAGCTGGTCCTTGGAGGCTAATGACAGTATAAAGATAGTGGTAAAACAAGAAGTTTACCTCATACTTCTCCTTCATAGCATTTATCATGCTCATTTCAATTTCCCGGCTCTCAGATAGCCGGGTCAAGTATCGCTGGTGTAAATCTTCAGTACCAAGTGCAGACAATTCTGGAATCTCCAGTTTGGCCTTCCCTTTGTCCAAATCAACCGGCTCATCCTTAGCCACAATTTTAGCCAAGGAAGTGGAACCAATGGGAACTTGGAAACCCTCCTTCACAATGATAACATCTAGAATGCTTGCTTCTGCCGACGCCTTGGGATCATTCAAATGAATCGGTGGGCTGGAAGGACGAACCGGGCTTGGTAGACGGGCAGATGGGTCATCCGACATGTCGTGGGCCTCAGGTAGCATATCCATAAAAACCGGTTCATCCGGCCTGGGCGTCTCAACGTCGATTGCCGCCTTAGCCCTCATGTTTGTTTCCTTCTATACAAAGGGGTCAGTTCATGTGTTTGTTTTCACCGGCGGGGGGTCTGAAATATTTTGGTTTGCAGTACCAGAAGATGACCCGCCAGCCCGTTTCGACGAAGTAGCTTTGGCCCTATAATTGCAAAAGTCGAAAATTATGCTAAGGAAATTATAGCTCAAAGGCTTAAAACGACATAAGTCAACAGTGCAAGTTCAGGAACTTACCCATGGTTCACGTTGAAAGTGGGAAGCTGCGTTGCAGTTGAGTCGCCCGAAGATGGAGGGGAAGCCTCATAAAGTGAATTCGAAGGACTAAGAGGTTGCTTAAACAAACTGGCTCTAGGACGAGAATTGGTTGGACTATGAGGCACCTCGAGGCGTGGTTTGCAAACCAGCGGCGCATGAGACAAACCAGGGTCTAAGTCGCCTGAACCACTCCGGGTCTTGCGTTTTGATGAGCCAGCAAATTGTGTTTTCTTCAAAAGAAAATCGGGAGCCACGTGAGCATCTGGGTGCGTCAACTTAACCTTCCGGGCGGTTTGTCTTGGCTTTCGGGGAACAAACATTTCTGAAGAACTGGAGGAGATTGGAGTTACCTCAGTTTTGCCGCTTGGCTAGATTCCGAGTCACCCTAATAAGAAGGCGCATCAGCAAGCTCAACAAATAGGCGGGCAAGAGAATCAAGTTCTACCTCGGATTCCTCCCCTGAAGACGACACGGGGGTCGGGTCATCTTTTTTACCCGACGAGGGAACAGGGGCTTGAGGTATGACCTTCCAGAAAATAGAGTTCTCTTGCAACATATAAAGCATGCGGTAAGGAACGGCGGGTCAAAGTAAATTGATAAAGGACAGAAAATAGAATCAATACCGAAGGTGGCGGGTTGGCAGATAAAACGGACCCAAGCCGGTAACACTGCACTGTTCCTTTGAGTCGGGAAAGAATTTCTTTGTTTCCTTGTTGAGGGCGTCATCAGTCAGACCCTCACGAGAGAAGCGCTGAGGATCAGATGAGGCGCCTCAGTAATCGCACATCAAGCCGCCCCTTACACTAACCGGTTGGATTCGCCACTTTAGCCAGCAACGAATCAGATCAATCCCGGTTAAGCCATGTGCGGTCAAAGCTCTCAATTTTGTATGAAAAGGCGCTAATGGAGCCCTCTCTTCATCTGTTGGCCAACCCGGAAATTCCACGTTGCTGCTGAGTCTTTCCAATCTGAAACCCGGCAGAGGATTTTCTCCCTCAGTTGCAGTATTTTTGCAGTAAAACCAGATCTTATTCCATCCTTTCGGATGACTCGCCAGTTTTGATTCTGGAAAGGCGTTGTTCTTCCTATTTTGAATGGAAACTCCACCAAGTTCACAGGCAGCACCATTCTTCACCTCAGTTTGACGGTTGAGATAAAAGAATACCCTAAAAAGGGTCACGGATGGCTCAACCTGGAGATATACCTCGCATAACACTTGGAATTGACAAATATTGGTCATGGAATTAGGACCAATGTCTTGAGGCCTGAGTTTGAATAAGTGCAAAAGGTCCTGAAGAACTTTAAACCGGGGGGACGGAAACCTCTATGCAGATGATCAGTAAAGATGACAACTTCTACTTGCCGTGGCTGTGGGTACGGCTCTTCTTTGGGAGCCCGCCACTCTATGACTTTTCGAGCCGGCAAGAACCCTTGATCCACAAGGTTATCTAAGGTGAGCTTGGATTCTTTAGTCTTAGCCCAGTTATAGACTTTGGAGTTCTTAGGAGCCATGGCGGGTTATAGAGCGACTACAAGAGCGACAAGAAAAATGAGCCGGTGCGGATTATAAGTCGCCTATACTAGTTTGCTATTTTAAGCCAGCAAAATCAAGGGAGGTCGAAGGCGTATCTCTACAAAACTTAGCGAGTGTGTTGGCTCACAAACAGACTTGTACAAAAACTTTCTTTCGGATGGATCTAATTAAATGAGGAAAAACAATGAAATATGTGTTCTAGCTGACAGAAAAGACCGAAACTACGACATTCAATGGATAGCCTCGGTGGCTCATCTTAGATCTACTTATGAGGAAAATAGGGTGGAGATCATACTAAAGCTACGCAATACTAAGGAATATCGAGTGCATGGATCTACGAACTACATCTCGGACGAACGCGACGAACATGGCATAAACACCGGAAATATCAAACCCTAAATGGAGGGGATTTGTACTAGTTGTGTTGGAACGAAAATGGAGATGATCGCACTCGCCCTGACGGCTGCGAGAAGGCTCGATGGCGTCGACGACGGAGCTAGGGACCCCGATGATGCCTCCGAAGCTCCGGTGGTGTTCGGCCGAAGAAGGAGCGAGAGAAAGAAGATGACGGGAAAGTTACCGCAGGGGGCTCAGTGGACTTATTTATAAAGAGGGGAAACGGAACGGCGCTGTGAAAGACGAAACGGTTGCAGTAAATTTGCGGCTAGAAGTGCGCCTCGATTTTTGCATCGGCCTGGATTTGGCGCAGTTTTCAAAAGATACGTTATGATGACTCCGAAGGACAACGGTCAGCGAGGATGACAACATTGACAGACAGGTGCTAGAAAAATGACAAGTCTGAAAGTATTGCGAGCCGGCACTTCGGGATCCATGAAGAACGCAGATGCAAGCGGATGATGAGCCGCCAAGAGAAGGTAAGGGAAATCGACATGAATAAATTCAAATCAATGTAGGGCCTAATGTCGGGGATATAGTCCCATGGTATAACCCGTCCTATTGGGCCGGGTCGATGTAATGTCGGCTTTTGGCATTATACTCAAGATGGGCCTTGTCGTGAAGATAAGGCGAACAAGGCGGTTACTAAGTAAGCCGCCGGGCGGCCCAAGCGCGTGGAAATGGCGACTCACGGCCCACAGGGTAGAAGACGCCAGAAGATTTCTTGCTTGAGAGGCAAGGCGTGTTAGAGACATGGTAGGTTATGAGTTGTAATGTGACTTGGACTCTGGAGTAAACCCTGGGACTCGACCTGTATATAAAGGCGAGCCCCTAGGGCCAAAAGACTCAAGTTAGACACCCTTGAAAGCTAGGTTAGCAATTTCGCACCCTTATAATCGAGATCATCATCAATATAGACACAAAGCAGGACGTAGGCTATTACCTCCATCGGAGGGGCCGAACCTGGGTAAATTCGCCTCCCGTTTCCGTTTAACCCCTTTGAGTTGCCACCTAGCGGTGATGGCCTCACACCTAAGTCCTTGCATGAGGACATCTGTCGTAACAAAACCATGACAGCGAGCGTGCTCGACGCCAACAACAAGAACAAGAAGCATTGGAACAAGAACGCCAACAACAACGCTGTGAAGAAGAACAACGTCTCCGCGAAGAACAAGCGCTCGATGCCCAATGTGCACTCCGTGATGCAACTCGTGCTTTGGAGGAACGCAGGCGTCAAGAACAAGAAGAACTTCGCCGTGAACGACAAGAAGAACGTCGTCGCGAACGACAAGAAGAAGCCAATCGACAAGAGGAGCACCAAGAAAGGTGTAACCGAGTGCGTCCACCTCGTCACCGTCCTCAAGATCATCACGACGAACCTGAGGATGAAGACGAGCAAGGACAAGATCAACGTTAACACGCTGATGTGGAGCATCCTACGGGCATCACCATGGCAAGAGTCCGTTTGGCAAGTGACACGTGCCACAACTACTTCACATACATAAAGGTGAATCATCTCCTTTACACGTGTTCACTTGACCCCTTCGAGGATGGTATACTACTTGACACTCCTCTCGTGTGCATGCATAGGTATTGTCGGAGGTTCACGGATGACGAGGAGCAGTGCAAGCACCGAGGAACGACTACACCATCCGCGAGGGAAGCATGGAAGCGACGACGGAAGAAGACGGAGCTGCTGATGCTACAACAGCCGGACATCCGGCCAAGGGTCCGGACATCCGGCGCCTGGAGATCCGGCCAGCAACAAGGCCAAGCTAGAAGAGCTACAGCGGCCGGACATCCGGCCAGAGCCCGGACATCCGGCACACCATCGACTAGCAGGACATCTGGCTCCCTGGCCGGAAATCTGGCGTGCGGAGTCCAGAACCTCACAGAATCGGGAGCCTCCCGGCCGGACATCCGGTCACCCAGCCCGAACATCCAGCACCTCGCGAAGACCCGGACATCCGGCCCCCAACCCGGACATCCGGCGCTGGCCTGCGCGCAGAGACGGGCCGAAGGCCCATGTATCGTCCTCTCACTTACCCCTTCGTGACTAGGACTATAAATACTCCACCCCCTCCTCATTTCTAGGGTTAGCAAAGTGATAGCTCATTCATACATGAGCTTTGCTCCTTCCTCTACTTATTTCATGGAGACCGAGGCCTCCACCGGAGAAGACCCCAAGAGGATGTCAAGGCCCCTATCAAGGGAAGATCCGTCTACGGATTCAAGGCCCATCTCTCCTAGAGATTTGGATGAACTACCCATGTATCTTTATTTCCGTTGTTGTTCTTGGATCTTGATGCACCTCTTGCATTGCTTGTGATTTGAGGAGTACTTGGTGTGGATCTTGTCCAATAGAGTGTTTTCCCTTTGATTCTCTCCACGTTTTCTCCTCGTGTTCTTCATGTTCATCGTGTTCTTCCTCAAATTCACCTCCAATTCGTGAAGATCGGGCCACCCTCGGGTTTGCCCCGTATCATATTGGTATCAAGAGCCACGTTGCCACGAATTTGGAGCCCTACCCCCCATGTTCTAGCCATCAGTTCGAATTTCTCTCCCCAATTTCGAAAATTCCCCACAAAAATAGCCCCAAAAAAATTTCTTGTGATTTGTTGTTCTTGTGAGTTTTTGTTGATTTTGATCCGTGGATTTGGTGTTTGGCAAGTGGATCAATCTCCCTTGGCGTCCCCTAGCCCTAATTCCACCTTTTCCCCATCAAATTTTGACTTTGGAATCACCAATTTCCGCCCCAAATCGAGTTCTCAAGCCCCGAATCGCGATCTGGATTTGTCGGGCCGGATTTCCGGGCATCGGGCCGGACATCCGGACCCCTAGCCGGACATCCGCCTCCTGGAGCGCCAAAACAGACTCGGTTCTGGACATCAGGCCCCGGATTTCCGGCCCCTGTAGGTTTCAGCCTTCCGTGTTTCACCGTTTCGGCCATAACTAATTCATCCGGACTCCGATTTAGGCGTTCTTTAGCTCGTTTTTTAGCTATTGACATCCACCATCCCACAAAATTAGTTCCACCATCATTTGACACCATCATAGTTTTCAAATTTTGGCAAGTTTGCCTAGGCCCTCCACCATATAATCCGCAATACCACCATAGACTTCCGCAACCTAACCCATTTTGGTTACCTTTGCATTTGTGGTTGCTAGACTTGTGATTTGAGTCTCCTAAGCTGTTTCGGCTACTTAGGGACGGTTACTTCTTCATCAACCACCGGTGACTTGTATCGGTCCATCATCTACATCGACCATCGACGATCGACATCGACGACGACCATCCATCCTTTGAGACCATCTTCAACCGGAAGCAAGGCCGGTTTACCCCGACTTCATGAAAGGTTAATTGTGACGAAGGTATACATTCCGTCATACAATTTTCCTTTCTTGCCATTACATCTTGATAGCCCCACCATCTTTGCGATTACCTTCATACCTATTGAGACTAGCTATCCGAGTATTGCCGGGCTTCGCGAAAACTTGAGCACCATAGTGATACGACGTCATAGTGTTACATCATTTGAATTATCATATAGTGCCATTGCTTGCTCCCGTGCATATATTGTGATACTTGTCTCATATATTTGGTTGAGGCTCAATAAGAATAGTGGAGAGGAAGAAAGAGAAAAAAAAGACAAAAAAAAGCTTCTAAGCAAGAAAGAAAGATCAAAAGCTTATAAGCATAGAGTTGAGCATGAAAAGATATACTTGTGCATGAGGATACATGGAATAGGAAACGTTTTGCTTGCATGAATAGGATTGGTGCCAAGTGGTGAATCGTGCCCAAACGTGCAATCAAGCTAGCGTCTCTCCTTGTGTTTGTGCAACAAGAGCTTAGTCTTCGTTAGGCAATTTTGTATTGCTCATCCCTATAGTTGCACAAGGCCCATTATCCCACCGCGTGTGTTTCTTTATTGCCCTCCTCTATATTGTGATCTCTTGCTTTGCATTTTGAGTCCATTGGATTGATTTCAACATTTGGAATATCTTGGAATTCATTTTGCTTGATATTTTGTGCCGCTAACCCCACCGAGCTCCACTATAAGCCATTTGTGTAGGTTGTGAGAATTGGACAAGGTTTTTCACCAAGTTCACTCTTTTCCTTGCTTACATTGTGGTCTCTTGAGATCCATCTACAACTTCGGAAAGAGGTAACTTTGGTATGTTCATTCCATCTTGTTCTCACGCCTTCTCGAGTGCTTCCATGGATAGGGACGACACATCTCCTTCGGTCTACAACAACAATGACGAGTTCGATGCCATGAAGAAAACCATCGACACCAAGATGGATGCTCATTTGGAGGAGCTCAAGGCCCTCATCAAGAACCGCACGTGATCTTCATCATCTTCTAGAAGATGCTCAAGTGCACATGCTTACGAGCTACCATCTCCGGCAAGATCAAACCGGCATCAACACCATCAACGACATGAAGAAATAGCAACACCAACTTCAAGGCGTCCAAGAAAGAACAAGTGTGAAGGTCACGAGCTCGACACCACCCAGCGCTCGATGACCTCACCACCTACCTTGGCATCTTTGCCAAGCGACTTCAAGGCATCTTCGCCTTTGGATATGCGGCATCTTCACCGACAAGCACTTCAAGAGAAGCTCCCCAAGCTCAAGTCCGCGACTTCCACGAGCTACTACAACCTCGACATCGACCACGCGATTCCTTTCTTTGGGAGTCAAGACCCCGAGGAGTATCTCGATTGGGAGCGCAAGATGGACTACTACCTCAAGCTACTTCAAGTCCCTTCCGAAGATCAAGTGAAGTACGCCACAAGAAACTTCCACGGCGACGCGTCGACATGGTGACTTCACACATCTTCGACGAGCTTCGACATGAGTTGGTCCAAGTTGAAGAAAGCGTTGCAGCGAGAGTTTTGCCTTCTACACACATGGAACATCTTCACCGCCACTTGGAGAACACCATACAAAGATCCATGTCTCTCGATGAGTACTTCATGAAGATGAAGAAAGCCTTGCGACGAGCCGGTGTGGACGACCCCATTTGGATGAAGTTCCACTTCATGATGGGATTAAACAACGACATTGCCAAGACTATCTTCCACAACAACTACGAGTCTCTCGACGACATCTATGTTGGTGCTCTCAAGGCGGAACAAGAACTCAAGGCCAAGGCTACTCGACCCCGAGCACACTTCGCGACGACCAAGCTCCACCACGACGAGCATGAGGATGGTACCACCAAGTTGTCCAAGCCCGACGAGCTCCCAGAAGACGCTCCCAAGTCCGACTTCACCGCCATACCTCTTTGTGGCATTGACGATGCTAAGTCTACCATGACTCTTTTTGAAGACGGCGCGACAAGGACCACGACTACGGAGCCACTCAAGGAACATGCTTTGGAGGCGAGCGACAAGGTGGCGAGCAAGGATGACGCTTCCATCTTTGGAGGCGAGAGTGATGATGTGCCATCTTCGGCCTTCATCCACGGCCACGGTGACGAGTTGGTTGAGCATGGGATTTTCCCTTCGACCACGGCGGCGTTTGGAGTTGAGTTGAGAGACTTTTGCCACCATATTGAGAGTGAGAGTGCCTTCACCACTAGCCCCATATATGATGAGTTGCCCCAATTCCCATGTGAGGAGAGCCACAACCCCCACCACTTGAGTGAGATGAGTGACTCCACCATATGTGAGTATGAGTGCAACTACCTAGCGAGAGTGAGTGAGCCACCACATAGAGCGAGTGAGGTAGTTGATGAGGCATCTGAGGCCATTTTAATTTCTAACAACTTAACCTCTACCTCTATTGTGTCTTCTCCTTTGGTGCTTGGTCCCATATACGATGACGCGCCGATCCTTGATGACTTCGTCCTCCCTTTGGACATGACGATGGCCATGGTGGAATATGACGCACCCCCCACATGGTTCCATCACAATGAAGATGACCACGACTTGGTCTTTGCCACCTCACCTACACCACATGCGTGGAATAACAAAGGTAACATAGGTGAAGGTGATGCTCTTGTCCCACTAGTGGACATTGATTGCTTGCATGATGATGATCACCCTATTGCCATGCTTCTTGATTATGCGACCTCGTCATGTGATTAATTACCCATTTATGATGAGTTTGACGATTCTCATGTGGAGTCTATTAGTTGTGATGCCATGTTGCATAGGACATCTTGTGAGAACTCTATAGGTGACATCATGTTTGATAATCCGCTTGACTTGTCATATGCTATGAGTGAAATTTCTCATATTGCATCTTTGCAATCTCACCAGAGCGACTATGCCTATCCCATAAAACTTAATCCCATTTGCTCATATGACATAGATGACAAGCCCATGGTTATTGGCATTTGCTTTTCTTGTGATGATATTGCCATGCTTCCTTTGCATCATTTGCGCAATAATTCTCATATGACTTGCCATGATCTCCATGCTTTGGATATGCATTGTTTTGGATGTTGTCCATATTCTCCATATTATGCTTCCGCTATTGCACATGAGGAGACCCCACTAGTTTCCTCATGCATGTTAGGAGATTTTGTTCCATCCCATACATTGCATGATTCCAATAATTGTGTGCACAATATGCTTGCCATTGATATGAATGATATGCTTGTGCCACACATTTGCTATAATTTGCGTCCCACTCATGTAGAGCATAATAACTACCATTGCATGATGGATGAAGTATTCATATACCATGCATCTCATATATTTGAGCATTGGATATTTTGTGCTAACGAACGCAAGCACATGCACATCTTAACGGATGATGTATACATATACCACGCACACACAATTTTTCCTTTGCCTTTGTTGTGTGTAGGTACTCATGATTACTCGTCAACCTCAAAATCCCATGAGTTGACGAAAAGAGCTCTTGAGAGGACCGATACTTTGGGATTCACCGGAATGTGTCTCCAACCATTCCCCTTGCGCAAGGACTACGCGCACCTCTTCTACTTGACCCTCACATGGCTATGGCTTCTTGCTCATTACACGTATTTTGCCCATATTGCCATGTTCACTTTGCATGATATGCTCATTTCTATGCCCTTGCTATGCAATTGTGACCCATGCTTTGCATCTCACCTGACACTTCATTATATGATTTGTATGTGTATTTGCGAGCTTGGTGGAGATACTACTTGTTATTGCCATGTTTGCTTTGTGCCCCATGCCTATGATGATACATTGATCATGTTTTGTGTTCGTGCTCGCGATATATCATGCGCATTACTTACGCCTATTATTTGCTCACATGACATGATTGCCATGATTTCCTCTAGTATGTTGCATCTTCGCACTACTAGTTTGCACGACATGATCACTATGATTGCTTATCTTGCATCACCGATGTTCTCCTTTTATGCGGTTGATGACAACCATTGCCATGCTTCGCACATGATTGATATTGCTTGTTGTCCTATGTCTCCACATGTTGCCTCTATCATGCTAGATGATTTGCCAAGTATTGAGTGCAATCATGCTATTAATTTTGCTAATGAGATTGCCCCCATAGCTTTTTATCATATTATTGGAGCTTTTGACATCCTTCATGTGAAGCATGCTTGCCTTCCTTCTTTGCACCATATGCCTAGTGCCATGAATATAGCCATTGTTGCATCATATTATTCATGCACTTGTGATTCTAATGGCTATGTGCAAAAGGAGAGAACCATCACGATAGATGATGTGTTTGTCTACCATGCACATACATTGTTTTCTTTGTTGTGTGTATGTGTAGGATACTTCGACTACATGTCAACTTCCACTTCAGGTGAGTTGACCATTCGAGCCCTTGAGAGTGAGCCATGCTACACAGATGCGATTCTACATCGCACTTGCTTGCGCATCGACATTGTGAAGAAAGCACAAGGACAAGTTTTCAAGGTGACATCCTTCTGTTGGGGAACGTTGCATGGGAAACAAAAATTTTCCTACGCACACACAAGATCTATCCATGGTGATGAGCATCTACGAGAGGGAGAGTGAATCTACATACCCTTGTAGATCGCTAAGCGGAAGCGTTAAGAAACGCGGTTGATGTAGTCGAACGTCTCCGCGATCCAAATCACAAGTCGTCCCTCGATCCGATCATGAACTAGTGCCGAACGGACGGCACCTCCGCGTTCAACACACGTATGGCTTGATGACGCCTTCACCTCCTCGATCCAGCGAGCGATGATGAAGTAGTAGATGAGTTCCGGCAGCACGACGGCGTGGTGATGGTGGTGAGGAACAATCTCTGCAGGGCTTCGCCAAGCACTACGGAGATTATGACGGGAGGAACTAGAGGGTTAGGGTTGCCGGCACACGGCTTGGGAAATCTTGATGTGTCCCGTGTGTTAGCCCTGCCCCTCTATTTATATGTTGAGCCTTGGGGTCTAAACTTGGAGAGAAAGCCTCCACAAGGTCGGTTTTGCCCGCACAAGGTCGGTCTGGCCCGCACGGAAAGAGTCCAACTCGGATTCCAGCAGTATCGCGTACTACCGCTTGTGCGGTAGTACCGCTTCACACAAGCGGTAGTACTGCTTACGCGGTAGTACTGCCTTACCAGCGGTAGTACCGCTTAAGGCAGCAGCAAAACTTCCTTTTGCACTTTCCAATACCTCGTGGGCTTTACCCCTTTGGCTCATATAAAGTGTTGCTGCACCCGAACACTTCGGTAAACATCCGGAACCCCTTCCGGTGAATTATGGAACCCTTCCGGAGATCAAAACAATATTATCACATATATCAATCTTTACCTCCGGACTCTTCCAGAGATCCTCGTCATGTCCGGGATCTTATCCGGGACTCCGAACAACCTTCGGTCACCAACAAAATAACTCAACTATACTAATCGTCACCAAACGTTAAGTGTGTAGACCCTGCGGGTTCGAGAACTATGTAGACATGACCGAGACACCTCTACGATTAATAACCAATAGCGGGACCTAGATGCCCATATTGGCTCCTACATATTCTACGAAGATCTTTATCGGTCGAACCTCTATGTCAAGGATTCAGTTAATCCCGTATGCTCTTCCCTTTGTTCTTTGGTATGTTACTTGCCCGAGATTCGATCGTCGGTATCTCTATACCTAGTTCAATCTCGTTACCGGCAAGTCTCTTTACTCGTTCTGTAATACAAGATCCCGTGGCTAACACTTTAGTCACATTGCTTGCAAGGCTTGTTGTGATGTTGTATTACCGAGTGGGCCCTGAGATACCTCTCCGTCATACGGAGTAACAAATCCCAGTCTTGATCCATGCCAACCCAACAGACATCATCGGAGATACCTGTAGAGCATCTTTATAGTCACCCAGTTACGTTGCGACGTTTGATACACACAAGGTACTCCTCCGATGTCAGGGAGTTGCACGATCTCATGGTCATAGGAACAGATACTTGACATGCAGAAAACAATAGCAATAAACTGACACGATCGTATGCTATGTTCATAGTTTGGGTCTTGTCCATCACATCATTCTCCTAATGATGTGATCCTGTTATCAAATGACATCTTATGTCCATGGCTAGGAAACCTTCACCATCTTTTGATCAACGAGCTAGTTAACTAGAGGCTTACTAGGGACATAGTGTTGTCTATGTACCCACACATGTATTTGAGTTTCCAATCAATACAATTATAGCATGGATAATAAACGATTATCATGAACAAGGAAATATAATAATAACTAATTTATTATTGCCTCTAGGACATATTTCCAATAGTCTCCCACTTGCACTAGAGTCAATAATCTAGTTCACATCACTATGTGATTTACATTGTAATGAATCGAACACCCATGCAGTTCTGGTGTTGTTCATGTTTAGCCCTTGGAAGAGGTTTAGTCATCGGATCTGCAACATTCAGATCCGTGTGTACTTTGCAAATATTTATGTCGTCCTCCTTGATGTAATCACGGATGGAATTGAAACGTCGCTTTATGTGTCTGGTCCTCTTGTGAAATCTTGGTTCCTTGGCTAGAGCAATGGCACCAGTATTATCACAAAACAGAGTCATTGGGTTAAGCGCACTAGGCACTACTCCAAGATCTGTCATGAACTCCTTCATCCAGACACCTTCCTTCGCCGCCTCCGAGGCAGCGATGTACTCCGCTTCGCATGTAGAATCAGCTACCACGCTTTGCTTGGAACTGCACCAGCTAACCGCACCCCCATTAAGAATAAATACGTATCCGGTTTGCGACTTAGAGTCATTCGGATCAGTGTCAAAGCTTGCATCGACGTAACCCTTTACGACGAGCTCTTGATCACCTCCATAAACGAGAAACATGTCCTTAGTCCTTTTCAGGTATTTCAGGATATTCTTGACCGCCGTCCAGTGTTCCACTCCTGGATCACTTTGAAACCTTCCGGCCATACTTATGGCAAGGCTGACATCGGGTCTTGTGCACAGCATTGCATACATGATAGAGCCTATGGCTGAGGCATAGGGGACGACACTCATCTTTTCTCTATCTTCTGCAGTCACTGGCATTGAGTCTTACTCAACTTCACACCTTGCAATACAGGCAAGAACCCCTTCTTGGACTGATCCATTTTGAACTTCTTCAAAACTTTGTCAAGGTATGTGCTTTGTGAAAGTCCTATTAAGCGTCTCGATCTATCTCTATAGATCTTGATGCCTAATATGAAAGCAGCTTCTCCTAGGTCCTTCATTGAAAAACTCTTGTTCAAATATTCCTTCACGCTTTCCAACATTTCTATATTGTTTCCAATCAGTAATATGTCATCCACATATAATATTAGAAACGCTATAGAGCTCCCACTCACTTTCTTGTAAATACAAGCTTCTCCGTAAACTTGTATAAACTCGAACGCTTTGATCACCTCATCAAAGCGAAGATTCCAACTCCGAGATGCTTGCACCAGTCCATAAATGGATCGCTGGAGTTTGCAAACTTTGTCAGCATTCTCTGGATCGACAAAACCTTCTGGTTGCATCATATACAACTCTTCCTTAAGGAAACCGTTAAGGAATGCTGTTTTGACATCCATCTGCCAAATTTCATAATCGAAAAAGGCAGCTATTGCTAACATGATTCTGACGGATTTAAGCATCGCTACGGGTGAGAAGGTCTCATCATAGTCAACTCCTTGAACTTGTGAAAAACCCTTTGCCACAAGTCGAGCTTTATAGACGGTGACATTACCGTCCGCGTCCGTCTTCCTCTTAAAGATCCATTTGTTCTGAATGGCCTTACGCCCTTCAGGTAATACTTCCAAAGTCCACACTTTGTTTTCATACATGGATCCCATCTCGGATTTCATGGCCTCTAACCACTTCTCGGAATCCGGGCCCATCATCGCTTCTCCATAGCTCGTTGGTTCATCGTTGTCCAACAACATGACCTCTAAGACAGGGTTGCCGTACCACTCAGGAGCAGTACGCGTCCTTGTCGACCTACGAGCTTCGATAGCAACTTGATCCAAAGCTTCATGATCATCATCATTAACTTCTTCTTCAGCTGATGTAGGCTCTACAGAAACATCTTTCTGCGCTGCGCTACTTTCAGGTTGAAGTAAAGGTTCAACAACCTCATCAAGTTCTATCTTCCTCCCACTCAATTCTTTCGAGAGAAACTCTTTCTCAAGAAACGTCCCGTTTTTAGCGACAAACATTTTGCCTTCGGATCTGAGGTAGAAGGCATACCCAACTGTCTCTTTTGGGTGTCCTATGAAGACGCATTTCTCCGCTTTGGGTTCCAGCTTTTCAGGCTGAAGCTTTTTGACATAAGCATCACATCCCCAAACTTTAAGAAACGACAGCTTTGGCTTCTTGCCAAACCAAAGTTCATATGGCGTTGTCTCAACGGATTTCGATGGTGCCCTATTTAAAGTGAATGCAGCTGTCTCTAATGCATAACCCCAAAACGATAGTGGCAAATCGGCAAGAGACATCATAGATCGCACCATATCCAATAAGGTTCGATTACGACGTTCAGACACACCATTACGCTGTGGTGTTCCAGGCGGTGTCAGTTGTCAAACAATTCCACATTGTCTTAAGTGACTGCCAAACTCATAACTCAGATATTCTCCTCCTCGATCAGATCGTAGGAATTTAATCTTCTTGTTACGATGATTCTCAACTTCACTTTGAAATTGTTTGAACTTTTCAAATGTTTCAGACTTGTGTTTCATTAAGTAAATATACCCATATCTACTTAAGTCATCAGTGAAGGTGAGAAAGTAACGATAACCACCACGCGCCTCAATGCTCATCGGACCGCACACATCAGTATGTATGATTTCCAACAAGTCACTTGCCCGTTCCATTGTTCCAGAGAACGGCGTTTTAGTCATCTTGCCCATGAGGCATGGCTCGCATGTGTCAAGTGATTCAAAATCAAGTGACTCCAAAAGTCCATCAGCATGGAGCTTCCTCATGCGTTTTACGCCAATATGACCTAAACGGCAGTGCCACAAGAAAGTGGTATTATCATTATCAATTCTACATCTTTTGGCATCAATGTTATGAACATGTGTATCATTACTATCGAGATTCAATAAGAATAAACCCCTCACATCGGGTGCATGACCATAAAAGATATTACTCATGTAAATAGAACAACCATTATTCTCTGATTTAAATGAGTAACCGTCTCGCAATAAACAAGATCCAGATATAATGTTCATGCTTAACGCAGGCACTAAATAACAATTATTCAGGTTCATCACTAATCCCGATGGTAATTGAAGAGCGAGCGTGCCGACAGCGATCACATCAACCTTGGAACCATTTCCCACGCGCATCGTCACTTCATCCTTTGCCAGCCTCCGTCTATTCTGCAGTTCCTGTTTAGAGTTGCAAATGTGAGCAACCGCACCGGTATCAAATACCCAGGCACTACAACGAGAGTTGGTAAGGTACACATCAATAACATGTATATCATATATACCTTGTTTGTTGTTGACCGCCTTCTTGTCAGCCAAATACTTGGGGCAGTTCCGCTTCCAGTGTCCAGTTCCCTTGCAATAAAAGCACACAGTTTCTGGTTTGGGTCCAGCCTTGGGTTTCTTCACGGGAGGAGCAACTGCTTTGCCACTCTCCTTGGAGTTACCCTTCTTACCCTTGCCATTTTTCTTGAAACTAGTGGTTTTATTGACCATCAACACTTGATGCTCCTTCTGAATTTCAGACTCAGCGGCTTTCAGCATCGCAAACAGCTCGGCGACTGACTTGTTCATCCCGTGCATGTTATAGTTCAACACGAAGCTCTTGTAGCTAGGTGGCAATGATTGAAGAACTCTGTCAGTGATAGCCTCTGGCGGAAGGGGCATCCCCAATTCAGCCAGACGGGTGGAGTACCCAGACATTCTGAGTATGTGATCACTGATAGACCCGTTCTCCTCCATCTTGCAAGCATAGAACTTATCGGAGATCTCATATCTCTCGATCCGGGCATTCTTCTGAAAGATAAACTTCAACTCCTGGAACATCTCATATGCTCCATGACGTTCAAAACGTCTTTGAAGTCCCGGTTCTAAGCCATACAATATTGCACATTGAACTATTGAGTAATCTTCAGAACGAGCCTGCCAGGCGTTCACAACGTCTAGAGACTCAACTGGAGCGGGTGGATCACCAAGCGGTGCATCAAGGACATAAGCCTTCTGGGAAGCCATAAGGATAATCCTTAGATTACGGGCCCAGTCCACAAAGTTACTTCCATCATCTTTCAACTTTAGCTTTCTCTAGGAACGCATTAAAATTCAGGGGTGCTACTGCGCGAGCCATGATCTACGACATAAATATAGCAAAGACAACTTAGACTATTGTTCAAGATAACGAGTTTAGTTAATCATATTACTTAAAAACTCCCACTCAAATTGACATCCCTCCGGTCATTCGAGTGTAACATGATCCAAATCCACCAACTCAAGTCCGATCATCACGTGAGTTGAGGTGGTTTCAATGGTGAACATCTTCATGTTGATCATATCTACTATATGACTCATGTTCGACCTTTCGGTCTCTTGTGTTCTGAGGCCATGTCTGTACATGCTAGGCTCGTCAAGTTTAACCCGAGTGTTCCGCATGTGCAACACTGGCTTGCACCCGTTGTATGTGAACGTAGAGTCTATCACACCCGATCATCATGTGGTGTCTCGAAACGACGAACTTTCGCAACGGTGCACACTCGGGGAGAACACAATTTTATCTTGAAATTTAAGTGAGGGATCACCTTATAATGCTACCGTCGTCCTAAGCAAAATAAGATGCATAAAAGGATTAACATCACATGCAAATCATAAGTGACATGATATGGCCAAGAACTTGTGCTTTTGATCTCCATCTCCAAAGCACCGGCATGATCTCCATCGTCACCAGCGTGACACCATGATCTCCATCATCTTGATCTCCATCAACATGTCGCCATGAAGTTGTTGTGCCGACTGTTGCTTCCACGACTATTGCTAACTCATAACGATAAAGTAAAGCAAAACGGCGAAAATAATTAAGGACAACTCTATGGCTCCTGCCAGTTGCCGTACTCATCGACATGCAAGTCGTGATATTCTATACAACACATGATCATCTCATACATCACATATATCTCATCATGTACTTGGCCATATCACATCACAACATACCCTGCAAAAACAAGTTAGACGTCCTCTAATTGTTGTTGCAAGTTTTACGTGGCTGCTACGAGTTTGCAAGAACCGTTCTTACCTACGCAAAACCACAACGTGGTGTAGTGATTGCTTTTTGATCTTCTAAAAGAACCCTCTTCATTGAAATCGATTCAACTAAAGTGAGAGAGACAGACACCCGCCAGTCACCTTTATGCAACGAGTGCACGTAGCGGTGAAACCTGTCTCGCGTAAGCGTACGCGTAATGTCGGTCCGGGCCGCTTCATCTCACAATACCGCCGAATCAAGTATCAACTAGTAACGGCAAGCAATATGTATACACCCACGCCCACAACTTGTTTGTGTTCTACTCGAGATCTCATCTACGCATAGACCTAGCTCAGATGCCACTGTTGGGGAACGTTGCATGGGAAACAAAAAATTTCCTACGCACACACAAGATCTATCCATGGTGATGAGCATCTACGAGAGGGAGAGTGAATCTACATACCCTTGTAGATCGCTAAGCGGAAGCGTTAAGAAACGCGGTTGATGTAGTCGAACGTCTCCGCGATCCAAATCGCAAGTCGTCCCTCGATCCGATCACGAACTAGTGCCGAACGGATGGCACCTCCGCGTTCAACACACGTACGGCTTGATGACGCCTTCACCTCCTCGATCCAGCGAGCGATGATGAAGTAGTATATGAGTTCCGGCAGCACGACGGCGTGGTGATGGTGGTGAGGAACAATCTCTGCAGGGATTCGCCAAGCACTACGGAGATTATGACGGGAGGAACTAGAGGGTTAGGGTTGCCGGCACACGGCTTGGGAAATCTTGATGTGTCCCGTGTGTTAGCCCTGCCCCTCTATTTATATGTTGAGCCTTGGGGTCTAAACTTGGAGAGAAAGCCTCCACAAGGTCGGTTTTGCCTGCACTAGGTCGGTTTGGCCCGCACGGAAAGAGTCCAACTCGGATTCCAGCAGTATCGCGTACAAGCGATAGTACAGCTCACGAGCGGTAGTACCGCTTGTGCGGTAGTACCGCTTCACACGAGCGGTAGTACCGCTTGTGCGGTAGTACCGCTTCACACAAGCGGTAGTACCGCTTAAGGCAGCTGCAAAACTTCCTTTTGCACTTTCCAATACCTTGTGAGCTTTACCCCTTTGGCTCATATAAAGTGTTGCTGCACCCGAACACTTCGGTAAACATCCGGAACCCCTTCCGGTGAATTCCGGAACCCTTCCGGAGATCAAAACACTATTATCACATATATCAATCTTTACCTCCGGACTCTTCCAGAGATCCTCGTCATGTCCGGGATCTTATCCGGGACTACGAACAACCTTCGGTCACCAACAAAATAACTCAACTATACTAATTGTCACCAAACGTTAAGTGTGTAGACCCTGCGGGTTCGAGAACTATGTAGACATGACCGAGACACCTCTACGATCAATAACCAATAGCGGGACCTGGATGCCCATATTGGCTCCTACATATTCTATGAAGATCTTTATCGGTCGAACCTCTATGTCAAGGATTCAGTTAATCCCGTATGCTGTTCCCTTTGTTCTTCGGTATGTTACTTGCCCGAGATTCGATCGTCGGTATCTCTATACCTAGTTCAATCTCGTTACCGGCAAGTCTCTTTACTCGTTCTGTAATACAAGATCCCGTGGCTAACACTTTAGTCACATTGCTTGCAAGGCTTGTTGTGATGTTGTATTACCGAGTGGGCCCTGAGATACCTCTCCGTCACACGGAGTAACAAATCCCAGTCTTGATCCATGCCAACCCAACAGACATCCTCGGAGATACCTGTAGAGCATCTTTATAGTCACCCAGTTACGTTGCGACGTTTGATACACATAAGGTACTCCTCTGATGTCAGGGAGTTGCACGATCTCATGGTCATAGGAACAGATACTTGACATGCAGAAAACAATAGCAATAAACTGACACGATCATATGCTATGTTCGTAGTTTGGGTCTTGTCCATCACATCATTCTCCTAATGATGTGATCCCATTATCAAATGACATCTTATGTCCATGGCTAGGAAACCTTCACCATCTTTTGATCAACGAGCTAGTTAACTAGAGGCTTACTAGGGACATAGTGTTGTCTATGTACCCACACATGTATTTGAGTTTCCAATCAATACAATTATAGCATGGATAATAAACGATTATCATGAACAAGGAAATATAATAATAACTAATTTATTATTGCCTCTAGGGCATATTTCCAACACCTTCTTGAGCATGGATATTGTGGCTCATCCTACTTGTGTTGCTTGTACCGTGACATATATTGGTCATCTTGGACCACTTACTTGCACACATGTTAGTGATGTTGCTTCCATTCTTGATTGCCATCTTTCCATGCCTCATGACATATATCCCTTGTGTGTTGCATCCAACTTGTGGATTACTTGCTCGTATCATATGCTTGGTTGCAACAATGTCATTTCTTCACATATGCTATGCCCGATTGCTTGCTACATGCTTGACTTGATTGCCTCACACTTGATGAACAATTGCTCTTTCTATTGTGTTGAGTGCCACACTATCTTCACTACACCATGTGCACATTATGCTGGGATTGTCTTGCACTTGCACCATGTGTTTAGACACTTCATATTATTTGGTGTTGTGAATGATTCCTATGCCTATCATAGACCCTTTGTTGATTGCTTTGAGCATGCGTGCTATGACCTTGAGGTAGATGCTCATTCTATCGTCACACATATTTGCATCACTACCTCACATTTTCATGCTTGTCTCCATGGTGCCTTAGATTGTGCTCAATCCATATGCTTACATGTCATGATACAATCCCTTGTCACACCATATGTTATGCATGATGACAACACTTGTACGGTGATTCACCACTTGAATGCTTGGTTTTGCACTAACGCTAACCACATTTGTTTTTCCAAGTCTTTGTCGTATTTGCTCCTTTTGAAGGAATTCCTAGGCGGTGAGACATTGGCGAGTGCCCCTTTAGAACTTGATGATGATGAGTGCTTGGTGATCGTCCACTTCAACACGGCGATGCCTTCTCTTTCCCATGGTGATTTGGATTTTGATCCGAGGACAGATCTTTCCCAAGGGGGAGGGGATGATGCGGAGCATCCTACGGGCATCACCATGGCAAGAGTCCGTTTGGCAAGTGACACGTGCCACAACTACTTCACATACGTAAAGGTGAATCATCTCCTTTACACGTGTTCACTTGACCCCTTCGAGGATGGTATACTACTTGACACTCCTCTCGTGTGCATGCATAGGTATTATCGGAGGTTCACGGATGACGAGGAGCAGTGCAAGCACCGAGGAACGACTACACCATCCGCGAGGGAAGCATGGAAGCGACGACGGAAGAAGACGGAGCTGCTGATGCTACAGCAGCCGGACATCCAGCCAAGGGTCCGGACATCCGGCGCCTGGAGACCCGGCCAGCAACAAGGCCAGGCTGGAAGAGCTACAGCGGCCGGACATCCGGCCAGAGCATGGACATCCGGCACACCATCGACTAGCCGGACATCCGGCTCCCTGGCCGGAAATCCGGCGTGCAGAGTCCAGAACCTCACAGAATCGGGAGCCTCCAGGCCGAACATCCGGCCACCCAGCCCGGACATCCGGCACCTCGCGATGACCCGGACATCCGGCCCCCAACCTGGACATCCGGCGCCGGCCTGCGCGCAGAGACGGGCCGAAGGCCCATGTATCTTCCTCACACTTACCCCTTCGTGACTAGGACTATAAATACTCCACCCCCTCCTCATTTCTAGGGTTAGCAAAGTGATAGCTCATTCATACATGAGCTTTGCTCCTTCCTCTACTTCTGTCATGGAGACCGAGGCCTCCACCAGAGAAGATCCCTAGAGGATGTCAAGGCCCCTATCAAGGGAAGATCCGTCTACGGATTCAAGGCCCATCTATCCTAGAGATTTGGATGAACTACCCATGTATCTTTATTTCCGTTGTTGTTCTTGGATCTTGATGCACCTCTTTTATTGCTTGTGATTTGAGGAGTACTTGGTGTGGATCTTGTCCAATAGAGTGTTTCCCCTTTGATTCTCTCCACGTTTTCCCCTCGTGTTCTTCGTGTTCATCGTGTTCTTCCTCAAATCCACCTCCAATTCGTGAAGATTGGGCCACCCTCGGGTTTGCCCCGTATCACATGCCCAAGACAATGAGGCTCCACCTCCAAGACAAGGTCTTCGGCCTCACCACCACAACGATGAACAACGCTTCGGCAAGCTCAAGTTCACAATGCCAAAATTCTCCGGAAGCAGTGATCCCGAAGATTACCTATGATGGGCACTCAAAGTTGACAAGATTTTTCGCCTCCACAACTATAATGAAGAGAAGAAGATAGCCATGGCTTCACTCGAGTTCCAAGACTACGTTCTTATTTGGTGGGAACAAGTGACTGAGCGACGAAGAGAAAGAGGTGATCCTCCTATCAACACTTGGGCCCAAATGAAGGATCTCATGAGAGCTCACTTTGTACCTAAACACTACAACCAGGATCTCTTCAAGAAGCAACAACAACTGAAGCAAGGTACCAAGTCGGTAGAAGAGTACTATCAAGAGATGGAAATCGCTATGATCCGAGACAATTTCAAGGAAGATGACGAACAAACAATGGCACATTTCTTGAATGGCCTCAACTACCAAGTCAAGAAAATCGCAGACTTCCAACCATACTCCAACTTACTTGAACTAGTGCAAGATGACTACAAGTACTCCAAGTTCTCTTCGAAGACCTACGGTTGAAGTGCTCAAGCTACTACGACAACGACACCTTCGACTATGAAATCTACAACACCTACCGGCGACAAGTCAAGCTACAAGGACAAAACAACTTCGTTATGCCGACCTCCTACAACCAACTACAAGTCGAAAGCTTCATCCTCTACACCGACACCGGATGCTACCGCTAAGTCAAGCTCCATCAAGTGTTTCACGTGCCAAGGCCGAGGCCACAAGACTTATGAGTGTCCAACCAAACGCACCATGATCCTTCAAGACGATGGCACCTATGACTCTATGAGTGACGATGAGATGGAAGCATTGGAGCACGTGGCCATGCTTCGTCAAGTCAATGAAGATGAAGATTCGCAAATCTTTTGTGACAATGATCCGAGCCCCGCTCTTGTTGTCACCAAGGTTTTGACACTTCAACAAAAAGAAGACGAGGACCAACGTTGCCACATCGTCCACAGCAAGGCGGGCATCCAAGGAAAATCCGTCAAGGTCATCATCGACGGCGGAAGTTGACACAATTTGGCAAGTGAGGACCTTTGTTCCAAGCTACAATTGGTCAAGAAGAAGTACCCTCGCCCCTACAAGGTCCAATGGCTAAGTGATTCCGGCACCCTCCAAGTTGAACACACCGTGGAATTTTCCTTGAAGATAGGTGCTTATGAAGACACTTTGGAGTGTGAAATGGTTCCCATGTCCGTTTGCCACCTTCTCCTCGGTCGGCCGTGGCAATTCGACCGTGGCGTCATCCACAACGGTCGGACAAATCACTATAGTTTCAAGATGAAGGGCAAGCAATATGTACTTCGACCTATGACTCCAAGTCAAGTCATTGCCGACAAACACGCTTCATCCCATCATGTTGACAAAAGTGAGAGAGTGATACACCTAAAAGAAAGTGAGCGCCACAAGCAAAACTTGAGTTATTCCACGATGAGGGACATGAGTGATATAGTTCTTTTAGCCACCAAAAGAGATTTGAGGGATGTGAGTGAGAGCCCATCGACCGTTCTTCACTACGTACTTGTGTGCAAAGATGACGTCATACAGACTAACCCTTCACAACATCTTCCTCTTGTGTTATCTCGTTTGTTGCAGGAATTCAAAGATGTTTTCCCCTATGAGCTACCTCCGGGACTACCACCAGAACGAGGGATCGAACACCGCATCGACCTCATCCCCGGAGCACCTCTTCCTAACAAGGCACCCTACCGCTTCAACCCCGAAGAAACAAAGGAAATACAAAGGCAAGTCCAAAAACTCCTAGATAAAGGGCATGTACGTGAGAGTTTGAGTCCTTGTGCAGTTCCGGTGATACTAGTACCTAAGCAAGATGGTAGTATGCGCATGTGTTCCGATTGCCGTCCTATCAACGCTATAACCATTAGATATCGCCATCCCATTCCTTGCCTCGATGATATGCTAGATGAACTTAGTGGTGCCACTATATTTTCCAAGATTGACTTAAAGAGTGGTTACTATCAAATACGCATACAAGAGGGTGATGAGTGGAAAACGGCGTTCAAGACTAAGTTTGGTCTCTATGAATGGCTAGTGATGCCTATGGGCTTATCCTAAGCACCAGGTACATTTATGTGTGTTATGCATTATGTTTTGCGACCCCTAATTGGATATTGTGTTGTGGTCTATTTTGATGACATTCTTATTTTTAGCAAGTCTCTTGAGGAGCATACTACCCACGTTAGAGAAGTCTTGCAAATTCTTAGGAAAGAAAAACTTTATGCAAACATGGAGAAATGCACTTTTGGTGTTGACAAGGTCGTTTTCCTAGGATTTGTGGTATGTTCTAACGGTGTCCATGTTGATGAAATTAAAATTGATACTATTAAAACTTGGCCTACACCCACAAATTTGCAACAAGTGTGTAGTTTCCTAGGGCTAGCCGGTTTCTATCGACGTTTTGTCAATGACTTTAGAACTATTGCATCTCCTCTCCATGCTTTGAGCAAGAAGAATGCACCATTTATTTGGGGACCTTCCCAAGACACCGCATTCCATGAAATTAAAAATTTGCTCACTCATGCACCTTTGCTTGCTTTGCCTAACATTGATAAAACATTCGAAGTACACTGTGATGCTAGTGGTAATGGAATAGGTGGTGTGCTAATGCAAGAAAAGCGCCCAATTGCGTACTTTAGCGAGAAACTTTCCGGCGCTCAACTTAACTATCCCATATATGACAAAGAATTGTATGCTTTGGTGAGAGTTTTACATGTTTGGGAACATTATTTGCGACCTCATGAGTTTGACATTCATACCGATCATGCAACTCTCAACTACCTTAAGGGTCAAACTAGGTTGAACAAACGACAAGCCAAATGGAGCGAGTTCGTTGAGTCTTTTCCTTATGTCATCAAATACATTAAGGGTAAAGAAAACGTTGTGGCAGATGCTCTTTCACGCAAATGCATGCTAGTTACTCAACTTGAATTGAATGTCATTGGTTTTGAGCATATCAAAGACTTGTATGAGCATGATCTTCCTTTTACTACTCCATATGCTAAGTGCCAAGTGAAACCTTGTTGGGAAAACTACTATATGAAAGATTGCTATCTTATGCATGCTAACAAACTTTGTATACCCGAGTCTTCTCTTCGTTTGTTGCTTTTGCAAGAGGCTCACGGTGAGGACTTATGGGTCACTTTGGACGCGACAAGACATATGCCACACTATCCAACAAGTACTATTGGCCAAAGATGTTTCGTGATGTTGCACGCTTCACCAACCGATGCTCTACATGCCACAAAGCTAAGTCTAATGCTCAATCTCATGGTCTTTACATGCCTCTTCCTATACCTTTCCAACCTTGGGAAGACATTAGTATGGACTTTGTGCTTGGTTTGCCACAAACTAAAAATGGACATGATTTCGTTTTTGTCGTTGTGGATCGCTTTTCCAAGATGGCTCATTTCATTCCATGTCACAAGATCGACGATGCTTCACATATTGCACATCTCTTTTGTAGGGACATCTTGCGACTACATGGACTCCCCAAGACCATTGTCTCGGATCGTGATGTCAAGTTCCTAAGCTACTTTTGGAAGACCCTATGCGCCAAGAACGGAATCAAGCTTCTATTCTCTTCGGCATATCGCCCACAAACCGATGGACAAATGGAGGTGACGAACCGGAAGCTATATACTCTCCTTTGATTGCTTGCATGATGTCGATCCACCTATTGCCATGCTTCATGATTATGCGACTTCCTCATGTGATGAATTGCCCATTTATGATGTGTTTGACGATTCTCATGTGGAGTCTATTACTTGTGATGCCATGTTGCATAGGATTTCTTGTGAGAATTCTATTGGTCACATCATGTTTGACAATCCGCTTGACTTGTCATATGCTATGCATGAGATTACCCATATTGCATCTTTGCAATCTCTTCATAGTAACTATGCATATGCCATTAAAATGAACCCAATTTGCACATATGGCATAGATGACAAACCCATGGTTATTGGCATTTGCTTTTCTTGTGATGATATTGCCATGCTTCCTTTGCATCATTTGCGCAATTGCTCACATATGACATGCCATGACCACCTAGCTACGGATATGCATTGTTTTGGATGTTGTCCATATTCTTCGAATTATGCTTCCGCTATTACACATGAGGAGACCCCAATAGTTTCCTCATACATGTTAGGAGATTTTGTTCCATCCCATCCATTGCATGATTACACTTATTGTGTGCACCATCCGTATACCATGAACAACAATTCTCTAAATTCAAATGATGCACTACATATTTCTAGTCTCCATTATGCTTTACATAACACCAAACCTTTCATGATGGATGACATGTTCTTATATCATGCATCTCACTTATTTGAGCATTGGACATTTTTTGCTAACGAAAACAAGCACATGCACATCCTAACGGATGATGTGTACATATACCACGCACACACAATTTTCCCTTTGTCTTTGTTGTGTGTAGGTACTCATGATTACTCGTCAACCTCACAATCCCATGAGTTGACGAAACGAGCTCTTGAGAGCACCGATGCTTTGGGATTCACCGGAATGTGTATCCAACCATTCCCTTCGCGCAAGGACTTCGCGCATTTCTTCTACATGGCTCTCACATGGCTATGGCTTCTTACTCATCACACTTATTATGCCCATATTGCCATGTTCACTTTGCATGATATGCCCATTTCTATGCCCTTTCCATGCATTAGTGACCCATGCTTTGCACCTCACATGACACTTGCTTATATGACTTGTATGTGTGTTTGCAAGCTTGGTGGAGATATGTCTTTCTATTGCCATGTTTGCTTTGTGCCCCATGCCTATGATGACACATTGATCTTGCTTTGTGTTCGTGCTCGTGTTGTGTCATGTGCATTAGTTATGTCCACCATTTGCTCATATGACATGATTGCCATGATTTTCTCTAGTATGTTGCATCTTCGCACTACTAGCTTGCACGACATGGTTACTATGCTTGCTTCATGTGTTGCATCACCGACTATTACTACTTGCTCATTTTATGCGGTTGATGACAACCATTGCAATGCTTCGCACGTGATTGATATTGCTTGTTGTCATATGTCTCCATATGTTGTCTCTCTCATGCTCGATGCTTTGCCATGTATTGAGTGCAACAATGCTATTAATTTTGTTAATGAGATTGCCCCCATAGCTTTCTCTCATATTCTTGGAGCTTTTGACATATCTCATGTGAAGCATGCTTGCCTTCCTTCTTTGCACCATATGCCTAGTGCCATGAATATAGCCATTCTTGCATCATATTATTCATGCACTTGTAATTCTAATGGTTATGTGCAAGAGAAGAGAACCATCATGATGGATGATGTGTTTGTCTACCATGCACATACATTGTTTCCTTTGTTGTGTGTATGTGTAGGATACTTCGACTACATGTCAACTTCCACTTCACGTGAGTTGACCATTCAAGCTCTTGAGAGCGAGCCACTTTGGAGCGACGTGTTTGTACATCGCACTTGCTTGCACGTCGGCATTGTGACGGACGCACAAGGTCACGCTTTTGAGGTGACATCCTTCTTGAGCATGAATATTGTGGATCTTCCTACTTGTGTTGCTTGTATCATGACACATATTGGTCATCTTGTACCACTTGCTTGCACGCATGTTAGAGATATTGCTTTCACTCATGATTGCCATCGTTCCATGCCTCATAACATATATGCCTTGTGTGTTGCATCCAACTTGTGTATTGTTTGCTCTTATCATATGTTTGGTTGCAACAATGTCATTTCTTCACATATGCCATGTACAATTGCTTGCTACATGCTTGACTTGATTGCCTCATACATGATGAACAATTGCTCTTTCTATCGTGTTGAGTGTCGCACTATCTTTACTACACCATGTGCACATTATGCTTGGATTGTCTTGCACTTTGGATTGCACCATGTGTTTAAACACATCATCCTACTTGGTGTTGTGAATGATTCATATGCCTACCATAGACCTTTCGTTGATTGCCTTGTGCATGATTTCTATGACCATGAGGTAGATGCTTGTTATATTGTCACACATATTGGCATCCCTACCTCATCTTTGCATACTTGGTCCCATGATTGCATTGCTTGCGCTCCATTTGTATGCTTACATGCCATGCCAACATCCCTTGTCGCACCATATATTATGCATGATGACAACGTTGTGCGGTGAATAACCACTTGAATGCTTGGTTTTGCACTAATGCTAACCACATTTGTTTTTCCAAGTGTTTGTTATCTTTGCTCCTTTTCAAGGAATTACATGACGGTGAGACATTGGAGAGTGCCCCTTTGGATCTTGATGATGATGAGTGCTTGGTGATCGTCCACTTCCACACGGCGACGCCATCTCCTTCCCATGATGATTTGGATCTTGATCCGAGGACGGATCTTTCCCAAGGGGGAGGGGATGATGCGGAGCATCCTATGGACATCACCATGACAAGAGCCCGTTTGGCAAGTGACACGTGCGACATCTACTTCACATACATAAAGGTGAATCATCTCCTTTACACGTGTTCACTTGACCCCTTCGAGGATGGTATACTACTTGACATTCCTCTCGTGTGCATGCATAGGTATTGCCGGAGCTTCACGGATGACGAGGAGGAGTGCGAGCACCTACGTACAACTACACCATCCACGAGGGAAGCTTGGAAGAGAAGAAGGAAGAAGAGGAGCTGCCGGTACAACCGGCCAGCAACCGGCCATCAACCGATGGGCGGTACAACCGGTCCACCACCGGACCACCTCCAGCCGAGCTTCTGTTATGAAGCGGTGCAAGGCCGGTACTAGACCGGTTGTTCCCGTTATTCTTTCTTGACCGGTACAACCGGCCACCCTGGCGGTTCCATCGCCCGACTGCCTGTGCGCAGGACGGGCCCGAGGCCCATGTATCCCTCTCTCACTTACCCCTTCGTGGCTAGCACTATATATACTCCACCCCCTCCTCATTTCTAGGGTTAGCAATGGTTTAGCTCATAGATAGATGAGCCTTTGCTCCTTCCACTACCTCTCCCATGGAGTAGATGCCTCTATGAGAGAAGACCCCTAGTGGATGTCAAGGCCCCCTTGCGTTGGAAGATCCCTAGTGGATTCAAGGCCCCATCTCCCCATGGGATTTGGGATGAACTCTACCATGTATCCTCTTTCCCTTTGTTTTTCTTGTACCCTTGTGGATCTTGTGTGGATGTGAGCATAGTGGATGTGTGATTGGACTTGTTTTGAGTGTTTCTCTTGTGATTTCCCCCTCGTGTTCTTCGTGTTCATTCACAAATCCACCTCCAATTCGTGAAAGATCGACGCACACGGGCGTGCCCCGTATCACGCCGGCTTCGTCCGCCCTGCCTGGGGGCAGGGTCCTTCTGATCCTGGGACGCGTCGCTCTGGTCCTGGCGGGGAGGCGCCGAATCCCAGCTAGGCGCTCCTTTTGCCCTCTATTTCTTATCCACCTAATCCCTAGGAGGAGAGGGACAAGAAAGGCATTACGGGGCACTTATCTTTTTATAAACCAAAAGATGTAGGCGCTTGCCAAGTTTTAGCTAATCATAATGTAATCTTTATCCATTTTGTATCAAAAAATGAATGAAAGAATGTTATTTCTCTTCCTTAAGTACTATCCTTTTCCTTTCTCTTTGTGTGTACTGTATCAACATGTTTGTCCTTGCTGCATGAATTTACTTGTCGGGTCAGTATTAACCGCGAGCGCCAAGGAGGAGCAAGCCCCCGGCAGCAGATTGGTATCACCGCCCGGCAAAGCCCCTTGTCGGTATCGGCGCGGCCCCCCAGAGCTGATAAGCGATAGGATCTGGGGGATGGCTCGTCTCGACAAGGGTTTCTTTTGCGTTAAGGACTCCACTATTCACAGTCAAAAAGAGATAGCAAAGGTTTCCTTAAGGGAGAAAATGGCACTGAGCTAGGGATATGTGTTTAGACTTATCTTTTTAGGCAGTATCCCTTCCTGTAGTACGATGGGCCGCCGTCCTTGTCTCTTTGCCCTTCTTTTTTGCTTCCCTGGTGGTAAAACATGTAAGGCAAGAGGCCCCTGTCCTCTGGGGAGAGAGAGTGCAGTAACAAGGATTACAGGCTCATCAAGTACTCTAGCAAATTTCTAGAACTTAAAAGCGGTAACATTGCAACATAAAAAATGCATAGTAAACATGCAGTTTGATGATATGATGCAATGCCTAGCTTTATTATTGCATGATCATGGTTTGCGACTGGCTTTGTACGAAGGGTTACATGCAGCTGCGGCAAGGCTTGTACAAAAGGTGACTGCCGGGGAGTGAGCCCGGCAGCCGCGCCTTACGGGTAGAACTTACGAAGATGCTCAATATTCCATGAGTTAAGCACTTTGATGCCATCTTTGATCTCCACACGGACTGCGTTAGGTCTGGTGACTCGTGCTACCCGGTAAGGGCCTTCCCACTTCAGCGTCAACTTGTTGGTACCCTTGGTGGACTGAACGCGCCTAAGGACAAGGTCGCCTTCCTCAAGGCTCCGGGCATGGACCCTACGGCTATGATAGTGGCGCAGGGCTTGCTGGTAGTGTGCAGCACGCACAGCAGCCCGGAGACGATCTTCCTCGAGGAATGGCATCGGCATGCCGTGGCTGCTCTTGCTCTACTTCATCGTAGGCAAGTACTCGAGGTGACCCGTATATGAGTTCCGTGGGGAGAACTGCTTCCACCCCATACACTAGGGAGAAGGGTGTTTCGCCGGTAGCTCGATTCGGTGTCGTTCTGAGGGACCAAAGGACCACCGGCAGCTCATCTATCCAATGATTGCCGCATCTCCACAGCCTATCGAAAGTTCTTGTCTTGAGTCCATGCAACAGTTCAGCATTCATCCTCTCGACTTGCCTGTTGCTCCTTGGGTGGGAAACAGAGGCGAAGGAGACCTTGCTTCCAAGGCTTTGGATGTACTGCATAAAGGTGCGGCTCGTGAACTGGGTGCCATTGTCGGTGATCACCCTGTTGGGCACTCCAAAATGGCACACCAATCATTTCATGAACTTGACAGCTGACTGCGCGGTCACCTTCCTCACTGGTTCCACCTCAGGCCACTTTGTAAACTTGTCGATTGCTACGAACAAGAATTCAAAGCCCCCGATAGTGCGGGGAAAGGGGCCCAAAATATCGAGCCCCCAGACCGAGAATGGCCAGGATAAAGGGATCGTCTGAAGAGCTTGCGCTGGTTGATGAGTGTTCTTGGAATGGAACTGGCAGGTTTCACACTTAGTGACCAGCTCAGTGGCATCTTGGAGGGCAGTAGGCCAATAGAAACCCTGCCGGAAGGCTTTCCCGGCAAGGGATCTTGATCCAATGCGAGACCCACATACGCCTCCGTGAATCTCTGCCAACAGCTTTAGTCCATCTTCCCGGCAAATACACCTTAATTTCACACCGTTTGGTGTTTTTCTGTTCAGAGTGGTGTCGACAAACAGGTACACACTTGACTAACGGGCTACTTTTTCGGCTTCCTCTTGTTCTTTGGGAAGTTCTCCTGTTTGAAGGAAATGGACTATGTGTTGTGCCCAAGCTGGAGCCGGTGGCTCGACAACGAGGACTAAATGCATCTCCTCGTTCGTGGGAGCGCTTACCTCAACCACGAGGACCTCGGGTCCTGTAGGAGGGAGCTGCTCACCAACCGAAACGGGGTTGCCCCCGACAGCTTCTCTACTAGCAGCTTCAGGAAGTTCTGCCGGGAAATGCTTGCCAGAGTTCAGCTTTCTTCTTTTCCTGGTCATCGTTGATGGGGATATTGATGGCTGAGTGAGGTGGAGGACAAAGGTTCCTGGTTCCATAGGGAGCTGTTGTGCAGCGCACTTTGATAGATGATCAGCACTGCTGTTTTCTGCATGCAGCACGTGCTCTGTTTGCAATCCATCAAAGCGCTCCTCCAGCTTCCTCACCTCTTCCATTTATGCTTCCATCAACGGACTCTGATAATCTTTGTTGACTTGCCTCACCACGAGTTGAGAATCTCCTCTGATGATCAGTTTCTTGATCCCCAACTCCACCGCGATCCTGAGTCCGGCAAGGAGCCCCTCATACTCAGCGGTGTTGTTGGTGGCCTCCTCTCGGGGAAAGTGCATTTAGACCACATACTTGAGATGCTATCCGGTGGGGGCGATGAGGAGCACGCCTGCTCCGGCGCCCTGAAGTGAGAAAGCACCATCAAAGTACATTATCCATTCTTTAGGCCCTTCTTTGCCGGGGAGAAGTGTCTCTGGAACCTCTTCATCCGGCGTGGGTGTCCATTCTGCAATGAACTCCGCCAATGCCCTACTCTGGATTGTGGAAGTGCTCTCATACTTCAAACCAAAACTTGACAGCTCTAGCGCCCACTCAACTATCCTGCCAGTGTCTTCGGGGTTCCTCAATATACACTGCAGCAGGAAGCGGGTGACAATAGTGATTTCGTGGGCCTGGAAGTAGTGGCGCAGCTTCCTCAAAGCCATGAGAAGGCCGAAGATCATCTTTTGTACTCCAGAGTACCTTGATCTAGCCCCCTGTAACAAGAAGCTGACAAAGTACACCGGCCGCTACACCACTTTCTGCTTTGCCACTTCCTTGAAACTGCCTTCACTCGCTTGCCGAGGTTCCCCTTGGTTTGTATCAGGTCCTGCCGCGGTTGCTTCGGTTCCACCTCCGGCAAAATCAGTCGCAGCGGCTGCACCTTCATCCACTTCTCGCTGCGCCACCAGTGCTGCACTAACCACTTGATTCGTTGCCGCTAAGTATAGCAGCAACGGTTCTTGTGGTTTAGGCGCGACCAAGGTGGGAGCAGAGGAAAGGTAAGCTTTTAGATCTTGCAGCGCTGCTTCTCCTTCCGGGGTCCACTTCATCGGGCCGGCCTTTTTCAGAATCTTGAAAAACGGCAGGGCACGCTCAGCGGATTTGGAGATGAACCTACTTAACGCGACAATGCATCCGGCCAAGCGCCTTACGTCCTTGACGGACTTGGGTGCTTGTATCTGTTCGATTGCTTCGATCTTGTCGGGATTGGCTTCTATTCCTTGCTGAGACACAAAGAAACCAAGCAGCTTGCCGGATGGGACACGAAACACACACTTCTCAGGGTTGAGCTTCAAATTGATCTTGCGCAAGTTGATAAAAGTTTCTTCCAAGTCTTGTATGAGAGTTTCTTCATCTTTGGTTTTGACTACTATGTCATCCATGTAAGCTTCCACGTTCCTGTGCAACTGAGGTTCAAATCCAATCTGCATGGCCCTTGCAAAGGTAGAACCAGTGCTCTTTAACCCGAAGGGCATACGTACAAAGCAGTACGTGCCACATGGAGTTATGAACACGGTCTTTTCCTCATCTTCCTTGGCCATGAATATCTGGTGGAACCCGGAGTATGCGTCCAAGAAGGAAAGCAAGTCACACCCGGAAGTGGAATCAACAATCTGATTGATGCGCGGCAAGGGAAAAGGGTCCTTCGGGCATGCTTTGTTTAAGTCAGTGAAATCAATGCAAAGCCTCCATTTCCCATTTGCCTTGCGCACCACTACCGGTTTGGCTAACCATGTTGGATGCAACACTCCTCTGACCAAACCAACTGCTTCAAGGTTCTTGATTTCTTCGGCGATGAACTGTTGCCGCTTCAAGGCCTGCTTTCCAACTTTCTGCTTGACGGGCCTGGCATGAGGGCAGACGGCAAGGTGGTGCTCAATTACCTCCCTGGGAACACCGGGGATGTCAGATGGTTGCCAAGCAAACACATCGACATTCGCCCACGGGAAGGCAACGAGCGCGCTTTCCTATTTGTCATTAAGGGTGGCACTGATGGTAAACGTACCACCAGCGCCATCCTACCCTGCCGGGACCTTCTTCGTCGCAGGATAGGTGACCTTGGACGTCTTGCTAGTGGAACTCTCCGACAGGTCATCGACGGGTGCAGCGCACTCTGAACAGGCGCGCCTCCTGGAGTCCTTGCCGCCGTCTCTGCTAGACTTCTTTCCCTTCCTTGATTCCTCGGCGGGAGCTGGTGCTTCCGTGACTTCAGCTGCTACCGCGTCTCCATACATCTTGTCCACACAGATAACCACATCCTTCTTATCAGATGGGATGGAGATGATTCCCACGGGCCCTGGCATCTTCAAGGTGTTGTAAGCATAGTGAGATGCTGCCATGAATTTTGCCAGAGCTGGGCGACCAAGAATTCCATTGTAAGGCAGGGGAAATTCGACCACATCAAACACCACTTTCTCAGTCCGGTAGTTCAACTCCCCGCCAAACGTCACAGGAAAAGTGATCTTTCCCTTGCATCGGCTCCTGCCGGGGTTGACTCCTTAGAATGTACTCGTACCCTTCTGTCGGGGCACGGATGCACACGATCACCTACGGGACAAGAGGCCCCTTTGTGGTTCGGCAAGGGGAGGTCACGTTGCACAAAGAGCGGAGACCATGAGGCAACGTGACGATCGAGACACTGGTCTTTTTACCCAGGTTCGGGCCGCTGTGAAGCGTAAAACCCTACTCCTGCTTTTGGTGGATTGATTAGAGGAACATGAAGATCACGCAGTGCTCAATCCCGGCAAGGGTTGCCGTCGGGGAGAGCTGCTACGTGAGTACAAGTGTCCAAAGGTCCGAATCTTGAGCTAGGTTGCCTTGGGCCTCCTTTTATAGGGCAAGGGGCAACCACAGTGGCAAAACAGTCTTTACCTAGCGATTAGATAGCTAACAGAGCTATCATACCTAACTCTGGCATTTAGGACAAAATACCATGATTGCTAGTCTAGGTGGCGCGCGGGGATGCATCCCCGGCAAGCTCTTGCCACCGCTAAGCTGGTTGTTGCTTAGGGTCTTGACACGCTTCTGGACGGGTGTCAACTGGACATTATCTGTCTTCTGGTGCGTCGCCACGTTCTTACCGAGAGCCACTTAGCCACCTGAGGGCTCGACACCGCATCGACAAGTGACTGGCGTCGTGATGCGGTGGAGCGGTGGCCGATCAGCTCGCGCCTGCCGGGGGATGGCTTGGCGGGTCTTCCTGTAGATGTGCATGCCTCGGTCCCCGGCAGGCACTGGGGATGTGGCTGGCGCATCTTGGGCTCCTCCTGGGCTGTTGTGCTGGCCTTGCCGGTGTTTGCTTGGCCTTTCGTAGGTTGCTGTTGCCGGAGTCTGGATCTTGAATGCTTGCTTGGTGGTGTGGTGGCGGGCTTAGGCCATGAAGGCCGGAGGCTCATTGTTCGTGCACAAGTCAGGGGAAACGAACACCCCTGTTTGTGTACCCCGACAGAAGCCCCCGGGCCTGAGCCATACGTGTCGCTTGGCATGTTGGGTTAGGCTCCAAACATTGCACGGACACGCGTCTAAGAAATGTTGTCCTCATGTCCCACGTCCACTCCACGCAATTACCGCGGGTCGTGGGGTCGTGGAACAGTAGCCGTTGGAGAGTAAAAAACTGCCAGTAATAAAACGACAGTTTTCCGAAAAGATAGCGAAGAGCCAGCCCCCGTGCGGGTCCCCCAAATAAAAAGGGTAATGCACAGGGGTGCTGCTCATTCGCGTTTGTTTCTCCGTCCTTCATCTTCCTCCTCAAGCCAAGAGAAAACCGCTCCCTCCACCGCCTCCGGCCCACCGAGTGCTGCTAGATCATCCGCCGCCCTTGAGAGCTCTAGGGATGGGGCGGAAGACGGCCGCCAACAAGGGGAAGCAGACTACCGCATCTGTGGACCCAGTGGCTGAGGAGAGAAAGGGAAAGGCGGAAGAGCTGGAGAAGCAATGACAGAGAGATGTGGTCATCTCCCCGTCGAGCCTGGACGGCAATACCTTGATCAACATGTACGCCTATATGTGGGGGAGGGCGACAAAGGGGCACGGAGCACTCGTAGTCCTGCCGGACAGCCCCAAGGAGAAGACACCATCAGATTCGTACCGCTTCTTTTGCGCATACTTCTACTGCGGCCTCTCTTCCCCCTTCTCTGATTTCTTCTGTGCCATGATGGCGGCGTATGGATTCCACCTTCTGGATTTTACGCCCAATGCAATGGCGTGCATGGAGATTTTTGCCCACCTATGCGAGAACTTCGTTGGAGTTGCCCCCAATGTGGACTTGTTCAGGCACTTCTTCGTTCCTCGGATAGAGGACAAATCCCACCGCTCGGGGAATATAAGCTGGATCCCCCAGGGCAGGAAGGATGACTGGGATTACCTTCCTGGACAACAGTGTGGGAAGTGGGAAGAGTGGAGGGGCGATTGGTACTAGATCAAGGATGACAAAGCCCCAGAGTTATGCTTGGCGCGGACCGGATGTGTCACGCGCAGCAGCGACTGGGGCAAGTCGGGCATCACCGACGGCAAACTCCGTCTGGCACTGAACAGGATTATCGGACTCAAAGCTGCCGGGCTGACCATTGAGCATGTGGGGGCTGACTTCCTCCGTCGCCGCATCACACCGTTGCAGAAGAGGGATAGGTTTGCATGGAAGTTCAACGGCCCTGCTGACTGGATGCGACTGTACCCAGGCCCTGCCAACAACCTAATGGTTTGTGGCCATGGCTGGTTGTGCGATCAGTTGTTCGGCTGCCTTGGGCTGTTCCATTTGCCGGCAGGAGTCGTCCCTTTGCACCGCAATTCTGTCCTGAACCAGATCTTGCAATGGATGCCCGATTGCGACGCTTCCGGAGTCAAGCCTGATTGGGAGCTGCCCGCCATGGATAGCGAGATGGAGTGGGTCTCCAACTTGGAGGAAAGAGCTTCTAGACTGGAGGATGACCTGACCACGCCAACCAGGACTGCAGAGAGGGCGTTCATTGCTGCTCGGATTGCAGAAGACATGGATGTCAGAGCCGCCAAGGGAGCAACCTCCGGGGAAGAGGAGGAGGAGGACTCTAAAGACGACGATTCTTTCGAGGAGGAGAGAGGAAATCTTGCTCTGGGAGATGCTGCCGGGTTGGAGTCTGCCAGGGTTGGGGGCTCCCAGGCCATGGTGACAGGAACCTAGGAGGGGACTGGGGCGGAGGAGGTGAAAGAGCCGGAGGTGGAGGAAGAGGGGCTCGAAATGGGCCCTCAAGCTCCAGAACCTAGGCATCGCCTCCGTCAACGCGTAAACCGAGAACGAACGCCCCCTGCATCTTCGCGAGGTCCCTCGAAGGTGAAGAAGACGACCTCCAAGGGAGGCGGGCGCGAAGTAGCACGCCGCCAATCCTCCCGCCTTTCTCTGCCAAAGCTTCTCCCGTCAAGCGACGAAGGGTTATAGGGGCAGATCCCAGCCCCCCGTCAAGCCCAACTTCTCCGCCAGGCTCGTCCTTGCCGGAAGTCCTGGTCCCTCCGCGAAGCTCCACCCCCGCAACTCTGAAAAAGGGCAGATCAACTCCGCCGCCTGCGTCGTATGAGCTAGCCTCCATGCTCATCGCCTCGGAGTAAGTCGTTTGATCACAATCTTTGTCAAAGTCTTTATCCTTGACTTCTTGATTGATTTTGCATGGTTGATTCTGACAGGCATGAGGACGAGGAGACCCTTGTTCATAGGACCAAGCGGGCCAAATCCGCGGCAGGGCCGGATCCTGCGGTAAGCAAGAGCCCGGCAGGAGACGCGGAGGAGAACCCCGCGCCTAGCCCCCCATCCAGCCCTCTTTGCAAAATCCAAGCGCAGACCTTGTCCATTGACAGGGATGAGGAAAGACTGCTCCTTACACCCGACAGGTAGACAGGAGAAGATTATCAGGGTGAGGCTCGCCAGGAGGAACCTTCCCTTCAAGATTTCTTGTCAACCGTCGCCTGTGAGAAAGATTCGCCGGCAAGGGCCTCCACCGAAGAGCTCACCCTGCTGAGGTCATCACCGGAGGGATGGTGACAGACCGCACGCCGGCAACTGATGTTGCCGGGTAAAGAGATGTCTTTCCGCAGCAACCTCCATCGGGTATCCCGCTCGCCTGCACTTTTACTTTCCCTGTTCTCTCCTCTTATGCGTCTTATTGATTTTTGTGTTGGGGAACGTTGCATGGGAAACAAAAAATTTTCCTACGCACACACAAGATCTATCCATGGTGATGAGCATCTACGAGAGGGAGAGTGAATCTACATACCCTTGTAGATCGCTAAGCGGAAGCGTTTAAGAAACGCGGTTGATGTAGTCGAACGTCTTCGCGATCCAAATCGCCGAGCGTCCCGCGATCCAATCACGATCCTTCCGATCTAGTGCCGAACGGACGGCACCTCCGCGTTCAACACACGTACGGCTTGATGACGCCTTCACCTCCTCGATCCAGCGAGCGATGGTGAAGTAGTGGTTGAGTTCCAGCAGCACGACGGCGTGGTGATGGTGGTGAGGAACAATCTCTGCAGGGCTTCGCCAAGCACTACGGAGATTATGACGGAGGAACTAGAGGGCTAGGGTTGCCGGCACACGGCTTGGGAAATCCTGATGTGTCCCGTGTGCTAGCCCTGCCCCTCTATTTATATGTTGAGCCTTGGGGTCTAAACTTGGAGTAAAAGCCTCCTCCAGGTCGGTTTTGCCCGCACAAGGTCGGTTTGGCCCGCAGGGAAAGAGTCCAACTCGGACCCCTGCCGAATCGTGCACAGCCGCACACAAGCGGTAGTACCGCTTCACACAAGCGGTAGTACCGCTTGGGCGGTAGTACCGCTTCACACAAGCGGTAGTACCGCTCGGGCGGTAGTACCGCTTCACCAAGCGGTAGTACCGCTTACGCGGCAGCAAAACTACTTTTGCACTTTCCAATACCTCGTGGGCTTTATCCCTTTGGCCCATATAAACTGTTGCTGCACCCGAACACTTCGGCAAACATCCGGAACCCCTTCCGGTGAACTCTGGAACTCTTCCGGAGATCGAAACACTATTATCACATATATCAATCTTTACCTCCGGACTCTTCCGGAGATCCTCGTCATGTCCGGGATCTTATCCGAGACTTCCGAACAACTTTCGGTCACCAACATAATAACTCAATTATACTAATCGTCATCAAACGTTAAGTGTGTAGACCCTGCGGGTTCGAGAACTATGTAGACATGACCGAGACACCTCTACGGCCAATAACCAATAGCGGGACCTGGATGCCCATATTGGCTCCTACATATTCTACGAAGATCTTTATCGGTCGAACCTCTATGTCAAGGATTCAGTTAATCCCGTATGCTGTTCCCTTTGTTCTTCGGTATGTTACTTGCCCGAGATTCGATCGTCGGTATCACTATACCTAGTTCAATCTCGTTACCGGCAAGTCTCTTTACTCGTTCCGTAATACAAGATCTCGTGGCTAACACTTTAGTCACATTGCTTGCAAGGCTCATTGTGATGTTGTATTACCGAGTGGGCCCTGAGATACCTCTCCGTCATACGGAGTAACAAATCCCAGTCTTGATCCATGCCAACCCAACAGACACCCTCGGAGATACCTGTAGAGCACCTTTATAGTCACCCAGTTACGTTGCGACGTTTGATACACACAAGGTATTCCTCCGGTGTCAGTGAGTTGCATGATCTCATGGTCAAAGGAACAGATACTTGACATGCAGAAAACAATAGCAATAAACTGACACGATCAAATGCTACGTTTACAGTTTGGGTCTTGTCCATCACATCATTGTCCTAATGATGTGATCCCGTTATCAAATGACATCTCATGTCCATGGCTAGGAAACCTTAACCATCTTTGATCAACAAGCTAGTCAACTAGAGGCTTACTAGGGACACAGTGTTGTCTATGTACCCACACATGTATTTGAGTTTCCAATCAATACAATTATAGCATGGATAATAAACAATTATCATTAACAAGGAAATATAATAATAACCAATTTATTATTGCCTCTAGGGCATATTTCCAACATTTTGACTTCCATACTTCTGTTTATTGCTTTAATCCGCAGCTCCGCTACTTGAAGAGCCTGAGTTGCTAGAGGAGGTGGAGGTCATTGGGAAGGATGTTGCCACGGAGGCGATGAAGATCGCTGCCGCGGAGGGTCATGGGCAGGTTGCCGGGGACGTCCAGGAGTCCTCGGAAAAGGCAGAACCAACTTCCGGCAACGCACCTGGCGTGGATACAGTGATCGAGGAGAAGACTCCCCTTCAGTCCATGCCCCCCCCCCCGCCAAGCTATCCTTTGGCATCGGATCTGCGATCTCCCCATAGCCACCTGGCGTTGGTCACTGCTCAGCTGGGTACCTCAACTCCCTGCTCACCCTTCTCAGCAGGCGTAGATCTTGACGAGGAAATCAATAGGATCCTGGTGCCACTGTCTCAGAAGATCGAAGGAGCTGACGGTACCGCTAACGGTGTCAAAGATCTGGCTTTTCTGGAATCCATGGCAGCAGGGCTCAAGGATGTGCAGAGCAGGTATATCCTCAAGTGGCAGGCGGTCAAGGAGCAACACGACTCAGCTGAGCTCGTGGACCAGCAGCTGAGGAACAAAGGGAACGAGCTGCGGGAGTGGTATAACTGGTAGGTCCATTCTCTTAAGAGGCAGCATGAGACGTTATCCATGGCCAAAGAGGATGTTGTTGCCCGGGAGGCTCGACTGGTGGAGCCCGAAGCGCTTCTGGACACCAGAGAGAAGAGCATTTTCTCCTGGGAAGGGGCCCTTGAGGCTACCCTTCACGGCAAGGAGGAGGATCTGGAAGCCCACGTCCGACAACGTACCAAGGAGCTGGAGGACAGCCTCAAGACCACTCTTGACGCATTTTCCCTGGAGTCCGCTGCTCAACTGAAGAAGGTGGCTGACGAGCTAGCTGCTGCATCTGCTGCCAAGGCCAAACTCGAGGTTCAACGGACCAAGCTGACAGAGGATCTTGCCGGGAGCACCAAGGAGATCGAGGCCCTCAAGGAGGAAGTGCGAAAGGCAGAAGCTACCCTGGGAGAGGCGCAATCACGGCTTTCTTCCAAGAGCCAAGATCTTGATGCCGCCAACGACACCATCTCTGACATGAAATCCAGGCTTGCTTCTTTGGTGAAAGACCTTGAATTTGCTGGGGCTCGTGAGAAACTGCTGCTGACAGATGTGAACAGCGCGAAGACCCTCCAGAAGGATGCTGAAGACAAGCTGGAGAACTTAATTGAGCAGCGCGACCTCTGGATCAAGAGCATGGATGATATCGCCGAGCGCCTCACTACCCATATTGCAAAGATGGACATGAAGAGCTGGGCCTTCACCGTCGACAGACACGAGGCTCCAAGCATCAAGCTGACACTCTTCTTCGATGGCCTGATCGAGGGGTTGAAGACGTACGAGGAAGACATGGCCTTCTGCTTTGCCAATGAGTCCCGGAAGCTGGCACGCGACGCCCTCTTCCTGGTCCTGAGCAACCTCGCCTTCTTCCACCCGGAGCTCGACCTCTCCGATGGTTTCAAGAAGCTGCCGCCGGGCGCCGACACCTGTGCCGCCGTGAAGAAGGCCGGTCCCCTTGCTGACAGGGTCCTCATAGTTTCAACGACCCAGGGGAGCCACCGGGGTTAACTTTGAGCTTTCCTTGCTGTCATGTTGTCCTGTACTTAAGACATAGTTGGTATCTCGTATTAGGGCATGCACTTTCATTATTTTAATGCTTGCTGGACTGATGTTTTTATGCAAACGTATGTTACCCCCTTCATTTCTCCACTAGCGTTCGTATGGTTGTTTTTCTTGCACGTTCTGGTTGCCCGCCAACAATGTGTTGCCGCGATTGCTCTGAGGAATGGGTCCTTAGCATTCTGCTGGGAAGGGCACGCTGCCGGTGAGGTTTTTCCTTGGCAGTGTTGATGCTGCCGCGTATTTCGTTGAGCAGGCTCGAAACAAAACACGGGTGCAAACAAACATGGTAAGGCTCCATCACACGCAAGACTTATCATACGAAGCCCTTGGTTTGACGAAAGGGTATGCAAATGTGGATTCTAATGGAAGTTGATAACCATGTCCACTTAGCTTTTGTCATGATTTTTCTTTTCCCCTGGCGCGTGCTTATCCATGTTCATAGCCCCTCCCTTCATCCACTAGTGCCTGTCCTCTTCGTGCTCCCCGGTGCGCGCATGAGCGTGTACCTACTGCTGCCCTAAGAGGAAGGGAACGTGAAGAGAGGCGAAGAGGAGAAACTTGGAGATCCGTTGGTCATGAGTACAATCCGTGGCACGAGTCTGCCAGGTTAATGTAAACATACATAACTAACGGGAACGAGGGAGAAAACATGAATGGCCTAGCCCTCCCTCCTTTCCTTTGCGCCCAACGGCCCCGCGGCGACCTATATGATGGATGCACAGGCAGGCGAGACCTTGCCGTGGTTCGCCTGCCGGGGGTATCAACCGGTGGATTTGCTCAAGCATTCGGCTCAGGATTTATCCCTGGCAGAGCAAATGCAAGACCGAACCTCATGCGAGCTTATCGACACCGATGATACCGCCACCGTACAGAACCGATCACAGGTGGGGAAGGAGAGGAGAGAAGGGTATAGTGATAGAGGCAAAGTTGTCCCTGTCTTTCGATGAGATGGTGGATATCATTTTCGGTGGAGTAGACTTTGACGATCCGACTACGAATGTGCGAGAACGTCGCGCCTTAGCAATCGCTAAACCAACTCCGAGAGGTTATTGACCACGCCGGAGCACGATCAACCTGACCACGAGGGTCTATTTCCTGCACTCAAACGAAGAACAAGCAAAAACTGAAATTGCAATCTGGATATTGCGAATATAAGAGGAAAGCTTTATTGATGAAAGTGGGGTTCTGTGACGCCTTTGTTTGGTCGTGGAACACAAACGAAGAACGCGAAGTTGCAGCTATGGCGAACTTTCAATCTAAACAAAACCCAAAGAAAAAGCTACTAGATTGATCAACTTAGGAGCAAGGGGTGACGGCCAAGGAGGTGGGAGGACTCCCAAGGCAGCCTAAAACTAACCCTAGGTCGTACAAGGCCCATGGGCCCAAGTGGAGGTGATGCAACACCTTTAGACTTATAGTTTGACTCGGATTCTGCTGCAATGTCATATTGTTTCGTTAATATCTCCACGCTACGGACGAATTTTAAGGTGATTCCAATTGGGCTGGAACGCATATGAAATCTACTTTCCAACAAAAAACGAATCACCCAATTCAGAGTCCGGATGAAAAAGTTCTTTGCGTTTTGAGACAGATGTGTCTGTGCAGTCCGAATCTGAGTCCAGAACGTGAGAGACTTCGACTCTATCTTCTCTTGGGCTAAAAGTGACGTGAGAAAACATCTTTAACAGCACCTAATTATTTCCTTTGACATGAGAGGACCTCTTGAATAGCACCCAACCATTTCCTCTTCCTTTGTCATCACATGTGGTTCATACAAGTGTTCGGCCATTCTGCATTTAGGCATAAATTAAAAATAGGTGAAGTATTTTTGTTCCGGATAACATAAATAAATTATTGCATAATTCTTATAAGAAATCACCTCACAAATCTGTATGTATGCAATATTTTTGGTCGTATCCAAGGTAGTCATGTCCTCATCATATAGCCAGGTACCTCTTTCTTTCCTTGGCCTACCGGATTATGCCGCACCTTCCCGGGGCCAGGCGGGCTCATTTCTTTGCGGCGTTCCTTGCTCCGGTTTTGGCCGCAGGGGACACGACGGTGGCGCCACCTGCGCCAGCCGCATCGCCCACGACGCCCGCCTCACTCGCAGCACTGTAGCGGCAATGGCGCCCGCGGCTGCATGCGAGGGAGCCTTCGAAGTGGAGGGATGTACGGTCGCGCCGGACTTCTTCTTGGGAGCCATGGACGAAGAAGACGATGAAGATAGACTCGCTGCTCATGAACTCAGGTTCGCACAAATGACACCGCCCTACCTGGCGCGCCAAAGATGTCGGGGCATGGATGCACACGATCACCTACGGGACCAGAGGCCCCTTTGTGGTTCGGCAAGGGGAGGTCATGTTGCACAAAGAGCGGAGACCATGAGGCAACGCAACGATCGGGACACTGGTGTTTCTACCCAGGTTCGGGCCGCTGTGAAGCGTAAAACCCTACTCCTTCTTTTGGTGGATTGATCAGAGGAACACGAAGATCACGCAGTGCTCAATCCCGGCAAGGGTTGCCATCGGGGAGAGCTGCTACGTGAGTACAAGTGTCCAAAGGTCTGAATCTTGAGCTAGGTTGCCTTGGGCCTCCTTTTATAGGGCAAGGGGCAACCACAGTGGCAAATCAGTCTTTACCTAGCGATTAGATAGCTAACAGAGCTATCATACCTAACTCTGGCATTTAGGACAAAATACCATGATTGCTAGTCTAGGTGGCGCGCGGGGATGCATCCCCGGCAAGCTCTTGCCACCGCTTAGCTGGTTGTTGCTTAGGGTCTTGACACGCTTCTGGACGGTTGTCAACTGGACATAATCTGTCTTTCGGTGTGTCGCCACGTGCTTAGCGAGAGCCACTTAGCCACCTGAGGGCTCGACACTGCATCGACAAGTGACTGGCATCGTGATGCGGTGGAGCGGTGGCCGATCAGCTCCCGCCTGCCGGGGGATGGCTTGCCGGGTCTTCCTGGAGATGTGCGCTCCTCTGTCCCCGGCAGGCACCGGGGACGTGGCTGGCGCATCTTGGGCTCCTCCTGGGCTGTTGTCCTGGCCTTGCCGGCGTTTGCTTGGCCTTTCGTAGGTTGCTGTTGCTGGAGTCTGGATCTTGAATGCTTGCTTGGTGGTGTGGTAGCGGGCTCAGGCCATGAAGGCTGGAGGCTCATTGTCCGTGCACAAGTCAGGGGAAATGAACACCCCTGTTTGTGTACCCCGACACCTTGAGCTCTCCGTCAGGGATCTGCAGCCTTTCAACCACCTTAGGGGAGATTAAGTTCAACCCCGCCCCACCGTCAACTAACATCTTGGTTACTTTGAGGTTGCAGATTGTTGGGGAAACCAACAACGGCAAACAACCGACCGCGGTGGTGCGGTCAGGATGATCCTCTTCATCAAAGATGATAGGCGTGCGGGACCATTTGAGTGGTCTTCTGGACTCTGCAGCTGGCTCCACGGCATTGATCTCACGCGCCCACTGCTTGAGTTGGCGGTGAGAGGAATGAAAGGATGCACCCCCGTCAACACACATGGCTTCAGTTGCCTTCTGGAACTCTCGATCACTGGATTCTTCATCATCATCATCACTCATGTCGTCTTCTTCTTTCTTCTCAAGGCCTCTAGCAGGTTTTTCCTTCTGCTGCGGCGCCTTGCCGCGACAGCCTCCTCTACCACCACGGCCCTTTCCGGCAGCACCATCTTGGCCTCTCTCCTTGTCACGTTTCTCGTATTCAGCCTTCTGCTTTTCAGCAAGCTGCTCAACTTGGCGGCATTCTTGGAGATCATGGCCTTTGGTGTGGTGGATCTTGCAGTATGGCCCATCGGACTTTCCAGTTTTCTCTGCTGTTGCGGCCTCCCGGCAATCAGCGCACGCGGCAGCTCTCCTGCCGGGGGTCTCGGCCTTGGCCTTCTTGCCGGCAGCGAGATTACTAGAGCTCTCAACGGCCAATACTTCTTTTCCCTTGCGCTTCTTGTTGCGCCTCCGGCTTTTCCCATTCAGGACAGGGGTATCATCGTCGTCGTCGGAGTCGATTTTGATGCCAGCCTCCTCTACGGGGAGTCGCCTTCCTTCTTCAGCATGAGCACACTTGTCTGCCAATGTGTATAACTCATTGACGGTCTTGGGGAGCTTCACATTCATCTTGGCCCGCATCCTCCTGTTGCGCACGTTCGAATGGAACGCGGCAATCACGGCTGCGGGGTGTATCTCTGGAATGTTGCGGTTTACCCGACTGAATCTCTGGATGTACTTTCGCAGTTCTCCTTCCTTTTGTGGAAGGACTTGCAGGTCGGTGGGCTGTCCTGGCTCCTGGTGGCCACCTTGAAGGCGCCGACAAACTCGTTGCACAAGTCAGCCCATGATGAAATAAAGTTCTCCGGCAGGTGCATCAGCCACGATCTCACATTTGGCTTGAGTGCCAAAGGGAAATAATTGGCGAGCACCTTCTCATCTCTTCCTCCGGCGGCTTGAACGGCTATCGTGTAGATGCCCAGGAACTCTGCCGGATTTAGCTTCCCGTTATATTTCTCTGACAGCTCAGGCTTGAGGGCTCGGGTCGATGGCCAGCGGACCTGTCGCAGCTCGCGAGTGAAGGCAGGGCACCTAACCTCATAAGGCAGGTACCCGCCAACATTGGGCGCGGAGTCGCCAGCATATGGGCCGTTGCGCCTGTCGGATTGGCAGTGTGCTTCCCGGCGCCGCTCTATGGTGACGCGCGCGTCTTCCCTTCGCCGGTCGTCCAGGACACGCCGCTGGTTCCGGTGATCACGCGGGCCGGATGAGACCATAGATGCCTCGTCGGGCTCGTCGACATGTGGAGCTTGTTGCGGCTGCCTCTGGGTCTGCTGTTGCGGAGGGGATTGCACTGTTGGCGCGGCCCCCTCGACACGACCGTCAGCCCGGGCCGCCGTCGCCGTCCGCGGGTATCTTGACGGCTCTGCATGGTGCGATTTGCTGGCTTCGATGAAGCCGATCAAACTCTGGATGGTGGCTCTCCACTCGTCCATCTTGTCGGCCATCGGCAGGAAGTTTAGCAGCAGCTGAGCCCGCGCCATCGCTTCCGCTGCCGTGGCCTGCATGGCTAGGACGGCAGGTCGCGACGTCGCTCGACTCCTGGTGGAACCAGGAGGGGCGTCGCCGTATTCTCGTCGCCGTGCGCCGGTTGCCGGGGCGGTCTGTCGTGGAGGAGGTCAAACTTGTGGGAGTACGGTCCCGCTTGGCGCTCCATCTTGCTCCGAGCAAGGTGGGCGTCCGACATCCACGCCTGCGACGGGCACAGCTGGGAGATCATGGCTTGCTCCAGATTGGGCACCGCTTTTGCGGCCGTGGCCACCAGTGCAGCGGGGAGGTGGAGATTGAACGTTTTATCCTACCGCGGCACTAGGGCCGAGTTCGCCAAGATGTTGTTATTGTTGCTCCTCTCTGGCGTTCCCTGCTCCAGCTTCGGTCGCGGGAGACACGACGGTGGCGCCGCCTGCGCCAGTCGCGTCACCCACGACGCCCGCCTCATTCGCCACCGTCGCGGTGCCAATGGCGTCCGCAGCTGCGTGCGAGGGGGCCTTCGAAGTGGAGGGAAACGCGGTTGCGACGGTCTTCTTCTTGGGAGCCATGGGTGAAGAAGACGGTGATGAAGATCGACGCGCTGTTCACGAACTCAGGTTCGCGCTAATGACGCACCCCCTACCTGGCGCAGCAATGATGTCGGGTCACGATGCACACGATCACCTATGGGGCCATCGGCCCCTTTGTGGTTCGGCGGGGGCGAGATCACGTTGCACAAAGAGCAGAGATCATGGGACAGCACGACGATGAGACATGGGTGTTTTACCCAGGTTCGGGCCGCTGAGAAGCGTAAAACCCTACTCCTACTCTGGTGGATTGATCGGGGGAGCACGAAGCACACGCAGAGCTCGAACCCGACAAGGTCGCCTTCGGGAGAGCTACTATGCGAGTACAAGTGTCCAAAAGTCCAAACCTTGAGCTAGGTTGCCTTGGGCCTCCTTTTATAGGACAAGGGGCAACCACAGTGGCAAAACAGACATTATCTAGTGATTAGATAGCTAACAGTGCTATCATACCTAACTCTGGCACTTAGGACAAAATGCCATAAATGCTAGTCTAGGTGGCGTGCGGGGGTGCATCCCCGACAAGCTCTTACCACCGCTTGACTGCTTGTTGCTTAGTATCTTGACACGCCTCTGGATGGGTGTCAAATGGATGTAATCTGGCTTCCGGTGCGTCGCCACGTGCTTAGCGAGAGCCACTTAGCCACCTGAGGGCTCGACACCGCATCGACAACTGACTGGTGTTGCGATGCGGTGGAGCGGTGGCCGATTGGCTCGCACCTGTCGGGGGACGGCCTGACGGGTCTTCTTGAAGGCGCATGCGCCTCGGTCCTCGGCAGGCACCAGGGATGTGGCTGGCGTAGCTCGGGACTGGACTGGGCCATTGCATCGACCTTGCGGGCGTTGCTTAGCCTATGGAGGCTGCTTCTGTCGGGGTCTTGGATGTTGGCTTCATCTTCTTGATGCGCTCCTTGATCCCACGTAGAGCGGCTTCTCTGGCTTGGGTTGGTGTTTTGACGGGGTTTTGCTACTACTGCCTGTGCATAAGTCAAGGGCACTGGATACCCCATTTCTAGTGCACCGACAATGTGATTAATAAAAATATAGGTCCAAGTAAGATATACCGATAGTGTTGAAGACGAAAGAGAGGATGCCTTCCAGGGCATCCCGAAGCTTAGGGTCTTGCCACTCCTTATTATCCTTATATCAGTATCTCACCCAAAACTTGAAAACTTCAATCACACAGAACTAAACGGGTGAGATGGGTCAGTACAATAAATATAGATCATTCACTTAGGTACTATCAAGACAAGATTCATAATTGTTCTCACATAATACCTACTTTATTATAGCATTCACATAATTTATATCACTAAATATAAGCTATGGAAACACTAAAACAAGCAAACTATGCAGGTAAAACAGAATCTGTCAAAAACAGAACAGTATGTGAAGATCTAAATGAAAACCATACTTCCCTGACTTTGACAATTCTGAACAATTAGGACAACACAGAGAATTTTCATAGAAATTCTGTGAAAAAATTTCAGAATATTTTTGCGCTCCAGTAAAATCACATAATTCATATACTGGAAGCAAAAGTTTGTGTTTTTCCATATAATCAAATCAACAAGTATCCACACTATCCCAAAGGCTTTACTTGGCACATTATTGAAATAAAAGGCACAAAACATTATTACAAAAGTAGCTTAATCATGTGAACACACAAAACAGAAAGTATAAGTATTGGGTTGTCTCCCAACAAGCGCTTTTCTTTAAAGCCTTTTATCTAGGCGTGATGATTTAAATGATGCTCACATAAGAATAGTAAATGAAACATGCTAAAGAGCATCATGAATCTCATAACAAGCACATTTAAGTCTAACCCACTTCCTATGCATGGGGATTTTACAAGTCAACAATTTATTGTAGCAAGAATCAGCTTGCATAGGAAGGCAAACAAGCATAACTTCAAAACTTTGAACACATAGGGAGGAAACTTGATATTATTGCAATACCTACAAGCATATGTTCCTCCCTCATAATAATTTTCAATAGCATCATGATGGAATTCAACAATATAACTATCACATAAAGCATTCTTTTCATGATCCACAAGCATAGAAAATATATTACTCTCCACATAAGCAAATTTCTTCTCATACATAATAGTGGGAGCAAACTCAACAAAATAACTATCATGTGACACTTGATTGTCATAACCAAATTGAAAATTGAAATCATGATGGCAAGTTTCATGGTTATCATTATTCTTTATAGCATACATATCATCACCAAAATCATCATACATAGGAGGCATGCTATCATCATAGTAAAAATTATCATCACAAGTAGGGGGGCGCTAAAAAGATCATCTTCATCAAACATAGCATCCTCAATCTTATGGCTTTGCATATCATTAACATCATGGATATTCAAAGAATTCATACTAGCAAGATTGCAATCATGCTTATCAATCAAGTATTTAATGCCAAACATTTTATTGAATTCTTCTTCTAATAATTGAGCACAATTATCGGAATCCTTATTTTCAAGAAAGACATTATAAAGACGAATCATATGCGGCAACCTAAATTCCATTTTTTATAGTTTTCTTTATAAACCAAACTAGTGATAAAATAAGAAACTAAAAGATTCAATTGCAAGATCTAAAGATATACCTTCAAGTACTCACCTCCCCGGCAACGGCGCCAGAAAAGAGCTTGATGTCTACTACACAACTTTATTCTTGTAGACTCGTGTTGGGCCTCCAAGCACAGAGTTTTGTAGGACAGTAGCAATTTTCCCTCAAGTGGATGACCTAAGGTTTATCAATCCATGGGAGGTGTAGGATGAAGATGGTCTCTCTCAAAAAACCCTGCAAACAAATACAAGAAATCTCTTGTGTCCCCAACACATCCAATACAATGGCAAATTGTATAGGTGCACTAGTTCGGCGAAGAGATGGTGATACAAGCATAGTATGGATAGTAGAAATAGGTTTTTATAATATGAATAAATAAAAACAGCAAGGTAGCAAGTAGTAAAGAGAGAGCAAAATGATATATCAATGCTTGGAAACCAGGCCTAGGGTTCATACTTTCGCTAGTGCAATCTCTCAACCATGTTAACATAATTGAATCATATAACCATCCCTCATCGTGCCACAAAGAATCACTCCAAAGTTCCTATCTATTGGAGAACATAGGATGAAATTGCTGTAGGTAGTAAACTGCCTCAAAGTTACCCTTTCCGATCGATCTATTGGGCTATTCCTATAAGTGTCACAAACAACCCTAGAGTTCGTACTAAAATAACACCAAGCATTCAATCCAACATAATGAGATCTCAAAGGGAAATACTCAATTCATCACATCAAGATAGAGAGGGGAAAACACCATCTGATCCAACTATATTAACAAAGCCCGCGATACATAAAGATCGTGCCATTTCAAGAACACGAGAGAGAGAGAGAGATCAAACACATAGCTACCGGAACATACCCTCAGCTCCGGGGGTCAACTACTCCCTCTTCATCATGGAGACCACCGGGATGATGAAGATGGCCTCCAGTGATGATTTCTCCCTCCGACATGGTACCGAAAAGGGCTTCGGATGAGATATCTTTGATACAGAGAGTTGCGGCGGCGGAGCGGAAGTTCTAGGTTTATTTTTGAAAGTTTCTCTATTTATAGGATTTTTCAACATTGGAATCACGCGGAACGGGGCCAAGGGTGGTCCCAAGGTAACAGGGCATGCCCTAGGGGGAAGTCGCGCCCTGTTGCCCTAGGGGCAACTGGGGGCGCCCCTTCGGTGGTTCTTCTCTCCAGTATTCCTTATATGTTCCGGGAAAAAACATCAAAAAGTTTCGGGCGATTGCGAGAACTTCCATTTTCTGCACAAAAACAACACCACGGTAATTCTGTTCAAAATAGCGTCAGTCCGGGTTAGTTCCAATTAAATCATATAAAGTGCATCAAAACCATATAAGAATATTGTAAACATAGGTGAATATGGCATGAATACTTCATAAATTATCGATACATTGAAGACGTATCAGGGCCCACGTCGATTTAGGCACAACTATTACTTTGAGCCCATTGGGATGACCAATTATGGGAAGCGACAAATCCGATCCACCAGAGGCCCACGTCAATTTTGGCCCATCAAGTAACTGTGAGCCAGTTATGGGCAGTGGACCGGTCCCCTAGATGAAGGGCCCATGTCGCTTTGTTCTAGTTATTAATTATACTGCGTATTTTGGCTTGTTTTCGCCAGTTGAGCTTTCAAACCAAAAAGCAATTTTGCGAGCCGCACTAAGCAAATATAAGGCATACAAGGAAAAACTTAGCACATGAAAGAATATTTTATAGGATATTACATCCACTGGACAATCAAAGATTGATGCCAGTGCAAATAATGAACAGAGCTTAATGATCTAAAACCTCACAATCTGCAACCTCAACGCGCATGACGCCCATAAGCATCTGAGTAAGTTCTTTCTTATTTGTTATACTGTCACTGAAATCATAGATCAGTTGTTGTCACGCAAGAATGTGCACCTCTGATTCCTCCACGATTTCCATCATTTCTTCAGCCAGTAACTGGTTCACAAACATACATCTTTTCCATTGGATTTGGGATAGAGGAAACTGAACAGATTCAGATGGCGATTTGGCAGGCTTGTAGCACTGGCAGTGGAGAGTGTCTCAACCACAGCATCATAACTTAAATTAGGTGGAAAATTGAATAGATTAATTAAGAGTTATGGCATATTACCTGCACTAGATTTATTGGAGAGAAACAATCGGGTTGCCTTGCTGTCTTGAGACTTTGTCTTCTTATCTACAGCATCATGCACCAAATTAACACAATATGGCACTGCTATCACTGGCCAAGTCAGTTAATAGAAAAGCAACATTTATACTATGAACGTTTAGGCAACCCGACCACACTAGCCTACACCAAATTAACAAAATATGGCACTGCTATCATCGGCCAGGTTAGTTAATAGGAAAGCAACATTGACACAATGACCAATTTGGCATCCAGACCACACCACTGGATTATAGTAATGTGCCATATGAGATAGTACAATCATGCAGCTCAGTATGCAAAACTACCAGGCAGTTTTCCTTATAAAAAACTACATTAGCGCCTTTACATTTTGCTACAGGTAAATTTAGATCAGATAATTGGTGTAGGGTACTGAAGGTTGGATTCATGCCGATGCTACTTAATAAGCTACATACCAATGTAAAAATATAGTGATATATAACACGGGCTTACATCAGTACTAGAGCGCAGAGAATTCTCGCAAGATATTTTCCTCGAACATGATCCCAATTGAGAATGTTTGCTATCCTTTAAGGATATTATCTACAAGAGAGATGCGCAAGACATGTATAATATATAAGTTCAAATGTGATTTGGCAGCTATAAAATTTCATGATGCGAGGATATGCACAAGCTTCCTAGAATGGAGTGAAAATATTTTTGCTGGACTGCAGCGGACTCGTTCTTTGACCACTGGAATCTGGTTATCATCTACAGGAGTTGGGTTTCTTAGTGTTGGATCAGTTCCTATGAACACTGGAGTTGGGTTACTATCTCCTTGAGTTTGGATCTTTTGCGAAGATCTTGTTTGTGCCCCTTCAGATTCTAACATAGCCCTCTTCCGCTTACATGCCTTGTACAAAACAATGGTGCTTCAATTATAAAACATGCTATGGCAGAGAGATGGAATAGGTACTGAACAATAGAAAGGCATGACATATTGACATGTACTCTCTCCATCCGAAAAGAAATGGATGTATTTAGATATATTTTAGTTCTAGATACATCGATTTTTCTCCATTTCTGCAACAAGTAATCCGGACGGAGGGAGTATGATGTATAAGCTAAGGATTCAACAGGACGACAGAGTAAAAGAAACACTAGTTGAACGTAAAACTGTATGATAGCTGGGAATAGGTACGGAAAAGTAGGAAGACAACATATTCACATGTATGATGGGCACTAAGATGGCATTGCAACAAAACTATAGTACAACACATCAATTTAAAAAAAGCATGATATGGTAGACGGATGGAGTATATAGTGATGAATAACAATGCATGAGGTATTCAGAAGGATGATGACCAAACTAAGCAGATGGCATTGCGACAGACTAGAATGACAGTACGTGAATTTGAAAACATGTTATCATGAATGGAATAGGTACTGAAAAACAGGAAGATGTGACAAATTCACATGTACGATCTGCGGGCTAAGCACATGGTACTGCAACAAAGTGGATGCATTGCAAGACATTATATGCATGATGCTACCCATATTATGGGCCAAGTTAGGGCAAGGACCTTGTGGGGTGAATAGGAATCATCATCTCTTTGCAACTCTTCTGGAGAACTACATTTAACTGTTCCATCATATTGAATATCATTGACGTCGAGTTTGTTGGTCGTTGCATTGCTCCACGAGTTTCTTTTAGTGGATTCATTTCGATATACAATATCATTGTGTGCAATAATATCTGACATGCATGGAAGACAAATGGTGGTGAGATTATGTAATGAGTGCATGTAGGAGATGACTTAAATAGTAGGAGTCGACTTAAATAGCATGAACAATTTGATACGTCAAAAACTAAAGAGAGAACACACATGATAGCTACAAAATATATACGGTTTGTACTGGAGATTAACTAGATGGCACACGAAAGTACTATAGAACAACAGCATTGGTAACACTAGATGAAGGTTGTACCCTCATCTTACTTGTGGTATAGCTTTGGCTAACTACGGAACAACGTTAACTCCTGCACAAGGCTCATATCTGAAGTAAGACTCTAAAAATTAGCATGAGTGTACAGTGACAAGTGATAATCAATTTTCCATGCTTAGACGAATAACAAAGCCATAAATGTTGCACACAAGTAAGATGAGGGTACAACCTATCGTGTCACCCTCTGTAGGATTGAGCGTCATCTGCTGGGTCGTTGATGGTGTTGTTGTTGTTGTGGTTGTCGATTTCGGGTTGGAACATTCGAGGTAGAGAACTCTTGAGTGGGGAGTATAGCTCCCTTCTGGTGTATGCTTTTCTTGTTGGAGTAGCTCCGGTTTGAAGGAAGACGGCTTGGCTGAAGAGGCAGAAAACACACAATGTTAAGAATTACACATATCTCTCATCTGAAGAAATACCCTATGAGATCAACACTATGGTACGAGACTGGTTACACATCAGTCAACTGGAAACTAAATTGGGGCCAGGCGCTTCTTTTTTTCGCACTATCCGATCTATGCCGGATGGCTGGATGGCCGTCTTGTGCCTCCCGGCTGTCACTGTTTAGGAACTTCCTCGAACAACTAGCGACCACTGGCAGAGCATCCTGCCTCCACCGTCCCTAGCCACGACATCTCTGACCTCGACCCCGCCCCCCGCTCCACCGCACTACCGTGGTTGTGCTACCCCCTGCCATACCTCAAAGACTCAGCGTCATCCACATCGGACGCGAGCAGTACCTTGACCCCACACAACCCTAAGATAGGCACCGAAGCGTTGATTCCGTGGCAAAGATGCGCCCCCGCAACCCCCCCCCTACGATAGACACCGAGGCACTCCTTCCACGGCCAACATGTAGCCTAGGAGCTCCGGCGCCTCGAGATCGAGGGGTGCTGCTTCCTTCCATTGGGAATCAACTGACCCAAAGTAAAAAAATCGGGCGACTGAGGCATAGGTAAAGTGAATAAGATGGGTGTACGACTTGTGTTGCAGCCCGATGAAGTACGCAACTTCGTATGCCGAGTCGGTGAGGCCGGCGCAGTTGGGGTGGCTCCCGGTCGTGGGAAAGCAGATATATGGCGGCGGTCGATGGCAAAGGGGGACCGGCGCCGGGGCGCAAAACGCAACCAAAGTTGGAGCCGCTCCGGTACCCTACATGACAGTGCGGTTGCATCAGCTCTTGTAAGGTTCACACGCGGTCGTTGTCGAGGCAGCTCTGGGAGCATGGAGTAAGAGGCACATGGCCCAGTGGACGACAGCTAATGGACAGCTCCGACATTGTGTAGGAGGGCGGCGGTGAATCGGTGATGAGAACATCGATACCATTGTTACACCCACAGCCCATGCTGCTATACATACTGGCCCAATTACTAGAGCTCGCGCACATCAATTGAATTACCACGTACTTTTGTTTCTTGGAAATCCTTCTAATGTTCATGAACATATGATGCTGCCTAAATTAGATACTTTTGTTTTACTTATGAATGAAGGACCTAGCATGGACAAGAAGGATGGCCATTGGAGAGGGAGCAAGCATGGAGAAGAAGGTGCACGCGTGACAAAGAACAATGGAGCTTCTAGTGATGATTTTTGCACTTTGAAGCCACCATAATGAGAGCATGAAGGCTTGGACAAAATATTCAAGATGCCACTTAATAAATTTCGTCCATGGCTATTATAGGTGATGCGCCACCTTATTTTTGGGCCAGGCCCATGTAGTTTCGAAATACCACATTATAGGCTGTTTTTAGAGTCCGTATGTGTGGGGAAACCGAGTTAGGCTTGGTTTCGGGCCCCTCCTCCAATGGGTCACAAAATCCCCCTCTATTCCCCCATATATAAAACCCTTAGGGTGCCGTTTAGACTGGGGTTTTGTTTAGATTAAAAGTTCACCATAGTTGCAACTTCGCATTCTTTGTTTGTGTTCCACGACGAGACCAACGCATCACAGAACCCCACTTTCATAAATAAAGCTTTCCTCTTATATTCGCAGTATCCAGATTGCAATTTATGTTTCCTGCTTGTTCTTCATTTGCATGCAAGAAAAGAGTCTTGTGGTCAGGTTGAACATGCTCCGGTGTGATCAATAACCTCTTGGAGTCGGTTTAGCGATTGCTAAGGCGCGGCGTCCTCGCACGTTTGTAGTCGGATCGTCAAAGTCTACTCCACCAAAAATGATAGTCACATCTCATCAAAAGACAGGGACAACTTCTCCTCTATCAAGTGGTATCAGATTTCCAGGTTGCTCGGTGAGATTTTCCATTTTTTCATAGTCTAGATCGCATCAGTTCTTCATACCTACAGTCCACGAAAAAGCCACAAAAAATAGGGTTAGTTCATCCTATCCGAACCAATCTGAGCCTTTTGCAATTTTTTGTTCATTGTTTTGCTTTGTTGAATTTGCGGTTGAATCGTTGTGTTGAGTTGTTGGTCTTAGCGTCTAGTCCTTTAGAGTTTCGAGTTCTGTTCACAAGTTGTCATACCGCCGCCGCACCATCTTCATCGTCGCTGCCATATACCACCACCACGCCACCGTCATCGCCGCTGCCATATACCACCACCACACCCTCGTCATCACCGCTGCCATATACCACCACCACACAACCATCATCACCCCTGCCATATACTACCACCATAAATCCGCCACCAGTTTCTGTTCCACTACCCCTACATATCTCCACCACCAGTCCGAGTTCCACCAGATTCATCTCCGCCACCAGTCCTAGTCCAAGTCCAATATTTGCTTCTCTGTTTTTGATTTCTAGATCATGCCCTAGTACGTGCAGTGGGCAAGGAAGACTCCCCAACTTCCGTGATACCTGCAGAAGAAAAATAGTTCCAGTTTCAGAAGAAAAAAAACTAAGTCTGGAAAATTCTGGCTAGGCAGTTTTTAGATCATTTGTAGACTTTTTGTAAAACAATTTGTTGCGGAGCAAAAAAAAATAGCGCCAAAATAATAATAATCTAGTGTGCTTTTCCCTTGATATGTGTCGCGTCATGATTTTGTTGGTGTTATAGGCTCACGTCTCTAGTACACTCTAGCCTAGGACCAGCACAGTACCGTCGTTGAGCGTTTATTCAACATTGCATCTCTGAATTGATTATTGCTGACATTTTTGTTACCATATGATAAGACATCCCAACTCCACACCACCTGACAATCGCTTTATCCAAGCTTTGAGAGTTTTTGACTACAACGGTTGCCAATCACCGCATGCTGCTGGGTAAGAACTAGTAAGAATTTGAGATTTTCTTGACGGATTTGTGACACACCACAACCACCACTACTTCCTAGTAGTCTGTAGGTTCATATTCTTGTGTTTTCCTATTGCTACTAACCATGCCAGGATCACAAGCCAACGAGATCGACTAGAAGAGCATGACGAACAAGGAGCTCCATGATAAATTTCAACAAATGATGGTTGAATACGTGCATGACTTGGTGACCAGCCTTGAAGAGGCCATGGAGAAGCTAGATGGTTTGGAGAAGATATTGGACACCAAGATGGACGCTAAGTTCAATGAGGTGCTTGCATGTCTACCACTACCTACTGCACCTGTCATACCTCGGCAACAACAACAACATCGGCCGAATTTCATGGGATGAGCGCAACGTGTGCCTATAGAGAACGGCGAAAATTCGTGTGTCGTTGCTACTGCTGCTACTTCTGCAGGTTCTGTGGCTGCTGCTGCTACTGTGGTTGAACAGAATGAGGACTACGATGGTGATTACAATGATGAGGGAGAGGTTTCTCCCCATCAGCACCAGGGGCAACCACCAGCACAAGCACGAGGTCATCCACATGCATACAATCGCAATGGTAAGGCTGCACCACCCCCTCAGGTACGGGATCATGACCATCTCCCTAAACTTAAATTGAACATTCTGACATTTGAGGGTAGATATGTTCCTGATTTATATCTTATTTGGGAGTTAGAAACAGAACAACGTTTTACATGCTTACAATTTCCTAAGGATAGACGTGTTGCTGATATTGTTAGTGCATTCACTAGTTTTGCTTGTGTTTGGTGGTCTAAACATTGTAGAATACATCATGATAATATCCCGACTACTTCGTTTGCTTTGAAAACTGCTATGCATAATCGTTGGGTTCCACCATATTATCAACGTGGATTGCTTCAAAACTTGCAGCATTTAAGACAAGAAAAAATTATGTAGAGGAATATTATCAGGAATTACAAACTGGCATGATTAGATGTGGTATTGTTGAGGATAATGAAGATATGATTGCATGTTTTATGGGTGGATTAAATAGAGAGATTCCGACCATCTTAAAGTATAAGGAGTATAACACTATCACTCGTTTATTCCATCTTGCTTGCAAACCTGAACATGAAGTGCAGGATCGACAGGCAATCGTGAGAACTAACTTTTCTGAAGGTCGAGTTTCATCATTGATACTGGCAAAGGTGTCCCGTCTTTCGATGAGATGGTGGCTAGCATTTTCTATGGAGTAGACTTTGACGATCCGACTACGAACATGCGAGGACGCCGCGCCTTAGCAATCGCTAAACCAATTCTGAGAGGTTATTGACCATGCCAGAGCACAATCAACCTGACCACGAGGGTCTATTTCCTGCACACAAATGAAGAACAACCAAGAAACTAAAATTGCAATCTAGATATTGCAAATATAAGAGGAAAGCTTTATTGATGAAAGTGGGGGTTCTGTGACGTCTTGGTCTGGTCGTAGAACACAAACGAAAGACGTGATGTTGCAGTTATGGAAAACTTTTAATGTAAAAAAATCCAAGTCTAAACAGCGCCCTAAGGGATGTATATATGGGGGAATAGAGGGGGATTTCGTGACCCCTTGGAGGTGGGGCCCGAAACAAACCCTAACCTCGGTTTCCCCACACATACGGACTCTAAAAACAGCCTATATTGTGGTATTTCGAAATTACATGGGCCTGGCCCAAAAATAAGGTGGCGCAGCACCTAGAATAGCCTATGGATGAAATTTATGAAGTGGCATCTTGAATATTTCGTCCAAGCCTTCATGCTCTCATTATGGTGGCTTCAAAGTGCGGAAATCACCACTGGAAGCTTCATTGTTGTTTCCCGCGCGCGCACCTTCTCCATGCTTGTTCCCGCTCCAATGGCCATCCTTCTTCTCCATGCTAGAACATTCATTCACAAGTAAAACAAAAGTATCTAATTTAGGCAGCATCATATGTTCCTTGGGAGGATATATCTATGGACTTTGTTTTAGGTTTACCTTGAACAAAGAAGGGGAGGGATAGCATATTTGTTGTCGTGGATAGATTTTCAAAAATGGCACACTTTATACCATGTCATTAAAGTGATGATGCTGCTAATGTTGCTCATTTCTTCTTTCGTGAAATTATTCGCTTGCATGTTGTGCCAAATACAATTGTTCCAGATCGTGATGTTAAATTTCTTAGCCACTTTTGGAGATGTTTATGGGCTAAGTTGGGGACTAAATTGCTTTTTAGTACTACATGTCACCCCCAAAGTGATGGATCAACTTAAGTAGTCAATAGATCATTGTCTACTATGCTTAGGGCTGTTTTGAAGATTAACTTGAAAATGTTGGAAGAATGCTTGCCTCATATTGAATTTGCTTATAATCGTTCATTGCATTCTACTACTAAGATGTGCCATTTTTTAAATTGTGTATGGTTTCATACCTCGTGCACCTATTGATTTGTTTCCTCTGCCATCTTCGGAGAAGGTTAATTTTGATGCTAAACAACGTTCTGGATTGATATTGAGAATGCATGTGGTAACTAAGGAAAACATTGAGCGTATGAATGCTAAATACAAACTTGCTAGAGATAAGGGTAGAAAAGATGTTGTCTTTGCACCTGGAGATCTTGTTTGGTTACATTTGCGTAAGGATAGATTTCCTGATTTGCGCAAGTAAAAGCTAATGCGACGTGATGATGGTCCTTTTAAGGTGTTAGAGAAATTATTTGATAATGCATATAAACTTGAGCTGCCTGCAGAGTTTGGGGTTAGTCCCACTTTTAACATTGCATATTTAAAGCCTTATTTGGGTGAGGAAGATGAGCTTCCGTCGAGGATGGCTTCATTTCAAGAAGGGGAGGATGATGAGGACATCAATACCAATGTTACACCCACAGCCCCAACCGCTATACATACTGGGCCAATTACTAGAGCTCACGCACGTCAATTGATTATCAAGTACTTTCGTTTCTTGGAAATCCTTTTAATGTTCATGAACATATGATGCCGCCTAAATTATATACTTTTGTTTTACTTATGAATGAAGGCTTAAAGAATTTTTACCCCCCATTCATTTTATCATATTAGCATGGCTAGGCTCTGTCTTCACCACATAAATACATATGTCAAGCACCACGGTGTTAAGCCAAGCAATTGGATCGTACTTTTTCATGCGCTTCAGCATTTTATACCTCACTCAATACATGAGCGTGAACCATGAACATAGCATATAGGTGGAATAGAATATGGTGGTATGTTTCAAAGGGGTAAAAGTGGAGAAGAAATTCTCGCATCAACTAGGCGGATCAACGGGCTATGGAGATGCCCATCTCGATATCAATACGAGGAGTAGGGATTGCCATGCAACGAATGCACTAGAGCTATAACTGTATGAAAGCTCAAATGAAACTAAGTGGGTGTGCGTCCAACTTGCTTGCTCATGAAGAGCTCAGGCATTAAGGAAGCCCGTCATCGGAATATACAAGCCAAGTTCTATAATGAAAAATTCCCACTAGCATATGAAAATTACAAAACATGAGTCTCTCTATATGAAAAACATGGTGCTTTCTCTAAGCACGAGTGAGAAAAAAGAGGTAGTAGCGATGTCCCTTCTCTCTTTATCTCTCATTTATTTCTTTTTTTTTTCTTTTTTTTTCTTTTTCTTTCTTTCTTTTTTTTCCTTTTTCTCTTTTTCTCTTTTTTTCTCTTTCTTCTTTTTTTTCTTGGTGGGCTCATTTGGCCCCCATTTTTTATTTTTTGTCCGGAGCTCATCCCGACTTATGGGGGAATCATTGTCTCCATCATCCTTTCCTCACTGAGAGAGTGCTCTAGTAATGAAAATCATCACACTTTTATTTACTTACAACTTGATATGCAAAACTACTAAGCAATATGACTCTATATAAATGCCTATGGCAGTGTACCAGGATGTGCAATGATCTAGCATAACATGTAAACAATGATGAACGGTGGCTTTTCCACAAATACTATGTCAGCTACATGATCATGCAAAGCAATATGACAATGAGTGCACAAGTCATATGATGTAACGGTGGAAGTTGCATGGCAATTTATCTCGGAATAGCTATGGAAATGCCATGATAGGTAGGTATGGTGGCTGTTTTGAGGAAGATATAAGGAGGCTATGTGCAACAGAGCGTATCATGTCACGGGGTTTGGATGCACCGGCGAAATTTGCACCGATCCTCAAGGTGAGAATGGGCAATGCACGGTACCGAAGAGGCTAGCATATATGAAAATGTGAGTATGCGTACATCCATGTATTCACATTAGTCATAAAGAAATCACATACTTATTGCAAAGCTTTGTTAGCTCTCTCGAAGCAAAGCACTACTCTCATGCCCCTAGGGAGGAGGTTGGTAGGATTTAACCAGCGCCCGCCCCCGGCCTAAACAGCACTAGGATTTCAACGAGGAATAAGAATGCTCACACATCATCACCATGCCATAACCAATATTTAGATGAACAGCAGATTAACACCCTTTAACTATCGATATTTCTACTAACTAGCAACCATGCACTCACACCCTTTCACATTACCACATCAATATCATTAACCCACAATTTCTCTTTTATGTGTTACATGAAGGTTTTGATTATGCACTCCTTGAATACCTATTATTTTTGGACTAGTCTTATAACCCATGCAAATTACCGTCACTATATATTAGAGTCTCAAACAAATTTAAGTGAAGAACGAGAGTGCAACTATTTCTATAAAATCTATATGCCACCGTGCTCTAAAAGATCTAAGTGAAGCACTAGAACAATTGCTTAGCTCAAAAGATATAAGTGAAGCACATAGAGTATTCTAACAAATAATGGTGAGCATGTGTCTCTTTCGAGTAGGTGTGTCCAGCAAACAATAATTGTTGAAAACTAAAACAAAAGCAAACTAAAACACAAGATGCTCCAAGCAAAACTCATATCATGTGATGAATAAAAATGTAGCTCCAAGTGACATATCGATGGATTGAAACGAAAGAGGGGATGCCCTCGGGCATCCCCAAGCTTAGACGCTCACCATACTTCCTAGAATATACCTTGGGGTGCCTTGGGCATCCCCAAGCTTAGGCTCTTTTCCGCTCCTTATTCCTTCATCCTTCGTGATAGCACCCAAAACTTGAAAACTTTAGCACACAAAACTCAACAGAAAACTCGTGAGCTCAGTTAGTATGATAGGTAAATCAAAAACTTTAAGCACTGCCATAAATTTATTCATATTTTATTATTGCATAAGGTACTATTGAAAGCACATTTGCTCCCTTGGTGGTTTTGGTAATTAATAACAACATATATGTCATTGAACTAATGTTTCCACTAAGTATATTTCAGGAAAAGTTCAATGATGGGTTAGCAAAAGGATTGTGGAGAGGCCCCTAGATGCAAGGAATTGGATTGACAAAGCTTCAAGCAAGAGGAATCTACATTTTACTTTGTGAGAAATCACCTTGAGTCCATAGGAAAGCCAATACTATTAAAAGGGGGTAAGGTACTGTTGGTGAACAATATGCTCCACGTGCACAAGTGATAATCACCAAAAACACCCACAAGCTCTTCCACAAAAGTCTGTCCAAGCCTATCATGAGAATCGATGCTACCAATATTTCCCACTCGGTCCCACTGATTCCCACCTCAGACAAACCCATGTCAAACCCTAGATCTTCGGTGCAACCGATTCCGCTTCGGTGCCACCGAGTTCAGCTTGCCAACTTCCTGTTACCTCGATTCTTAAAATCGGAATTTCCGAGATTTTAGATAGGCATCACCGAGTTGTGGAATCTAACCGTTGGTCACCTTATCGGTACTGCTGAGATCTTTGTATCGGTCTCACCGAGATTCAAATGTTGCTACCTTTGGAGCAACTCGGTACCACCGAGTTTTATACTTCGGTGTCACCGAGTTGGTCACTTCAGGTGTAATGGTTGGATTTTTGGAGATGCCTATATATACCCCTCCACCACCACTCACTCGCAAGAGAAGCACTCAGAATAGATCCCCACTTATCCCATCAGATTTTCTAAGAGAGAGCCACCTACTCATGTGTTGAGATCAAGCCATTCCACTCCATCCATATGAATCTTGATCTCTAGCCTCCCCATGTTTCTTTCCACCCAATCAATCTCTTCCACCAAAGCCAAATCTGTGAGAGAGTGATTGAGTGTCGAGGAGTCTATCATCTTGAAGCACAAGAGCAAGGAGTTCATCGACATTATCGAGCCTATTACCTTTTGGAGGGTGGTGCCTCTAGATTGGTTAGGTGTCGCTTGGGAGCCTCCTACTTCATGTTGTGGAGTGAACCAAGAAGTTTGTAAGGGCAAGGAGATTGCCTACTTCGTGAAGATCTACCCGAGTTAGGCTAGTCCTCCGTGGACGTAAGCCATCATGGTATAGACAAGGTTGCTTCTTCATGGAACCCTCCGTGGGTAGAGCCCTCCGTGGACTCTCGCGACCATTACCCTCCGTGGGTTGAAGTCTCCATAAACGTGGACGTAAGATAGCACCACCTATCGGAACCACGGCAAAAATCTTTGTGTCTCTAAATTGTGTTTGATCTTCCTCCCTATCCTCTACTACATATGCTTGTCTTTACTTTCCGCTGCTATACTCTTAGACATGCATGTGTAGGGTGTACTTGAATTGCTATCATTGCTAAAATCTGCCAACACTTAAAATTGGGAAAAGGTACAATTTTTATTTGCTCAAGTAGTCTAATCACCCCCCCCTCTAGACATACTTTCGATCCTACAAGTGGTATTAGAGCTTTGGTCTCCATTGCATTGGTTTCACGACCTAGGAGAGTATGGCGTCTAGCGAGGGAAATTATCACCGTAGAGGTCCGTACTTTGATGGCACAAATTTTGCTAGTTGGAAGCACAAAATGAAAATGCATATTCTTGGTCATAACCCTGCTGTTTGGGCTGTTGTTCATGTTGGATTGCAAGGTGAATTCTTTGGTGATGGAAAGGAACTGAATCGTGAAACGACCGCGGAAGAATTGAAGATGTTGCAATACAACGCTCAAGCATGCGACATTCTCTTCAACTGCCTATGCCCCGAAGAATTCAACAAAATCAACCGCCTTGAGAATGCCAAGGAAATTTGGGATACTTTGGTTGATATGCACGAAGGTACCGAATCCGTGAGAGAATCCAAGTTGGATGTTCTTCAGAGTTAGCTTGACAAGTTCAAGATGAAGGATGGTGAAGGACTCGCAGAGCTGTACTCTAGGCTAGCTCTCATCACCAATGAGATTGCCGGCTTAGGAAGCGAAGAAATGACCGACAAATTCATCATCAAGAAGATACTTAGAGCTTTGGATGAGAGATATGACACTATGTGCACATTGATCCAAATGATGCCCAACTACAAAGATCTCAAGCCTACGGAAGTGATTGGAAGAATTGTTGCTCATGAGATGACACTCAAAGACAAGGAAGAGCTTCACAACAAGTCTAGCGGTGCTTACAAGGCCACAAGTGATGCTCCCGTCACCTCAAGTGACAACCTTGTCACCAATAAAGAGATAAGACTCATGGTCAAGAAATTCAACAAGTTCTACAAGAATAGAAGCAAAACTCAAGATATGAAGAGAAGCGTTCGTCAAGTCGTGACCGAAATTGCTACAATTATGGGAAGCCCGGACACTACTCCAATGAGTGCACGACTCCCTACAAACGAAGAGAAGAGTCACGTAGAAGACGAAGCTCAAGAGATTAATCACCTCGAAGAGAGAGGAGGAGTAGAGATGACCGTTATGAATGAAGACCCTCAAGGAGAAGTAGGGACTCGGAGAAGAATGACAAGTACACCAAGAGCTACTCAAGAAGAAGACATCAAGCTATTGTTGGCGAATGGGCTTCCGGCTCCGAATCCGACAACCACTCCGAGAGAAGCTATCATTCCAACTCCGACTATAGTCAAGATGAAGGTGTTCCTGGACTTGCACTAGTGACTACCGACTCCTATGACATATTTGATTCACCAAATGAAGGGAGTGGAAGTTGCTTCATGGCTAAAGGCCCCAAGGTATCACACCCCGAGTATCTTGATTTCAATAGTGATGAGGATGATTTACTTGGAGATGATGACTTGCTCTTTGATAAAACTAGTGATGTTAGTCAAAATGGACTTGATAATATTCATGCTAGTCAAGATAAGTCGTGTGATGATGATAAGATGGAAATAGAGCGACTAACTAAATAATTAAACACTCTTAAGTTAGCCCACGAATCTACTCTAGAAGATCATAGAGAGCTTGTAAAGACTCATGAGAAGCTACGCTTCGAGAAGCTCACCTTGGAGCAAGAACATGAGTTTCTTAAAGCTATAAATGACGATCACCAAAAGAAGACTTCATCTTATCTAGCCAAATGATTACTCTTGTCTACATTCATTCCACAAGTTAAGGCTAAGCAAACTAATAACAAAGGCAAGAAAGGTTCTTCAACTAGTAGCAATAAAAATGATAAACCCAATGATATTGCTTCTAGTAGTTCTATTGATCCCACTAACACTTCTCTTAGCCAAGTTACACTTGAGCAAGAAAATGAACTTTTGAAAGGGATTATAGAGAAAGGTATCTACAAGAGTCTTGCCGAGTGTAAGCAATTTGAGGAAATTGTACGCAAGCACGGAGGATACCGGAAGAACCATGGCATTGGCAGGGAACGGACACGACTCCAGCAACTCGTCGGCAGGCTCCTCCTCCACTTGCTCTTACTGAGCGCGCTCAATTCTGCTAGAAGTGGTACAAAGCCCCTCCGTAGTACTAGTATTTAGGGGCTATTTTGTTCAGCTCATCTAACTATAGATATGGTTGAACTGTACCACGTACTTTAAATTAGCTAGTATATATAGTTGAACTAGCTATTTCAGTACGTGGTTGGCAACAATTGGGGAAAAGTTTGTTCGATTCAGCTGTCGAGTTGAACTACTTTGTACAAAGACCAATGGTTAATCTATGAATGAAATCCATGTTTGCTGAATTTCATTTGCAAAAGTGCACCGTAATAGTGATTTTGTTCCTGCGAAATTCGACAAATGCCAGTGCTACAATGTTGACAAATGCCAATGTTACTAGATCGACAGATGCCAATGCTTCCGATTTGACACATGGCAATTTACCCAATATGATAGATGCAAATCTTCCTGGATTGTCTGTATTAGGAACACGGGTCATATGAGAGAAACGTTTGCGATTACGCATTGCACCAATCCTGTGCGCCAATATTTTCACTTGGCTTACGGGCGAAGGAAAGATAGCTATCGATCTATATACGGGTATTCAACCTGAACCGTTTGTGATGAGTGTTTATTAAGAGAAAACGATGATGGTTTTTGTTTTCTATGTGAATTCAGAGATAAATACTTAGTTCATCAAACGATAGATTTCATTCAGTCAAGCTTTGACTTTACATTCATACAATCGAGATACAATATAAAGAAAACTAGTTGCGGTGGCGGCGGCGGCTGTGGCGGCCTGCGGCGGTGTTCTCGTGCTCCGGGGCGAAGTTGTACAGTTCTTCAAACGAGACCAGAATGTTATGGACTTCACAATCAAAGAGCCGGTCGTCACGCGATCGACGGGCGCGGGGCGAGGGGGCGGCGACTAGCGGCGCTGCGAGGAAGCTGTCAACGGCGGCGTCCCAATCCGACATAGGCTCTTTTGTGTAGTACTAAAATTTGCAAGTGTTGTTAAATTAAGCAATGACGTCGATGACCAATGTAACAAGGGAAATTCGGACCAAAATTTACCGACGTATCCCCATTTTCTCTTCCAAATAAAAATGAAGTGCAAGTACCGTGTGCAATGTAGTATCCGATATCTTACGCAGGAAGCTTGGAGACCAAAATGTCCACATTCAGTCTCAACACACACGGGATCAACTATAGGATTCGTTTGTGTTATTGAATATCTCACACAATTATGGTAAAGGGATTGTGTCCGATGTGACTATGCGCGCTACTTTTTCGCCGCACCGAACGAAATTTTGGGCTGCCGCACAAATATCTACCTCTCCCGTCCCTCATACCAACCAAAAGCCACACCCCTTGCTTCCCCCTTCCTTTCCTAAGTTCAAACCTGCACAGCTTGCTTGTAGCGCCGCCTCCTCGCCGGCGACGCTCCTTCCTGCTGCTCGCCCTCCTCCATCTAGTTGGGTAATCAGCACCTTCCCCACACCCCTCCCCCTCCACCCCCTCCTCCTCCATTCCACATGCCCCGACCGCCGATGCGAAACATTCCACCAAAATCATCGGCCCACCCCCCACATAATCGCCGCCGAAAGACATGGTGCACCCAGTATAGCCACGATCTCAAGGAGCACCTAGCAGCAGAGAAGCAAATCACGACCGCACACACGGATGAGGCTGCGACGGCTGCCATGCGTGCCGACCCCCAGATCTTGGAGCAGCACATCGCCGTCGAGGCCACCGTCGACGCCTCGCGCGCGAACGTCGCCACGCGGTTGCTGCTTTGAACAACAACTCGGTGTGTTTTCTCGAGAGATCTGCTATTGCCTTTGACGACGACTACGAGTTGTTTTCTCAGCGTGCCCGTGCTTTCCTCAACTCCAGAGCCGGCAGGTTGGTGCCCGGGCAGGCTGAGGCCACTCACCACTACGAGGAGGGCACCCATGATGTGGAGGCCTCGCCCTCTTCCAAGCCCATCGTTATCGATATCTCCGACAATGAGGAATAGCTTCTTTTTTAGCTTAATTACTAATGACCCGTGTTCAGGTAGCTACGCCTGTTAAGCATGTTTGCTTTACCTGTTGCATGTGCTGCTCCTGCCTTTCCTTCTGAAATTCTAGTGAAATATTCAAGTAATGCTACTATGCAATCTGACCTTCTAGTATGTTCTATTGTCCAATGTGATGCTCAGTTAACTGTTTGGTTCGTTTGTGTTGGTGATCATCTGCAATGTGATGTTCGATTATTGTTGGTAAAATTTGTATTGTTATGCATGTGAAACATACAATTGCTATATTTCATAGTTCTTAGCACGCTTGGCGTTTCCATGTGGCTTGAATTAATATGTTGGATCTGCAATGCGTTTATTTTTCATTAACATATTTTACTAATAGCACGCCAAATCTCACATAAAACCTGATCAATATCTATCTTAAATGCGTTACAGGGGGAACAATGGGAGACACTGAAATTTACCATCGAGGTTCGCACTTTCATGATACTTTGGCTAATAGTACATTATTGTGCAATTGCAAGAACCATTCTAATATTTAGGTTTCTAATAATAATTTGGTCTTGCACATGTAGGTCCTGCTGTAAGAGGTTTAGACCCACTATTCGACCCATTTTGCATGTGGGGAAATGATGTGTTCATGAATATCTGTCAAATCAAGAAACTCAGAAAGATTGTTAAGATAAAGAAACTTGCGACGAAAAACAACAAGCTGTTTGTCTGCACAATGAAGAAGACGTCAGTGAACTATAGGATGGTACTATCACTCTTACCTTGTCGTTTTCCCTTTGTGACATTACAATTTTTCAAAACGAAATTTATGCATATCTTTGTTTGCAGTCCTTTCCAAAGCAGTTCATCGATGAGTACATCTCAAACCACCTGTATGGCCAAGAGGCGAGGAAGATATTCATACAGCACCCACGGTATAATCTTGAAGTCTTCCTCAAGAGGATGAAGGATGGGCGAGCAACCATCCACAGGCACTGGCATAAAGTTGCAAGGACCTTCGACATCAGCGAAGGCTCAATATTTGCCTTCCGCTTCCACAGTTTTCTAGAAGAGATTCATCTGTCTATTTACCGTATATGATGCTATTTTTGAAAGGTTTTAGATGTTGCATGTGAAACTCGGTCCCGTCGTGTAATTGGGTAGCTAGGTAGTATATGCCTATATGATGTTGTACTCTGATGTATTCCAATTATGAAATCCTGGTTGCCGTAATACGAAATGAAATATACTATGTGCTTGATATGAAGTGTCAATTTGTTAAATAGCTGGATTATAAATAATAGAGCAATTAGCCTAATTATTGTGGTTTCATATTGCAGACGGTTTGTCATAGAACACCGTGGGCGATTACCTCACCAAACCCACACGGTTCCTGGAAATTTGGCGTATTGGATCAGTGAAAAATCAAAAACGATTTCTGGCCGTAAACTGTGTGCATTAGAAGACAGATTCGCAAACATTTTCACGTAAAATATGTGTGTGATGGACAACCCTATGCCAAATAGTTTCTTCTAGGAACCATGCATGATGGCCACCCCTAACACAGACGATGTTATGCAGAAAATTGTGTGTGATGTAGAATGCGAACGGAAACGTACGTTTGGGATGCTAAGCACATCTCACACGACTTCCCAAAAATATATGTTTATGATGGCCCCTCCAATCGCACACGACATATTTTTGCTCATCGTGTGTGACCGGGCGCAGCCATCGCCGATGGGTTTTTCGTGTCGTGTGGGATAGCCCCCCCTATCGCCCACACATGCAAGGCGACGGTTTGAGACTACGTCACGGAAAGGGGTTAAAAACCGTTTTTATAGCAGGCGCATGCACTAGTGATGATAAAAACATAATTTTTTATTTCACATGCTACCCAACATGTAATCTATTGCAGGTTTGATCATTGAGAAATGATTAATTAATAAACATCAAGAGAGTAATATTTATAAACATAAGAAACATAATCATCAAGTTTCAAAGTATACGATCCGAAAAGAATGTTCACCCCCTATTCATTTTATCATATAAGAATAGCATGGCTCTGTCTTAACCACATAAATACAAATGTCCAGCACCACAGTGTCAAGTCAGGCAATTGGATCATACTTTTTAACACGCTTCAGCTTTTTATTACTCACGCAATATATGAGCGTGAACCATGGATATAGCATAAAGCTGGAATGGAATATGGTGGTAGGTTTGAAAGGGGTAAAAGTGGAGAAGAAAGTCTCGCATCAACTAGGCGTATTAATGGGCTATGGAGATGCCCATCAATATATATCAATGCGAGGAGTAGGTATTGCCATGCAACAGATGCACTAGAGCTATAAGTGTATGAAACCTCAAGTGAAGCTAAGTGAGTGTGCATCCAACTTGCTTGCTCATGAAGACCTCGGGCATTTGAGGAAGCCCTTCATCGAAATATACAAGCCAAGTTCTATAATGACTAAACAAGAGACTCTATATGAACAACATGGTGTCACTTTGAGGCACAAGTGTGGAATAAGAGGTAGTAGCACTGTCCCTTCTCTCTATTCTCTCATTTTTTATTTTTTATTTTTTTATTTTTATTGGTTGGTTTCTCTTTTTTTATCTTTTTTCTTTTTTTCCTTTTCTTTTATTTTTCGTCCGGAGTCCCATCCCGACTTGTGGGGGAATCATTGTCTCCATCATTCTTTCCTTAGTGAGACAGTGCCCTAATAATGATGATCATCACACTTTTATTTACTTACAAATCAAAATGAAAAACTTTATGACTATATGAATGCCTCTGGCAGTGTACCAGCATGTGCAATGATCAAGCGTAACTTGTATAAAAAATGATGAACGGCGGCTTTGCCACAAATACTATGTCAGCTTATATGATCATGCAAAGCAATTATGACAATGAAAGTACAAGTCGTATGATGTGACGTTGGAAGTTGCATGGCAATATATCTTGGAATGGCTATGGAAATGCCATGATAGGTAGGTATGGTGGTTGTTCTGAGGAAGATAAAATGAGGCTTATGTGCAACAGAGCGCATCATGTCAGAGGGTTTGGATAAACCGGCGAAAGTTGCACCGATCCTCGAGGTGAGAATGGGCAGTGCATGGTACCGAAGAGGCTAGCAAATATATGGAGGTGAGAGTGTGTATATCCACGGATTCACATTAGTCATAAAGAACTCACATACTTATTGCAAGATTTTTTTAGCTTTCTCGAAGCAAAGCACTACTAGCATGCCCCTAGGGAGGAGGTTGGAAGGAGTTAACCATCGCGCGCCTCCGACCTAAACAGCACTAGGCTTTCAACGAGGAATAAGTATGCTCACACATCATCACCATGCTATAAAAATATTTGGATGAACAATGAGTTAACAACCTCTAATTCACGATACTCTTATTAATGAGAGATCATGCACTCATGCCCTTTCACATTACCACATCAATATCATTAACCATGATATCTCTTGTATGTGCTACATGTGGTTTTGATTATGCACTCATTGAATACCTATTATTTTTGAACTAGTCTTATAACCCATGCAAATTACCGTCACTATTTATTAACTCTCAAACAAATATCACTGAAGAACGAGAGTGCAATTATTTCTATAAAATCTATATGCCACCGTGCTCTAAAAGATATAAGTGAAGTACTAGAGCAACTGCTGAGCTCAAAAGATATAATTGAAGCACAAAGAGTATTCTAATAAATCATGGTGATAGTTTCTCTCTCTCAAGTGGGTGTGTGCAGCAAACAATGATTGTGGAAACACAAAAACAAACAGCAAACTAAAGCAAACAACGCTCCAAGCAAAACACACATCATGTGATGAATAAAAATATAGCTCCAAGTGACATACCGATGGATTCAGACGAAAGAGGGGATACCTTCCGGGTCATCCCCAAGCTTAGACGCTTGAGTCTTTCTAGAATATTACCTTGGGGTGCCTTGGGCATCCCCAAGCTTAGGTTCTTGCCACTCCTTATTCCTTCGTCCATCACGATAACACCCAAAACTTGAAAAATTCAGCACAAAAAACTCAACAGAAACCTTCACGAGATCCGTTAGTATAGTAAACATGTCAAATACTTTAGGTACTATTATAAATTGATTCTTATTTTATTATTGCATAAAGTACTATATTATAACTTCTCCATGACTTATACCCCCGTGATAGCATCAACAAAACAAGGAAAAATAGAATCTATCTAAAACAGAACAGACTTTAAGATATGTAAAGAAACCATACTTCTGTATCTCCAAAAATTCTGAACAATTAGGATAATCTGAATAATTTGTATAGAAATACTGTGTTAAAAATTCAGATCAAAAAGACGTTCTAGTAAATCAAAGAAATTCTGCACTGAACGCTAAAGTTTCTATTTTTGCACCTATCAGTTTTACTTGTTTTGTAAGTCATCCCAAAGGCTTTACTTGGCACAAACACTAATTTAAACATAAAAACACAACATTACAGAGGCAATAATCATGTTATCACACACAAAGAGAAAGTAAAAAGCTAAAAAAAGATAACTATTGGGTTGCCTCCCAACTAGCGCTATTGTTTTACGCCCCTAGCTAGGCATAATGCATAGTTTCAAGTGTTGTCATAATCATAAGAATGATTCATCATGCTATATTCATATTCCCTTCTCTCGGCAGCAAATTTTTTAATGGGCATGCAAAAATAGTTGAAGGGACTAAACTTCCCAACACAAGGATCCATGAGATCTATCTCCGGAGGAGAAGGAGGCTCCTCCTTAGAATTTTCATAAGTTATAGTAAATTATTCATTGTATTGTTTCCAATAAAGATATTTCCTCAATTTTATCTCAAGATCAGAGTCCAATTCAATATTTTTAACAATAATTTGGTCATTGAATTTGTAATTTTTATCAATCAAGTCATTAGGTGGAACCTTTTTCCTAAGGTTTTCATTATAAGCAACATAGTCCGTTGATCTTAATCTCCTTATTTCTTCCAACTCATAAAGGATTTCCTCTATTGACGGGCACTCACCATTGATTCTATAATGAGCAAATATTTCTCTTCCGTGCTGCATAATGTGATTAAATTCATGAATGAGAAATATTGTAGCCAACCGTTTAGTAGGAGCATGTTGAATATTAGAGAACTCTAGAAACAACCATTGTATGAAGGGATGCATATGAATGAATTGTCTTTCCAATTCAACTATGAGAAAAGATATAGCATCTACCTAACTAGTGGTTCTAGAAAGAATAAACCCTCTTATCAAAGGTAGAGAGCCCAAACAAGTGAAAAAGTCTTGGATCACACTTTTTCCAATGATAATACCACTACCAATACAGAATTTTTTCGTTTGCATAATAGGTTCTACTTTAGAAGGATCATCGTCTGCAAGGTTATCAAGTTTTTCCTTAGCAACTTCATCAAAATTTCTTTTAGCATTATCATTGAGAGGTGAAGTTGAATATTCTAATGCTTCCGCACTAGAGGTGGAGGTATTACTAGTTTCAAACTCAGACATGATAGCAACTTTCAAGCAAGCGAGACAAGTAAATAAGTAAACTAGCAAAGATAAATATATTTTATTTTTTATTTTATGAAGAAAAATAAATATAACAGCAAATAAAAAGAAGAACAAGTGAATGATAAATTGTGTGAGGTTACTTGATATTTGGTTGATGATACTCCCCGGCAACGGCGCCAGAAATCCTTCCTGATACTTGTGATATGCGTTTGGTTTTCCATGAAGAGGAAAGGGTGATGCAGCACAATACGGATAAGTATTTCCCTCAGTAGAGAACCAAGGTTTATCGAACCAATAGGAGTAACGGTCAACCACCGTATTCAGCGACTGCACACAAAAGAGCAAACACTTGCACCCAATGCGGCAAGAGGGTTGTCAATCCCCTTGGTCTCGTTATTTGCAAGCAAATGAAGTGTGTAGATGATAGTAGATAATTGTAAATTTCAAAATATAATAAATTGCAGCAAGGTATTGAAAGCTTTTGTAAATTTATAAGTGAATAGACCCGGGGGGCATAGTTTTTCCTGGTGGCATCTCTCATGTAGTAGGCATACGATGGGTAAACAAATTACTGTTGGGCAATGTATTGAAAAGCGCATAGTTATGCAATCATTATTCATGGCAATGATCATGTATATTGAGGCATCACGTTCATAAGAAAGTAGTCCGACTCCTGCCTGCATCTATTACTATTACTCCACCCATCGACCGCTATCCAGCATGCATCTAGAGTATTAAGTAAAGCATAGTAATGCTTGGAGAACGATGACATGATGTAGACAAACAGAATTCAATTAATATGAACTAACCCCATCATTTTATCCTTAGTGGAAACAATACAAACATGAGTCTTATCCCTTTCTATCGCTGGGATATAGAGCACCGCCAGATTGAACCCACTACAACACACCCCTCTCACTGAAGAAATATCAATCCCCCCTCCGGCAGGCCATCGTAATAGGGCTCCAGATGGGCACACGGCAGAACAGAGACTTGCGGCGGCAGAAAAAGTGTTTCAGGAGGCTCCCTAGGGTTTTTGGAATATATCTGAATTTATAGGCCAGAGAGGGGTATCGGGGGATGCCCGAGGGAGGCACGAGGCAACAGGGCGCGACCCACCCCCAGGGGCGCGCCCTGTTGGCTTATGCCTCCCTCGTGGTGCCCTCGGCCTCCTTCCGAAGCTTACAGGTCTTCTTTTGTTCATGAAAAAGTCATATTAAAGTTTCGTGGCAATTGGACTTCGTTTGGTACTGTAAACCTGAAAAGCTAAAAACATGCAGAAAACAACAACTGGCAGTGGGCACCGGGTTAGGTTAGTGCTCAAAAATAATATTAATAGGTAAATAAACACCCAGAAAGTACCGTAGAATGATAATATAATAGCATGGAACAATAAAAAATTATAGGTACGTTGGAGACGTATCAATCACCAGTGGATGACAGTATTCAGTCTTTCCTGTAGTTTCCTTTGGGACTGATGTAGACTCACCTGTGTAACAGATACATTCCTCCCGTGCCTGCATGCCGCCTGCGATGTCACTAATCCTTATACTAAACTCTAACTATGACCCCTTTTGTAAGACATGATTACTACTAAGTATTCCATCGCATTCCCCATACTTTTGTTGTTCTTACTTGCCTGCCATTACAATTGTTATCCTTTCCATGTTATTCTATTCATAATGGCTAGGAGAGGCAATCAAGCCCGTGGTCGTGGTCGTGGTGATGACACTACACCACCTCCACCATTTGTTGCCACCATGATGGCTCAGTTTTAGCTAAACTGCCATCACGCGATGGACGGGCGCGGGGCCAGGGGGTGGCGACTAGCGGCGCTGCGAGGAAGCTGTCAACAACGGCGTCCCAATCCGATATAGGCTCTTTTGTGTAGTACTCAAATTTGCAAGTGTTGTTAAATTAAGCAATGACGTCGATGACCAATGTAACGAGGGAAATTCGGACCAAAATTTACCGACGTATCCCCATTTTCTCTTCCAAATAAAAATGAAGTGCAAGTACCGTGTGCAATGTAGTATCCGATATCTTACGCAGGAAGCTTGGAGACCAAAATGTCCACGTTCAGTCTCAACACACATGGGATCAACTATAGGATTCGTTTGTGTTGTTGAATATCTCACACAATTATGGTAAAGGGATTGTGTCCGATGTGACTGTGCGCGCTACTTTTTCGCCGCACCGAACGAAATTTTGGGCTGCCGCACAAATATCTACCTCTCCCGTCCCTCATACCAACCAAAAGCCACACCCCTTGATTCCCCCTTCCTTTCCTAAGTTCAAACCTTCACAGCTTGCTTGTAGCGCCGCCTCCTCGCCGGCGACGCTCCTTCCTGCTGCTCGCCCTCCTCCATCTAGTTGGGTAATCCACACCTTCCCCACACCCCTCCCCCTCCACCCCTCCTCCTCCATTCCACATGCCCCGACCGCCGACGCGAAACATTCCACCAAAATCATCGGCCCACCCCCCACATAATCGCCGCCAAAAGACATGGTGCACCCAGTATAGCCACGATCTCAAGGAGCACCTAGCAGCGGAGAAGCAAATCACGACCGCACACACGGATGAGGCTGCGACGGCTGCCATGCGTGCCGACCCCCAGATCTTGGAGCAGCACATCACCGTCGAGGCCACCGTCGACGCCTCGCGCGCGGACGCTGCCACGCGGTTGTCTGCTTTGAACAACAACTCGGTGTGTTTTCTCGAGAGATCCGCTTTTGCCTTTGACGACGACTACGAGTTGTTTTCTCAGCGTGCCCGTGCTTTCCTCAACTCCAGAGCCGGCAGGTTGGTGCCCGGGCAGGCTGAGGCCACTCACCACTACGAGGAGGCCACCCATGATGTGGAGGCCTCGCCCTCTTCCAAGCCCATCGTTATTGATATCTCCAACAATGAGGAATAGCTTCTTTTTTAGCTTAATTACTAATGACCCGTGTTCAGGTAGCTACGCCTGTTAAGCATGTTTGCTTTACCTGTTGCATGTGCTGCTCCTGCCTTTCCTTCAGAAATTCTAGTGAAATATTCAAGTAATGCTACTATGCAATCTGACCTTCTAGTATGTTCTATTATCCAATGTGATGCTCAGTTAACTGTTTGGTTCATATGTGTTGGTGATCATCTGCAATGTGATGTTCGATTATTGTTGGTACAATTTTGTATTGTTATGCATGTGAAACATACAATTGCTATATTTCATAGTTCTTAGCACGCTTGGCGTTTCCATGTGGCTTGAATTAATATGTTGGATCTGCAATGCGTTTATTTTTCATTAACATATTTTACTAATAGGACGCCAAATCTCACATAAAACCTGATCAATAGCTATCTTAAATGCGTTACAGGGGGAACAATGGGAGACACTGAAGTTTACCATCGAGGTTCGCACTTTCATGATACTTTGGCTAATAGTACATTATTGTGCAATTGCAGGAACCATTCTAATATTTAGGTTTCTAATAATAATTTGGTCTTGCACATGTAGGTCCTGCTGTAAGAGGTTTAGACCCACTATTCGACCCATTTTGCATGTGGGGAAATGATGTGTTCATGAATATCTGTCAAATCAAGAAACTCAGAAAGATTGTTAAGATAAAGAAACTTGCGACGAAAAACAACAAGCTGTTTGTCTGCACAATGAAGAAGACATCATTGAACTATAGGATGGTACTATCACTTTTACCTTGTCTTTTTCCCTTTGTGACATTACAATTTTTCAAAACGAAATTTATGCATATCTTTGTTTGTAGTCCTTTCCAAAGCAGTTCATCGACGAGTACGTCTTAAACCACCTGTATGGCCAAGAGGCGAGGAAGATATTCATACAGCACCCACGGTATTATCTTGAAGTCTTCCTCAAGAGGATGAAGGATGGGCGAGCAACCATCCACAGGCACTGGCATAAAGTTGCAAGGACCTTCGACATCAGCGAAGGCTCAATATTTGCCTTCCGCTTCACAGTTTTCTAGACGAGATTCATCTGTCTATTTACAGTATATGATGCTATTTTCCAAAGGTTTTAGATGTTGCATGTGAAACTCGGTCCCGTCGTGTAATTGGGTAGCTGGGTAGTATATGCCTATATGATGTTGTACTCTGATGTATTCCAATTATGAAATCCTGGTTGCCGTAATACGAAATGAAATATACTATGTGCTTGATATGAAGTGTCAATTTGTTAAATAGCTAGATTATAAATAATAGAGCAATTAGCCTGATTATTGTGGTTTCATATTGCAGATGGTTTGTCATAGAACACCGTGGGCGATTACCTCACCAAACCCACACGGTTCCTGGAAATTTGGCGTGTTGGATCAGTGAAAAATCACAAACGACTTCTGGCCGTAAACTGTGTGCATTAGAAGACAGATTCGCAAACATTTTCACGTAAAACATGTGTGTGATGGACAGCCCTATGCCAAATAGTTTCTTCTAGGAACCATGCATGATGGCCACCCCTAACACAGACGATGTTATGCAGAAAATTGTGTGTGATGTAGAATGCGAACGGAAACGTACGTTTGGGATGCTAAGCACATCTCACACGACTTCCCAAAAATATATGTTTATGATGGCCCCTCCAATCGCACACGACATATTTTTGCTCATCGTGTGTGACCGGGCGCAGCCATCGCCAACGGGTTTTTCGTGTCGTGTGGGATAGCCCCCCCTATCGCCCACACATGCAAGGCGACGGTTTGAGACTACGTCACGGAAAGGGGTTAAAAACCGTTTTTATAGCAGACGCATGCACTAGTGATGATAAAAACAGAAATTTTTATTTCACATGCTACCCAACATGTAATCTATTGCAGGTTTGATCATTGAGAAATGATTAATTAATAAATATCAAGAGAGTAATATTTATAAACATAAGAAACATAATCATCAAGTTTCAAAGTATACGATCCGAAAAGAATGTTCACCCCCTATTCATTTTATCATATAAGAATAGCATGGCTCTGTCTTAACCACATAAATACAAATGTCAAGCACCACAGTGTCAAGTCAGGCAATTGGATCATACTTTTTAACACGCTTCAGCTTTTTATTACTCACGCAATATATGAGCGTGAACCATGGATATAGCATAAAGGTGGAATGGAATATGGTGGTAGGTTTGAAAGGGGTAAAAGTGGAGAAGAAAGTCTCGCATCAACTAGGCGTATCAATGGGCTGTGGAGATGCCCATCAATATATATCAATGCGAGGAGTAGGTATTGCCATGAACAGATGCACTAGAGCTATAAGTGTATGAAACCTCAATTGAAGCTAAGTGAGTGTGCATCCAACTTGCTTGCTCATGAAGACCTCGGGCATTTGAGGAAGCCCTTCATCGAAATATACAAGCCAAGTTCTATAATGACTAAACAAGAGACTCTATATGAACAACATGGTGTCACTTTGAGGCACAAGTGTGGAATAAGAGGTAGTAGCACTGTCCCTTCTCTCTATTCTCTCATTTTTTATTTTTTATTTTTTTATTTTTATTGATTGGTTTCTCTTTTTTTTTTTCCTTTTCTTTTTTTTTTCGTCCGGAGTCCCATCCCAACTTGTGGGGGAATCATTGTCTCCATCATTCTTTCCTTAGTGAGACAGTGCCCTAATAATGATGATCATCACACTTTTATTTACTTACAAATCAAAATGAAAAACTTTATGACTATATGAATGCCTCTGGCAGTGTACCAGCATGTGCAATGATCAAGCGTAACTTGTATAAAAAATGATGAACGGCGGCTTTGCCACAAATTTCTTCGTTTGCATAATAGGTTCTACTTTAGAAGGATCATCGTCCGCAAGGTTATCAAGTTATTCCTTAGCAACTTCATCAAAATTTCTTTTAGCATTATCATTGAGAGGTGAAGTTGAATATTCTAATGCTTCCGCACTAGAGGTGGAGGTATTACTAGTTTCAAATTCAGACATGATAGCAACTTTCAAGCAAGCGAGACAAGTAAATAAGTAAACTAGCAAAGATAAATATATTTTATTTTTTATTTTATGAAGAAAAAGAAATATAAAAGTAAATAAAAAGAAGAACAAGTGAATAATAAATTGTGTGAGGTTACTTGATATTTGGTTGATGATACTCCCCGGCAACGGCGCCAGAAATCCTTCCTGATACTTGTGATATGCGTTTGGTTTTCCGTGAAGAGGAAAGGGTGATGCAGCACAATACGGATAAGTATTTCCCTCAGTAGAGAACCAAGGTTTATCGAACCAATAGGAGTAACGGTCAACCACCGTATTCAGCGACTGCACACAAAAGAGCAAACACTTGCACCCAACGCGGCAAGAGGGTTGTCAATCCCCTTGGTCTCGTTATTTGCAAGCAAATGAAGTGTGTAGATGATAGTAGATAATTGTAAAGTTCAAAATATAATAAATGGCAGCAAGGTATTGAAAGCTTTTGTAAATTTATAAGTGAATAGACCCGGGGGCATAGTTTTCCCTGGTGGCATCTCTCATGTAGTAGGCATACGATGGGTAAACAAATTACTGTTGGGCAATGTATTGAAAAGCGCATAGTTATGCAATCATTATTCATGGCAATGATCATGTATATAGAGGCATCACGTTCATAAGAAAGTAGTCCGACTCCTGCCTGCATCTGTTACTATTACTCCACCCATCGACCGCTATCCACCATGCATCTAGAGTATTAAGTAAAGCATAGTAATGCTTGGAGAACGATGACATGATGTAGACAAACAGAATTCAATTAATATGAACTAACCCCATCATTTTATCCTTAGTGGAAACAATACAAACATGTGTCTTATCCCTTTCTATCGCTGGGATATAGAGCACCGCCAGATTGAACCCACTACAACACACCCCTCTCACTGAAGAAATATCGATCCCCCCTCCGGCAGGGCATCGTAATAGGGCTCCAGATGGGCACACGGCGGAACAGAGACTTGTGGCGGCGGAAAAAGTGTTTCAGGAGGCTCCCTAGGGTTTTTGGAATATATCTGAATTTATAGGCCAGAGAGGCGTATCGGGGGATGCCCGAGGGAGGCACGAGGCAACATGGCGCAACCCACCTCCAGGGGCGCACCCTGTTGGCTTATGCCTCCCTCGTGGTGCCCTCGGCCTCCTTCTGAAGCTTACAGGTCTTCTTTTGTTCACGAAAAAATCATATTAAAGTTTCGTGGCAATTGGACTTCGTTTGGTACTGTAAACCTGAAAAGCTAAAAACATGCAGAAAACAACAACTGGCAGTGGGCACCGGGTTAGGTTAGTGCTCAAAAATAATATTAATAGGTAAATAAACACCCAGAAATTACCGTAGAATGATAATATAATAGCATGGAACAATAAAAAATTATAGGTACGTTGGAGACGTATCAATCACCAGTGGATGACAGGATTCAGTCTTTCCTGTAGTTTCCTTTGGGACTGATGTAGACTCACCTGTGTAACAGATACATTCCTCCCGTGCCTGCATGCCGCCTGCGATGTCACTAATCCTTATACTAAACTCTAACTATGACCCGTTTTGTAAGACATGATTACTACTAAGTATTCCATCGCATTCCCCATACTTTTGTTGTTCTTACTTGCCTGCCATTACAATTGTTATCCTTTCCATGTTATTCTATTCATAATGGCTAGGAGAGGCAATAAAGCCCATGGTCGTGGTCGTGGTGATGACACTACACCACCTCCACCATTTGTTGCCACCATGATGGCTCAGTTTAAGCTAAACTGTCAGCTCATTGCTGGGATCATGGACCAGTTCCCGAACCGCATCAATCAGCATCATCCTAGTCCGGTCACACTACAGGACTTTGTGCGTCTCAACCAGCTATCTACCGCAGCTCAACAAATCCACTTCATGCTAATGACTAGCTTTGTGACATCACGTTTGAGTTGGAGTCTGTCGGTGTTGCCCCTGCCAACTACGTCACCTTTGTGATGAACCATCTGAAGGGTCCAGCTACACAATGGTGGGATAGCCACATGTGTATGCTACCTGTAAGTATTGTCATCACCTAGACTGAATTCCAGACTGCCTTTCATGCACGGCACATTCCCTAGGGGCAGATGGAAATGAAGAAGAAGGAATTCCGCAACCTCGTTAAGGGAAGGTTGACAGTTGAGGCATATAAGCAAGATTTCTTCAACTTGGGTCGTTATGCTAAAGATAATGTCTCATTTGATACACCCAAAGAGTAGAAGTTCCGTGATGGATTGAGCCCGGACCTGAAGCTTGCACTCTGTGTCTATGAGTTTGAAGACTTCGCCACTCTTGTCAACAAGGCCATTCAGGCTGAGACCAGTGTATTGAGCATGAGGAGACCATCAAGCGCACTCGCGACGTTGGCTCATCTTCGGGCCCGTCTGCTTAGAAATGCCGAGTGGGGATTCCCCACAATGCCTACACACAAGCTACCCTAGTGCCAAGTCCTTCTTATGTTGCACCTCAACTGCCCCCACCATCGCCAAGAGAGCCCAGAGCTCAAGGTGGACATCACAATACTATATCTCCTCATCCCAGTGATGGCTTGTGCTTCAAATGTGGACAACCAGGTAACCATGCCAGAGACTGCAGTCTGAACCAGCACCGACTTGCACTTCCTTCCATCGGTTGTGGAATTGCTCGTGGCAACAACTATAATACCAGGACAACTGCATTCAATTGGGGCCATGCCAACCATGTTGACGTTCAAGAGCCTCAAGAGAGATCGAACATTGTGATGGGTACCCTTCCTGTTACTTCAGTACCAACTTCTATTCTTTTTGATTCCGGAGCATCGCATTCATTCATCTCCAAAAAATTTGCATTCATGCATGCATATCTATGAAAATATGCATTCCATGTTATTGTTAGTACCTCGAGATCCCATTGTCATGCTACGATGATAAGCCATAATCTCCCCGTTGGAATTGAAGGACTACAATTCCTTGCCTCTCTCATCGTCCTCAAGTCTTCCAACCTAGATGTCATCCTTGGTATGGATTGGCTGAAAGCTCATTGCACTTTGATCTACTGTGCCGCTAAGACAGTCCAAATCTTACAACCCTCCGACCAGATAGTGAGCTACTCAGCTCGAAAGATTCAAAATGTCGAAGCCCAGATATATGCGATGAAAGCTTTGAATGCATCACCGCTACTTAACATCGAGAACATTTCGGTCGTCCACGACTTCCAAGATGTATTTCCAGAAGAACTTCTAGCAATAACCCCTACTCAAGGTGTCGAGTTCGTCATTGACTTGAAACCAGGCACCACTCCTATCGCCAAGTTCCCCTACAAAATGCCGCCACATGAACTTCTCGAGCTTAAGCCGGAAATCAAAGAATCACTTCACAAAGGATTCATTCATTCTAGATCTTCTGCCTGGGGTTCCCCTTCTCTCTTTGTTAAGAAGAAGGATGGAACTAATCGCTTGGTTGTTGATTATCGTCCTGTTAATCAGGCGACGATTTAGAACAAGTAGCCCATCCCTAGGATCAATGACTTGTAGGACCAACATGATGGATCATCCATCTTCTCTAAACTTGATTTGAAGTTAGGATACCATCGATCAGATCAGGGTCCATGAAGAGGACATTCCAAAAACTTCCTTCGTTACTCGCTATGGTTCATACGGGTACACCATCATGCATTTTGGGTTAACCAATGCTCCAACCACATTCTCTCGATTGATTAATTACATCTTCATGGAATACCTCAACAACTTCGTCATGTTTTATCTTGATGATATTCTAGTCTATTCTAAGAATGAAGAAGAACATGGCGAACATCTTCGTCTTGTACTGAGAAGCTTCATGAAAATAACTTTATGCCAAATACTCGAAGTGCGAGTTATGGTTACATGAAGTTACTTATATTGTCCATGTGATTTCTGCATAAGGCATTATTGCTAATCCAGAAAGAGTTCAGGCTATTCTTGACTGGACTCCTCCTCAAAATGTCAACCAAGTTAGGAGTTTTCTCGGACTCGCCAGCTATTGCCATTGTTTTGTCGAGAACTTCTCAGAGATTGCAAAACCCTTGACTGATCTGCTCCACAAAGGCAAGAAGTTCGAGTGGAAATCTAAATGTCGGGAAAGGTTCAAACTCTGAAAGACAATTTGAATTCTGCCCAAGTGCTTGCTCCCCTTGATACTAACAAAGACTTCATGATATACTGCGATGCCTCTTGGCAAGGATTAGACTGTGTCATAATGCAAGAGCACAAAGTTATTGCTTATGGATCTTGCCAGTTGCGTCCTCATGGGGATTAATATCCAACGCATGATCTCGAACTTGCTGGAGTTATATACGCTTTGAAGTTATGGCGACATTACCTTCTTGGAAATCGTTGTGAGATCTTCATAGATCACCAAAGTCTGAAGTACTTATTCACTCATCTGGATCTGAACCTTCGTCAACAAAGATGGATGGAGGCAATATCAGACTATAACTTGGGTATTTTTTATACCCCAGGCAAGGCTGATGTAATGGCTGATGCCTTGAGCCGCAAGTCCTATGGCAACAACCACATGGTTCAGCAAGCACAACCCCTTCTTTATGAAGAACTCCATAATTTGAACCTCCATATTGTTCCTCAGGGATATCTCAATACCTTGGTTGTTAAACCAGATCTGTTGAGCACCATCAAAATTATTCAAAAGTATGACTCTGAAGTCGAGAAGGTTATATGTTATCTCACAGAAGGAAGGCCCTCATTTTCACTTTTGATGATGATGGCACCTTGTTCTTCAGGGATCACTTAGTAGTTCCTAGATACCGCAACGAAGATTTGACCCCGAAAGTTATGAAGGAAGCTCATGACACACCTCTTTTAACCACCCTGGTAGTACGAAGATGTACCAAGACATTCGTTAGAGATTCTGGTTGCCTAACATGAAGCGAGACATTCCTTGCTATGTAGCTGAATGTGATGTTTGTCGTCGTATGAAAGTAGAGCATCAAAGACCTGCGGGAACTCTATAGGCACTTGCTATTCCTGAATGGAAATGGGACAATGTTTAGATGAAATTCATCAGAGGATTTTCCATATCGTAGAAGGGCCATGATGGTATTCTTGTTGTCATTGACCGACTTTCCAAGGTTGCTCACTTTCTGCCCGTCAAGGAAATCATCACTACTAGTTAGCTGGCAGATATGTATGTTTCTAGAGTTGTTTCACTTCATGGTATTCCAATTGTAATCAGCTCAGACCATGGCAGCCTTTTCACCTCAAGATTATGGGGAAGTTTTTAGGAAGCTATAGGAACTAATATGTCCTTTGGCACTGCTTTTCACCCCCAGTCCTAGGGTCAATTTGAACAAGTCAACCAAATTCTTGAAGACATGATTCAAGCTTGTGTTATTTCATTTGGCAAGAAATGGGGTCCCGTATGCCGAATTCTCATACAACAACGACTATCAAGCTGGTCTGAAGATGGTCCCCCTTTGTAGTATTGTACGAATGTAAGTGCCGAACTCCTCTGAATTGGTCAGAAACTAGGAAACGACCACTCTTCGATCTGTATATTAGCCAACATATCAAAGAAAAGGTTGGCATTATTCGTGAGAATTTGAAGACAGCTCAGTCTCGGCAGAAGAGTCAGTATTACCGTCATCACCAAGAGATGGTCTATCAACCTCGCGAAAAGGCTTATCTTCGTGTCACACCGATGAAAGGTGCTCACCGTTTCGGAATCAAGGGCAAGCTAGCTCCATGCTACACTGGTCCTTTCCCCATTCTCCAAAGACATGGAAATTGGCATATCAGTTGGAACTGTCGTCGAACCTTTCTAAGGATCACGATGTCTTACATGTGTCACATTGCTACTTATGTGTTGCGTTGGGATTTTCCCCGAAGAGGAAGGGTGAAGAAATATAGTAGCGGATACGTATTTCCCTTCGTGAGATCCAAGGTTATCGAACAAATAGGAGAACCACACACATTCTCGTCGTCGTCACCTATAGACACAAAAGCAAACACTCGCACCCAAAACGGGTAAGAGGGATGTCAATCCCTTGAACTCGTTACTTGCAAGGATTAATTCTGATGATGGTAGATAGATAAAAGGAAAAGTAAAAAAAGAAAGTAAATAAATTGCAGTATGGTATATTTGGTCTTTAGAAATATGATTTAGTAGACCCGAGGGCCATAGTTTTCATTAGAGGCTTCACTCTCGAACACATAACATACAATGGGTAGACAAATTACTGTTAGGCAATTGATAGAAAAATGCATAGTTATGATGTTATTCATGGCAGTGATATTGTATATAGGCATCACATCCGAGACAAGTAGATCGAAACGATTCTGCATCTACTACTATTACTCCACTTCCAGAGCGCTTATATGCTTGCCTCTCTAGGTATTAAGTTCATGACAAACAGAGTAATGCTTTAAGCAAGATGACATGATATAGACAATTTAGATCTCAATCAATATGAATAAACCCCGTCATTTTATCCTTAATGGCAACAATACAAATACGTGCCTCCCTAGCCCTACTGTCACTGCGTGAGGACACCGCAAGACTGAACCAATTACAATGCACCTCCCCCGCTGAAGATAAATCAATATAGTCCACCAAACCAAATGGATAGATCAGAGAGAAACACAAAGCTATAACAATCATGCATAATAACGTTCAGAAAAGACTCAACTACTTTCAATGAATAATGTGATCATAAACCCACAATTTATCGGATCCCAACAAACACACCGCAAAAGAAGATTACATTGGATATAACTCCAAGAAGACCAAGGAGAACATGGTATTGAAGATCGAAGACAGAGCAGAAGCCATCTAGCTACTACCTATGGACCCGTAGGTCTGTGGTGAACTACTCACGCTGCAATGTTGATGTAGATGGCCTTCGTGATTGATTCCCCTTCCGATAGAGTAATGGAAAAGGTATCCAGATGGGATCGCGGAAGAACAGAGGCTTGCGGCGATGGAAAAGTGTTTTGGGGTGTATCTTATTGGTTCGGGAATATTTGGGAATTTATAGAGGTTGTAATTAGGTCAAATGGAGTTGCGTAGGAGTCACAAGCTCGGGGTGTGTGCTCTACCGACCAGGGCGCGCCCTGTGAGTTCATGTCTCTCCCGTACATCTTATGGCCTCCTCCAGAATCTTCTAGGGTCCCTTTTGGTCCAGAAAAAATCACCATAAAGTTTCATCCTGTTTGGACTTTGTTTGGTATTGATTTTTAGAAAAGTCAAAAACACGCAAAAAACAAGAACTGGTACTAGGTACTGCGTTAAAAGGTTAGTCCCAAAAATGATATAAAATAGCATATAAATTCATATAAAGTATCCAAGATGTATAATATGATAGCATGAAACAATTAAAAATATAGATACATTGGAGACGTATCAGCATCCCCAAGCTTAATTCCTGCTCGTCCTCGAGCAGGTAAATGATAAAAACATAATTTTTTATATTGAATACTACCTAGCATGTATATCAAGTAATCTCTTTCCGGTATAAATACTGAGAAACGATGAAATAACTGATATCAACATAATAATATCCAAGAATATAAGAAGCATAATCATTACTTTTTCTAAATATACAATCCTTAATGAATGGTATCGCAACTCATTTTATCATATTAGCATGGCATGACTCTGTCTTCACCGCATAAATATAAATCATGAGTACCTCAGTGTTAAACCGGGCAATTGGATCGTACTTCTAACGTGCTTCAACATTTTCAACTTCATGCAATACATGAGCATGAGCCATGGATATAGCACTATAGGTGGAATAGAATGCGGTGGTAGAGATCAAAGGGAAGTCAAAAAGGAAGAAAGTCTCGCGGCAACTAGGCGGATCAATGGGCTATGGAGATGCCCATCAATCGATATCAATGCGAGGAGTAGGGATTGCCGTGCAACGGATGCGCTAAGAGCTATAAATGTATGAAGGCTCAAGGGAAACTAAGTGGGTGTGTATCCAACTTGCTAGGTCATGAAGACCTCGGGCATTTGAAGAAGCCTATCATCGGAATATACAAGCCAAGTTTTGTAATGAAATATTTCCAGTAGTATATGAAGGGACAACTCAGGAGACTCTCTATTTGAAGAACATGGTGCTACTTTGAAGCACAAGTGTGGTAAAAAAGATAGTAGCATTGCCCCTTCCCTCTTTTCTATCATTTATTTATTTTCTTCTTCTTTTTTCTCTATTTTATTTTTCTATTTTTTTCTTCTTCTTTTTTCTTTTTTTCTCTTTTTTCGTCCGGAGTCTCATCCCGACTTGTGAGGGAATCATAGTCTCCATCATGCTTTCATCAGTGGTACAATGCTCTAATAATGATGATCATGATACTTTTATTTACTTACAACTCAATATTACAACTCGATAAAACTATACAAGATGACTCTATATGAATGCCTCTAGCAGTGTATCAGGATGTGCAATGATGTAACATAACATGTATAACAATCATGAACGGTGGTTGTTCCACAAATATGGTATCCACTCTATATGATCATGCAAAGCAATATGATGACGAACACACAAGTCATGTGACAGTACGATGGAAGTTATATGGCAATATATCTTAGAATGGCTATGGAAATGCGATAATAGGTAGGTATGGTGGCTATTTTGAGGAAGATATAAGGAGGCTGATGTGTGATAGAGCATATCATATCACGGGGTTTGGATGCACCGGAGAAGTTTGCACCAAATCTCGAGGTGATAAAGGGCAATGCATAGTACCAAAGAGGCTAGCAAATTGCGGAAAGGTAGGAGTGAGTATAATCCATGGACTCACATTAGTCATAAAGAACTCATATGTTTACTGTGAAAGCCTATTATACCTTGAAACAATGTACTACTCCATGCCCCTAGGGAATTGGTTGGTAGGAGTTAACCATCGTGCACATCCGATTATTACAACACTAAAGGATTTCATTTCAGACATAAAAAATGCTCACACCTCATCTCCATCACATGACCAATACTTAGACGAGAAGTTAATAACAAACTTTAATACCGATATTTATACTAACCAATGATCATGAACACATATCCTTTCATATTACTACATCAATATAATTAAACTATACATTTCATATTTAGTGATCTACATGAAAGTTTTTATTATATCTCCCTTGAATACCTATCCATTTTGGACTAACATTACTCTTTATTAGACTCTCAAAAATATTTAAGTGAAGCAGGAGAGTGTAATTATTTCTATAAAATATAACCGACGTCGCGCTCTAAAAGATATAAGTGAACCACTAGAGCAACTACCTAGCTCAAAAGATATAAGTGAAGCACATAGAGTAATCTAACTAATTATGTTAAATACATGTACCTATCAAAAAGGTGTGTCTAGCAAATAATGATTGTGGCAAACTAAAAATAAAATAAACTATATTACACGACGCTCCAAGGAAAAGTCATATGATGTGATTAATAAAAAAGTAGCTCCAAGTGACATACCGATAGATTGTAGACGAAAGAGGGGATGCCATCCAGGGCATCCCCAAGCTTAGATGCTTGGGTATTTCTTGAATATTACCTTGGGCTTGGGCATCCCTAAACTTAGGGCCTTGCCACGCCTTATTCCTTCATCCATCGTTATCTCACCCAAAACTCGAAAACTTAAGCACACAAAACTCAACATAAACCTCATGAGTTCCGTTAGTATAAAAGACATATCATAAACTTTTGGTACTATTGTAAATAGGTTCATATTTAATTATTGCATAATAACAACTATATTCTATCTTTTCCATGACTTATACCCCCGATATAATCCATAGCATCATTAAAACATGCAGACTATGTAAGCATTAACATAATCTGTCTAAGACAAAACAGTCTGTGGTGATCTGTACTAAAACCATACTTTGTAACTCAGAAAATTCTAAAACATTAAGAAGACCTGGGAATGTTTTATAGAAATTCATATCAAAAAGACGGTCGAGTAAAGTCAGAACTTAAATACTGGGCGCAAAAGTTTCTTTTTTGCACATGATCAATTCTACTATCATCCAAATCATCCCAAAGGCTTTACTTGGCACAAAAACTAATTAAAACATAAAAGCACAATCATCATAGTAGTAATAATTGTGTGAACTCACAATAATAGAAAGTAAAAGCAAAAATTTAAGATAATTATTGGGTTGCCTCCCAACAAGCGCTATTGTTTATTCCCGTAGCTAGGCATAATGCATAGTTTCAAGTACTGCCATCCTTCATGTTAATTACATAGGTGGCCCTAATAATATATTCATAGGGTGTCTTAATTATATTCCTATGGAAGTGTTCCATCCATTTCTTTAATGGGAATTGGAATCTTATATTTCCTTCTTTCATATCAATAATAGCACCTATGGTTCATAGGAAAGGCCTACCAAGTATTATAGCACAAGACGACTTGCATAATATCAAGCATAATGAAGTCCATGGGAACATGATTTCTATTAGCAAGTATGAGCACATCACTTATTCTACCTGATGGTTCCTTAATAGTGGAATTCACAAGATGCAAGTTGAGGGAACATTCATTTGTATCGGTGAAACCTAACACGTCACACAAAGATTTAGGTATAGTAGAGACGCTAGCACCAAGATCACACAAAGCATTACATTCATAATCTTTAAGCTTAATTTTAAGGGCTTTCTATTCTTGTGCCCCTGGTTCCTTAGTTGTACTCATTTGTCCCCACGCTCTTAACTATTGCTCACTTTTCCCCATTCCTTAGTCCGAAACCCTCATAAATGGTCACACGGGGGGATGCCGTCTGGTCAATGGTTTGACCGTTAACTCTCGCGTGTGGGGCTACGCTGGACTGTGTTGCCCATTGGACCTGTCAAGTGGGGCCGCGTTGGAGTGTGTCGCCCTCCTTTGACCATTCTGACGTGTGGGGCCGCGCTGGACTGTGTCGCACATTGGACCTGCCAAGTGGGGCCGCGTTGGACGGTGACGCTGGTTGGACCGTTGGGCCGTGGTTTCGTTTGGGTCGTTGCATTAAACGCCCGTGTGCATGCGCTGATGCACGCCGCCACGATAAGCCTACTATGCATGCGCGACATGATCCTGCCAGCCTGCCTGCATGCGCCGATGCGCGCCGCCACGGACGCAGCCTTCCTGTGAGCCGCCACAGACGCAACGTTTGTCGCTGCTGCCGGTTCGTCCCTTCTCGCACGCGCCTTCTCGATCGATTCACAGTTCACAGTTCACACCGTCTCAGCCTTTGACCTCCGGCGACATCAATTCAGCGTGGCAATTAAAGTCTAGGGCATACCGATCGACGTGCGGCGTTTGAACGTAGAAAACATGCGGCCGATGCCCTTATTTAAACCTCCCACCCCTCCACCTTTTCTCCACACATCCATTTGCGCCGCACCCCTTCTCTTCTTCACCCCAATCCAGAGCACTCTCCAAGCTAGGTGAAGATGCAGTACTACGGCCCCACCTTCCAAATGCCACCAGTTAGGCCGGAGGCGCAGTACCCTGCCGGCGTCATCGTCGAGAAGACGCTTCGCGTGTGGACGATCTCACGCTGGAGGACTGGCTGGGATTTGGCCCACTGGTTCCTCCGTGCGGGCTTCGCCCACCTCCCGGCGGGCTCGCCGGTCATGTTCCGACTGGAGGAACTGCGTCCAGACTCCAGCTCTCCACCGTGAGGGCTCATCGCCACCTTCAACAACAGGTTCGATGCGTTCCACCTGCTCGGGAAGGTGTTTTGGTGTGGGTGTGAGCTCATCGCATTCACAACCTACAACATCTTCACGGATGTGGATATGATCTTCTCCAACCACAACGTCATCCACAACGTCCCGTACCTCCTCGGCGAGAACGGCAGGGAGGCGGAGGAGTGAAGAGGAGGTGCGGAGCAGTGAAGAGGAGGCGCGGAGAAGCTTGTCTTTCCCTAGGGTGTTAGACCCTATGGCTTTATTTCTATGTTATTTTAAGTATGTCGTGTTATATAATGTTTTATGTAAGAACTATCTATCTATGTTATGCTTGCTACCCTAAATGAAGAACTATCTATCTATGTTATGAATGCTAGTTTTCTTTGTTATTTTGTAGCCCATTCGGTGATATTTAGACCTTGGCTTCAAACAACGCATAAAACATGTTCCCTCACCGTATCAAAACATCAAGCAGAGGAGTCCTCTTCTTCAAAAATGATAAAACCTCAAAACATCACCGTATCAACGCATAAAACCTTTTGGCACGCGTGTCTAATGGGCTAGTTGAAGTGTAAAAAATGATAAAAATGAGCCATGTCGATGTTGAAAAGAAGAATTAAAAAAAGCTAATTTTTTTGAACTGTCGCCGGCGGTCTAGGTTTGTAGATCCTGCCGGGGGTGGAGGGGACAACTGCAGGCTGGGCTTTGGAAGGGTGGAAGCTACTCCCTCTGTCCAGTCGTTTGCATACAACATGTGCATGCGAACCGCAACCGGTAGTGCATTGTCACAAACTAGTTCATTAAGTGCGCGTAAAAACACATGCTAATTAATGTTTTCAGTCCAATCCATACCATGCACGCCTAGGCTATGCACCTGGATGGAGTACTGTCCACGGTTTCCACTCAAAGAAGAACGACGACCCGAACATGGGTGGCTGACTACCGGGGCCGCCGCGCGTGCGCATTTACTTAGTGCTATGGGTGTAGTTGGAAGGCCGCCACGCATCCCCGAGGCGGACGAGGAGAAAGTGCATGCATGCACGAATCATATCAGTAAGCCAAAAAAATAGAGCCAGCGCATGCACTATTTTGTAGGCCTCTTTTTTCTTTGGGCCTTCGACATCCAACGACATGCGATGGCCCAACCAGAGCTGGAGACAGTGACATAGTTTTAGCAACCCAGAGAGCACATGATCCACAAATTAAGCTTACACCACAATAATAACATCTCTAACGAGTGATGACCAGCAAGTAAGCAAATCCTAGGGCAACTATACAAAAATAAAATCCTAAAGCTATCAGATTCGCCTGCTTGTTCAATTGAATCATCTGCCTCAAGTTCTTGTTCATCTTCTTTAATTCTCCCTTCAGATCCGCATCCCCAGCTGTCGGAGCAGCACATTCAGAGACCAAATTCCGCACGGCTGATAGCAGATTGAGCTCCCGGGTTGCAACCCCATTGAATTGAATCAAGCCCTCCCCTTGAAGACTTAGAACGTAGTCATCCAGCCATTCAAAATGTGTGCACTTCTTCACGATCTGAAACGAAATCATGAGCCCTAAATCCCAGATGCAATGAAAAAGAATTAAAAGCAAAGAGGAAAATCATGAGATCTAACCTGCCCCTCTGGCTTGCTCTCGCATTTTATGAACTCGCGCCCAAAGTTGTTGTTCCTGTCCTCCTTCGAAGTCAACCGTTTCAGTGGCGCGGTGTGTGCGTAGTCAGGACATGGCTGCATGGGCAGTTTACCATACTGGGTCCACGCGGGGCGGGAGGCTGAGGTGGAGCTCGACATATCTCGTCGCCGGGGAAGACGAAGCAGACGAGGGGCTCCTGTCATCACCGCAGAAGAAGAAGCAGAGGAAAGGGGAGGCAATACCGCATTGGTGGGTGAGCAGAACCAACCTCTCGCCGTCTCGCGGATCGCCCAACGATCCAACGATGCGGAGCAGTCCATGTGATCCAACGGCGTGCAGCCTGCCCTCGGAATTCCTTCTAGAAGGCCATATCTGAGGGCTGATGCTTGGCGCTAGGTTATGATCGGACGGCTGAAGTTTGACGCTAGGGTTTGGAGAGATGCTGCGGGGTTTTGAGCCGGTCAGCGGGGTTATTTTAGGTTTGACCAACTTTTCAAATGATCTTAACTAAATAAAAAAAATCAAAAAAATATGAAACCTTCGCGGATCGTCGTTTTATAAGACATATTTACCATTAAAAAATATAAACTTGGTTTAGGGCCATTTTATGATAAATCTTTTTTTGAAGTGACCTACCATTTCCAAGTTCAAATGAGCATAACTAATTCAAAAAAAATCAAAAAAATGGAAGACCTGCGCACAATGCCGTTGTATGTGACATGGTTATGACAAAAAATAATAACATTGGTTTATGAACATTTTCATGAAAACTCCTTCACAAAAATGAGCTATCACGTACGAGGTTGTATAGAGTTCGAGAAGAGAGTGATAGTGGGTTTAGGTTTGCGAATTTTTTAAAAAATCAAGAAAATCACCAAAGCTTCGTCTTAGTGTCAATAAGAAGGATCTAAACTTATTTTTTCATTAGTCAAATTTTGTCACATGTAATAACTCAAATTTTGCCGACATCATCATCATCAACAACAACAACAAAGCCTTTAGTCCCAAACAATAATTCAAATTTTGCAAACATCACATCACAAATGGACTTCAAATGTTGTCTTCAATTTAGAATTATTACAAATCCTTAAAATTGAAAGGTTAGTTCAAATTCAAATTTAAGGGACCAAATTTTGAATTATTACAAAGCCTAAAAGTTCAAAGTTTACAACTCGCATTCAACGTTCAAAGTTCACATCTTTGCCTTGCTCCTTGTGTTCCTAGATGGTTTAACAGACTTGCTCCTGGTTTCCCTAGCTGGGATATCCACCATTTTGTTCATCCTTTTGGTCTTCACTTCGGTTGGTTGCTGTCGAGATGATGGCTGAACCGAAGTTTCATTCCCTCTCGGCCTTTTCTCTCCTTTTCCTTTAATTTCCCTAGAGCAAGATCAAACAGAAAAAATAGTATAAGCCATCGATAAAAAAACAGAAGAAATGCACAAAAGGGATGGTTGTTGCACACATACCAAGCTGCCGGCAGTGCTAATTTAGTTGCTTCATTCTCCTCTAATGCTACTTTATCCTCTGGATTAGCTGCAATCTGCTATATTGCTTCATCCGCCTGTGGATTAGCTGCAATCTGCTCTAATGCTTCATCCTCCCCTGCATTAGCTGCAATCTGCTCTAATGCCGCATCCTCCCCTGCATTAGCTGCAATCTGCTCTAATGCTGCATTATCCTCTGCATTTGTTGCTGCCCATTGTTCCTCTTCTCCGAATGAAGCATCCACTGGATTGGTGCATTTCCTAACAATGTGCCCTAGGGTTCCACATTTTTTGCACTTACGCTGTCTTTTTACACGACCCTCTTCACCTCTTCTGTACCTGTTCTTCCTTAGTCTTCCTGGTGGCCTAGTCAGTACAGGAGAATGTAGTTTGAACCCTGGATCTACTATGTTCCATTGGTCTTTTCCCAAGAGTGCAGGCACATTGGAAGCATAAGCATCCCTGAATCTGGCAACAGAAAAATATTCAGAGATGTACTGATCAACTTCACCATCTTCACCACCGATAACAGTCATCAGATGTAGGGCATGTATGCATGACTTCCCACGGAGCTGCCATTGCCTACAACTTCATTCCCTAGTTGCTAGGTTAACTGGATACCTCCATTCCCTGTTTTTACTGTCAGTATATGTTACCTCAGCCTCGTGTGTTGCTGCTCGAATACATTTCATTCTGCTCAGTCCTCTTGCCTTGGCATGCAATGCCTTAATAAGAGATGGGAGCATGAGATGGCCAACATATTCTATTTCTGTGATTCTTTTGCGAAGAGCCATCTTTATCATGATCATCTGCCGAATCTTATCAAATATTTGCCATATCAGAAGCCCTTTCAATGACTTAATCTTTGAATTGAAACACTCTGCCAGGTTGCTGGTCACATAGTCCACTTTGCATATTCTATTGAATTTGCTTCATGACCACAACTTTCCATGATGTGCATCTAGGTACTCCTTCACCAGAGGATTGTGAGCATACAACACTCTCAAATGATGCTCATGCTTCCTCTCACTGCATGTGTATGATGCTGGCCATAAGTTCTCATCATAAACTTTACCTTTGAATTTGCTTCTGAAATTCTGCGCTAGGTGTCGCATATATTCCCTATGCTCCACTCCAGGGAATACAATTTCCACTGCACTCTCCAAACCCTTACAAGCATCTGTGTGTATAGCTAAACCTGGGGGTGTACCTATAAGGTTGTGCAAATGCTGCAAAAACCAGACCCAACTTTCCTCGGACTCTGCCTCCAACACACCAAATGCAACTGGGAATAGCCAGTTGTGTCCATAAACTGCAGAAGATGCCACCAGTTGGCCTCTCCACCTTCCATTCAAAGCAGTTGCATCAATAGCCAAATAGGGCCTGCAACCATCCAAAACCCCCTGCCAACAAGCCTTGAAATAAACAAAAGCCCTCCTGCAGCACTCCTTCTCAAATGACTTCCCTTTTATTTTGTATGGAACTGTACGCTTCTCAATCTCTACAACACTCCCTGGACTAGCAGCTTCCACTTTAGCTTTAAATGTGTAGAGCAACTGAAATCTCTCATTCCAAGGATCATTAATCCTGTCAAGAGCTATTTCCTTACCATAAAAAATCTTCATGTAAGGTACAACAATCTTGTACTTATCAAATAGCTTCCCTTGGAGTTCTGTTGGACCAAGTGTTGGTTTGTATCTCAACCAGTCCAAAATTGCATCTGCCACCCATCTACTCTTTGCTAGCTTTGTTTTAGCCTTCCCCCCTCCCCCTCCAGGTGGACAAGTGTGCTGGTGTGGGTTCCTTTTTATCTAAAAACATATGATATGAAAACATTACACAATGATCTGAACATAGAATCTGTATATACTGAAATACACAAACCTGAATGAACTTGCTCCTCAACATACGTGATGCATGCAACCTCCATCTACACCTATCATATGGGCAATGAACAGTGAACCTTGATGGCTCACTCCTTTCAATCACATATGTATTTTGTGTGAGAATGCAGTATGTAGTCACTGCATTACGGCAATCCACCATCGACTGGAATATGGTGCCGACAAAAAGCTGAGGATCTTCCCTGTTCCACTCAATTGTTGGCATGTCCTCACCATCATATTCATCTACAACTAAGCTGACGATGTTCTCCTTCATCTACAACTAAGCTGTCGATGTTCTCCTCCCTCTCTTCATCGTCAGTGTCATCAAATCTAGCACGGCTGATAGATTGCTCCTGAAATTCATCTTCCATTGCTTGTTTACTGGCAATATCTACAAGGTCAGGGAACATATTCTCATCCTCGTCATCATGTTGAGGCACCTCTTCGTCTAGCTCTCCATCCTGTACTACATCGGGTGCGGCAGCGACAGGAGAATCGACACAAGAAATGGCAGCAGATATATTGTGACTTTCAGAACCACTAGCTCTGCTTGGTTTCGACCAACAAGGAGTGCCGGGGCGCTCTCCGTTAGCAGAGGCAGAAGATTCCTGAACACTCTTCCCCTTCCCACGATCATTGCGTGGATGAAGCACCTCGATATGGATTTTACCGAAGCGGCTTTCAGCATTCAAAGAAAACAGCAATCCCAGATGCTCATCACAAGTTAGTGGTATAAATTTTTGCTTGGTACTGCTGAAATATGTCAGTTCAACAGCATCGGCAGGGCTCCATCCATATGAAGAATTTTGGACCGCCGCGAGCAAATCTTTGAACGTCATACTGGTTTCTACCACCTTCGGATAGTAAAATCCAGTAAGCAATTGCGGTTTTCTACCGCGCAGCACACTAACTTCCATCCTAACCGACAGTCAGAAAGCAAGCGCAGGATCAACCCAATTCGATTCAAATAATGGGTGTTGTTATGCCAGGAACAATTCAGCAAAATTTGAACGATTCAAGCGACTAGCGGTCAAAAAGGGCCGAATTTACGAATCAACAAATCAGTTAGGGGGGAAAACGACGCTTACCCAGGTGTAATCCATGAATTATTCGCCGCTGATTCCACCCAATCCTCTCCACGTTCCACGGGCTTGAGAGCCTGCTCCCCCGACATCGCTGCTTGATCCAGATGGGGATGTGGGGGTATATCTAGCAGAGGGCACGATGGCGGCGGAGGCGGAATGGGGTTAGAGGTTGGAGGGCACGACGGCGGCGGAGGGGGCGGAGCAACGCAGTGCTATAGGTCTTGAACTCGAGGTTCCGACAAGCCCATCCGACGTGTCTCAATGCGGCCCCACGCATCAGAATGGGCAAAGGAGGAGCCATTCTGACACGGCCCCACTCGTAAGGGTTAACGGTCAAACCATTAACCCGACGGCATCCTCCGCTGTGACCATTTCTGATGGTTTCGGACAAGGGAGTGGGGAAAAGTGAGGAAAAGTTAAGAGCGTGGGGATGAATGAGTACAACTAAGGAACCAAGGGCACCGATGTAAAAAAACCCTAATTTTAATAGTAGGTTCCCATTCATCATGCAATTTTCCAGGCATTGATACCACCAAATCAAGCTTTTCTTCATGAACTTTAATCATAGCTTCTATAACATGTTTAGTAAAAGCTTTATTTTCTTCATAAGCATTAGGTGAATTTATCATGGATTGCAACAAGGAAATACATTCTATCAAAGAACAATTATCATAATTAAAGTCTTTGTAATCCAAAGTAGTTGGCACATCACTATTTATAGTTTTGACCTCTCCAAACCCACTTTTATTATTTTTATCATCAAGATCATCACCCTCTGAACAACTGGACGCCTTGTAGATAAAGTTGACTCACAGTCCCTTTTTCATCAAGTTTTATATTACTAAAAAATGATTCAATAGGTGAGACACCAATCATTTTAATGTCTTCATCATGATTACGATAAAAACCGAGTGGAATAGCCTTTTCTAGGAATGGACGCTTAGCTCTCGACCTAGCGGTCCTCTCTTTACTTTCATTAATGGATACTTGGATAGATTTAATAGACTCATTAATATCATTATAGGTGGAAATTTTTCACTTTTAAGAGTTTCCACATCATGAGCAATCTTATCCATGTTTCTAGCCATATCGTAAACTTTTTGTAGTTTTTCTTCTACCATAGCATTGAAAATCTTTTGAGAACTACTAAATTATTTAATATTATTCTCAAGTTCAGTAGGTATCCTTTTATTATTATTGGATTAATTGCCATAGGAATTACCATAATTATTAGAGGGATTACTGGGTACGGTCTAGGATTGAAATCCCCTCTATAAGCATTGTTGTTGAAATTATTTCTAGAGACAAAATTCATATCAATAGCATCATTATTTTGCACTATCAAAGTAGATAGTGGCACATCATTAGGATCGACATGAGCATTCTTACTAGTAAACTTATTCATAAGAGCATCCATTTTATCACTCAAAGTAGCAATTTCTTCGACAAAGTCTACCTTCCTACCAGTTGGAGCTCGTTCGGTGTGCCATTGAGAATAATTTGTCATTATATTATCAACAAGTTTTGTAGCTTTTCCCAATGTAATTTCCATGAAAGTACCACCCGGAGCACAGTCTAGAAGATTTCTCGACACAAAGTTTAGTCCCGCATAATTGTGTTTATTATCATCCATAAATTTAAACCATGAGTGGGACAATTCCTAATCATTAATTTCATTCTATCCCAAGATTGTGCAACATGTTATTGCTCATGTTGTTTAAAATTCATGGTTTGATTCCTAAGATAAATAATCTTAGTGGGAGGAAAGTACTTAGTTATAAAAGCATCCTTACATTTATCCCAAGTACCAATACTATTAAGAGGCAAGGATGAAAACCAAGTTTTAGCTTTATCTATTAGTGAGAAAGGAAATAATTTAAAATTGAAAATATCATTATCCACATTTTTTTTTCTTTTGCATATCACATAATTGAACAAAGGTATTAAGATGGGAAGCAGCATCCTGATTAGGATTTCTAGCAAATTTTGTTTCACATATAGATTCATCAAAGCAGCATTAATATCATATAATACTACCCACTAGTGGCGGGTGGTATTGGAGTACTAATAAAATCATTGTTATTAGTATTCGAGAAGTCAAACACCTAGGTATTTTCTTCAGACATAGTGACAATGCAAGCAAACAAAAATATTTTGGAGTTTTTGATTTTTTAGAGAATTGGAGGTAGATGAAAAAGAGAGGCAAAGGCAAAGGCAAATAAAAAGTAGAACAAGTGGTTGATAGTTTGTATCTAGGAACCTGGTGAGAATTTGATGATGTCTCCCCGACAACGGCGCCAGAAATTCTTTCTGCTACTTGTGAGCTGCATTGGGATTTTCCCCGAAGAGGATGGGTGAAGCAATATAGTAGCAGATAAGTATTTCCCCCAATGAGAACCAAGGTTATTGAACAAATAGGAGAACCACGCAAATTCTCGTCGTTGGCACCTACACACACAAAAGCAAACACTTGCACCCAATGCTAGCAAGTGGGTTGTGAATCCCCTTGAACTCGTTACTTACAAGGATTAATTCTAAGAGTGATAGATAGATAAAAAGAAAAGTCAAAAGAAAGTAAATAATTGTAGCAAGGTTGATAACCTACAAGTACAGGGGATCACAACAGTCTTGGAGGGTAATATTTCACCCAAATTTATTGATTCGACACAAGGAGAGCCAAAGAATATTTATGAGTCTTAGTAGTTGAGTTGTCAATTCAACCACACTTGGAATTTCTTTCTGCACCAAAGTGCTTAGGAGCACAGTAACAATAGTAAGAGCGACCGCGAAAAGTATAGTTTGTAGTGATTGTAACAGCAGCTGGAGCAATAGTAAATTAGCAAAGATCAATATGTGAAAAGAGTAGGCATTGTATCAATGATGGATATTTGTGTTCGATGACATTCATCATGTAAAAGTCACAATCTAGAGCAACACAGAACTAGATCCAATTCATCAATGTAATGTAGGCGTGTATTCTGTATATAGCCATACGTGCTTATAATAAGAACTTGCATGACATCTTTTGTCCTTCCCTCCTGTGGCAGTGGGGTCCAAAGGTAAACTAAGGGATACTAAGGCCTCCTTTTACTAGAGCACCAGAACAAATCATTAACACATGGTCAATATATGAAACCCTCATACTACGGTCATCAACGGAGATGATCTCAACTTCTGTCACTTTGGGGTCTACGGATCATAACACATAATAGGTGCATACAACTTGCAAGATAGGATCCAAAACACTCACATATTCATGAAAACATAATAGGTTCACATCTGAAATCATGGCACTCGCGCCCTAGTGATAAGCATTAAGCATAGAAAAGTCATAGCAACATTAATCTCAGAACATAGTGGATATTTGGGATCAAGCCCTAACATATTGACTTGATTACATGAAAAATATCATCCAACCCCATCACCATCTAGAAAGCTTCTGAAGGAATTACTCACTCCCGGTGGTGAGCATCATGGAATTGTTGATGGAGAAGGGTTGGTGATGACGACGGTGACGGATCCTCCTCTCCGCAGCCCAAACGGACTCCAGATTAGCCCTCCCGGTGAATAATAGGACGGGGCGGCGGCTTCTCGTAAAACGCGATGAAAGTTTCTCCTTCACTTTTTCTAGGGTAAATGACACCTTATAGGAGAAGATGGCCACCATAGGCCTGCTAGGGCGCCCCCAGGCTCGTGGCCTCCTGGTGGATCCCCCTCGGGTATTTCTTCTACCAATATTTTTTATATAATCTAGAAATAATCTTCGTCAATTTTCACCTCAATCCAAAAAAAATTATTTCTGCACAAAATCAACACCATGTTAGTTCTTCTGAAACCAGCATCAGTCTGGGTTAGTTTCATTCAAATCATGAAATGTGAGTCCAAAACAAGAGCAAAAGTGTTTGGAAAAGTAGATACGTTTGGGACGTATCAACTCCCCCAAGCTTAATGCATTGCTTGTCCTCAAGCAATGTAGTTGACAAACTTAAAGTGATAAAGAGAACTTTACAAACTCTTTTCTTCTCATTGTTGTATATATACTTAACTAGTGTTCGAGTTTTCAGAAAAGATTATAAACTAACCATGTTAATGATAACACTTAGGTCTCACATTTACTCATGAAAATAACATAACCAACTAGCAAGAAATAATAAGATATCTCAGATGCCAACAATTTGTCAAAACAATCATGATATAATATGATAACATGGTATCTCGCTAGCCATTTCTGATACCGCAAAACATAAATGCAGAGCACCTCTGAGGTTCAATCAGCAACTAAACATTGTAATTCAGGGTAGAAGAGATCCAGTCATGCTCACATCCAACATTAACTAGACTTAATGCATAAAAATGAAGATAACACTCTCAGGGCTGGTGCTTTGATGAGAAGATGATGACTGAACAATAAAAGTAAATAACATGAAAGTAAATACAAAGGCCCTTCGTAGAGGGAAGCATCTATTTGCAGCGGTGCCAAAGCTCATGGTTTAAAATAGATATGAAAGTATAATTTTGGGTGGTGTGCCTTTCCTATCAATGTCACTACAAAGGATTTCAGTATCTTCCATGTTAAACACATTATCGGCAGTTCCATAGCGGGAATGTAAAGTTTACTCCCCTCACCATACATACACAAACCATGGCTGACCGAATCCACAACTGCCCTCCAACATTCAACTTTCCAGGGGATTTTATTTATTTATTTTTGATTATGCAGGACTGGGCATCGTTTTTACTAGCCTCTCTCGTGCAATCATAGGCGAATAAACACCCATCTTGAGAATAACCCGCTTAGCATGGAAGATATTAACCGCCCCTTCGCTCCATGAGATTAGAGGTGACACATGCAAATTTACTTGGAACGGCAGGGCAATACCGCATATAGGTAGATATGGTAGACTCATTTGGAACAACTTTCGTTTAAGGATTTTGGATGGACAAGCAGCATTCCCGCTTAGTACAGGTGAAGGGTAGCAAATAGATTGAGAAGCAACCAGCTAGAGAGCGACAACGGTCATAGTCAAGCATTCTGAATAATTGACGTTGAACATTAGCATGAGTTGAATATAAACACTCTGAACATAAATATCATGAAGGATGCATTGGTTTTGAATCAACTACATATTTGGACATGTGCCAAGTCAAGCTACTCGAAATACTCAGAGGAGGATACCATGCTAACATACTATATCACAACCATTTTAATGCATGTTGACACACAAGATAAATCATTATCCACTCCTAGCTATTTAAGCATGCATGGCATGAGTAATTATACTATCTAATTGTCATCACAACATTTTTACCCATAATATGTTGAATCATGATCGACTGAGTTAAAAATATTTACGAAAATAGAAAACAAGAAGATTTCATACCAACTTCCTTTACCGCAATAACTTCATCAAATTATCGCCAATATTTCCTTTCACTTGCATGACCAGATGATGTGAAAATAATAATCATGCAACTTTGATGTGGACTAAGCTGGAATCTGCAAAACCATTTGTTCAAAGGAGAAGACAAGGTAGTATTGTCTCTTTGTTAGATCAACAATTATATCATAGTCTTCTGATTACGATGACTCAAAGAGAAGAAAAGAATTTTAGAGAAAAACACTAAAATGTTTTGGAGTGTCACACCCTGTGTTTTGTATCACATCATTATGTTAATAAAGTTTAAAAATTTGGACCCATTAAAAAAATGTGTGTGCTTGTGAATTCTTGATTCCTTTGCCTTTGCTTGTTTGGTTGTGTGTGCTTTAATTCACAAAAATCCTCCTACTCTCTAGACTCATTTCCTTGATCCAAATCTTTGCCCAATGATCATGTCATGTGTATAGGACATAAAAATATTTTAATAAAATATTATTTTGACGAAAAATCATTAATGTGATTTAGGTTTTCAAAAACCCTTGAATTGAGGTTTGTACTACAAGTCCTCAAATTACGGTAAATGTTTTGCACCAAACATTGTATTTGCAACCCATTATATCTGGGACTTCAAAAAACCAGAAAAATATTGTTTTAGAAGTTCTTTTTGTATTTTATTTAAATGCCTTTTCCTGAGGCCAGAAATGGTCTTTTATAGGGGAAAATTATTTTAATGTTTCAAAACTATTTGAGAAAATTTAGGGAAACTCAGTGGACATATAGTTTCCGTATATATTAGTTTCAACACATGGTCATGTTCAAAATATTGGAGAAAACCCACCAAAACCCTTTTTGTTCACTTCTATTATTTGAAATGTTTCTATAAGAAATATTGTGAAATAAATCCAAGAAAATTCTAGAAAGTCACATATGCCCCATGTGATGATTTTGCTAAGTTTCATCCAAGTCCAAATAGTTTTGGTTCACAAAAGTGCCCCAAAACCTTTCCTGTCCAGATCCAAATTTGAGCAACTATACATTGCCAAGTATCTCCTTTTGGGCTCAAACTTTGTGGGCATGATTTAATCCCCAAATAATGCCACTACACCAAGTGGTGCATCAAGGAGAACAGATTAGGCTAGCTAAATCTAAGAAAGACCATTTTTGCCCATTTCTAGGGTTAGCCAAAATTGCATTGACCACTTTCTTCAAATGAGCTCAAACTTTGTGATCAACCTCATTTGTACCTGCATCTATTCTTGTTAAGTCTCATGTCAATCAGAGCAACCTAGCTAACCCAAAACCATATCAAACACCTTCTGGCAGAAAACCAAAGTCACTATTTTCCCTAGCTATCTTATTCTCCTAGAGCTAGGATTTTTACCACACCTCTACCTGTTCCCTAGCTACTACCAGTAAAGACCCCATAACATAAGCTCCATTATTAGAGGGTTAAAACCTCCATTTGCCCTCCTGGACAGCAGCTCTTTCTCCCCCTTCCAATTTTCCTTCTCTCCTAAGGAACCCAGAGCATCCTAGGACACCCCTAACATTGTTTACCTCCTCCTAGACCTAATGGGAACTAGTGGCCGCGCTCAAAACGCCAAGGCAATGTCATGGCATGCCAAAGGCGTGATCTGGAGCGCGCTACAGTGCGCCCCCACACTATAGCCAGAGCATCCCGACGCTCCCGACAGCCTAGGGAGGCGAGGACATGTCCACTGAGATCTCCTCGACGTTCGCAAGACGCCACCCTGCCCGCCCCCTCCTTCCTCTCGCTCTCTCTCTCACCCTCTCGCGCATGCCCGAGCATCACCAGCTCAGCCAACAGGCGACCTTGCACGCGCGGGCGACAGGACCTCACCCCTCCCTCTCTCTTCCTCCCCAGCAACCTAAACCACTCCCTCGAATGATGTACAGTGCCCCCAGCCCTCCTCCTTAGCTAGCAGGGCCGATCCTGCGGTGGCTGTGAGCTCGGTCCATGGCAAGCCCTGGCCTCTCTATTGAAGGCCACCCTCGCGCCCCCTCTCGTCAGTTCTTGCCCTCACACAATCGCATGCCCAAGCCACCGAGCCCTCGTCCGAAGCCCTCGAGCTCAAGATCGAGATCGAGCTCCGCTGCGTCGGGCCAACCCTGATCCCACAATAGGGAGAATCTCCGACGCTCATTTCTCGTCACTTGACTCGACCACACCTCCTCGATGTTTTCCCCGTGCTTCCCGTATGTTTTTCAGCCTGAGTCGACCGGAGCCGGGGCCTCCCGACGCTCCTCCATCGTGTCCGCTCGTCGATGGCGAACCACCACACACTGACATCCAACTCCACCTCTCCTAGAATGGCGGCAGCCTACTGAGCACGTCGGTGCCCTCCGCTGTCCCTGCCGTGCCTCCCACCGTCGCCGGTGAGCTCGCCACCCCTCTGGTCACGAGGAAGGAGATGACATGTGGGATCCACCTGTCATCTTCCCCTCTCTCTCCTCCCCCCCTATGTGTGGCTGGGGCCCGCCTGTCCGGTTTTTAGGAGTGATTTATTTTTAAATATAGTATTTAATAAAATAGGTTGACATTTTTAGGAGTGATTTATTTTTCCTGTTTTTGCTACGATCTTATTTTACCCGTTAGATTGCGGCTATAGATTATGTTGTTGATGGAGAAGTTGGACCAGAAGGATTTGAAGACCCCAAATACTTTGTTGAGCCAGGCAAGAACCCTTTTGACCATGTCGATGAAACTATTTCTTGCATGGCATTACATCACTTTTAATTATCGCATCAAAGGCATGGTGATGTGGTGACAACCTTACTGGGTTATCTCCGTTACATTTCCTCGTTGATACTTGCATGTCATGACTCTATGTTCTGTTTAGAGTTATGTGGGTGGGAAGTAGTTAGGTGCTAGTAGTTGCTACGCAAGTGGGACGGGGATATGCATGGAGATGGAAAACAAAAGTGTTTTCATAGACTTTTCGAATACCCCATCGGGTGCCACTAATGCGTGAGGGAGAAGATGAACTAGGTAACCGCTTGAGAAAGAAGTGGTGTACCGAAGCAAGATGTGTGTGTGTTTTTTAAAACGGATTAGATTTATGATTTGTCGACCATTCCCAACCTTACATGTACGACTACGATACCCCTTATGGGAAGGGGCTTTTTGATTTCTTTGGTCAATGCTAGAAGAGAGCCCGCATTACAAATGGCGAGAGAGCCGAGTCACCCTATCGATACGGGGTCGTGCCTGAATGGACGACTATGGCTATTTTCACAGACATTGGGCACACCGTTGTGTCCCTTCTTGGATGGTACTTGTGATGTACATCATGAGGGCTGTGTACCAATGAGTGGACTCTTTGTTTAGTATTGTCAAGGGAAAGATATTGTTCGGGTGCCTACCTCGGGTACTTAATGTGCCGTTAGCCATGGATTGACATGAAGGTTCCCCAAGTTTTGTGGGTAAAGTGTGCAACCTCTGCAGAGTCTAAAACTATTCGAATAGCCATGCCCACGGTCAAGGATAGTTGGGGGGTGCTACTTAAACTATGTCTAGTGTTTTACAAAACTTGGTGTGTGTGTGGGAAAGAAATACTTGAACTAAGTCAGATGACTTGGTGAGATGGATGAACTTGAGTTGTCCAAACTCTGTTTATATTGATATATGTAACTTCATGATGCATGATTTTACAAATCTTAGGACATGATATTGCACTCAAAACTAGCTTTCCGCAAAACTACCTACTTAGTGCTATACCATGCATTGTTTTACCTTGTTCCAAACATGGGTTGCTTGTGAGTACATTCAAGGTACTCATTGGCTTGCCACTGGTTATTTAATTGGCAAGGCATGGAAGAGCAGGAATATGGTGAAGAGTACCTTGGTGACGAACATGTGAATTAGACCGCTTCCTAGTCAGAATGCCTGCAGGGTTAAGGCAGATGGAATGGGTCCACGTTATCGTTTAAGATTTCTGCTTCGAGTTTATGTTTGGTTTTTGGCCTTCACGGACCTATCTGTGTAAGACTTGACCATAATGGTCATAATTTGTGTAAGACGGTATGTAATGGATATAAGATTCTTGTTATTCAGCTTCTGTGTGTTCAGTGAACATTGATCTCTGGGATCACTGTACACGTGCATTCGGTGACTTCGACTTATGAGTCATGGTCCCCACATGGAGTTTTTAGTTTTTCTGAAGAAAGCAAATGAACAAAGGAAAACAAAAATCGAGAAAAAATATTTACACGGGAAAGCTCCCAACAAATAAGAAGAATAATGAGAAATATTTTTAGTTTTTTTTTAGTTTTTCAAACATGCAAAAGAAAGCGAAAATAAAACTAACGATGGATATACAATGAAAGAGGATGAACACTTAAAACTAGAACGAATGTGTGGTACATGAATGTAATGTCGGGGCGAAGTATGTACTCCCCCAAGATTAGGCTTTTGGCCTAACTTGGTCTATAGACATGGCTCGAAATACTCAAATCTAGGGTACTGCTGAGGCTCCTGAAGCTCCCACTCATAGACCGACTCTGGTGCGGGCTCCCACTCAGGCTCAGGCTCAGGCTCAGGCTCCGATGCTGCTGGCGCTGTTGATGTCAAAACCGGCAGATCTCGGGTAGGGGGGCCCGAGCTGTGAGATCGGACAAATGGTAACAAGAGACGGAGAACACGAGGCTTTTACCCAGGTTAAGGCCCTCTTGATGGAGCTAAACCCTATGTCCTGCTCTTGTTGTATTGATGTTGTAGGGATTACATAATTGATCTACCTCGAGATCGTGGATTTGTGGAATAAACCCTAGGGGTTACGATGTTGTGTATGAATATCCTCTACGGACTAAACCCCATAGCTAGTTTATATCGGCACCGGGGGTATCTAGGGTTACACGAATGTTGGTTATCACCTATGCACTGTATGCCAAACGAAATCCTTCTCCTTTGGAATGCATGTCAAGTCTTCGGCAGAATCAAGGATGCACAGGCCTCATCTCAAAGCCTTGGAAGTCCCTCCTCCAGGGTGGGCCCCCAGCCTGGCCCATTAAGTAGCCCACCTCGGCTAGGACCTCCTAGTCCAGGACTCCCTCAATAGCCCCCGAATTAGTCTTCGACGCCAATCATAAGAATCTTCGCGGAACAGTCTTCGGATAGGTTACTTTGGATAATAGAGTGTTCGGCTCGGCAGACAAGTTCAAGAATTTCCAAGTAACATGCTCAGCCTTTTAATTCATCCGAGGCATTTACTGGAACCCCAACAGGACCATTATGCAAACCAATCCTCTGGCGAGGTTCTGAAAACTTTTACAAAATTGTTATGTTAATGACATCATGCACATCGGTCATAACTTATTCCAGCCGCGGTTCAAGGTGACTCTTGGTATGTCGTATCAAAACAGAGATCGTGCCCAGCGTTTTGGGCGATATCATCAATCGAGTATCACACCCAACGCGTCCACAATGGCTCGATTCATACGAAATGTTGCAATTTCATCGGCGCAGTTAAGGGGACTGTTCACCTTTTTACCAGCCTATAAAGGTCTGGGGCGGTTAATCCTTTCACCTCACGCTTCCTTCTTGCTCCCTTATCGAGAAATCCTCCCGCTTCCAGCGACCACAAACCTCCCTACTTAAGATTTTCCATCGCCATGGCAGATGCAGAGTTGAAGGGCCGTGGTGTCCTTCAACAGTGAACCATGCCACCATCAACAAGCTTCGGGCGGTAGGTTATGTTCATGCAGGTGTATCCTGCAGGGTGCCGGAGCCCAACCAGCAAATCCCCACTCCACGACCAGGGGAGAGGGTCATCTTCATCTCCCACCTCGTGAGAGGACTGGGCTTCCCCCTGCATCCTTTCGTGTGGGGAGTTCTTTTCTTCTATGAGATTGATTTCTACAATCTCGCCCCAACTCCATTCTCTACCTCGCTGGCTTCATTACGGTATGCAAGACCTTTTTGAGGATCCCACCACACTTCGGCTTGTGGTTAAATACCTTCTGTTGTAAGCCGAGCAGTGGCGGCGGTCGCGGCAGAAGCGGCGACCTCACCGAATGCGGCGGGGCGACGATTAGCAAACACCAAAAGGCGGTGTGGCTAAAAGGTACCTATGTGGAGAGGGTCAAGATATAGTTGTTGGAAATATGCCCTAGAGGCAATAATAAATTGGTTATTATCATATTTCCTTGTTCATGATAATCATTTATTATCCATGCTAGAATTGTATTGGTCGGAAACTAAGATACATGTGTAGATACATAGACAACACTATGTTCCTAGTGAGCCTCTACTAGACTAGCTCATTAATCAAAGATGGTCAAGGTTTCCTGACCATAGACATGAGTTGTAATTTGATAACGGGATCACATCATTAGAAGAATGATGTGATGGACAAGACCCAACCGTAAGCATAGCATTTGATCGTGTTAGTTTATTGCTATTGCTTTATCCATGTCAAGAATCTGTTCCTACGACCATGAGATCATGCAACTCCCTGACACTGGAGGAATGCCTTGTGTGTATCAAACGTCACTACGTAACTAGGTGACTATAAAGGTGCTATACAGGTATCTCCGAGGGTGTCTGTTGGGTTGGCGTGGATCGAGACTGGGATTTGTCACTCCGTATGACGGAGAGGTATCTCTGGGCCCACTCGGTAATACATCACAAGAAGCTTGAAAGCAATGTGACTAAGGAGTTAGTCACGGGATCTTGTATTACGGAACAAGTAAAGAGACTTGCCGATAATGAGATTGAACTAGGTATGGAGATACCGACGATCAAATCTCGGGCAAGTAACATACCGCTGGACAAAGGGAACTGCATACGGGATTGATTGAATCCTTGGCCTCGTGGTTCGACCGATAAAGATCTTCGTGGAATATGTGGGAACCAATATGGGCATCCAGCTCTCGCTATTTGCTATTGACCGGAGAGGTGTCTCGGTCATGTCCACATGATTCTCGAACCCATAGGGTCCGCACGCTTAACGTTTGGTGATGATATTGTATTATTGGGTTATGTATGTTGGTGACTGAATGTTTTCCGGAGTCCCGGATGAGATCCAGGACGTCACGAGGAGCTCCGGAATGGTCCGGAGATAAAGATGTATATCTAGGAAGTCATATTTTGGCTACCGGAAAAGTTTCAGGTTTTTCCGGTATTATAACGGGAAGCTTCTAGAAGGTTTCGGAAACTTCCGGAGGAGTCCGGAAGTCCACCAAGGGCTCCACAACGTCCCAAGGTTGTGCATGGTCTGAGGGGAGGCGCCCTGGGCTTATTGAGCCAGGCGCACAAATCCCTCAAGACCCATGTGGCTTGGGAGGGGTGGAAAGTCCACCTGTGTATGGAAAGGGAGGGAATTGGACTAGGAGTCCAACTCCTCCCCTTTGGCTGCGCCCTAGGGCTTGGAGGGGCTGATATCCACGCCCCTCCATCTATATATAGAGAGGAGGGGGCGCCCCAAGAGGACACACCAAGCCCTTGGCGCCTCCCTCTCTCCCTAGATCATTTTCTCCTCCGTTCGCGGTTTCGGTAGTGCTCGGCGTAGCCCTGCCGGGATTGCTCCACCATCATCTCCACCACGCCATCGTGCTGGTTGAGAACCCATCTACTACTCTGCTCTCGCTCGCTGGATCGAGGAGGCGGAGACGTCATCGAGCCGCACGTGTGCTGAAGGCAGAAATGTCGTCCGTTCGGCGCTAGATCGGAACGGATCGCGATTGGATCGTGAAGACATATGACTACATCAACCGCATTATATACGCTTCCGCTTTGCGATCTACAAGGGTATGTAGATACACTCCCCCTCTCGTAGCTATGCATCTCCATGGATAGATCTTGTGTGTGCGTAGGAAATTTTTTGTTTCCCATGCAACGTTCCCCAAAAGTGGCATCATGAGCTAACTCTATGCGTAGATGATATGCATGAGTAGAACACAAAGAGTTTGTGGGCATTGATGTTCAGATTGCCTACCTCGTTAGTCTTATTTTGATTCGGCGGTATTGTGGGATGAAGCGGCCCGGACCAACCTTACTTGTCCACGTACAAGAGACCGGTTCCACCAACTGACATGTAACTTAGTTGCATAAAGGTGGTTGGCGGGTGTCTGTCTCTCCCACTTTAGTTGAATCGGATTCGACCGAGGCGGTCCTTGTAGAAGGTTAAAAGGCAACTTGATTATCACCGTTGTGGCTTTGCGTAGGTAAGAACGGTTCTTACTAGTTGCCCATAGCAGCCACGTAAAACTTGCAAAAACAAAGTAGAGGATGTCTAACTTGTTTTTGCAGGGCATGTTGTGATGTGATATGGCCAAAGACATGATGTGATATATGTGATGTATGAGATGATCATGTTTTGTATAGATGATCACAACTTGCATGTCGATGAGTACGGCAACTGGCAGGAGCCATAGGGTTGTCTTTAATTTATTTTCGCCTTTTTGCTTTACTTTATCGCTATGAGTTATAAATAGTTGTAGAAGCAATAGTTGGCGCGACAACCTCATGATGAGACGATGATGGAGATCATGGTGTCATGCCGGTGACGATGGAGATCATGCCGGTGCTTTGGAGCTGGAGATAAAAAGCACAAGATGATGATGGCCATATCATGTCACTTATATGATTTGCATGTGATGTTAATCCTTTTGTCCATCTTATTTTGTTTAGGACGACGGTAGCATTATAAGATGATTTCAAGATAAAATTGTGTTCTCCCCGAGCATGCACCATTGGGAAGGTTCGTCGTTTCGAGGCACCTCGTGATGATCGGGTGTGATAGACTCTACGTTTGCATACAATGGGTGTAAGCCAGATTTACACACGCAGAATACTTGGGTTAAACTTGATGAGCCTAGCATGTACATACATGGCCTCGGAACACAGGAGACCGAAAGGTCGAACATGAGTCATATAGTAGATATGATCAACATGGAGATGTTCACCATTGAAACCACCTCATCTCACGTAACGATCGGACTTGGGTTGGTGGATTTGAATCATGTCAAACTTAGGCAACCTGAGGGATGTTGATTTGAGTGGGAGTTCTTTAGTAATATGGTTAATTGAACTCATTATCATGAACATAGTCAAAATGTCTTTGCAAATTATGTTGTAGATCAATAGCTCGCGCTATAGCTCCCATGTATTTTGATACGTTCCTAGAGAAAAAGTAAGGTTAAAGATGATGGTAGCAATTATGCGGACTGGGTCCATGATCTGAGGATTGTCCTCATTGCTGCACAGAAGGCTTATGTCCTCGATGCACTCCTTGGTGCGCTACACCCTCAAGCGTCGTCTGTGGATGTTGTGAACGTCTGGTAGACACGTTCTGATGACTACTTGATAGTTTAGTGCGCCATGCTTTACGGCTTAGAACTGGGGCTCCAAAGACATTTTGAACGCCATGGATCATATGAGATGTTCCAAGAGCTGAAATTGGTATTTCAGGCTGATGCCCGTGTTGAGAGGTATGAGACCTCTGACATGTTCGTTGCCTACAAGATGGAGGAGAATAGCTAAGTCAGTTAGCATGTGCTCAGAATGTCTGGATGCTACAATCTCTTGATTCAAGTGGGAGTTCATCTTCCAGATAAGATAGTGATTGACAGAGTTCTCCTAGAGCTTCGTGATGAACTATAACATGCAAGGGATAGAGAAGATGATCCCTGAGCTATTCGCGATGTTTTACGACGCGAAGGTAGAAATCAAGAAGGAGCATCAAGTGTTGATGGTTAGTAAAACCACTAGTTTCGAGAAGGGTAAGGGCAAGAAGGGAAACTTCAAGAATGGCAAAACAGTTGCCGCTCCAGTGAAGAAACCCAAGGTTGAACCCAAACCCGAGACTAAGTGTTTATATTGTAAGGGGAATGGTCACTGATAGCGGAACTACCCCAAATACTTGGTAGATAAGAAGGATGGCAACGTCAACAAAAGTATATTTGATATACATGTTATTGATGTGTACCTTACCAGTACTCCTAGTAGCACCTGGGTATTAGTTATCGGTTCATTTGCAAATATTGGTAACTCGAAATAAAAGCCACGGAATAAACGGAGACTAGCTATAAGGGAGAGGTGATGATGTGTGATGGAAGTGTTCCAAGGTTGATGTGCTCACCATCGCACGCTCCCTCTAACTTCGGGATTAGTGTTACACCTGAATAAATGTTATTTGGTGTTTGCCTAGAGCATGAACATGATTAGATCGTGTTTATTGCAATACAGTTAGTCATTTAAGTGAGAGAATAATGGTTATTATGTTTACATGAATAATACCTTCAATGGTCATGCCCCCAATGCGAATGGTTTATTGAATCTCGATCATAGTGATACATATGATAATAATATTGATGCCAAAAGATGCAAAGTTAATAATGATAGTACCACATACTTGTGGCACTGCCGCTAAGGTCATATTGGAGTAAAGCGCATGAAGAAACTCCATGTTGATGGATCTTTGGACTCACTCGATTTCGAATCGGTTGAGACATGCGGACCATGTCTCATGGGTAAGATGACTGAGACACCGTTTTCCGGTATGATGGAGCGGGCAAGTGACTTCTTGAAAATGATACATGTTGATGTATGCGGTCAAATGAGTGTGGGAGCATGCTGTGGACATCGTTATTTTCTTACCTTCACTGATGATTTGAGTATATATGGGTATGTTTACTTAATGAAACACAAGTCTAAAACGTTTGAAAAGTTCAAGCAATTTCAGAGTGAAGTTGAACATCATCGTGACAAGAAGATAAAATGTCTACGATATGATCGTGGGGGTGAATATCCGAGTTATGAGTTTGGTATGCAACTTAAGACAATGTGGAAATTGTTTCACAACTCACGCCACCTGGAACACCATAGTGTAATGGTGTGTCCGAACGTCGTAGTCGTGCTCTATTGGATATGGTGCGTACTATAATGTCTCTTAACGATTTGCCACTATCGTTTTGGGGTTATGCATTAGAGACAACTACATCTGTTGAGATGACACCGTATGAATTATGGTTTGGCAGAAACCTAAGCTGTCATTTCTTAGAGTTTGGGAATGCGACACTTATGTCTGATAAGCTCGAACCCAAAGTGGAAAAGTGCATCTTCATAAAATACCCTAAAGCAACAATTGGGTATACCTTCTATCATAGATCCGAAGGCAAGGTCTTTGTTGCCAAGAATGGATCCTTCCAGAGAAGGATGTTCTCTCGAAAGAAGTGAGTGAGAGGAAGGTAGAACTTGATAAGGTTATTGGAAAGTGGCACAGCGTAGAAAGGTGCTCCTGAAGAGGAAGCTAATGATGATAATCATGAAGCTTCAGATCAAGTTACTACCAAGCCTCGTAGGTTGACAAGGAATCGTACTGCCCCTAAGTGGCACGGCAGTCATGTCTTGGAGATCATGTTGCTAGACAACAGTGAACCTACGAGCTATGAAGAAGCAATGGTGGGCCCGGATTCCAACAAATGGCTAGGAGCCATGAAATCCGAGATAGGATCCATGTATGAAAATCAAGTATGGACTTTGGTAGACTTGCCTGATGAACGGCAGGCCATTAAGTACAAATGGACCTTTAAGAAGAAGAAAGACGCTGATGGTAAATGTGACCATTTATAAAGCTCGACTTGTCGCAAAGAAGTTTTCGACAAGTTCAAGGAGTTGACTATGAGGAGACTTTCTCACCCGTGGCAATGCTAAAGTCTGTTGGAATTATGTTAGCGGTTGCTACATTTTTCGATTATGAAATCTGGCAGATGGATGTCAAAAGAGCGGTTCCTCAATGGTTTCCTTGAGGAAATGTTGTACGTGATATAACCGGAAGGTTTTGTCGATCCTAAGGATGTTAAAAGGTATGCAAGCTCCAGCAATCCTTCTATGGATTGGAGCAAGCATCTCGGAGTTGGAATATACGCTTTGATGAGGTGATCAAAGCTTTTGGGTTTATGCAAAGTTTATAAGAAGCATGTATTTACAAGAAAGTGAGTGGGCGCACTATAGAATTTCTGATAAGTATATGTGGTTGACATATTGTTGATCGGAAATAATGTAGAATTACTGGAAAGCATAAAGGGTTGTTTGAAAGGAGTTTTTCAAAGGAATACCTGGAATGAAGCTACTTAAATATTGGACATCAAGATCTATAGAGATAGATCAAGACGCTTGATAAAACTTTCAATGAATACATACCTTGACAAGATTTTGAAGGATTTCAAAATAGACCAGTCAAAGAAGGAGTTCTTGGCTGTATTGTAAGGTATGAATTTGAGTAGGACTCAAAGCTCGACCACTGCAGAAGAAAGAGAAAGGACGAAGGTCGTCCCCTATGCCTTAGCCATAGGCTCTATATAGTATGCCATCTTGTGTATCGCACCTGGTGTGTGCCTTGCCATGAGTCTGTCAAGGGGTACAAGAGTGATCTAGTAGTGGATCACTAGACATCGATAAAAATTATCCTTATCGTGCGGGCGGGCCTCATCAGGGGCTCTTTATACGTCCGTGTGGGTTGATGTCGTCCTCTAGGGGGACAATCAGCATGTTCATTTTACTGGTAACGGAGGCTGTCAGATTCGACAACCTCGTCCTTGAATTCGGGCAACAGGTTCCTTGGTGGAAACGATTTGGCCATTGTGCGTTGTGCCTCCAGATCGGCTTCGGCTGTTAGTACTTTCTCCCATTTGTCGTTAAGGGTGGCTTCATGCGAATACATCACCTACTGCTTCCGCTTCATGCTTCGAGCGGTGGCAGCTAGCCGATGTTGGAAACATACATGTTCGAATGGGTCCTTGGGTTCCTCAAAGTCAAGGGTCTGAGGCTGTGATCATCCTCGGATTCAGGCATGTAGTCACCCTCCGTTCGGTTGTCGGAGCCTTCCATCTCCTCAGCATTGTCTCCTGAAGGGGTTTCCATGGGCCCGTTCTGTTGTACGAGCTTGATATGCTCGTTCTCGCCGGTAATGGGGTAGCGTCGTCTTCTCCGGAGTTGGTTTTCTGATTGCTTCCATCGCTGCATTTGGGCTTCCTCTTCGGACGGTGGCATTTGAAACTCCCCTTAGGTTTCTGGTCGGGGTCCTCCTTGGGAGTCTTGACCATGTAGACAATGTAGGTAGATGTGGGGGCACACTTCCCTATCCGGGGTATGATCGTGGGTGGGTTTATTCCATATAAGCCGACACCTTCCTCGTCCATACCGAGGGCGTCGTCAGATTCATAGTCAAGAGCGTCGGTTATATCTTCAACGAAGGCGACTAGGTGGGTGGTGAGCGGGATGAAAATTTCCCGAATGTCGGCCTTACAACCGATCTAATCATAAACTGCAATGAGATCACCAGGTTCTGGATCCGGTCCAGTACCTCGTTTATCTGTGAAAGCTCTTCCGCATCCAAGGCCTGGCGGTAGACCGGGCTGATGTGTAAAAGTTTGTTTGGTCCACTCGCGGTTGGTCCATCACCCGAGGCATCGTTGGACAACTTCAGTTCGAGGACCAGGGCGGACTCTTCGGGGATGGCCATCAGATCAGAAGAGGAGTTCGGCTCCAGGCGACTACCCGAGTGGCATAGACGGGGTCGGACGCGATAGCCCCGGATCCATCTCAGAGGCAGCTTCCGTGAGGTGGTCAGACCCATGGGTTAGATCAGAGATTGGTTCCGTGGTGTTGACGCCTGAGAGTTCCTCGGGTTGGACCGCGACTTGTCTCAATAGGACTAGTTCGCCACGGGTGTCAACAACGTACTCCAAACGGTCGAACATGGTGACATGATTCGGGGCTAAGATGTCGATGCAGCCTAGATGGCCAGTGGGGCGGCGTGTGATACTACACTGCCGAAGGCGAAAAGCTGGCCACGGACAAAAACGCCACCGCAGCCAATGTTGCTGTTGAACTGCAGACAAGCCACCAGTCCTCATGATCACACAGCGAGCTCTCAATGAAAGCACCAATGTCAGTGTCAAAAACTGGCAGATCTTGGGTAGGGGGGCCGAGCTGTGAAATAGGACAGATGGTAAGAGGAGACGAAGAACATGAGGCTTTTACCCGGGTTCAGGCCGTCTTGATGGAGGTAGAACCCTACGTCCTGCTCTGGTTGTATTGATGTTGTGGAGATTACAAAGTTGATCTACCTCAAGATCGTGTATTTGTGGACTAAACCCAAAGGGTTATGATGTTGTGTATGAATATCCTCTACAGACTAAGCCCCACAGTTTATATAGGCACCAGGGGTATCTAGGGTTACACGAATGTCGGTTATCACCTATGCACTATACGTTGAACGGAGTCCTTCTCCCTTGGAGCGCACGTCAAGTCTTCGGCAGAATCCAGGATGCACACGCCTCATCTCCAAGCGTCCGAAGTCCCTCCTCCAGGGTGGGCCCCCAGCCTGGCCCATTAAGTAGCCCACCTTGGCTAGGACCCCCTAGTCCCGAACTCCCTCAGGCGGTGTCTCGCGCCAATAAGTGTAGATATCCGCAGGCATAATAGTGTACCTGTTACTGGAAAGAACAAACAAAGCAGGAGCAGGTAAAATACACTACAAAGAAAGACACATCCATGACATTATGGGCCAAAAAAAAACTTTTTCTGTCATGGATATGACACTTCCATGACGATAATTGTTACAAAATAATGCATCATCTTAGATGTGGTCGGTTCCCACTTGTATGGCAAAAAAGCATGAAAGAAAATGGAATTTTCGTCCTGGGCGGGACGGAGACGCACCTGCATGACATTCTTTGTGCATCCATGACATAAAAAATCATGGTAGAAGTGAGGGTGAGGAAAGCTTCATTGATTTCCCGATTACGGTGGGCATTCGTTGGTGGTCGGGGCCGAGGGATGCAGATTTGGTTTGCGTGTTTCTCTCATACGCATGTATGTGCAGGGTGTTCGCTAGCTGCTAACTGAACCCGAGCGAGGCGTTCGTTCGCTAAATCAACCCAAGCGGTCCCTCGCACTACGCACTGAACACGAGATATAGATCTATCCCTCGCACTAGCTGCATACTGAACCTGCACGATTCCTTTGTTGCTAACTGAACCCGAGCGATCCCTTCTCTACTTAGTGAACCCGACCGATCCCCCGTGCGAGACGTGAGTTGAGCCAATTTGGTTGCCTCTCGATGAAAATTGCCCATTGCTGCCGCGTGCACGATACGTGTAATGAGTCGAGATATTGCATTGATCGATCGAGCCCCTTGTGCGAGACGTGGCCGGTGAGATGAGTTGGTTGGCTGTGGGTGAACAGTTCCCATTGTTGTCGCCCGCTCGTACGCTCCACCCTAGCTGCTCGGGTTTGACGCTGGATGAATAAGACGGACCCCATGGTATGTAGCAGTAGTCGTTCCGTGTAAGGGTGGATGAAGAGGAAGTCGACGGTGGATGAGCAGTAGCCCGTGTAGTCCCGTTTTGTGGTACGCCACACCCCCTTGACCCCATTGCTTGATAGTAGCCCGTCTGTTTCCTCCGTTTTGCGGTACGCCACACCCCTGGACCCCGTTTTGACTCTAGCCGGTTGAACAGAAGTCCGTTTCCTCCATTTTGCGGGACGCCACACCCCTGGAACCCGTTTCGACCATACTGGTTGAACATGAAGTCTGTTTCCTCCGTTTTGCGGGACGCCTCACCCCTGGACTTGTTTCAACCATAGCCGATTGAACAGAAGTCCGTTTCCTCTGTTTTGCGAGATGCCACACCCCCAGATGAATCGCTATTTCCTCTGTTCCGACTGAGCCGGCTGGTTGCGAATGAACATGACGTCGTTGCTGTCGTCCGTTGACTCTAGCATGTTGCCTGTCCATGTACACGAGCCCTGCCCGTACGTATGTACGTACGTGTCCATATTTACTTTCTTGTAGCATGGATGTATGTACGTGTACACAGTTTAGATGGGACTGCCTCAACTACTACGTCGGGGGCTCTACAACAACACGTGGCGTTCCTGACTCAGCAACGGTTCATGCTGCAGAGAGACTGGTTGACCAGTATGTACATACACATTTTGCGACCATACACATAACGCTATGTATCCTTCGACCTGGTAGATCCCAGCTGTCAGGGGGAATAAGGAAGGACTTCCTTGCGTGCGAAGATATAGCTAGTGGGCCTCAGCTGTAAGGGGGAGGAATCCATTTTTTACTCCTAATAAGGAGGCACTTCCTTACATGCGAAGATGTAGCTGGTGGGTCGGAGTTGTCAGGGAGAGGAATCTTTTTTCGCGTAATAAGGAGGCAATTCCTTGCATGCGAAGAGGTAGCTAGTAGTTCCCAGATGTCAGGGGAAGCAATCATTTTTTTCGTGTAATAAGGAGGCACTTCCGTTCGTGCGACCATGGAGCTGGTGGGTCCTAGCTGTCGGGGGAGGAATCATTTTTTTGCATAATAAAGAGGCACTTCCTTGCATGCAAAGATGAAGCTGGTTGGTCCTTGCTTTCAGGGGGACGAATCTTCTTTTGCGTGTAATAAGGAAGCACTTCCGTTCGTGGCACCATGGACCACGTGGGTCTCAGCTATCAGCCTCTCCACGTACAATCCTCTTCTGATGGCAGTCGTTCGTTGACCACTGTGACGACGCCTCGCCGAGAGCACCAAGGCGGTGGATGACAACAAGGCCTAGGAAGGGAATTACCTGAAGCTAGGGAGGACTCAATGTTGGATGCCCATGCGGGGGAGGTTATGAGGTTTGAATGGTTAGGCTGCAGGTGAGACTGACATCGTCATAGAATAACAGGTATGGGTGAGTACATGTATGACCTGGCTACCCGTGGGAGTATGGTGGGGCGGCGAGCCTTGCGCGGCAGCACCGCCGGCCACGGGAGACAAAAGCAGGCGCTCCCATCAGCGATGGTTTGGCAGCTGCAGCAACATGATCAGAGATTAAAGAAGCAGGACGGTTGTTGGATGGACATCCAACGACTACTGCTGCTAGAATCATGTGTTGCCTATAAGTTGACAAAGCCTTGTGTATGCGTGAACTTAGTAGGCCTAGAATTCAGCATCACATTTGTTAATAATTTACAGCCCGTTTTCTAATTCTTATGAAATTTATTGCGGCCCATTTATTGTTTGTTAGCATTAAATGCCATTTTATTACCACGACGAGGGTTAAATATCTCAACCAAATTTCTCATATCTTTGTGTGGTCCGAACTATTTTTATCCCAAAATTTCGAGTTAGTTCAAGGCAATTTAAATATAATTTTGTTTTAGGTTAAAATCAAATGAAATTTTCCGCACGCAAAAAATTATTGAATAAAATTTAATAACTCAAAATATGAAAAAAGATAATTAGAAACTAATTACCGGTTCGCTGTGTTTTTTATATTTACATGCCATTTATTATTACTTAAAGACCATTTACTGGCAAGCCAAATGCATCCCTCGTGGTTAAGAAAGATTTGCAGCCGAGCAGGGCGGAGAAAAACAAGTTGGCATGGGTTGGATATTCTTCAAAAATAATAAAGTGGGGCTAGACATTTTCATGAAGAAAAAACTAGCTGGTCTGGTTATTTCGTAATCATAAAATAATAGCCTGGGCTATACGGGCCACAGCCCCCACACAACCTAGTTAAAACCCTGCTCCGTCTCAACAAGAAAAAACATTTCTAAAAAGAACTACAGGAGCTGTTGTTTCCCTGTTGTCAGGCACTTCTTGTGCAATTCTCTCTATTATTTACTACAACGGTGTGGGAACGAGACGTAAGTGTAGCATTAGGAAGAAGCATTTTTCTTATAATAAGGAGGCACTTGCCAGCGTACGACCATGGCCCTGGTTGGTCCGTACTGTCATCCTCTCCAAATACAGTCATCTCCTGATTCCTCTCGTTTGTTTACTATGTTGACAACACGAGACGATGGCACCACACCAAGCGCAACAAGGCAGAGGACGATGGAGGGGGGCTCACAGGCCCTATGGATGGTCTAGTACAGCGCACACTCCTCACCCGGACAGTCAGGATCATCGGCCCTCATGTCCACGACGGCATTGTCGTTCGCCAGCTCGCCGGTGCTTGTTGAGGAGATGGAGGTTGTAGCACTGGTCCTCCTGCACTAGCTGGAACACCGACACCGGTGGTGCTGTTAGCTCATCCGCCATTACGGCGTCGAAGTGCGTTCGCACCTGCTCTATGGTGAACACGGCATGAACCGGCGCTTGCGGTGGCGCTGGCTCTTGGCTGGAAGCCACATCCATTATCCGGTCGTCGTCGTCGCTGAGCTCGGACGGACATCTTTCCAGCTCATTAGGAGGGCCTGCCAGTCGACAGCAATGCCGGCCAGCTCCTGCTTCTCCTCCTTCAAGAGGCTCTCCCACATCGCTTTGCAGTTGGAGGTCATGGAGGTGGGTTGTGTGAATGCGGGCGCCGGAGTGGGTTTCTTGGCCGACGTGCATGTTAAACGGCGGAAGGCGGACGGACGGGCAGCCGGTTTACAATGTGTAAAGAGACGTCTGGTCAAGCCACTTCGGCATTGAATGACGTTGAGACCGGGATGCAGCGAGTGGGCGGCGACCTCGGTTGGTGAGCCGCTTCAATGCCTGAGGGAAGTAGAGGGGTGACCCGGGGCGCGCTTCAGGCGATGGCCGACGGAGAGTGCCGCACGGTAGTGTGTTGCGAGCTACGGGTGGTTGCAGCAGGAGGTACCAACGGAGCTGGTTTGGGTGGCCTGAGGAACACGACGGGATTAATCGCAAAAATAAAAAAGATGGGATTAGAATGCAAGACCTGTGTTGCGTAGTAGCTTACGACTGCAACGTCGGAGTATATTAATATATATGGTGATTTTGACTACATTGACCACAATTGAAGTGGGTCAAGCAAGTAAGAGTCAGTCACTGGGCCGTCATGTGATCGTCTCAGATAAGTAAACAGGTTCATGGGTGCTTACACAAAGAAACTTTAAAACATAGGCTTGCTACTTGTTAACTGTGTTGGGATTTGCCCTGAAGAGGAGAGGAGATAAAACACAACAGAGATAAGTATTTCTCTCAGTGAGAACCAAGGTTATCGAACCAATAGGAGAATCACACAAATGCCCGTCGTCAACACCTACACACAAAACAGCAAACACATGCACCCAACGCGGGCAAAAGAGTTCTCAAGCCCCTTGAACTCGTTTTTACATAGATAATGTAAATATAAAATAAAATAACAGTACATAAATGGTAGCAATATTTTTAGGGTTTTTTGTAATATATTTTGTGAAGACCCGGGGGGGCATAGTTTTCGCTAGAGGCTTCTCTCTCGAGGAAAACATACGGTTGGTAAACAAATTACTGTTGGGCAATTGATAGAAAAGTGCATAGTTACTTATTCACGACAATGATCGTGTATATAGGCATGACGTCCATAACAAAGTAGACCGACTTCTACCAGCATCTACTACTATTACTCCACCCATCGCCGATATCCAGCATGGATCCAGAGTATTAAGTAAAAACAGAGTAAATCTTGGAGCAAGATAACATGATGTAGACAAAGTAAATCCAATCAATATGAATAAACCCCATCATTTTCCCATTAATGTCAGTAATACAATATGTGTCTTGACCCCTTCTGTCACGGAGATAGAGCACATCAAGATTAAACCCATCACAATGCACCACTCCCACCAAAGAAAATCAATCTAGTTTTCCAAATCAAACCGATAGATCGGAGAGAAATACGAAGCTATAAAAATCATGCATATAAGAATTCAGTAAAGACTCAATATATTTTCATGAATAATCTGATCATAAACCCAGAATTCATCAGAACCAAACAAACACACTGCAATGAAGATTAGATCAAATAGATCACCGAGGGAATCGCGGTGAACTTCGTATTGAATATCATAGAGAGAGAGAGAGCAATATAGGTACTAGCTATGGACTAGTAGGTATGTGGTGAACTACTCACACATCATCATGGGAGCAGCAAAGTTGATGTAGAAGACCTCTGTGGTCGATCCCCCTCAAACAGGCCACCGGAACAGGGCTCCATATGGGCACACGGCGGAACAGAGACTTGCGGCAGTGGAAAAACTATTTTGGCTGGCTCTCAGGTGTTTTCCCAATTTATCAAAATTTGTAGTTGCGGAGTTAGGTCAAGAGCCATCGGGAGGTAGTCCCAAGCTATCAGGGTGTGCCCACGTGCCCTTGGCTTGGCACCACCCCCTGTGTCCCGCAGTCTCCCTCTGAAGCTTCCAGGTCTTATATTTGTCCAGAAAAAATCGTCAAAAGGTTTCGTGGCATTTGGACTTCGTTTGGTACAGTTTTCCTGAAAGGCCAAAAACAAGCACAAAACAATAACTGGCACTAGGCACTAGGTTAGTAGGTTAGATCTCAAAAATGATATAAAACAGCATATAAATGCATATAAAGTATCCAAGAATAATAATATAGTAGCATGGAACAATCAAAAATTATAAATACGTTGGAGAAGTATCAGCATCCCCAAGCTTAATTCTTGCTCGTCCTCGAGTAGGTAAATGATAAAAACATAATTTTTGATGCAACATGCTACCCAACATGTAATCTCTTTTAGGCATGATCTATGAGAAACGATGAACTAATAAGCATCAACATAGTAATATCCAAAAAAATAAATAACATAATCATTAAATTTCAAAATATACGATCCTTAAAGAACGTTACTCCCTACTCATTTTATCATATTGGCATGGCATGACTTCGTCTTCACCACATAAGTACAAATCATGAGCACCACTGTGTCAAGTCAGGTAATTGGATCGTACTTCTAACGTGCTTCAGCATTTTCAACCTCACTCAATACATGAGTGTAAACCATGGATATAGCATATGGGTGGAATAGAATATGGCGATAGAGATCAAAATGAGTCAAGGGGAAAGAAAGTATCGCATCAACTTGGCTTGTCAAAGGGCTATGGAGATGCCCATCAATAGACATAAATGCGAGGAATAGCAACTGCCATGCAACGGATGCACAAGAGCTATAAGTGTATGAATGCTCAACGGAAGCTAAGTGGGTGTGCATCCAACTTGCATGCTCATGAAGACCTCGGTCATTTGAGGAAGCCCTTCATCAGAATATACAAGCTGAGTTCTATAATGAAAAATTCCTACTAGCATATGAAAATGACAATTCAGGAGACTCTCTATATGAAGAACATGGTGCAACTTTGAGGTGCATGTGTGGTAAAGGATAGTAGCAAAGTCCCTTCTCCCCTTTTCTCTCGTTTTTTATTTTTATTTTACTTTTCTTCCTTTTGTTTTCTTTTTTTTTCTTTTTTTCCTTTTTCTTGGTGGGCTCATTTGGCCTCCCCCATTTTTCATTTTTCGTCCGAAGCTCATCCCGACTTGTGGGGGAATCATTACTCCATCATCCTTTCCTCACTGGGACAATGCTCTAATAATGATGATCATCACACTTTTATTTACTTACAAATAGATATAACAACTCAACACAAAACAATTATGACTCTATATGAATGCCTCTGGCAGTGTGCCAGCATCTGCAATGATCTAGCGTAACATGTAATCAATGATGAACGGTGGCTTTGCCACAAATACTATGTCAGCTATATGATCATGCAAAGCAATATAATGATAAACACACATGTCATGTGATGTAACGGGGGAAGTTGCATGGCAATATATCTCGGAATGGCTATGGAAATGCCATAATAGGTAGGTATGGTGGCAGTTTTGAGGAAGATATAAGGACGCTTATGTGTGATAGAGCGTATCATATCACGGGATTTGGATGCACCGGCGAAAGATGCACCGATCCTCGAGGTGAGAATGGGCAATGCAAGGTACCGAAGAGGCTAGAATTATATGGAAAGGTGAGTGTGCGTACATCCTTGGATTCACATTAGTCATAAAGAGCTCATATACTTATTACAATGCCTTATTAGCTCTCTCGAAGAAAAGTACTACCGCATGCCCCTAGGGAGAAGGTTGGTAGGACTTAACCATCGCGGGCCTTCGACCCGAACATCACTAGGATTTCAACGAGGAATAAGAATGCTCACACATCATCATCATGCCATAACCAATATTTAGATGAGCAACAAGTAACACGCTTTAATTACTGATATTTATACTATCCAACAATCATGTACTCATGCCCTTTCATATTACTACATCAATATCATTAACCCACATTTTTTATTATATGGTGAGCTACATGAAGATTTTGATTATACACTCCTTGAATTAATATCCTTTTTGGACTCGTCTTATAACTCATGCAAATTATCGCTACTATTTTTAAGACTCTCAAACAAGTTTAAGTGAAGCACGAGAGATCAATTATTTCTATAAGATCTACACGCCACTGTGCTCTAAAAGATATAAGTGAAGCACTAGAGCAACTGCTTAGCTCAAAAGATATAAGTGAAGCACATAGAGTATTCTAACAAATCATGATGAACATGTGTCTCTGTAAAATAGGTGTGTCCAGAAAACAATGATTGTGGCAAACTAAAAATAAAGCAAACTATAATACACGACGCTCCAAGAAAAACACATATCATGTGATGAATAAAAATATAGCTCCAAGTGACATACCAATGGAATGGAGACGAAAGAGGGGATGCCTTCCGGGACATCCCCAAGCTTAGACGTTTGGGTCTTCCTAGAATTTTGCACCGTATCAATTCTACTATCTTCCAAATCAATCCCAAAGGCTTTACTTGGCACAAACACTAATTAAAACATAAAAACACAATAATTACAGTATAAATAATCATGTAAACACACCAAGACAGAAAGTAAAAAAAATTAAAGATAACTATTGAGTTGCCTCCCAATAGGCACTATCGTTTTATGCTCCTAGCTAGGCATAATGCATAGTATAAAGTGTTGTCATCCTTGACACTCAGTCCATAGGTGGCCCTCATGATAGATTCATAAGGTGGTTTAATTCTATATCTAGGGAAGTGTTCCATCCCTTTCTTTATTCGGAATGGAATCTTACGTTTCCCTCCTTCATGTCAATAATAGCGCATATAGTTCGTAGGAAAGGCCTACCAAGTATTATTGCACAAGACTGATTGCATTCAATATCAAGCACAATGAAATCCACGGGCATATAATTTTTATTAGCAATAATAAGAACATATTTATTCTACCCAATGGTTTCTTAATAGTGGAATCCGCTAAGTGCAAGTTAAGGGAACATTCACTTATCTCGGTGAGGCCTAGCACATCACATAAAGATTTCGGTATAGTAGAAACCCTAGCACCAAGATCACACAAAGCATTGAATTACACTTCTTTAGCTTTATTTTAATAGTAGGTTCCCACTCATCATGCAATTTTCTAGGAATATAAACTTCTAACTCAAGTTTTTCTTCATGAGCTTTTAACATAGCTTCTACGATATATTTAGTAAACGCCTTATTTTGTTCATAGGCTTTGGGTGAGCTAATTATGGATTGCATCAAGGAAATACATTCTAATAAAGAGCAACTATCATAATTAAAGTCCTTGTGATCCAAGATAGTGGGTACATCACTAGCTAAAGTTTTGACCTCTCCAAACCCACTTTTTTCATTTTTATTATTAAGATCATCACGCTCCGAACAAACGGGATGCCCTCCACTTAAAGTTGACTCATCTCCAGTCCCTTTATCATCTATTTTCAGATTAGTAAACAATGATTCAATGGGAGAAATACTAATCATTTTAAGATCTCATGATTACTAATAGGAAGAGATTCTGGTTTAGCCGCCATCCTATTTACTAGAGTGGTTTGCTTATCTGAAATATTTTCTATTAGTTCCTTAGTTTGAGAAAATTATAATTGAAGGTTAGATACTTCTCGATTGACTAATAGCATCAGGTAAAGTTGAGTGTTCCTTGATTTCAACACCAAAAAAATTATTATGCTCATATTGTGTGGTCATGAAAGTTTTCATGGAACTTTCAATTTCAGTCATCCTTTGGTAATAGGCAATATTATAGAATCTACCTTGAGACATGGTGACGAAACAAGTAAACTAGCAAGCAAACGAGTAGACAAGACAACTAAGCAAACAAGCAAATATAAATATTTTTGTATTTTTGATTTTTATATAAAGTAACATATAACATCAAATAAAAAGTAGAACAAGTGAATGATAATTTGTGCAAAGGTACTTGATAAAACTTTGATGATGTCTCCCGGCCAACGGTGCTAGAAATTCTTCCTACTACTTGTAAACTGCGTTGGGATTTTCCCGGAGAGGAGAGGAGATGCAGCACAATAGATATATGTATTTCCCTCAGTGAGAACCAAGGTTACAAACCAATAGGAGAATCATGCAAAATCCCGTCGTCAACACCTACACACAAAAGAGCAAACACTTGCACCCCAAGGCGGGCAAGAGGGTTGTCAAGCCCCTTGAACTCATTACGTGCAAGTATTAAGTGGTGATAGATAGGTAATATAAATAAAAATAAAATAATAGTAAATAAATGGCAGCAATACTTTTAGGGTTTTTTGTAATATGTTTTGCGAAGACCCGGGGGCCATTGTTTTCGCTAGAGGCTTCTCTCTCGAAGAAAGCATACGGTGGGTAAACAAATTACTGTTGGGGAGTTGATAGAAAAGCGTATATATATGAAATATTTATTTACGGCCATGATCATGTATATAGGCATCACGTCCATAAGCAAGTAGACCGACTCCTTCCTGCATCTATTACTATTACTCCACCCATCGACCGTATCCATCATGCATCTATAGTATTAAATAAAATGAGAGTAATCTTGGAGAAAGATGACATGATGTAGACAAAGTAAATCCAATCAATATGAATAAACCCCATCGTGTTCCCCTTAATGGCAGTAATACAATACGTGTCTTGACCCCTTCTATCACGAGGATAGAGCACTGCAAGATTAAACCCATCACAATGCACCACTCCCGCTGAAGATAAATCAATCCAGTTGGCCAAACCAAACCGATAGATCGGAGAGATATACGAAGCTATAACAATCATGTATAAAATAATTCTGTAAAGACTCGATATATTTTCATGAATAATCTGATCATAAACCCAAAATTTATCAGATCCCAACAAACACACCGCAAAGAAGATTACATCGAATAGATCACCGCGGGAATCGCGGTGAACTTTGTATTGAATATCATAGAGAGAGAGAGATCCATCTAGGTACTAGCTATGGACCTGTAGGTCTGTGGTGAACTACTCACACATCATCATGGGAGCAACAAGGTTGATGTAGAGGCCCTCCATGATCGATCCCCCCTCCGATAGGGCACCTGAACAGGGCTCCAGATGGGCACACGACGGAACACGGACATGTGGCGGCGGGAAAAGTATTTTTGCTGGCTCTCGGGTGTTTTCCTGATTTATGAGAATTTGTAGAGGCGGAGTTAGGTCAAGAGGCATCGGGAGGTGGTCCCAAGCCAAGAGGGCGCAGCCACCCCCTGGGCACGCCCTGTTTTTTTTTTACCGGCTACTGTAGGGCAAAACACCCCACACCTTTTTCTTTTATTGCATATCACAGAATACAATGTTCAAGAACTAAGCTAGAGGAATACAGGTTATTCTACACTAACCTCAAGGAGGTAGAAAGGACACCCATTTTAATAGGTCATCCCTAAAGCTAGCCTTAATTCTATGAGCCAGCAAAGAAATATCTTGTTTAAAATTACACTTCCATCGGTTAAAACTAGGACGCTCATTTCTGAAGACTCTAGCATTCCTAGTAGTCCAGATGTTCCAGCAAGCAGTGAAAACTACTTCAGTAAAGAAAGGTTGGTGAAAGTCTCTTCTTGCTCCTCTGGAGATATCCCACATGGAATCCCCTTGCCATTGGATTTGTAGATAATTCCAAAGTCTGTTGCTGAACATGCAAGTGAAGAATAAATGGTCTCTATCTTCTTTAATCCTTGCATGGCAAAGAACACATAAGTTAGACTCAGAGACATTCCAGTGTCTTCTCTCAAGCATATCCTGGGTGTTCAACCTGTCCATGATTAACATCCAAGCAAATACTTTGATTTTCATAGTACAACAACTCCTCCAGATCCAATTGAGAAAAGGATTGAAGGTGATTGGTTGGTGAACATGCATGTAGAATTGCTTGGCTGAATACCCTTTGCCATCTTCACTCCACAACCAGACATCATTGGCATATTGGTCCATGTGCAAGTTCTAGAGTAAGTATTGTACCGTTTGCAATTCTTCAAAGGCTCTTTCCGATAGTGGCAGGTGAAATAATCCAGTCATGTCATTTGCTTCAGAAGAAGTAAAAACCTCCTCAGCAGTGGAGAAAGGATCAATGGCAAAAGAGAATAATCTCTGAAACCTATGTGCCAAAGGGGTCTTGGAGTTACCCATCATCCAAGAGTCAGACCAAAAAAGGAAGGTGTCCCCTTTGTTGGGCTGTATGTAAGTAACTGCCCTGAAGCTATCCAGCCTCTTGCAAATGTCCTTCCACCAGAAAGAACCACACCAAGCTGTACCTTGTGGCACTCTACCATGATAGTAGGTGTTCCATATCAGATTAACCCAAGGCACATCAGTCTTATTGAAGAACTTATCAGCATGCTTTAGTAGCAGTGCATCATTCTGCACTGCTAGATTTAGTATTCCAAGTCCACCTTTTCTCTTTGGCCTGCACACCAATTTCCAGGCAGCAAGGGCAGGAGCTTGGTCTTGACCATTTCTTCTCCAGAGACACTGTCTTTGGATTCTCTCCAAATGTTTTAGGATACCTAGGGGTATGTCCAAGCTGCAGAGGAAGAAAATTGGAACTGAAGCAAGGGCAGAGTTAAGATATTGTAATCTACCACCCTGAGCCAGGAATAATGAGCTTGCAGAGAACCTTATTTCCATATTGTCCACTAATGGCAGTAAATCAACAATCCTTGGCCTAGTGGTACCAACAGGCAATCCCAAATAAGTAAAGGGCAAGGTACAAACTTTGCATCCAACAGAATCAGTCAACCTCTGTAACTCAGCCCGATCCACATTAATTGGGAGCATAGCAGATTTATGGTAATTGATGTGAAGCCCAGTGGATTGAGAAAACATGAGCAGCATGGCCTTTAATTCCAGTAATTGTGACTCCACAACAGGCAGGATAATTAAGGTGTCATCTGCATATTGCACAATTGGGTAGTCCTTATCATGACAAGGAATTGGGAGTTCAATTTTGCCCTTCAGCAGCAAATCATTCACTAAAGTCTGAAGGAAGTCTGCAACAATAGCAAATAGTAAAGGTGACATAGGATCACCCTGCCTCACTCCCTTATTGCACATGAACTTCTTGCCAGGGACTCCATTTAGCAGCACTGAAAAGGAGCCTGAAGAAAGCAGCTACTTGACCCAAAGAATCCATTTATCATTAAAACCCTTGTGCTTTAAAACTTGGAAAATGAATTCATGCTCAAGAGAATCAAAAGCTTTCTCAAAGTCAAGTTTCAGGATAACAATGGGTCGTTTTGATTGATGACACTGGTGCAGGTACTCCAAAGTCCAACCAACACAGTCCTGAATTGTTCTGGATTTAATGAAGCCATACTGGTTTTTATGAATGCACTTCATGATTTGCAACTGAAACCTATTGGCTTGGCACCACCCCGTGTGGCTACTGGCCTCCCTCCAAAGCTTCCAGGTCTTATATTTATCTAGAAAAAATCATCACAAAGTTTCATGGCATTTGGACTTCATTTGGTACAGTTTTCCTGAAAGGCCAAAAACAAGCAGAAAATAGCAACTGGCACTTGGCACTAGGTTAATAGGTTAGTTCTCAAAAATGATATAAAACAGCATATAAATGCATATAAAGTATCCAAAAATGATAATATAGTAGCATAGAACAATCAAAAATTATAAATACGTTGGAGACGTATCAAGGCTATACAAAAAACTCTAAGGCGATGAGTTGGTCGTGTTATAATATGGGTTTGGGACTAAAGGCTTTGTTGTTCTTGTTGTTTTATAGGCTATGCATCAAACAGTAAGACGATGAACTGCTTAAGAGCACAACCTATACTAGCATCTAGACCTTCCTAGTATGCTTGATGAGGCTGTGGTTCTACGTGGGCACATTCAACTTTAATCTTAAGAACATGCAAATCATTGGCTCATTGTATCCATGGCATAATAACATGCAAATCATTGTCTCATTGTATTGGTGGCATTAGATGCAAAATAATATGTTATTGGCATGACGCACGGTGAACAACTCTTTTGCTGCAGCATTCCATGTTCAACATTGCAATCAAACTCATAGGCATGAAAATTCATAAACAACAATCACAACAAACTCTTAAATTACCATAAGTCAACATGCGTGATTATGCATCTCAATGATTCACACGTGAGAGCCAATATTTACTTTGGAACTTAATACACAAAATAAATAAATATCGATATGTTGCTCATGGCAAAGAGTGTCCCATTCCAAAATATCAAATGCATGTCTTCTTGCTAACGTCAATGAGCAAAATTTGACAAGATTTTCCATTTATATGTTGCAAGGCCTTGAACACGTTGGCAGCTCCTCTCATTTAGATAGTTTGGTGGCTCAAGGTGACAATGAATGATTAGAAAACCATTCGTTCTATTGTGCATGATGAACTATTTTGTCTTTGGTATTGCTCACGAACCATCCAAACATTTTTTGCAGTTCCTCTAAAATCAAACTGAGCATCCTTGTTTGCATAAATAAGAAAAAGTGACCACTGTAATAGTGGTACTAGATGAAACATATGCTCAAAAATATAAGCATCTTCACTGCCTTAACGGGAAAAGATAGCAACATAATTAATATATTAAATTAAACATTTATTCAAAATAGTACCACAATATAAGTAGTAGAATATAGCAAAGCACGATCATGTTGATGAAGACCAAGGCCTATGCATCCAACACTGACTTGGTCATACCTTTCCTTGTTGTAGAATCTTGCACTTCATATGCAGTTCAGTTGCCACATGAGCTCTGCAAAGTAGTCATGTCACCAGTTTACTAATACTCTAAAAAGCTTCTCGTTTATTCCTTCTATAATGTCACACATCCATTCTGGCTGCAAAAAAGTAGTAGTTCAACTGACTCAAGAATGGAACAAATGATAAGGAATTTGATCTCCTTTTGTGCAGCAAAAATCTCCTTTTGTGCAACAAAAATCAAGGTTGAAATAGCAACCAGTAGAAGTTATGATATCCCTAGGTGCACAAAGAGATAAAAAGGACACAATTACTGACGAAAAATGGTTGATGACTTATACGCCCACAAGAAAAAACATATACCTTATTTTAAATGGGAAACAAAGGACAGTAACAATTCTCAAACAATGTCATTGATTCATATTATCAGAGACATTATCTTAACAATACAATGGTTACACATGTAGAGAAAGAACATAGCAGGACAGTAGCATTTCTAAAACAGTATAATAGATTCATATTAACAGAGACATTATCTTAACAGTACATTGGTTAAACATGTACTCCGCCGATCCATAATGTTGCAGTTTTCAAGTAAGGTTAATTGCTTTTAAGACCGGCATTGCTAAATTTGACCAGTGGCATAAGATTAATGATGTGGCTTGAGACTACGTCGGTATTTCCCCAAAGAGAAAGGGATGATGCAGCACAGCGACGGTAAGTATTTCCCTCAGTTATGAAACCAAGGTTATCAAACCAGTAGGAGGATCACCACCACCCAATAAGCAGCACCTGCACACAAACAACAAATACTTGCAATCCGACGCGAAAGAGAGGTTGTCAATCTCTCTACGGTAAAAAGATAGTTAGGTAGTGATAGATAGGAGAGATAGATCTCTCAAGAACACAAATAAAAAGAGTAAATATGCAACTAGTGGCTTCTCTCATGACTATAGCACACGGTGGGTGAACAAATTACTGTTGGGTAATTGATAGAAAATCGAATAGTCATGACGATATCCAAGGCGATGATCATTATATAGGCATCATGTCCAAGATAAGTAGACCGACTCCTGCCTGCATCTACCACTATTACTCCAAACACCGACAGCTATCCAGCATGCATCTAGTGTATTAAGTTCATGGAAAAACGGAGTAATGCAATAAGAACGATGACATGATGTAGACAAGATCTATTCATGTAGGAATAGACCCCATCTTGTTATCCTTAATAGCAACGATACATGCGTGTCTTGCTACCCCTTCTGTCACTGGGAAAGAACACCGCAAGATCGAACCCATCACAAAGCACCTCTTCCCATGGCAAGAAAAATCGATCTAGTCGGCCTAACTAAACCAAAGATTCGGAGAAGAAATACGAGGCTATAAGTAATCATGCATATAAGATATCAAAGAAGACTCAAATAATATTCATGGATAGAAACTGATCATGTACTTAAAATTCATCGGATCCCAACAAACACACCGCAAAAGTTTACATCAAATAGATCTCCAAGAGACCATTGTATTGAGAATCATAAGAGAGAGAGAATAAGCCATCTAGCTACTGCCTACGGACCCGTAGGTCTATGGTGGACTACTCACGCATCATCGGAGAGGCACCTATGAGGAAGATGAACCCCTCCATGATGGTGTTTAGATTGGATCTCGAGGTTCTGGAACTTGCGGCGGCTGGAATTGTGTTTCATCGACTCCCCTAGGGTTTTTGGAATATTTGGGAATTTATAGGCATCAGAGGCGGTATAGAGGGGCCCCGAGGAAGGCACAACCCATCAGGGCGCACCGGGGCCCTCCTGGCGCACCCTGGTGGGTTGTGGTCTCCTCGGCCCACTCCCCTGGCACTTCTTTGGCCCATTGGGTGTCTTCTGATCCAGAAAAAAATCTCCAAAAAGTTTCGTCACGATTGGACCCCGTTTGGTATTGATTTTCTGCGAAGTAAAAAACAAACAAAACCAACAACTGGCACTTTGGCATTATGTCAATAGGTTAGTCCCAAAAAATGATATAAAGTTGTTATAAAATGATTGTAAAACATCCAAGAATGATAATATAATAGCATGGAACAAGCAAAAATTATAGATACGTTGGAGACGTATCAGCATCCCCAAGCTTAATTCCTACTCGTCCTCGAGTAGGTAAATGATAAAAACTGAATTTTTGATGTGGAATGCTGCCTAACATGTTCATCACATTCTTTTCTTTTATATAGCATGGACATTTGGACATGTAAATGATTCAAAGCATTAGTCTAGTTTTAACATAATGACTTCAATACTCAAGCATGTTAACAAGCAACCATGTCTTTCAAAATATCAACACTAGAGAAAGTTATCCCTAGCCCATCATGCTCAATCATTGATCCATTCATGAAACACACTCAATATTAGCTATGCCCAATGCTCAAGTACGATCATAGTGCCCCCTAGTTGGTGCTTATAAGAGAAGATGGAGACTCAAAGTAAAAAATAAAAATTGCATAAAGTAAAAGATAGGCCCTTCGCAGAGGGAAGTAGGGATTTGTAGAGGTGCCAGAGCTCAAGGTTTAAATTGAGAGAGAGAAAATATTTTGGGTGGCATGCTTTTCCTGTCAACGAAAACGACAAAGTAGCTCACAATACTTTCCATGCTAGATATATCATAGGCGGTTCCCAAACAGAAAATAAAGTTTATTCCTTTTTCCACCAAACTTTCACTTTCCATGGCGGGCCGTATCCACGGTTTCCTTCCATACCAACACTTTCCAAGGAATTTATTATTTGACAACATAAAGTAAATATTTTTTATTTTTCATTTCGGGAATGGGCATCCCTATTACCGCCGCACTCTCGTGCAATGACAAGTGAATAAACACTCATCTTGAGAATAACACATCTAGCATGGAAAAATATTGGACACTCCCCACGGTTTCATGAGCGGTACGGGCACACAAAAGAGAAAATTTATTTTGAAAATTTAGAGATGGCACATACAAATTTGCTTGGAACGGCATGGAAATACCGCATATAGGTAGGTATGGTGTACTCATAAGGCAAAACTTGGTTTAAGGATTTTGGATGCACAACTAGTATTTCTACTTAGTACAAATGGAGGCTAGCAAATAGATTGGGAAGCAACCAAACCAAGAAACGAAAATTCACATAAGCGAGCATTGAGCATAACTAACACCGAATAATGCACCACAAGTAGGATGTAACTTCATTGCATAACTATTGACTTTCGTGCATGCATAGGGAATCACAAACCTTAACACCAATATTCCTACTAAGCATAATTACTCACTAACATGACTCACATATTACTATCATCATGTTTCAAAACTATTACAATGAATCAAGTTTAATTTGTCCAATGATCTTCATGAAAGTTTTTATTGTATCCTCCTTAGATATCTATCACTTTGGGACTAGTTTCATATATTGTCATTGCTTTTTGGCAAGCTCAAACAAATTTAAGTGAAGCACATGAGCATAAAGATTTCATCTCTCAAAAAGGTATAAGTGAAGCATGAGAGGATTTCTTCAAAATTTACCTACTCTCAAATTAACCTAAGTGAAGCATGAGAGTATTTCTACAAAAATTTCCAAGCACACCGTGCTCAAAAAGATATAAGTGAAGCACTAGAGCAATTCTATAGCTCAAAAAAGTTTAAGTGAAGCACATAGAGCAATTCTAAAAAATCATAGCATGATTTTGGCTTTCTCAAATAGGTGTGTCTAGAAAGGATACAAGGGAAAAACTAACAAACAAAGCAAGCAAAGATACAGGAGGCTCCAAGTAAAACTCATGATATGTGACGAATAAAAATATAGCTCCAAGTAAAATACCGATAGTCGTTAGAAGAAAGAGGGGATGATACTCGGGGGCATCCCCAAGCTTAGTTGCTTGTTTCTCTTTGGATATATCTTGGGGGTGCGATAGCATCCCCAAGCTTAGGCTTTTATCACTCCTCATTCCTTCATCCATCATGATCTCACCCAAAACTTGAAAACTTCAATCACACAAAACTCAACAAAATCTTCGTGAGATCCGTTAGTATAATAAAGCAAATAACTACTTTAGGTACTGTTGCAAACCTATTCATATTTTATTATTGCATGATACCTACCGTATTTTAACTTTACCATGGCTCATACCCTTCAATATAACCCATAAATTCATCAAAACAAGCGCACAATGCAACGAAACAGAATCTGTCTTAAACAGAATAGTCTGTAGTAATCTGTACTCTACCCATACTTCTATAGCTATGAAAATTCTGAAAAATTAGGAAAACGTAAGGAATTTGTACAGAAACACTGTGTTAAAATTTGAGCTCAAGATCACGTTCCAGAAAAAAAATGCAAATTCATATACTGGATGCAAAGTTTCTGTTTCAGATTCAGCATCGCTTCTACTCATCCTATGAATCATCCTAAAGGCTTTACTTGGCACAAACACTAAATAAACCATAAAAACACAATCATAACAGAGGCATAATTGTGTCAACACTCAAAAACAGAAAGGAAAACAAATTATTCATTGGGTTGCCTCCCAACTAGCGCTATCGTTTTACGCCCCTATCTAGGCATAACGCATAGATTCAAGTATTGTCATCTTTGGTTTTGGATCCATAGGATGCCCTCATGATTGATTCATATGGTGGATTAATTCTTGTTCTAGGGAAGTGTTCCATACCCTTTATCAAGGGAAATTGAAAATGAATATTGCCTTCTTTCATATCAATCACGGCACCTATAGTGCGTAAAAACGGTCTACCAAGTATAAAGGGACAAGACGGATTGCAATCAATATCAAGCACAATAAAATCAATAGGCACATAGTTCCTATTTGCAAGAATAAGAACATCATTAATTATTCCCAAAGGCTTTTTAATAGTAGAATCTACCAAGTGCAAATTAAGAGAACATTCTTCAATATTGGTAAGACCAAGCACATCACATAGAGATTTCGGAATCGTGGAAACACTAGCACCCAAATCACACAAAGCAAAGCACTCATAATTTTTAATATTGACCTTAATGGTAGGTTCCCACTCATCATGTAATTTTCTAGGAATAGAAATCTCCAACTCCAGCTTTTCTCAAAAGATTTCATCATGGCATCAACGATATGTTTTGTAAAAGCTTTATTTTTCTCATAAGCATGGGGTGAATTCAACATGGATTGCAGAAAATAAATACATTCAATCAAAGAGCGACTATAATAATTAAAGTCTTTGCAATCCAAGATAGTTGGCGCATCACTAGTTAAAGTTTTGACCTCTTCAAACCCACTTTTATCAAAATTTTCATCAAGATTTTCACCCTCCAAATTATTGGGACGCCTTCTAGCTAAAGTTGACTCTACTTCAGTCCCTTCATTATCAATTTTAACATTACTAAACAAGGAATCAATAGAAGAAACACCAATCACTTTAAGATCTTCATCTTTCTTATGAAGGCAATCACTAGAAAACAATTTTTCTAATATTTCTCTTTTACCTCTAAGCATAGCGGTTCTTTTCTTACTTTCATCCATAGAGACATATAAGGCTTTAATAGATTCATCAATCTTAGGCACAAAAGCTTTCAACTTGAGATTTTCAACATCATGAGAAATTCTATCAATGCTTCTAGACATATCATCAATCTTATTCAACTTTTATTCTATCGTAGTATTAAAAGCCTTTTGCGCGTTGATAAATTCTTTAGTATTACTCTCAAGATCAGAGGTGTTCCTATTATTATTTTAAGAATAATTACCATAATTATGAGAGGAATTTCCAGGAAAAGGCCTAGGATTAAAATTACCTCTATAAGCATTGTTATTGAAATTGTTTCGCGAGACAAAATTCACATCTACGGAATCACTATTTTGCTCAATCAAAGTAGACAAAGGCACATCATTAAGATCAATAGGAACATTTTTACTAGCAACCAATTTCATCAAAGCATCAACTTTATCACTCAAAGTACTAATTTCCTCTACCGAATTAACGTTTTTACTAGTAGGTGCTCTTTCGGTATGCCATTGAGAATAATTAGCCATAATATTATCTAGCAATTTAGTAGCTTCACCCAAAGTAATCTCCATAAAAGTACCACCCGCGGCGGAATCTAAAAGATTTCTAGAGACAAAATTCAATCCCGCATAAATTTTTTGTATGATCATCCAAAGATTTAAACCATGAGTAGGACAATTTCTTAGCATCAACTTCATTCTTTCCCAAGATTGTGCAACATGTTCATGCTCAAGTTTCTTAAAATTCATGATTTGCGTCCTAAGGGAAATATTTTTCACGGGCGGAAAATACTTAGTGATAAAAGCATCCTTGCACTTATTCCAAGAATCGATACTATTGCGAGGCAAAGAAGAAAACCAAATTTTTGCACGGTCCCTCAAGGAAAAAGGAAATAGTTTCAACTTCACAATATCATTGTCCACATCTTTTTTCAATTTTGCATATCACACAATTATACGAACGTGTTTAGATGGGACGCGGCATCCTCATTAGGAGTACCGGCAAATTGATCTTTCATGACAAGATTCAACAAAGCGGCATTAATATCACAAGATTCCACACTAGTGGTAGGAGGAGCAATAGGTGTACTAATAAATCATTGTTATTAGTATTGGAAAAGTCACACAACTTGGTGTTCTCTTGAGTCATCGTGACTAGGCAAACAAGATTGCAAGCAAGGAAGTGATCCATCGAGAAAATGGCAAACGAAAAAGAGGGCGAATAAAACGGCAAATTGGTGAAGTGGGGGAGAGGAAAACGAGAGGCAAATGGCAAATAATGTAATTGCAAGGAGATGAAATTTGTGATTAGGAACCTGGTAGATGATGATGGAATCCCCTCGGCGCCTACGATAGGCACGTAGAAGAGACCGCTTCCTCCCCGGCAACGGCGCCAGAAATTCCTTTGACGTGGCTTGAGACTGCGTCGATATTTCCCCAAAGAGGAAGGGATCATGTAGCACAGCGATGGTAAGTATTTCCCTCAGTTATGAAACCAAGGTTATCAAACCAGTAGGAGGATCACCACCACCCAATAAGCAGCACCTGCACACAAACAACAAATACTTGCAATCCGACGCGAAAGAGAGGTTGTCAATCTCTCTACGGTAAAAAGATAGTTAGGTAGTGATAGATAGGAGAGATAGATCTCTCAAGAACACAAATAAAAAGAGTAAATATGCAGCAATATGTTTTTGGGTTTTGGGTTTTGTAGATCCGAAAAAAAAGATTGCAAAAAGATAGATCGGAAAGCAATATGTTGGAAAAGTAGACCCGGGGGCCGTAGGGTTCACTAGTGGCTTCTCTCTTGAGTATAGCGCACGGTGGGTGAACAAATTACTGTTGGGCAATTGATAGAAAATCGAATAGTCATGATGATATCCAAGGCGATGATCATTATATAGGCATCACGTCCAAGATAAGTAGACCGACTCCTGCCTGCATCTACCACTATTACTCCACACATCGACCGCTATCCAGCATGCATCTAGTGTATTAAGTTCATGGAAAAACGGAGTAATGCAATAAGAACGATGACATGATGTAGACAAGATCTATTCATGTAGGAATAGACCCCATCTTGTTATCCTTAATAGCAACGATACATGCGTGTCTTGCTGGCCCTTCTGTCACTGGGAAAGAACACCGCAAGATCGAACCCATCACAAAGCACCTCTTCCCATGGCAAGAAAAATCGATCTAGTCGGCCTAACTAAACCAAAGATTCGGAGAAGAAATACGAGGCTATAAGTAATAATGCATATAAGAGATCAAAGAAGACTCAAATAATATTCATAGATAGAAACTGATCATGAACTCAAAATTCATCGGATCCCAACAAACACACCACAAAAGTTTACATCAAATAGATCTCCAAGAGACCATTGTATTGAGAATCATAAGAGAGAGAGAAGAAGCCATCTAGCTACTGCCTACGGACCCGTAGGTCTATGGTGGACTACTCACGCATCATCGGAGAGGCACCTATGAGGAAGATGAACCCCTCCATGATGGTGTTTAGATTGGATCTAGAGGTTCTGGAACTTGCGGCGGCTGGAATTGTGTTTCATCGACTCCCCTAGGGTTTTTGGAATATTTGGGAATTTATAGGCATCAGAGGCGGTATAGAGGGGCCCCGAGGAAGGCACAACCCATCAGGGCGCACCGGGGCCCTCCTCGCGCACCCTGGTGGGTTGTGGTCTCCTCGGCCCACTCCCCTGGCACTTCTTTGGCCCATTGGGTGTCTTCTGATCCAGAAAAAATCTCCAAAAAGTTTCGTCACGATTGGACCCCGTTTGGTATTGATTTTCTGCGAAGTAAAAAACAAACAAAACCAACAACTGGCACTTTGGCACTATGTCAATAGGTTAGTCCCAAAAAATGATATAAAGTTGTTATAAAATGATTGTAAAACATCCAAGAATGATAATATAACTGCATGGAACAAGCAAAACTTATAGATACGTTGGAGACGTATCAATTAACAAAAAGTTTAAACAGTTACATGGAATAGTGGGCCCAACAGCACAATGTGCTTCCATCAACGTATCAAGGGGTGATGCAGAGTTTGTTGCAACAAAGGAACAACCAGCAAATCTTTGTTGGACCCATTTTTGTTGACGTAACGAGAAAAGATAGCAATCCAATAGCTTCAATTCAACATTTATTCAAAACAGTATCACTATAAGTAGCACAACATGTCAAAGCACACTGCACAATAATGTGGATGAAGGCCGGTATTGACCTTTCTTCAGCAAGATAGGAAACATGTCGTGAGGAGGATTAGAAAGAAATCTCCCTACATGGATAGGAAATCCATTCTCCTTTTGCATAATCCCAAGTAAAATGAAGCAACGTTGTCGGTGTGACATTTTAGTTGAACTGCACAAAACACTCTTAAAACCAAAAGGGTTTTGTGCAGTGCACCAAAACGTCGCAATAGCAACGAGGTGAAATAGATATCCCTATTTGCAGAAGTAAAAAGGAAATAATTACTAGACAATAACAGAGGTTGACACATACGGCCACAAAAAGAAGCATCTACCATCTTAATGGGAAACAAAGTGATAACCCACAAGTATAGGGGATCACAACAGTTTTCGAGGGTAGAGTATTCAACCCAAATTTATTGATTCGACACAAGGGGAGCCAAAGAATATTCTCGAGTATTAGCAGCTGAGTTGTCAATTCAACCACACCTGAAGGACTTAATATCTGCAGCAAAGTATTTAGTCGCAAAGTAGTATGGAAGTAACGGTTTTGTAGCAATCGTAACAGTGGCAACGGGAAAGTAACTTAGCAAAGATCAATATATGAAAAGCTCGTAGGCAACGGATCAGTGATGGATCATTATGTCGGATGGCATTCATCATGCAACGGTTATAACATAAGGTGACACAGAACTAGCTCCAATTCATCAATATAATGTAGGCATGTATTCCATATATAGTCATACGTGCTTATGGAAAAGAACTTGCATGACATCTTTTGTCCTACCCTCCCATGACAGCGGGGTCCTAATGGAAACTAAGGGATATTAAGGCCTCCTTTTAATAGAGAACCGGACCAAAGCATTAGCACTTAGTGAATACATGAACTCCTCAAACTACAGTAATCACCGGAAAGAATCCCAGTTATTGTCACCCTGGGGGATGCGGACCATAACTCGTAATAGGTGTCTACAACTTGCAAGATAGGATCAAGAACACATATATATTCATGAAAACATAATAGGTTCAGATCTGAAATCATGGCACTCGGGCCCTAGTGACAAGCATTAAGCATAGCAAAGTCATAGCAACATCAATCTCAGAACATAGTGGATACTAGGGATCAAACCCTAACAAAACTAACTCGATTACATGGTAAATCTCATCCAACCCATCACCATCCAGCAAGCCTACGATGGGACTACTCACGAACGGCGGAGAGCATCATGAAATTGGTGATGAAGGATGGTTGGTGATGACGATGGCGTCGATTTCCCCTCTCCGGAGCCCAAAACGGACCCCAGATCTGCCCTCCCGAGGAAGAACAGGAGGTGGCGGCGGCTCCGTATCATGAAACGCGATGAACTCTTCTCTCTGATTTTTTCCTCCCCGGATAGGGTTATATGGAGTTGGAGTTGAGGTCGGAGGAGTTGCAGGGGGCCCACAAGCCACCTGGGCGCGCCCCCCTGGCTTGTGGCCAATGGGTGGACCCCCTCTGGTTGATTCTTTCGCCAGTATTTTTTATTAATTCCAAAAATATTCTCCGTAAATTTTCAGGTCAATCCGAGAACTTTTATTTCAGCACAAAAATAACACCAAGGCAATTCTGCTGAAAACAACGCCAGTCGGGTTAGTTCCATTCAAATCATGCAGATTAGAGTCCAAAACAAGGGCAAAAGAGTTTGGAAAAGTAGATACGATGGAGACGTATCAACTCCCCCAAGCTTAACCCATTGCTTGTCCTCAAGCAATTCAGTTGACAAACTAAAAGTGACAAAGAAAAACTTTTACAAACTCTGTTTGATCTTGTTGTTGTAAATATATCTAACTGATGTTCAGGTTTTCAGCAAAGATTATAGACTAACCACATTCACAATAACATTTAGGTCACACACTTACTCATATCAATGGCATAATCAACTAGCGAGCAATAATAATAAATCTTGGATGACAACAATTTTATCAAAACAATCATGATAAAATATGATATAATGGTTTCTCGCTAGCCCTTTCTGAGACCGCAAAACATAAATGCAGAGCACCTCTGAAGAACATGGGCTGACTGGAAATTGTAATTCATGGTAAAAGAGATCCAGTCACAGTCATACTCAATATCAATTAATAACAAAGCATACAAATGACGGTGGCGCTCTCTAACTGGTGCTTTTTTATAAGAGGAGGATGACTCAACAGTAAAGTAAAATAGATAGGCCCTTCGCAGAGAAAAGCATTGATTTGCAGAGGTGCCAGAGCTCGAGCTTTTAAAACAGGGATGAATAATAATTTTGAGCGGTATGCTTTCATTGTCAACATAACAACCAAGAGATTTCACCATCTTCCATGCTAGATACATTATAGGCGGTTCCCAAACAGAATGATAAAGTTTTTACTCCCCCTCCACCAATCAAACACATTCCATGGCTGGCCGAATCCACGAGTACCGTCCATACAAACAACAATCCTGGGGGAGTTTTGTTTCATTATATTTTGATTTGATTTTTGAGCATGGAACTAGGCATCCCGAATACCAGCCACTTTCTCGTGAATGATAGTGAATCAACACATATCGTGAGAATAACCCACCTAGCATGGAAGATACTGACCGCCCCCAGTCGCTACATGAGCGATTCGGGCATACAAAACAGAATATTATTTGAAGGTTTAGAGTTTGGCACATGCAAATTTACTTGGAACGGCAGGTAAATACCGCATATAGGTAGGATGGTGGACTCATATGGAACAACCTTGGGTTTATGGAAGTGGATGCACAAGCAGTATTCCTGCTTAGTACAGGTGAAGGCTAGCAAGAGACTGGGAAGCGACCAACTAGAGAGCGACAACAGTCATAAACATGCATTGAGATTAACCAACATTGAATGCGAGCATGAGTAGGATATAAATCACCATGAACATAAATATCGTGCAGGCTATGTTGATTTTGTTTCAACTACATGCGTGAACATGTGCCAAGTCAAGCCACTTGAATCATTCAGAGGAGGATACCATCCTATCATACTACATCACAACCATTTTAAAATGCATGTTGGCACTCAAGACAAACCATTATACACTCTTAGCTAATTAAGCATGGCATGAGTAACTATGATCTCTAATTGTCATTGCAAACATGTTTCATCCATAATGAGCTGAATCTAGAACGATGAGCTAATCATATTTACAAAAACAATATAGGTCGAGTTCGTACCAGCTTTTCTCCATCTCAATCACTTCATCATATATCGTCATTATTGCCTTTCACTTGCACGACCGAACGGTGTGAATAATAATAAGAGTGCACGTGCATTGGACTAAGCTGGAATCTGCAAACAATAACTCAAAGGAGAAGGCAAGGTAATATGGGCTCTCTGATAGATAAACAATAATGCATATGAGAGACACTCAACATTTTCATTGTGGTCTTCTCCTTACGACCCAAAGAAAGAAATTTCAAAACTAGAACGAGAAACACTATTTACACGGGAAAGCTCCCAACAAGCAAAAGAAGAACGAGAAATCTTTTTGGGTTTTCTTTTAATGCTACAACTAAACAGACTAGAAGGTAAAGCTAGAACTAATTTTTTTGGATTTTCTCAAGGTTAATTAAGCACACAAGAAGAAAGCGGAAAGAAGAAATAAACTACCATGGATGATACAATGAAAAAGTGTAAGCACCGACTACTAAGATGAGTGTGTGAACATGAATGTAATGTCGGTGAGAAATACGTACTCCCCCAAGCTTAGGCTATTGGCCTAAGTTGGTCTAGGGCCATGGCTGGCCCGGATAATATCCAAAGTCATAGTTGGGGTTGTACTGGGCTGTGGCGGCTACCGCCTGAACGGCTGCAGCGCGGAGGCGAGCGGCTTCCGCCTCTCTCTCGTACTCGTTTGCCTCCTCTCTGGTTATAAAGTGTCTCCGTTTTTCCTAAAAGTTAAAGAAGGCAGGAGCAGGAAGGGTAATATGGACAGCACGCTGTCTATCAAAAATTAGTCGGTACAGGAAGGACTGTTCGTTCCTCTCAAGAAACCGGTAGCGCACCATAGCCTCATAATCAAGAAAAGCAGGTGGTAACTCAATATCATTCCCCCTTATGGGTACCCCAAGATAATTATCTACACGAGTGGCATAAATCCCGCCAAAGAAATCTCCTTCCTTAGCATTTTTATGTAGCCTCCTAGCAATAATAGCCCCCAAGTTATATCGTCTGTCACCCATTACCGCACTCTTAAGAATACTAAGATCAGGTACACAAAGGTGGCTATGATCATGTTTACCGTTAATACATCTACCTATGAAGAGAGCAAAATAATGTATAGCAGGAAAGTGAATGCTCCCCAAGGTAGCCTATGTAATGTTTCTAGTTTCTCCCACAGTGATGCTAGCAAGAAAATCATTATATTCAGTTTTGTGAGGATCACTATGGCTGCCCCATTGTGGAATTTTGCATGCACGGTTAAAATCTTCTAGGTCCATAGTATAAGATTCATCATAAAGATTTAATAGAACAGAATGCGTATTACGCCTAGATGAAAATTCAAACCTCCGCACGAAAGAATCAGTGAGTTGATAATATTGCTCGCATTGGTCTGAAACGAAATCTTCAAGGCCAGCATTTCGTGTGTACGCATAAAATTCTTCCTTGAAACAGGCATGAACCATGAATTGATCCGACGGCCATTCACAAGGCTGCACTTGAGCTTCCCTCGGTGGTTCAAAGTCGGGCTCACGTATCGCGAGTCTTGGGGCCTTCTTGCTCGAGGAACCCCCTTGGTATATTCTCCTCAACATCTTTCTTTCTCTGAAAAATTTCTAAAAAATTTAGTGACTCAAAACAAAGGTGAACAAAACTCAACAAAACTTATAGCAACTACTTCCACAAGTGCCTAGAGGCAATATCATGCATCAAAACTACTTGGGACCATACAAATTTGACATGCAAGCTCAAGAACAAGGTCACCACAACAGCAAAAAATTGTAATATATAAAGCACTAAAACAAAAACTAATTGGACCATTGGAGGAGTCACATACCGAAGATCAGTCCCCCAAAACAGTTTTGCAAATGGAGCTTTGCACAAGGAGATCGAAAATGGCAGCAAAATGAGCTAGAACACGGGCTTGAGCAATGGTGGGATTTTTTCTGGAGGAAGAGGAAGTGGATGGGTGCTGGAATAAGTGAGGGGGGCCTACGTGGGACCCACAAGCCAGGGGGCACGCCCAGGGGGGTGGGCTTGCCCTGTGGGCTTGTGGCCCACTGGTGCAGCCCCCTGATATGTTCTCAGTGCCAGAAATTCTCAAATATTCCAGAAAAAATCATACTACATTTTCACGGCATTTGGAGAACTTTTATTTTCAGGTCATTTTTTATTGCACGGATAATATAGAAAACAGAAAAATAATAGCATTTTTACTTTATTTATTCTAAATAACAGAAAGTAAAAGTTGGGTACAGAAGGTTGTGCCTCCTAAATTCATCCATCTCATGCTCATCAAAAAGAATCCATCAATAAGGTTGATCAAGTCTTATTGACAAACTTTTTTCCAATGACACGGAACCGGAGAATTTTCGAATAACACTAGGTTACCTCAACGGGGATATGCATGTCCCCAACAATAAGTATATCATATTTCTTTTTGGAAGTAGGGAGAGGGAATTCAAAATCTCCAATAATAATAGTTGAAATTTTTCCAATGGAGTTGATACTATGAACTTGAGGTTGTTTCTTCGGAAAGTGTACCGTATGCTCATTACCATTAACATGAAAAGTGACATTGCCCTTGTTGCAGTCAATAATAGCCCCTGCAGTATTCAAAAAAGGTCTACCAAGGATGATCGACATACTGTCGTCCTCGGCAATATCAAGAATAACAAAGTACGTTAGGATAGTAACATTCGCAACTACGACAGGCACATCCTCACAAATACCGATGGGTAAAGCAGTTGATTTATCAGCCATTTGCAAAGAGATTTCAGTAGGTGTCAACTTATTCAAATCAAGTCTACGATACAAAGAGAAAGGCATAACACTAACACTAGCTCCAAGGTCACATAAAGCAGTTTTAATATAATTTCTTTTAATAGAGCATTGTATAGTAGGTACTCCGGGATCTCCTAGTTTCTTTGGTATTCCACCCTTAAAGGTATAATTAGCAAGCATGGTGGAAATCTCAGCTTCCGATATCTTTCTTTTATTTGTCACAATATCTTTCATATACCATAAGGAGACATTTTTAGAATATCAGTCAAGCGCATACGCAAAAAGACAGGTCTAAGCATTTCAACAAAACGCTCAAAGTCATCATCATCCTTTTTCTTGGATGGTTTAGGAGGAAAGGGCATGGGTTTCTGAACCCATGGTTCTCTTTCTTTACCATGCTTCCTAGCAACAAAGTCTCTTTTGTCATATCTTTTATTCTTAGGTTGTGGGTTATCAAGATCAACAGCAGGTTCAATCTCCACATCATTATCATTACTAGGTTAAGCATCAACATGAACATCATCATTAATATTATCACTAGGCTCATGTTCATTACCAGATTGTGTCTCAGCATCAGAAATAGAAATATCATTTGGATTTTCAGGTGTATCTATAACAGGTTCACTAGCAGCATGCAAAGTCCTATCATCATTCTTTTTCCTTTTATTACTGGGACGACTAGGTGCATCAGTATTAATTCTCTGAAAATCTTGCTCAATTCTCTTAGGATGGCCCTCAGGATACAAAGGTTCCTGAGTCATTTTACCACCTCTAGTCACAACTCTAACAGAATGATCATTGTTCTTACCATTCATCTCATTAAGCAAATCGTTTTGTGCCTTAAGTACTTGTTCTACTTGAGTAGTTACCATGGAAGCATGTTTACTAATAAGCTTAAGATCATTAATAGTTCTACTCATATAATCACCTAAGCGATCAAGCATGTAAGCATTATGTTTCAATTGTCTACTAACATAAGCATTGAAATTTTCTTGCTTAACAATAAAGTTATCAAACTCATCCAAGCATTGGCTAGCAGACTTATTATAAGGAATATCACGGTCATAAAATCTACGGAGAGAATTTACCTCTACTACCTGTGTCGGGTTATCAAGACCATGTATCTCTTCAATAGGTGGTAAATTCTTAACATCTTCAGCTTTAATACCTTTTTCTTTCATAGATTTCTTTGCCTCTTGCATATCTTCAGGACTGAGAAATAGAATACCTCTTTTCTTCGGAGTTGGCTTTGGAGGTGGTTCGGGGATGGTCCAATCATTATCATTGCTCAATATATTATTCAATAGTAGTTTAGCTTGTTCAACAGTTCGTTCCCTGAAAACACAACCAGCACAACTATCTAGGTGGTCCCTAGAAGCATCGGTTAGTCCATTATAAAAGATATCAAGTATTTCATTTTTCTTGAGAGGATGATCAGGCAAAGCATTAAGTAATTGGAGAAGCCTCCCCCAAGCTTGTGGGAGACTCTCTTCTTCAATTTGCACAAAGTTAAATATTTCCTGCAAGGCAGCTTGTTTCTTATGGGCAGGAAAATATTTCTCAGAGAAGTAATAAATCATATCATGGGGACTACACACACAACCAGGAGCAAGAGAATTAAACCATATCTTAGCATCACCCTTTAATGAGAAAGGAAACAACTTAAGAATATAGTAATAACGAATGTTTTCCTCATGAGTAAATAGGGTGGCTATATCATTCAATTTAGTAAGATGTGCCACAACAGTTTCAGATTCATAACCATGGAAAGGATCAGATTCAACCAAAGTAATTAACTCAGGATCGACAGAGAATTCATAATCCTTATCAGTAACAAAGATAGGTGAAGTAGCAAACTTAGGACATTATTGCATTCTAGCATTCAAAGATTTTTCCTTCCACTTGCATAGCAATTTCTTAAGATCATCTCTATCCTTACAAGCAAGAAAGTCCCTAGCTACCTCTCCCTCCATAACATAACCCTTAGGTATATTAGGCAATTCATATCTAGGAGAGCTAGGTCTAACAGGTGTCTCATAGTGTTCAGTTTCAATAATTTCATCACTTTCAGAAATATCATCAGTTTCAGCATTGACTCTAGCAATTTGTTCATCAAGAAATTCACCCAGTGGCACAGTATTATCAAGCAAAGTATCATCATAAGCATCATGCATAGCAGAAGTGGCATCATCAATTACTTGCGACATATCAGAATCAATAGCAGGTGGTGGTGTCGCAAATTTACTCATAACAGAAGGTGAATCAAGTGCAGAGCTAGATGGCAGTTCCTTACCTCCCCTCGTAGTAGAGGGATAGATCTTGGTTTTTGGGTCCTTCAGATTCTTCATAGTGATCAAAAGATATAAATCCCAAGTGACTCAGAGAATAGAGCTATGCTCCCCGGCAACAGCGCCAGAAAAGAGTCTTGATAGCCCACAAGCATAGGGGATCGCAACAGTTTTCGAGGGTAGAGTATTCAACCCAACTTTATTGATTCAACACAAGGACAGCCAAAGAATATTCTCGAGTATTAGCAGCTGGGTTGTCAATTCAACCACACCTGAAAGACTTAATATCTGCAGCAAAGTATTTAGTAGCAAAGTAGTATGGAAGTAACGGTTTTGTAGCAAACGTAACAGTGGCAACGGGAAAGTAACTTAGCAAAGATCAATATATGAAAAGCTCGTAGGCAACGGATCAGTGATGGATCATTATGTCAGATGGCATTTATCATGCAACGGTTATAACATAGGGTGACACAGAACTAGCTCCAATTCATCAATATAATGTAGGCATGTATTCCATATATAGTCATACGTGCTTATGGAAAAGAACTTGCATGACATCTTTTGTCCTACCCTCCCGTGGTAGCGGGGTCCTAATGGAAACTAAGGGATATTAAGGCCTCCTTTTAATAGAGAACCGGACCAAAGCATTAGCACTTAGTGAATACATGAACTCCTCAAACTACGGTAATCACCAGAAAGAATCCCAGTTATTGTCACCCTGGGGGATGCGGATCATAACTCGTAATAGGTGTCTACAACTTGCAAGATAGGATCAAGAACACATATATATTCATGAAAACATAATAGGTTCAGATCTGAAATCATGGCACTCGGCCCCTAGTGACAAGCATTAAGCATAGCAAAGTCATAGCAACATCAATCTCAGAACATAATGGATACTAGGGATCAAACCCTAACAAAACTAACTCGATTACATGGTAAATCTCATCCAACCCATCACCGTCCAGCAAGCCTACGATGGGATTACTCATGAACGGCGGAGAGCATCATGAACTTGGTGATGAAGGATGGTTGGTGATGACGATGGCGTCGATTTCCCCTCTCCGGAGCCCAAAACGGACCCCAGATCTGCCCTCCCGAGGAAGAACAGGAGGTGGCGGCGGCTCCGTATCGTGAAACGCGATGAAGTCTTCTCTCTAATTTTTTTCTCCCCGAATAGGGTTATATGGAGTTGGAGTTGAGGTCGGAAGAGTTGCAGGGGGCCCACAAGCCACCTGGGCGCGCCCTAGTGGGGACGCCCCCTGGCTTGTGGCCAATGGGTGGACCCCCTCTGGTTGATTCTTTCGCCAGTATTTTTTATTAATTCCAAAAATATTCTTCGTAAATTTTCAGGTCAATCCGAGAACTTTTATTTCTGCAGAAAAATAACACCAAGGCAATTCTGTTGAAAACAGCGTCAGTCCGGGTTAGTTCCATTCAAATCATGCAGATTAGAGTCCAAAACAAGGGCAAAAGAGTTTGGAAAAGTAGATACGATGGAGACGTATCACAAAGCAGGACAGTATCATTTCTAAAATAGTGGCAATTATTCATATTAACAGAGACAATATCTTAAAAATAACATTGTTTAAACATGTAATTTACTTTTAACAGTGGCATTGCTATAATTTTCCAGCGGCATTATTAGATTAACAACATCTAAACAGTCGTATGGGAAAGGGGACACGATAACACCATGTGCCTCCACACGTATAAAGTGGTGATGCAGAGTCTGTTGCAGCAAAGAACCAAGCAGCATATCGTGTTGGTCCCACTTTTTGTCTCTTTCCACCTGCTCTTTCATATGTGAGGGCAACAAATCTAGTCATGCACAAACTCTACCACCTTATCCCCCACCCACCACCGTTTTCGTTCCTTTTTCAACAAAGAGATCAATTCCTTACAGATATGTGTACTGCGCTACCCCTTTTTCCCTTTTCGACCAACATAGCGGTTGGATAGACGGTCTGTACTACTATCTGTCATGCCTTTCCTCTTCGAACCAAGTTCTAGATTCCCCCCACCCCACCCACCTTCTTCCCTAATTGAACAAAGACCTAGATTCGACTGCAGAAGCGAAAAGGATCTACATGCAGCTAGAGCAATGCCGGTTCAAAGTAAGTTATACCTTAGGGTCGTCGGGATGTGGCTAGGTCTGCGGCGTGTCTGGATCTGCCCACACTACGTACGGCAGCGAGGAAAAAGGGGTCGGAGGCCCTCCCGTGCCGGCTTGTTGGGTAAAGAGAAATACGCCGCCAACTGTGGATTCCCTCCCTCGCCGACGGCGACAACATCAACGCTGCACCTCCTCCCCTTCCAAGGCGGACGGGATCCGTACGACTATTTGATCGATGGTGAAGGAAGAGAGATAGAGAGAGGCCAACAAAGTGTTGTTTAGATCTTGAGAGTGGGAGAGAGTGTGAAGTGAGAAAACCCTAGCAAACAAGCGGTGAGGCTCCGACGTGTATATATATAGTGGACAGAGAGTATGAAGAGAGCAACCCCTAGCAAACAAGCGTAAGAGTGGAGTGGTTTTTTTCTCCATAACAATCATTTTAAATTCTTTATGAAACGGAACTATTTATTTAATGTACTAGTGAAGAAAACCATTTCTATCGTTCACATGTGGTACACGACCCTCCGTTAAGTGAACAACCACACACGGGTCAAATTATCAGAAAGGTGGGCTGCACCAACCTTCAATTTTTATTTTTTCGGAGAAATTCAATTCTAATTATTTTGTGTATGTACAATTTGTCCTCTCCCAGTAATTACGGGATCTTGTCTTTGCCCTACATTTATAGATTAGTCATCCATGCCATAAATAATATTATATATTCTGAAAAATCATTTTAGCTTGCAGATTAGAAATGTAGGAATTATACACAAAGAAAAAATTTAAGTTTCCAACCACTTTATCTTGGATAGGGCATGGGTTGGGTAAAAAATATAGTTGGCATGGGGGCACGGGCCCATGCTGAATTTCAATACATAAAGTTGCATACACATCTTGGATCCACTACACTGGAAGAATCAATGATAAACAAACAAACTTCATTAGATAAGGTAGCCTACACATTTCGGATCAACAACATTGGAACTTCAACATCAACGACGAACATAGCAAACTTCAGTATATAGCGATAAACAAACTAGAAGTACATGACAACTCCAATTACACAACTATGGGCGACCACTCATCATTCGACTTTGCTTTGTGCATAATAACCCTAAATCGTCATCGTCTTCGCTCATACGCTTTACAACAAATGAATGCCTATCCTCCTCTACATATTCATCCTCGTCCTCCTCGTCCGCGGCCAGAGCAGGCTTTGACAACCAATCCTCATACTCTTCCTCATCCTCAACTACAATTCGCTCGTCTCCGCGAGTAGGTCTTTCGATGGTCCTCATAAACTCCTCCCCATTATCAGGCATAATTATGTGTAGAGACATACCAGGAGGAGGATGCATGTATCTCACCCCCAAAATAGTTGTGAGCTCTAGTTTGACCTTAAGATTCGGTGGGCCGCATTGAGACCCGTATGAATACTAGCAAGCTTGCTGACGAGGATCCGACGACTCCAATGCCTCATGCATCGCCCAGACAAAAACCTCGATACAAGTCACCCCATTGACTCGATCTGGAATTATCCGCTAGATCTCATCCGGACTCACATTTATCAACAATTGCAATGCATGCTTCGCCAGAGCTTTCATGCTAGGAAACCAAGAGCAGATCTCCGTGCACTTGTCGAGTAAGACAGCGTCACCGGCGTAGAACACCTCCAACGGCGTCATCACCGCTGGCGGCAACCGCGGGAATGGGTGTGAGGAAGGGGGAGGCAGGTCAGTCCCACGCATCAGCACTAGCGAAGTAACGGTCAACATCTTTGACCGGACGGCAAGGCGCCGATTGTCCTTTTGTGAGGCGCGGACAAGTCGAGGAGGGGAGTGAGCATGGTGAGATGGGCGGGGAAAACTGAGTAGAAGGAGGGGCACGAAAATAGAAATCCCTTTAAATTGTGTACGAAAAGAAACTCTATATTTAACGTACTAGTGAACAAACCCACTTTCTATCGTTCACGTGTCGTACAAGACCCTTCATTAAGTGAACAACCACACACGGGTCAAAATATCGAAAAGGTGGGTTGCACCAAGCTTCAATTTCTGTTTTTGGAGAAATTAAATTTTAATTATTTTGTGTAAGCTACCTCTTCATGTACTAATGTGCTCCATCGTCTACTCGCGGGAGTGTCATCAAATTATCATGCCCATGCCTGAAATGCCCTGGCCCACCCAAACTCCTTCAATCGCCCGCGCGCGCTTCTCACCCGAAATGGTCAACGTCACTCCAGAGCGTCAATGCCGCATTCATGCCTGACCCGAGAGGACATGACCTCTCACTAGCGTCGCCATTGAAGTGGAGCGCTGACTGAGAGAACGCTACCCGCGCCGCTTCTTGGTGCACCCGACTGCTCCGCCTTCAAACGACGCTGCGGCCGTTCGTTTGTCCGTCTGACACCCATATTGATGACACGTGGTTGCTAAGGAAACTACTCTGGCTCCACTCGTCCGTCCATTTGGTGCACTCCATTGCCATTCGCCCACTATATAAACCACAACACCGGCCATAGCCGCATGCATCCTCCTCGGTCTTTCTCCTCTCCCCACCAATCCAATCATGGCCTCCTTGCGATCCATAGATCTCTTGGATGGACTGTTGCCGGAGCAGAAGAGGGATATGGCATGTCCACTGGCAGCGCCGACAGTGAGGAAGAGTAGTGCATGGTAGGTCGCCGCTGCTCGGGTCCTAGGAATGCCACCGCTCCTCCCTCTGCCAATCCAAGCTTTGGTTGAAATCGGCGGCCGATCAGTCGCTAAGCTATGGTGGCGGAGCTGGAGAGTGTAGAGGCAGAATAGGAGATGCGAAGGCATGTGCCAGAGCCTAAGTTCTCAGAGATCATTGTCGGGGAAAGGGCATCGCCGATCCTTTAGATTAGATTTAGAATATAAGTATGTCTGAAATTATACCTCTAGAGTCGAATGTGCTACTATGGGCGAAATGTAAGAAAGTTCATTGTGTTCCTATGAAATCCAACGTGTTTTCATGAATCTGTTCCGGTTTATATGAAAATGTGGCCGGTTTGCATGAATTTCGGCTCTTTAGTTGAAAATGTGGTTGAAATCTACTATCCGGGTAGAGGTGGATGGCGGCTTCTGGCACAAATTTGTGGGCCATAGTTGGAGATATGCCCTAACACGGGCACATGCCACCTTATCAAAGGCCCAGCACAACATGCTTGCAAGAAAGTTCTTAGGAATCCGTGCTACATCTAGCTGTCCTCTCCCTCCTCCTCTATCTCTGCTAGTAGTACTCCTACAACTGAGATGACGCACGGGCGGTGAAGTTTGGGTATAGTCGATTTGGGGTGAGCGGCGTGCCGAGCAACCTTGGGGTGAGGCGCGAAACGGGACAGACGTGTTGTAAAGGTACACCTTTTCCTTTTTATATTATGGAGTATAAACTTGTAAAGTGTAAAACTTGGTTTTGCTCAATGGCACGATCCAGCGACAGGAAACAAGATCCAAATGGCGAGGGCGGGGCAGTTTCGCCTGGTCGGTTTGACACACACACACACACACACACACACACAGAGAGATGTACGCACCTTTTTTGTGGGTAAAAGATTTACTCGTACGTATATAGCCTGCGTGAATGTGTAGTGGACACCTTTAGGTCATTCGGAAGACAAGATAAGACGTAGTAACATGAGAGAATGGGTAGTGGACATAGTTTTAAGGGGGCTAGAGAGAGAGAGTGTGTATGTGTGTGAGAGACGCGCATAGACATGCGTGGTGCGATGGACATATACCTGGAGAACTGGAGAGTGAGAGAAGGGCACACTGTTTCTTTTCAGTGGGTGCTAGTACCCTCCAATTATAACGATTGGTGGTTTCCAAAAGAGTGTTGTATCAGAGAAGTGGATCCAACGAAGAGAGATGGTTGCTTTGTCCGTCCAACATACTATTAGGTCTATGTGATTTGATGGCTCGTTGGTCATTATTACTGGTGCTCTAGGGTTTTCCCAATATATGTGAATTTATATCGAAGATCTGGTGCAGAGGCCGTGGGAGGTGGCCCCAAGCCATCAGGGCACAGCCACCCCCTGGGCGCGCCATGTTGGCTTGGCGCCACCCCGTGTCGCCTCCAGTCTCCCTCCGTAGCTTCCACGTCTTATTTTTGTCTAGAAAAAATCATCAAAAAATTCGGGGTATTTGGACTTCGTTTGGTACAGTTTTCTTGAAAGGCCAAAAACTAGCAGAAAACAACAACTGGCATTGGGCATTGGGTTAATAGGTTAGTGCTCAGAATAATATAAAACAACAAGTAAATGCCTAAAAAGTATCCTAGAATGATAATATAATAGCATGGAACAATCAAAAATTATAGATACGTTGGAGACGTATCACATCGATGGATCAAAAAGTATCTTGGGGATGAATTCCATGGCAAAGGCATCAATGGCATGGTCGAAGAATATGGATGGTGTGCTAACCGAAGATTTTGTTGTTGTGATGCAAACCTTCGGCTTAATTGTTTGCCCCTTCTATCCTTCTCTCTCTTTACTTTTGTAAAACTTGTTGCAATTGAAGGCTTGACATCATTTTTATTTTGACTGCTCCTCTTGGGAACCCGTGCCTTGTTCTTATTTCTCAATTCTTGTGCACTAAATTTTTGTAATTTCTTCTTTTGCCAATATGATAAGCCGAGTGGGCACCACGGCTGTGATTCTGTTTCAACCAATGGCAACTCTTTTTTGACCTTGTGCACCCTCAACTTCCTTTCTTCAAATTTGGCACTTTGATTTTTAACAATTGTTTGCTTCACTTCTTTACCTTTTGTAGCCAATGTTAACTTTTTAATTGGCTCTTTATCTTTTAAGATCAAATCTGAACTGGCACTCTGCTTGCACCATCTTTTTTAACTCGATACACTTGCTTGACCACCTCTATCTTGTTTCTTGAGCTCTAAACCCATTCTTTTTTAATGAAACGGTCTTGAACATATGACTGCTCACTGAACGTTGGTGTTCTTGGAGCTGCATAATACTGTTGAGATGATTTATAATAAGATGGAGAATGTGCCCTTGTATCATACCTGTCCCATGATGGATATGGATTTATGTGAGCATAGGGAGGCGTCCACGACATTGGCATTGGCGGCCCAAAATAAGGCTATGAATATGTTGCATGGAAATTCTCACTTTGCCAATACTGACCCTCATACTTGCGCCTAGGGGTGATCTTGATGCTTTTGCACTATTTGGCTAATAAGCACTTTTTTCTTCACTCGCTTTTTGATATTTAGCTAGTAACTCCACGAAAGTAACTTTTGATTTCTTGCCCTTGTGCTTACTTCGGCCTTTGTTTTCTTTTCTGCTTGCATCGATTGTTGGATTTTCTTGTTGCCCCCCAGTCCTTGGCTTTTTCATTGTAACCTCGATAGAACTCGTGCTAGCAAGAATATTTTCATTGTGTTGAACAAGTTCTTAACTTGAAAGCTTGATCCCATCACCTGCAGTTTTTACCTTCTCTTTAAATGGATCGGCTTGAAGAAACCGATACAAAAACATTTTGCCATCAGGACCAATCGGAATAGACTGGACATCTCTTGGTGACTCAACAAATTTCAATCGTCATTTATCAATGGCCGATTTAACTATTTGACAAAACATGTTGCAATCCTCCAAATTATGCTTGGACGAATCATGCAGCTTACAATACGTTCGTCCTTGGATTGATGGCTTGAGATGGTGATCAAGAAATCTAATGTAATTATTTTTCAGCAAGAAATCAAATATATGATCACACATGCTTGAGTTGAAGGTATTCATCTTGTTTTCTAGACGTTCTTCGCGTGATAACAGCTTTGGAGGCAAGCAAACAAATGGTTCAGATTTAGAATATCCCCATTTGGCTATGCACTATGTTTTGCACTCCATCTCCGGTGTCTTGGATAAGATATAATATTAGCATCGGTTTTCTCAACAGAATTTAACCTTGGCTTCAAATTTCTGAAACGAAAATACTTAGAACATACATGTCTCAAGTGAGACCAAGTGTAATCCAAGTATGAAACAAGCAAAGCCGCCCATTCAAATATAAATTTAACTAAAACTATGGGAAAATCTTTGGCTACAATAAAAAGTCAATATTGGTCTTTATAAATGGCGCAATGAGTTGACCGATATGCTCTATAACCATTTTATTACTAACTACCCTTCTTCATTGGTCTTTCAAAATTACTTATGAGAATTTTTCTAATAGATGCATCAACAATAAAGTTGTGACCAAATCCAAAAATAGGTAAATTACTTGCTAGACATACCTCTTCAAATATGTTGGGAGAGCATGATGGAGGTATGACTTGAACAATATCTTGATCCGTCTTTGGATGACTCCCCAATTCCTTTTCATTATATTTTTCTTGATTCCGTGCATCATTACTTTGAATATCCTTGTCAACCGAACTTTGTTCGGCTTCTTGTTCTTATCCTTGAGCTTGTCAATTGATGTGTCACAGAACTCATAGGGTAGGAAGTAGGTTCCATTAACTACAGAAAAATCAATCATGACAATTTTGCTATGCTTTTCCAGTCCTGTCTCAATAATACTTGCCTTTTTGGATTTGATGGATTCGGAATACATACTACTTGATTCGCCTTTTTCAACCGAAGCACTTTCATGCTCCAAATCATCATTATTTTCATTGATTCTACCATATGGCAATGCTTTTTTTTCTTTGAGCCAATTCTTTTTCTATTTATTTTTGGCGGAGCGACAAAACTGGCTTTAAATTTTTTTCTCAATTTTAGCCCACTCCAGATATGATTGCCCCCCAAAGCTTTTAGACTCTTTCGGCACTGACACATGGGTGATGCCGAAACTTTGCAATTCTGTAGCGGGTGTATAATATGATGTAGTACTAGGTGAAGGCATATGCATTGTTGTAGAACCATATTCTTGCGCGTCAATTCTATCAATTGGCAAAGATTCATCTCCTTGTAAAACTCTAGCTTTTATTGCATTATAATCAGGAACGAGCCCCTTATCATGTTCTTCAAGGCAAAGAGCACTAATCTTGTTATTTCGGGATATATCACTTTTAACTTAGCCACTTCCCATTATGTAAGGGATTGCTCCACAATACTTTTAGATTCTTTCGGCATGGAGGTGTTGCCGAAATTCTGCAATTGCTTAGAGCATGCATTATATGCTACAACATTAGGTGATGGCATATGCACTCTTGTGGAATTTTCACTTATTCAGCTATGACATGGAAGGTGCGGAGCCGAATTATGAACATCTACAGTTGTGCATGGTGCCAAAAAATTACTAACATGAGGTGTAGCATATGATGGTTGAGGGTAATTGGTCGAATAGCTAGTAGCATGACCAATTCTCTCGTCCATCGGCATGTTTGGATTAACATATTGCAAGTTAGTTGCCGATGAATAAAAAGGTGAAACACTTTCTTGCGTGCTATTAGAAGTTTGTACATGGGGTGTTTCAACTTGATTGACCAAACTCATCATGTTATTCATCGGCATAACGATTTGTGGGGTTGCTGATGCATGAAAGTTGGAATACATATGGTGCATGTTACTAGTATCATAGGAAGTTGAAGCTTGTAAATTACTTTGAATCGGCCTTTGCACGTAATTAGATGTATGATTGAAAAAACTAGGGTTGGCCGATAGAGTATACTCATTGAACGATCTAGTAACACCATATGAATTACTTGCATCTACATAAGGGGATTGGATATTCATATTACCTTCGTAGATTGCAAACCCTAGATGACGATCTCTTCGTAGCAAGAACGGGTTGGAGACAGTCCGAAGCTTTGTCCCCAGCGGAGTCACCAAAAAGTGTGTTCGCACATGAACACGTCACCATGTACCCTCGACGTCGAGGGTTATGCACCGCAGCTCAAGTCGAATGAGACCCGTCTGGAAACGCGGTACACAAGCAGTCTGGTGGGTGCTTTTGAGAACCCGAAACCCCACATGCCCGGGAGGGACCCCATGTCAGGGCGCGTGGAGGCTATGGGCTGCCCTAGGTCTACCTGATCACCCCTAGGACCTCGTGGAACGCTGCCCTCCAAGCGAAGAACAAATGAAGAACAAGGATAGAAGAAGAACGAGGAAGAAGAACGAGGGAGAAAGATAAAGGTAAAGGTAAAAAGTGGTAGATTCATTATTCGATTGTGTGTTGTTCAATCGGTCATCACCTCTCATCTATTTATGAGGCGGATGGACTTCCCGTACAAGAAAAGGACTCCAAATCCCATCCAAATCTTTTCAAGACTAGCAGAACTCGGATTTAGGTAAGTCTGAGATGGCAGTTCGGTTTTTGTGTCTCACGGGCGAGAAACAACCTCGGATGAAGATGAGCCCAAAAGAAAATTTAACCGTCTCGACAAGGCGAACAACTTTCATGTTGGACATTTTTCGATTCGACGCCATCATGAAGGCCGAATAGCTCGCGCAAAACAGGCAATTACTCACGCAATCCATTAGACATAGTCGTATGTGTGTCTGGCCCAGGGCATCATATTTTTCCTCACAATAGGGTCGCGCGGTGTGGGCTCTAACTTTTTCATAGACCTCGGATTGAGATGATTTTCATATCAAAATCGATTTCTTCGACGAGCCGAAGACAATCCATGTAGAACATTTTCTCATATGAGTCCGTCTTGGGGGCATAATTGGCCGAACAAATCTCTGAATACAAAATCTTAGTACTTTAAGCATAGTTTCGGCCCTTTAGATGATATCGGATGATGATGGACAAAGATTAAAAGATGTTCATATCAACACTACAGAACTTTTTCAGGTGGAGCACTTCTTCATTTGAAGCCATCTTAATAACGTTTTCTTCCATGCTAAAATCTGGTGTCAACAACACTCTGGAACAATGAAATAAAGAGAGGTTGAGCCAACGATGAAAAAAAAATCGAAAGCGATCTTGGAGAACGAATATTACTGATGGATTTCATTCTTACGCCATCTTGAAAGAACTTAAGAATATCTTAGGGAAAGATTAGAAAAGCCAGTTAGGATCCTAGGGAAAGACATGTGGGTTATGGGCCCACTCAAAGAGAACACCGAAACGATTGCTTATAATGAGAGATTGCACCCGTACAAATTAAAAACTTCATGAGGTGAGAACCTCGAAATAACTTAAGCAGATTTGAATGAGAACACGAATCATCGGAGATATCTTCAGCACTCCGGAGATGAATAGAGCGAGGTGAATAAACAAGAGAGTCTTGGATATGAACTTCAGACGTGAAAAGGATTTAATGAATGAAAAGAATATGTTAAACACTGAAAACTTGAATTGAATTCACCGGAGAAGAACGAGAACAAAGAATGATGAACTTAGCACATGAGCATCTTCACATTAAAACACCGGATACAATATGGAAGAAAAAACAGCGGAAGCATCACATGAATAGAAAGGCAATTGGATGAGAATATAACAGTTAAAGAAAGAAGGAGGGAGGGTGGGGGAAAACAAAGACCACTTAAGACGTATGAAACGAACTCCGGAATGGAAATATGAGGATAGATCTTGCAGTATTGAAATAAGATTGAATTCACTTGAAGAGAAGCACTCCGGATGGAAAGGAAATTGACATGACAATTTGATTGATCAAAAGGATTAGCACTCCAATAGAAAATATGAGAACACCGCTTAGAAAAGATATGAAATCAACATTTGACATCGAAGCAACTCAAATTACCATACTCCAACAAAACAAAGAATAAGGCTTGAGAATTAAAGCTAGAAACAAATACATAACCGATATTTTCATGGTGAGGCTTGCATGGGCTCGATCTTACAGTAGCCATCATGTGCAAGGCAGTGCACATGACATACGAAGCGTCCCCGAATTGTAGCAAGCTACAAAGGACACTTTAAGACATAATGGGAACTGCTATAAGAAAGACTGTGAACAAGCGAACCACTAGATGTCAAACCCCAACCTTACATCATGCATCTATTGGGAGATAAGCCTTGGTAACTACTTGAATTCCCACCTGAGAACTCCCGAAATGTTCCGGTTATGCAATCTAGTCCAATGGATACAAGGAGAAAATCCATCACTCAACTTCTAGCATGATACTTCTCTCCAATGTATCACATCCGTCAACAGATAAACAGAGACCTCAGAAGCTCATCTACCTCAGACCGTCGTAGTGGCAACAATACTAAATATGGCAGTACATCTGCCCCCCCCTCCCCGCTACTAGATGGCGCCAGACTCCTCTCACCACAAATAGCGTTGAAGCGATTTCGAACATCTTCGTCCAGAGATACTAAGGGAACCAAATGATAGCATGTGTGACAAGAAAACCTTGGAGCTCAACTCCTCAGGTTCAATCCATACAGACGGGAGGCACCAAGAACAGAATTCTGGTCACACCGACATCGTAGAAGTTCCAAAATACCTGCGTGATCCTCAAAATTTTGAGTGAGAAGAGGAATAGAATCAAAACTCCTACGTCACGATTCCCCACCAGAGAATGATGGGTATGAGAAGTAAAAAAGAATTCCTACTCTTCGATATATAACTAGACTCAAAATATAGTTTTTTTCTAGACTCAACAACGGCCAAGTTCAACCAATGAAGGTGGCTCCTAGGTCCGTACTACTCTGATACCAACTTGTCACGCCCAATATGCGGTCCTATCCTCGCGAAAACTTGGAAGTCTCAACAAGGATAGAAGCACATATCAGAGACACTTTAACAAGGTGGATATCGTCACAAGTACATGTACTGAAGAGAATAGTATACAAGATTTGACTCACACTCGCCACAAGCTACAACATGAATATCTCGATATATCAATACATAGCAATCATTATACAGAAGAGCAGGATCCGACTACGGATGAAATCAAACGAAAAAAGAAGATGGCGTCCACCCTGTTAATCCCAGGCTGCCGACCTAGAACCCAAACTATGATCGTCGAGAAAGAAGAAGAACCAAACTGAACAATAATCGCTCTCACATCAAAGCATCACATTACCTGTACATGCACCTGTTGTTGTAGTAATCAGTGAGCCACAGGGACTCGGCAATCTCATTACCAAGGGTAACAAGACTAGCAAAGCTTAATGGGTGAGGTATGGTTAAGTGGTGAGATTGCAGCAGCACTAAGCATTTGATATCTGGCTAACTTACAAGTACAAGAATAAGAAGAGTGATCTATGCATAACAGACGTGAACTAGTTATGATCAAGAAGTGGTCTTGAACACCTAATTACGAGTCAAACATAACTCCACCGTGTTCTCTTCCCGAACTCCCACGAAAAGAGACGGTCATGGTTACGTGGTATATTTTAATTGGGTTTACTTCACGTTTTCTATAACTGGGTATTATAAAGTTTCCAAGTTGCCACATAAACACGAACACGTTTTTCCGAATGATTTAACCCTGCAGGGGTGCTCCAACTCATCCATCAAAAACTAATGATAGGTCTCCAAGGTATCTATAATTTTTTATTCTTCCATGCTATTATATTATCAATCTAGGATACTTTATATGTGATTATATGCTATTTTATATCATTTTTGGGAACTAACTTATTAACCCAGTCCCAAGTGTAAATTGATGTTTTCTTGCCTGTTTTTGGTTTTCCTGGAAATATGTACCAAACGAAATCCAAATGCTACAAAACTTTTTGACGATTTTTTTCTGGACAAAACAGACCCTGAAGCTTCGGGAGGAGTCAGGAAGCGTGACGAGGAGAAGGCAAGACAACAGGGCGCGCCCAGGGGGTAGGCGTGCCTTGATGCCTTATGGACCCCCCGTGGCTCCGTCTGACCTAATTCCACCTACATAAATTCTATAAAATCGGGAAACCAATAGAGAGCCACCCGAAACACTTTTTCTGCCGCCGCAAGCCTCTATTCCGATGGGAGACCATCTGAAGACCCTTTTCGGTACTCTGCCGGAGCAAAAATCGACCACCGAGGCCATCTATATCAACCTCTCTGCCTCCATGATGATGCGTGAGTAGTCCACCACAGACCTACGGGTCCATAGCTAGTACCTAGATGGCTTCTTCTCTCTCTTTGATCTTCAATACAAAGTTCACTGTGATTCCTGCGATGATCTATCTGATGTAATATTATTTTGCGGTGTGTTTCTTGGGATCCGATGAATTGTGGGTTTATGATCAGATTATTCATTGGAAGTAATTGAGTCTTTTCTGAATGTATTATGCATGATTATTATAGCTTCGTATTTCTCTCCGATCTATTTGTTCGGTTTGTCCAACTAGATTGATTTATCATCAACGGAAGTGGTGCGTTGTAGTGGGTTCAATCTTGCGGTGCTGTATATCCTCGTGACAGAAGGGGACAAGACATGTATATGTGTTGTTTCCATTAAGGATAAAACAATGGGATCTGAACATATGGCTTGTCTTATTTTGTCTACATCATGTCATCTTGCTCCAAGCATTACTCTGTTTGTCACAAACTTAATACCTAAAGAGGCAAGCATAGAAGTGCTCTCGAAATGGAGTAATAGTAGTAGATGCAGAATCGTTTCGGTGTACTTGTTTATGGATGTGATTTCTATATACATGATCATTGTCGGGCATACCTATGCGCAATTCTGTCAATTCACAATAGTAATTTTTCTACCCACCGTATGATACTTTCAGAAGAGAATCCTCTAGCGAACACTATGTCCCCTGAGTCTACTTAAACATAAATACAAAAACTCCAAAAATACCTTGCTGCATTTTACTTACTTTTATTTTGTTTTGCTTTTAAAATGTCTACTTGTCTCAAGATTTAATCCTTGCAAGTAACGAGTTCTAGGGGCTTGACAACCCTCTTGCCCACGTTGGGTGTAGGTGTTTGGTTTTGTGTGTGTAATTGTTGTTGAAAGGAATTAGCTTGGTTCTCCTATTAGTTCCATAAACTTGGTTCTCACTGAGGTAAATATGTATCTCTACTGTGCTATCTCCTCTCCTCTTCGGGGAAAATCCCAACGCAGCTCACAAGTAGGAGGAAGAATTTCTTGCGCCGTTGCCGGGGAGACATCAACAAATTCTCGTCAGGTCCCTACATATAAATTATCTTTCACTTGTTCTACTTTTTATTTTCTATTATATTTTACTTTATATAAAAATAAAAATACAAAAATATTTCTATTTGTTGGTTTGCTTAGTTATCTAGTTTACTTGCTAGTTTAGTTGTTTGCTTGCTTATTTTGCTCGAAGTTGCTATCATGTCCAAATTTGTTATTGCTAAAGGTGAAAACAAGGATAATGATCCTACTAAGGAGGACCCTCCCTTTAAGCTAGATACTAAAACTTTTATTCTGGGAAGCGGGATATTATTGGAAAAGGTGTTATTCAAGAGTTCTTTACTTGTACGGGAGCTTTGGTAAGCAATGATGAGCCTATTCTTAAAAGAACTAATAGTTATGCTCAAGCTATTTCAGCTCTTATTATCAAACTTGAAAGAAGATTTATTCGTACCCATCCTACTTTGAAAATATTGTTCTTTGAATTACCTGTGATATGTGATCCTAGAGCTAAAATGATAGCTACAGTTGCTCTTATGCATGAATTTGAGTATATCATCCGCGAAGCTAGAGAAATTTTTGATAATTATGAGGTGAACTATGAGTGCCCAACTATAGATGAAATTCTTTATGATGAAGATCTTATGCAGAGATATAGGTCTAGAGACCATCTTGCCGTTGAAGAAAATGCTAGAAAGGAAGTACCTAAGCTTGATTTGATTCAAAAAGTATTTAATGGCATTAATAAACAATATTCTTGGATTTTCCAAGGTAATAAAGATGGGTATGATGAGGAATGTCTTGATAGAGCTAGGATACTTATAGATGATGAATTTACAATTGCTTATGAAAGGTCCCTTGATGACCAAACTTCTCAAAAGTCAAATTTAGAAAAGACAAGAGTTATGAAAGATAGTCTGTTCCATTACTTGAGTTCTCCTAGTAGAAAGTCTATTGCGGAAAAAAGAGAATTACTAAGAAGTGCTTATGATGATATCATATACAAGAATGTGATGGATAATATGAAGGAGTTGGATGTCAAGGATGACAAAACTTGATACTATGCATTATGACTAGCTAGGGGCATAAAACAATAGAGGTTGTTGGGAGGCAACCCAATAGTTATCTTGAAATTTTTGTTTTACTTTCTATTTTCACATGTTGACATGATTATTTCTACTGTAATGATTGTGTTTTTATGTTTAAATTAGTGATTGTGCCAAGTAAAGCCTTTGGGATGATTTGGAAGATAGTAGAATTGAGACAGTGCAAAAACATAAAAAATGTGCCATTTCTCTGATTTTACTGGAACGTCTATTTGATTTGAACTTTTTACAAAGTATTGGTTTACAAATTTCCTAGGTTGTCCTCATTTTTTAGAATTTTCAGAGTTACAGAAGTATGGGTTTGCTACAGATATTTTTACAGACTGTTCTGTTTTAGACAAATTCTATTTTTGGTTGCATAGTTTGCTTGTTTTGATGATGCTATGGATTGTATCGGGGGGTATAAGCCATGGATAAGTTAGAATACATTAACTATTATGCAATAAGGAAATATTAATCAATTTATAATAGTACCTAAAGTATTTAATATGGCTATTATACTAACGGATCTCATGAGGTTTTTGTTGAGTTTTGTGTGCTGAAGTTATCAGGTTTTGGTGAGAGAATGATGGATGAAGGAATAACGAGCAGCAAGACCCTAAGCTTGGGGATGCCCAAGGCACTCCAAGGTAATATTCAAGGAAGACCCAAGCGTCTAAGCTCGGGGATGCCCCAGAAGGCATCCCCTCTCTCGTCTCCAATCTATCGGTATGTCACTTGGAGCTATATTTTTATTCATCACATGATATGTGTTTTGCTTGGAGCGTCGTGTGTTTTATTTCGTTTTTATTTTCGTTTGCCACCATCATTGTTTTATGGACACACATATTTGAGAGAGACACGCGGTTATCATAATTTGTTAGGATACTCTATATGCTTCACTTATATCTTTTGAGGTAGGCAGTTGCTCTCGTGCTTCACTTATATCTTTTAGAGCATGGCGGCGTTTAGATTTTCTAGAAATAATTGAACTATCATGCTTCACTTAAATATTTTTGAGAGTATAATAATAAATAGGAATGGTAAATGACACGAGTTATAAGACTAGTCCAAAAAGGATAGGTACTCAAGGGGGGGTATAATAAAAACTTTCATGTAGCTCACTAAAGAAGAAACACGAGTTGATTATATTGATGTAGTAAAATGAAAGGGGATGAGTACATGATTGTTGGTTAGTAGAAATATCGGTAATTAAAGCTTGTTATTGTTATTCATCTAAGTATTAACTATGGCATGGTGATGACATGTGAGTATTTTTATGTCTGAAATGAAATCCTATCGTGTTGTTCGAATCGGGGGCGCCCGATGGCTTACTCCTACCAACCTCATCCCTCGGGGTATGCGGTAGTAATTTTCTTCGAGAGAGCTGACTTACAACAAGTATGTGAGTTATTTATTACTAATGTGAATCCATGGATATACGCACTCTCACATTTTCGTAATCGCTAGCCTCTTCGGTACCGTGCATTACCCATTCTCACCTCGAGAGTCAGTGCAACCTTCGCCGGTGCATCCAAACCCCGTAATATGATATGCTCGATCATACATAAGCCTCCTTATATCTTCCTCAAAACAGCCACCATAACTACCTATGAATGCATTTCCATAGCCATTCCGAGATATATTACCATGCAACTTCCACTGTTCCGTCAGATGACTTGTTTGTTCATCATCATATTGCTTTGCATGATCATATAGCTTATATAGTATTTATGGCAAAGCCACCGTTCATCATTTTCTACATGTTACGCTAGATCATTGCACATCCTGGTACATTGTTGGAGGCATTCATATAGTCGTATTGTTTTACGTTGAGATGTAATATTGAGTTGTAAGTAAATAAAAATGTGATGATCATCATTATTAGAGTACTGTCCCAGTGAGGAAAGGATGATGGAGACGACTTCGGACGAAACAAATAAAAAATATAAGAGAAATGGGGAAGGTGAAAAAAAAGAAAAGCCAACCCTGAAATAAAAATGGGAGAAAAGAGAGAAGGGGCGGTGTTACTATCCATTTATCACACTTGTGCCTCAAAGTGGCACCATGTTCTTCATATAGAGATTCTCCTGAGTTGTCATTTTCATATTCTAGTGGGAATTTTACATTCTAGAACTTGGCTTGTATATTCCGATGACGGGCTTCCACAAATGCCCGAGGTCTTCATGGGCAAGCAAGTTGGATGCACGCCCACTTAGCTTCCCTTGAGCTTTCATACACTTATAGCTCTAGTGCATCCTTTGCATGGCAATCCCTACTCCTTGCATTGATATCAATTGATGGGCATCTACATAGCCCGTTGGTCCACCTAGGTTACCCGAGGCTTTCTTTTCCACTTTGACTCCTTTGATATCTACCACCATATTCTATTCCACCCATATGTTATATCCATGGTTCATGCTCATGTATTGCGTGAAGTTGAAAATGCTGAAGCATGTTAGAAGTATGATCAATTTACTGGTTTGACACCGGGGTGCTCATGATTTACTCTTATGCGGTGAAGACAGAGTCATGCCATTCTTGATATGATAAAATGAGTAGGGAATAACATTCTTTAAGGATCGTATATTTTGAAAAGCAATGATTATGTTATTTATGTTTATGGATATTATTATATTGATATCAATTAGTTCATCATTTATCAATGATCACACTTAAAAGAGATTACACGTTGGATAGCACGTCGCATCAACAATTCTGTTTTTATCATTTACCTACTCGAGGACGAGCAGGAATTAAGCTTGGGGATGCTGATACGTCTACAATGTATCTATAATTTTCGATTGTTCCATGCTATTATATTATCAGTCTAGGATACTTTATATGCTATTTTATATCATTTTTGGGAACTAACCTATTAACCCAGTGCCTTGTGCTAGTTGCAGTTTTTTGCATGTTTTTTGTTTTCCGGGAAATCCATACCAAACGAAGTCCAAACGCTATGAAACTTTTGATTATTTTTTTCTGGACAAAAGAGACCTAGGAAGCTTTGGGAGGAGTCAGGAAGAGATACAAGGAGATGTCAAGGCAACAGGGCGCGCCCGAAGTTCTGTTCAAAAACCTCATACGAGAACGTGTATAGAGAAGGATTTCCCGCGGCGCAGCAGTTCTTCCATACCAACTTAGCTGCCCGGCGCTGCTATTGGCATGACAACCGGTACACCAGGGGTAGGCGTGCTCTGATGCCTTGTGGGCCCCTCGTGTCTCCGTCTGACCTAATTCCACCTCCATAAATTCTCTAGAATCGGGAAACCAATAGTGAGCCAACCAAAACACTTTTTCCGCCGTTGGAAGCCTCTGTTCCGACAGGAGGCCATCTGAAGACCTTTTTCGGTACTCTGTCAGAGGGGGAATCGACCAAGGAGGCCATCTACATCAACCTCGCTGCCTCCATGATGATGCGTGAGTAGTCCATCACAGACCTACGGGTCCATAGCTAGTACCTAAATGGCTTATTTTCTCTCTTTGATCTTCAATACAAAGTTCAGCGCAATTCCTGCAGTGATCTATTCGATGTTATCTTCTTTTGCGGTGTGTTTGTTGGGATTTGATGAATTGTGGGTTCATGATCACATTATTCATTGAAAGTAATTGAGTCTTTTCTGAATTCTATTATGCATGATTATTATAGCTTCCTATTTCTCTGCCATCTATCGGTTTGGTTTGGCCAACTTGATTGATCTATCTTCAGCGAGAGAGGTGCGTTGTAGTGGGTCTATCTTGAGGTGCTCTATATCCTCGTGACAGAAGTGGACAAGACCCGTATTTGTATTGTTTCCATTAAGGATAAAATGACGGGGTCTGAACATATTGATTGTCTTATTTTGTCAACTAGAGGCAAGCATAGAAGCGCTCTCGAAGTGGAGTAATAGTAGTAGATGTGGAATCATTTCGGTCTACTTGTTTATGGATGTGATGCCTATATACATGATCATTGCCGTGAATAGAATATCATAACTATGTGCAACTCTGTCAATTGCCCAACAATAATTTGTCTACCCACCGTATGCTACTTTCAAGAGAGAAGCCTCTAGCGAACACTATGGCCCCGAGTCTACTTAAACATAAATACAAAAGCTCCAAAAATACCTTGCTACATTTTATTTACTTCTAATTTTTTGCTTTTACAATATCTTTCCCTATCAAGATTTAATCCTTGCAAGTAAAGAGTTCAAGGGGCTTGACAACCCTCTTGCCCGTGTTGGGTGCAAGTGTTTGGTTTTGTGTGTGTAGGTGTTGTTGAAAGGAATTTGCTTGGTACTCCTATTGGTTCGATAACCTTGGTTCTCACTGAGAGAAATACTTATCTCTACCGTGCTACAAATCCTCTCCTCTTGAGGGGAAATCCCAACGCAGCTCACAAGTAGCAACTAACCACCAGCTGCGTCGGAAAACCTCAACCGCGGGATAGCCCGAAGTGTACTCGTAATTCTGTTGCACAAGTCATTCTTCAAAGGTAAAACCAATCCCGCAAGACTGCTCGACAGGACAGATCCCGATGGGAGTCGCACGTATCTCGTTCTCAGGGCACTACCCGATGAACACTACGTACGGTGGCCAAATTAAACACCCAAGTTGCCCCGGGGTGGCCCCGCAAGTGGCTCTAGTTTGGACCAACAGTCAAGAGGAGCACTTGCCTGATTTGTTGATTAATTAGCCAACGGGGTAATTACTCCCTATGCAAGTTGTATTAGTTATGCAAATTTTAACAACAAATTGGGCCTTGCTGGAAGAGTTTTATCCCGAAGCAAATTATCAAGGGGGTCCCCATAACAACCCCAAGCATGTTAGGAGCGCTCAATATGGAACATAACACCAGTATTCGGAAACTAAGGCGGCAAGAGTGGAACAAAACACCAATCAAAAGGCCGAGCCTTCCACCCTTTACCAAGCATATAGATGCATTAATTTAAATAGCGAGAATAATGTGATATCCCAAGATATCCATGTTTTCACATGTAACCACCTGCACCTGCAACTAGCAATGCTATAAGAGGGGTTGAGCAAGTGGTAACTTAGCCAAACAATGGTTTGCTAGGATGTGGATGGTTAGAGGCTTATCATGGCATTCTTGAAGGTTTGACAAACAAGTGGTAGGTAGCGAGACATAGCGATAGAAACAAGACAAGTAGCATCGCAATGATAGTAGTGATATCCAAGGTAATGGTCATCTTTCCTGGAATCCCGCTTGGAAGAAGATCGAGTCCATGAAGTAGTCGAACAAGCATAGTCGAACGAATCCTCGCATTCTGAAACGGGTTTAGAACTCTAGCAAGGAGAAGCAATTCTAGAAACAAACAAATGACACGGTAAACAAACAAGCATAATCGTGGCATCATGCACAATCAATTATGGTGCATGTCCGTTTAAAGATGCATGGCATGGCAAAGTGCACAAACAATCACTACACATTAACTGAAGCTCAATATGCTACGAGTTGCATATTGACGAAACTCCAAATTCAGTTATTTAGTTCATTCCCGTTTATGCTACTCATCATATTAAATGTTGTTAAACATGCCAAGAGATGAAGCACGATTAAACTATCTATCTAGGCATTTTAAATGAGGTCGGAAACAATATATAACAATTCTAGAAAATCCCCATAAGAAAATTTCGAATTTGGTACTGTTCTCCTAACACAATTTTAATGTTGCTAAACAGGAAAGGAAACTGCCCCATGTTATTCTACACATTTTTCTAGTCAAGTTACATATATAATTTATTTAATTCGGAGCTACGGTCATTTAGTTATGAACTAAACTATTTTAACATGGCATTTATGCAACTTAATGCAAACAAAAATTTTAAACATTTTTAACATGGATGAAAGTTGGATATTGTGAAACTACATAAAATTCTACCCAAGTTCAAATTATGGCATTTGCAAAATCTGAGAAAACCTTAATTCAAAAATAACACAAAACCAGACATATATAGAAAATGTTATGGTCATCCAGGATCCTGCAGCCACTGACTATGTCAGTGGGCCATCGGTGGAGGTATGTGGAGGCAATGACAAGTAGGGCCAGGTGGTCAGTCGGTCAAAGAGGAAAAGTCACCAGGAAGTATAAATAGGCTAAAACAAAAATATGTGAAGCCAGGGATTCAAACCCTTGGCCTCCTAGGTGCGACCTGTTGCGGCCAACCAGTTGGGATGACATCGTGTTGGTGAATATTGTGGGGCTCATTGTAAGATGAAGGAGAAACAAAGGCTTCATCTTAGTGAGGCAAATTTTTTTTGGAAAAGGAAGCGGCTGTGGGGATTCGATCCCTGGTTGCCTCGGTGGAAACATGTGGAGCTAGCCAGTGCGCTTCTGCTGTCCAATCTTGCATAAAATGGGTACTGGTCTTGATGAATCGATGGAAAGGCCAAACTTTCTTCCCCATGGCGCACAGGGAACCCGGAGATCTTCCCGGCGAGCAAACGCGGCGGCGGCGGGGGTTGCTGAGCTGTGGCGGGCGTGCGAAAACTGGTGGGGGTGCGGTGCATGCATGCGGAGCATCTAAGAGACGTGTGCACTGATACGTCTCCAACGTATCTCTAATTTTTGCTTGCTCCATGCTGTTATATTATTATTCTTGGATGTTTTACAATCATTTTATAGCAACTTTATATCATTTTTGGGGGCTAACCTATTGACATAGTGCCAAAGTGCCAGTTGTTGTTTTTGCTTGTTTTTTTTACTTCGCAGAATATCAGTACCAAACGGAGTCCAATCACGACGAAACTTTTTGGAGATTTTTTTTGGACCAGAAGACACCCAGTGGGCCAAAGAAGTGCCAGAGAGGTGGTCTGTGGAGGCCACAACCCACCAGGGCGCGCCAGGGAGTCCCCCGGCGCGCCCTGATGGGTTGTGCCCTCCACGGGGCCCCCCTCCACCGCCTCTGATGCCTATAAATTCCCAAATATTCAGAAAACCCTAGGGGAGTCGACGAAACACAATTCCAGCCGTCGCAAGTTCCAGAACCTCGAGATCCATTATAAACACCATCACAGAGGGGTTCATCTTCTTCATAGGTGCCTCTCCGATGATGTGTGAGTAGTCCACCATAGACCTACGGGTCTGTAGGCAGTATCTAGATGGCTTCCTCTCTCTCTTTATATTCTCAATACAATGGTCTATTGAAGATCTATTTGATGTAAACTTTTGCGGTGTGTTTGTTGGGATCCGATGAATTTTGAGTTCATGATCAGTTTCTATCCATGAATATTATTTGAGTCTTCTTTGATCTCTTATATGCATGATTAGTTATAGCCTCATATTTCTTCTTCGAATCTTTGGTTTAGTTAGGCCAACTAGATCAATTTTTCTTGCCATGGGAAGTGGTGCTTTGTGATGGGTTAGATCTTGCGGTGTCCTTTCCCAGTGACAGAAGGGGCAGCAAGGCACGCATGTATTGTTGCCATTAAGGATAACAAGATGGGGTCTATACCTACATGAATAGATCTAGTCTACATCATGGCATCATTCTTATTGCATTACTCCGTTTTTCCATGAACTTAATACACTAGATGCATGCTGGATAACGGCTGATGTGTGGAGTAATAGTGGTAGATGTAGGAAGGAGTCAGTCTACTTATCTTGGACGTGATGCCTATATAATTATCATCGCCTTGGATATTGTCATGATTATTTGATCTTCTATCAATGGCCCAACAGTAATTTTTTCACCCACCGTGTGCTATACTCATGAGAGAAGCCACTAGTGAATCCTACGGCCCCCGGGTCTACTTTTCCAACATATTGCTTTCCGATCTATCTTTTTGCTTCTTTGTTTCCAGATCTACAAAACCAAAAACCCAAAAATATATTGCTGCACTTTTTATTTGCTCTTTTTATTTTGTGTTCTTGAGAGATCTATCTCTCCTATTTATCACTACCTAATCTATCTTTTTACCATAGAGAGATTGACAACCTTTCTTTCGCGTCGGGTTGCAAGTATTTGTTGTTTGTGTGCAGGTGCTGCTTATTGGGTGGTGGTGATCCTCCTATTGGATAACCTTTGTTTCATAACTGAGGGAAATACTTACCATCGCTGTGCTGCATCATCCCTTCCTCTTTGGGGAAATACCGATGCAGTCTCAAGCCACGTCAAAGGAATTTCTGGCACCATTGCTGGGGAGGAAGCGGTCTCTTCTACGTGCCAATCTCTGGCGCCGAGGAGACTCCATAATCATCTACCAGGTTCCTAATCACAAATCTCATCTCCTTGCAATTACATTATTTGTCATTTGCCTCTCGTTTTCCTCTCCCCCACTTCATAAATTTGCCGTTTTATTCGCCCTCTTTTTCCGTTTGCCTTTTTGCTTGTTTACTATCTTTGCTTGTGTTGCCATGTGCCTTCTATTTTCTTGCATCTTCACTTGCTAAAAATCTTTTGATATGGATCCTCATCATCCACTTGCTAATCTTTTCAAAAGGCCAAATTATGATGAACCAATTGCTAGTGAGTTGAGTGCACTTGATTATCTCTATGAAGTTTTGTTTGAAAATCATGAATCTGAAAATTTTGATGATGTGTTGAAAGAAGAAATTTATAAGGTGATTCATGATAGCTCCTTGATTGAAAAGCCTGATTGCAATGATGTTACTATAAATTATATTAATGTCAATTATGTTAATGATATGGAAAACTACAAGCTTGGGGATGATAATTTTGTCATGTCCACTTCTTATTGCAATGATCATGATTGGGGTGATAATGCTTCTTATGATCTTGAAAATTTATTTAAGCCTCATGTTGAATATGTTATTGATAATAATGTTTGCAATAGTATCGAAAGTGGGTTTAGGAGAGCGTCAACTTTAGGTAAAAAGAATCCCACATATTTGGAGAGTGTTCAATCTTATGAATTGTTTGATAAAAGTGGGTTTGGAGAGGTCATAACTTTAGTTGATGATAATCCCACTATTTTGGAAGATGATAAAAACTTTATGCATGTTGATCATAAAGAGAGTATTGTTTATGATAGCTATATGTTGAATTTGATTATGATCCTACACGTAATTATTATGAGGGAGGAACATATGCTTGTAGGAATTGCAATAATATCAAGTTTCCTCTCTATGTGTTCAAACTTTTGAAGTTATGCTTGTTTTGCCTTCCTATGCTAGTTGATTCTTGTTCCCATGAATTGTTTGCTCACAAAATACCTATGCATAGGAAGTGGGTTAGACTTAAATGTGCTTGTAATGAGATTCATGATCCTCTCTTGAATATTTCAGTTACTACTTTTTATGTGAGCATCATTGAAATCATCATGCCTAGCTAAAAGGCTTTAAATAAAAGCGCTTGTTGGGAGGCAACCCAATGAATACATTTATTTTCATCTTTTTCTTTCTGTTATTGAGTGTTTACACAATTATTCCACTGTTATGATTGTGTTTTTATGTTTTATTTAGTGTTTGTGCCAAGTAGAGCATTTAGGATGATTCGTAAGATGAGTAGAAACAATGCTGAATCTGAAATAGAAACTTTGCCTCTAGTGTTCGAATTTTCATTTTTTACTGGAACGTGATCTTGAGCTGAAATTTTAACACAGTGTTTCTATACAAACTCCTTACGTTGTACTAATTTGTCAGAATTTTTAGAGTTACATAAGTATTGTTAGAGTACATATTACTACAGACTGTTCTGTTTAAGACAGATTCTGTTTTCGTTGCATTGTGTGCTTGTTTTGATGAATCTATGGGTTATATTGAAGGGTATGAGCCATGGTAAAGTTAAAATACAGTATGTATAATGCAATAATAAAATATTAATGGGTTTGCAACAGCACCTAAAGTAGTGATTTGCTTTATTATACTAAAGGATCTCACGAAGATTTTGTTGAGTTTTGTGTGATTGAAGTTTACAAGTTTTGGGTGAGATCACGATGGATGAAGGAATAAGAGTGAAAAGAGCCTAAGCTTGGGGATGCTACAGCACCCCCAAGATATATCCAAAGAGAAACAAGTAACTAAGATTGGGGATGCCCCCGAGTGGCATCCCCTCTTTCTTCTAACGACCATCGGTATTTTACTTGGAGCTATATTTTTATTCGTCACATATCATGAGTTTTGCTTGGAGCGTCTTGTATCATTTGAGTCTTTGTTTGATTTGCTTGTTATTTTGTCACTTGTATCCTTGCTGGACACACCTATTTGGGAGAGCCAAAATTATGGTATGATTTGTTAGAATTGCTCTCTATGCTTCACTTAAACTTTTTGAGCTATAGGATTGCTCTAGTGCTTCACTTATATCTTTTTGAGCACGGTGTGCTTGGAAATTTTTGTAGAAATACTGTCATGCTTCACTTAGATTAATTTGAGAGTTAGTCAATTTTGAAGAAATCCTCTCATGCTTCACTTATACCTTTTTGAGAGATGAAATATTTATGCTCATGTGCTTCACTTAAATTTGTTTGAGCTTGTCAAAAAAGCAATGGCAATATATGAAACTAGTCCCAAAGTGATAGATATCCAAGGAGGATATAATAAAAACTTTCATGAAGATCATTGGACAAACCTTGTAATAGTTTTGAGACATCATGATAAGTAATACGTGAGTCATGTTAGTGAGTAATTATGCTTTAGTAGGAATATTGGTGTTAAGGTTTGTGATTCCCTATGCATGCGCGAAAGTCAATAGTTATGCAATGAAGTTACATCCTACTTATGGTGCATTATTCGGTGTTAGTTATGCTCAATGCTCCCTTATGTGAATTTTCGTTTCTTGGTTTGGTTGCTTCTCAATCTATCTGCTAGCCTCCATTTGTACTAAGTAGAAATATAACTTGTGCATCCAAAATCCTTAAACCAAGTTTGGCCTTATGAGTCCACCATACCTACCTATATGCGGTGTTTCCATGCCGTTCCAAGCAAATTTGTATGTGCCATCTCTAAATTTTCAAAATAATTTTCTCTTTTGTGTGCTCGTACCTCTCATGAAACGGTGGGGAGTGTCCAATATTTTTCCATGCTAGATGTGTTATTCTCAAGATGAGTGTTTATTCACTTGTCATTGCACGAGAGTGCGGCAGTAATAGGGATGCCCATTCCCGAAATGAAAAAGGAAAAGATATTTACTTTATGTTGTCAAATAATAAATTCCTTGGAAAGTGTTGGTATGGAAGGCAACCGTGGATACGGCCCACCATGAAATGTGAAAGTTTGGTCGAAAAAGGAATAAACTTTATTTTTTGTTTGGGAACCGCCTATGATATATCTAGCATGGAAAGTATTGTGAGCTACTTTGTCGTTTTCGTTGACAGGAAAGGCATGCCACCAAAAATATTTTTCTCTCTCAATTTAAAATTTTGAGCTCTGGCACCTCTACCAATCCCTACTTCCCTCTGCAAAAGGGCTATCTATTTACTTTATGCAATTTTTATTTTTACATTGAGTCTCCATCTTCTCTTATAAAGCACCAACTAGGAGGCACTATGATCGTACTTGAGCATTGGGCATAGCTAATATTTGAGTGTGTTTCATGAATGGATAAATGATTTAGCATGATGGGCTAGGGATAACTTTCTTTAGTGTTGATATTTTGAAAGACATGGTTGCTTGTTGGCATGCTTGAGTATTGAAGTCATTATGTTAAAACTATACTATTGCTTTGAATCATCTACAAGTCCAAATGTGCATGCTATACAAAGAAAAGAATATGAGATGAACATGTTAGGCAGCATTCCACATCAAAAATTCTTTTTTTATCATTTACCTACTCGAGGACGAGTAGGAATTAAGCTTGGGGATGCTGATACGTCTCCAACGTATCTCGCACACGGGATTGCTCGAGCACGAGCTTGAGATCGTCTCGGGCATGGCGAGGTGGTTGTGGTGCGCGTGGAAGTGTGGCAGTGAGGGTACAGCAAGGGGCAACATGTGTGTGACCGTGTGCATCGTGCAAGTGTGTGGGCACTGGAGCCCGCGGAGGCAGACCCTTCAGGGGAGTGCGTGTGCAAGAACAGGAGGCGGAAAACAAATACTGCACTATGGCCAGTTCACGGAGGACACGAACTTGGCATGAACATATCATCGCTTCCACGATGCAGTCGACGAGGGTAAGTTACAGGGAGGAGCGGAGGCTCACCCGGGTCCCGTAGGACGCGAAGATGAGATCAGGAAGGCGGCGTAGCGAGGGCGAGGATGCGCTGATCGACGGCGTACTTCGGGTCCATGAAGAAGATGCAGTAGATGAAGAAGACGGGGTCGGGGAGGTGATTCCGATAGCCGTGTAGACGCGTGCGTAGTGGTAGTTAACGGAGGGTTCCTCAAGGGTTCTGTCCATGGCGGAAGGAAGATCAGAGACGTGGCGAAGAACTACCCCTGGCACGAGCTCCGGCCTTCAAATCAACGGGCATGACGACGTAGCTCATGTGGATGTGTGCCGTATAGGAGGAGGACAAAGCTTCTGTGGAGATGGGCTGGATGTGCGTTGTGGGCTCCAGTGAACATGTAAGATAGGTGGGCTGCGCTGGGCTTCTCTCTCTCTCTCCCTAATTATTTTCCTTTATAAAACTCTCTCGCTAAATAAAGCCAAAGATGCAAAAGAGAAAAGGCCAAGGAGTATTGAGAGGAGTTAGACTAAGAGAAAAATATCCCTAGACACCTGGAATTATCTGCTATTTAATAAAATTGGTTTGGTAATTTTTAGAGACAGAAAAATCATGCAAGTTTGAAAATAATTCAAACTTGGATAATTTCTTAGTCCAACCAAAACAATTCCAAAAGACTTGAAAATTGGTGGGGTTGATACAAGCATGGTGTAGGATTTATAGAAAGTAAGTGAACATTTTTCTAATATAGAGAAATGTCACTTGGATAAATGGGTGCAAAAATAAAGAGAGAAGCTAGCATGGGTTTTGAACTTGAACATATATTGGTTTGGTTAAAAGGGCAAGATGCACAAATGGATGTTGGCTGGGAGGAGAGGGATATCACTCAAGAGCACATCAACCAAAATAAGTATGCAAACAACAAACAAAGATGAATATGATGCGTCATGCAACAAAATGAAAATCCAACACCATAACATTAAATATCCATCATAGCATGCAAGCATGAACATAACCAAATAGTGAAGGCCTTGGTCTTGGGCTGTTATAAGTGCGAAACACGACAGCCCAATGATGTACTACTCATACATGACCCACATCTCACACTATCACCATATTTCTTGGCATCCATGCGACACCTAGCCTGTATGTGTTCTCGCTCCTCGTCTCTCTCAAGGAGTATCGGGTTGGCCATTTTTCCGTCAATTGCGGTCGGTTTGCTCACACTCACTTTCACATGTCATTGATAGGCCACGAGGAAGCATGTTGACCGAGAGGCCAAACGCAACAGACGTGTCATGAGTGGGTCTAGTTTCTCGTTTTGAACTTCTATAGTGCAGTACTACTTTGTTTTGCACCTTCATCATCGATGCAAATCCTGGCTAAGAAGGCGCTTCGCTTTCTACTAATCCCGTTAACCGTACTGATACAATAGATCCCTCCTTTCCGGTTTAAAGGGCTCATCCCAAAAGCTTCAGATTTCAATTATATTAGGCTCACTTTGAGTCTAATCGAGTCAAAGTGCTTTGAGTCTCACACCACATTTAATCCATAGAGATACTAACTAATAGTGGTTGTGCATGCATCTTATTCTACATGCATCGTGCCAACATCCGGCTTTCTCTTGTTCTTGATGATATTGTAATGGAATGACGAACCTATTTCTTCGCTTTTTCGCCAACAAATCTGAATTGTCTTGAAAAATAGAAGGATAGATCAAATTCTAATATTTATTTTCTCGAACCATACCATACACTTGATGCTTTGCTGCTACCGTCCAATCTTCATGTGTGGTGGTGTTCTCGAATAAAAGGAGGTAAGAGCGGGTTAAAAGAAGAGTGAATTGATGGTTGCTTCTTCCGAGCAACTTACTGTGAGAAAGGTGGGGCTTTCTGATTTGACTGCTCACTGGTCATTATTACTGCAGTGCAATGACTGGAATGAGTCTCCCATGCTGTTGTGCACTCTATTTGGTGCATGGCACGTGGAACCGAATGCTGGTTGTCCCACATGTCGGCGAACGGAAGTAGAATGGCTTGTGGCAATCCTATCAAGCTTTTGGCATTCGTTTCCATAATATATGAACAAATAATTTTTCAGCGAGATGAAATTGTACAATGCTAGGAAGCTTTCAGCTTTCGTTTCATGTATCTTCCCTGGTGGAAGGTTGTCTCGTTACAACATTCCATTAAATACCAAGTAAATTAACATCCATGATAATGCATTTCAATGAATCACAGATCAGAGCCAATAATTACATCACAACTGAATACAAAGTTGTGAGAAGGTGTACAAATGAAGAAAAAAAATTGATCGATTTTGTCCATATGCATGCTTTCATTCCCTTGGTTGGCAGCTAATTTCACGCACCTCTATTTAAATGAACATGATATGTTTGCAAAGAAAGGTGTTGCTGGATGCATGGAACATTCCGATCATTTTGTGCAGTTCCACTAAAATGGAGTTGAGCATCCCTATTCACAAAGATATTTAGTAAGTGTGATTACAATAATAATAGAACTATGGATGAAACATAAACACACAAATAGAAGCCAGTCACCTTTGCAATCTGTCTTAAGACTAACTACTTGTTGAAGAAGTTTAGGCTCAAAGTTGGATGAAGAGGACAAGAACTCCAATCTCCCTTTGTGTAGTACCACTGAAATGTAGAAACATTGCCCGTGTGACATTTTAGTAGATCTACACAAAACACTTAAAAAAGTTCTTTGTGTAGTTCACCAAAAGGTCGCAATAGCAACGAGGTGAAATGCATATCCATGTTTGCATGAAGAGGTAGAAAGGAAACAATTACTGGCCAAGTTGATGACACATACACCCACAGAAAGTAGATACATCCTTATATTACTGGAAAGATAGGAGCAAAGTGGCTTCTCTAAAAAAGTGTGAGGACTAGATCACAAAATGGAAAGAATGCTGGCCGACCTACGTTTTAGGCAAAGAAGTAGAGGAGGATCCACATGCAGGATTTCCTACATGCAGCGATGTGGGTAGTGGAGCAAGGCCGGTTCTAGAGGAAGTTCTACCTGAGGGTCATCAGGATGTGGCTAGGAGGGCAGCGGGGGGCGGGGTCTTCCCATACTGCGGTGCGAGCAAGGGGCAAAGGCTCTACCGTGCCGGAGCTTGGTCAGAGAGAACGGCGGGTACCGCAGATCTGGATGCGCCGGCAATGAGTTTCCTGGCTCGACGACGGCGACCACACCAATGCGACACATCCTCCCCTTCCTCCTACGGACGGGATCAGGCCGGATCAATGACCAACGGTGAGGATAGATGGAGAGAGAGTGGCCAACGCCATCTTGTGTGAGAGAGTTTGAAGAGATAAACCCGAGCAAGCAAGCAATCATTGAGGATGCTGCCTATATTATAGATAGTGCAGCGGTTTTCATTTTTCTCTCAGTAGCAATCATTTTATATTGTGTAGTACATGCCATTGAAGAATAAAACTTTATTTAAATATAACGCGCCATCGCGTCAAGTCATACTTTGATTCATTCACGCGTGGTGCCAGACCCACCATTGAGTCAACAAGTACTACATGCGTCAAATTATCACGTGGGCTACCTGTTTCGTACATAAATGAGATCCACCGTGTACCTAGGCACGTGTGGTTGGGAAAGAGGCAAAGAGTATGTGTGTGAGTGCGTGAACCTATTCTCTTAGTGCACGTACCCCACCTACGTGGGTGTATCTGAGGGAGATGCATTGACCTAGAGAAAGATGGTGCGTGCACGAAAATCATGATACTTGTGATCTGCGTTGGGTTTTCCGTGAAGAGGAGCGGGTAAGTTCAGAACAAAGTGGATAAGTATTTCCCTCATTTATCAAACCAAGGTTTATCGAACCAATAGGAATATCAATCCTCAACCGTCTTCAGTGGCTGCACACAAATGAACAAACACTTGCACCCAACGCGGGCAAGAGGGTTGTCAATCCCCTTGATCTCATTATTTGCAAGCAAATGAGTTGTGTAGATAATTGTTGATAAATATAAATTGCAAAATAAATAAAAAGTAAATAAAAGCAGCGAGGTGATTGTAGCATTTGTAAATATATAAGTGAATAGACCCGGGGGCCATAGTTTTCCCTAGCGGCATCTCTCATGTAGGCAGCATACGGTGGGCAACAAATTACTGTTGGGCAATTGATAGAAAATCGGATAGTTATGCGATGTTCACGACAATGATCATGTATATATAGGCAACACGCCCATAAGCAAAAAGGCCGACTCCTGCCTGCACCTATTACTATTACTCCACTCATCGACCGCTATCCAGCATGCATCTAGTGTATTAAGTAAAACAGAGTAATGCTTGGAGAACGATGACATGATGTAGACAAAGTAAACTCAAACAATATGAATGAACGATGACCATTGTATTGAAGATCATAAGAGAGAGAGAGATTGCCATCTAGGTACTAGCTATGGACCCGTAGGTCTGTGGTGAACTACTCACACATCATCATGAGGGCAGCAAGGTTGATGAAGAGGCCCTCCGTGATCGATTCCCCCTCCGGCAGGGTGCCGGAACGGAGCTCCAGATGGCCTCGCGACGGAAAAGAGACTTGCGGCGGTAGAAAAAGGGTTTCGGGACTGCCTTCAGGGATTTCACGATATTAGAGAATTTATAGGCCGAAGAGGGACGTCGGGAGGCGGCTGAGGGGGCCACCACATATCAGGGCGCCCCCCACCCCCAGGGCACGCCCTGATGTGTGGTGGGGCCCTCATGCACCTCCTGGCTTCCTTCCGAAGCTTCTAGGTCTTCATATAGTCCAGAAAAAATCATCAAAAAGTTTCGTGGCAATTGGACTTCATTTGGTACAGTAAACCTGAAAAGGCAAAAACATGCAGAAAACATCAACTCGCACTCGGCACTGGGTCAATAGGTTAGTGCTCAAAACTATTATAAATTGGTAAATATAGATCCAAAAAGTATACTAGAATGATAATATATCAGCATGGAACTATACAAAATTATAGATACGTTGGAGACGTATCAAGCATCCCCAAGCTTAATTCCTGCTCGTCCTCGAGTAGGTAAATGATAAAAACAGAATTTTTGATGTGACATGCTATCCACTATGTAATCTTGTGCATTGATGCTCATTGAATAGGTAATTCCCACTAGCATATGAAAGTGATATATCATGAGACTCTCTACATGAGGAACATGGTGCCACTTTTGAGGCACAAGTGTGGTAAAGGATAGTAGCAAAGTCCCTTCTCTCATTTTCTCTCATTTTTTGAATGGATGGTGGGCTCATTTTGCCTCCCCCATCTTTATTTTCATCCGGAGTCTCATCTCGACTTATGGGAGAATCATCGTCTCCATCACTCTTTCCTCACTAGGACACTGCTCTAATAATGATGATCATCACACTTTTATTTACTTACAACTCAATATGGAGAACTGATATGAAGATATGACTCTGTATGAATGCCTTTGGCAGTGTACGAGGATGTGCAATGATCTAGCGTGACATGTATAAAAAACATGATGAAAGGTGGCTTTGCCACAAATACTATGTCAGCTCTATATGATCATGCAAAGCAATATGACGATGAATGAACTAGTCATGTGAAGAGACGATGGAATTTGCATGGCAATATATCTCGAAATGGCTATGGAAATGCCATGATAGGTAGGTATGGTGGCTGTTTTGAGGAAGATATAATAAGGCTTATGTGCAACAGAGTGTATCATGTCACGGGGTTTGGATGCACCGGCGATAGTTGCACCGATCCTCGAGGTGAGAACGGGCTATGCACGGTACCGAAGAGGCTAGCAAATTAGGAAAAAGGTGAGATTGCGTATGTCCATGGTTTCACATTAGTCATAAAGAACTCATATACTTATTGCAATTTTTTGTTAGTTTATCATAAATCAAAGTACTAATCGCATGCCCCGAGGGAATAGGTTGGTAGGAGTTAACCATCGCGCGCTTCCGACCCGAAACAACACTAGGATTTCAACGAGGAATAGAAATGCTCGCACATCATCACCATGCCTCTTTAATTTTTAGATGAACAAAAAGGTCAACCTTTATTAATATCGACACTTATACGGTTTAACAATTATGAACTCACACCTATTTCACATTACTATATCAATATCATTGACCCACGATTTCTTTATATGTGCTACATGATGGTTTTGATTATCACTCATTTAATACCTAATATTTTTGGACTAGTCTTATGACCCATGCAAATTACGGTCACTATTTATTAATTCTCAGACAAATATAAGTGAATAACGAGAGTGAAATCATTTCTATAAAATCTACACGCCACCGTGCTCAAAAAGATATAAGTGAAGTACTAGAGCAACTGCTAAGCTTAAAAGATATAAGTGAAGCACATAGAGTATTCTAACAAATTATGATGAAGGTGTGTCTCTCTTAAATAGTTATGTCCGGCAAAAAATGATTGTGGCAAACTGAATGTAAAAGCAAACAAAAGCAAACGACGCTCCAAGCTAAACCCATATCATGTGACGAATAAAAATATAGCTTCAAGTGACATACCGATGGATTTGAGACGAAAGAGGGGATGCCTTCCGGGGCATCCCCAAGCTTAGATGCCTGAGTCTCCTTTAAAATATTACCTTGGGGTGCCTTGGTCATAACCAAGCTTAGTCTCTTTCTACTCCTTATTCCTTTGTCCATCAAGATAACACCCAAAACTTGAAAACTTCAATCACACAAAACTCAACAAAACCTCGTGAGATCCGTTAGTATAAGAAACATATTGCATACTTTAAGTACTGTTATAAATTGATTAAAATTTCATAAATGTATAATAGGTACTGTATTCTAACTTCTCCATGGCTTATACGCCCCGATACAATCCATAGCATAATCAAAACAAGCAACTATGCAAGCAAAAACAGAATCTGTCTGAAACAGAACAGTCTGTAGAAATCTGTAGAGAGTCTATACTTCAGTGACTCTAAAAATTCTGAAACATTAGGACAACCTCTAAAATTCGTATATCAACACGGTGTAAAAATTTCAGATCATTGTCACGCTCCAGCAATAAATGAAAATTTATGTACTGGAGTCAAAAGTTTCTGTTTTGTTTCAGCATCGATTCTACTCATCTTGTGAGTCATCCCAAAGGCTTTACTTGGCACAAACACTAATTTAAACACAAAAACATAATCACTACAGAGGCAATAATTATGCTATTAAAAATAAACAGAAAGTTCAAAGCAAAAATTTAAAGATAACTATTGGGTTGCCTCCCAACAAGCGCTATTGTTTTATGCCCCTAGCTAGGCATAATGCATAGTTTCAAGTATTGTCATCCTTCACACTCCACCCATAAGTGGGTCTCTTTATTGATTCATAAGGTGGTTTAATTCTCTTTCTAGGGAAGTGTTCCATCCCTTTCTTTAATGGGAATTGGAATCTTATGTTTCCCTCTTTCATGTCAATGATTGCACCTATAGTTCGTAAGAAAGGCCTTCCAAGTATTATGGGACAAGAAGGATTGCAATCAATATCAAGCACAATGAAATCTACAGGCACATAATTTTTATTTGAAATAATAAGCACATCATTAATTCTACCTAAAGGTTTCTTGATGGTAGAATCCGCAAGATGCAAGTTGAGGGAACAATCTTCAATATTAGTGAGACCGAGCACATCACAAAGAGTTTTAGGAATAGTTGAGACACTAGCACCAAGGTCACACAAAGCATTTCATTCATATTTATTGATCTTTATTTTGACAGTAGTTAGGTTCCTACTCATCATGCAATTTTCTAGGAATAGAAACTTCAAGCTCAAGTTTCTCATCATAAGCTTTTATCATAGCTTCTACTATATGTTCGGTAAAAGCTTTGTTTTTTTCATAAGCATTGGGTGAGCTAATAATGGATTGCAACAAGGAAATTCATTCTACTAAAGAGCAATTATCATAATTAAAGTCCTGTAATCCAAAATAGTGGGCACATCACTAGTTAAAGTTTTGACCTCTCCAAACCCACGTTTTTCAGTTTTAGCATCAAAATCATCACCCTCCAAGCAAACGGGATGCTTCTCAACTAGAGATGACCCATCTCCAGTCCCTTTATCGTTTATATTCAGAGATGTAAATAAAGATTCAATAGGAGAAACACCAATCACTTTAAGATCTTCATCATGATTCCGGTAAAAACCGGGTGGAAGAGCTTTTTCTAAGAATTCCCGCTTAGCTCTCAACTTAGCGGTCCTCTCCTTACTTTAATTGATAGATATTTGGATAGATTTAATAGAATCATTGAAATCATGCTTGGGTGGCAAAGCTTTATTTTTAAGAGTTTCCACATCAAGAGCAATTCTATCCATGATTTTAGCCAAAGTGTAAACTACATGCAACTTTTTTTCTACCATAGTGTTGAAAACCTTTTGAGAATTAATAAATTATTTAATTGTGTTCTAAAGATCAGAGGGCATCCTATTAGAATTTGTAGAAGAATTGCCATAAGAATTTCCATAGTTGTTAGAGGAATTACCGGGATACGGTCTAGAATTGAAATTTCCTCTATAAGCATTGTTATTGAAATTATTTCGCGAGACAAAGTTCACATCAATAGCATCATTATTTTGCTCAATCAAAGTAGACAAGGGAACATCATTGTGATCAACATGAGAATTTTTACTAGCAACCATATTCATAAGAGCATCCACTTTTTCACTCAAAGTAGCGATTTCTTCAACATAATTTACCTTCTTACCAGTTGGAGCCCTTTCGGTATGCCATTGAGAATAATTTGTGATAATGTTGTCCAGAAGTTCTGTGGCCTCTCCTAAGGTCACATCCATAAAGGTACCACCTGCAGCAGAATCTAGAAGATTTCTCGACACAAAGTTTAGTCCAGCATGGAAGTTTTGGATAATCATCCACATATTTAAACCATGAGTTGGACAATTTCTTATCATTAATTTCATGCTCTCCCAAGCTTGAGCAACATGCTCTTGATCTTCCTGTTTAAAATTCATTATTTCATTTCTAAGGGAGATGATCTTAGCAGGAGGAAAAACTTGGCAATAAAAGCATCTTTACACTTGTCCCATGTTCCAATACTATTACGAGGTAAAGATGAAAACCAAGCCTTAGCTTTATCTCTTAGTGAAAAAGGAAATAATTTTAATTTCACAATATCATTATCCATATCCTTTTTCTTTTGCATGTCACATAATTCATCCATATCCTTATTCTTTTGCATGTCACGTAATTCAACAAAGGTATTAAGATTTGACGCAAGATCCTCATTAGGACTTCCCGAAAATTGATCTTTCATGACAAGATTTAGTAATGCAGCATTAATATCAAAAGCCTCCGCACTAGTGGCGGGTGCTATAGGTGTACTAATAAATCATTATTATTAGTATTTGAGAAATCACGCAACTTAGTAGTATCTTGAGACATGGTGACCGAACAAGCAAAGTAACAAGCAAGACAAGTAACCTAGCAAGCGAAGAAGTAAACTAGTAACAAGCAAAGATAAATATTTTTGTATTTTTGATTTTTATGAGACAAGCTAAATATAACAGCAAATAAAAAGAAGAACAAGTGAATGCAAATTTGTGTGAAGTTACTTGGTAGTTGATGATGATATTCCCCGGCAACGGCGCCAGAAATCATTCCTGATACTTGTGATCTGCGTTGGGTTTTCCGTGAAGAGGAACGGGTAATTGCAGCACAAAGCGGATAAGTATTCCCCTCAGTTATGAAACCAAGGTTTTTCGAACCAATAGGAATATCAATCCTCAACCGTCTTTAGCGGCTACACACAAATGAACAAACAACTTGCACCCAACGCGGGCAAGAGGGTTGTCAATCCCCTTGATCTCGATATTTCCAAGCAAATCAGTTGTGTAGATAATTGTTGATAAATATAAATTGCAAAATAAATAAAAAGTAAATAATGGAAGTGAGGTAATTGTAGCATTTGTAAATATATAAGTGAATAGACCTGGGGGCCATAGTTTTCCCTAGCGGCATCTCTCATGTAGGCAGCATACGATGGGTAAGGAATTACTATTGGGCAATTGATAGAAAAGCGGATAGTTATGTCATGTTCGCGGCAATTGATACGTCTCTAACGTATCGATAATTTATGAAGTATTCATGCCATATTCATCTATGTTTACAATACTCTTATATGGTTTTGATGCACTTTATATGATTTATTTAGAACTAACCCGGACTGACGCTGTTTTCAGCAGAATTACCGTGGTGTTGTTTTTGTGCAGAAAATGAAAGTTCTCGGAATCGCCCGAAACTTTTTGGTGGTTTTTTCTGGACCAAATAAGCAATATTGGAGCGAAGAACCACCGGAAAAGAGCCACGAGGTGGGCACAACCCACCAGGGCACGCCAGAGGGCCCAGGCGCGCCCTGGTGTATCGTGCCCTCCTCGTGGCCCATCTTGGCATGAAACCGACGCCCAAAAATCCTATAAATATAGAAACCATCAGAAGTATAGAAACCATGAGGTGGGCACGATACACTAGGGCGCGCCGGGGGGGCTGGCACGCCCTGGTTGGTTGTGCCCACCTCGTGGCTCTTCTGGCCCTCCCACGAAGCGTCTAGTGCCTCTTTTGTTCCAAAAAATCGTCAAAAAGTTTCGGGCGATTCCAAGAACTTTCATTTTCTCCACAAAAACACCACCACGGTAGTTCTTCTGAAAACAGCGTCAGTCCGGGTTAGTTTGAGATAAATCATATAAAGTGCGTCAAAACCATATAAAAGTATTGTAAACATAGGTGAATATGGCATGAATACTTCATAAATTATCGATACGTTGGAGACGTATCAGCATCCCCAAGCTTAATTCCTACTCGTCCTCGAGTAGGTACATGATAAAAGAACTAATATATGAAGTGTGAATTCTAGCATAATATATAAGTTTGATCATTGATAATTTCAGTCAATTTTCTAGCATCATAACCAGCAACCTTTTCTCATAAAATCATCATGATAAAGTAGCAACCAATTCACATGTTATGGTTCAAACAATGAATTCTCTTGAAACTTAACAACCTATGTTCTTAGTCACCAAACAATTGCAATTCAACTTATTCTCAACAAAGTCTAAGTAAGAGCTCCACATACTCAATCATCATATAGTCTTCTATGATTGCTAGTACTCAAAGCATATTTTTAGAACAAATGGCATCCATCAAACACAGAGAAAGATAGGGGCTTAATGTTTCGCCTCCCAACTCATTTATCATAGAGATAATTGTCAACAATAATAAATCATGATCAAATATATTTGACTAGATATATATGTTTGGATCTGTCCCCACCACATGATGCTTGCCAACTAATAGACTGAGGTTGGAATAAGAAGTTGACTCAACATGAATAGTAAATAACATGAAAGTAAATAGATTGTCCCTTCGCAGAGGGAAGCAGGGATTTGCAAAGGTGCCAAAGCTCATTGTTTAAAAACAGAGATGAATATAATTTTGGGAGGTGGACCCTTCCTGTCAACGTTACGACCAAGAGTTATCAATATCTTCCATGTTAAACACATTAGCGGCGGTTCCCCAAGCAGTAAAAGTAAAGGTTTACTCCCCCTCCACCAACAAACACACTCCACGGCTAGCCGAATCCACGGGTATCGTCCATACCAACAACATTCCTGGGGGAGTTTTGTTTAATTATTTGCATTTTTTTTATTTCGGGACTAGGAATTCCTATTACCGCCCCTCTCGTGCAAGGACGAGTGAATAAACACTCATCATGAGAATAACCCGCTTAACTTGGAAGATACTGACCTCCCCCCCATCGCTCCATGAGCGGTCCAAACCCACAAAACAGATGCTCATTTGAAATTGTAGAGGTGGCACATGCAAATTTACTTGGAACGGCAGGGTGATACCGCATATAGGTAGATATAGTGGACTCTCATGGCAAGAAACTGGGTTTAAGGGTTTTTGGATGCACAAGTAGTATCTCTACTTAGTACAAATTTTTGGCTAGCAAAAGATCCTAAGCAAACACCACATGTTGGAGGATCCATAACAATATAACTTCTATACAACTATTCACAACCATAACTCATTACGTTGTCTTCCTTGTCCAACTTCAACCAATTTTCTCAAGTTTGAAAATAATTAATGGGTATTCACAATCAAATAAGATGTCCAAGATAATATATCTGTATGTGAAAGTTCTCTTCCTTATACTAATCATTCACGAATTGCTTGTATGACCAATATTGTGATTGTCAAACTTCAATAGATTTTACTTTCTAAACCAGATGTGAAGCTACTACTAAGCATAAAGAACATTGATAATTTCATATTTATGATATTTCATTGATTCACAATTTCATATTTATGATATTTCATTGATTTTACTTTCTAAACCAGATGTGAAGCTCAAGAGTAAACATCAAACTACTCTTCAAAAGATATAAGTGAAGATCAATGAGTAGGTAAACAATCAAGTAGCTATGTGAGGGCTCTCTCTCTCTCTCTCTCTCTCAATTAATATTTTCAGTTCTTAGTATTTTATTAAACAGCAAGCAAAAGAAAAATATCACTCCAAGAATAGCACGCATCATGTGAACGAATAAAAGTTTAGGCTCAACATAGGCTAACCGATAGTTGACGAAGAGAGATGGGATGCGTAGCATCCCCAAGCTTAGATGCTTGAGGCTTCTTGAAATATTTACTTGGGGTGCCTTGGTCATCCCCAAGCTTGAGCTTTTGTATCTCGTTCAATCTTGTCATATCATGGTTTCACCTATTCTCAAAAACTTCATCCACACAAAACTCGAAAAGAACTCGTGAGATAGGTTAGTACACATAAGAATAAATCAACACTTCATGTACTACCAAGAAAAGTTGCACAGTAATTCTCAAACATCATATACTGTTTACTATCATTTCCACAATTTATATCTACCAATATAGGCTGTGGAAACTATAGGATAAGTAGATAACAAAACTATGACAGCAATCTGTCCAAACAGAACAGTCTGTAGCAATTTATCAAAACAGTGTACTTATGTACCTCAAAAAATTATGAAACTTTAGTGCATGCTAAATAATTTATATGAAAATACTCTGTAAAAATTTCAGAAACTTTCCACGTTCCCGTAAAATATGAAAATTCAAACACTACAGAGAAAGTTTCTGTTTTTACACAGCACACATCAAACATGCAATGCAAGCATCCTAAGGCAATTCTTGGAACTTTTTATTGAAGAACAAGATTATAAATAACACATAACAGAAAATAACAAAATATAATGACGATCCAAGCAAAGCACATATTATGTGATGAATAAAAATATAGCTCTAAGTAAGATGTACCGATAATGTTGAAGACGAAAGAGGGGATGCCTTCCGGGGCATCCCCAAGCTTAGGCGCTTGATTCTTCCTTGTATATTACCTTGGGGGTGCCTTGGGAATCCCCAAGCCTAGTTTCTTGTCACTCCTTATTCTCTTCATATCGGTGTCTCACCCAAAACTTGAAAACTTCAATCACACAAAACTTAACGGAACTTCGTGAGATGGGTTAGTATAATAAAGATAGATCATTCACTTAGGTACTGTCAAGACAAGATTCATAATTGTTCCCACATGATACCTACTGTATTCTACCATTACCATAATTCATATATAAGCTATGGAAACACTAAAACAAGCAAACTATGCATGCAAAACAGAATCTGTCAAAAATAGAACAGTCTGTGAAGATCTGTAGTTTAACCATACTTGCCTGTCTCTAAAAATTCTGAAAAATTAGGACAACCTGAAGAATTTGTATATGAAGACTTTGTAAAAATTTCATATCATTATCACGTTCCAGTAAAAAATTAAAATTCCTGTACTGGAGTCAAAAGTTTCTGTTTTGGTTCAGCATCAATTCTACTCATCTTGTGAGTCATCCCAAAGGCTTTACTTGGCACTTTATTGAAATAAAAGGCACAAAACATTATTAATACAGTAGCTTAATCATGTGAACACATCAAAACAGAAAGTATGAGTGTTGGGTTGTCTCCCAACAAGCGCTTTTCTCTAATGCCTTTTAGCTAGGCATGGTGATTTCAATGATGCTCACATAGGAATAGTATTTGAAACATGTAAGAGAGCATCATGAATCTCATGAAAAGCACATTTAAGTCTAACCCACTTCCTATGCATAGGGATTTTGTGATCAAACAATTTATGGGAACAAGAATCAACTAGCATAGGAAGGCAAAACAAGCATATCTTCAAAACTTTGAACACATAGAGACGAAACTTGATATTATTGCAATTCCTACAAGCATATGTTCCTCCCTCATAATAATTTTCAGTAGCATCATGAATGAATTCAACAATATAACTATCACATAAAGCATTCTTTTCATGATGCACAAGCATAGAATTTTTATTACTACCCACACAAGCAAAATTCTTCTCATTCAAAGTAGTGAGAGCAAACTCAACAAAATAACTATCATGTGACACTTGATTGGCATAACCAAATTGAACATTAATATCACGATGACAAGTTTCGAAGTTACTATCACTTTTTATATCATACATGTCATCATCATAATCATCATAGATAGGAGGCATGCCATCATCATCATAAATTTGCTCGTCAAAACTTGGGGCACGAAAAATACCATCTTCATCAAACATAGCATCCCCAAGCTTGTGGATTTGCATATCATTAGCATCATGGATATTCATAGAATTCATACTAACAATATTTCTATCATGCTCATCATTCAAGGAATTATCATTAAGTATTTTCATAATTTCTTCCTCTACCAAATGAGCACAATTTTCCGACTCCTTATTTTCACGAAAGAAATTATAAAGACGATACAAATGATGCAACCTAAGCTCCATTTTTTTGTAGTTTTCTTTTATAAAACTAAACTAGTGATAAAACAAGAAACTAAAAGATTCAATTGCAAGATCTAAAGATATACCTTCAAGCACTCACCTGCCGGCAAACGGCGCCAGAAAAGAGCTTGATGTCTACTACACAACTTGTTCTTGTAGACTCGTGTTGGGCCTCAAAACACAGAGTTTTGTAGGACAGTAGCAAATTTCCCTCAAGTGAATGACCTAAGGTTTATCAATCAGTGGGAGGCGTAGGATGAAGATGGTCTCTCTCAAACAACCCTGCAACCAAATAATAAAAAGTTTCTTGTGTCCCCAACACACCAAATACAATGGTAAATTGTATAGGTGCACTTGTTTGGCAAAGAGATGGTGATACAAGTGTAGTAATGATAGTAGATATTGATTTTTGCAATAGTAAAAATAAAAAACAGCAAGGTAGCAAGTTACAAAAGTGAGCACAAACGGTATTGCAATGCTTGGAAACAAGGCCTAGGGTCCGTACTTTCGCTAGTGCAATCTCTCAACAATGCTAATATAATTGGATCACATAACCGCCCCTCAATGTGCAACGAAGAATCACTCCAAAGTTCTTATCTAGCGGAGAACATAAGAAGAAATTGTTTGTAGGGTACGAAACCACCTTAATGTTATCCTTCCCGATCGATCTATCCAAGAGTTCGTACTAAAATAACACCAAGTTATCCTTTCCGATCGATCTATCGAAGAGTTCGTACTAGAATAACACCATATGATACGCATCAACCAACTCTAATGTCACCTAGATACTCCAATGTCACCACAAGTATCCATGAGTTAATTATACGATACACATCAAACAATTTCAGATTCATAATACTCAATCCAACACAAAGAACCTCAAAGAGTGCCCCAAGATTTCTATCGGAGAACAAGGCATGAAAACGTGCAATCAACCCCTATGCGTAGATCCCCAAGGTCACCGGAATCCGCAAGTTGACACCATAACATATATCAAGTGAATCACTTGAATACCCCAATGTCACTATGGGTATCCGCATGCAAGACATACATCAAGTGCTCTGAAATCCATAGAAGTATTCAATCCGATAATAACAAAATATCAAAGGGATGATGAAGATGGCCACCGGAGATGATCTACCCTCTCCGACAGGGTACTGAAACGCCTCCAGATTGGTTTTTCGTCGATACGGAGAGTTGCGGTGGCGGAAATTCTGATCTAGGGTTATTTCTGATGGTTTCTATATTTATAGGATTTTTTGGCGTTGGTTTCACGCGAAGGTGGGCCAAGAGGTGGGCACGATACACCAGGGCGCGCCGGGGGGGCCTGGCGCGCCCTGGTGGGTTGTGCCCACCTCGTGGATCTTCTGGCCCTCCCACGAAGTGTCTAGTGCCTCTTTTGTTCCAAAAAAAATCGTCAAAAGTTTCGGGCGATTCCGAGAACTTTCATTTTCTGCACAAAAACAACACCACGGTAGTTCTGCTGAAAACAGCGTCAGTCCGGGTTAGTTCTAAATAAATCATATAAAGTGCATCAAAACCACATGAAAGTATTGTAAACATAGGTGAATATGGCATGAATACTTAATAAATTATCGATACATTGGAGATGTATCATCGTTTTACAGAAAAACCCTCAAACTTGATGCATTTATTATCTCACAAACCGTGCATCGGATTAAAATGAATCTTATATGTAAAATGCTCAGAATTTTGTTTAGATTAATAATATACAACTTTCGTCCATGATAAAAATGTTTAAACTTGATGTTTGCATTAATTTGCATAAATGCCATGCTAAAATGATTTATTTCATAACTAAATAACCATAGCTCCGATTAAAATGATCCATATATGTAACTTGATTAGAAAAATGTGTACAATAACATGCTGCACTCTTCATGTTTAATAAATATAAAATATGTTTAGGACAGATCTGGACCAAATTCATAATTTGCATATGGGGTCGTTTCGGAAATACTATATGTTGTTTCCGGCCTCATTTAAAATGCCTAGATGATGTAGTTGTGTATGCTCCACCTTTTGCCATGTTTAAAAACATTTAAACTTGTCATGTAAATAAACGAGAGTGAACTAAATGATTCGAACATGGAGTTTCGTCAATATGCAACTCGTTGCATATTGAGCTTCACTTAATTTGTAGTATTTGATTGTTGTATTGCTTGCCATGCATTGCATATTTAAACTTGACATGCGTCATCCTTATTTGTGCATCATCAATATCTTGTGGTTTTTACCATTCCATTTTTTTGTTTCCGGATTTGCTTGTCCTCGCTAGAGTTCCGATTCGTTTCGGAGTGTGAGGATTCGTTCGACTACGTCGTTCGTCTACTTCACGGATTCATTCTTCTTCGAAGCGGGATCTCAGGCAAGATGACCATTTACCTGGATACCACTATTATCATTGCTATGATAGTTGTCTCGCTTCTATCATTATGTCTCGTTACCTACCACTTGAATGTCAAGCCTCCCAACATTGCCATGAAAAGCCTCTAACCCCTCCACGTCCTAGCAAACCATTGTTTGGCTAAGTTACCGCTTGCTCAACCCCTCTTATAGCGTTGCTAGTTGCAGGTGCAGGTTGTTTCCATGTGACAACATGGATATCTTTGGGATATCACAATATTCTTGCTATTTAATTTAATGCATATTTATATTAGTAAAGCGTGGAAGGCTTGGCCTTTTGCTTGGTGTTTTGTTCCACTCTTGCCGCCTTAGTTTCCGAGTACCGGTGTTATATTCCATATTGAGCGCTCCTAACATGCTTCAGGTTGTTATGGGGACCCCCTTGATTTTCGTTTTGGGATAAAACTCTTTTGGCAAGGCCCAACATTGGTACTATATTTGCCCAACATAATAATACTGAACACTGTTAGTAATGCATAGGGAGTTAGCGCTACCCGTGGATTAATTCAACATAATACAGGGAGGGCCAGTGCTGATTGTGCTGGTCCTAAACAGAACCACTTGCAGGGCCACCCCGATGCAACTCGGGGGATTTCTATCAGGCCACCGTACGTAGTGCTCATCTGGTAGTGCCCCGAGAAAGAGATACATGCGGGTCCTATTGGGATCTGGCCTGTCGGGCGGTCTTGCTGGATTTGTTTTACCTTTGATGAATGTCTTGTGCACCGGGATTCCGAGGATACTTTGAGCTATCTCGAGGTTGAGGTTTTCCACCGCATCTTGTGCCTAGTTTTTGATGGATGAGTTGGAGCACCCCTGCAGGGTTAAATCTTTCTCAGAGTCGTGCCCAAGGTTATGTGGCAACTTGGAAATTTTATAAGATCTGATAATAGAAAACTTGAAATAAACTCAATTAAAATACACCAACTGTGTGCGTAACCGTGACCGTCTCTTCTTGTGAGGTTTGAACCAAGAAGGGAACACGGTGGGGTTATGTTTGACATGTAAGTAGGTGTTCAGGATCACTTCTTGATCATTACTAGTTCACGTCCGTTATGCGTAGATCACTCTTCTTGTTCTTGTACTCATAAGTTAGCCACAAATTCAAATGCTTAGTGCTTGCTGCAGCCTCACCACTTAACCATACCTCACCCATTAAGCTTTACTAGTCTTGATACCCTTGGAAATGAGATTGTTGAGTCCCCGTGTCTCATAGATTACTACCACAATAGTTGTAGGTATAGGTAATGTGATGCTTTGACGTGAGAGCGATGCTTGTTTGATTTGGAGTTCTTCTTCTTCTTCGACAATCATAGGATGGGTTCCAGGCCGGCAGCCTGGGATTAGCAAGGATCGATGTCACTTTTATCGTTTGATTTCGTCCGTAGTCGGACCTTGCTCTTCTGTATGGTGATTGAATGATTGTTGTATTTGAGATGATCACGATTTAGTTTGTGGCGAGTGTAAGCCAATTCCATATACTCATCTCCTCTTTACATGTACTTGTAACGATATCCATTCTTGCGAAACGACGAGATGCGCTTCTATCCCCATCGAGGCCCTTGAGCCAAAATAAGGACCGCATCTTGGGCGTTACATATAGAGGTCGTGGGAGAAAGCCCTAAAGAAATAAAACATATGTGCGCAATGGAGAGGATGACGAGGAGGGGCCGAGGAGGTTGTGTGCATGCACGAGAGAAAGTTAGTGCTAGCTACAAAGAGAAGACGAGTGTGCGGGTGTAAAAGACCAACAATGATGATAATTCGTTATAAAAGTGGATTCGTATATTTGAATAAGAGATCATGGTGTTTGTAACCCTTGAATGCATTCATATAATGGTGATATGTGTGATGTGGTTTTGGACATGGCATACTACATATATATATATACATAATAAGGTCACATTAATGTGAATGTGAAATACCGATGACATGCATCGATCAAACTAGAGATGAAATTCACTATTATTTGTAATCGACATAAAAGTGGATTAAAAAAAATTGAATTCGAGTTCATATGGTACAACTAGTTCATGTCTAACTTGACAGTAATATGTGATGTGTTGTGAAGATAATATACAAAATGATGGTTTAACTTGAGAACAACCATGATTATAGATTCTTATTCAAATAGAGAAATTAATTCAAATTAAGTTCATATTGCAGTCGGTAGTATATACATTTGGAATGCACTAAAAGGTTGATTTGAGTAGGTTACATGAATTATAGACCTAACGAAATGTGTTAATTGAAAATAACATGGATTCATCGTTTTGAATGGCATTTGTAGTAGTTCATACACTAAAACAGGACAAGACTCTCTCTTGTCTAGTGGAATTGATTTATTTATTTTTGTTTTTTTTGGTTGAGGGAAGTGCGATTTGGTACCCTTCACGTTATGCTTCTTCTCCCGAAATATGAAGTCGCACCTTGTTATCCCGAAATTTCAAGTTATCTCTTTGTCTCTTGTCACTAGTACAGAAAAGCCTAGCTATGGCGTTGCAAAAATGGCCTTGCTAGCGTGGACATTCGACGCCGCCAATATGGCGACACTGTTAAAAAATAGTGGTAGAGTTGGATGCCATGCCTGCAGTATTGTGTATACCTATGGCGTTGGATAGAGTTGCACGCCGGCAATGTCATATTTAGCTAATAAAAAATACACAACAACGGAAACCTATTCCATATCTACAGCAATATAAACATATATACTAAGTTTCAACTTCACAAAAGGTTAGTACTAATGAACTACCTTGTTCACAAACTAAACGTTTCACCTTCACAAAAGATATCATGTTCACAAACTAAACGTTTCACTATCGATCTCGACACTACCTTCTAAGGACTAACTTCATCTCACAAAGCTTATCCCTATGGCTCTATCCCTCCCTTATGTAATGGGATTTCTCCGTCTTTAGTTGAGTCCTCTCGGGCTTCAGTTGTTGTATGTCCTTCTTCAGCTGAACTATCTAAAGGGTCAGGTTGTCGTTCTGATCTTTGAGACTCCATATCCTGTCATAGACAAGATCATTATCATCCATAACCTTATCCCTGGCCTTTCGCGGGGAGTCATTCAACTCCCCGAGGGCCTTGACGGTACTGCTATGTGACGCGACCGGCTCGTGATTGAGCACGTTCTCGTCACATGGCTACTGCTCAACGGGTGCTAAAGAAGGAAGACGCCATACGTATTCCTGGCAAGTGTTTGAAATCATCAATAATTAATGGTTAGATACATGGATGTGTTTGCAATGCTCATGCATGTTTTTTATAACCTTACCTGGTTGGTGCTCACTTCGCCTTTCTCGTCGGGAAACCCCTTGAAGTGTCTAGTAGAGGACCCCTCGTAGCTGGTACTCATTGGATGCAACTACAAAACAATATCAAATCATTTTAGCAGAATTTCAATTTCATCTTACAAAAAGTTGGCAATTTTTTTTATCTCTATGACAAATGGGCCATAGGGGCAATAAAGTGTGGCAAGAATCAAACATATGCCAACTAAATTGTGGCTGCCAAACTTTGGCTTGGAAAACTGTGGTTGTGAACCAAACATCCCCTTAATTATGAGAACACAGTTATGCAACTATGCAACTGTAGTATCTATTTATTTGGCCTACTCAGTTCGCATTGTAGTTTCTATTTATCTGGCCTACTCAATTTGCATTGTAGTTTCTATTTATCTGGCCTACTCACTTCGCATTGTAGTTTCTATTTATCTGGCCTACTCACTTCACATTGTAGTTTCTATTTATCTGGCCTACTCACTCAGCATAATTGTTTTCTCAACTACACTTTTGGTATGTAATTAATGAACTAAGTGGCACTGATTTAGCACTGACTAAAAATGCCAACAATGTGGCACTGCCTTGGCACACTTTTGGTATGTATTTAATGAATTAAGTGGAACTGATTTGGCACTGACTAAAATTGCCAACAATGTGGCACGGATTGGGCACACTTTTGGTATGGATTTAGTGAACTAAGTGGCATTGACTAAAAATGCCAACAATGTGGCACTGATTTGGCACTGACTAAAATTATCTTGCGCTGCCAAACAAACACATCGTAGTTTCTAATTCAATTTGGCCTACTAACTCTAATTGAATTTTGCCTACCATTCTAATTCAATTTGGCCTAGTCAAATCACAGCCAAACTGAAACCCTAGCGATGCAAATAAAATCGGATGAAATTACCAATGATTTTTTAGAAAGCAAAAGAAGGTGGAGGGGATGAACTCACTGATGATTTGTAGTCAATGTTGTGGAGAGGATGAAGGTGGAGGGGGATGACCCCTAGCAGTTGGTCGTTTCCGCCGCCGCCATCGCTGAAACCCTAGCGATGCAAATCAAAATGAAATGAAATCAAATCAGACGGCAACGAGCGGCAAGGGAGGGAGATTAGTTGTTACCTCAGCACCGGTATCGGACGGAATTGGAGCGGCGACGTAGACAGAAGAAAGGGGAACGAGAGAGAGGAATAGAGAGAGGGACGAATGGCGTGGGGCAAAGATGGGGCGAGGTGAGGGGGCGGGAGCGAGTGAAACGTCCGAGCACGTGAGTTAAAACGGGCTTGTGCTGGCATGGGCCTAATGGGCTATGCCAGCACAATCTGCACCAAACAAAAAAAAACTGCAATTACCTATGGCGTTAGATAATATTGCAACGCCACCACTATGTGTATAGCAATAACGTGCAAATTTAGCCAACGCCAGCACTATTCGAAAATGTTAGTGCTGGCGTTGAAGGGAAATGGAGCGCCACCAACAAGAGTTGTGACTAGCCATTTCTCCACTAGTGTGTGATGCAAAAACTCCCACCCGTTGAACTAGCGCCATGTTATCCCGAAATGTCAATGCGCGCGAACACTCCCTCCTCCTCCGAAGTCGGTCACGCCGCCCCGACATGTGAAATGCCCCTTTTATCCCTCCGACGAAAGTGTCGCCTCGACATCCCATGGTCAAAACTTGGGGGGTACTTCCGTAACTTACCGCACATTAAGGACAAGCGTGTGATATGTCTCCGTCGTATCTATAATTTTTGAATGTTTCATGTCATTATTTTACAGCTTATATATACTTTTGACAACAATTTATATGATTTTCTTGCATAACATATTGATTCAGTGCCCAGTGTCAGTTCCTGTTTGTTGCATGTTTTTTGTTTCGCAGAAAATCCATATCAAACAAAGTCCAAATGCGATAAAAATTGATGAATATTTATTTTGGAATATATGTGATTTTCAGGAAAAGGAATCAATGCCAGACGATGTCTGAGTGGCCCACGAGCCATCAGGCCGCGCCCTGGGGGGTGTTCTTCGGCTGCAAGGAATCTAATATCCGGATAAAAAAACCTCAAAATTTCAGCCCAATCGGAGTTACGGATCTCCTTGAATTTAAGAAACTGTGAAACGCCAGAAAACAGGAACGAGAAACAGAAGTGAACAGAGAGAGATCCAATCTCGGAGGGATTCCTCCCCTCCAGGAGCCATGGCGGCCATGTACCAGAGGGAAAACTCTCCTCCCTTCTAGGGGGGAGCCCAGGAAGAAGAAGAAGAAGGAGGAGGAGGAGGAGGAGGAGGGCTCTCTCCCCCTCTCTCGTGGTGGCGACAGAGTGCCGCCGAGGGAACTAGCGTGGCGACGATCTACAACAACAACTCCTCCGTGTTTCTCACCAATCACCTTCCCTTTCTATTTACAACGGTCCACTCTCCCGCAACCCCATGTACCCCCTTGAAAAACAAGATAGTCTGTAAAGATGCAGATGAAACATATACTTCTGTAACTCAGAAAATTCTAAAACATTAGGACATAATAAACAATCTGCATAACAGTACTGTATAAAAATTTCAGAATTTTTTCACGTTCTAATGAAATATGAAAATTCAAACACTACAGGAAAAGTTTCTGTTTTTGCAAACCTAGGTTCAACACATGTGTATCTCATAAGCCAGAAGTCTCTCAGAGATGCTTGAAGTAACAAGCCGCACCGACATCAACGGATAATTCATCCTCCAAGCACTCATATTAATGTTTAATACCACACACTCCAGTAAATAAAATAGATACACAAACCAAGTAACTTGAAGCTAGTATCGCAACAACAAAATCATAACTCATCGGATACATGCTTGATGTGGGCATGGCCTCTACAAATAAGACCACAAATATTGTCTGCATATACAATCATCAGGTGATTTCTATTAATAACTATATAATATATTATTTTGTTGGCCAAGACAAAATTACAACACTATGTTATATTTTATGCAGAGTTAAAAGAGAGTTGTACAAGCCTCGCGTGAAGATGCGAGAGATGCGAGAAATCGGTAAAAAAAAGACTACAAGGAGCTGCGTATATGATCACTTCCAGGATGCATTTGATTTGTTTTATGTTAAACAAACAAGAGGGATGGCCGTGCATGCAATTTATTAATGTAAGGAGGTGGACCGTGGCTCCATACGGTGCATGCATCATAGTTGGAATTCTGAAGCCAATACGAGTCCATGGAGAATCAAGAGGTGGGCCTTCGTATGGCGTCGTGCCTGCCAAGTTTTGTAGCAGCCTGGGACACCGAGGCGGCGACACGTTCCTTTAATAAATAGACCTCAGCAGTTTAGGGTTTAGGCGGGTTTTATTGTATTGTCTAGCTATTGCTACAAATTGCATCTACGAGACGTGTAAGACTACCGCCTTGTCAGATCCACAGTGGAACCCCAACTTTTCATCTAGTTCGTGTGCTCAGTTTATTATCCGCAATTTCAGATTGCAATTACCATTGTTCTTGCTGGTTCTTCGGTTGCTTGCAGGAACTCGAACCTCGTTGTTCAGGTTGATCGTGCCTACGGCAAGGTCAATAACCATCGGAGATTGGTTTAGCGATTGTCGAGGCGTATCGTCGGGTACGGTATAGCCGGATCGTCAAGGTCAAAATCCACCAAATCGATAGGTATCCACACTCTCATCGAAAGATCGGGTAACCGTCACATCAAGATCCGCAATTTCAGATTGCAATTACCATTGTTCTTGCCGGTTCTTCGGTTGCTTGCAGGAACTCGAACCTCGTTGTTCAGGTTGATCGTGCCTACGGCAAGGTCAATAACCATCGGAGATTGGTTTAGCGATTGTCGAGGCGTATCGTCGGGTATGGTATAGCCGGATCGTCAAGGTCAAAATCCACCAAATCGATAGTTATCCCCACTCTCATCGAAAGATCAGGCCGCCGTCACATCAAGTGGTATCAGTTTTCAGGTTCATCGGTGAGAGATTTACAGTTTTTATAGATTAGTTATTTTTTTGTCCTATAACCTACGAAAAAGCCAAAAAAGAAATTAGATTAGTTCATCCTTTACACCCATCCTTCTTTTTATCCTATAGCAATTTTTGCATCTAGTATTTGTGTAGTTGAATTTTTTATTGCATTCATCTAATACTAGTGCTGGTTTAGATTAGTTCGAGACAAATTGTCTACTAGATCGAAACTTATTTTTGTCCACAATATTTTCCGTCGCAAGTTTGTCCGTGCAAAAAAAACAAGATTGGATCGGATAGCTTTGCCGATTCTTGCGTGGAATCCGAAGTTGCATCAGTTAAAATTCCACCGTTTTGTACGCGTACACGCAGAGATCAACCGGCGCGTGCGTGTACACGCTAGTCTTGTGCGTTCTCCCAGACATCAGGCCGCGGTGTCTGCTCCTCCGCGCCGTTGAACCACACGCCCGACGCGAGACGCCAAGCGTCCACGCAGGGCTGTCTGCCATCCCGCGTCGCTGCTGTCGCTGCCATCCAGCGTCGCTGTGTCTACCTTGTGAGCTGCTCGTACCATTGCATGTTTGGAGTTGTCCAGCCACACGTATACCATTATTTCTAATATCCAGTAGTACATGCCCTGGTCTCAGTCGCTTCTAGTACGTAGCACCTGATTCGGTAGTAATTTTATCTCTTGTTCTCATCCCAGTGTGTATCCATCTGTAAACGGCCTGATAAAAAAAAAGGAAAAACAGAGCCGAAAAAGTGAAAAAAGAAAAAATGAGTGAAAAAAAAATCAGGCCGCCTACATCTGTTGGGACTAATCTTTTGTGATTGATATTCAGGACATTATTTTGTGCTACCACCGTCACATTAAATCATCTGTATCCGTTTGAGATTTGTAATACATCCCTGTGTCTCTCGCTATTTTGATTATCACATTTTTTCTCTCCACGCGGTTTCCCTCACTTGCTTCAGTATCCGGGCTTAGATTGTTTTATCTCTTACTAGTCGACTGCCAGCACTAGTTAGGAGTTTGAGCAATTTTTTGAGCTTGCATTACTTTTTGCTTAATTGTGCCACATATTGTGAGTTGAGGAAACCATCACCAAGCTCCACTTTCTATATTGTACCTTATTCGGTCATTTGGTAATCGCTATATCAATCTTTTGATAACTTTTGACCGCGCCAAAGGCCGACAACCGCTGCAGCACGGTAAGAACTGGTAAGAGCTTGGTAATTGCTAGAGAGTTGAGAGACATTTTTTTACCACCTCCGAGTAGTACTATAGGAACATTATACTTGTGATTTTGTTCTTTCTTTGGTACTAATCATGGAAGGTTCTCGAATGACCAATAGTTGGGCTACATCTATTGTCGGGGATGACTTGCCATATGTTGATGCGAGTCATTATCTCCCACCACAGAAGGTACGACGACCGTCACAAGATGTATATGAAGGTACAAGCTCACATGAACAGGTTATCTCTTTGCCACAGTTCGAGGGTAAATATGATCCTGATTCATATATTGATTGGGAGATGGAAGTAGAAGAAATCTTTGCTAGCCATGAATTGTCTGAGCATAAGAAAATAAATGTTGTCACTAAAGTATTTGTCGGTTTTGCTTCAGTTTGGTGGAGAAATTATTGTAGGGATAATATTTCTATTCCACCTACTACTTGGAAAGCTTTAAAACTTGTTATGCGAAACCGGTTTGTTCCTTCATACCATGTTAGTGATCTTCTTAGAAAATTGCAACGTTTAACACAAGGACATAACACCGTTGCAGAATATTATGATAACTTGTGCACTTCTTTATTTCGTTGTGACTTAGAAGAATGTGAAGAAGCTACCATGAATAGATTTTTGAGGGGATTAAACCGTGATATTTATGATATACTTGTGCATAAAAAATATTATTCCATGAATGGTTTGTTTCGTCTTGCTTGTAAAGTTGAACAGAAAATTAATAGACACGTACATGAGACATACAAACACACGGTGCAACCCCCTACACGAAGTTTTGTTTCAGTTACTTCATCTCATGCGAAAACTACTATGGTTGTTGGACCCACTGCATCGAGAGCCACGCCACTCCTTTCTAGTGAAATGATGCCACCGACAATGCCTACATCTTCTGATTCAACCATCCAAGGTAATAAGGAAGGTATTGAATATACCCTTCCACATGAGATTGTTCCATGTCATGTTGAATTAAAAACTTCATGTGTTGAATTGAATGAAATGCCATCTGTTCTGATCACGCCATTTGTTATGAATGATTCTGTTACTACCTTGGACAATTTGTGTGATCAAACAAACGAAATACCTATTGTTTTATGTGCACCAACTGCAAAAGTTAATTCCCTCGTTGATTTGAGTGCACCCAATGAATTAAAGTCTACTGACATTAACATATGTGACTTGATTGCTCAATCAGGATTGGATCACATACAATTGGTTAAACAAGATGAAGTTTTAGCTAGAATTTCGCAAGCTAATACTTTGTATTCTATTTTGATGGATCCACATATGGATTTTTCACATGCGATAAATAGAATATCTCAAATCACATGTTTGAGTTCTCAGAAAACTGTTTATGCGCCTAATCTTACATTTAACTTGATTGGAGAGGACTGCGCAGATAGTGAATTTTTGGTGCGTAAGATTTGCATCACATGTGACGATCTCGCTAGCTTGAAAGAGAATATTAATAAGCCAATGCTTTATCATTTTGATATGACCTCCAAAATAGGTGTTAATTATATTCCAAATAGCATCTTACATGATTGCGTTCATTCACCTACGTTGGGATGGTTTAATGACGAGCAATACAAATGGGATGGCATAAATATGTGTTTCACTTATATATGCAAACTAAGTTGTAATACTTTGTGTTGGTATATTTCTTGTGATAAATTTTTGGACTTTCATCTCAAAAGATATGCTAACTACTCATGTATTAAGACATCCATAGTGCAACAATGGAGAGATATTAAAACAACTGACTTATACATATACCATCTATATACCTTGTCTCTTTTTCTAGTCTATTTTCAGATTATCCAAAGCCGAGGACGGCTTTGTTTTCAAGAAAGGGAGGATGATGTGGGCATGGCCTCTACAAATAAGACCACAAATATTGTCTGCATATACAATCATCAGGTGATTTTTATTAATAACTATATAATATATTATTTTGTTGGCCAAGACAAAATTACAACACTATGTTATATTTTATGCAGAGTTAAAAGAGAGTTGTACAAGCCTCGCGTGAAGATGCGAGAGATGCGAGAAATCGGTAAAAAAACACTACAAGGAGCTGCGCATATGATCACTTCCAGGATGCATTTGATTTGTTTTATGTTAAACAAAGAAGAGGGATGGCCGTGCATGCAATTTATTAATGTAAGGAGGTGGACCGTGGCCCCATACGGTGCATGCATCATAGTTGGAATTCTGAAGCCAATACGAGTCCATGGAGAATCAAGAGGTGGGCCTTCGTATGGCGTCGTGCCCGCCAAGTTTTGTAGCAGCCTGGGACACCGAGGCGGCGACACGTTCCTTTAATAAATAGACCTCAGCAGTTTAGGGTTTAGGCGGGTTTTATTGTATTGTCTAGCTATTGCTACAAATTGCATCTACGAGACGTGTAAGACTACCGCCTTGTCAGATCCACAGTGGAACCCCAACTTTTCATCTAGTTCGTGTGCTCAGTTTATTATCCGCAATTTCAGATTGCAATTACCATTGTTCTTGTTGGTTCTTCGGTTGCTTGCAGGAACTCGAACCTCGTTGTTTAGGTTGATCGTGCCTACGACAAGGTCAATAACCATCAGAGATTGGTTTAGCGATTGTCGAGGCGTATTGTCGGGTATGGTATAGCCGGATCGTCAAGGTCAAAAGCCACAATATCGATAGGTATACATACTCTCATCGAAAGATCGGGTCACCGTCACATCAAGATCTGCAATTTCAGATTGCAATTACCATTGTTCTTGCCGGTTCTTCGGTTGCTTGCAGGAACTTGAACCTCGTTGTTCAGGTTGATCGTGCCTACGGCAAGGTCAATAACCATCGGAGATTGGTTTAGCGATTGTCGAGGCGTATCGTCGGGTACGGTATAGCCGGATCGTCAAGGTCAAAATCCATCAAATCGATAGTTATCCCCACTCTCATCGAAAGATCGGGCCGCGGTCACATCAATGCTCCAATTTTTGGAGGAAAAGAATCTGGGTACCATATACACTAACACCCCACTAGTAGTTTGCTAGTTTGACAAGCAAATCGAACATCTTTCGAAAACAAAAGATGAGATAAAAAGGGACTAGGCACTTCAGAACAAAACTAGAATAAAACCAAGAATGTAAAATCCAAGACAATATACTGTATATATGTGCAATTATAGCACTTTTTATGAAAAGGAAGCAAGTTCCTAGTGTTACATATGTACAACAATATAGATAGGGCCTTTGAAGGGATTGGTGATTGATTGATAGGCCTCTCAACAATCCGGCATTTTGTAAACGACACATACATGGATTGTAGCCAGCTTAAAATACAGAGAAAAACACAATTCATATAAAAACTTAACTGCATTAAAGCATGGCCTCTTAAACCCCCGAATGCGACACAACCATTCCCACTTTAACACAGCATAATCAAAGTATCTATGAACCACAAGTGGCCTAAGGTTATAGAATTGCTCAATAGCTTTGCTAGATGATACCCGATCACGGTAGCTAGTCTTTGAGTGACACAAGATTTTATAATTGCCCAATAGCTCCAGCCAGATGGTACTAAATCACAGTAGTCTGTCTTTCACAAAAATAAATGGAAACCATCAAATTTCAAAGGTACACGCAAACTACAGTCAGCCACATAGCCGGAGTCCAGTTGGATAGTTCAGGCTACGCAGAAGACATGATGCAGACCCTGCCAGTATCTGGAACCATTGGCATACTTATAGAACACTAATAATTCAAGAATAGATTCTCAACACCTCATCAGCACATGGCATCAAGCAGTTTCTGAATTTCTCAACAAACCAAATAGGCTGGCTCAGATATAACCATCTCATATTAAAATGTTACATAACTATTCAGGCTAAGAGTACACCAGATGGGATGCTCATGCTTGATTCTCATCATCTCTACTACATATGTTGGCATCAAAAGTAACTATTTGTGCCCCACGGCGAGATCACTGAGAATTGCACGAGCAGATTAGATGTCACTACGCATAATTCACAGCAAACAGTGATCCATATACATCATTTCATATTCTGACTGCACTGTTGTTACCATATGAATATATGATTATCTCGCAACATAAATATTAAGAAAGATGCGGGTGAGCAAAAGTGATGTTACGGCAGAAAGTTACTGTACAAACACGAGGACGCTCTCAGCCCCAGAGCCTCCAAGCATGTCGGCTCCGTCAGCGTTGCCATCGCCCTCGTCAGGAACGGCACCTTTGGGCACGGTGACGATGAGCTCGCCCTCGGCGTAGGTGGCGGTGGCCATGGTGGGGCGCGTGCAGGGAGGCAGACGGAACCGCCACCGATCGAGCTCGAAGGTAGCGGCGCGGTCATCGCCGCCGATGCCGGTGGACAGGTCCCGCACGACGACTTTGGTGACACCGGGGTGGATCTCGACAGCGTGGGCGCAGGAGCCGCCCGGGGAGAAGCCTTCCGTGGCTGCGACGAAGCGGAGCTCCGCTGCGTCCTCCTCGATGATTACGTCGGCGTCGGCGGCGAAAGGGAGCTCGAGCACCTTCGCGAAGATGTGCGGGAGGCGCCGCAGCTTCTTGGCGCCGCCAGCTGCGCTGATGGTGGCCGCGGCGCAGCGCTGCATGGCGATGGTGCGTTTCCGCGGGGCCGGGTGGACCCTCATGGCGAGCAGACACGGCTGCGACAGGAGGACGACGGGAGGAGCGAGGCTTGAAACACAAACCTAGGCGCGCGAGAGGAGGAGATCGGGCGCTGGGAAGAGGCCAGAGGTGCTTTAAATTGCGCGCTGTCGATGGGGAGCTCCGTGGCTGTGCGTGGGTTGGGGGATTTGGGACGAAGATGAGGCGAGATGGAAACGGAGAGGTGTGGGAACTGATGTCATAATAGTTTCGATTTCTTTTTGAAAGGAAACCACATGTTCATTACTACTCCCTCCGTCACAACCTTATAAATTCGGTCAAAAAGTCAATTTTTTCTAGGTTCGATAAAATATATAGAAAAAATATCAATCAACTTATAATATGAATAAATAGATTATAAAAATATATCTATCTAATGATGGATATATTGATTTGATATTAGCTTATAATAGTTGTGGACCACACTGAACAGCATAAAGTGACAAGACCCGGCTCATGGAGACCGTGCCTAAGTCGAAGGCTTTTTAAACTTGGGGAACACAAATGACTTAGAGTAGGACTCCGAACAGTGATATCTAACACCCGGAACCCAACCTATTATATAATGGGGTTCCTGGGTCGTCAAAAGGGACATGTCAAGTTAGAAGCTCTTGAGACATAGGTAGCGAAATATCATCCTTGTAATCGAGATCAACAAATCCAATAAAAAAACTAACAGGAGTAGGCTTTTACCTTACTAGAGGGGCCAAACTTGGGTAAACTCGTCTCTCTTGTTTCCGATCAGCCTCATCCAAGGCTTTGCCCAATAGCTATGGCCTCACAAATAAGTTCTCATACGAGGACACTTGTCGTGTCAACCCCACACCAGTTGGCACCCACTACTATTTGTAAAATGCGTTGTGTTTTTCCCCGAAGAGGAAAGATGATGTAGTAAAGTAGCGAAAAGTATTTTTCTCAGTTAAGAACCAAGCTTATCGAACCAATAGGAAGATATTCAAAAAGGCGATCAACAGTTCCTGCACACACAATAGCAAATACTTGCATCCAACACGGACAAGAGGGTTGCCAAGCTCCTTGTACTCGTTAATTGCAAGGATTAAACCTAGTAGAGTTGGATAGATAAATATAAGTAGAAAGTAAATAAAAATTAAATAAATAACAACAAATATTTTGTAGGTTTTCAATATATAAAATATAAAGATAGACTCGGGGCCATAGCGTTCACTAGAGGCATCTCTCTCATGAGCATAGTAGCGGTGGGTGCACAAACTGCTATTGGGCAATATATAGGCATTACGTCCGTGATAGGTAGACCAAAATGATTCTGCATCTACTACTATTACTCCAGCAATCGACCGTTATCCATCATGCATCTATGGTATTAAGTTCATGACAAATAGAGTAATGCTTTAAGCAAGATGACATAATGTAGACAAAGTAAGACAAAATAATATGTTTAGCCCCCGTCGTTTTATCCTTAGTAGCAACAATACAAATACGTGCTTCGCTTCTCCTCCTGTCACCAAGTGAGGACACCGCAAGATTGAACCTACTACTATGCACCACTCCCTCTGGTGATCTACTCATCTACTTGGGAAAAGAAAACTTATAGATCGAGAATCATACATAGCTATATGAAATCACACAGAATAAATCTCAGACTGGATCAATTACTTTCAGTGAATAATTTGAACATAAACTCACAACTCATCGGATCCCAAGAAACACACCGCAAAGATTACATCGAATAGGTCTACAAAGAGAACATTGTATTAAAGATCAAATGAGAGAAAGAGAGAGATCCATCTAGCTACAACTATGGACCCGTAGGTCCTGTAGGAACTACTCACACATTATGGGGGAGGCAGCAAAGTTGATGAAGACAGCCTCCGTGATGGATTTCCCCTCCGGCAGAGTACCGGAAAAGGCCTCCAGATGGGATCGCGGAGGAACAAAGACATGACGCGGCGGAAAAGTTGTTTCAGATGCTCCCCTAGGGTTTTCAAAATATTGACGAGTGTTATTTTTACACTCATTTCACCTATGTTTAAACTGAGATCTTTTTTAAAATTGAGATATTCGCTCTGATATTGGTACTAATGACTTTATGGATGTGACCTTAGGAGAGGCCACAAAATTTCTGGACAACATCATGACAAATTATTCCCAATGGCATACCGAGAGAGCTCCAACTGGTAAGAAGGTAAATTCTGTCGAAGAAATCGCTACTTTGAGTGAAAAAGTGGATGCTCTTATGAATATGGTTGCTAGAAAAAAATACTCATGTTGATCCAAATGATATGCCTTTGTCTACTTTTATTGAGCAAAATAATTATGCTATTGATGTGAACTTTATCTCGCGAAACAATTTCAACAACAATGCTTATAGAGGAAATTTCAATGCTAGGCCGTATCCCGGTAACTCCTCTAATAATTATGGAAACTCTTATGATAATTATTATGGAAATTCTTCTACCAATGCTAATAGGATAACCTCTTATTTTGAGAACAAAATTTAAAGAATTTATTAGTTCGCAAAAAGATTTTTAATACTATGGTAGAAGAAAAGTAGAAGAAAAGTTGCATACAATTGATACCTTGGCTAAAAACATGGATATAATTGCTGTTGAAGTCGAAACTCTTAAAGGTAAATTTTTTCCTTCCAAGCATGATTTTAATGAGACTATTAAATATATCCAAATATCTATTAATTAAAGTAAGGAGAGGACCGCTAAGTTGAAAGCTAAGCGGGAATTCTTAGAAAAGGCTCTTCCACACGGTTTTTACCGAAATAATGATGAAGATCTTAAAATAATAGGTACTTATCCTATTGAATCTTTGTTTACCTCTCTGAATATAAATGATAAAGGGACTAGAGATGAGTCAACTTTAGCTAGTGAGCATCCCGCTTGCTTGGAGGGTGATGATTTTAATGCTAAAACTGAAAAAGTGGGTTTGGAGAGGTAAAAACTTTAACTAGTGATGTGCCCACTATCTTGGATTACAAGGACTTTAATTATGAAAGTTGCTCTTTAGTATAATGTATTTCCTTGTTTCAAACCATGATTATCTCACCCAATTCTTATGAACAAAACAAGGCTTTCACTAACCATATAGTGTAGGCGATGATAAAAGCTTATGATGAGAAACTTGAACTTGAAGTTTCTATTCCTAGAAAATTGCATGATGAGTGGGAACCTACTATCAAAATAAAGATCAATAAATATGAATGCAATGCTTTGTGTGACCTTGGTGCTAGTGTTTCAACTATACCTAAAAATATTTGTGATGTGCTTGGTCTCACCAATATTCAAGATTGTTCCCTAAATTTGCATCTTGCGGATTCTACCATTAAAAATCCTTTAGGTAGAATAAATGATGTTCTTATTATTGAAAATAAGAATTATGTGCCTATAGATTTCATTGTGCTTGATATTGATTGCAATCCTACTTGTCCAATAATACTTGGAAGACCTTTTTTACGAACTATAGGTGCAATTATTGATATGAAAGAGGGAAACATAAGGTTCCAATTCCCATTAAATAAAGGGATGGAACACTTCCCTAGGAAGATAATTAAACCACCTTATGAATCAATCATGAGAGCTAATTATGGGTGGAGTGTCAAAGATGACAATACTTGAAACTATGCATTATGCCTAGCTAGGGGCATAAAACAAGAGAGCTTGTTGGGAGGCAACCCAATAGTTATCTCTATTTTTGCTTTTTTACTTTCTGTTATGGTGTGATAACATGATTATTGCCTCTGTAATGATTGTGTTTTATGTTTTAATTAGTGTTTGTTCCAAGTAAAGACTTTGGGATGACTCACAAGATGAGTATAATTGATACGGTGCAAAAGCAGAAACTTTAACGTCTAGTGCAGAATTTCTCTGATATTACGGGAACGTCTTTTTTATTTGATTTTTTTACACATTATCTCTATTTTTGCTTTTTTACTTTCTGTTATGGTGTCATTACATGATTATTGCCTCTGTAATGATTGTGTTTTTACGTTTTAATTAGTGTTTGTTCCATGTAAAGCCTTTGGGATGACTCACAAGATGAGTAGAATTGATACGGTGCAAAAACGGAAACTTTAACGTCCAGTGCAGAATTTCTCTGATTTTACTGGAACGTCTTTTTTATCTCAATTTTTTACACAGTATTTCTATACAAATTCTTGAGGTTTTCCTAAATTTTCAGAATTAAATTACAGAAGTTTATGTTATTTACAGATCTTTACAGACTATTATGTTTTAGACAGATTCTGTTTTTTGCTTGCATAGTTTGCTTGTTTTGATGATGCTATGGATGGTATCGGGGGTATAAGCCATAGAGAAGTTAGAATACAGTACCTATTATGCAATAATTAAATATGAATCAATTTATAAGAATACCTAAAGTATTTGATATGTTGCTTATACTAACGGATCTCATGAAGTTTTGTTGAGTTTTGTGTGATTGAAGTTTTCAAGTTTTGGGTGTTATCACGATGGACGAAGGAATAAGCAGCGGCAAGAGCCCAAGCTTGGGGATTCCCAAGGCACCCCATGGTAATATTATAGGAAGACTCAAGCGTCTATGCTTGGGGATGCCCCGAAAGGCATCCCCTCTTTTGTGTCAATCCATCGGTATGTCCCTTGGAGCTATATTTTTATTCGTCACATGATATGAGTTTTGCTTGGAGCGTCGTTCGCTTTTGTTTGTTTTTATTTTTAGTTTGCCACAATCATCATTTTGCTAGACACACCTATTTGAGAGATACACACCTTCATCATAATTTAGTAGAATACTCTATGTGCTTCACTTATATCTTTTGATCTTGGTAGTTGCTCTAGTACTTCACTTATATCTCTTTGAGCACGGTGGCGTATAGATTTTATAGAAATATTTGCACTCTCGTACCTCACTTATATTTGTTTGAGAGTTAATAAATAGTGACTGCAATTTGCATGGGTCATAAGACTAGTCCAAAAATAATAGGTATTCAATGAATGATAATCAAAACCATCATGTAGCACATATGAGAGAAATTGTGGATTAATGATATTGATGTGGTAATGTGAAAAAGGTGTGAGTTCATCATTGTTGATTCGTAGAAGTATCGATATTAAGAGGTTTTAATTTTCCATTTGTCTAAATATTAAAAAGGCATGGTGGGGATGTGTGAGCATTTCTATTCCTCGTTGAAATCCTAGTGTTGTTTCGGGTCGGAGGCGCGCGATGGTTAACTCCTCCCAACCTCCTCCCTCGGGGCATGCGAGTAGTACTTTGATTTGTGATAAACTAAGAAAACTTTGCAATAGGTATATGAGTTCTTCATGACTAATGTGAAACCACGGACATATGCAATCTCACCACATCATATTTTGCTAGCCTCTTCGGTACCGTGCATTGCCCGTTCTCACCTCAAGAACCGGTGCAAACTTCACCGGTGCATCCAAACCCCGTGACATGATACGCTCTGCCACACATAAGCCTCATTATATCTTCCTCAAAACTGTCACCATACCTACCTATTATGGCATTTCCATAGCCATTCCGAGATATATTGCCATGCAAATTCCATCGTCACATCATATGACTAATCCGTTTATCATCATATTGCTTTGCATGATCATATAGAGCTGACATAGTATTTGTGGCAAAGCCACCGTTCATCATATTTTGATACATGTCATGCTAGATCATTGCACATCCTGGTACACTGCCAAAGGCATTCATATCGAGTCATATTGTTCATAGTTCTTCATATCAAGTTTTCATATTGAGTTGTAAGTAAATAAAAGTGTGATGATCATCATTATTAGAGCATTGTCCCAGTGAGGAAATAAAAATGGGGGAGGCCAAATGAGCCCACCATAAAAAATGAAAATGAAAAAAAATGAGAGAAAAAGAGAGAAGGGACTTTGCTACTATCTTTTACCACACTTGTGCCTCAAAGTGGCACCTTGTTCTTCATATAGAGAGTCTCATGTTATGTCATTTTCATATGCTAGTGGGAATTACTTTTTCATTATTATAAACTTGGCTTGCATATTCCGATGACGGGCTTCCTCAAATGCCAGAGGTCTTCATGAGCAAGTAAGTTGGATGCACACCCCACTTAGGTTCATTTGAGCTTTCATACACTTATAGCTCTAGTGCATCATTTGCATGGCAATCCCTACTCCTTGCATTGACATCTATCGATGGGCATCTCCATAGCCCGTTGATATGCCTAGTTGATGTGAGATTTTCTTCTCCACTTTTACCCCTTTGATATTTACCACCATACTCTATTCCACCCTTATGATATGTCCAATCGTTCACGCTCATGTATTGCGTGAAGAATAAAAAGTTGATGCACTTTGAAAAAGTATGATCCAATTGCCTGACTTGGAGACCATGGTGCTTGACATTTGTATTAATGTGGTGAAGACGGAGCCATGCCTTTCTAATACTATATAAGATGAATGGGGTTAAACATTCTTTTAGGATCGTATACTTTGAAAGATTGATGATTTTGTTGCTTGTGCCTATAAATATTACTATGTTGATGTTTGTTAATTCATAGTTTCTAAATGAGCATACATGCAAAAGATTACATATTGGGTAGCATGTCACATCAAAAATTCTATTTTTATCATTTACCTACTTGAGGACGAGCAGGAATTAAGCTTGGGGATGCTGATACGTCTCCAACGTATCTATAATTTTTGATTGTTCCATGCTGACATATTATCCTTCTAGGATACTTTTTGAGTAATAATTTACCAATTTATATTATTTTTGAGCACTAACCTATTGACCCAGTGCCAGTTCCTGTTTTCTGCATGTTTTTTATTTTTCAGGTTTATAGTACCAACGAAGTCCAATTGCCCCGAAACTTTTTTATGATTTTTTCTGGACCAAAAGAAGACCTAGAAGATTCGTGAGAAGACCGGAGGCCGCACGAGGGGCCCACAAGCCAACATGGTGTGCCCAGGGGGGTGACCGCGCCCTGATGGCTTGTGCATCCCCGGTGGCCCTCCGGACCCCGTTCTTTGGCCTATAAATTCACGTATATTCCAAAAACCCTAAAGGGCATCCCAAAACTCTTTTTCCGCCGCCGCAAGTCTCTGTTCCGACGGGATGCCATTTGGAGCTCCGTTTCGGCACGTTGCCGGAGGGGGGATCGATCACTGAGGGCTTCTTCATCAACCTTGCTGCCCTCATGATGATGTGTGAGTAGTTCACCACAGACCTACGGGTGCGTAGTTAGTACCTATATGGTTATCTCTCTCTCTTTTGATCTTCAATACATTGATCATCGCATCTTCGCTTTGATCTATCCGATGTAATTCTTTTGTACGATGCGTTTGTTGGGATCCGATGAATTGTGGGTTTATGTTCAGATTATTCATGAAAAGTATTTGAGTCACCTCTGATATATATTATGATTCTTAAGTGCATGATCATTATAGCTTCTAATTCTCTCGGATCTATTGAAATAGTTTGGCCAACTAGATTGATATTTCTTCAGTGAGAGGGGTGTGTTGTATTGGGTTCAATCTGGCGGTGCTCTATATCCCAGTGACAGAAGGGGACAAGACACGTCTTTGTATTGTTGCCACTAAGGAAAATGATGGGGTTAGTTCATATTAATTGAATTCTCTTTGTCTACATCATGTCATCGTTCTCCAAGCATTACTTTGTTGGTCATGAACTTAATCATAGAGAGGCAAGCATAGAAGCGCTCTTGAAGTGGAGTAATAGTAATAGGTGCAGACAGGAGTCAGCCTATTTGCTTATGGATGTGATGCCTGTATACACATGATCATTGCCATGAATATCGCATAACTATGCTCTTTTCTATCAATTGCCCAACAGTAACTTGTTTACCCACCGTATGCTTACTTTCATGAGAGATGCCACTAGGGAAAACTATGGCCCCCGGGTCTATTGACCTATATATTTATAAATGCTACAATACCTTGCTGCCATTATTTACTTTTTATTTTATTTTTCAATTTACAATTATCTACTATTATCTACACACTTCACTTGCTTGCAAATAACAAGATCAAGGGGATTGACAACCCTCTTGCCCGCATTGGGTGCAAGTTGTTTGCTCTTTTGTGTGCAGCCGCTGAAGACGGTTGTCGATTGATATTCCTATTGGTTCAATAAACCTTGGTTTCATAACTAAGGGAAATACTTACCCGTATTGTGCTGCAATTACCAGTTCCTCTTCACGGAAAATCCAACGCAGATCAAAAGTATCATGTAGTCTTTAAAAACCCAAAGCTCTTGCCTGATTGTATGATGTTGTGACTGCCATCGGATCAATATTGTTTAATTATATTGGACTGAAAGATTGTTTTGTAGATGTTTATGAGGAGGTCCACTTGTGTACGTGGTGCTTCGATTTCGTCTATAGCATGACCCCAAAAAATTCTTACTAAGGGGATCATCTTCACCGACCGTGAAGCCAAGAAAAGTTTCGAAAACTTAGTACAAGGAAGATCAAAGCAACTAAGTGGGCATGTGAGTCAACACTCGCAAAGCTATGTATTACTAATTATTTCAATTTTCTTTGTTATAATGTCAGGTTGCGTCATTTTGTTTATCAGGGATGTGAGACATATGAATGCATGACACTTGAGTTTCTTAGTACTCTCTCGCATAATGTTGGGCTTGTGTCAAATGCCTATGAGGAGGATAGGATCACCTTTCATCTCTTGGACCAAGATATCAATATCACTCTTGATGAGTGGTGTAACCACTTTGGCTTCCCCAACAATGATGATGATCTTTGATATGTTTATGATTCCACTAACCCACACCCAAGGCAATCCTTCAATTGGATGAACGTCAACGTCTCTAAGCATAGAGCCAGTTGCATTGAATGTCCTGCTAAACGTTATTTCTATTATGTTATCACTAACTTGTTGCAGACATGAGGTGAAGTTTCTAAGGTGAATGATGAGAACATGCTAGTTTTCTGGAAAGCAGCAAATCTGAATGTCGGTTATTCGCCCAATTTTGGTGTCGGTGCACTACTGTAGGAAGGTCCTAACACGACACATCAATCAGAGACCCTTCGACCAAACTGTGTGCGATGCATGAATCGCAAATGGTATAGTCGCCAATAGCACGAACTATGTGAAGTGGAGGATCCATAAAATACGATTCATAAAAGAGTTGCGTGTGCGATCTATGGCAGACAGTTGTTCCAAACGAACTGCTTGTGATGAGCCAGAATAACGCACACGGTTAACTAAATACAGATGTGCGCAATGTACGACATACAATTCACCGGGATAAATTGTTTGCATCGATCCAATAGAACACAAACGATTATCCACATGATTATGTGTGCGAAAGATGGCATACAGGTCACCCGGATGAATTGCTTGCGATGACAAAAAATAACACAAACGATTACCCAGATCTAGATGTGTGCGATAGACGGCAAACATGTTGCCCGGATGAACTGCTTGCGATGATCCAATTTTGACACAAACAATTGCATAGATCAAGATGTGTGTGATAAACAACATACAGATAACTCAGATGAACTGTGTGAGATGAGCCAAAATAATAACACAAATGAAGAACATGATTGCATAACCAAATTAAACATCCATATGCATAACTGACTACACACATACAATTGGCACACCTCAATAAACAATTACACACATAACAACATGATTGCATAACCTAATTAAGCATCCAAATACATAAGTGACTACACACATAACATTGGAACACACCTCAATAAACTATTACATGCATAATAAACTATGAGAAATAATCATCAAATCATCTACTTCTTGTGACGCTTGCCGCCACCGCTCTGCTTGTGGCTAGATCCCTTGTCGTCTTCAGGTAGGAGGCACTTCCTCATGTCAACGATCTTCCTGAACATCTCGTAGCATGTGTACGCTTCCTTGGCCGCGGTCTGGAGGTGATATTCATCAAGTCTCTTCACCCAGGCCCTGTGCTAGAGTGCCATGTCCTCCTCGAACCTAGCCCTCATGTCTATATAGTAGGGGTCGATGATGGCCCCCGCGAGGTCAACCAGGGAGTTCTTGTCCTTCTTGCTATCCCAGACCATATAGTGGCCGTTGATGTCGACAAGCTTCTGGCAGGGCAAGTCCGAAGTCTTGAGAACCTTTCATCATTGGTGGTGTCCACCGTAGTGAGCCTGTAGTCAGGGCTGTTGACAAACCTGGTGAAACTCTTGCAAGGCATTGTGTCCAGGCAGTAGTGGTAGAGGAGGACGTGATGGTGCACGCACAACTAGGCGACGACAGCCTTCTGATCATTCCCGGCACGACCGCTGGTGTATGCGAGGTCGAAGCCGACCAATTTGTACTTGTCATCCGCAGCAAGCAACCACTCCATAGTGTTGATGCAGTCCTCCACCGAGACCGGATCGTTGGTGTACACCACCATGAGGTCCGTCTTCCTGCTGTGGGTGTCCACAGGATACACGCCGAACTCCATTGGAGCGCCGCCGGATATCCTCTCTATATGCGTCGTCATGGGTGTTCTTATTGTGTTGTGGGGCGCAGTCGAAATGGTGAAGAGACTATGGTTAATGGCCACGGGTATAAATGGGGGCCGGACGTCCTGAAAATCCGGCATGTCTGGATGGCAGTTTTTGTAGCACGTGATTCCGTCGTGGAGCACGTAACTGCATGATGGCGACGCGCGCGGTGCAACCGCATGCATATGGTGCCCCAAACATGATCGTGTGGGGAACCACTGGCAGAGTGCGCGCGGAGGGTTGCAAGAGCAGATCGAGCACGCGGAGGGACGCAAGAGCAGAGCGCCAGGAGGAACACAAGGTCGAACCAAATCACTTTGTACTTGTCCACATCAAGCAAAAGGTCCATAACTTTGATGGAGTTCTCCACCCAGATTGGATGGTTGGTGTACACCACCGAGAGCTCCGTGAATCTTCTTTGTGTGTCTACTACGGCATGCATGGTGAACTGGCGCTCGTCATCGGCAGCCGCTGGGAGCGCCATTGGGGCCGTGATACGTCTTAAACGTATCTACTTTTCCAAACACTTTTGCTCTTTTTTTTGGACTCTGATTTGCATGATTTGAACGAAACTAACCCGGACTGACGCTGTTTTCAACATAACTGTTATGGTGTTGTTTTTGTGCAGAAATAATAGATCACGCGGAGGGACGCAAGAGCAGAGCGCCAGGAGGAACACAAGGTCGAACCAAATCACTTTGTACTTGTCCACGTCAAGCAAAAGGTCCATAACTTTGATGGAGTTCTCCACCCAGATTGGATGGTTGGTGTACACCACCGAGAGCTCCGTGAATCTTCTGTGCGTGTCTACTACGGCATGCATGGTGAACTGGCGCTCGTCATCGGCAGCCGCTGGGAGCGCCATTGGGGCCATGATACGTCTTAAACGTATCTACTTTTCCAAACACTTTTGCTCTTTTTTTGGACTCTAATTTGCATGATTTGAATGAAACTAACCCGGACTGACGCTTTTTTCAACATAACTGTTATGGTGTTGTTTTTGTGCAGAAATAATAGTTCTCGGAATAGGACGAAACTTTTTGTGGATTTTTCTGGAATATAAAAAAAAATGGAGCGAAGACCCACCAGAGTGGGGCAACCTATTGGTGCCAAGCCAACAGGGCGCGCCCTGATGGCTTGGGGCCACCTCGTGTCTCCTCCGACCCTAATTCCAATCTTATAAATTCCTATTTCCCGAGAAAAAATAAGGGAGAAGTTTTCATCACGTTTCATGAGACGGAGCCGCCGCCACCTCCTGTTCTTCCTTGGGAGGGCTGATCTGGAGTCCGTTTGGGGCTCCGGAGAGGGGGATTCATCGCCGTCATCATCACCGACCCTTCTGATGAGGACATCAATACCATTGTTACACCCACATCCCCTGCTTCTATACATCCTGGACCCATTACTAGAGCTCATGCACGCCAATTGAATTACCAGGTACTTTTGTTTGCTGGAAATCCTACTAATGTTTATGAACATATGATGCTGCCTAAATTAGATACTTTTGTTTTACTTATGAATGAAGGACCTAGCCTGGACAAGAAGAATGGCCATTGGAGCGGGAACAAGCATGGAGAAGGAGGTACGCGTGTGGGAAAGAACAATGGAGCTTCCAGTGGTGATTTTCGCACTTTGAAGACATCATAATGAGATCATGAAGGCTTTGATGAAATATACAAGATGCCACTTCATAAATTTCGTCCATGGTCTATTATAGGGGTTGCATCACCTTATTTTTAGGCCAGGCCCATGTAATTTCAAAATACCATAGTATAGGCTGTTTCTAGAGTCCGTATGTGTGGGGAAACTGAGTTAGGGTTGGTTTCGGACCCCTTCTCCAAGGGTTCATGAAATTCCCCTCTATTACCCCATATATATAGCCCTTAGGGTGCCGTTTAGACTAGGGGTTTTGTTTAGATTGAAAGTTCGCCATAGTTGCAACTTCGCGTCCTTCGTTTGTGTTCCACGATCAGACCAAGACGTCACAGAACCCCACTTTCATCAATAATGCTTTCCTCTTATATTCGCAATATCCAGATTGCAATTTTAGTTTCTTGCTTGTTCTTCATTTGCGTGCAGGAAAAAGACCCTCGTGGTCAGGTTGATCGTGCTCCGGCATGGTCAATAACCTCTCAGAGTTGGTTTAGCGATTGTGAAAGCACATATGCTCCCTTGGTGGTTTTGATAATTCATGACAACATACATTGTCTCTTGGACTTATATTCTTACCTAGTGTATTTCATATAAAGTCCATAGAGGAAGATGGGTTGGTTAAATGAATTGTGTAGAGTATGCCCAAGAAGATGAAGAGAAGAAGAAGCAATAGGATTGGCTTCAAGCATCAAGACTCTACATTTTATATTTTTTGAGAAATCACTTTGAGTCCATAGGAAAGCCAATAATATTAAAAGGGGGTGAGGAAATATAATGATCTGGTTTCTCAAGTGCTTAGAGATTAGCCACCAAAAATACTCACTCATTTTCCACACAAAATCTTCTGTCCTAAGCCAAACTTGCAAAATCGGTGCCACCAACTATTTCCACTCGGCCCTACCGATTTTCAACTCAGATAGAACCCTGCCAAACCATAGCTTCTTGGTGTAACCAAGTTTTCATTTTCGGTCTCATCGAAGTCGTGACCAACTCTCTGTTAGGACGATTTTCAGAATTGGTCCCACCGAGTTCTGCAAATCGGTCTCACCGAGTTGATGGCCAAGTCTGTGGTTAGCCGTTACCCCATTGTCGGTCCCACCGAGATTTATATATCGGTCTCACCGAAAACGCCAAAGTTGCCACACTTTGCACTAGTCGGTGCAACCGAGTTTTTGCTTTGGTTCCACCAAGTTGGGCAATAATGTTATAACGGTTGGATTTTTGGAGATGCCTATATATACCCCTCCACCACCTATCACTCGTAAGAGAAGCACTCAGAACAGATCTCCACTTGCCATATCCAATTTTCTGAGAGAGAAACACCTTCCCTTGTGTTGAGGTCAAGATCATCCACTCCAAACATATGATCTTGATTTCTAGCCCCCCCAAGTTGCTTTCCATCCAATCGATCTCTTCTACCCAAGCCAAATCTGTGAGAGAGTGATTGAGTGTTGAGGAGACTATCTTTTGAAGCACAAGAGCAAGGAGTTCATCATACTAGCACATCTATTACCTTTTGGAGGGTGGTGGTTCCTAGATTGGTTAGGTGTTACTTGGGAGCCTCCTTCTTCGTGATTGTGGAGTTGAACCAAGGAGTTTCTACGGGCAAGGAGATCGCCTACTTTGTGAAGATCTACCCATAGTGAGGCTAGTCCTTCATGGATGGAAGCCGTTATGGAATAGTCAAGGTTGCTACTTTGTGGACCTGTATGGGTGGAGCCCTCCGTTGACTCTCGCGACCGCTACCCTCCGTGGGTTGAAGACTCCATAAACATGGACATATGATAGCACCACCTATCGGAACCGTGGGAAAAATCTTCGTGTCTCCAAATTGCATTTGATCTTCCTATCTCAACTCTCTTACATATGCTTGTCTTTACTTTCCGCTGCCATACTTGTTGACTAGCATGTGTAGGGTGCACTATACTTGTTAGAATTACTAAAATCTGCCAACCAATTAACTTGGGAAAAGGTTAGGTTTTAATTTATGCAAGTACTATTCACCCCCTCTAGACATACACTTCTAGTGATCCCTCAATTGGTATTAGAGCTTTGGTCTCCAAAGCTTCGGTTTCATCACCGTTGGAGGAAGATGGATGTGTCTAGTTTGGGTAGTCTTAGTTGTAGAGTGCCCGTTCTCGATGGGGAGTACTATAGTCAATGGAAATATGAGATGCTTGAGCTATTCAATGAATTCCATTTGAGCAAGTCTGTTAAGAACCCCTATGTACCTCCATTGATCCCTTACATCCCACACACGAAGAGGAAATTGATATGCTACGCAATGTTAGAACTGTTAATCTTATTATTAGAGGATTGCCTAGAATTGTGTTGATCAAATGAAGAATTTTGAATGTGCTTATACTTTGTGGAGTGATTTGAAGAACCGATATCCAAATTATTCATTGAGTAATCTTGATGAAATTCTTCATAAAACTATTGCTTTCCACAAAATGATACCTAGTGATCCTAAGTTTGATGACAACCTATTTGAGCTTAGAGACCTCATGCGTGCTAAAGGAGATGTCATAACTGTCAACAACATCATTGTCTAAGCCATTCGCATTCATAAACTTGAACATTGTCATGATCACAACTCTAACAAATCTCTTGTTTCTTATGACGAGGATTTCCCACTTGATGCTGACAATGTGGAACATGGCTACTATGATGAAGATGGGTTGTTTGACATCGAGTATGAGAAGACTATGAAGAATCTAAGTCTCATGGCAAACTTCAAGGATGACATGTCCGAAGGAAAAGAGTGGATTCTCGACAGTGGATGCACCGATCATATGACCGGAGATAGAGACATGTTTGAAGAGATCACACCAAACCATGGACCGCGAAGATATGTGACTTTTGGAGACAACTTCAAGGGTAAGGTACTTGGTCTTGGTAAGGTGGCCATATCTCATGATAGCTCTATTCAAAATGTCATGCTTGTTGAATCCCTTGTCCACAATCTTCTTTCCGTATCTAGACTTGCCGACTTCGGTTTTAATGTGCTATTTACCAAAGTAGATTGCCAAGTGTTTCGTCAAGACAATCATAGCATGGTCTTTATCGATATCCATAGAGGTGATCTATACATTGTTGATTTCACTAAGAGATGCAAACCTCGCACTTGTCTTATTGCAAAATCTTCTAAAGGTTGGCTTTGGCATAAAAGACTAGGACATGTTGGTATGCGTAATCTAGACAAGCTCATCAAAGGTGATCATATACCTTGTGTTAAAGATGTTATCTTTGACAAAGATAGACTTTGTAGTGCTTGTCAAGATGGAAAGCAAGTAGGTGGAAGTCATCTCGTAAAGAATATCATGACTACTAGGAGACCACTCGAGTTGCTTCATATGGATCTTCTTGGTCCCAATGCTTACAAGAGCCTCGGTGGAAATTCCTTTGGTCTAGTTATAGTTGATGATTTTTCCAGATTTACGTGGGTATTCTTTCTTGATGATAAGTCGCAGGTGCAAAAGATCTTCAAGAACTTCGCTCGCAAAGCTCAAAATCAGTTTGAAGTGAAGATCAAGAAAGTTCGGAGCGACAACGGATTGGAGTTCAAGAACACAAATGTGGATTCCTTTCTTGACGAAGAAGGGATTTCACATGAGTTCTCGGCTACATACACGCCTCAACAAAATGGAGTTGTTGAGAGGAAGAACTGAACTCTTATAGAGATGGCTAGAACGATGCTCGACGAATACAAGACGCCAAGACACTTTTGGGCGGAAGCCGTGGAAACAGCTTGTCATGCTATGAACAAACTCTACCTTCACAAGCTTCTCGGTAACATGGCATACGAGCTACTAACAGGGAACAAACCCCAAGTTGGATACTTTCGGGTATTCGGCTCCAAGTGTTACATTCTTGATAAGCATCGTCGTTCTAAATTTGCTCCTAAATCTCATGAAGGTTTCCTACTCGGTTATGGATCCAACTCTCACACTTAACGTGTCTATAACAACTTCACATGAAAAGTTGAAGAGACGGTAGATGTAAAGTTTGATGAATCTAATGGTTCGCAAGTCAAACAATTGCCAAATGATGTAGGAGATAAGGAACCTTCGGAAGCTATGCAAGACTTGTCCATTGGCAAGATTCGTCCCATGGAGTGAAGGAAAGTACTTCGTTGACCCAAGTGGAAGCCCCTACTTTGCGTCAAGGCGAACCTTAACACGACATGGAGGCATCCACAAGTGGTACACGACACGATGAAGAGGAGGAAGAATTTCATCACGATGATCCACCTCAACCACCTTCACCACCACCTCAAGGGAACGACACCTTCAACAACAACGAAAAAGAAGATGATGACGAAGAAGCTCCACCATACAACAAGCAAAAGCTACCCCGAGTTCGAGCAAGAGTGGACAAAAACCATCCTCTAAATCAAATCTTTGGTGACATACAAACCGGGAGGATAACTCGCTCTAAAACTCGACTAGCTAACTTTTGTGAGCATTACTCATTCATCTATAGTATTGAGCCTTTGAAGGTAGAAGAAGCTCTTCAGGACCCAGATTGGCTGAATGCTATGCACGAGGAGCTACACAACTTCGAGAGGAACGAAGTGTGGACACTTGTGGAGAAGCCCAAGGACGAGCAAAACATCATCGGAACCAAATGGGTGTTTCAGAACAAACAAGACGAAGACGGTCAATTCGTACGCAACACGACGCGTCTCGTGGCTCAAGGTTACACCCAAGTCGAAGGTATGTACTACGGTGAGACCTATGCCCCCGTTGCTAGACTTGAGGCTATCCGCATTCTTCTTGCTTATGCTAATCACCATGATATCACGCTTTATCAAATGGATATTAAAAGTGCATTTTTAAATGGTGAGATTGAGGAAGAGGTCTATGTTAAACAACCCCCTGGTTTTGTGAATCCTAAGAAACCTAACCACGTTTACAAGCTTCGTGAAGCACTTTATGGACTTAAGCAAGCCCCACGTGCTTGGTATAAATGCTTAACGAAGTTTCTCATTGAAAAGGGTTTTGTTATTGGTAAAATTGACGCAACAATGTTAAAGAGGAAGATTTAAAAATAAAATATAATCCATGCTTAGGGGAGAAAGTTCTACATATTCTATTGGGGGAGACATATCAATCTTAAGAAATCCTATTCTTCATGTGTCCTCCATATCTTGGTACTCTTGAATCTTCTTGCATTTGGATGAGTAGAATACTCTTGTGTTTCCTAACATTGTTTTCTCAAGTGTGTTTCTACTACTAGAATGCTCAAGAACTTCAAGGTAAGTATATGCATTATATCCTTGGTCAAGATGATCTCTTGCTTCTTGCACATATTGTTTGCAAGGGTGAAGTCTTGAACATGGAAACACCTCATTCGTATAATATAGCCAAGATATACATGACTTCTCATGTCCTTTCTACTATGTGTGTGTTCATGCATTCCAAAGCAACTATCCTTTAAAATGGATTGCACACACTTAGGGGGAGCTTGTATTGGACATGTATCCTTCAAAGCAATCACATATTCCTACATATATTAATTTGAAGCTTTGATTGTATGTTTTCATCAACTACCAAAAAGGGGGAGATTGAAAGCACATATGCTCCCTTAGTGGTTTTGATAATTCGTGACAACACACATTGTCTCTTGGACTAATATTTTTACCTAGTGTATTTCAGATAAAGTCCATAGAGGAAGATGGGTTGGTTAAATGAATTGTGTGGAGTATCCCCAAGGAGATGAAGAGAAGAAGAAGCAATAGGATTGGCCAAGCTTCAAGCATCAAGACTCTACATTTTATATTTTGAAAGAAATCACTTTGAGTCCATAGGAAAGCTAATACTATTAAAAGGGGGTGAGGAAATATGATGATCTGGTTGCTCAAGTGCTTAGAGATTAGCGACCAAAAATACTACCTCATTTTCCACACAAAATCTTCTGTCCTAAGCCAAACTTGCAAAATCGGTGCCACCAACTATTTCCACTCGCCCTACCAATTTTCAACTCAGACAGAACCCTGCCAAACCCTAGCTACCAAGTTTTCATTTTCGGTCTCACCGAAGTCATGACTAACTCTCTGTTAGGACGATTTTCAGAATCTGTCCCACCGAGTTCTGTAAATCGGTCTCACCGAGTTGATGGCCAATTCTCTGGTTAGCCGTTACCCCATTGTCGGTCCCACCGAGATTTATATATCGGTCTCATCGAAAACGCCAAAGTTGCCACATTTTGCACTAGTCAGTGCAACCGAGTTTTTGCTTTGGTTCCACCGAGTTGGGCAATAATGTTGTAACGGTTGGATTTTTGGAGATGCCTATATATACCCCTCCACTATCTATCACTCGTAAGAGAAGCACTCGGAACAGATCTCCACTTGCCATATCCAATTTTCTGAGAGAGAACCACCTTCCCTTGTGTTGAGGTCAAGATCATCCACTCCAACCATATGGATCTTGATTTCTAGCCTCCCCAAGTTGCTTTCCATCCAATCAATCTCTTCTACCCAAGCCAAATCTGTGAGAGAGTGATTGAGTATTGAGGAGACTATCTTTTGAAGCACAAGAGCATGGAGTTCATCATACTACCACATCTATTACCTTTTGGAGGGTGGTGCCTCCTAGATTGGTTAGGTGTTACTTGAGAGCCTCCTTCTTCGTGATTGTGGAGTTGAACCAAGGAGTTTGTACGGGCAAAGGAGATCGCCTACTTCGTGAAGATCTACCCATAGTGAGGCTAGTCCTTCGTGGACGGAAGCCGTTATGGAATAGTAAAGGTTGCTACTTCGTGGACCCGTATGGGTGGAGCCCTCCATGGAGTCTCGCGACCGCTACGCTCCGTGGGTTGAAGGCTCCATAAACGTGGACGTACGATAGCACCACCAATCGGAACCACGGGAAAAATCTTCGTGTCTCCAAACTGCGTTTGATCTTCCTATCTCAACTCTCTTACATATGCTTGTCTTTACTTTCCGCTGCCATACTTGTTGACTAGCATGTGTAGGGTGCAAAAGACTTGTTAGAATTACTAAAATCTGCCAACCAAGTAACTTGGGAAAAGGTTACGTTTTAATTTATGCAAGTAGTCTATTCACCCCCCTCTAGACATATACTTCTAGTGATCCCTCGGATTGCTAAGGCGCGACGTCCTTGCACGTTCGTAGTCGGATCGTGAAAGTCTACTCCTCCAAAAAAGATAGTCACATCTCATCGAAAGACAGGGACAACTTTGCCTCTATCAAGTGGTATCAGATTTCCAGGTTGCTCGGTGAGATTTTACTAGTTTTTCGTAGTTTAGATCACATCTGTTCTTCATACCTATAGTCCAAGAAAAAGCCACAATTTTTTGGGTTAGTTCATCCTATCCGAACCAATCTGAGCCTTTTGCAATTTTCTATTTGGTGTTTTGCTTTGTTGAATTTGCGGTTGCATCGTCGTGTCGAGTTGCTGGTCTTAACATCTAGTCTTTTAGAGTTTCGAGTTCTGTTCACAGGTTGTCACGCTGCCGCCGCACCATCTTCATCACTACCATATACCACCACCACACCAGATACATCACCGCTGCCATATACCACCACCGCATATCTGCCACGAATCCGAGTCCATATACCACCACCACATATCCGCCATCACGCCAATCCTAGTCCACCTCCATCACAGATTCGCCACCGGTCCGTGTTCCACCACCCTACATATATCTGCCCCTAGTCCGAGTTCCACCAGATTAATATCCGCCACCAATCCTAGTCCGAGTCCAGTATTTGATGCTTTGTTGTTGATTTCCAGATCACGCCATACTACGTGTCATGATCAAGTCAGACTCGCTAACTTTCGGGTTGCCCGTAGTAGAGATATAGGTCTAGTTTAAAAAAACTAAGTCTGGAAAATTCTGGCTAGGCAGTTTTTAGACCATTCTCTGACTTTTTCGGAAAAAAAATTGTTGCTGAGCAAAAAAAATGAGCGCAAAAAAAACAGCGCCAAAAAAAGAGAAAAAATAATTCAGAGTGTGCTTTTCCCTTCATATATGTCGCACCGTGATTTTGTTGGTGTTCCAGGCTCGCGTCTCTAGTATAGTCTAGCCTAGGACCATGACGGTACCATTGTTCGGCGTCTTTTCAACTTTGCATCTCTGAACTAATTATTGCTGACCCTTTTTGCTACCATATTATAAGCCTTCCCAGCTCCACATACATCTACTTCGTGCGTTGGACAACACCTGAGAATCGCTCCATCCAAGCTTTGAGGGTTTTTGACAACAACGATCGCCGATCACCGCCTGCTGCTGGGTAAGAACTGGTAAGAATTTGAGATTTGCTTGACAGATTTGTGACACACCACCACCACCACCACTTCCCAGTCGTCTGTAGGTTCATATTCTTGTGTGTTCCTATTGCTGCTAACCATGACAGGATCACAAGCTGACGAGATCGACTGGGTGAGCATGACCAACAAGGAGCTCCATGATAAATTTCAACAAATGATGGGTGAACAGGTGGATGACTTGGTCACCAGCTTGGGAGAAGCAATGGATAAGTTAGATCGTTTAGAGAAGACGTTTGACACCAAGATGGATGCTAAGTTCAATGAGGTGCTTGCACGTCTACCACCACTAGCTGCACCTGTCATACCTCTGCAACAACAACAACATCGTCCGAATTTCACGGGACAAGCGCAACGTGTGCCTATTGGTCAAGGTCAAAATTCTGGTGTCGTTGCTACTGCTGCTACTACTGCGGTTTCTGTGGCTACTACTGCTACTCTGGTTGAGCAGAATGGGGACTGCGATGGTGATTATGATGATGAGGGAGAGGTTGCTCCCAATCAACACCAGGGGCAACCACCGGCACAAGCACCAGGTCGTCCACATGCATACAATCGCAATGGTAGGGCTGCACCACTCCCTCAGGTATGGGATCATGACCATCTCCCTAAACTTAAATTGAATATTCCAACATTTGAGGGTAGATACGTTCCTGATATATATCTTACTTGGGAGTTAGAAACAGAACAACGTTTTACATGCTTACAATTTCCTGAGGATAGACGTGTTGCTGCTGCTGTTTGTGCATTCACTAGTTTTGCTTGTGTTTGGTGGTTTGAACATTGTAGAATACATCGTGATAATATCCCTGCTACTTGGGCTGCTTTGAAAACTGCTATGCATACTTGTTGGATTACACCATATGATCAACGTGAATTACTTCAAAAATTGCAGCGTTTATGACAAGGAAAAAATTATGTAGAAGAATACTATCAGGAATTGCAAACTGGCATGATTAGATGTGGTATTTTTGAGGATAATGAAGCTATGCTTGCACGTTTTATGGGTGGGTTAAACAGAGAGACTCAGACTATTTTAGAGTATAAGAAGTATAACACTATCACTCGTTTATTCCATCTTCCTTGCAAAGCCGAACGTGAAGTGCAGGATCGACAGGCATTGGCAAGAACTAATTTTTCTGGAGGTTGAACTTCATCATGGATGCCACGTATCTCATCTAGATACACACGTCCTGCTGCAGCACCACCTACTTCAGCCGCCAACTCCAACCGAGATACCAGGAAACATGCACCTCCACCACCCTTCGGCAAGAGCACACCTTCGGGGCGCGCACAGAGTTCTTCATCATCCATTGCATCAACAAGGCAAACACATGAGGTTATATGTCGTCGTTGCAAGGGTGGAGGTCACTATGCGAGGGAATGCCCATCTAAGCGTGTGATAATTATATTGAGGATGGAGGATATGACTCCACTAGTGATTATGATGAGGAGACATTGGCTCTTATTGCAAGTGAAGAACAGGGTGTAGAGGATACTAAACAAGAGACACAATACATGGCTGCTGACCACGCTGACAGGTGTGAAAGAATAGTTGCTCAACGTGTTTTTAGTGTGCAGGTAACACATGCTAAGCAAAATCAGAGGCACAACTTGTTCCATACAAAGGGAGTTGTGAAGGAACGTTCTGTCCGCGTTATAATCGATAGAGGTAGTTGCAACAACTTGGCTAGCATGGACATGGTGGAGAAGCTGTCTCGCACCACTAGACCACATCCTCATCCTTATTACATCCAGTGGTTCAACAATAGTGACAATGTTAAGGTAACACGTACTGTTCGTGTGCATTTTAGCATTGCTACATATTCTCATTATATTGATTGTGATGTGGTACCCATGCAAGCATGCTCCGTTCTACTTGGTAGACCATGGTAATTTGATAAAAATTATGAACACCATGGTAGGACAAATCAGTATACTCTTCAGTGGTGCAGCGACGTGCTATACATTTTAACCCCTTTCCGCGACGTAGTTTTAAACCATCGCCTTGCCTGTGTGGGCGATAGGGGGTCCATCCCACACGACACAGAAAAATTGTCGGCAATGGTCGCCAACGAATGCAAACATTTGGCAAAACTAAGCGTATGGGATGTCCACATCTATCACAAACGAGAGTCACCGGTCAACTGTTTGAGATATGGCATCCTTCCCATACGGCACATCCTTGCAACTCGTGTGAGATCACACTAACATCGCACGCGCTATTCTGTAGCGCACCGTTTACGATGTGTGCCGAATCACAAACAGTTCATAATTGCAAAGTGTGTATGATAAGGAGACATTGCAAAGTGTGTATGATAAGGAGACAATCACACACATTTTATCCTACCGCATCGTTTGCGCTATACCAAGATTCCCAAACGCTCCAATTGTCATACTTGTATCGGATGCATACGACATAACAAACAGTTAAACATTATAAATCGTGTATGATAAGGATATTGTCACAAAACATTTAGCTCTGCTTAACCGTTTCTCATATTGTCTAACATCACACATGATTTGCAGACGGCAATTGTGTGCATTGTTGCACACGGTTTCTCTCTCTGAAACGTGTCGAATCATGAGGTATATCACACACGTTCTGCTTCACAAACCGTGTGCGGTGTAATGACCTGCAGAGCTTATTTTTCCGCTATTTTAATCGCCACAATTTAAATTTTTACAGGATTTGAATTTGATAGTAGGCTATAACATTTTTCATATCCAGCTTATATAGACATAGGTTCAACAACCAATCCATTATTCCATTCACACGTACATATGTTCAAGAATTACATCAAGAAATAGTAATTACATTAGGACCAGATAAATAATGATGAACCACGGTTGCGTACTTGTATTAAATACGGTAAAGGAAGAGGCGAAAGACACTCTAGCTGTACAAGGTGAAGCGGAATGCCCATATTGTGTCCTCCTCCATGCAGAATGCAAGGACGACTCTAGGCCAGCCCCTTGTGATGGCGGACCGCCCATCATTCTCTGTCTTGATGAGGACATCTAGGTAGTCATCGTGGCCTGGTAGATATACTTTACCATTTGCACGTCCACAAATCATGTAGTTTGAGAGGTAATCCTGAGTAAACTGCTTTGAGAACCACTACAAACAAAATAGATTCAGACATTGTAAAATTGTAATCTAACAACTCATTGTGGACAGTAAAAAGAAGGGTACAGAGTTCGTAGTTACCATCCTGCAGTTCACTGTTGTCTTAGATAAGGTGTAAACAAATAGTTTAATTGCCATATTTTTGTTGGAAATATGCCCTAGAGGCAATAATAAATTAGTTATTATTATATTTCCTTGTTCATGATAATCGTTTATTATCCATGCTATAATTGTATTGATTGGAAACTCAAATACATGTGTGGGTACATAGACAACACTGTGTCCCTAGTAAGCCTCTAGTTAACTAGCTCGTTGATCAAAGATGGTTAAGGTTTCCTAGCCATGGACATGAGATGTCATTTGATAACGGGATCACATCATTAGGAGAATGATGTGATGGACAAGACCCAAACTATAAACGTAGCATGTGATCGTGTCAGTTTATTGCTATTGTTTTTCTGCATGTCAAGTATCTGTTCCTATGACCATGAGATCATGCAACTCCCTGACATCGGAGGAGTACCTTGTGTGTATCAAACGTCGCAACGTAACTGGGTGACTATAAAGGTGCTCTTCAGGTATCTCCGAGGATGTCTGTTGGGTTGGCATGGATCAAGACTGGGATTTGTTACTCCGTGTGACGGAGAGGTATCTCAGGGCCCACTCGGTAATACAACATCACAATGAGCCTTGCAAGCAATGTGACTAAAGTGTTAGCCACGAGATCTTGTATTACGGAACGAGTAAAGAGACTTGCCAGTAACGAGATTGAACTAGGTATAGAGATACCGACGATCGAATCTCGGGCAAGTAACATACCGAAGAACAAAGGGAACAGCATACGGGATTAACTGAATCCTTGACATAGAGGTTCGACCGATAAAGATCTTCGTAGAATATGTAGGAGCCAATATGGGCATCCAGGTCCCGCTATTGGTTATTGATCGTAGAGGTGTCTCGGTCATGTCTACATAGTTCTCGAACCCGCAGGGTCTACACACTTAACGTTTGGTGACGATTAGTATAGTTGAGTTATTTTGTTGGTGACCGAAGGTTGTTCAGAATCCCGGATAAGATCCCGGACATGACGAGGATCTCCGGAATAGTCCGGAGGTAAAGATTGATATATGTGATAATAGTTGTCTCGTTTGACTCATCTGCTATTTAAGTTTCAAACCATTGGTTATAGCAGGCGGTCGCACTCCCCTCTCCCCGCACACCGCGCATGCATCCTCAGCGTCGTTTGCAGGCGTAAACGCTCTCGGAAGTGTATCAGATGGTGACCAAGCGCACCATCGGAGGGAGTGGTGACGCGGGGTTCGAAGCTGGGGCCGGCGAAGCAACTAAGCATATCTTGATGCTGGGCGACGAGGTTTCCCTCCCCGCCGATGAGGTCTCGCACGGACAAAAGCGCGGCCATGACGTTGTAAGCCCCGTCGTGCCTCCCCAGCAGGAGGCTGTTTTGCACAGAGACTACTACGACCTCTCTGATGACCACTCCAGCGATGACGACTCCGACGGCGTCAACGGCGACGACAATGGAGAACCGGTTAGACCCCCTATTTCGGTAACTATACCATAGGGTATCTCTGATTAAGTCTGTTTCCGCCTTTTTTTGGAATGGAGAGCCCGGGGTTCATGTTATTTCAATCCATATAATCAGAGTAAGATTCGATAGATCTGTGTTAGTGTGTATGCATTGATTGTTTGTTAGGTAAATGATAAGTGACTTGGATAAGTGACATCCGTACAAACGATTATGGTAATATTCTGTCTAAGGTTTGACAGTGATTTAATGGTTGACCTATACAAATGATCATTTTGCTAATAATCCGTCTACATAGATGATTATACTTGTACCCATTTGTAAATAAACACTGTATAAGAGCATTTAGATCACTACTTTAGTGATAATGGGGAGTAGTACTTACTTGAAAGTTCCTTGTTTGTTTGACAATAATCGGTTCATGCATTTATAGTCATTACTTAATCATTTTGTTGCACTAAGTTGTTTGTGATATCATCTTCTGCATTTCATTCATCAATGTCATGATTTTTTTATTATATGTATATGTGCTATCTGACGACGTTGGCAGCGATAAATATGAACAGAGGAGGTACAAGAAACAAAAGCACAGGGAGCTCTATGCAGGAACGCATAATCGTCGTATCAGGACCCGTAATGGGGACTTTGGATGCCCGTTCTGCGCCCAAAGGCTTAACCCCGCATTTTCAAGTGTTCTGGCGCATGCTAGAGGACGAGCTGTTGGCTCCTTCAAGCAGAAGTATTCTCGGAGGGTGGCGCACGCCGCGTACGCGGAGTACCTAGAGAAAGTTTACGTTGTTGGTGGGTACGATTAGGATTGAGTTATATATACATGTCCTGATGCCAGCACCACCCTAGCTATCTATAGTTTGTGCGTCTTATATCTCTGCTTGAGTATGTTTATTATGTGTTGATCTAGATGTTGGTGAGACTTTGTTTTATGAACTAATATGTAGAGCAATGTAATTGCAGTCTTGAGCTGCAACCAGTTTGGTTGATGGAATATTTATGCTTATCTTAGAGTCCCCACACAATTTACTACTAGCAACTGTTTCCCACAGCACGCACAGCTACCTGTGAGTGTTGGAAGTTTTTTTACAATATGAATATTATGGTAAAAAATGCTAGACTTAGCTGGAAACTTGTTGAACGCGATAAAAAAATTCAGGTGTCAGACGAAAGAGGAAATTTGGAACCCACAAACTTGGTTATTTTCCCGGATTGAAACCGGGTGCAAGGACTAACATTGTGTCGCGACACGCGTGTGTCCTGATTGTCCAGGATACATTCCCACGGATCGCCCGTCTGTGGGTGTAGGATTTACACGGACCACGATAGTCCCCTTACACCGTAGTGACACTTATCGCAAACGGCTGTGTCTACTGAACCGTCGCCTCTGAAGCGCATTATTATTCTGGCCGAGAAAACCCTCACCATCGTCCCCGCTTAACAAAACCCTCACCGTCCTTCCCAGTCGCACCCGCACTGCATATGTCACACCGCTGCTTAGTGCTGAACGTGTACGCTGCTTTAAGTCATTGCACACGCTTCGTTTTTGCTAACCGTTTGCCATTTAACGGCCACAATAATGGGAGCTTCTTCCAGCCGACGCGTGGCCAACCGAGCTGGGCGGGAAGCTGTGTGCGGTTGCGCGTGGGAACGGGCTCACCAACGATATGTTGAAGGCACTTCAAGCCGCCGCATGGCCAAATGAACCGCCGGGAACGCTTGTTCGTGCGCTGGTCAAGCTTGCACAGCAGTGCTCCGCTGGGAACACGGTGACAAGACGTGCCAATTACAGCCCGTGCAACCCCCATTTACTCCACCACTCTTTTAACCTATTGTCTCTCTTCAACCTTTCCCGCAACGCAAGAAGCGCACCCACACTCCAAATAAAGAGAGGGTATCCTGCTCGGCTCCAATGGCGGAGCTCCCAGCGGCTGCCGACGACGAGCGGCATTTCACCATTCGTGCCTACGTGGACACCCACGTAAGGTTCAAGAACCTCACGGTGGTGTACACCAATGACCTGGTCTGGGTGGAGAACTCCATCCACACCATGGAGCAGTTACTTGCCTATGACAAGTACAAAGTGGTCGGCTTCGACCTCGAATACACCGGCGGTCGTGTCGGGCATGATCAGAAGGTTGCCGTTGCCCAGCTGTGCGTGGGCCATTACGTCCTCGTATACCACTACTGCCTGCCCACAAGGCTTTGCGATTGATTCACCAGGTTTGTCAACAACCCCGACTACATATTTGGTATGGTGGACACAACCAACGATGAAAAGGTGCTCAAGGCCACGGGCTTGGCATGCCGGAATCTTGTGGACATCTAGTGCATCTACAAGATCTAGGGCGGCGAGGAGAAGCATAAGGACTCCCTGGTTGACCTCGCCATGGCCATCATCGACCCCTACTATAGAGGCATAAAGGATGTCTGCAAGAAGAAGAAGGTTGCCTGGCACCACGCCGGGGTCCAAAGACTGGATGAAGATCACGTCAAGTACGCGGCCAAGGACGCGTACGTAAGCTACGAGATGTGCAGGCGGATCGTTGACATGAGGAAGTGCCTCCGTCATGCGCTGACCGACACTCGTCGTCACAAGAAGTATAGATGAATGATTTGATGATCGTTACTACTAGTTTATTATGCATGTACTTGTTAATTGATGTGTGCAAATGTTATATGTAGTCAGTAATGTAATTGGATGTTGATTTAGGTTATGCAATCATGATGTTGTTCTGTAGACAGAGCATAGATGGTATGTAGACATAGCAAATCACATTACTTACGATTAAAGAACGGAACACGTCAGTGATGATTTCAACAATCACAGACAATTGGGTGCGAGCAAGTGTTTGCCCATAGGCCACATCACACACAGCTTATTATCAGGAATTGTCTATCTTTTTTATTGGTCTTCCCACACAATTCCGATTACTGACCTGTTTGCCGGGTATCACACACATCTTGTTACGCCGAATCGTTTTTGTTACTTTTGATCAACGCAAACAGTTCGTCCAAGCGACCTGTTTGCCGGGTATCACATACAATCATGCAAATGGCATCTTATGAGGGAGACTCGTATTTTGGTAGTACTATCTTTTCCTTAGTATGCAATGGACGATTAATATCTGGACATTAATATGCAATTGACGATTAATATCCGTACCTTAAGAAGCAGGACCATGACCGATGGTATCTTGCACACCTCAAATGGCGCTCCGAGCGGCTGCCGACGACAAGGGCCAGTTCACCAAGCATGCCGTAGTGGACACACATAGTAGGTTTGTGGGGCTCTCGGTGGTTTACACCAAACATCCGATTTGGGTGGAGAACTCCAACATTATGGACCTGTTACTAGATGAGGACAAGTACAAAGTGGTCTGGTTCGACCTCGCGTCCCTCCGCGTGGTCTGCTCTCGCGCCCCACCGCGCGCGCTCTACCAGCGGTTGGGGCCGGCCCATGATCATGTTCGGGGCTCCATATGCATGCGGTTGTGCCACGCGTGTCGCCCCATGCAGTTACGTGCTCCACGACTGAATCACGCACTGCAAAAACTGCCATCCGGACAAGCCGGTTTTCCAGGACGTCCAGCCCCCATTTATACCCACGGCCATTAACCACAATCTCGTCACGCTTTCGATCGCGCCCCACAACACAATAAGCACACCCTCGAAGACGCATACAGATAGGATGTCCAGCGGCGCTCCAATGGAGTTCGGCGTGCATCATTTGGAGACCCACATGAGGAAGACGGACCTCACGATGGTGTACACCAACGACCCGGGCATGATGGAGGACTCCATCGACACTATGGAGCGGTTGCTTGATGCGGATGACAAGTACAAAGTGGTCGGCTTCGACCTCGCTTACACCGGCGGTCGTGCCGGCCATGATCAGAAGGTTGCCGTCGCCCAGTTGTGCATGCGCCATCACGTCCTCCTCTACCACTACTGCCTGGCCACAGTGCCTTGCGAGAATTTCACTAGGTTTGTCAACAGCCCCGACTACAGGTTCACTATGGTGGACACCACCAACAATGCAAAGGTGCTCAAGACTTCGGGCTTGGCCTGCCAGAAGTTTGTCGACATCCGCGGCCACTACAAGGTCTGGGGCAGCAAGAAGAATATGGACTCCCATGTTGACCTGGCCGAGGTCATCATCGACCCCTACGACAGAGACATGAAGGCTGAGTGCGACAAGAACAAGCCTGTCTGGCACAGGGCCTGGGTGAAGAAACTAGATGAATATCACCTCCAGACCGCATCCAAGGAAGCGTACACATGCTACGAGATGTTCAGGCGGATCGTTGACATGAGGAAGTGCCTCCTACCTGAAGACGACGAGGGATCGAGCCACAAGCAGAGTGGTGGTGGCAAGCGTCACACGAAGTAGATGGTTTGATGATCGTTTCTCATACTCCCTCTATGCCAAAATATTTGTAGTTTTAGAGGGATAAGTTTATTATGCATGTAATAGTTTGTTGAGGTGTGTGCTAATGTTATGTGTGTATTTGGATGTTTAATTTGGTTATGCAATCATGTTCTTCTAAACAGAGCATAGATGTTTGTGGGCAGATTGAGCAAATCACATCGCATACGGAATAAACAACCAATTCCGTCGGCGATGATTTCATCAGTGCCTGACAGTTCTTTATTCGAAACCGTTTGCCCACAACACATCCGAGTGGCCTGTGTATGCTATACATCACACACATCTTGATCTGAGCAACCGTTTGTGTTATTTTTGCTTATCGCACACAGTTCATCCTAGTGGCATGTATGCTGTCTATCACACACATCTTGATCTATGTAACCATTTATGTTATTTTATCTCATCACAAACAGCTCATCCGAGTGACCTGTATGCCATCTATTGCACACGTAATCATCTGGACAATCGTTTGTGTTCTGCTGGATCAGAGCAAATAATTTATCAGGGTGAACTGTATGCCGTACATCGCGCACACTTGTATTTTTCTAACCGTTTGCGTTATAGTGTCCAATCCCAAACAGTTTATCTAGGCCAACTGTTTGCCACACATCGGACATGCAACTATTATTTAGATCATATTTGATGGATCCTCCATCACACACAGTTCACGTCATTAGCGACGGAGCTATAACTATACCGTTTGTGATTTGGTCATTGCACACAGTTTCGTCGAAGGGTCTCTAATTGATGTGTCGTCTTTGGACCATTCTGCAGTAGTGCTTGTTCATAAGGATAAAAATAAAACGTTGCTTCCTATGTCTCCTGAACATATTGTGAAAGATGACATTGCTAGAGCTAGTAAAGCAAAACTAGAGCAAAGTAAGAGTGAAAATCAGATTGTGGCAAAGGAATTTGAGCAACATAATAAGGCTAATAAACCATCATCTAGTGTTGCATCTGAAATAAAATTGAAGAGTGGATGTTTATTTGCCACTAAATCTGATATTACTTATTTGGATGATACTACATCTGTTTGCTATGCTTTTGTGTGCAAAGAGGTATTATTTTCATTCGAGGACGTGCCTCCCTCTTTACTTCCTGCTGTCACTAACATCTTGCAGGAGTTCGCTGACGTCTTTCCACAAGACGTTCCACCGGGATTACCACCTATTCGAGGGATTGAGCATCAGATTGACTTAATTCCCGGTGCATCGCTACCCAACCGTGCGCAATATCGTACCAATCCAGAGGAGAGAAAGGAGATTATGCGTCAAGTACAGGAGCTGCTCGACAAACGTTATATACGTGAATCCCTTAGTCCTTGTGATGTTCCTATTATTCTAGTACGAAAAAGGATGGTACATCGCGTATGTGTTTTGATTGTAGATGCATTAATAATATTACTATTCATTATCGTTATCCTATTCCTAGGTTAGATGATATGCTTGATGAATTAAGTGGCTCTACAATTTTCTCCAAAGATGATTTGCGTTGTGGATACCATCAAATTCGTATGAAATTGGGAGATGAAATGAAAACAACATTTAAAACTAAGTTTGGATTATATGAGTGGTTAGTCATGCCTTTTGGGTTAACTAATGCACCTAGTAGTTTCATGAGATTAATGAACGAGGTTTTACGAGCTTTCATTGAACGATTTGTGGTAGTCTATTTTGATGATATATTGATTTATAGTAGATCTTTGGAGGGACGCTTGGAACATTTATGTTTTTGTTTTTATTGCTCTACGTGATGCACGTTTGTTTGGTAACCTTGGGAAGTGCACCTTCTGCACCGACCGAGTATCATTTCTTGGCTATGTTGTTACTCCATGGGGAATTGAAGTTGATAAAGCCAAGATTGATTCTATTGAGAGTTGGCTGCAACCCAAAACGGTCACACAAGTAAGGAGTTTTCTTGGCCTCGCTGGTTTCTAAAGGCGTTTTGTGAGAGATTTTAGCACCATTGCTGCACCTCTCAATGATCTTACAAAGAAGAATGTGCCATTTGCTTGCGGTACCGCACAGGAAGAAGCCTTCACGGTATTGAATGATAAGTTAAGACATGCTCCCATACTCCAACTTCCTGATTTTAATAAGACTTTTGAGCTTGAATGTGATGCTAGTGGAATTGGATTAGGTGGTGTCTTATTACAAGATGGTAAACCTGTTGCATAGTTTTGTGAAAAATTGAGTGGCCCTAGTTTGAATTATTCTACTTCTGATAAAGAATTATATGCTCTTGTTTGGACTTTGGAAACATGGCAACATTATTTATGGCCCAAGGAATTTGTTATACATTCTGATCATGAATCTTTGAAACATATTAAAAGTCCAGCTAAACTAAACCGTAGACATGCTAAGTGGGTTGAATTCAGTGAGACTTTGCCTTATGTCATTAAAAACTAGAAGAGTAAAGAAAATGTTATTGCTGATGCTTTGTCTCATCGTTATACTATGCTTTCACAACTTGACATTAAAATTTTTGGTTTGGAGACCATCAAAGATCAATATGTGCATGATGCTGAATTTAAAGATGTGTTGGAGAATTCTAAAGAAGGGAGAACATGGAACAAGTTCATCATTAATGATGGATTTGTGTTCCATGCTAAGAAGCTATGCATTCCAGCTAGCTCCGTTTGTCTTTTGTTGTTAAAGGAGGCGCATGGAGGAGGATTAATGGGACTCTTTGGCGTGAAGAAGACAGAGGACATACTTGCTACACATTTCTTTTGGCCAAAGATGCGACGGGATGTTGAGCGTTTTGTTGCTCGCTGCACTACATGTCAAAAAGCTAAGTCACGACTCAATCCTCATGTTTTATATATGCCATTGCATGTACCTAGTGTTCCTTGGGAGGACATATCTATGGACTTTGTTTTAGGTTTACCTCGAACAAAGAAGGGGAGGGATATCATATTTGTTGTCATGGAAAGATTTTCAAAAATGGCACACTTAATACCATGTCATAAAAGTGATGCTGCTGCTAAAGTTGCTGATTTGTTGTTTCGTAAAATTGTTCGCTTGCATGGTATGCCACATACAATAGTTTGAGATCGTGATGCTAAATTTCTTAGCCACTTTTGGAGATGTTTATGGGCAAAGTTGGGGACTAAACTGCTTTTTAGTACTACATGTCACCCTTAAACTGATGGACAAACTGAAGTATTCAATAGATCATTGTCTACTATGCTTAGGGCTGTTTTCAAGAAAAACTTGAAAATGTGGGAAGAATGCTTGCCTCATATGTAATTTGCTTATAATCATTCATTGCATTCTACTACTAAGATGTGCCCTTTTGAAATTGTATGTGGTTTCATACCTCGTGCACCTATTGATTTGTTGCCTCTTCCATCTTCAGAGAAGGTAAATTTTGGTGCTAAACAACATCCTGAATTGATCTTAAAAATGCATGAGGTAACTAAGGAAAACATTGAACGTATGAATGCTAAATTCAAACTTGCTATAGATAAGGGTAGAAAACATGTTGTCTTTGCACCTGGAGATCTTGTTTGGTTTCATTTGCGTAAGGATAGATTTCCTGATTTGTGCAAGTCAAAGCTAATGCCAAGTGTTGATGGTCCTTTTAAGGTGTTAGAGAAAATAAATGATAATGCATATAAACTTGAGCTGCCTGTAGAGTTTGGGGTTAGTCGCACTTTTAACATTGCAGATTTGAAGCCTTATTTGGGTGAGGAAGATGAGATTCCATCGAGGACGACTTCATTTCAGGAAGGGGAGGATGATTTGGACATCAATACTATTGTTACACCCACATCCCCTACCGCTATACATCTTGGACCATACTAGAGCTCGTGCACGCCAATTGAATTACCAGGTACTTTCATTTCTTGGAAATCCTTCTAATGTTCATGAACATATGATTCTGCCTAAATTAGATACTTTCGTTTTACTTATGAATGAAGTGCCTAGCATGGGCAAGAAGGATGGCCATTGGATCGGGAACAAGCATGGAGGAGAAGGTGTGCGCGCGGGATAGAACAATGGAGCTTCCAGTGGTGATTTTCGCACTTTGAAGCCACTATAATGAGAGCATGAAGGCTTGGACGAAATATACAAGATGCCTCTTCATAAATTTAGTCCATGGTCTATTATAGGTGCCGCGTCACCTCATTTTTGGGCCAGGCCCATGTAATTTCGAAATACCACATTATAAGCTGTCTTTAGATTCCGTATGTGTGGGAAACTGAGTTAGGGTTGGTTTTGGACCCCTCCTCCAAGGGGTCATGAAATTCCCCTCTATTCCCCCATATATATAGCCCTTAGGGCGCCATTTAGACTCGGAATTTTGTTTAGATTAAAAGTTCGCCATAGCTGCAACTTTGTGTCCTTCATTTGTGTTCCACTACCAGACCAAGACATCACAGAACCCCACTTTCATCAATAAAGCTTTCCTCTTATATTCGCAATGTGCAGATTGCAATTTTAGTTTCTTGCTTGTTCTTCATTTGCGTGTAGGAAATAGACCCTCATGGTCAGGTTGATCGTGCTCTGGCGTGGTCAATAACCTCCCGGAGTTGGTTTAGCCATTGCTAAGGTGCGATGTCCACGCACGTTCGTATTCAGATCGTCAAAGTCTACTCCACCAAAAACGATAGTCACATCTCATCGAAAGACAAGGACAACTTCGCCTCTATCACCTTCTTCGGCAACACCGCCATGATGCTCACCATTGGGAGTGAGTAATTCCTTTGTAGGCTTGCTGCATGGTGATGGGATTGGATGAGATTGATCATGTAATCGAGTTATTTTTATAGGGCTCGATCCCTAGTATCCACTATGTTCTCAGATTGATGTTGCTATGATTTCACTATGCTTACTGCTTGTCACTAGGACCCGAGTGCCATGATTTCAGATCTGGCCTATTATATTTTCATGAATATGAGAGTGTTTTGGATCGTATCTTGCAAGTTATATGCACCTATTACGTGTCATGATCCGCATACCCCAGGGTGACAATTATTGGGATTCTTTCCGGTGATTGCCGTAGTTTGAGGAGTTCATGTATTCACCATGTGTTAATGCTTTGTTCTGGTTCTCTATTAAAAGGAGGCCTTAATATCCTTTAGATTTCCTTATGGACCCTGCTGCCATGGGAGGGTACGACAAAAGGTGTCATGCAAGGTCTTATTATAAGCACGTATGACTATATACGGAATAAATGCCTACATTATATTGATGAATTGGGGCTAGTTCTGTGTCACTCTAGTATGTAACTGTTACATGATTGAAGTCACCTAAATCATTATCCATCACCGATCGATGGCCTACGCTTTTCATATACTGAATCTTGCTAAGTTACTATTACTGCTACTACTATTACAATCACTATAAAACTGATGTTGTAATGTTACTGTTGCTACTACTATTTTGCTGTGCTACTTAAACTTTTGCTACAGAGAGATAACTTGGTGTGGTTAAATTGACAACTCAACTGCCAAGACCAATAAATATTCTTTGGCTCCCCTTGTGTCGAATCAACAAATTTGGGTAAAATACTTCCCTCGAAGACTGTTACGACCCCCTATACTTGTGGGTTATCAAGGCTGTTTCTAGCGCCGTTTCTGGGGAGCATAGCTCTCTTTATTGTGTTCACTAAGGTTATCCAATTGTCACTATGAAGAATCTAAGAGATACCAGAACCAAGATCATACCCTCTAAGACGAGGGGAGGTAAGGAACTGTCATCTAGCTCTGCTTTTGATTCACCTACTATTTTGAATCAGCTTCAGACACCACCAAATACTGCTCGTTCTGATATGTCTCAAGTACTTGATGATGCTACTTCTGAAATTAATGATGATACTACTGCTATGCGTGATGAATCTGAAACTTTTCCACTGAATGAATTACTTGATGCTCATATTGCTAAAGCCAGAGAACTTGAGAATGCTGAGATTGATGAACACTTTGATTCACCTATCACGCCTAGCTCTCCTAATAGATATGAAATGCCTGATGTACCTGATGGTTATGTTATGGATTGGGATATAGATAGATACTTCCTTGCTTGTAACGATAGAGATGATTTGACGAAACTCCTATGCAAACTAAAAGAAAAATCTATGATGGAGAAAATGGAACATGATCCTAAATTTGTTACTTCTCTATATGTGTCACTGATAAGGATTATGTAACATACCAATTTTCCTAAATTAGGATGTTAATAGATCATTCATATGCATCTCATATTTTCTATGGATTCTTTGTTTTTCTGAATATTCTATTCATTATGCAACTCATGGCAAATTATTGGAGTGCAGATAATATGACTTCTCTCCTGTCAAATAAAAGTTCATAATGTCCAGAAAAATATTTTTAGTTCACCTGGTGTATTTTTGCAATTTTATAAACTACAAATGTTTTTATATTTATTTTATAAAGCTCTTTGTGTGGCCTATTGCATAAAATGTATTTTGAAAAATTGCATTAGGTTTGGAACTAGTGTTCCTATATTATATATTAGTAGTATTATTTTACTGTGTGATTATATTATTTTAAAGATATTATCTGGTATTTGTTTTAGTGAGAAATATATTTTTCTATAGGAGTCTCTTAAAAAAACACGTGCACTCTGTACTTGGGTTGCATAGCCGCAAGCCCGGCATCTCGCGCACGTAGTGTTGCAGCCGCTGGCAGGCCGGCCCATGAGCACCTCATCCCCTTTGTTTTTTCCTTCCTTTTTCTCGATCACTAACAGCGGGCCCCACTCCTTTCTTCTCCTTCCCCGACCGGACTGGAGCGCGTTGCGCCGCACCGCACGCAACCGAGCTCGAGTTCGAGTCAAACGTAAGGGCCCGAGCCACCCCGTCCTTCCCTTGGATTCCCTGGACGCGTAAAAGTTTGCCCCGCACACCCGCAACCCTTTCCTAATCCGCCCTATCGCCGCACGCCGCCGCCTCGGTGAAACCGATCTCGCGAGGAGCTCCGCAGTCCGCCGTCTTCTCTGGTCGTGTTTGTCACCGTAAGAGCATCCCCAGCCGCACCGTTCGCCCCATTTGATCCTCTTCTCAAAGCCGAACTTTTCTAACATCATTTTGTTGCCGGAACCCCAGCCGAGCGAGCCGCCCGTAGCCACCCGAAGCTCCGGAGTGCGTCAGAGTTTACACCGTCACCGGAGCCAGCAGAGGCCACCCCCGTCGCCCGTAGCACCACCAGCGTGGCCTTCATCTTTTGCCGCATCCAACCCCCAGCTCGCCTTCGCGGGAGAACCACCGGAGGACCGCCGCCGCCAATGCCCGAGTCCACTGTGCCTGTTTTACTTTTCTCACGGTGAGCCCACACAAAGAACCCCTTTGGCCAATCCCATCACGACACATGGCAGCACGCCACAGCAGCAACTAAAAAACAATGTTGTTTTGACAAAATTTCCACCCAATTTCTATTAGCTCTTACTTTTAATCTGTAAATCCGTTTCAGTCAATTCTTTTTCCTATGAACTCACATTGACCGGTAGAATATTACAGAACCAAATTTTTGCATGTTTTCAATGTTCAAATATGAATTTGATCAAATTTAATTTGAACCTTCCGGAGGCCATAACTTTCAAACTGTTCATCCAATTTAACTATTTCTTTTTTCATTATGTTCCTAGTGGTTTGTAGATGATTTGTACCTAACGATATGCTACTGATGTTTTATTTTAAAATGATTTCTTGCTGTTGGTTTTATTTGGTGTTATTTGAGTTTGGTGATTTATTTATTGTTATTGTTTGAAACATGTAGATTGTCCGGAGTGTGACGCAAACTATTGTCAGGAGTATGACCTTTTGAACCAGAATCAAGGAAAGTTACATGTTGATCATCCTTCACCTATTTTTTTCTATGCATGTTGTGTATATCACACTATGAAAATATGCATGTATAGGAATATTATTATATTATGCTATGCTATTGAGTTATCCCCTCATCGATGAACATCATGGTAGTTTTAGTTCAGCTATACTATGTAGACGGGGTTGGTTCTTGTATTCATTGAGATTATGTGAGGATTATAAGTAAATTGAGTAGTAACTAAGGATATAATTCACCTCTGGAAGAATTGGTTTGTTGGGTGGTTTCAAGAACATCATGGTTTGGACCATCTGGATGTAAGTGGAATGCCACCCAAGTTCAAAAAGATCAGACAGACTTAGTGACTAGTAGCTTCCATGCGCAACCACTAGCTATATGGGCTCTGGCCTAGTTGAGTAGGTTGTGGGAACCTTGCTTGGGCAAAACTAGAAGATGTAGATATGAGTAGGTGTACCAGCTGCCGTTGGGTGGAGGTGACTACGTTTGAAAGGCTTCGTCTCAATCTTCAGGTTGAGTCTAGTGGGTAAAGTGTGAAAAACTCTATAGAGTATTAAAACTAATCATGATTAGACGTGTCCCCTGTTTTGGACGAACTTGAGCAGCTAGGCCATTATAGTTGTTGGATGATCTTGACAGATGTTACCCTTAATAAAATTTGATGGGGAACTTAATGATCGTAATAGGATGGAGTTGGAGATGCCAATTCAACCATATGTATTTAATTGTAGCAAAAAAATTAAAATTTGACTATTATGTAGTTATGAGGATAAAATTAAGTTTTCTGCAAAATAACCATCAAGCCTTCCTTTTGTTATACTATGCATGTACATGTAGGTTTGCTTTATTTTTTCTCATGTGTAACTTGTCAATACATTCAATGTACGGCTACAACGTCTCATGTTGCAGGATATTCATACGAAGAGTAAGGTACCATTAGGATCACGATTCTTCACTCAGCATCGCCAGTGGACTATGATGGGACTCGTCGTTATTTGTCTGCTACTTTTCCGCTGTTTGCTTGAATAAAGCTAGCTAAGTGCTATGCAGATTGTTATACTTTATAAATTTTGGATCATACGTTGTAATAAATGATGCACTTGTTATTCTGGTATGCATCTATACTTTGTGTGTTAGCGAATCGATCCAAGGACTAGTACAGTAAGCACAGAGACTCAAATCCTTCGAGGTTTGGTCATTACAATTGGTATCAGAGACGACCCTTGCGATTACACGGGCCTGCGCGGGTCAGGTGCACGAACATGTGGCGCATGGAGCATGTGGCCCGTTGTGGCAAACGACATGGCACATGTGCCGGACTGGACGCGCATACGTGTGCCAAGAGGGAATGTTCCTGATGGGCCGACGAGGACGTCAATTCCTTTGAGTGGGGGTGTATGTGAGAGCCTGGCTTAATAGAAATGATAGACTACTCATATCAACAAGGAATTCCTTCTTTTCCGGGAGCCCACTCGAAAAGAACTCCAAAGTTAAGTGTGCTTGGCTTGGAGCAATTCTAGGATAAGTGACCGACCGGGAAGTTGGTCCGGTGCGCACGAATGAGGACAAAGTGCGTAGGAAATACTAGTGTTGGTCTGTGGGGCCAGGCTAGATCCCGCCAGGCATAACGGGGTGTTACAAATTATGAATTCTCTATTGATCCTGAATTAATCACTATAGTAGAATCTGATCCTTTCCATGGTTATGAAATTGAAACTATTGTAGCACACCTCACTAAATTGAATGATATTGCCACTTTGTATGCTCATAAGGAAAACATATGATATTATTATATCCTTAAGCTTTTTTCTTTCTCGCTAAAAGGCGATGCTAAGAAATGGTTCCTCACTCTTGCACCTGGTTGTGTGCATAGCCCCTAGGATATGACTTATTACTTTACTGAAAAATATTTTCCTGCTCATAAGAAACAAGCTCCTTTACAGGAAATATTTAACTTTGTACAAATTGATAAAGAGAATCTCCCTCAAGCTTGGTGGAGGCTTCTCCAATTACTAAGAGCTTTGCCGGATCATCCTCTTAAGAAAAATAAAATACTTGATATCTTTTGTAATGGACTAACCGATGCTTGTAGGGACAACCTAGATAGTTGTGATGGTTGTGTTTTCAGGGAAAGAAGTATTGGGCAGGCTGAAGAACTATTGGATAATATTTTGAAGAATGCTAATGATTGGACACTTCCTGAACCACCGCCGGAACCTATTCAAAAGAAGAGAGGTATTCTATTCCTCAGTCTAGAAGATATGCAAGAGGCCAAGAGAACTATGAAAGAAAAAAGTATTAAATCAAAAGATGTCAAGAATTTACCACCTGTTGAAGAAATACATGGACTTAACATCCCTACACAGGTAGTAAAGGTAAATTCTCTTTGTAGATTTGATGAAAGTGATATACCTTATACTAAGACTCCTAGTCAATGCATGGATGAATTTGATAATTATATCGTTAAGCAAGAAAATTTTAATAATTATGTCAAGGATCAATTACAACATAATGCTATGATGATAGATCACTTGAGTGTCTTGATGTTTAGAATTGGTAATGATGTTAAAGGTCTAGGTAAACATGCTTCCATGGTTCATACTCAAGTAGACTAAGTTACTCAGTCACAAATGATTTGCTTGCTGAAATGAATGATAACAGGAATGATCATGTTGTTAGAGTAATGACTAGAGGAGGTAGAATGACTCAGCAACCTCTTTATCCTAAAGGCCATCCTAGAAGAATTGAACAAGATTCCAAGAGAACTAATGAAGAGGCAACTAGTCCATCTAAAGGGAAAAAGAAAAAGAAAAATTATAGGACTATGCATGCTTCTAGTGAACATGTTATAGAAAAACCTACTGAGAATCATAATGATGTTTCTATTTCTGATGCTGAAACACAATCTGGTGATGAACATCCACCTAGTAATAATGATAATGTTCATAAAAATGCTGCACCGGATAATGATAAGGAAAATGATAATGAGTTAGAAATAAAACCCGTTGAAGATCTTGATAACGCACCTCCTAAGAATAAACACTATGGTAAGAAAGACTTTGTTGCTAGAACACATGGCAAAGAAAGAGAACCATGGGTCCAGAAACCCATGCCTTTTCCTCGTAAGCCTTCTAAGAGTAAGGATGAGAAGGATTTTAAGCGCCTTCCTAAAATGAATAGACCTGTCTTTTTGCGCACTCACTGACTAATATTTTGAAAATGCCTACGTATGCTAAATACATGAAAGATATTACCACTAATAAAAGAAAGATACCTAAAACTGAGATTTCCACCATGCTTGCTAATTATTCTTTTGACGGTGGAGTACCTAAGAAGTTGGGAGATCCAAGTATACCCACAATACCTTGCTCCATCAAACAAAGTTATGTTAAAATTGTTTTATGTGATCTAGGATCCGGTGTTAGTGTTATGCCATTCTCCCTCTATAAAAGACTTGATTTGAATAAACTCACACCTACTAAAATATCTTTGCAAATGGCTGATAAATCCACTACTATACCTATTGGAATTTGTGAGGACGTGCCTGTTGTGGTTGCAAATGTTACTATCTTAATGAACTTTATTATTCTTGAGATGCCCGAGGATGACAACTTGTCGATTATCCTTGGCATACCCTTTTTAAATACCGCAGGGGCTGTTATTGATTGCAACAAAAGCAAGGTTACTTTTCATGTAAATGGCAAACAACATACAATGCACTTTCCTAAGAAACAACCTTCGGTAAATAATATTAATGCTATTGAGCAAGTGTCCACAATCACTATTGGATGGTTTAAAATTCCTCTTCCTACTCCCAAGAGAAAATATGATATTCTTATTGTTGGGGATATGCAAATCCCCATTGAGGTAACTTAGTGCTATATGAAAGTTCTTCGGTTTCATGTCAATCGGAAATGATTATTAATAAGATTTGATCAACCTTATTAATGGATCCTTTTTGAAAGGCATGTGATCGATGAATCTAGTAAGCACAACCTTCTGTACCCTTAGTTTATTCTCTGCTATTTTTAGTTTCATAAAATAAAATGCCATGATTATCCTGTGTTTCTGAATTACCCGTGCAATAAAAATGACCCAAAAATAAAAAGTCGCAGATTGCCACAAAATTTTATAGGAATTTTTCTAGAATATTTAACAAAATTTGGAGCAGAAAACACCTCATGGGGGTGCACCTGTTGGTGCCAAGCTAACAGGGGGCGCCCACCCCCTGGGCGCGCTCTAATGGCTTGGGGGGGGGCACAGGCACCCCCTCACTTATCCCTTCGGCCCACTCCTTCTTCTTCCTCTAAAAAATTTTATGGTTTCTCTCTCTCACTCTCGTGTTCTAGCTCCCAAACCTGAGATTTTTGATCTCTTTGCTTGGAACTCCGTTTCCAAAACTGTTTTGAGGGATTGCTCCTCGGTATGCGACTCTCCCATTCCTGCAAATTGTTTTTCTTTAGTGGTTTATATTTTGCAAATTTTGCTGCACTTGGTGCTACTGAAAATGAGTTTGCATGTTGAATTCTTTGAGTTCCAAGTAGTTTGAATGCTTGATATGTCCTCCAGGCATGTATATCAGTAGCTGGTACCAATGGTACAAAGTTTTATTGACATAATTTTGTGGTCAAAAATTTTCAGAAATTTGTCCTTAGGAAAATGGATATCTTTATGAGGGGTTCTTCAGGCCGGAGTCCCAAGGGAGTTTTTGGGAGTGCCCAGGACCAAGACATCAACATCTTTCGTAACACGGAGGCTAGGCCGTGCGAATGGACACATACAACTTTCATGAGCGAGGCGGGTTTCTACCAAGATTTATGCAATTCATTGCAAATGCCGGGCTAACCAATTTCCTCACAGAGTGTGATCAATACTATTTCCTTACAAACTGCTTTGTGCAAAATTTCTATTTTATGCATAGGCTCGATATTCCCATGGTGCACTTCGATTTATACGCGGAATATTTTGAAATACCATTCACTAGGTTCTGCGAAATATGCTTGATTCCCTCTGACGTGGGATTAAATGAGCCTAGACCAGAGGAGTTCGATGACTTCCTTCTCACTTGAACTGTGGGTGAACGTAGGGGCATGTCGAACGCCTGATCCACTAGCTTGCATTTTCCCGCCATGCATTAATTTGTGTTATTTATAGGCAAGTTCTTAATTGCAATGGCGCAGGGTACATTTTCCCGCCGTGCATTAATTTGTGTTATTTATAGGGAAGTTCTTAATTGCTATGGAGCAGGGTGGTGGTCTCAGTGCCCCTACCCTTGATATTTTGCGTCGTGCATTATTTGGAGATAACACATACATCTTAGGAGCTATCATTGCACGCCGCTTGCATGGAAACCGAACCAGGGGCAAGGTCCATGGTGCTATTTATGCCACTCGACTAGAAAAAACACTTTAATATTAATATACACCCTACCAATTACTTGTTACCTAAGGTTTATCTTGATCAACAGTCTATGTTAGAACACCACTTTATTGATGAACTTGAGCCTCCACACCACATTCATTATGACATACTCCCTCCGTTCCTTTATGTAAGGTGTATTATTTCCGGCACGATGACCAAGGCACATAATTATAGACATGTTAAGACTAAATTACCCTTGACAAATTTGTTGGTTAGTGGAAAGTGAATCAGTTAGTCCAGGAAAGTATGAGATACATGCAATCGACAAAGAGATTGTTTCCTTCTTTTGCTATAAGGAGAGATACAAACAATCAGAAAAGAGATACTTCCTTTTTCATGAGGGCTAATAAGGGAATTATGAGGAATTAGAAGAAATGCACCTTACATTCTGAAATTTTATCAAAAAACAAATACACCTTATATAAAGAAACGGAGGGAGTAGTATACAATGAGATGACTCGTGATATTATTGTGTTGCCTGCACATTCTTTGTTTAACTATCATGCCAAGCACGGATATGTCGTCATGCTGACGGACATAATTGCTTACCGAAATGAGTTAGCTGAGGCGGAGGACGCGGGCCAGGCTTGGAATGCTCAGGTGCCTCAGCCTAACTACTTTCCTCCTGGACCCGATGGCTACTTCGGATGGTGATCACCAAGCTAGGCCAAAAGCCTAAGCTTGGGGGAGTAAGTATTTCTCACCGACATTACATTCATGTTCACACACTCCATTTTAATTGTCGGTGTTCATCCACTTTCACTGTATATCCATGTTAGTTCTATTTTTCCGCTTTCTTCTTGTGTGATCTTGGTAAAAGAAGCTGGTATGAACTCTTCTTGTTTTCCATTTTTGTAAATATGTTTAACTCGTTCAATCGTGATTCAGCATATTATGAGTAAACATGTTTATGATGACAATTAGAGATTATAGTTTATCATGCCATCCTTAAGTAGCTAGGAGTGAATAATGATTTCACTTATGTGTCAACATGCATTAAAATGGTTGTGATGTGGTATGGTAGTATTGTATCCTCCTCTGAGTAATTCGAGCGGCTTGACTTGGCACATGTGCAAACATGTAGTTGATTCGAATCCAATCTAGCCTTCATGATATTTATGTTCAGAGTGTTTATATCTTACTCATGCTAATGTTCAATGTTAACTATCCACAATGCATGATTATGAGCGTGTTCGCTCTCTAGCTGGTCACTTCTCAATCTATTGCTAGCCTTCACCTGTACTAAGCGGGAATGATGCTTGTGCATCCAAAAATCCTTAAACCCAAGTTGTTCCATATGAGTCCACCATATCTACCTATATACGGTATTACCCTGGCGTTCCAAGTAAATTTGCATGTGCCACCTCTAAACATTCAAATAAACTTCTATTTTTTGTGCTCTTACCGCTCATGGAGCGATGGGGCGGTCAGTATGTTCCATGCTAAGCGGTTTATTCTTAAGATGGGCTTTTATTCGCTTGTCATTGCATGAGAGAGGCTGGTAAAAAGGATGCCCAATCCTCCATACTCGAAAATAAATTAAACAAAACTCCTGGGATAGTTGATATGTTGGAGGGCACCTGTGGATTCAGTCAGCAATGGGTTGTGTATGTATGGTAGATGGTAGTAAACTTTACAATTCCTCTTGGGAACCGCCAATAATGTGTTTAGCATGGAATATATTGAAAACCCAGTCGTGACGTTGACAGGAAAAGCACACCAGCCAAAACTACAATTGCATGTCAGTTTTAAGCTCTGAGCTCTGGCACCTCTGCAAATCAATGCTACCCTCTACAAAGGGCCTTTCTATTTACTTTTATGTTATTTTACTTCTATTCTTGAGTCATCATCTTCTCGCTAAAGCACCAGACCAGAGAGCACTATTGTCATTTTTATGCATTGAGTCTAGTTAATGTTGGATGTGAGCATGACGGGATCTCTTCTACCCTGAATTACAATGTTTAGTTGCTGCTTGGACCTTAGAGGTGCTTTGCATTTAAGTTTTGCGGTTTGAGAAAGGGCTAGCGAGATACCATATCATCATATTATATCATGATTGTTTTGACAAATTGGTGGCATGTGAAATATTTTATTATTGCTCGCTAGTTGGTTATGTTATTGCCATGAGTAAATATAATAGCTAAGTGTTATCATCGATGTGGTTATTTATGATTTATGCTGAAAACCTGAACACTAGCTAAGCATATATATGGCAATGAGAACAAAGGTGTTTGTAAAAGTTTTCTTTACCACTTTCAGTTTATCAACTGAATTGCTTGAGGACAAGCAATGAGCTAAGCTTGGGGGAGTTGATACGTCTCAAACATATCTACTTTTCCAAACACTTATGCTCCTGATTTGGAATCTAATTTGCATGATTTGAATGAAACTAACCCGGACTGACGTTGTTTTCAGCAGAATTGTTATGGTGTTGTTTTTGTGCAGAAATAAAAGTTCTCGGAATCAGACGGATCTTTTTGTGGATTTTTTCTGGAATATATAAAAAATAATGGAGCGAAGACCCACCAAAGGGGGGCCACCTGTTGGTGCCAAGCCAACAGGGCGCGCCCACGCCCTAGGCGCGCCCTGATGGCTTGGAGCCACCTCGTGGATCCTCTGACCCTAATTCCAGTCATGTAAATTCCTATTTCCCGAGAAAAAATAAGGGAGAAGTTTTCATCACGTTTCACGAGACGGAGCCGCCGCCACCTCCTGTTCTTCCTCGGGAGGGCTGATCTATAGTGCATTTGGAGCCCCGGAGAGGGGGATGCATCGCCATCGTCATCACCAATCCTTCTTCATCCTCACTACCGTGATGCTCACCACCGGGAGTGAGTATTTCCTTTGTAGGCTGGACGGTGATGGTATTGGATGAGATTGATCATGTAATAGAGTTATTTTGATAGGGCTTGATCCCTAGTATCCACTATGTTTTGAGATTGATGTTGCTATGACTTTGCTATGCTTAATGTTTGTCACTAGGGCCCGAGTGCCATGATTTTAGATATGAACCTATTATGTTTTCATGAATATGAGAGTGTTTTGCATCCTGTCTTGCAAGTTGTATGCACCTATTATGTGTCATAATCCGCATACCCCAAGGTGACAATAATTGGGATTCTTTCCGGTGATTGCCGTAGTTTGAGGAGTTCATGTATTCACCATGTGTTAATGCTTTGCTCCGGTTCTCTATTAAAAGGAGGCCTTAATATCCCTTAGATTTCCTCATGGACCCTGCTGCCACAAGAGGGTAGGACAAAAGATGACATGCAAGTTCTTATGATATAAGCACGCATGACTATATACGGAATACATGCCTACATTATATTGATGAATTGGAGCTAGTTCCGTGTCGCTCTAGTATGTAACTGTTACATTATTGATGTCATCCAAATCATTATCCTTCACCGATTGATGGCCTACGCTTTTCATATACTGAATCTTGCTAAGTTACTATTTCTGCTACTACTGTTACAATCACTATAAAATTGTTGTTATTACTATTACCGTTGTTACTACTATTTTGCTGTGCTACTAAAACTTTTGCCATAGAGAGATAACCAGGTATGGTTGAATTGACAACTCAACTGCCAAGACCAATAAATATTCTTTGGCTCCCCTTGTATCGAATTAACAAATTTGGGTAAAATACTTCCCTCGAAGACTGTTACGATCCCCTATACTTGTGGGTTATCAAGCCACGCAGGATACCCTCGGTCGTGGTTGTGCTTCTTATGGTCCAGATATTAATTGTCAATTGCATATTAAGGTCCAGATATTAATCGTCCATTGCATATTAAGGAAAAAATAGTACTACCAAAATACAAGTCTCATACGATGCCATTTGAATGGTAGTATCACAAATGACAGAAATATTACAAAGGTTCAAATTCCAGCATTACAAGGCTTAAATTTGAAGATTACAAGGGTCAAACCGATATTAGAAATGAAATTCAGCTTATGCAAAAAACTTTGTAATGCAACTCTAGACGCCCACGCTGATCAGCTGAACATGAACATATGAGAGGTTCATACTGATATTACAACTAGTTTCACAACTTCAATAATTTTGCAAAGGGATCCACCACTCACATGTCATGTATGGGATTGACATAAGGGTTTCCGAATAGTTTGTCAACTGAAGTTACAAAATGAAATTGAGCTTCTGCAGAGCCTTTCCATTCTGTCCTAGTCGCCGACGCTGATCAGCAAACCATTCTTTTTTGCGCAATAAATGTAGGGAAAATCTAATAATCTTTAGCACATTTGCTCTCACAACAAAGAACCTAGCGAATATAATCTCCGGTAAGGTCCCTCGATAGGAGTTCAAAGTAATTTCTGAGAGATGGAGATCAAGACATTTGATGGGATTGTTATATTGTATCACATTATCCACTAACGGGCCTAATCGTATCCGCAAAAGAAGAGAATGTATTAGTGCTTGGACACAGAAGGGACCACTTTTGATTTGCAGGGTTTCAAAAATTGAACTCCCTTGTGGTTAACATTTAACATGAAAGGAGCATCACCTCGATATGTAGCTTCTCCAGGCATGGAAAGCATCTAAGCAATCTGACAACTTGGTCTAGGTCAGGGTCGTTAGATTCTAGTGCCAAGACCTTCACTGTGCGCAGATACGGGGTCGAGCTTGTTTGTCGGAATCGGGGCTCCGGGGACCCAGAAAGGTTCGAATTCTGGGGTGCACTCGCTCTCCTACCCTACTCTGCTTCACAACCTCACGATGACTCTCCGGCGGTTCGAGCTAAGGAAGACGAACAAAGGACACACAGTTTACCCAGGTTCGGGTCACCTCGCGGTGTAAGACCCTACTCCTGCTTGTCTGGATTGCTCGAGGATGAGGATGAGTACAAGCTGTGTTCTTTCCTGCCCAGGGTTCGATCTCCTCTATGGTGGCTGGTTCCTACTCTTATATTGGCCTTGGTTCTCTCCCCCCCCCCCCCGAGAACACAAGGCGGGAAGGGTTGCCACAACGACCAGTTTGAAGGGGGACAGGACTGCAGCCTATGCTGACAAAAGGTGGTCTTCGCCTGTCAAAGCTCCTCGTCGTGACGTGATTGTGGGCTCGACAGTGACCGCCGTCCTGCCAAGCCCCCAGTCTTGGCCTTTTTGCATGAGAAAGGAAACCTTTGGGGATTGGTTTGGGAGCCCGCGAGATGGCGATGCTCCTCTATCACCAAAGAGGAAACCTTCTCTGTCCGTGCCAGCTGGCACGACCCTGGGTGCCGCCCGGTGCGGGCCGCGTCAGCCACGTGAAGGCTCAGGGCTGCGTGACCCCGCCGCGCCGTCCTTCGCTAGCATGCCCTGCGTAGGCTCCCGTGGACAGCCTCAAGAGAAGGCCCCACGACGAGGCTCCGGTAGGTGACCTCAAGGGGGAACTCCATCGGCCTCTTGGCAACGCTCGCCAGCGCACACCTCGTGAGGAGGGGACCCTCGCGAGGGTCTGGTTCTCGAGTATTGGCGGGAAGGCTCTCCGGGCCCGAGACACGTGCCGCACCTTGGGTCGCAGGCAGACGGGCCTGGGTACCCCCAGTCCCATGGGCCCAATAGTAGCCCCCGAGCCCGCGGCGTGCACGACCCAGCTATCAGGGGCCGAAGCGGTGCAGGCTCCAAACGCCTACGGGCCAAGCTCGACGCGTAATGCGGGGTGGGGCGCGGGGCGCCCTGCCTCCCCACGGTGCCTCGGCGAACGCCCGGGCTGACATAAAGCGGGCACATGGGGTGGAGTCATCATTGCCATTCTTTACGTTGTCTCCATCTCCCTGCGCCTTCCTCCTCTACGCGAAGCCGCTCCAGATCCAACCTCTCGTGAGGTACCTCCTTTGCTCCCACTACGGCCCTGGTACTCACATGGTGCCCGCCGGCAAGAAGGGGAAAACCACGGCCTTCTCCGCAAGCCCTGCCGCCGTCGGACCGGCTCTCTTGCTCTCCATTGTCTCTGACGAGGAGGACTTGGGCCCGGTACTCCCGCTGGTGGCCGGCAGGCTGAACGAGGGGGTGGTGACTGAAATCTGGCCAGGATCAGCAGCGCCGAGCGGCTTGCCGAGGTCCGCCTTCCCCTTCTTCTTCCACAACATCTACGCCGGGTTGGTCCGGTCGTTCTCCAAGTTCTTCTACGCCATCCTCTCCCATTACCAGATCCACGCCTTGCACCTTCAGCCTAACTCCATCCTCCTCCTGGCCATCTTCGCCTTCTATTGCAAGGCTTTCGTAGGCGTGAGGCCCTTGGTGGCGCTCTTTCGCCACTTCTTCAGCCTGCAGTTCACCGCCCAGGACCAACGCTCCGTGTGCGTCTCCTTTGTAGATGTCACGGGCGCGAGCATCCGTCTGAATGCTGGGTAGAAGGTGGAGGGCTACCGGCATCGTTGGGTCTTCATGAATGCGTGCCGGGTTATCTCGCTCCTGACGGCTCCCACGGGCCAGCCTGCGCAGATCCCCGGGTGGTGCCATGAGAAGCTCACCGACCCGAGGGCGGAGACCGTCTTGGAGCGCATCGCCGCGCACGGGGATGCCTCTCTGACGGGGGCGATGGTCATTAAGGAATTCCTGGCAGCGTATCACGCTGCTCCAGGCGGGCTCGCGGCGCCTGTGGGAGTTCCTCGACACGAGGGACCCGATGAGGTTGCATGTCAACGGCCTGACGTGCGACGAGCTGGATGGGGCCTTGGGGGCCTTACTTGGCTATGACCCCGAGGACCTTCCGGAGGCAGCGCCGACATGGAGGAGCTGGTCAGGGAAATGCTTGTCTTCGACGAGTGGGGGCTCGTTGGGACGTGCGGGAGTCCCTCCATTGCAGTGACATCCTCCAACGAGGGTGATGACGATGAGGACTCGGAGGCGACGGAGGGAGAGGGGGACGCCGGCCGGGTGCCGTCGCCCGGTCTCCACACGTCCTTGCGCAGCCTTGGAGATGACGACGCCGTCGTGGACGAGCAGCGCCAAGCGACTCCCCCTAGGCTCGCAGTCGTGGCAGACAGAGCAGGGTCAGGCCCTGCGGCCACTCCTGCGCAGAGGACGGTGGACCACGCCGAAAGCGCGGCGCCCACCCCAGCGGCGGCCGCACATCTTCAAGAGGCCTCCCTGGCTCCAAAGGAGGGGGGAAGCCAGACCGAGCCCGCCGAGGGCCGCACCAAGCGCCCTCCGGGCAGCATCGAGAGGGCGCGCGGGGGCGGCGAGGGCACGCCACCCGCCACCGCGAAGAAGAGGAAGTGGGCCGGGGACGAGTAAGTGCCTTAATCCACTCCCACGCCGCATGTCTATGACTGGTTTGCTCGAGCTGATCCCCTCGCCGGCGCAGGTATTCCGGCGGCGGCGAGGAGAAGAAGAAGAAGGTGAACGCTGGGGAGAAGGTAGTGCCCGTTCGGAGGGCGGCCTCAACCCTCTGCCGAAGCCTTCGCGGGCGCGGGGGCAGTTTGCGCCAGTGTGGTGCTGTGCTTGGTCATGCGGGCGCCGCGGCGGCGCCCAGCATCTCCCCGGCATGGCGAGGGGGCCCGTGCGCCAAGGCCGCGATGGTCGAGCCCCCGGCACCGCCAGCCAGGGCCGCGACGGTCTGGCCTCAGGTACCACCTGTCGAGGCCGCAGCTGCTCAGTCCCCGGCGCCACCTGCCAAGGCTGCAGCTTCACAGCCAGCGGGGAAGAGATGGGCGCCTGAACCTTCGCCGGCCGTCCTGGCCCCTGCAGCCGGCCGTGGCGCGGGGCGCGACTTAGGCTGCCCTCCAGCGGTGGTCACTCGAGGGGCCCCAGAGGCCAGCGCGACAGTCTTCCCAGGCAAATCGCGGGAGCCAAGCGCGGGGGAGAACCTGGAGACCCCGGCATCTCAAGCGCAAGGCGCCGGGGCCCTTCTTGTTACGGCAACAGCAAGCGCCGGGGCGCCAACCCCCGAGCAAGCTCTCGCCCTGATGGACCAGAGCGCCTTGCACAGGAGCGGGGCTCTGACCGACGCCTAGGACGCGCTCGACCGGCTCAGGGCAGGCTTCCGAGGCACGCTCGACCTGCTCAGGGAGGATTTTCGAGACGCCGAGGCATGCCTCTCGGCCGAGCGCTAGAGGCTCGCCGCGAGGTGGCGTCAACTTGCGGAGGGCCGAGGCCACCCTTGCGGAGGGCAAGAAGGAGGTCACCAAGGTGAAGGCCGCTTGCGAGAGCGCTCTTGCTGAGAAAACGGTGCTTGCTAAGCGCTTCAAGGAAGCGGAAGCCGGCCTAAAGGCGCTTCGGGAACAGGCCGCACAAGAGCAACAACTTCAGCTGCGGGAAGAAGATGTCAAGGCCCGCGAGGCGAGGCTCGCAGACCGTGACACTAAGCTCGCGAAGGTGACGACCGAGCAGGCCACAGAACGCGGGCGCTTGGAGACGCTGCAGCGCAAGGTGGCCGAGGCCCAAGAAGCCCACGCCAAGTAGGTCTCTGAAGCCAACGCAAAGTTGGACGCCCGATAGAAGGGGATTCAGGCTGCTGCCGATGCGAGGGCGGCCTCGGACCACGCTGCGCTTTCCTCCCTCGAGCACAGGGCCCGCAAGGCCCTGGTCTCTATTTGTAGGTTGAGTTTCAAGGCTCCTCTCATCCCTCAGGGCGCCAGCTACGCCGAGCTCTCCTCCAAGCTCGTGAGGGAACTTGAGGGCGCGGCACAGGAGGTGGATGGCATCCTGGAAGAGGAAAGCCATGATCTCTTCTCTGTGGTGGCGACCCGCATCTTCAGCCATCTCCTCCTTCCTGATCCCAACTTTAAATTCGACGAGATGACAGGCCCCGTGCCCGAAGAATCTCGCGGTGACCTGGCAGCGGCTGTGGAGGGCCACGTGAGTGCGTTGCTTGAGAAGTTCTTCTGCAATGACGGCGGTGAAGAGTCTAGCGGCGAACCACCTTTTACCATCCTGCAATAAATTGAATCCGCCTTGAGGAGGCATAAGATGGCAGTTTAAATTGTAGGGAATATTTTGAACTTTGTAATAACTATTTGTGATCTGTGATTTCCCTTCCTTGGCTTGGTTTTTCTTTTGCTTACCTTTGTGCTCTGTGTCAGCAGGGCCCAGCCCCGCGCTTACCCCAGCCGTTGTAGGAACGCCAAGTCACGATGCCTGAACTGAACCAGGAGGTGAGGGGCTACGGGCGCTAGTGAAAGCTCCTGAGGCGCGATGCTCAAGAGCCCCCCTTTGACGCGCAAGCGGCCCGCTCGAGAGTCCTCGTGCTCTGCATCAGCAGGGCCCAGCCCCACGCGTACCTCAGCCGTCGATGGAATGCTAGGTAGCGATGCCTGAACCGAACCAGGAGGTGAGGGGCTACGGGTGCTAGTGAAGGTTCTTGAGACGTGATGCTCAAGACCCACCCTTGACGCGCAAGCAGCCCTCATGCGGAAGAATCCTGCACATAGGAAACCATGCTTGGAGCGTCGCGCGCTTGCCGATTTACACTTGGGTGTCGTGCGAGGAGACTAGACACCAAGGGCCCTGGTGGGGTGACGTGCGCGGGGGTAGAGCCGCGAGCCAGAGCTCGGTCCCTTGGGTTTTTTAGCGCTGCTGGGACTAACCCGAGCACAGGCACCATGTCCAGCCCCCGCTCGTGCGAAGTACAAGGGGAAACTGGCGAGCGTGGAGCTCAGTCGATTCTCCACCAGCGCGGAGCATGCGGCTTCCATTTGGGCGTGGGCATAGTCACGGTTCGACAGTATCTCCGCCAGCGCGGATCATGGGGCTTCCACTTGGGTGTGGGCGGGAGTCCTCCCGAGGCCAAGGGGTGGCCCTTCGGAAGGCTCCGGGGCGTGTACATCCCAAACCTCATTATTACGTGAGAGGGTCTCTGGCGGCGATTAAAAAGGTGTCTGACGCCCCAGGCACATGGCTTAGGAGCCCCTTCGTCAGTCTTTAGGCGGGTTGTGCCTCACTCTTCACGCAGCTGCGTGCGCATGAAACCTGTCACATGGGGGCGACGCGCGTCGGGTGGCCGTTCCGAGGCCACCGCATGAAGAGGTTCGACACCGAGGACCCTAGGAGGTGACGTGTACGGAGGCAGCCCGTCAGACAGAGCTCAGTCACTCGGGTTTAGCGACGCTGCAGGGATGGACCCGAGCACAGACACCGTGTCAGGTTCCTTCATGGAATGAAGAAGGGAAAACCACCCGATGCATGGCACCCGAGGTGACGAAACACCAAACTGGCAGTCTTACATATTAAGCCGCGCCCTTACTCACCAACTCCCGGCAATCCCCTGAAGGGGCGGGACACCAAGGACCTCAGGAGGTGACGTGAATGGGAGCAAGCCCGCGAGACAGAGCTCGATCACTTGGATTTATCAACGCTGCAGGGACGCACCCGAGCACAGACGCCGTGTCTAACACCAGCCAAGGGATATTCGAAAGACGGTGTAATAGCCCGGAACCGACGCTCCAGAAGCCTTCCATTTTTTTCCGTTATCGATGTGTGTTTTATTTGTTTGTCGCATTCATCACCGCATCATTCGCATCATCCGCACTGCATCGACACTCCATTGCCGACATTTTTGAAAACTTGCATATATTCGTAGTTGCCGGTTCTCTCCGTTCTCATCGACGACCGTTTCGAGACCAACCACACTTGCATGCGCCCGCGACATCGTTAAAAAAACTGTTTTTAAAAGTGCGCGAAAAATATTCTCTGAATGGGTCGAAAGTTGGCGTGTGGTCTTGTTATGTTGTAGGTAGACCGCCTGCCAAATTTTGTCGCAATCGGATGTCATTTGATACCCCAACGGTCAACCGTAGCAACGTCATCGTCGGTATAATCATCGGACGTTTTTCGGTTTTAAAACTCTATCGTCGGGCCACAATTTTCCCTCTCTTCTAAAGCCCATGGACATCTATCATAGCCATCTAGCCCACTAACCCCTAGCCATCGCCGGAGACGTCCGATTGCGATCGGAGGGTTGAAAACACCCCAAAACCATCAAACCCTAGCCCCTGCTACAAATAGAAGACCTCCCCTTCCATTTTCGGTCTCCACATCTCCCCTCCTTGAAATCCGTGCTTCCTCAGCCGTCGTCCGCCACTTGGTGTCGCCCTAGCCACTAGCCAGCCTCCCCACCACCAGCAGGCCCGCCGAAAACCCAGATCTGGACCGCCCGCCGGGCCCGAACCAGCCCCGCCGTCGCATGCGCGAGCCTCGCCCGACACTGCGTCTCCCCGCACTCGTAGCAGGAGCCTCGATCCCAAGCTCCTGTGCCCGACCCTGCCGCCCTTCTGAACGCCGGCGACCGCGTGAGACCCCGCGCCGGAGCAGCCCCGTCGGACCCAGGACAGCCCCTCACGCCCTCTCCCTTCACCCCCGGTTCCGTCGCTCTCCCTCACCCCCGATTCATGTGATTTTTCCTGCAGGAGCTCGCCCGAGCCCATGGCGTCGCCGCCGTCGATCTACTCCGGCTGGCAATCATCCACCGTGGTGCACCGGGGAATGGACTCCCCATCCCCTCGAATCTGCCGCGGTAGCTCCGGCCGTCGCCCCCGTTGACCTGTAGCGCGCCATGGTCTCCTCTGTTCATGGAGATGACCAGCGCCAGGATCGCCCACCCGATCCAGCGTTGACCGCTCGCCCGCTTGCGCTCGCTCGGGCCTCGTCCGCGCCCCGCGGCCGAGCAGCAGCCTCACCCCGCGCCTTCCGGCCCAGATCAGCCAGCGCTGGCCAGCTCCATGGGCATCGGGCCTTGGCCCATTAGGTGAGCGCCCAGTGGTCCCCTAGCCCTATCCAGCGCGTGCGTATGTAAAATATTATCCATCGCTCATTCCTGTTGGCCCATGGGTAATTGCTGCTATGTCTCTCCCAGTGCGTTTGTTAGTTATCCAACGCCTACTAGTTTTGGCCCAACACATTTTTTTCCTGCACTGCGAATTTGCCAATTAACCCGTGAATTACAAATTGCAGAAAAACCCCTAAGCATCATGCATATAATAATTTCATAACCGTGCGTCAGATTTAAATGTTTTATATATGTAAAATGTTCAGAATTTTACGTAGATTAATAATATGAAACTTTGAACCATGTTTAACATATTTAACTTGCTGTTTTCACATAATTTGCGCAAATGCCATGCCAAAATGATTTATTTAATAACTATTGATCCGTAACTCCGATGCAAATGTTTTATATATGTAACTTGTCTAGAAAAATGTGTAGAATATCATGGTGCACTTTATTTTCCTTTTTAATAAATCTAAAATATGTTTAGGACAGATCTAGACCGAATTTATAATTTTCATATGATGTCGTTTCGGAAGTGTTATATGTTGTTTCCGGCCTCATTTAAACTTGCCTAGATGTGTAGTTGTGTATGCTTCACCTCTTGCCATAATGAACAACATTTAAAATGATTGTTTAGTTAAACAACATAACCGCATTTCTCGTAATATGGAGAGTTATTATTTTGGTATATGTATGTTCTCCCTCTCGCTTTAAAATTGCTTTAATTCCATCTTCACCTTAGGACATGACCACCCATGTTAAACAACATTTAATATTGATGAGTACCTAAACGAGAGTGAACTAAATGATTTGAACATGTAGTTTCGTAAATATGCAACTCGTTGCATATTGAGCTTCACTTAATGTGTAGTGTTTGGCTGTTGCATGTTGCCATGCCATGCCTTGCATATTTAAACTTGACATGCATCATCATTGCTTGCACATTATGTCATGCATATGTAGTGGTGTTTATCATGTGTTGATTGTTATTTCCGGATTGCTTCTTCTCGATAGAGTTCTGAAAGCGTTCGGTGTGTGAGGATTCGTTCGACTACGTTGGATCGTCTTCTTCACAGATTCGTTCTTCTTCCAAGCGAGATCTCAGGCAAGATGAACATTTCCCTGGATACCACTACTATCATTGCCATGCTAGTTGTCTCGTTTTCTAATGCTATGTCTCGCTACCTACCACTTGTTTGACAAGCCTCCCAAAATGACATGAAAAGCCTCTAACCCTTCACATTCTAGCAAACCATTGATTGGCTATGTTACCGCTTGCTCAACCCTTCTTATAGCATTGCTAGTTGCAGGTGCAAGTAGTTTCCATGTGCAACATGGATATTTTTGACCAATCACAATATTATTGCTATTTAATTTAATGCATATATATATTTGGTAAAAGGTGAAAGGCTTGGCCTTTTGCTCGGTGTTTTGTTCGAATTTTACCGCCCTAGTTACTTGTGTACCGGTGTTATGTTCCATATTGAGCGCTCCTAACATGCTTGGGGTTGTTATGGGGACCCCCTTGATTTTCGTTTTGGGATAAAACTCATCTGGCAAGGCCCAACTTTGGTACTATATTTGCCAAACATAATAATATTGAACACCTTTATTAACGCATAGGGAGTTTTCGCTACCCGCAGATTAATTCAACATAATACATGGGGCCAGTGCTGATGGTGTTGGTCCCAAATGGGCTACCTACGGGGCCACCGCGAGGAAACATGAGGATTGGTTTTACTCATAGCTAGACCCATCCGGTTGTGCCCTGAGAACGAGATACGCGGCTCCTAACGGGATTGTCGGCACGTCAGGCGGCCTTGCTGGATTTGTTTTACCTTTCTCGAACGTCTTGTGCACGTGATTTCGAGGACACTTCGGGCTATCTCGAGGTTAAGATTTTCCATCGGGATTCCGCGAATACTACAGGTTATCCCGTGGTTGAGCAATTCCAACGCAGCTTGTGGTTAGTTTGTGATGGATGAGTTGGAGCACCCCTGCAGGGTTAAATCTTTCGGAAAGTCGTGCCCGCGGTTATGTGGTAACTTGGAAATTTGTTTAACATGCGGTCATTGAAAACTTAAAGTAAACTCAAATAAAATACACCAACCGTGTGTGTAACCGTGACTGTATCTTCTCGTGAATTTCTAACCGAGAGAGAACACGGTGGGGTTATGCATGACCGTAAGTATGTGTTCAGATCACTTAGTGATCATTACTAGATCACATCCGTTTACGCGACGATCACCCCCTTATTCTTGTACTCGTAAGTTAGCCACTCAAATAAATGCTTAGCGCTTACTGCAGCCTCACCACTTAACCATACCTCACCCATTAAGCCTTGCTAGTCTTGATACCCTTGGAATTGAGATTGCTGAGTCCCCGTGGCTCACAGATTACTAGAACAACAGTTGCAGGTACAGGTAATGCCATTATTTGACGTGAGCATGATGCTTGTTTGATTTGGAGTTCTTCTTCTTCTTCATCATCGATCTAGGATGGGTTCCAGGATGGCAGCCTGGGATAGGAAGGATGGATGTCATTTTATCATTTGATTTCGTCTGTAGTCGGACCCTGCTCTTATGTATGGTGATTGAATCTGTTGTTGTATTGATGTGATCTTGATTTAGCTTGTGGCGAGTGTAAGCCAATTCCACATACTCATCTCTTCTGTACACGTACTTGTAATGATATCCATTCTTGTGAAACAACGAGATGCGCTTCTATCCCTGTCGAGGCCCTCGAGCCAAAATAAGTATATGATTGCATCTTGGGTGTTATCAAGTTGGTATCAGAGCCTCTACTGACCTAAGAGCCCCCTTGATTGATCGAACTTGGCCGAGTCGAGTCTAGTGAAAAAACTATATTTTGAGTCTAGTTATATATCGGAGAGTAGGAATTCTTTTTACTCCTCTTCCATGCTCTGGTGAGAAATCGTGATGTAGGAATTTTAATTCTTCCCCTCTTCTCACTCAAATTTTTTAGGATCACGCGGGTATTTTGGAACCTCCATGATGTTGATGTGACTGGAATTCTGTTCTTGGTGCCTCCCGACTGTATGGATTGGACCCGGGGAGTTGAGCTCCAGGGGATTCTTGACACATCGTCATCGTTCAGTTCCTTAGTATCTCAGGACACGAATGTTCAAAATTGCTTCAATACTATTCGTGGTGCGAAGAGTGTGGCGACACCCAATACTGCGGAGCGGGATCACATGTATTGCCATTAATAGTATCATTGTGATTACGAGGGTCTGAGGTAGATGAATTTCCGAGACCTCTGGTTATGTGTTGACGGATGTGATACATTGGAGAGTAGTATTACTGCTTGGAGTTGAGTGATGGATTTTATTCCGTGTATCCGTGGACCCGATTGCATAACCAAAGATTTCAGAAGTTCTCATGTGGGAATTCAAGTAGTTTCCTATGATTATCTTCCAACAAATGCATGATGTGAGGTTGGGGCTCGACATCTAGTGGTTCGTTTGTTTACGTACTTTTTTACAGAGGATAGTCTCGGTATGCTTCGTCAAGCCTTGTAGTTCGCTACGCCTAGGGAGCATATTCGAGCGTCATTTCAATATGACAATCCGATGTACGATCGAGCCCGTGAGAGCCTTACCACGAAAATATCGGACGAAATCTCTGTGATGAGTTTGTTTCTGACTTGTTTCAGAAGCCTTATCCTTTGTTTTGTTGGAATATAGTAATTCGAGTTGCTTCGATGTCGAACGTTGATTTCATATCTTTTCTAAGCGGTGTTCTCATAATTCTATGGGAATGCTAATCCTCTTGCTCAATCAAATTGCCATATCAATTATTTTCCAACCGGAGTGCTTCTCTTCAAGTGAATTCAATCTTTTCCAATATTTGCAAGATGTATCCTCATTTTCTTTCCGGAGTTCATGTCATCTGTCCCAAGTCGTCTTTGTTTTCCCCACCCTCCCGCCCTTTTTCCTCATCGATTAAATTCTCATCCCAGTGCCTTTCTATTAATGTGATGCTTCCACTTTCTTTTTGTCCATATTGTATCGGTGATTCATTGTGAAGATGCTCAGGTGCTAAGGTATTAAGTTCATCATTCTTCGTTCTTATTTCCTTCTCCGATGGATTCAATTCAAGCTTTCGGTGTTCATCATATCCTTTTTCATTCGTTCAATGCGTTCCCATGTTGAAAATTCTTATTCAAGCCTATCTTATTTATTCATCTCTCTATTCTATCTGGAGTGGCAAGTTATCTCAGAAGATTCGTGTTATCGTTCAAATCCTCTTAAGTGTTTCGAGGCTCTCAACCTCATCAAGTTTTTAATTTGTAACGATGCCATCTCTTTTCCAATTGTTTCAACGGCGGTTTCTTTTGAGTGGGCCCATAACCCACATGTTATTTCCCAGGATCTTACCTGGCTCTTCTAATCTTTCCGGAGATGTCCTCAAGTTCTTGGCAATATGAAGTAAGAATGAATTTCATTAGTCATATTCCTTCTCCAAGATCGTTTCAAATTAATTTTCATCATTGGCTCAACCTTTCTTTCTTCATTATTTCGGAGTGTCTCAGTAATTCATGATGTTGTTTCTCGTCATCATTCTCAGCGTTGAAGAACGAAGGAGAGTTTGTCTTAACTCTTATCCGTTTTCGTGATGACTCGTGTTTCAGCTTGTTGCTATCCTCTCAAATTGTTTTCGATCATGAGAAATTTGTTCCATATATCTGGGGCATTTCAAAGTTGTTTTCATTTCTCGATCCTCCGAAGGCCATCATTTCAGAAGATTTCTTCTTTCTCAGCTTTCAGCTTTCATTCCCAAATTCTTCTCAATTGTTGTCCCTTCGTTCGTATATCAGTTATTCCAGTTCTTCGTTCAAGTTTTCTATTAGGTGAATCATGGTCTCTTCGTTCTCATGTATCTTCATTCATTCTTGGTACCCTCATTCGTTTGTGAATTCTTACCGGTGTTCTCGTTCAAGACATCTTCAAGTGTGAAATATCTCTCTTCAATCTTTTTCAAGAGGAATAAGCGGTATGCCAAATCCGTTGCTTGTCATCAATTTAATTTGATTAAGGATAAGCATAACATAATTCTTATTCTTGTTTATCAAGGTGATTTCAATCCTTCCTCTGGAGGTTGTTCAGGATATAAATTCTCGAGTCTAGTGTTTCATCTTTTCTTTTCCAGAGTTCCAAGTTTTCTCAAGTAATTCTTCACGAAGTTCCATCTAAATATGTGCAAGGCTTCAATTTATTCTTTTCAACCTTCAATTCTTTCTATTATCCTTTTTTCTTATTTTCTTCCAATAGGTTCTTCATGGTGGTTCTTCAAGGATTTAATCATTCTTGAAGTATTCTTCAATATTTTTGTTGGAGAAGCTCAAGCATTCTTTCTCTTGCATTTCAAAGTGCGATTCAATCTCCCTCATCTTTTGAGATGGTATTATTGCATTCTTGATTCATGAGGATTCTCGAAGAGAAGTTATCAAACAATGAGATAATTAAACCCATCATCTTCTTCATTGGAGTTATCTCGGATTAGATTTCACCTAAAGTGTTTCCTTAGCTATCATGGTGCTTATCAATGATCCGAGTTATCAATGTATCCTCTTGGCGAAAGAAGTTTTGCATCTCTTGTTGCTCCCAAGCAATCTTTGTTCCAGTTTGTGGCCGGTTGTCACCTCATAATTTTGAGATGGTTTACATAAGCCCATAACAAGCCTATTCTTTCGTTGTTGATTTTCAACAACTCCGTTCAATCCTTCTTTCTAAGGATGCTTTTCAAATTCAATGGTGGTAGAAGTTGTCATTTTCTTTTTCATTCTTTTCTCTCCAAAGATCTAGCTTCTATTCTTTTGTTTCGGAGGCGTTGTGATGTTGCTCTCTTCAATCCATCATCTTGTTTTGTCAAGGTCATGTTCTTTCCTTGCTTATCCATTCAACAGGAGTGTTGCGAAATCTTTCAAGTTCTTTTCTTCTTATCAAGTTTCTCTTCTATTTATACCGAAGTGTTGCCCAAATTTCTTTTGAATTCTTGCTTGTTCCTCGTGCCATTCGTCATCTCTTTGCAACCTTCAAAATTCATTGGTTTCACTCGTTTGTCAAAGAAGCAACTAAGTTTTACCTTTTCTTTTCCTCTTCCTCTTCCCCTTCTCATTCTAAGATCTCGGGTCGAGATCTCTTGTTAGTGGAGGAGAGTTGTAATAGCCCGGAACCGACGCTCCAGAAGCCTTCCATTTTTTTCCGTTGTCACTGTGTGTTTTATTTGTTTGTCGCATTCATCACCGCATCATCCGCATTGCATCGACACTCCATTGCCGACGTTTTTGAAAACTTGCATCCGTTCGTAGCTGCCAGTTCTCTCCGTTCTCATCGACGTCCGTTTCGAGACCAACCACACTTGCACACGCCTGCGACATCGTTAAAAATAAACTATTTTTAAAAGTGCGCAAAAAATATTCTTTGAATGGGTAAAAAGTTGGCGTGCGGTCATTTTATGTTGTAGGTAGACCGCCTGCCAAATTTCGTGGCAATCGGATGTCGTTTCACACCCCAACGGTCAACCGTAGCAGCATCGTCATCGGTATAATCATCGGACATTTTTCGGTTTAAAAACTCTGTCGTCGGGCCACAAGTTTCCCTCTCTTCTAGAGCCCATGGACATCTATCATAGCCATCTAGCCCACTAACCCCTAGCTATCGCTGGAGCCGTCCAATCGCGGTCGGAGGGTTGAAAACACCCAAAAACCATCAAACCCTAGTCCCCTACTATAATAGAAGACCTCCCCTTCCATTTTTGGTCTCCACCTCTCCCCTCCTTGAAATCCGTGCCTCTCCAGCCGCCGGCTGATACGTCTCCAACATATCTATAATTTTTGCTTGTTCCATGCTGTTATATTATCATTCTTGGATGTTTTACAATCACTTTATAGCAACTTTATATCATTTTTTGGGACTAACCTATTGACATAGTGCCAAAGTGCCAGTTGCTGTTTTTGCTTGTTTTTTAGTTCGCAGAATATCAGTACCAAATGGAGTCCAATCGCGACAAAAAAATTGGGACATTTTTTTGGACCAGAAGACACCCAGTGGGCCAAAGAGGTGCCAGAGAGGTGGGCCGTGGAGACCGCAACCCATCAGGGCACGCCAGAGGCCCCAGACGTGCCCTGATGGGTTGTGCCCTCCTCGGGGGCCCTCTCCACCGCCTCTGATGCCTATAAATTCCCAAATACTCCAGAAACCTTAAGGGAGTCGACGAAAAACACATCCAACCGCCGCAAGTTCCAGAACCTCGGGATCCAATCTAACACCGCCACGGAGGGGTTCATCATCCTCATTGGTGCCTCTCCGATGATGCGTGAGTAGTCCACCATAGACCTACGGGTCCGTAGGCAGTAGCTAGATGGCTTCCCCTCTCCCTTTTGATTCTCAATACATGGTCTCTTGGAGATCTATTTGATGTTAACTTTTGCGGTGTGTTTGTTGGGATCCGATGAATTTTGAGTTCATGATCAGTTTCTATCCATGAATATTATTTGAGTCTTCTTTGATCTCTTATATGCATGAGTACTTATAGCCTCGTATTTATTCTTCGAATCTTTGGTTTAGTTAGGACAACTAGATCGATTTTTCTTGCCATGGGAAGAGGTGCTTTGTGATGGGTTCGATCTTGTAGTGTCCTCTCCCAGTGACAGAAGGGGCAGCGAGGCACACATGTGTCGTAGCTATTAAGGATAACAAGATGGGGTCTATTCCTACATGAATAGATCTTGTCTACACCATGTCATCGTTCTTATTGCATTACTCTGTTTTTCCCTGAACTTAATACACTAGATGCATGCTGGATAGCGGTCGATGTGTGGAGTAATAGTGGTAGATGCAGGCAGGAGTCGGTCTACTTATCTTGGACGTGATGCCTATATAATGATCATCGCCTTGGATATCGTCATGATTATTTGATCTTCTATCAATTGACCAACAGTAATTTGTTCACCCACCGTGTGCTATACTCATGAGAGAAGCCACTAGTGAAACCTACGGCCCCCGGGTCTACTTTTCCAACATATTGCTTTCCGATCTATCTTTTTGCCGCTTTTGTTTTCAGATCTATTATTCCAAAAACCCGAAAATATATTGCTGCACTTTTTATTTGCTCTTTTTATTTTGTGTTCTTGAGAGATCTATCTCTCGAATCTATCACTACCTAATCTATCTTTTTGCCGTAGAGAGATTGACAACCTCTCTTTCGCATCGGGTTAAAAGTATTTGTTCTTTGTGTGCAGGTGCTGTTTATTAGGTGGTGGTGATCCTCCTACTGGTTCGATACCTTGGTTTCATAACCGAGGGAAATACTTACCGTTGATGTGCTGCATCATCCCTTCCTCTTTGGGGAAATACCAACGCAGTCTCAAGCCATGTCAAAGGAATTTCTGGCGCCGTTGCCGGGGAGGAAGCGGTCCCTTCTACGTGCCAATCTCTAGCGCCGAGGAGGCACCATCATCATCTACCAGGTTCCTAATCACAAATCTTATCTCCTTGCAATTACATTATTTGCCATTTGCCTATCATTTTCCTCTCCCCCACTTCACCCAATTTTCCATTTTATTCGCCCTCTTTTCAGTTTGCCTTTTTCGCGTCAGATCGCTTGTTTGCCTACTTTGTCGTTATGCCTTGTTCTTCCTCTATTGCGTGTACCCCCGAGAATGAAGTTCTTAATTTTAAGCAAAGGGGAGGGGAGAACCTAAAAGATGCTTGGTATAGGATTTGCAATGCTCATAATAGATCTATCCATAAGCAATCTACCGTTGTTCTTCTTCGCAGTTTTTATGTGGGCATTACCACTTGGTATAGATTCATCCTTGATACGATTACCGGTGGGAATTTCTTGATGTGTCCATCTTTGGATGCTTTTAATGCCATGGGAAGTTTAGTGGGATCACCATCTCTTACGATCAATGAAACAACTTTAACTCTTGAACATGTTATGGAGAGGCTAGATGCTATTGAAAAGAAGATGATTACCAAAGAACATCTTGAAAATTTGGATAAGAAAATGCATAATCTTGCTAATAAAATTGGGTCAAAAGCGGCAGACGTCTTTAAATTGTTAAAGGAAAAAGAGACCGTAGTTAATGAAAGGATAGAAGAGAGTCCTTACCGGATTGACAAATTGGAAGAAATTTTTAGTAACTTGGGTTCAGCTTTTTCTTCTGTCAAAACTAGTGAAAAAAATCCTGTAAATTTTTTCAAAATCACGCAAGTCATTAAGAACAAAGTTGCTACACCTAGTGGCCACAAGGGAGATCTCAAAATGATTAGTATTCATCCCGACTTTGTTGAAATTGTAAGAGACCCTATTTACAAGAATGATTTTTTCGGTCTTTTTCCTAGAAGTGTTGTCATTGAAAGTATGCATGCTAAATTCTTGAAGAAATCTAGTTGTATGATTGAAGAGTTGAAAACCAAAGATGGCAATACTTGAAACTATGCGTTATGCCTAGCTAGGGGCGTAAAACGATAGCGCTTGTTGGGAGGCAACCCAATGAATAAATTTATTTTTGTCTTTTCCTTTCTGTTTTTGAGTGTTGACACAATTATGCCTCTATTATGATTGTGTTTTTATGTTTTATTTAGTGTTTGTGCCAAGTAGAACCTTTAGGATGATTCATAAGATGAGTAGAAACAATGCTGAATTTGAAACAGAAACTTTGCCTCCAGTGTTCGAATTTTCATTTTTTACTGGAGCGGGATATTGAGATGAAATTTTAACACAGGGTTTCTATACAAACTCTTTACGTTGTCCTAAGTTTTCAGAATTTTTAGTGTTACAGAAGTATGGTTAGAGTACAGATTACTACAGACTGTTTTGTTTAAGACAGATTCTGTTTTCGTTGCATTGTGTGCTTGTTTTGATGAATCTAAGGGTTGTATTGAAGGGTATGAGCCATGGTGAAGTTAAAATACAGTAGGTATAATGCAATAATAAAATTTTAATGGGTTTGCAACAGTACCTAAAGTAGTGATTTGCTTTATTATTCTAACGGGTCTCACGAAGATTTTGTTGAGTTTTGTGTGATTGAAGTTTTCATGTTTTGGGTGAGATCACGATGGATGAAGGAATAAGGAGTGAAAATAGCCTAAGCTTGGGGATGCTACAACACCCCCAATATATATCCAAAGAGAAACAAGCAACTAAGCTTGGGGATGCCCCGAGTGGCATCCCCTCTTTCTTGTAACGACCATCGGTATTTTACTTGGAGCTATATTTTTATTCGTCACATATCATGAGTTTTGCTTGGAGCGTCTTGTATCATTTGAGTCTTTGCTTGCTTTGCTTGTTAGTTTGTAACTTGTATCCGTGCTGGACACACCTATTTGAGAGAGCCAAAATTATGCTATGATTTGTTAGAATTGCTCTATATGCTTCACTTAAACTTTTTGAGCTATAGAATTGCTCTAGTGCTTCACTTATATCTTTTTGAGCACGGTGTGCTTGGAAACTTTTGAAGAAATACTCTCATGCTTCACTCAGATTAATTTGAGAGTTAGTAAATTTTGAAGTAATCCTCTCATGCTTCACTTATACAATTTTGAGAGATGAAATCTCTATGCTCATGTGCTTCACTTAAATTTGTTTGAGCTTGTCAAAAGCAATGGCAATATATGGAACTAGTCCCAAAGTGATAGATACCAAAGAGGATATAATAAAAACTTTCATGAAGATCATTGGACAAATTAAACTTGATTCCTTGTAATAGTTTTGAGACATGATGATAGTAATATGTGAGTCATGTTAGTCAGTAATTGTGCTTTAGTAAGAATATTGATGTTAAGGTTTGTGATTCCCTATGCATGCACGAAAGCCAATGGTTATGCAATGAAATTACATCCTACTTATGGTGCATTATTCGGTGTTAGTTATGGTCAATGCTCGCTTATGTGAATTTTCGTTTCTTGGTTGGTTGCTTCTCAATCTATTTGCTAGCCTCCACTTGTACTATGTAGAAATACTACTTGTGCATCCAAAATCCTTAAACCAAGTTTTGCCTTAGGAGTCCACCATACCTACCTATATGTGGTATTTCCATGCCGCACTAAGCAAATTTGTATGTGCCACCTCTACTTTTCGAAATAAATTTCTCTTTTGTGTGCTCGTACCGCTCATGAAACGGTAGGGGGTGTCCAATATTTTTCCATGCTAGATGTGTTATTCTCAAGATGAGTGTTTCTTCACTTGTCATTGCACGAGAGTACGGCGGTAGTAGGGATGCCCATTCCCGAAATGAAAAAAGAAAGAAAATTTTACTTTATGTTGTCAAATAATAAATTCCTTGGAAAGTGTTGGTATGGAAGGCAACTGTGGATACGGCCAGCCATTGAATGTGAAAGAATAGTGGAAAAAGGAATAAACTTTATTTTTCAGTTTGGGAACCGCCTATGATGTATCTAGCATGGAAAGTATTGTCAACTACTTTGTTGTTTTCGTTGACAGGAAAGGCATGCCACTCAAAATATTTTTCTCTCTCAATTTAAACTTTGAGCTCTCGCACCCTACAAATCCCTACTTCCCTCTGTGAAGGGCCTATCTATTTACTTTATGCAAATTTTTATATTTTACCTTGAGTCTCCATCTTCTCTTATAAAGCACCAACTAGGGGGCACTATGATTGTACTTGAGCATTGGGTGTAGCTAATATTTGAGTGTGTTTCATGAATGGATCAATGATTGAGCATGATGGGCTAGGGATAACTTTCTTTAGTGTTGATATTTTGAAAGACATGGTTACTTGTTGGCATGCTTGAGTATTAAAGTCATTATGTTAAAACTAGACTATTACTTTGAACCATCTTAAAGTCCAAATGTGCATGCTACAAAAGAAAAGAATATGAGATGAACATGTTAGGCAGCATTCCACATCAAAAAATTTGTTTTTATCATTTACCTACTCGAGGACGAGTATGAATTAAGCTTGGGGATGCTGATACGTCTCCAACGTATCTATAAATTTTGCTTGTTCCGTGCTGTTATATTATTATTCTTGGATGTTTTACAATCACTTTATAGCAAGTTTATATCATTTTTTGGGACTAACCTATTGACATAGTGCCAAAGTGCCAGTTGCCGTTTTTGCTTCTTTTTTACTTCGCAGAATATCAGTACCAAACGGAGTCCAATCGCGACGAAACTTTTTGGAGATTTTTTTGGACCAGAAGACACCCAGTGGGCTAAAGAAGTGCCAAAGAGGTGGGCCGTGGAGACCACAACCCACCAGGGCGCGCGAGAGGCCCCAGACGTGCCCTGATGGGTTGTGCCCTCCTCGAGGCCCCTCTCCATCGCCTCTGATGCCTATAATTTCCCAAATATTCCAGAAACCCTAAGGGAGTCGACGAAAAACACATCCAACCGCAGCAAGTTCCAGAACGTCGAGATCCAATCTAACACCACCACGGAGGGGTTCATCATCCTCATTGGTGCCTCTCCGATGATGCGTGAGTAGTCCTCCATAGACCTTCGGGTCCATAGGCAGTACCTAGATAGCTTCCTCTCTCTCTTTTGATTCTCAATACAATGGTCTGGAGATCTATTTGATGTAAACTTTTGCGGTGTGTTTGTTGGGATCTGATAAATTTTGAGTTCATGATCAGTTTCTATCCATGAATATTATTTGAGTCTTCTTTGATCTCTTATATGCATGATTACTTATAGCCTCGTATTTCTTCTTCGAATCTTTGGTTTAGTTAGGCCAACTAGATCGATTTTTCTTGCCATGGGAAGAGGTGCTTTGTGATTGGTTCAATCTTGCGGTGTCCTCTCCCAGTGACAGAAGGGGTAGCGAGGCACGCATGTATTGTTGCTATTAAGGATAACAAGATGGGGTCTATTCCTACATGAATTGATATTGTCTACATCATGTCATCGTTCTTATTGCATTAATCTGTTTTCCCATGAACTTAATACAATATATGCATGCTGGATAGAGGTCGATGTGTGGAGTAATAGTGGTAGATGCAGGCAGGAGTCGGTCTACTTATCTTGGACGTGATGCCTATATGATGATCATCGCCTTGGATATTGTCATGATTATTTGATCTTCTATCAATTGCCCAACAGTAATTTGTTCACCCATCGTGTGCTATACTCACGAGAGAGGCCAAAAGTGAAACCTACGCCCCCCGGGTCTACTTTTCCAACATAGTGCTTTCCGATCTATCTTTTTGCCACTTTTGTTTTGAGATCTATTATTCCAAAAACCCAAAAATATATTGCTGCACTTTTTATTTCCTCTTTTTATTGTGTTCTTGTGAGATCTATCTCTCCAATCTATCACTACCTAATCTATCTTTTTACCGTAGAGAGATGGACAACCTCCCTTTCGCGTCGGGTTGCAAGTATTTGTTCTTTGTGTGCAGGTGCTGTTTATTAGGTGGTGGTGATCCTCCTATTAGTGCGATACCTTGGTTTCATAACTGAGGGGAATACTTACCATCGCTGTGCTGCATCATCCCTTCCTCTTCGGGGAAATACCGACCCAGTCTCAAGCCACGTCACTGGCCGCCACTTGGAGTCGCCCTAGCCACTAGCCAGCCTCCCCACCACCAGGAGGCCCGCCGAAAACCCAGATCTGGCCCGCCTGCCAGGCCCGAACCAGCCCTACCGTCACCTGCGCGAGCCGCGCCCGACCCTGCGTCTCCCTGCACCCATAGCAGGAACCTCGATCCCAAGATCCTATGCCCGACCCCGCCGCCCTGCTGAACGCGGGCGACCGCCTAAGACCCCGTGCCGGAGCAGCCCCGTCGGGCCCAGGCCAGCCCCTCACGCACTCTCCCTTCAACCCCCCGGTTCTGTCTCTCTCCCGCATCTCCGATTCATGTGATTTTTCCTGCAGGAGCTCGCCCGAGCCCATGGCGCCGCCGCTGTCGATCTACCCCAGCTGGCGACCATCCATCGTGGCGCGCTCGGGAATGGACTCCCCATCACCGGATTTATCCGTCCCCACTCTGGATCTGGTCCGCCTCGCCTCGAATCCGCCGCGGTAGCTCCGGCTGTCGCCCCTGTTGACCTGCAGCGCGCCATGACTGTCGGCGTTCAAGGATCGGGGGTATCCAGACCTGCCTGCCTGCGGCCCAGCGCGTGGCCCACATCGACGGCCCTGTACGGCCTGACAACGGACCCCGCAATACAAGACCCTCGCGAGGGCCCCGGCCTCGCGAGGGGAACCAAGCCAAGACCTCCAGAGGAGCGGTCTCCCTAGTCCGCCTCCCGAGGAGCGGAGATTCCTTTGCAGTGCCCGGCCTCAGGAGGTTGCGATGATGTGAGCCACGACAACCAAAGCAGGCAGGTGCCAGCGGGCGCAACAGAGATAGTTTCCTCTTTCGTGCTAAGGAAGCGAGGACAGACGCGGGTTCCGAAGGAAGGCCCCCAAAGGTTTACACTCTAGTGCAACGAGACCAAGACCACGGGCTCGGCAGGACGGATGTCATCGCCGAGCCCACCTCTACGTCACGCCCAGAAGCTTTGCAGGCGAAGACCACCTTTAGTCAGGATAAGATGTACCTCCTGTCCCCTTTCAAATTTGGCCATTGTGGGATCCCTTCCCGCTTGTGCGATAAGGGAAGAGGACCAAGGCCCGCTATAAATAGGGACTAGCCATCACCGTAGAGGGGGATCAGATCCACCCACACCAAAGAGCCCTCATGAGGTCGCTCAACCTCTGTACTTGTTCATTCACAAACCTCCTCGTGAGGCCAATCCACCAAAAGTAGGAGTAGGATTTTACACCGCGAGGTGGCCCGAACCTGGGTAAATCGCAGAGTCCATCCTCTTGCATGACGACGAGGCTTGAGCTGGGAAGGATCTTTGCACATGCCCCAGAGTTCGAAACTTCTTGAGTTTGCGGAGCTCTGAATCCGACATTTGGCGCGCCAGGTAGGGGCGTGTCGAGGTCTCCCTTCTGGCTCCGCTTCGTCTATGCTCCGTCTCCGCTTCGACGCTCCCATGGCTGAGACCCGCCGAGTCCGCGCCGAGCGCTGAGCCGCCCGCGTCACCCAGACGGTGTCTGCGGGCCGCGACGCCCCGCGCCGCTCCGCTTCCCCTGGATCTGGATCTGGTCCGCCTCGCCTCGAATCCGCCGCGGTAGCTCCGGCCGTCGCCCCTGTTGACCTGCAGCGCGCCATGACTGTCGGCGTTCTAGGATCGGGGGTATCCAGACCTGCCTGCCTGCGGCCCAGCGCGTGGCCCACATCGACGGCCCTGTACGGCCTGACAACGGACCCCGCAAGACAAGACCCTCGCGAGGGCCCCGGCCTCGCGAGGGGAGCCAAGCCAAGACCTCCAGAGGAGCGGTCTCCATAGTCCGCCTCCTGAGGAGCGGAGATTCCTTTGCAGTGCCCGGCCTCAGGAGGTTGCGATGATGTGAGCCACGACAACCAAAGCAGGAAGGTGGCAGCGGGCGCAACAGAGATAGTTTCCTCTTTCGTGCTAAGGAAGCGAGGACAGACGCGGGTTCCCAAGGAAGCCCCCCAAAGGTTTACACTCCGGTGCAACGAGACCAAGACCACGGGCTCGGCAGGACGGATGTCATCGCCGAGCCCACCTCTGCGTCACGCCCAGAAGCTTTGCAGGCGAAAACCACCTTTAGTCAGGATAAGATGTACCTCCTGTCCCCTTTCAAATTTTGCCATTGTGGGATCCCTTCCCGCTTGTGCGATAAGGGAAGAGGACCAAGGCCCGCTATAAATAGGGACTAGCCACCACCGTAGAGGGGGATCGGATCCACCCACACCAAAGAGCCCTCGCGAGGTCGCTCAACCTCTGTACTTGTTCATTCACAAACCTCCTCGTGAGGCCAATCCACCAAAAGCAGGAGTAGGGTTTTACACCGCGAGGTGGCCCGAACCTGGGTAAATCGCTGAGTCCATCCTCTTGCACGACGACGAGGCTTGAGCTGGGAAGGATTTTCGCACACGCCCCAGAGTTCGAACCTTCTTGAGTTTGCGGAGCTCTGAATCCGACATTTGGCGTGCCAGGTAGGGGCGTGTCGAGGTCTCCCTTCTGGCTCCGCTTCGTCTATGCTCCGTCTCCGCTTCGTCGCTCCCATGGCTGAGACCCGCCGAGTCCGCGCCGAGCGCTAAGCCGCCCGCGTCGCCCAGACGGCGTCCGTGGGCCGCGACTCCCCGCGCCGCTCCGCTTCCCCTGCAGCCAACGCTGCCACTGGTCCAGCCGTTCAAGAGCAGCTGGACTCGTCGCAGCCACCCATCGCGTGGCGCGACGGCCGCACTGCTACTCCGTCCCTCGTCCTCGCCTCGCCGTCGTCCTCTCACGCTCGCTACGGGCCGGCGAACGCGCAGGCACCACTGTTCATGGCGCGCGAGCTGCTGCGTTACTGCCCCGCCCCTGGTCGCTATGATGACTAGCTTGGTCGCATCGCCGAGCTTGTCAGCGTTGCCGGCGAGGACCCGGTGCCCACCCACTCGCTTCGTCCCGCGCCCTCCCAGGCGGGCGACGTGGCTCATGGTGCACCTCCCCCTCCTTCTCTGCATGGCGTCAACCCCGAGCCCAGGTGCGAAGCGCGTCCGCGCAACCAGCCACGTGAGGTGCCGGTGCTGGCTAGGGATGAAGCAAGTTGCCAGGTGGTGCCAAGGCCGCGATGCGATGCGCGTGTGCTCCTTGCACCCCCGCACCGTCATCAGGACCGCGTTCCGCCAGAGGCTGCGGCGCACGGGCGTCAAGACCCAGCTCCTCTCGTACGCGCCGCACCTGTGAGCGGAGCAGCCTGCCGCGCCTTCTCCCCGGAGCTGCGCCGTGTCAACTGGCCCGACAAGTTCAAGCCGGACCTACCTCCACGCTACGATGGCACCCCCGACCCCGCTGAGTTCCTCCAGCTCTAAGCGCTGAGCATCGAGGCGGCGAGCGGCGACGACAAAGTCATGGCGAATTGGTTTCCCATGGCCCTCAAGGGTGGCGCTCTCTCCTGGGCCCTGAACCTCCCGGAGGGATCGATCTCTTCCTGGGATGAGCTCTACGAGCGCTTCATCGCCAACTTCTAGAGCATGCGCGACCGCGCCCTTGGGGTGAACGACCTGCGGCGCGTGAAGCAGTAGCCGGACGAGACCCTGCACAAATACATACATCGCTTCACGAACGTTCGCGTCAAGATCCCGAAGGCGTCGGACGAGGCCATCATCTCAGCATTCACCGATGGCGTCTGGGACGTCAAGATGAAAGAGGAGCTCACCATCCATGATGAACTGTGCAAGGCCCTGGAGATGTTCAACCTGGCGAAGAAGTGCGCAAGGGCTGAGGAGGGTCGTCTCTCCCTCCTCGAGCTTCCGGAAGCAGATCCTGAGGACAAGAAGGCCAAGGCTAAGGAGGCGAAGTACAAGGGGCCCGCAGTGCTGGCGGCTGAACCAGAGACGAAGCGTGGTTGCGGCAAAGATGAGCCCCCCAAGGGCGGCCGCCCGTTTTGCATCTTCCACTACACATGCAGCCACAACACTGAAGACTGCCAGGAGCTCAGGCCGCTCCGCGACGAGCGCTTCGGCCACCACCCCGAGTGCGGTGACCATAGCTACGGCCGTGGGGGAGCCAGCGGCAGAGGCCGCTGGGACAACCGTGACCCACGCCAGGACTGGCGCGATCAGCCTCACGAGGACCGCTGGCGTGACGAGCCTCGTGATGGACCCCGGCGCGATCAGCCTCACGAGGCACGCCCTCAGGGCAATGATGGCCTCCCTTCGCTGCCGCTGCCGCCGCCAAGGAGGAACGACGGTGACCGGCGAGATGATGGGACTGGGGGCTTCCAGGAACCCCATGCGATCGCCTGCATCTTGGGCGGTGCACAAGCCCCTGCCTCTAACCGCGTTTTCAAGCAGTTCTCTCGTGAGGTGAACGTCGCCCTCCCGAAGCTTGAAGCTGTGCGTCCCCTCAAGTGGTCACAGGTCGCCATCACCTTCGACTCTAAGGACCACCTCAAGTGCGCGACCACCACAGGCGTGCTCCCAATGCTCTGCACGCCTACCATCAGCAACGTCCCCGTCACCAAGACCCTCATCGATGGTGGCGCTGGGCTCAATGTCTTCTCCGTCGAGACGTTCGAGACGCTTCAGGTGCCCTACGATCAGCTCATGCCGACCAAGCCCTTCTCAGGAGTGACCGATGGCTCCACCACTCCCCTAGGGTAGGTGCGCCTCCCAGTCACCTTCGGCAAGCGCGATAACTACCACACCGAGCTCATCGACTTCAACGTCACCCACATCCACCTCCCGTACAATGCCATCCTCGGGTACCCTGCCCTTGCCAAGTTCATGGCGGCAACCCACCACGGTTACTACATCCTCAAGATGCCAGGGAGTGGCGGTGTCATCACCGTCGCCTGTGATGAGAAGGATGCAGTCTGCTCCCTCGAGCGTGCTTACCAAGCTGCGGCGGCTGAGAATTCTGATGACGAGGGCGGCATCCTGCCTCCTAAGGACGCGCCCAAGAAGAAGAAGCAACTCCTCCTTAAGGGCCGTCAGGGGACGGAGGCTCTCAAGAACGGCACCCCAGGCTCCGCGCCCGTCGCTTGGGCGCCTCGCCCTCCCGCATAGGAAAGCGTGCCCGGCGCCTCCCTCAGGACAGGCTCGGGGGCTTCCACCTGGAGAGTCTCTGACCCGGCCGGCGCGACGAGGGAGGTGCTCGGGCATCACTTGGTGGCATGCTCCGACGTGCGCCCCCACGAGCAAGGAGCACGGCACGAGGGGCCAGGCTCATGATAGTTCATCACCCAAACGATCGAGGAGCTTCAGGAGGCATTGGCCATGCGGGGGGAGCACCGCCCCACACCACCCAGCGCGGCCGCAGCCCTCGACAAGGGCGACGTGTTGCGCGTCTGCGTCAATGTCCCGGGCCTCAACAGGGCCACATCCCAAGACCTCGTCTGGCCGTCGCGCGTCGGCCGAGGGGGGGTCTACCCCTGCAACTACGTCCACATGCCTTTCGGCCTCGTGAACGTGGGCACCACGTACCAGCGCCTCACGCAGGCTGCGTTTGCGTCGCACGAGGCCCGATGCTGCACGGTCCTTCAAGAGGTCCCAGACCCTCGTGAGCCACCTGGGCCTCGCGGGCCCCTCGAGTCTCCGGAGTCTTCAGGCTCATGAGGATAAAGCTTCAACGACTACCTCGATGCTTCAGCAGCATCTTTGCCAGGTGACCTTTTCGTTTGTTCATTTGAGGGTGCCCCTGGGCTGCATCATCCTCAGGCTGTTAGGACTTGCCCCGGCAGCCATATCGTTTTGCGCATGTATCAGAACTAGTTTTACATTTGATGAGTTTTCCAAGTATTTCAAATTGCCTACCCGGTGCTTCGTCGCCATGAATGTCGCCGTGCCCTAACAACCCCGCTCTCGACCGCCTCATGATTAAGGGCTGGCACGGTGTCTGTGCTCGGGTCCATCCCTACAGCGTTGTTAAATCGAAGCGACTGAGCTCTGTCTCGCGGGCCAGTCCCGTGCACGTCACCTCCCATGGTCCTTGGTGCTTCGTCCTCGCATGAGCTAATCGGGGGTGGAAGAGTCAGGGCGCGCGGCCCGGTTCATATAACCGCAGTTCGGCGTTTTGTCGACGCAGGAGCCGCGCGCCGTGTGATTTTCCTTAGATCTGTCGTATGAGAAGACTAGGCACGGCGTCTGTGCTCGGGTCCGTCCCTGCAGCATAGATAAACCCAACGACTGAGCTCTATCTGACGGCCGGCTCCATTCACGTCACCTCCTAGGGTCGTTGGTGTTTGGACTTCTCATGTGGTGGCCTCTGGAGATTCATTTGGTGCAGGTTGTCCCCATCACACAGGTTTTGTAAGCGCGCCCCGCGCCAGAAGACCCAGGCACAACCAGCCTTGAGGTAGGGCCTCGTGAGACCCGTGTTGCCTCATGGGTGCCCAGATACACCTCCTTCAGTTCTCCCGTGACACTCTCACGTAATAACGACTGGGCTGTATACGCCCGGGGTCCCCCAAGGACGCGGAGGGGCCCTCACCCACGCCCAAGTGGAAGCCCCATGCTCCGCGCTGGCGAACGACACGGTCCCCCAATGACCATGCCCACGCAAGGTGGAAGCCCCATGCTCCGCGCTGGTGGATAAACAACTGAGGGTGCCCTAGCGGCTGCACCAACCTCAGGATGGCCCTTCGGCCCCTTCACGCAGCATTTCCTTGGGATGCGCATGCGAGGGGGCTGGACGGGGGCTACGCTTAGGCCACGCCTGGTGCATGCCGCCTCACGAGGTCCCTGGTACCTGGTCTTCTCGCGCCCCTCCCAGACGAAAGCTGAAGAGGAAAGGTATGGGAGCCGCTCGCATGTCAAGGGGGATCCCTGGGCATCGTGACCCAAGGGCCTCACTAATCACGTAGCCCCTCACCCCTTGGTCTCGTCCTGGTGATCCGGACGCCCCAACGGCAGTCGAGGTATGCGCGAGATTGGGCCCTGCCGATGTAGAGCACCAAGGCGCTCCAACTCGACTTCATTGCCGCCATGTATCCTTCATGAGGGTTGCTCACACGTCAAGGGGGACCCCTGGGCATCGCGACCCAAGGGCCTCACTAGTCACATAGCCCCTCGCCCCTTGGTCTCGTCCTGGTGATCCGGACGCCCCAACGGCGGTCTAGGTATGCGCGGGATTGGGCCCTGCCGACGCAGAGCACAAAAGCAACCAAGAAGGAAACAAGGCGCAAAGAGAAATCATAGAATTCAAACAAGTTATTACAAGCACAAGGTGTTTTGTAATTCAAACAAGTCGTACGCCTCCACGAGGCATGGTAAATGTCGTAGGTCGGAGTCTAGGAGGAGGGGCCGTCATCACCAAAGCCGTCGCCGCCGATCGCCTCGGTCACGTCAAGCTCGTCGTCAACATCGCCGTCGATGCCTTCGTCGCCACTGCTCGCCTCCACCACAGGGGGCTTGGCGTTGAGGACGCAACCGAACTTCTTCGTCAGAGCATCCACGGAATCCTTCACGGCCGCCACAGCGGAGGCACGGAACTCAGGGGCAATCGAGGCCATCACCGCGTTGAAGTCAAAGCCTGGTTCGCGGAGGTAGAGGTGGCTGAAGACACGCGTCGCGGCCGTGGAGAAAAGGCCGCGGCACTCATTCTTCAGGATGGCGTCAACCTTGGCGACCGTGCCTTCGAGTGCCTCGACGAGTTTGGAGGAGCCCAGCGTAACTGCCCTCGGGGGCCGCCAGTGGCTCCCCGAATCCTCCCCTGTAGATGAAGCGCAGAGCCTGGCAAAGCCTGAGCTCGACGGAGGGGAAGGCATCTCTCTCCGTGGCAGCCTTTTCCTCGGCAGAGGCAAGGGTCTTCTCCCTAGCCTGAAGTTGGGCCGTCGTGGCAGAGACGTGCCGGGCGTGGGACGTCTGGGCCTCTGCTACCTCATCCTTCAGCTTGGCTAGACGCTCGTGCTCCGAAGCTTGGTCGTCGGCCGCCTGGGACAGGACGGAGGCGCGATCGGTGAGCTTCGCCTCGCGAGCATTAAGGTCTCCCTCCCGTTGGTTAAGCTGTCGCACATGCGCGGCTTGCTCCTCCTGAAGGGCCTTCAGTTTGGCTTCCGCCTCGCTGCAGCGCTCCGCGACAGCCGCAGCCTTGGCTAGCGCTACGTCGCGAGCTGCCACAGCCTTGGCGGCCTCCTTCTTACTCTCCGCGGCGGCAGCCTCAGCCCGGCCCCAGGCCGTCGTGATGGCTGTGTCAGCCTGGAACCACCCGGAGATAAGCTCCAGGCGTTCCCCCACGAAGGAGCGCATGTCGGCACCTTGGAGGTCGGCCCGGATCCGGTCAAGCGCGGTGTAAGCCTCATCCAAGGCGTCGGGCCCGACCGGAGGACCGCTGCCCACGAGCGCGAGAGCCTGACCAGGAGGTGGCACCGGCACCTCGACAAGTGCTGTGTCCAAGGGAACTGTGGCGTGTCTGGGTTGGGAGCGGACTTCTGAGGCCGCGCTGCTGCGTCCTCAGGAGCGGACTTCTTCAGGGGGGAGGAGGTCGCCCCCTCCATCGGCGTTGGGGCCGCCGCGGCCACGGCAAGGGGCGCTGCTTCGTGAACTTCCATGCCTCCGGAGGCTAACCCCCCGAGTGGCGTAGCCACAACGTCAGGAGAAGGCGTTACGCCCACAAGATCGGGCGCGGTGCCGCCAGGGCACTCAAGGGTCGCGCTAAGCTGGTGCGATGCGCTTCCTCGCCCGCTGAGTTCGCGGCTGGAGGCCGAAGGCGCCCTCCGGATAGGGGGCTCCTTCGGCTCGGCGCCCGCCTTCCTCTTCATCGGCTTGACGATGCGTGCAATTCATAATCAACCAGAGGCGGGGCAAGTTACTTACTCGTCGTCCACGACCCACTTCCTCTTCCTTTCTGTATCGTCGAGGGCTGGGATGCTCCCGCCTTTCGTCGGGATGGCGCAGTTATCCAGAAGATAGCAGCATCGCCCCGAGGGGCCGCGGCCAGAGGGGCCACGTCTTCCCCGGCGGTGGCTGCCCCGTCTTTTGGCTGCGGCTCGGATGGGGACGAGGCCGACGTCTCAGGCGCCCTGCTAGTACGCAGGGCGTCCGCCGGAGAAGGCACAGCCGCGCGCTTCTTCGGGGTCGCCCGGCTAGATGCCGGCGCTGCCTAGGAGGCAGGCCTTGGCTTCCTGAGGACCATGGCGAAGCGCATGGAGCCCGCGGCCGGGAGCTCATCGGCATCATCGTCATCTTCGAGATTGCGGAGGAGCACACTCTGCAACGGGGGAGACGCCTATTCCAAGCCGTCATCCACGGTCTCCTCCAAGTCTTCCTCGCCACTGGCGCTGCCGGAGGACACTGGCACCGGGGAGTTGGGGCACTCGGGAGGCATGAGCCCGCGCTCGTCGAAGGTGGGCATGGCGGCAACCAGTTCCCCCCTGTTGTCGCGGTGGTACAGCGGGGCGTAGGCCTCGGGGAGGTCTCCGGGGTCGCCGTGGAGCAGAGTAACCACGGCCCTGCCCAGATCTTCACCAGTCTGGCTGGCTGACCGAAGCCTGATGGCGTCCCTCGCGTCGTCGAACTCCCACATGGGCTTCGAGTGCGCCTGAAGCGGCGCCAAGCGCTGCGTCAGGAACTCCTTCACTATCATCGCCCCGGTCAATTGCTTGGACTCCATGTCCCGGGAGATCCGCTCCAAGACGGGTTTCACCCGGGGATCGGTGAGCTTCGCGAACCCCACGCGAGGGCTTTCTCGGGCAGCTTCGTCGGGAGCTCCAGGCGTGAGTTGTGGCCCGGGTATCCATGAAGACCCAGCGGTGCCTGAAGCCCTCCACCTTCTTCCCAGCCTTCAGGAGCGAGTTCCCCCTCTGAACCGTGATGAAGGAGGCGCACGCCAATCGCTGCTTGCAGTCGTGAAGCCGCAGGCTGAAGTAGTTGCGGAAGTGGGCCATCGAGGGCCTTACGCCCACGAAAGCCTCACAGTAGAAGGCAAAGACGGACAGGAGAAGGATGGAGTTGGGCTGAAGGTGGAGTGCCTGGATCCCATAATGCTCGAGGATGGCGGTGAAGAACCCCGAGAAGGGCGAGACAAGCCTGGAGAAGATGTTGTGAAGGAAGAAGGGGTAGACTATCTTCGCCGAGGTATGCGGCTCCGCGGAGCCGCACCAGACCAGGGTCTCCCCCCACTCGTTAGTGTCACCCGCCGTAAACAGGAGCACGGGGTCGAGGTCCCCTTCCTTGGCAATGGCAGAGGCCGAGAGCACCGGCGAAGGGGAAGAAGAGGACGAGGCTTGAGCCTCGGGCCTCGACTTCCCGGCGGGCGCCATCTGCAAAGTCCCTAAGGGAAAAGAGCAAGAGGAGGGGCGGCGCAGCATCAAGATCTGGAGGAGGTTCTCGCAAGTGAAAGGGGATCTGAGCAAGGAGGCAAGGGCGCAAGGAAGGGGAACAATAATGGCTCGGCAGCGGGCGCCCGACTTTTGTCGGTCTGGGCATTTGCCGAGGCAACATGGGGCGAAGGCGCCCGTGTCCAGCCACGTGCCACGCAGATTGGCCCGCAGGCGCTTGGGGCCTGCGGCGTTCCTGCCACTCTTCCTTGGCTTCGCCTCGAAGACAGCCCGAGCACATCTTGGGCCCGGGGGCTACTGTCCGTGTTCTGGGATCACGGGTATCCAGACCTGCCTGCCTGCGGCCCAGCGCGTGGCCCACATCGACGGCCCTGTACGGCCTGGCGACGGACCCCGCAAGACAAGACCCTCGCGAGGGGCCCGGCCTCGCGAGGGGAACGATGCCAAGACCTCAAGAGGAGCGGTCTCCCCAGGCCGCCTCCCGAGGAGCGGAGATTCCTATGCAGTGCCCGGCCTCAGGAGGCTGCGATGACATGAGCCACGACAACCAAAGCAGGCAGGTGCCAGCGGGCGCAGTAGAGACAGTTTCCTCTTTCGTGCTAAGGAAGCGAGGACAAACGCGGGTTCCCAAGGAAGCCCCCCAAAGGTTTCCACTCCGGTTCAACGAGACCAATACAACGGGCTCGGCAGGACGGATGTCATCGCCGAGCCCACCTCTGCGTCACGCCAGGAGCTTTGTAGGCGAAGACCACCTTTAGTCAGGATAAGTTGTACCTCCTGTCCCCTTTCAAATTTTTCCGTTGTGGGATCCCTTCCCGCCAGTGCGATAAGGGAAGAGGACCAAGGCCCGCTATAAATAGGGACTAGCCACCACCGTAGAGGGGGATTAGATCCACCCACACCAAAGAGCCCTCGCGAGGTCTCTCAACCTCCGTACTTGTTCATTCACAAACCTCCTCGTGAAGCCAATCCACCAAAAGCAGGAGTAGGGTTTTACACCGCGAGGTGGCCCGAACCTGGGTAAATCGCTGAGTCCATCTTCTTGCATGACGACGAGGCTTGAGCTGGGAAGGATCTTCGCACACGCCCCAGATTTCGAACCTTCTTGAGTTTGCAGAGCTCTGAATCCGACAATGGCCTCCTCTATTTGTGGAGAGGACCAGTGCCAGGATCGCCCGCCCGATCCAGCATTGACCGCTCGCCCGCTTGCGCTCAATCAAGCATCGTCCGTCCCTCGCGGCCTAGAAGCGGCCTCACCCCATGCCCTCCGGCCCCGATCAGCCAGCGCTGGCCAGCTCCACGGGCATCGGGCCTTGGCCCATAAGGTGAGCGCCCAGTGGTCCCCTAGCCCTATCCAGCACATGCGTATGTAAAATATTATCCATCGCTCATTCCTATTGGCTCGTGGGTAATTGCTGCTATGTCTCGCCCAATGCGTTTGTTAGTTATTTACGCCTACTAGTTTCGGCCCAACACATGTTTTTTTCCTGCACTGCGAATTTGCCAATTAACCGGTGAATTACATATTGTAGAAAAAACCCTAAGCATCATGCATATAAAAACTTCATAACCGTGCGTCGGATTTAAATGTTTTATATATGTAAAATGTTCAGAATTTTATGTAGATTAATAATATGCAACTTTCAATCATTGCCATGCTAGTTGTCTCATTTTCTAACGCTATGCCTCGCTACCTACCACTTGTTTGATAAGCCTCCCAAAATGCCATGAAAAGCCTCTAACCCTCCACAACCCAGCAAAGCATTGATTGGCTATGTTACCGCTTGCTCAACCCTTCTTATAGCGTTGCTACTTGCAGGTGCAAGTAGTTTCCATGTGCAACATGGATATTTTTGACCTATCACAATATTATTGCTATTTAATTTACTGCACATATATACTTGGTAAAAGGTGGAAGGCTTGGCCTTTTGCTCGGTGTTTTGTTCCACTTTTGCCGCCCTAGTTACTTGTGTACCAGTGTTATGTTCCATATTGAGCGCTCCTAACATGCTTGGGGTTGTTATGGGGACCCCCTTGATTTTCGTTTTGGGCTAAAACTCATCTGGCAAGGCCCAACTTTGGTACTATATTTTCCCAAAATAATAATACTGAACACCTTTATTAACGCATAGGGAGTTAGCGCTACCCGCGGATTAATTCAACATAATACAGGGGGGCAGTGCTGATGGCGTTGGTCCCAAATGGGCTGCCTGCAGGGCCACCGCGAGGAAACTCGAGGAATGGTTTTACTCGTAGCTAGACCCATCCGGTTGTGCCCTGAGAATGAGATACGCGGCTCCTATCGGGATTGTCGGCATGACAGACGGCCTTGCTGGATTTGTTTTACCTTTCTCGAACGTCTTGTGCACAGGATTTCGAGGATACTTCGGGCTATCTCGAGGTTAAGATTTTCCATCGGGATTCCGCGAATACTACGGGTTATCCCGCGGTTGAGGAATTCCAATGCAGCTTGTGGTTAGTTTGTGATGGATGAGTTGGAGCACCCCCGCAGGGTTAAATCTTTCGGAAAGCCATGCCCGCGGTTATGTGGAAACTTCGAAATTTGTTTAATATCCGGTCATAGAAAACTTAAAGTAAACTCAAATAAAATGCACCAACCGTGTGGATAACCGTGATTGTCTCTTCTTGTGAGGTTTGAACCAAGAAGGGAACACGGTGGGGTTATGTTTGACATGTAAGTAGGTGTTCAGGATCACTTCTTGATCATTACTAGTTCACGTCCGTTATGCGTAGATCACTCTTCTTGTTCTTGTACTCGTAAGTTAGCCTCACCACTTAACCATACCTCACCCATTAAGCCTTGCTAGTCTTGATACCCTTGGAAATGAGATTGTTGAGTCCCCGTGTCTCATAGATTACTACCACAATAGTTGTAGGTATAGGTAATGTGATGCTTTGACGTGAGAGCGATGCTTGTTTGATTTGGAGTTCTTCTTCTTCTTCTTCATTGATCTAGGATGGGTTCCAGGACGGCAGCCTGTGATAGCAAGGATGGACGTCATTTTATCGTTTGATTTCATCCGTAGTCGGACTCTGCTCTTATGTACGATGATTGAATATGTTGTTGTATTGATGTGATCTTGATTTAGCTTGTGACGAGTGTAAGCCAATTCCATATACTCATCTCTTCTGTACATGTACTTGTAATGATATCCATTCTTGCGAAACGACGAGGTGCACTTCTATCCCTGTCGAGGCCCTCGAGCCAAAATAAGGATAGGATCGCATCTTGGGCGTTACAGACGGGTCGCGGGAGCGCGGCGATTTTAAACGGTGGCAAGGCACCGAATGCTAGGCTTAAGCGAATAACATAAACTCCGGAAGAGACAACAAAGTTCGCTACACATCCAAAAGCAGGCACAGCTCACGACAGCGCCTTGCGTGGCACCAGGGCCTCGCGGGTCTCCAAAGCCTCAGGGGCCACCCGGCCCCTGAGGGACGAACCTCCGCGGCACACTTCATCAAGCTGCCTGATGATCCCACAACGGCTTAGCTGGCAGGTTATTTTTTGTGGTATTTTCGAGTCAAGCGCCCCCAATCCCCTCTTGTATTTTGCATTACCCCAAAGCTGGAACTCCTTCGTAATGTAATGAACCCGATTAACCCCTGTTGAGATTATGCCGTTTGTTTAAGCTTTAAGCTCTAGCGCCTGGGATTTTCGCGGCCCTACGACCGCCCCTTCGATGGTCCCGTGGGAGAGGGCTGGACACGGTGTCTGCGCCAGGAATTATCCTCGCAGCATCGAGAAATCCAAGTGAGCGAGCTCTGGCTCATGGGCTGGCCCCCCGTGCAAGTCACCTCACCAAGGTCTTTGGTGTCCCGCCCTCCCGGAGAACCATCACAGGCGGGTAGTGGGGGGTACGACTCGGCTTGCGCTGCCATTGGGCGGGCACCTCGCCACCCCCGGTGTAGTGCCACGACTATGCCCACGCCCAAGTGGAAGCCCCATGTTCTGCGCTGGCGGAATAATTGTCGAACCGCGACTATGCCCACGCCCAAGGGAAGCCCCATGCTCCATGCTGGCGGAGAAGCCAATTAAGAACCCCCTCGCCGAGGGCCGTAACAGCCTCAGGGTGAACGACCCTCGCCTCGGCGGCCACAGGCCCCCTCTGCGGCACGCGCCCACCGGCTACCCCTTGGGCCTCATGCGCGCGGGTCTGGGCACTGTGCCTGCGCTTGAGCTAGCCCCAGCGATGCTGGAACCCAAAGGACTGGGTTTTGACTCGCGGACATGCCCACGCGCACGTCACCGCACCAAGGCTCCTGGTGCCTGTCTTCCTTGCGTGGCGCCCAAGTATAAATTGGTAAGCGCGTGTCATCCTAGACCAAGTGTTTTCTCACAGGATCTCTCCCCGGGGCGGTCCCCCCAAGGGGCCCCGCGAGGCGGGCCCAAACGAGTCCCTGAGCATCACGCGTCAGGACCCTTCATACCGACGATGGTTGGAACGCGCCCAGGGGCTCGGCCCCGGCAATGCGGAATGTCTGGGCGATCCCGGTGAGAGATACAAGTCTAACAAAGAGCGGAGAGAAGAAACTTGTTTTGGCATGAAGGACTTAACCCATTTTTACACACCCCCATAGGGTCAGCATGGTTCATTGCAGGAAAGGAAAGACAACGCAAAAGGAGGGGTTGAGCTCTCGTAGCACCGCCTCCAGAGCCTGACCCTGACGCCACCGCTCCTAGTCGGAGTCCTCTTCCTTGACGCAGGTGCCCGGGGAGCCGTCGGAGTAGTTGTTGCTCACGCGTCCCTCGGAGGAGGAGCTGCTGCTGCCGCTGCTGCTACTGCTGTCGCCCTCCATGCAGCAGTCCAGGCGATCTCCGGCCTCCCCAAATATCTTCATGAAGACCGTGGCGGCCCTTCAAACTTAAAGTTGAGGACATGCCCCTCCTGCAAGCCACGGGCGAGGCCGAATGACTTCCACCCGCGCCTCAAGAACATGAAGCCGAGAGGGTTGAACTCCGTCACCACCCAAGAAGACCCGTTGCAGTAGCCGTCTGGCTGCAGCCACAGGCCCAGGGGTGCGCGCTCCCCCATAACTCTCGTGAAGGAGTCTGGGAGCCGAAGCTAAGTGCGTGGTTTGCTCTCCATCCTTATGATGAGCACGTGGACCGCGTCGGCGGAATGGCCTCGTGACCGGGGCTGTCGGGCAGCTGCACCATACCTCTGGCCCCGTCCGTGGCCGCCTCGCCCACCGCGCCTGCACCCGCGGGCAGAGCTCCTCCCATGGCTGCTCACGCCGATGTGGGTCGACGGCAGAGGTCACCCGCGCGAGGGCGGTGGCCTGCCTTCGGCAACCTTAGCATGACCGCCTCCTCCATCGCCGTTTTCTCCTTCTCGACGGCGGAGAACTTCCTCGCAGGTGTCATTACTGCTACGGTGGCTAGTGGGGATGGAGGACGAGAGCGAGAAGGATGGGAAGAGGGACTCTTCCCCTCGCTATTATATACAGCCCTGGTGGGCGCCTAGCCTGCGCCCCCTTCGCCTTCGTTAAGCTCGCGCAGGGCTAGGAGGTGCAATGACGGCCACGCGTCGCACACAAGCTTTATGTCAGCACTGGGCGGTTACCGAGGCATCATGGGAAGCGATGAGTCCCCACCACGCGCCGCGCCGGACTCCCATGCAACTGGGGCCCGTGCCGCTTCGATCTCCCCTCGCTGGAGGAACCGGTCCCACCGCGCGCCCGTGGGCTGCATCACCAGGTCCGCGGAGCTGGGGGTACCCAGGCCCAGATACCTGCGGCCCAAGGCACCACGTGTGCCGTAGGCCAGGCTCGGTCCATTGACAAGTTTCGCGAGCAAGGCCCTCGCAAGGTTCGCATCGGCAGCCATCGTCGGGGGACTTAGCACCGCCTTCCGCGAGGCCGCATCCTGAAGTCGTCCCAGAAATCTTAGCGAGACGGATCGGCCAAGGGAGGCGCGGTGTCGGTGTTTGGCCGACTCCACCAGCTTGTGCTTAGCTGGCCCCGAGGGGTAGGCCTGGGCCCCTGGGTTACCCCTGCACACGTCATCTTGCCGAAGCCTCTCATCGCCTCGCCAAGGCCTCGGGTGACGGGCACCCTCGCACGGAGCCCAGGCGCGAGCCGATGATCGCATGGAATCCCGGGTGGAGCGCCCGGAGGAACGGCTCTCTAAGGAAGGTTTGGCGAGGGCAACTGTCACACCCTGTGTTTTGCTTCTCCTGACTAAGTTAACATAGCTCAAAAACTAGGGCCAATTAAAACTTTTTGTGTGCTTGTGATGCTTGGCTTGATTGCTGATTGCTTTTTTATTTGCTTGTGCTATCCAAAGCCTTTCCCAATGATCATACCATGTGTATAGGACCAAAAACTATTTTTATAAAAAATTATTTTGGCCAAAAAGCATTTATTTCATTTAAACTTTCAAAAACTCCTGAATTGAGATTTGCACTACAAGTCCTCATGTTAGGGAGTATGTTTTGCCCCAAATATTTTATTTGGATCCTATTATCAAAAAGACTTCCCAAAACCACAAAAGTATTATTTTAAAGATTATTTTCCTATTTTATTTAAAGGCTTTTTCTTAAAGCCAGAAATGGTCTTTTGTGGTGAAAAATTATTTTTATGCTTTAAAAATATTTGAGAAAATTTAGGGAAACTCAGTGGACATATATTTTCCATATATATGAGTTTCAAAACATGGTCATGTTCAAAATATTTGACAAAACCCTCCAAAATCCTTTCTGCCTATTTCAGGCATTTGAAATATTTCTATAGAAATATTCTCAATTAATTCCATGAAAATTCTAGCAAGTCACACATGATATATGTGATGATGTTGCCAAGTTCCATCTCAATCCTAATTGTTTTGGTTCACCAAAATATCCCAAAACCATTTCTGTCCAGATTCAAACTTGATCAACTTTACATTGTCAAGTATCTCCATTTGTGTTCAAACTTTGTGGACATGTTCTAACCCTCTAATATTGCATCCACACCAAGTGGTGCATTAGGGAGAGCAAGTTATCTTAGATAGATCTGGACAAAACCAGTCTTGCCTATTTCTAGGATTTATAAAGTTTGCATTAGCAACTTTCTTCGAATGGGCTCAAACTTGGTGAACATCCCTATTTTTACCTACCATTTGATCCTGGTAAATATCATGGCAAGTAGGATCTCTTTACTTGTCCAAACCAGTAACAAACACCTTCTGCTCATTTCTAGAAGTCACTATTTTCACCATTTATCTTGTTCTCCTTGTGCTGAAAATTTTACCACATTCACCCTGATCCCCAGTTATCTCTAGTAGCAACCCCAACGGCTAGCTCATGTGGCCGCGCCAGAGCGCGTGCAGACACGCCCATGCCAGCCAAAAGCCCGCTCTGAAGTGCGTTGCAGCGCACTCGATTGCTGACACGCGTCCTCTGGCCATCTCGGGCCTCCCCGCACGCCAGTCGAGGCCCCTCGACGTCCGGGTCACGCCATGACCCTGTCCCCCTCCTCTCTCTCCCTTCTGCCAGCTCCCCTCGCACGCGCACCGGACCGCCCGAGAGCTCCAATCCCAGATCTCACACAAGCGAGCCCTGACGGCCTCCCTCTCCTTCTCTCCCCTCCTATAGACCAGGACCGTATCCAAGAGCACCCAAGACACGGTCCGGTGAGCCCCCGTGAGCTCTGGTGATGGCCTCGACCTCGCCAAACTCCCTGTCCATGGTGCACCATGCCCCCGCCTATAAAGGCCCTCCCAAGCTCACCTCTGCCCTCCTCTCGCCCCCTCTCCTCCCTGTGAACCTCCTGGACCAGCCACTCCTCCTTCCCTGCCCTTCATTTGCCTCCATGGCCGAAGCCGCGCCAGCGGTTTCCTCTCAAATTTGAGCATAGTGGTCGCTCCCTCCCCCCTCTAAGCCTCGCAAGATCACCACTACCACCTCTGAACCCTTCCCAGGCTCAATTTTCCATTCCGGTGGCCACAACGCCGTGCCCTCGTCACCGTCGACGTCCTCCCCCGTGGCCGACCCTGCGCTCCAACCCGGCCTTCCCCGAGCTCAAAAACCGTCCTGAGCGATGGGGGACTCTCCCCTGAGCTCGCGAGTGTGCCGGGCTTCGCCGGTGAACCTGCCAGCGGGGCCCGCCGGTCAGTGGCTAAGGCCCCCCCATTTAAGTGGACGGGGCCCCGCACGCATCCGTCTCCCTGTGGAGAAAGTGCCTCGCGCGAAGGCGCTGTCGACGTGGCCTCGTCCTCCTGGGCGGTTGAGCCACTGGGCCGGCCCAGTAGCGGCTCCGCCCGTTGAGCTGCGCGGCCCATTGGTTTTGGCACGAAGGTATAACCTTTTTCCATTTTTTCAGAGAGACAAATTAAATCCCACAAAATTCATTTCAACTCCAAATTTGTTGATTCAAATTTCTACGGACTCCTAAAATCCTGGCCTAACCAAATATGCACATTACACATTTATCTAGGCATGGTTACAATTTCCTAGATCATTCATATCAACTCCAAATGGAGTGGTTCAAGTTCCTAGGTGTCTATAAAATCATGCCCTATTTATCTAGGCATGGTTACAATTTTTCCCATGCATTATTTCTGTTAGGCCGAATAAATAGCTCCCTTTTTCCATTATTCCATATTAGAAAACCCCTAGGATATTCATACCAAGTCCAAATCCAGTGAGACCAATTTATAAATGTTTCTAAAATCATGCCCTACTTGATGAGTGACTCCACTCATTTTTATAAAAATAATTTCTGTGGACTTCTTATAGGATCACCGTTTCCCTCATTCCCATCCTATTGGCCTTTCCAAAAATCCCTATTGATGCAACTCAAGTAGATCATCTTTAGGTATTTTTCTCATGACCAGAGATGTCCTAGAAAAATAAAAATCCTATTTATAAAGCACTTTTATTTCTCTGCTTGTTATGTTGGTTATTGCAGTTGTTTCCTGCGGTAGTTGACGAAGTAAACGAAGTGCTCGGAGTTGGACGAGAAGCGTGTGAAGACCTCGAAGACTTTGCTGAGCCAGGCAAGCAGCCCTTTGACTATGTCTAAGAAACCGCTTTATTGCATGGCATATAGCACTTCATTTTGTTATGTTGATCATGATGATGTGGTGACCACTTTGGTGGATGCCTCATTACTTTCTCGTTGAAACTTGCATCGTGCATGACCCTACCTCCTTATGAGGGTTATGCGGGTGGGAAGTAGTTAGGTTGCTAGAGTAGATGCTACGCAAATGGGATGGGAAAATGCATGGTGTTGGAAAGGAAACGATTTCAAAGACTTTTCGAAAACCCCGTCGGGTGCCACTAATGCCCGAGGGAGATGATGTTGATCTAGGTAACCACTTGATAAAGAAGGGTGTACCGAGGCAAGTTGTGTGTGTGTTTTCGAAAACTGATTAGATTTAAGATTTGCTGATCGTCCCAACCTTACATGTACGACCACACTACCCCTATATGGGAAGGGGCTTTGTTGACTACCTTGGTCGATGCTAGCAGAGAGCCCACATTACTAGTGGCGAGAGAGCCAGAGTTACTCTCTCGATATGGGGTCGTGCCAGGTAGGGCGACCAAGAGCTGTTTTTACAGACACCGGGCACACCGTTGGTCCCTTCATGGATGGTACTATGTTGAGCAAGGCTCGTGTACTGTACATCGTGAGGGCTGTGTACCAATCGAGTGGACCCTTTGTTTAGTGTCGTCAAGGGAAAGGCATTGTTTGGGTGCTTACCTCAGGTACTTAATGTGTCGCAAGCCGTGGATTGACACGAAGGTTCCCCGAGTCTTGTGGGTAAAGTGTGCAACCTCTGCAGAGTGTAAAACTATTCGAATAGCCATGTCCACGGTCAAGGACAGTTGGGTGGTCCTGCTTAAACTATGTCCAGGATGTTTTCACCAACTTGGCATGTGTGTGAGAAAGATGGAATACTCGAGATAAGTCGGATGACTTGACATGATGATTAAACATGAGATGTTCAGACCTTGATTATATTGATATCTGTAACCTGTTCGTACTGATACTTATATCCTCATGAAGTCATGATGCATACTACTTCAAGTTATCTTGATCATGTCATTGCACTCAAAATTAGCTTTCCGCAACTTACCTACTTAGCGTTGTATCATGCTTTGCCATACCTTGTTCCAAACCATGGGTTGCTTGCGAGTACATTCAAAGTACTCATTGGCTTGCCACTTGTTATTTTATTGGCCAGGCATGAAAGACCTGGTTATGGTGAAGATTACCTTGGTGACGAACATGCGAGCTAGGACGCTTCCCAGTCAGAGTGCATGTAGGGTTAAGGCAGATGCCATGGGTTCACGCTATCGTTGAAGATTTCCGCTGCGAGATTACGAAGACTTGGTCATAAAGGCCATATTCGAGTAAAACGATATGTAATGGATGTAAGACTCTTGTTATTCAGTTTCTGTGTGTTCAGCGAGCATTGATCTCTGGATCACTGTGCACGTACATTCGGTACTCACGACTTATGAGTCGGGGTCCCCACAGCAACCTAGCGAGGTAAGGGCTAGGTGCTAAAGACTCTAGGGGGCTGCCGCCCCGAGGCCGCGCCGCGCGTCAAAAGCGGGGGCCTTGGGCGCTGTGCGTCACGGGCGTTCGCCGGCCTCGCGAGCCCCAGCCAGCCGGAGCGTGGGGGCTACACGAAGGAAAGCAAAGGGCCCCACACGCGCGAGGTCCAGGAACTGCCCGGCGCGCTGCGCCTCCATCATACGCGCCCACGCCGCGTCATCCCTGACCATTTGCACTGCAACGGCGGCTTCACTAACAAGAGCCTACAGCGACGCCAACTTCGCCTCGACGTCCCCCTTGCTCGCTAGGGTGGCCTGGAGATCGGCCTCAATGCCCTGCAGCTGGGCTCGGAGCGCGCCCACCTCCTCTTGAAGCGACTCGCAACGAAGCTGGATACGAGCCTCCTACCGAGCCAGCTCGGCGTGGTACTCCTCTAGGGCGGCCTCCCGCTCCTGAGCCACCCTCGCGTCGGCACCGACACGGGCCTCCTCGCGCACAGCCGCGAGGGCTGCCTCGTTGGCGAGGACCCGGCCTTCCAGGGTCTCAAGGTGCTCACGTTTCGCCTCCTGGTCGAAGGCGGTCTGAGCAGCCTCCCGCTCGTGGAGGGCCACGTCGGCCTCCCGCTCAATGATGGCTGCCTCCCTGTAGGCCAACTCTGCTTCGGGCTCAGCGCCCGGCGCAGTGCATGCGGCGGTGCGGCCACGCGCCCCCCAGGCCCCGCCAAGCCAGGCGTGGGGCGGAGGCCTCTCCAACAGGCAGCGCGTGGGAGGACACCCCGGGCGAGGCATCCCTCCGCCTCTTGAGCATGGGCACCCTAAGAGATTCGGTGATCAGGCTCATCGGCCGGGCTGGACATGCAAGAAAAGACTGGGATGACACTGCACTTACTCGTCGTTGGCGGTCCAGCGCCGTCGTGTTGGAGTCAGCCCTGAGCGCTGGCCTCCATTGCCTCCGGGGGTTGAAGGCAGCGCTGAAGGCCCCGCCCGCGCTCCAGCGCTTGCAGCATCCTTCTTGGCCGCCATGGAGAGAATGGGGAGGCGGAGGCTATGTTCGCGCAAGGATGAAGGAGCAGCACGACGGGAGGCGAACGAGGGAGCTGAGCAATGATGATCCCTCCCGTCTGGCATAGCGGTTTTCTAGGCGGGGGCGCAATCCTCGAGGTGTCAGGGGGAAGTGGAGGCGACCCGCGCTGCATCGCGCGCCACGTGTCAAGCCTGGCCTGCAGGCAGTTAGGGCCCGCACCGTTTCACTTTCTCCAACAGGCCACACTATGCACATCACGAACCCGGGGACTATTGTCGGGCCTCTGTGACTGGGGGTACCCAGGCCCATCGGGGCTCCGGGGACCCAGAAAGGTTCGAACTCTGGGGTGCACTCACTCTCCTACCCTACTCTGCTTCACAACCTCATAGCGACTCTCCGGCGGCTCGAGCTAAGGAATACGAAGAAAGGACACACAATTTCCCCAGGTTTGGGCCACCTCGCCGTGTAAGACCCTACTCCTGCTTGTCTGGATTGCTTGAGGATGAGGATGAGTACAAGGTGTGTTCTTTCCTGCCCAGGGTGCGATCTCCTCTACGGTGGCTGGTTCCTACTCTTATATTGGCCTTTGTCCTCTCCCCCTAAAACACAAGGCGGGAAGGGTTGCCACAATGGCCAGTTTGAAGGGGGACAAGGCTGCAGCCTATCCTGACAAAAGGTGGTCTTCGCTTGTCAAAGCTCCTCGTCGTGACGTTCTTGTGGGCTCGGAACTGACCTCCATCCTGCCGAGCCCCTAGTCTTGTCCTTCTTGCATGAGAAAGGAAACCTTTGGGGATTGCTTTGGGAGCCCACGAGATGGCGCTACTCCTCTATCACGAAAGAGGAAACCTTCTCTGTCCGTGCCAGCTGGAATGACCCTAGGGGCCGCCCTGTGTGGGTCGCGTCAGCCACGTGAAGGGACAGGGCTGCGTGACCCCGCCGTGACGTCCTTGGCTAGCATGCCCCGCGTAGGCTCCCATGGACAGCCTCAAGAGAGGGCCCCATGACGAGGCCCCAGGAGGCGACCTCAAGGGGGAACTCCATCGGCCTCTTGGTGATGCTCACCGGCGCGCACCTCGCGAGGGTCTAGATCTCGAGCCTTGGCGGGAAGGCTCTCCGGGCCCGAGACACATGTCGCGCCTTGGGCCGTAGGCATACGGGCTTGGGTACCCCCAGTACCATGGGCCCGACACTAGCCCCCGAGCCCATAGCATGCATGACCTGGCTGACAAGGGGCAAAGCGGTGCGGGCTCCAAACGCCTGTGGGCCAGGCTCGACGCGTGGTGCACGGTGGGGTGCGGGGCACCCTGCCTCCCCACGGTGCCTCAGTGAACGTCTTGGCTGACATACAGCGGACACGCGGGATGGATTTATCATTGCCATTCTTATCGTTGTCTCCATCTCCCTTCCTCCTCTGCGCGGAACCGCTCCAGATCCAACCTCTCACGAGGTTCCTCCTTTGCTCCCCCTGCGGCCCCGGTACTCAGATGGCGCCCGCCGGCAAGATAGGGAAAACCGCGGCTTCCGCCACAAGCCCTGCCGTCGTCGGACCATCTCTCTTGCCCTCCACCATGTCTGACGAGGAGGACTTGGGCCCGATGCTCCCGCTGGTGGCTGGCGGGCTGAACGAGGGGAAGGTGACAGAAATCTGGCCAGGCTCGGTAGCGCCGAGCGGCCTGCCGAGGTCCGCCTTCCCATTCTTCTTCCATAGCATCTACGCTGGGCTGGTCCCACTGTTCTCTAAGTTCTTCTACGCCATCCTCTCCCATTACTAGATCCACACCTTGCACCTTCAGCCCAACTCCATCCTCCTCCTAGCCATCTTGGCCTTCTATTGCGAGGCTTTCGTGGGTGTGAGGCCCTCGGTGGTGCACTTTCGCCACTTCTTCAGCCTGCGGTTCGCCGCCCCAGACCAACGCTCCACGTGCTTCTCCTTTGTAGATGTCACGGGCATGAGCATCCGTCTGAAGGCTGGGAAGAAGGTAGAGGGCTACCGGCAGCGTTGGGTCTTCATGAACGCGTGCCGGGTCAGCTCGCTCCTCATGGCCCACATGAGGCAGCCCGCGCAGATCCTCGGGTCGTGCCATGAGAAGCTCACCGACCCGAGGGCGGAGCCCGTCCTGGAGTGCATCGTCGCGCATGGGTATGCCTCTCTGACGGGGGCGATGGTCATTAAGGAATTCCTGGGGCAACGTATCGCGCCGCTCTAGGCGAGCTCACGGCCCCTGTGGGAGTTCACTGTCGCGAGGGACCCGATGAGGCTGCACGTCAGCGGCCTGACGCGTGACGAGCTGGATGTGGCCTTGGGGGCCTTACTCGGCTACGACCCCGAGGACCTTCCAGAGGCAGCGCCGCCGCTGTACGGCTGCGCCGACATGAAGGAGCTGCACCGCCGCTGTGGAGATGCCCATCTTCGATGAGTGGGGGCTCGTTGGGACGTGTGGGAACCCCTCCATTGCAGTGACGACGAGGACTCGGAGGCGACGAAAGAAGAGGTGGACGCCGGCCGGGTACCGTCGCCCAATCTCCACACGTCCTTGCTTGGCCTCGGGGACGACGACACCGCCGTGGACGAGCAGTGCCAAGCGGCTCCCCCCAGGCCTGTAATCGCGGCAGACGGAGCAAGGTCAGGCCCGTGGCCACTCCTGTGCCGGCGACGGTGGCTCACGCTGAAAGCACGGCGCCCACCCCAGCGGTGGCTGCACGTCTTCAGGAGGCCTCCCTGGCTCCCAACGAGGGGGGAAGCTAGACCGGGCCTGCCGAGGGCCGCACCGAGCGCCCTCCGGGCAGTGTCGAGAGGGCGTGCGGGTGCGGCGAGGGCACGCCACCCGCCACCGCGAAGAAGAGGAAGTGGGCCGCCGGGGATGAGTAAGTGCCTTAATCCACTCCCACGCCGCGTGTCTGTGACTGGTTTGCTCGAGCTGATCCCCTCGCCGACGCAAGTGTTCCGGCGGCGGCGAGGAGAAGAAGAAGAAGGCGAACGCTGGGGCAAAGGTAGTGCCCGTCCGGAGGGCGGCCTCAACCCTCGGCCGAAGCCTTGGTGGGCGCGGGGGCAGTTTGCGCCAGTCTGGCATTATGCTTGGTCGTGCGGGCGCCGCGGCGGCACCTAGCGTCTCCCCGGCGTAGCGAGGGGGCCCGTGCGCCAGGGCCGCGACGGTCCAGCCCCCGGCGCCACCTGCTAGGGCCGCGGTGGTCCGGTCTCAGGCACAACCTACCGAGCCCGCGACTGCTCAGCCCCCGGTGCCACCTGCCGAGGCTGCAGCTTCACAGCCAGCGGGGAAGGGAGGGGCGCCTCAACCTTCGCCGACCATGGCGCGGGACGCCACTTAGGCTGCGCTCTAGCGGTGGTCACTCCAGGGGCTCCAAAGGCCAGCGCGATAGTCTTCCCAGGCGAATCGCGGGAGCCAAGTGCGGGGGAGAACCCGGAGGCCCCGACATCTCAAGCGCAGGGCGTCGGGGCCCTTCTTGTTATGGCAACAACAAGCGCCGGGGCACTAGCCCCGGCAAGCTCTCGCCCTGATGGACCAGAGCGCCTTGCTCAGGCACGGAGCTCTGACCGATGCGCAGGACGTGCTCGACTGGCTCGGGGTAGGCTTCCGAGGCGCACTTGACCTGCTCAGGGCGGATTTTCGAGACGCCGAGGCACGCCTCTCCGCCGAGCGCTTGAGGCTCGTTGCGGGGTGGCGTCAACTTGAAGCCTCCGCCAGAGGTCGCCGAGGCGAAGGCCGCTTGCGAGAGCACTCTTGCCGACAAAACGGTGCTTGCTAAGCGCTTCAAGGAAGCGGAAGCTGGCCTGAAGGCGCTTCAGAAACAGGCCGCGCAAGCACATCAACTTCAGCTACGGGAAGAAGACGTCAAGGCCCGCGAGGTGAGGCTCGCAGACCGAGACACTGAGGTCGCGAAGGTGATGACCGAGCAGGCCACAGAACGCGGGCGCTTGGAGACGCTACAGCGCAAGGTGGCCGAGGCCCACGAAGCCGCCGCCAAGCAGGTCTCCGAAGCCAACGCCAAGCTGGACGCCCGGGAGAAGGAGATTCAAGCTGCTGCCAATGCGAGGGCGGGCTCGGACCACGCCACGCTTTCCTCCCTCGAGCATAGGGCCCGTAAGGCCCTGGGCTCTAGGTTGAGTTTCGAGGCTCCTCTCGTCCCTCAAGGCGCCAGCTATGCCGAGCTCTCCTCCAAGCTCGTGAGGGAACTTGAGAGTGCGGCCCAGGAGGTGGATGGCATCCTCGAAGAGGAAAGCCGCGATCTCTTCTCCGTGGCGGTGACCCGCATCTTCAGCCATCTCCTCCTTCGCGATCCCAACATTAAATTCGATGAGGTGACAGGCCCCGTGCCTGAAGAATCTCGCGGTGACCTGGCGGCGGCTGTGGAGGGCCACGTGAGTGCGTTGCTTGAGAAGTTCTTCTGCAATGACAGCGGCGAAGAGTCTAGCGGCGAGCCTCCTTTTACCGTCCAGCAATAAATTGAATCCGCCTTGAGGAGGCATAAGGTGACAGTTTAAATTGTAGGGAATATTTTGAACTTTGTAATAACTGTTTGTGATCTGTGACTTCCCTTCCTTGGCTTGGTTTTTCTTTTCCTTGCCTTTGTGCTCTGCGTCGGCAGGGCCCAACCCCGTGCATACCTCAACCGTCGCTGGAATGCCAGGTCGCGATGCCTGAACTGAACCAGGAGGTGAGGGGCTACGGGCGCTAGTGAAGGCTCCTGAGGCGCGATGCTCAAGAGCCCCCCTTTGACGCACAAGCGGCCTGCTCAAGAGTCCTCGTGCTCAGCATCGGCAGGGCTCAGCCCCGCGCGTACCTTAGCCGTCGCTGGAACACCAGGTTGCGATGCCTGAACCGAACCAGGAGGTGAGGGGCTACAGGCGCTAGTGAAGGTTCTTGAGACGCGATGCTCAAGACCCCCCCTTGACGCGCAAGCAGCCCTCATGAGGAAGAATCATGCGCACAGGAAACCATGCTTGGAGCGTCGCGCGCTTGCCGATTTACTCTTGGGTGTCGCGCGAGGAGACTAGACACCAAGGGCCCTGGTGGGGTGACGTGCGCGGGGGTAGAGCCGCGAGCCAAAGCTCGGCCCCTTGGGTTTTTTGCGCTGCTGGTACTAACCCGAGCACAGGCACCGTGTCCAGCCCCCGCTCGTGCGAAGTACAAGGGTAAACTGGCGAGTGTGGAGCTGAGTCGACCCTACACCAGCGCGGAGCAAGGGGCTTCCACTTGGGCATGGGCATAGTTGCCATTTGACAGTATCTCCGCCAGCGCGGAGCATGGGGCTTCCACTAGGGCGTGGGCGGGAGTCCTCCCAAGGCCAAGGGGTGGCCCTTCGGAAGGCTCCGGGCGGGTACATCCCAAACCTCATTATTACGTGAGAGGGTCACGGGCGGCTATTAAAAAGGTGTCGGACGCCCCAGGCATGGCAGAGGAGCCACTTCCTCAGTCTTCAGGCGGGTTGCGCCTCACTCTTCACGCAGCTACGTGCGCATGAAACCTATGACATGGGGGCGACGCACGTCGGGTGGCCGTCCCGAGGCCACCGCACGAAGAGGTTCGACACCGAGGACCCCAGTAGGTGACGTGTATGGGGGTAGCCTGTCAGACATAGCTCAGTCACTCGGGTTTAGCGACGCTGCGGACGGACCCGAGCACAGACACCGTGTGAGGTTCCTTCATGGAATGAACAAGGGAAAACCACCCGATGCATGGCGCCCGAGGTGACGAAACACCAAACTGGCAGTCTTTCATATTAAGACGCGCCCTTACTCATGTACTCCCGGCAATCCCCTGAAGGGGCGAGACACCAAGGACCTCAGGAGGTGACGTGCATGGGAGCAATCCCGCGAGACAAAGCTCGATTGCTTGGATTTATCAATGCTGCAGGGACGCACCCGAGTACAGCCGCCATGTCTAGCACCAGCCAAGGGATATTCAAAAGACGGGTCGCGGGGGCGCGGTGATTTCAAACGGTGGTGAGGTACCGAACGCTAGGCTTAAGAGAATAATATAAACTCCGAAAGTGTCGGGACCCCGATCCTAAGCCATATGAATCCAGCCTGTAACATGTCACACCACTTTGCGGCCTCACGCACGGTAACCCACGGCTGCCACCTTACCTTGGCCGGGACCGTTTGCGCCTTTTGGCTCACGGATATGAACATGTCGCTAGCATTCACACGTCAAAGAACCTGGGTCGACATGACTAGTTATAGACCCAAGTGGCACAACCGTACAGGGACAGACATACGTAACCCAACAATGCAGGTGTCGTTCATCAACGTGTGTAGATGAGTCGTAGCAAGCTACAAGGACTCCATTACGCCGCGTGACATTTCCCCGTAGGGACAGACACAACAGCAAAGAAGGATACACGCCGGTCAATCAATGTGTCCGGAGCAATAGCAAGCTACCAAGGCTCAAGGAGGCACAAAGAGGCATTTCCCCGTAAAGAAGGCTACTAAGGCACACAACTAGGTGTCGAATCCCACACATACCAATGCATTTCAATCATACACGCACTATGCACGATATGCGTAGATACAACATGGCATCACAACAAAACTCTACAACATAACATTTATTTAGGAGGCTCCGAAGAGCCAACATAGTATAATATTACAAGCAGGAGGGTCACATGACCCAACATTCAGAGCATACAAGCAACAAGCGGAAGTTACATGTCTGGGTACAGACATCTAATAAAAGCGGCTGGAAGAGCCTGAAAAGCTACAACGACCCTACCATAGGAGCCAGACCTCTGTCTGGGATTCCCAAGCTAATCCGGTCAACATCGAACTTCACGTCGTAAGAATCACTTATAAGACTGAAGTCTCATCTGCAAAAACATAAATTAAGCAACCGTGAGTACAAAGGTACTCAGCAAGACTTACATCAGAACTATCTACATATGCATCATTGTCAACAAGAGGGTTGTGGAGTTTATTGCAGCAAGCCAGCTTTGACACTTGGCTAACCTGTACTACAACTACAAGTAGTATCTTTGAGGTGGGATAGCGCACACGAGTCCACATATTCACCAAATCAATACACCACTATGGATTCACTCCCGTCTCCCTACGAGAAGGCCATCCATAGCACTCACGCTTATCTTGCGCATTTTAGAGTATCCATTTCACTTGTCTATGTACCACATAAGCAATCCAAGTAGTCCATATCCGAGGACGCGGCTATTCGAACAGATTGGTTCACCCTGCAGGGGTATACTTCTTCACACACGCTCCCGCCACTTACCGCCATGTGCACGTAAAAAGGCACCTCGGCAATCTTCAAGCGGAAGCCCAACGAGGGAGTCGGCCACGGCCTGACTAATCACACGAGACTCTAGTCCAGATTTATCGCCTATTTGAGACTGAACCCGCAAAGGAAGTCCGGCCGAATTTTCCATCACGGCCCCAAACGATGTGTGCAGGGTTCCCAAGCCCACCTCGACGGATGGTACTACGCATGGTACAACATCTACCGCGCCATAGCCTACCCCTCCGGTCAGCGCTATGCATGGCCGCCAGCACATCCTACAAACACCAGAAACTAGTTGCAACTCCTGGACAGAGACCAAGGCGATTAATAAGCCGAGAGAGTCAATTAAGGATCCCAATGTGCGGTAGCATCTTGTCTTGGATAACATACACAGAACTCAGTTCTTAAGGACGGTCCCAATGAGACAACCCGCCATGTAGTCCTACATGGCCTCTCATCGCTACCTTTACCAAATCATGTTCACACACTTAGCTCTCACACAGTAGGACATGAACACATCCATTCCGATTCATCGCCCAAATGGATCAGACCCGACACGACTCTAAGCATAGCAGGCATAGTAAGCAGGCATGGATGAGTAAGCACAACAAGGCTCAAGCAGTTGCTACTCATGCTAAGTGGTTTCAACTATTTACTGTGGCAAAGACAGGTCATGCAAAGGAATGGGTTCAACTACCGAGAACATGTGACAGTTGAATCGTTATTGTCCTAATGTAGTATAAGAGAGCAGGAGCGAGAGAGTAGGATTTTATCGGGATGCTCAAGGTGGGGTTGCTTGCCTGACACTTTTGAAGATAATAATGAGTCTTCATCGGTGACAACGATCTCAATGTCGGAATCATCGTCTCCCGGGAAGGAACACCACCGACAAAATAGGAAAGGAACACATTCAATGCAATGCAACAAACATGATGTATGATATGGCATGTTAGAGCATTGAATTGACCTAGTGCAATAGGTAGTCATATTAAGTGAAGTGGCATTCAAATATATAGTAAATTCCAACTCCAACAGTATTCATTAAATCATCCTAATCATGAAATGTCCTACTTGGTGATGTTATCTTGCTCAAACATGCATGAACATGGCATAAACAGATTCATTGGATTTTTCTGATCATTTTTCATATATAAATTATTTTCATCCGAGTTATAGATTATTTTCTATGATTTTTAGAAGTTTTAAGCATTTTCTGAAATAAATAAATCAATTAAGATTTATTTTAATTCCAGAAGTATATATTGCGTCAGCATGATGTCATGGTGACCTCAGCAGGTCAACTGACCCGGTCCAGGTCAAACCTGACGTGTGGGGGCCATATGTCAGTGTAACAGGGTCAGCTACAGAGGCTGACCGGTGGGGCCAGGTCAACGCTGATATGGCCTAGTCAAAGCTGACCTGTGGGGCCCATCTGTCAGTGACACATGTGGCTGACCAGTGTTAATCAAATCTAACTAAGCATATTAGCAGGCAAGGGCCCACTGTCAGTGTCTCATGGTGGTTAATTAGCATGGGGTTTAACCCCTAATGACTGGGTCACGTCATCGCCATCGGCAGGCAACGCCGGCGACCAACAGAGCGACGGAGGCTCGCCGGAATCGTGGCTCCGGCGCCCATTCGATGCGTGGATGGGCGGAATGGGTTCGTATGGCTGCGGCGCTTCAGCTGGTGGTCTCGGGGCGGCCTGGGACGACTTGCAGCGGCGACGACGGTGGCTCAAGTATCGGCCGAAGCTCGGCCTCGAGCGAGCACAAGCTGCAGGGCTCGAGGAGCCCATCTGAATGGCTCGGGGCACCCTGGGGTCCACAGGAGGACGCGAAGCACACAGGTTCGAGCCGAGGAGCTCGGGAGCTCGGAGCTCGCCGGTCATGGTGGACGGCGGCCTCGGGTGCTCGCAGGGCAGAGGCTAGAGGACGGGCGCGAGAGAAAGAGATGGGGGAAAAAGCTCAGGGGCTCACGGCGGTCCGGAGGTGAGGCTCGGCGTGCTAGGGGAGGTCCTGGCGGTGACGAATTTGACGACGGCGGCCATCAGATCCGAAAACGAAGGCGAGGTCGAGGGCGACGTTGCAGGCTTCCCGCGGTCGCGCCCTTTGGCGTGGAGACGTAGAGCCGCTCAGCGAATCCGTTGGACTTGACGGCGAGGCAAACGAGGCGATGGACACGAGAACGACGGCGGCGCGCTCGTTGCCGTCTCGGCCATAGCGAGCAGAGGGCGAGCGAGGCGAGGGAAAGAGCTAGAGAGGGGTGGAGAAGAGAGAGGGGGCTCTGGGCATCTCCTAGGCAAGCTAGAGGGGCACGGGAGTCGCGGGACAGCGCGAAGCAGGAGGTGGCACGGCTCGGCCGTGCGTGCTCCATGCAGCTGCCTCGCCTTCTGGCAGAAGGTTGAAGAAGGCGTTGCACTGGCTGGGCTGGGCCGGCTCTGGTGGGCTGCCAGGTAAGTCATCTCTCTCTCTCTGCTTTTTCTATTTATTTCTGTTTTCCATTTCTTTTATTTGTTTTGATTTTGTTTCAGAATCAAATCATGTTTGAAAATCTTCAAACTTGTTCCTGTAATTGAGGGGATTATTCCACCAACAGTGAACATTTTTTTTCTAATTTGGACAAATTGTTTTATTTAAAGCAGAACAAAATAACTAAAATAATTCCAACAATATTTTTCTCTGGTTTCAAATATTTATTTTGAAACCTAAAAATTGTTGGTTTGGACAAATTATTTGGTTTGAGGTAAAACCCATTTGCTAGGGTTTTATGAAGGTCATCTTGGATTCACTGATTCAAATTTGCTTTGAATTTGGTTTAATCCATTCGGGGTTGGGTTAGGTCATCCCCATTTCAAGTTTCATGAAATTGAACATGATGCATGGATGCTCACTGATGCAACTAATGAAATTATTTGCACATAATTTCTAGGGCTGTGACACAAAGAGACAACAAAGTTCGCTACACATCCAAAAAGTGAGAATGCTGCAGGGACGGACCCATGCCAGCCTGAGCGTATCGCGACCCGAGGGGTGCCCTCGATTTGAACAAACCAAAAAGTCACCTCGCAATTGTGCTGTTGCGGAAGCGTCTGGCCACCCAACGGAGTGTGCCGTGGAGGTTTGCTCCTCAGGGGCCAGTTGGCTCCTAACGTCCTCGAGGCTCGCAGGGCCTCGGTGCCGCGCGAGGCGCCATCGTGAACTGCGCCAGCCTTTGGAAGGAGATGCTGGCACTCACAAAGACAAAGGGCATGTAGACGTGGCTGGTGGCGACGTGTGGTTGGAAGAGGCCTTGGGATCCGGCCCTGTTAAGGCCCACGATGTCGACGCACATGCGCTCCTAGCCGCCCCTCTTGGAGGCGACAGCCTGGTCGCCGGAGCGCTCCGGGCGACGCTCCTCCTGCAGCACGCCGATTTCTTGGTCGATGAACTCCTGCGACGCCGGCGTCCGGCGCCACCCTCCTTCCTTGCGGGGGCGCGCGACGAGGCACGCCTCCAAGTGGTGCCCAAGCACCTCCCTCGTCATACCGGCCAAGTCAGACGCTTTCCAGGTGGAAGCCCCCGAGCCTAGCCTGAGAGAGGTGCTGGGCGCGCCTTCTTATGCCGGGGGGGCGGTCAGCTCCTGCAATGGGCATGGGACCCGCATCGGCAGGGGCTGCATTCTTTGTCTTGGTGAGACTTGGGACGGGCAACAGCTACTTCTTCCTTGGGGGCGCGGCCTCGCGAGGCCTAACATCCCCCGCGTCATCGCAATGCTCCGTTGCGGAAAGCTTGTAGGCACTCTCAAGGGAGCAGACCGTGTCCCTTTCGTCGCAGGCGACGGTGATGACGCCGCTTCATCCCGGCATCTTGAGGACGTTGTAGCCATGGTGCATTGCTGCCATAAACTTGGCTAGCACCGGGTATCCTAGGATCGTGTTGTACGAGAGGACGATGTGCACCACGTCGAAGTCGATGAGCTCGGTGTGGTAGTTGTCGCGCGTGCCGAATGTGACAGGGAGGCGGATCTACCCCAGCGGAGTTGTGGAGCCGTTGGTCACCCTAGCGAACGGCCTGGTCGGCATCAGTTGGTCGTAGGGCACCTGGAGCGTGTCGAAGGTCTCCACAGAGAGCATGTTTAGGCCCGCGCCTCCGTTGATGAGGGTCTTGGTGACGGCGACATTGCTGATGGTGGGGGTGCACATCATGGGGACTGCGCCCGCGACGGCCGTGGACTTGAGACTGTCCCTGGCGTCGAAGGAGATGGCGTACTGGGACCACTTGAGGGGCTTCGCGGCCTCCAGCTTTGGGAGGGCGGCGTTCACCTCACGAGAGATTTGCTTGAACCGGCGGTTCGATGAGGGGGTGTGGGCCCCACCAAGGATGCAAGCCACCGCGCGAGGCTCTTGGTAGCCCGAGACCTCCGCATCGCGCTGGCTGTTGTCGTTCCTCATCGGTGGCGGTGGCAGCGGTGGGAGTGCGGTGTTGTCCCGAGGGTGCGCCTCACGAAGCTGATCGCACCCGCCATTGTCACGAGGCTGCTCATGCCAGCCCTGGCGAGGCTTGCCGCCGCGGCTATCCCACCTGCCACCACCACGGCCGCCACCGCCTCAGCCGCCAGCGCCACGGTCGTTACGTTCCGGGCGCCGGACAACACGCTCGTCTCGGAGGATCCTGAGTTCTTGGCAGTCTTCGTGTTGTGGGTATTCACGTTGTGGTAGATGCAGAACGGGCGGCAGTCCTTCTTGGGCGCGCCATGGTTGCGGCCACGCTTCTGCTCAGGCTCCGCTGTGAGTATGGTGGGGCCCTTACGCTTGACCTCTTTACCCTTGGCCTTGACATCGTTTGGCGCGGCGTCAGGGTCGTCGTGGATGAACAGGCGACCCTCCTCAGCTTTGGCGCATTTGTCGGCGATGTTGAACAACTCCAAGGCCGAGCTGAGGTTGTCGTTGATGGCGAATTTATCGCACATCTTGAGGTCCTTGACACCGTTTGTGAACGCCATGATGACGGCTTCGTCTGTAGCGCGCGGGATCTTGTTGCGCACCTGGCTGGACCGCTGGATGTACTTGCGCAGGGTTTCCCCAGGGCGCTGCTTCACGCGTCGCAGGTCGTTGACGGAGAGAGGACAGTCGTGCGTTCCATTGAAGTTGGCGATGAACAGCTCGCAGAGTTTGCTCCATGAAGAGATCGAACCCTGGGTCAGGTTCAGGAGCCAGGATCGTGTGCCATCCTGGAGGGCCATCGGGAGCCAGTTCGCCATGACCTTGTCGTTGTCGTCCACTGCCTCAACGTTCAGCGCATAGAGCTGGAGGAACACCGTGGGGTCATGGGTGCCGTCGTAGCGCGGGGGTAGTTCGGGCTTGAACTTGGCAGTCCAAACCACCCTGCGAAGCTCGCTGGTGAAGGCCCGACAGCCCACAGTGCTCGAAGGACGGCCACGCGCGAGGGCAGCCCGGTTCAGGCGCCCGGCCGCTGCCACATCCTGCATGACCCGGTCCTGGCGTTGGCACTGCTTCTCAAGGACTGCGCGCGTCGGGCGGCGCGCGGCGGATGATCTGGCAGCTAGCCTCGTCCTGGTCCCGCGGGTGTGCTTCATGGGGCTGGATGCAGGGGCACGCGTCACGCCGGGGTTCGACCTTATCACCATGAAGGGGAGGGACGGAGGCGCTCCATGAGCTACATCGCCTGCGTGAGACGGCGGGGGGCGGAGCGAACGAGAGGGCGCCGGGGCCTCCCCGGCGGCGGTGATGAGTTCGGTGATACGGCCCAGCCACGCATCGTAGCCAGCGTCCGCTGGGCGGTAGCGAAGTAGCTCGCGTGCCATCAGCAATGCCGCCTGCACGTTCACCCGCTCGAGGCGAGTGTGGGAAGAAGAAGCCGTGGCGGTGTGTCCCTTCCTCTGCACAGAGGGGTGCATAAAGGAGTCCTGCTGCTCTCGGGCAGCGGGGTCGGTGGCGGCAGCGACCTCGGTGCCGGCGGAGTGGCGACGACCACCTCGGCCAACTGGGGAGGTCTGAACGACCCGGGCTGCCCTGCGATCAGCGCGCACACGGCGAGCCTCGGCCATGGGGTTGGCGAAGCCGGAGCCGAAACGGAGCTGGAGAACGTCGGCGCACCCCTACCTGGCGCGCCAAATGTCGGAATCTGGGCTCCGGGGACCCAAAAAGGTTCAAACTCTGGGGTGCACTCGTTCTCCTACCCTACTCTGCTTACAACCTCATGTCGACTCTCTGGCGGCTCGAGCTAAGGAAGACGAACAAAGGACAAACAGTTTACCCAGGTTCGGGCCACCTCACGGTGTAAGACCCTACTCCTGCTTGTCTGGATTGCTCGAGGATGAGGATGAGTACAAGGTGTGTTCTTTCCTACCCAGGGTTCGATCTCCTCTACGGTGGCTGGTTCCTACTTTTATATTGGCCTTGGTCCTCTTCCCCCCGAAAACACAAGGCGGGAAGGGTTGCCACAACGGCCAGTTTGAAGGCGGGCATGATTGCAGCCTATCCTGACAAAAGGTGGTCTTCGCCTGTTAAAGCTCCTCGTCGTGACGTGCTTGTGACCTCCTTCCTGCCGAGCCCACAGTCTTGGCCTTCTTGCATAAGAAATGAAACATTTGCGGATAGCTTTGGGAGCCCGCGAGATGTCACTGCTCCTCTATCACCAAAGAGGAAACCTTCTCTGTCCGTGCCAGCTGGCACGACCCTTGGGGCCACCCTATGCGGGCCACGTCAGCCACGTGAAGGTAAAGGGCTGCATGACCCCGCCGCGCCGTCCTTGGCTAGCATGCCCTGCGTAGGCTCCCGTGGACAGCCTCAAGAGAGGGCCCCACAACGAGGTTCCGGGAGGCGACCTCAAGGGGGAACTCCTTCGGCCTCCTGGTGACGCTCGCTGGCGCGCACCTCGCGAGGAGGGGACCGTCACGAGGGTCTGGTTAACGAGGCTTGGCGGGAAGGCTCTCCGGGCCCGAGAGACGTGTCGCGCCTTGGGCCGCAGGCAGACGGGCCTGGATACCCCCAGTCCCATTGGCCCGTCATTGTTGGAATCAGTTTCTGGATGACAGGCAAACACACATCTGGAATAGAGAAAAAATGTTAATTTCAAGAAGGAGAAGAAGGTGACTGTTGTACCTGGACGCTTATGGATCCAAAACAAGTTCAGAGAAATTGACGGGCGAGTAGCCAAACACTATCAACTTCAGCCTATAGATGACCCTGATACTTGTTGGGCCTTGGTGATTAACTACAAGTAATCTCTCAAGTAAAGGCACATCCTCAATGACCATTTAGTGATTCACCTTGTGTGATATCCTGTTGCAGCACCAACAATGCACACAAATTGTCTAAAGAAGATGAAGGTACTTGAGCACATTATAGCCACGGAGCAGGCGCTCCATGTCGTCATTGGGGATGCAGACAACGACGAGCTCGAGGTGCTTCAGGCGAGGTAGCAAAAGAGTGGGCTCGGCGTTAATCTGGGGGAAATGGTAGTTCATGAACCTGTCGATGCGCAGCATTGGCGCGAGGCGCAACGTAGAGGGTGGCAGTGAGCGCATATGTCCATCATTAAAAGTGCGCTCCTCGAGATGATCTAGGACAGTCGATAAGAACCACTCGTCAATCTTGGCTCAGTCCTTGCCGTTGGAATGAAACTTGCCCATAGTAAGGCCTCTCATTGGTCCACAATGCATGCCGAGGATCTGGGACAATGCATCCAAGCGTTTGCGATAGCCATTGCAGAGCATGTGGTCGTTGATGAGGCCGAGAGGGGCGCAACGCCATAGGGGGTACCACCGCTAGGAGAGGACGGTTGTCCGCACACCATCTTTTATTGGGTGGAGGGATATGATGACTATCAACATATTATTGGGGAGGCTGCTAATGAAGTCTAGGCCTGCCAGAGGCACTTGCAGTTCTGGCTCGACCTTCCTCCGCTTGTTGGCATCCTCGTCCTCCACCTCCGGAGTATGGGTGACTGCGACAGTTTCTGACATGAGTAGAGCAGTGGGAGGATAGTGATTATGTAGTTAGATCAGGGCAGAAGAGTAGTGTATTAGTAATTAGAAGTTACTAGGTAGGAACATATTTAACAGATTCAAAAACTAAAATCCCAATTGGTTGCTGAAATACTACACAATTAGTTTGATATTGCTACGAAAGTCAACATGCAGATACTAGAAAGAACACTTACTTCCAACAAAGTCTGGATGGATGATGTCGCCGGGGAAGTTAGCATTTATCATATGACCAGGCTCTTTTAGGTGTAGTGTAATTTTGGTGGCAGCTTTCAATACATAAAACTTAGAAATTTCTGCCCAAAGGCCTGCTTCAAAATAGAGTGAAAATCTTCATCAAGTTTTATAGAAACAACGATTGTAAATCCATGGTTTGTGCTCAATATGACATCCCTGGAGCCTTCAGTTACGTAAAGGCTGAGATTTGTTGCAAAGCAACGGATGTACTGCAGAAATTGATAAGATTGTTAAAGAACAGGGTAACATGCTAATAGGGGAGTAGTTAAAAGAATAGCACATCGGTTGATATGAAAGGACAAAAAATTATGAATAAACAGAAAATGTAACCATGATGTCTTGCAAATATATATGGGAGTAAACGAAAGAACAAGACAACATTAATTTGCCTAATATATAAGAAGAAGAAGAAGAAGAAGAAATCACCTTTGACGTATATGAGCATGCGGCACCTTTTATCCAAATGTAGCAATATATAGTATAGGTTCAGAAAAAGCATAGGCCATGCCAACCCATTAGTGTGATACTGAACATACCGTGCGCATCATGAAGTCTGTCGGCGTTCTGGGATCGGGGGTACCCAGACCTGCCTGCCTGCGGCCCAGCGCGTGGCCCACCAAGAAGGCCCGGTACGGCCCCGCAGCAAGCCCCCCAAGTCAGGACTCTTGTGAGAGCCCCCGCCTCGCGAGGAGGACAATGCCAAGACCTCCGGAGAAGTGGCAACCCTTCAGGCCGCCTCCTGAGGAGCGGAGATTCCTATGCAAGTACCCAGCCTCGTCAGGAGGGGGTGACATGGGTTCTGACGACCAAGCCAGGCGGGCGCCAGCGGGCGTAGAAGGAGGACAGTTTCCTCTTTGGTGCAAAGGAGACAAGGACGTACGCGGGTTCCCAAGGAACCCCCCAAAGGTTTCATTCCTGGTGCAAGAGGACCGAGACCACGAGCTCGGCAGGACGGATGTCATCGCCGAGCCCACCGTTGTTTCACACCCGGAAGCTTTGCAGGCGAAGACCACCTTTAGTCAGGATAGAGTGTACTACTTGTCCCCTTTCAAATTTGGCCGTTGTGGGATCCCTTCCCGCCGGTTCGACGGGGGAAGAGGACCGTGGCCCCTATAAATAGGGACGAGCTCCCATCGTAGAAGGCAGGTTGGATCGGGTCGAGTTCATCATCACAAAGAGCCCTCTTGAGGCCACCAAACCACTGTACTAGTTCATCCTCAGCCTCCTCGTGAGGCCAATCCACCACAAAGCAGGAGTAGGGTTTTACAACACAAGGTGGCCCAAACCTGGGTAAATCTCCGAGTCCGTATCCTTCCCCGCTCACACTTATTCGACGCAGCTAGGCCGTAGGGTGACAAGTTGAGATCTTGAGCCGATTGAGATCTTCGCACATGCCCCAGTGTTCAAACCTTGTTGGGTTTTGCAGAGCTCCGATTCCGACATTTGGCGCGCCAGGTAGGGGCGTGTCAAAATCTTTCTCCGGTTCCACCCCGTCTCAGCTCCGTCGCTCCCATGGCCGACGCTCGCCGGATTCGCGCCGGGCGCCCGATTGCTCGCGTCGCCCAGGTGGCGCCCGTGGGCCGTGGCGTCCCGCGCCGCTCCATCCCTCCGGTAACCGACGCTGCCACTGGTCGAGCTGCTCAAGGGCAGCAGAACTTGTCGCTGCCTCACCCCGGACAGCGGGGCGGCCGCACTGCTTCCCTGACCCCTGCTTCCGCCGTGGCGTCGACTCACCACGCTCGCCTTGGGCCGGCAAGCGCGCAGGCCGCGCTACTCAAAGCGCATAAAGGGCCTCGCGGTCGTCTCGTCATGCGCCTCGCAGCCCCCGGGCCTCGCGCGGCCGCCTGCATCCTCAGCGGATCGCAGGCACCCGCGTCCGGCAGCCACATCAAGCCACTCCTTCGCCAGGTGGGTGCGGCTCAGCCGCGGCCAGAGGCCCCGTGGGGTAAGACGAGGCCGGCGACCGACATCCCCTTCGACTCCAAGGACCACCCCAGGGCCACGGTGGCCACGGGTGCAATCCCAATGCTGTGCACCCCCACCATCAGCAATGTCGTGGTTACCAAGAGGCTCATCGCCGGCGGCGCCAGCCTCAACGTCCTCTCTGTGGAAACCTTCGACATGCTGCAAGTGCCCTATGACCAGCTTGCGCCCACCAGGCCCTTCTCAGGTGTGGCCCAAGGCTCCACCGCCTCTTTAGGGTAGGTGCGCCTCCCGGTCACCTTCGGCACTCGCGACAACTACCGCACCGAGATGATCAACTTCGACGTGGCCCACATCGGCCTCCCGTACAACGCCATCCTGGGGTACCCGGCCCTCGCCAAGCTCATGGCGGTGACGCACCCACGCTACAACATCATCAAGATTCCGGGGAGTAGCGGCATCATCTCCGTGGCCGGGGACACCAAGGATGCGGTTCAGGCCCTCAGACTCGCCTACAAAGTGGCGGCGGCCACACGCTCAGGCGCCAAGGGCGCCGCCCAGGCCCCGTGGCTGGGCGGGCCCGCGCCTCGACGACGGGGGCGACACCACCGCTCCTGAGGCCGCAGCGGCCCTGAGCCCTGGTGCCGAGGCAGCTGTGCGGGCTCTGGAGGCCGCGCCCACGAAGAAGAAACATTTGTTCTCTCAGGACCGAGCTGAGACGAAGCAGGTGTTTGTGAACGGTGGAAGCTCAGGCGCCACCTTCACCATCGGCACTGGCCTTGTCCCGGAGTAGGAGAAGGCATTGGTCGACTTCCTCCGCGCGAATAAGGACGCGTTCGTGTGGGAGCCGACTGACCTAGTGGGTATCCCGAGGGACATAATTGAGCACCACCTGATGGTGTGCCCTCATGCACACCCGGTAAAGCAGAAGGCACGGCGACAGGCGCAAGAAAAGCAAGCTTTCATCGTCCAAGAGGTCCGCAAGTTGCAGGAAGCTGGCGTTATTCGGGAAGTGTGGTACCCTGATTGGCTGGCCAACCTCGTGGTTGTTCCCAAGAAGGGCGGGAAGGAGCGCATGTGCGTCGACTTCACGAGCCTCAATAAGGCTTGTCCGCGGGACCCTTTTCCGCTCCCGCGCATCGACCAGATCGTGGACTCCACCACCGAGTGCGACCTGCTGTGCTTCTTGGATGCTTTCTCAGGATACCATCAAATCAAGATGGCAGTGGAAGACATTGAGAAGATGGCGTTCCTATCCCCGTGCAGCGTGTATTGCTATACATGCATGCCCTTTGGGCTGCGCAATGCAGGGGCGACCTTCCAGCGGTTGATGCACATCGCCCTGGGGTAGCAGCTCGGGAGGAATGCCGAGGCATACGTCGATGACATCGTGGTCAAATCGCGGGAGGCGAGGACCTTGATCGAAGACCTGGAAGAGACATTCGCCAGCCTACATCGGGTGAACCTGAGGCTCAACCCGGAGAAGTGTGTCTTCGGGGTCCCCTCCGGCAAGCTGCTCGGTTTCCTGGTATCGCACTGAGGGATTGAGGTGAACCCAGAAAAGTTCAAGGCAATTAAAAAGATGAGCCCGCCCCAGACCCTCAAGGAAATGCAGAAGCTGGCGGGCTGCGTGACCGCCTTGGGGCGCTTCATCTCCAGGCTCAGTGAGCGTGCCCTCCCCTTCTTCATGCTCATGAAGAGGAAGGGCCCTTTCGAGTGGACCCCAGAAGCTGAGGCAGCCTTCCAAGAACTCAAGCAGTACCTACGGACCCTCCCGTCATGGTGGCACCGCGCGTTCACAAGCTTTTGGTGCTCTACTTAGCAGTGACCCCCCACTCGGCCAGCGTGGCGCTCGTGGCGATCCGGGAGGAGCGTCCCGGTGCACGCGCGAAGAAAAGTGGTCCGCAAGGGGCCGCACGGCAGTCGCTACCCCAGGATGGCGCTCCTGAGGCCCTTGTCGCCTCAGCGGCTCATGAGGCACCAGAGTAATGCACGCCCCCTGAGGAGCAGGGCGGCGCCGACGCTATGCGCCTTGTCAAGCACCCGGTGTACTACGTCAGCACCGTGCTACGGGATGCGCGCTCGCGTTACCCCATGCAGCAGAAGCTCTTGCTCGCGCTCCTCGTTGCCTCAAGGAAGCTATGCCATTACTTCCAAGGCCACCCCATTAAGGTCGTCTCTGCATACCCGCTGGAGAAGGTGCTGCGCAACCCCAATGCTGCCGGAAGGGTGGCGGAGTGGAACATCGAGCTGCAGGCCTTCCACCTGGAGTTCAGCACAACCAGGGTCATCAAGGGCGCGGCCCTCGCTGACTTCGTGGCGGAATGGACGGATTCCAGCTCTGCTTCCAGCACGGCGCATTCGCCTCAAGGCCGCCGCGGCCATGGGGGTCAAGCGCCTCACCGTCAAGGGCAACTCCCAGCTCCTCGTCAACTTCTCCAACAAGGAGTACAAGCCGAAGGACGAGCAAATGGAGGCGTACTTGGAAGAGGTACGTAAAATTGAAAAGCGCTTCCAGGGCTTGGAATTGCAGCACGTCCCGCGCAGCGCGAATAAGGAGGCAGACGACATCGCCAAGAGGGCGTTGTGCCGCGAGCCTCAGGAGCCTGGCGTCTTCGAGGAAAGGGTCTTCAAACCATCAGCGACTCCACCGACCGCGGGCCTGGCATCACCTCAGGAGGAACTTTCGCCAGCCCCGCTCTCAGGCACCCAGGCCTGCGGACCAGCCTCATGAGCATGATTGCTCCTGGCGCTGGAACCCCAGGCCGGTGATTGGACGGAGGAGTTCAAGGCGTACCTGCTCGGCGGCGCCCTGCCGGAGAAGGAGGCGAACGCGGAGCGCGTGGTCCGCCAGGCCATAGGCTACTACCTGAAGGACGGTGAGTTGTACCGCAGGCACCCAAACGACGTCTCGCTGCGGTGCATATCTGAAGAGCAGGGGCATGAGTTGCTCGCTGATATTCACGGTGGCAACTGCGGGCACCATTCCTCGTCTCGCACCCTGGTGGGAAAGGCGTTCCGCAGCGGCTTCTACTGGCCCACGACACTCAACGATGCCACCGAGCTGGTCCAATCTTACGAAACCCGTCAGTTCCACGCCAAGCAGATTCATCAACCCGCGCAAGGTCTCCAGACCATCCCGCTCTCCTGGCCGTTCGCGGTCTGGGGGCAGGACATACTGGGCCCTTTCCCTCGGGCGGCCGGAGGCTACTGCTACCTCTACGTCGCCATCGACAAGTTCACCAAGTGAGCGGAGGTGGAGCCCGTGCACACCATCCCCGCCGGCTCAGCAGTCAAGTTCATCCGGGGCCTCGTGAGCCGCTTTGGTGTCCCCAACCATATCATTACTGACAATGGCTCACAGTTCACAAGCAACCTATTTAAGGAATATTGTGCTAACCTTGGGACACAGATATGTTACGCTTCGGTAGCACACCCGCGGAGCAACGACTAGGCCGAGCGCGCCAACGCGGAGGTCCTGAAGGGCCTCAAGGTGAGGAGCTTCTAGAAGAAACTCGAGGCATGCGACAGGGGTTGGCTCGGTGAGCTTCAGTCCGTGTTGTGGTCCATCCGCACCACTGCGACAAAGCCCACCGACGAAGAATGCACTTTTGACATCCATTTGATATAAGCATATGTCATGATGGTTACAATAAGCAAGCACTATACGTATAGCTTCGAGCCTAGCAACTGGTGCAAATGTTTCACCGAAGTCAATACCCTCAACCTATGTGTAGCCTTGAGCCACAAGTCGAGCGTTGTTTCTGACAACTTGGCCAGACTCATCTTGCTTGTTGCGAAAGATCCACCTCATGCCAATGATGTTGTGCTTCGTTGGATCAGGGCGCTTCATGAGTTCCCACACGTTGTTGAGCTTGAGCTGGTGACTCTCTTCTTGCATGGCTTGAATCCATTCCGATTCCTTAAAGGCTTCATCTACTTTGGTGGGCACAGAGATAGACACAAAATCAAAGTGCCCACAAAAGTTAGCCAATTGAGTAGATCTTGAGCGAGTGAGTGGACCTTGTGCATTTATGCTGTCAAGCATCTTCTTAATTTGGACTTCATTAGCCACGCGTGGATGTGCAGGGCAAAGACTTTGTCCCGGCTGCTGAGCATTGTCTTCGTCAGCAGCATTATCTTCAAGTTCAGCATTGTCTTCACACTGAGTGGATAGTGGAATGATGACTTCCTCTACTTCTGGTTCTTCAGGCATGATTTCTCCAGTGCCGATCAATCTGATAGCTTCGTCAGGTGGAAGTTCATCTATCATAGGAGGTAGGTGCTCTCTTTGCGAGCCATTAGTTTCATCGAATCGCACATCTATAGTTTCAACAACTTTATTATGGAAAGTGTTGAAGACTCTGTAGGTGTGTGAATCCTTTCCATAACCAAGCATCAAACCCTCATGTGCTTTCGGTGCAAATTTAGAAGTGTGGTGTGGATCCCTTATCCAGCATCTTGCACCGAAGACTTTGAAATAGCTTACATTGGGTTTCTTACCGGTGAGTATCTCATATGATGTTTGAAGAACTTGTCAAGATATACTCGGTTGATGATGTGGCATGCAGTGTCAATGGCTTCAGGCCATAGCTTCTGTGGTGTCTTGTATTCATCAAGCATAGTGCGAGCCATCTCTATGAGAGTCCTATTCTTGCGCTCCACGACGCCATTCTGCTGAGGTGTGTATGGAGCAGAGAACTCATGAGTAATGCCAAGAGTATCAAGAAAGATGTACAATCCGGTGTTCTTGAATTCGGTGCCATCGTCACTCCTGATGTGCTTGATCTTGATGTTGTAGTTGTTCATGCACCTATTTGCAAAGCTCCTAAAGACATCCTGCACTTCAGTTTTATAGAGTATAATGTGAACCCAGGTGAATCAAGAATAATCATCAACAATTACGAAGCCATATAGATTTGCAGTGGTAGAGAAGGTGGAATAGTGAGTAGGGCCGAATAAGTCCATATGTAGCAGCTCGAAGGGACGAGTGGTCGTCATAATTGTCTTCGAGGGATGTTTGGCCGTAGTCATCTTCCCAGCTTCACAGGCACCACAAAGGTGGTCCTTCTTGAACTTGACTCCCTCGACGCCAATGATGAGCTTCTTCTTGGCGAGTGTGTGCAAGTTCCTCATCCCAGCATGTCCTAGCCTTCTATGCCATAACCAGCATTCCGAACCCTTTGCTAGAAGACATGAGGCAACCTGTGGTCCTGCAGAGAAGTCTACCATATACAGATCACCTCTTCGAAAACCTTCGAAGACTTTGGTTTTGTCAGAGGCCATTAGCACAACACATCAAAATTTGCCCAATATGACAAGCATATCTAAGTCATAGAACATTGAGACAGACATTAAGTTGTAACCAAGGAATTCGACAAGCATGACATTTTCAATGTGCCAGTCCCTTGAGATAGCAACTCTACCTAGTCCCAATACTTTGTTGCTACTCTTGTCAGCAAAGACGATGTGGTCTTCTGTTGGAGGTCGAAGAGTTTGCTCCATCAATAAGCTTCGATCACCAGCCATATGACTGGTGCATCCACTGCCCATAATCCATTCAGTGGCATTGGATTTGTCTTCCTGCATTGAGAATTAGCCTAGTTCACCAAGGCATGCAACTGTAACATGCATTGATGAAGATATTACAGTACACAATTGTAAGAAGATATTGGACGATATGAATGGTAACACCATTCGCACTATTTATCTTTCGTCCAGACAAGACTGTTTTCGGGTCTTTAGAGATAATCTTCGAGATAGGCTTCATCCCATCTGGAGACCCGATGCTGCATGAAGATATTAGTTCTTCTTAACCACCCACATGCGTAGGGGTGGCTTAGAAGCAATCAGGCGTAGGCAGCATCACAGAATTTAGGCAAAGATGCCCTAATGGTACATTTCACAGGAGGGTTAGAATATTCGAATGAATATGCAGAAAAGTTCTTAGTAGGATGAACATGTCGGTTCATGCCATAGTGCACATATTCATGATCCCTTTCAGTTCTACCCTGCGAAACATAGGTGTTAGAATGATCATATGAAGATTTGGGTCCATATGAAGATTTTGGTCCACGTGACGACTTTGGTCTGGTGTTTGTCTTCTTCCTTGGTGGTGTCATGACATTGACTGGAAGCTTCTCAAGAAAACATTTGGGAACCCAGATCCTCTTCATAGGCGAACCATTCCTGCAGTTAGTTCCAATGTACCTGGCAAACACTTCACCATTCATAGATTTGAACAACTTGTAGTTGGAGTCAAATGACTTGTCAATGATGACAGGGTTAGGATAGTTAAAGCCAGATAATGTGGATGGATCCACTGAAGGGCCTTTTGCAGCAACCCATGTGGTTTTGGGATAATGCTCAGGCGTCCAGTAAGAACAATCAACATTGATGTTTCTTTCTAAACCCACACCCTCTTTCCTAGGGTTTTTGTTCATGATAGTCTTCTTCAAGTCATCACAAAGAATCTGATGTCCCTTCAAATTCTTTTAAGTGCTAGTTTCAAGCAATGTCTTCAACCTGTCATTGTCATCAGTGGTAGCAGTGGTTTCCTTAGGTGAAGGCTTAGTCACCACAGATACAGTTGAAGATAATGCATTATTAGAAGCATTTGAGCATTTAGCAGTTGATTCATTAGTTTCATGAGGAAGGCATCTTAAGCATGGAGCATTAAATTCATTCTGAGCGGTACTGATCTGTTCTACTAGGAGTGAGTCGTTTTCCTTCCGTAGGTCTTCATGAGCTTCTCCCAACTTCTCAAGCTCTAGCTTTCTTTGAAGATATTGAAGAGAAGGTTTCTCATGATCAGTTGTGAGAATTTCATGAAGACTTTGGAGATCCTCAAACCTTGAACGAAGACTTTGCATATCTTTAGCCATAGTTTCATTCAAACTCATCTTGTCACGTAACAGGTCATCGCTTTTCTCTAGAGTATTTTGCATTTTCTCCATGGCACTTTGGTGCTTAGTGGCAATTTTTACAAGCTTAGCATAGCTAGGTTTCAGGTCATCATCAGATTCAGCTTCAGATTCAGAGTCATGACGTGAGGATTTTGAGGATACCCTGGAGGCTTTCGCCATGAAGCATTAGGCAGGAGTAGTATCATCATCACTGGATTCGGTGTTGAAGAAGGAGCCATTGTCTTCGGGTTCGAAGACAGATTTTGATGCGGAGCATCCCACCATCATCCCCATGAAGTCTACACCATCAAGCCAGCCCCCAAGTGGCCCAATGACAAGAGCACGCGCACGCGACATTGGAGCTAAGGTGAACTCACTACTCTTCGAGTATGACTTCGATGGCAAAGGAACTTGGATGTTACCTCACAATGAAACCCTGTGTATCCTTAAGTACGAGGTAGATGACCGCGAAGGACCAAGGAAGCAGCCCCAAGACCAAGGCCGAGGAGGAGAAGGAGCTTGCACCAAGGGCAAGTCTCTGGACAGCGTGGAACTTCCGGCCCTCCGACGACCCAGGACAAGACCCAGAGGTGCAAACTCTCTGGATAGCCCGGAACCACAACGGACCCTTGTCCGGAACCTCCGGGTCCCGGAACGTCCGGCCAGCCCGGAACTTCCGGCCCCTCCAGAAGCCAGCCTGTGCCAACTATCTGTTCAGCCCGGACCCTACCCGGAACCAGCCCGGAACTTCTGGCGCCCGAAACTTCCGGCCTTCACCGAACGTTTCCACTCGGGCCCGAGGCCCATGTACCTCTCCCACTTACCCCTCAAACCCATGCCTTGATTTGAGGAGATTTTGTTGATTTTGATCCGTTCTTGGATTCGTTGGATTTGAGGAGATTTCTTGGATTCGTTTGGATTTGAGGGGTAAGTGGGAGAGGTACATGGGCCTCGGGCCCGAGTGGAAACGTTCTGTGAAGGCCAGAAGTTCCGGGCGCCGGAAGTTCTGGGCTGGTTACGGGCAGGGTCCGGGCTGAACGGAGAGTTGGCGCAGGCTGGATTCTGGAGGGGCCGGAAGTTCTGGGCTGGCCGGACGTTTCGGGACCCGGAGGTTTCGGGCGAGGGTCCGGGGTGGTTCCGGGCTATCCAGAGAGTTTGCACCTCTGGGTCTTGTCCTGGGTCGTCGGAGGGCCGGAAGTTCCGGGTGGGCCGAAAGTTCCGGGCTGTCCAGAGACTTGCCCTTGGTGCTAGCTCCTTCTCCTCCTCGGCCTTGGTCTTGGGGCTGCTTCCTTGGTCCTTCGCGGTCGTCTTCCTCGTACCTAAGGATACACAGGGTTTCATTGTGAGGTAGCATCCAAGTTCCTTTGCCATCGAAGTCATACTCGAAGAGGAGTGAGTTCACCTTAGCTCCAATGTCGCGTGCGCATGCTCTTGTCATAGGGCCACTTGGGGGCTGGCTTGATGGTGTAGACTTCATGGGGATGATGGTGGGATGCTCCGCGTCAGATGTGGAGACGAGTGCCGAAGCCATAGCCAGTCCAGCAACTTTAGCGTTAGATTCCTCATCAGATTCTTCCTCAGCCTCAGAACCAGATTCAGACTATGAATCCATCTCCTTTCCGATAAAAGCATGTGCTTTTCCAGATGAACTCTTCTTGTGTGATGAAGACTTTGCATGCTTCTTCTTCTTCTGGTCATCTGAGTCATAGTTCTTGCTCTTCTTCTTGGAAACCTTTTCCCATCGAGGACAATCAGCAATGAAGTGCCCAACATTCTTGCACTTGTGACAGGTTTGCTTCTTGCTATCCTGAGAGGACATTTCACCAGATCCCTTGGAATCACGCTTCAAAGACTTTGCATAGCATTTTGATTTCGCAAACTTCTAGAATTTCCTAACGAGCAGAGCAAGTTCTTTTCCAAAGTCTTCAGCACCATCAGAACTGCATTCAGAGCCGTCTTTCGATTAGGACACAGCCTTGGCTTTCAAAGCACGAGAGCGACTGTAACTGGGACCATAGATATCCCTCTTGTCACCTTGTTGGAATTCATGTGTGTTCAACCTCTCGAGGATATCGGCGGGATCCAGACTCTTGAAGTCAGGGCGTTCTAGGATCATGAGTGCGAGAGTGTCAAAGTAACTGTCAAGTGATCTGAGTAGCTTCTTGACGACTTCATGTTTGGTGATATCAGTGGCGCCAAGTGCATTCACCACATTTGAAATGTCGGTGAGTCGATCGAACGTGAGCTGGACATTTTTGTTGTCAAGTCTCTTGAAGTGGTTGAATAGGTTGCAAAGCACATCAACACGAGAGTCTCTGTGAGATGAGACACCTTCATTCACTTTGGACAGACATTCCCAAATTTGCTTTGCAGTGTTCAGTGCACTCACACGGCCATACTGTCATTTGGTCAGGTGACCACAAATGATGTTTTGGCGGTGGAGTCCAGTTGTGCGAACCTCTTCACATCAGCAGCAGTAACACCTTCGCCAACTTCGGGAATGCCCGCCATGACGACATACCATAGGTCGTTGTCAATGGCTTCGAGATGCATGCGCATCTTGTTCTTCTAGTAGGGGTAGTCGGTGCCATCGAAGACATGGCACGCAACAGAGACCCTGATAATTTCTGCAGTCGACATAGCTAAAACTCCAGGTGGTTAAACCGAAACACAGAACAAGGGAGTACCTTGCTCTGATACCAATTGAAAGTGCTAGTTATCGACTAGAGGGGGATGAATAGGCAAGTTTTATGAAAGGATTCAAAACAATGATTGTATTCGGAATATGCGGAAGCAGAACAGGATCAAGTAGGGATAAGTATCAAGGATCTAGGCAAGGCATGTAATACAATGTTGACACACTAGCAAGTTGAGCATTATCATCATACACACTAAGAAGATTCAAAGGAAAACTTAGACAGTATGAAGATAAACAGCAGATATGAATGTCTTCGGGTATGTCTTCGAACAGTAGTATTCAAACAATGGCTTCACTATTCAGAACAGAATGTAAAAGAGTGAAGGATAGAACCAGTAGCTTGATGAAGACACATGATTTGTTGGACCAATTCCGGTTGCTGTGACAACTGTACTTCTGGTTAGGGAGGCTGAGATTCAACTCACAAGATCTCGTCTTCACCTTGTTCCCCTTGAACCGAAGTCACTTAGACAACGCCCAATCACTCAGGTAAGTCGTCGGGGGAAACTTCGGAGACCCATACAAACTTGGTCACCCGGTAATCCACAATGACTCTTGGATGCTCTAGACCCAGACGCCTAACCGTCTGGAAGATCACAGTCTTCAAGTGTAATAAGTCTTCAGTTCACTTAGAACATAACAACTTCGGTGATGCTCAAACACTCTAGCTCTAGGTGTTTAGGTTTATCCTTGCAGGATATTTCTCTCTCTCAATGTCTTCGAGGTGGGTTGCTCCAAAACGACAACAGCCGTATCTCTCTCTGAGCAGCCCCCTTCTTATGGTGGAGGGGGGGAGCTATTTATAGCCAACAGGCAACCCGACCTGATATGACCCTGGGTCAATGGCCAACCGACGCGTGTCCCAACGGTCGGATTTCAAACACACATGGCAACTTTACTTGGGCTACAAGTAAAGCTGACTCAACCAACTCTGGAAGAGACTTCCTCTCATTGTCTTCTCTCGAAGACATATGTATGGTTTGAGCATCACGTCAGCGTCTGACTTTGATCACATCGACCACACTTAACAGTATTGTGGTTCCTATGACTCAGGAAAGAAGAAACAAAACTACCAAAACACTTTGTCTTCGCGTTTCATTATCTTCGGCTATCATAAATGTCTTTGGTCATTTTTAGGGGTTGTCTGTGACGGTCAAACCGAATCTCCAGGGACTTCTATCTATGTTAACCTGTGAACTCTCACAAACACATTAGTCCCTCAACCACGTTTGTCTTCAATACTCCAAAACCAAACAACGGTGGCACTAGATGCACTTACACATATCTCCCTGAGCTAAGAATTCGTGGTCATGTAGTCCTTCCATACCTAAGTGTCACACCCTATGTTTGTATCACTTTGCTATGCTATGATTTTATAAAATTTGGACCCATTTAAAACTTTTTACGTGCTTGTGCATAAATTGATTGTTTGGTTGATTGGGTTTTAGCACTCAAAGATTCTTCTTCCTCTTCTCTCAAGAACTCAATCCCATTATCCAAACCTCTTCCCAATGATCATGCCATGTGTATAGGACCTAAAACTACTTTTATAAAATATTATTTGGCCAAAAATGCATTTATTCAATTTAGGTTTTCTAAAACTCCTGAACTGAGGTTTGCACTACAAGTCCTCAAATTAGGGTAAATGTTGTGCCCCAAATACTTACTTTGGAAACTACTACAAATAAGACCTCCCAAAACCACCCAATATTATTTTTATAGATTATTTTCATATTTTATTTAAATGCTTTTTCTTAAGGCCAGAAATGGTCTTTTATATGGAAAAATTATTTTTATGCTTTCAAAATATTTGAGAAAATTTAGAGAAACTCACTGGACATATATTTCCCATATATATGAGTTTCAACAAATGGTCTTTTTCAAAATATTGGACAAAACCCTCAAAAACCATTTCTGTTCATTTCAAGCATTTGAAATATTTCTATAAGAAATATTCTCAAATAAATCCACGAAAATTCTAACAAGTCACACTTGCTATATGTAATGATCTTGCAACGTTTCACCCCAATCCCAACTGTTTTGATTCACCAAATTATCCCAAAACCCCTTCTGTCCAAATCCAAACTTGAACAACTTTGCACTGTCAAATTTCTCCAAATGATCTCAAACTTTGTGGGCATTCTCTACTACCAAAATGATGGCGCTACACTAGGTGGTGTATCAAGGAGAATAGATTTGCTTGCCTAGATCTATAGAAATCAATTTCTGCTCATTTCTAGGGTTTACCAAGTTTGCATTGTCAACTTTGCTCAAATGAGCTCAAACCTTGTGAACCATTTCATTTTTAACCATCATTTAACCCTGTCAAATCTCATAGTAAGTGGGTAAAGTTGTCTTGCTAAAAACAGCATCAAACACCTTTAGGTGATTTGGTAAAACTGTTGGTTTCACCCCCTTCTCTATTCTCCTTGACCTAAGATTTTTACCAAACCACCTCCTAGTCCCCTTCTACCTCTAGTAAAACTTGCATGGCCACAGCTCAATGATTGGGGGGTGAAATCCTCATTTTTACCCCTCTGGATAGCTAAGGCAGCAACATTTCTACCTCTCCCTCCACTTACCTCTACTGTCCTAAGCCCCCTACCTCCTAGAGCATCTCTAGAACCCCCAATAGCTAAGGGACACGTTGGGATGCGTCCAGAGAATGCAATGCATGCCATGGCATGCCAAAGGCATGCCTTGGAACATGCTACAGTGCATCGCCGCACTGTGGCAGGAGCATCCCGAGGCTCCCGACAGCGTTGGTATGAGGGACCTTATTCCCTGGCCCCTCCTCGACGTCCGCAAACCTCCAAACGGTCGCCCCCCTCCTATTTCTCTCTCCGGTGACCTCCAGCGCGCGTGCCCGAGCGCCACCCGTCTCGGCCAGTGAGCGAGCTCACACGCGCGGATGCCTAGCTCTCTCTCTCTCTCTCTCCAATTCTACCTCGTGAAGAAAACTCCCTCCCGCACGCCTCTCAACACGCGTGCGGGCCCTACCTCGCTCTCCAGCACCTCCCCCGTGGGCGCCATGGACCCTGCCCACGGTACACCCGTCGCCCCCTATAAAATGGCCTCCCAGAGCACTCTTTCCCCCTCTGATAGCCCCCTCTGGCACCTAATCGCCCCCTTGTGCTTCCCATTCCATCACCGGAGGCCCCTGCGCGCAAATCGACCCAAAGCTCCGCCGGGTCAGCCCGCCTTGATCTCCGGGTAGGAAGCTTCTCTGGCCCCGTTTTTCTTCCCTGTGGCCTTATCTCATCGCCCTGACGCGATCCCCTCTCTCTTCCATGCGTTTGCAGCTAAGGAACGTCGACGGCGACCTCCTCCCGAACCTCTCCGCCGCGGCCACCTCGTCGCCGGCGAATCCCTGAGCTCCGGCAACCAACTCCACCCCCTCCGGAACTGTGGCTCCTCCCTGGTTGCATTCCCGTCGCTAGCTCGCCTCTTCGTGCTCTCCTTCGCTGCTGGTGAGCTCGCCGCCCCTCTGGCCGGAGGTTGACGACGGCCTACCAGCGGGCTCCGTTCGTCAGCCTCCCACCTCTCTTGCCCCTTCTCTCTGTGCTGCTGAACTCGGGCCCTACTTGTCGGGTTTGAACCAACGGGCGCGTGCGCGTCTGGCTCGCCTCGGGCCGTTCTGGCTCTAGGCCGGCCCAGTTGCGGGTCGACCTGGCCCAGGACACAGAGCCCCTTTTTATTTTCCTTTTTCTTTCTAATTTCCAAAAGTTCCATAGATTCAAATAATTGTCCAAATCCAGTAATTTCAATTTCTAAAATCTTGTAATATTGCAACCTATTTAATGATGCCGCTTGTGCATCCCTTTGAAAATAATTTTTGTACTGATTTTTTAAAACCTTGTTAAAGTGTTTTAAAACCCTGTTAAAAATACTTTTCACAACTTTTTACATTTCAAAACCAGAAACTAGTAATTTTTGTATTTTTAGTTTTCACCCTAGTATTTTACAAAAGTGGTTTGACATTTTTAGGAGTAGTTTCTTTTCCACGTTTTTGCCGTGCTCTTATTTTTTGCTCGTTAATATTGCGACGATAGATTGCGTTGCTGACGAGGGAGTTGGACCAGAAGCTTTTGAAGATTAGCTAGGCAAGCAGCCCTTTGACCATGTCTAATAAACCACTTTTTTGTGCATGGCATATAGCACCTTATTCCGTTCCATTGAATCATGATGAATCGGTGACCACCGTGGTGGATTACCTCCGTTACTTTCCTCGTTGATACTTGCACTGAGCATGACCCTACCTTCTTATGAGGGTTGTGCGGGTGGGAAGTAGTTAGGATGTTAAGTAGTTGCTACGCAAGTGGGATGGGAAATGCATGATGTCGGAAAGGGAGTGTTTTCAAAGACTTTTCGAAAACCCCATCGGGTGCCCCTAATGCCCGAGGGAGATGATGTTGAGCTAGGTAACCACTTGACAAAGAAGTAGTGTACCGAGGCAAGTGAGTGTGTGTGTTTTTAGAAAATGGAGAGATTTAAGATCTGCTGACTGTCCCAACCTTACATGTATAACAACGATACCCCTTATGGGATGAGGCTTTGTTGATTACCTTGGTTGGTACTAGCAGAGAGCCCACATTACTAGTGGCGGAAGTGACGTGGTCACTCTCGATACGGGGTCATGCCGGAAAGGACGACCATGGGCTGTTTTCACAGACACCGGGCACACCGTTGCGTGCCCTTGTGGATGATACTTGTGATGTACATCATGAGGGATGGCACCAACGAGTGAACTCCTTGTTAGTAACGTCAGGGGAAAGGCATTGTTTAGGTACTTACCTCGGGTATGAACAATATCGCGAGTCGTGGCTTGACACGGAAGTTTCCCGAGTCTCGTGGGTAAAGTGTGCAACCTCTACAGAGTGTAAAACTATTCAAATAGCCGTGTCAACGATCATGGACAGCTAGAGGTCCTGCTGAAACTATGTCCGATATATTCACAAAACTTGGTGTGTGTGTGTGTGTGTGTGATAAAAGATGGTACTTGAACTAAGTAAGATGACCTGACATGATGATTGAACATGAGATGTTCAACCCCTGTTTATATTGATATTTGTAACTTGTTCACATGGATATCCGTAACCTCATGATGCAAGCTTTTAGAAGTTGATTGATTATGTCATTGCACTCAAAAATTAGCTTTCCGCAACTTACCTACTTAGTGCTATATCATGCATTGTTATACCTTGTTCCAAAACATGGGTTGCTTGCGAGTACATTCAAAGTACTCATTAGCTTGCCACTGGTTATTTAATTGCCTAGGCATGGAAGAGGAGGAATATGGTGAAGAATTCGTTGGTGACGAACATGCGAATTAGGACGCTTCCCAGTCAGAATGCCTGTAGTGTTAAGGCATATGGCATGGGTCTATGCTATCTTTCAAAAATTCTGCGGTGAGTTTATGTTTGATATTTGACCTTCCTGGCCCTATCTATGTAAGACTTGACCTAGATGGTCTTTATTTGTGTAAGACGGTATGTATGGATATAAGACTCTTGTTATTCAACTTCTATGTGTTCAGTGATCATTGATCTCTGGGATTACTGTACACGTGCATTCGGTGATCACGACTTATGAGCCGAGGTCTCCACGCTAAGCCATCCAGACAACTTTTTACCTGAAATGCACTCCAGTAAGAAACCCTGATCTGGCTCCCAAGTTTGCTGCTGCAAACTTACCTGTAGTCAAAACCATCTCCACCCAGCTCCGTATGGATCCAAACTTCACCAGTGCCCTCCAGCATGCGTGCCTCATGCGCTAGACAACTTTTCTCAACCAAACCATTGCATTGGACACGCTATGGCGTGGTGACCATGTCACTGACCTGCAGAAACGGCGCTCTGCCATGGATCTTGTCCTGTAGCTCGCGTTCGGCCTCGACAGAGCACCAGCGCGCGCTAGGGGAACCCCCTCGACCTCCCATGCCCTTCCACAATGTCAGGATGCAGCCAAGGGATCCCACGGACGTGCATGCTCGGCGCCCGAGAGCATCCGAGGCGCATCCGAGCTCCCCTCGTCGCCCCCTCTTGCATTACCTTGCCTCCGAGACCCTGCTGTAACCCTCCTCTCTCTCTCTCTCCCTCACCAACCTCCCAGCACTCCCCAATCGCCCTCTCGTCCTCTACATCGAGGGCAATGGTTGGAGCCTTCCCGGCGGCGCGTCCTCAAATTAAAGCTCCCCAACGCCCCTCCTTCTCTCCTACCCGCGGCAAGGTGCACGAGCCACTCCCGCTAGACTCCCCTCAACCCCATTCCTCCTCTTGTCTGCCGTGCCACCCTACCCAGGCTCGCGATCGCCGCCAACCACCGCCGTCACTGCCGACGCTCTAATGGCCCTCGGCGTCCGTGCGGCGCGGGGATGGAAGCGCCGCGTCCTCCCGAGCACCCCGGTGGCCGGATGGTCGTCGGATCTGGCCGGAGCCACCGGGGCGAGCACCGGCGCCGCTCGGTATCGCGCCCTCTGTCTCTCCCTGCTCGAGCAGGAGGTGAGGGACGGACCCGACAAGCGGGCCCCGCCTGTCAGCGACCGGCCGGGCGGGCTCCCCGGTTTAAGTGGAAGCGGGTTTCGGCTGCCCCGCCTTCCTGCGCGGGAGACATACTTCCTGGAGTACGCCTTCGGCATGGCCGCTGCCCCTGCGCAGCTGTGCTACTAGGCTGGCCCAGTAGCTATTCCTCGCCCAGTGTGCATCTTAGCCCGTTTGGTGAGAATTTCTCTTTTTCTTTTTACCAGAGAATGAAACAATTCGTACTAAATTCATTTCAACTCCAAATTTGATGATTCAAATTCCTAATGGATTCTAAAATTATGTACTATCCAAATATGTGCATTACTCATTTTTCCAGGAAACTTTTGTGTTGGGTTCAAATTCAAAATTGAATTTGAACTATGAAAAGCCCACCTTGTAAAATTCCTAAAACATCCAAATCAACTCCAAATGGAGTGATTCCAATTTCTAGGTGCTCTAAATATCATGCCCTATTTATCCAGCCATGGTTAACATTTTTTCCATGCCTAGTCTCTGTTGTACCAAATAAATTGCTCCCCTTTTCATTATTTCCATCTTAGAAAACTCACAGGAAAATCATCCCAACTCCTAATCCAGTGAAACCACTTCCTAAATGTTTCTAAAACCATGCCCTATTTAGTAGTTGCATTCACTCATTTTTATAAAAAATGTTTACTATAGACTTCTTATGGGATCATCAGTTCCTTCATTTCCGCCATTCAAAAAGTCTCATTGACCCAAGTCCAGTAGAGCCACTTTAGGAATTTTTCTTATGACCAGAGGTGTCCAAGAAAAATAAAATACCTATTTATAGGGTACTTTTATTTCTCTGCTTGTTGTGATGCTTATTATGGTTGTTTCTGGTAGTAGTTGACAAAGTAGACAGAGTGCTCGAAGTTGGACGAGAAGCTTGACAAGACCTCTAAGACTTTGCTGAGCCAGGCAAGCAGCCCTTTGACCATGTCTAAAGAAACCCTTTTTATGCATGGCATATAGCACTTTATTTTGATGTGTTGATCATGATGCTATGGTGACCACCTTGGTGGGTTACCTTCGTTACTTTCCTCATTGATACTTGCATGACATGACTCTACTTCTTGCTTAGAGTTGTGTGGGTGGGGAGTAGATAGGTTGCTAAGTAGTTGCTACTCAAAGAGGGACGGGAATTTGCATGGCAATGGAAACAAAAGTGTTCTCAAAGACTTATTCGAAAACCCCATCGGGTTCCACTAATGCCCGAGGGAGAAGATGAGCTAGGTTACCACTTGAGAAAGAAGTGGTGTACCGGAGCAAGTTGTGTGTGTGTTTTCGAAAACGGATTAGATTTAAGATTTGTCGACTGTCCCAACATTACATGTACAACCACGATACCCCCTTATGGGATGTGGCTTTGTGGATTACCTTGGTCGATGCTAACAGAGAGCCCGCATTACTAGTGGCGGGAGTGACGCGGTCACTCTCGATACGGGGTCGTGCCTGTCGGCCCACTTGGACAGGGGGTACCAAGGCCCGTCTGCCTGAGGCCCATGTCATGACGCAGGGCCTGGGCCCAGAGTAGCCCGCCCTGGCGGCATCGCGAAGAAGGGCTTCATGAGGCCCGCGCGTCATGAAGCGACCTACTGGAAGGCACCCCCGTCAGCCCTGGAGGCGCCCACACGAGGCCGCCCCCAAGGGGGCCCTCGTAAGATGCAGGTCCACGGCGGCTCGGTGGGGGCCTGCAGCCTGACCCGTTCGAAGGGCGGTACACACCCTACCCAGCGTCGTCCGGAGCCGCGGCAGGAAGACCTTTCCTCTTTGGTGCTAAGGGAGCAGGGCCAGCTCGCCGGTTCCCAAAGCGGCCCCAAAGGTTTCCCGTTTGGTGTTAGACGGCCAAAGCTGGGGGATCGCCAGGACGGAGGTCATCCCCGAGCCCACCAGCGCGTCATGGAGGGAGGCTTTAGCAGGCGGAGACCACTTTTGTCAGGATGGACCGTAGTCTTGTCACCTTTCAAAATAGCGCTTGTGGCAACCCTTCCCGCCTGATATTTTTGGGAAAGAGGACCGAAGCTGGTACAAAAGGAGGAAGGCATCAATCGTAGAGGAGGAGGCCCATTGTATTCAATCTCCCCGACTAAGCAATCCAGACAAGAAGGAGTACGGTTTTACACCGCAAGGTGGCCCGAACCTGGGTAAATCGCCGTGTGTGTTGTTCTTCCCCCCAAGCTCAAGCACCTCGGAGCATCGTCGTAGGTTAGGGTGAGAGAGCGAGGTTGGAGATCCAGTGCACCCCAGAGTTCGAACCTCTCTTGGGTCCAAGAAGACCCGATTCCGACATTGGGCGTGCCAGGTAGGGTGCGCCGCCGCTCTTCAGCTCCGTTTCGGCTCTGCCCTCACCGACCCGATGGCCAAAGCCCGTGGTGTGCATGTAAGCAACGAGCGGCCCGCGTCATGCAGACCGCGCCCGCGGGTCGTGACCACCGCCACCACTCCGTCGGCACCGAAGCCGCCACCACCGACCCTGCTGCACGCGAGCAACAAGACTCCTCCATGCACCCTTCCGTGCAGAGGGACGGCCGCACTGCCACGACATCCTCCTCCCACGCTTGCCTTGAGCATGTGAGCGCGCAGGCTGCGCTGCTCATGGTGCGTGAACTGCTCCGCTACCGTCCGGCAGATGCCGGCTACGACGCCTGGCTAGGCCGCATCACAATGCTTGTCACCGCCGCCAGAGAATCCCCGGCGCCCTCTCGCTCGCTCCGCCCCCCACTGTCCCGAGCCAGGGGCGTGGCGCACTGAGCGCCGCAGCCGCCTCCCCTTCGCGATGAGCTGGCCGAGCCTCGGCACGATGCGCGCTCACGCGACCCTTCCCGCGACGCGCCTCCGCCAGCACAAGACGAAGCTAGCTACCTGATCGTCCGTCGCGCGCCGCCCGATGCGTGGTTGATCCTCGAGCAGCAGCGCCAGCTCCAAGACATGATCGTCCAAGACATCGTGGCCGCGGGACACCAGAACCGAGCCGCCCTCGCGAACGGCGTCCCCACCAGCACGGTGGGCAGCCGAGCGTTCACTCATGAGCTATGGAGGGTAGTTTGGCCCGTCAAGTTCAAGCCCACTCTACGATAGAGTCCCTGACCCCACAGAGTTCCTCCAGCTCTACGCGTTGAGCATCAAGGCGGCGAAAGGAGACAACAAGATCATGGCCAATTGGTTCCCCATGGCCCTCAAGGATGGCACGCGCTCCTGGCTCATGAAGCTCCCCGAGGAGACGATCTCTTCTTGGAGAAAGCTTTGTGAGCTGTTCGTCGCCAACTTCCAGGGCACACATGACCGTCCGCTCTCCGTCAATGACCTGCGGCGCATGAAGCAGCTCCCCGGAGAGACCTTGCGCAAGTACATCCAACGCTTCAGCCAGGTGCGCAACAAGATCCCGCGCGCCGCGGACGAAGCCATCATCATGGCGTTCACCAGTGGCGTCAAGGACGTCCGGATGTGCGAAAAGATCGCCATCAACAACGGACTCAACTCGGCTATGGAGCTCTTCAACATCGCCGACAAATGCGCCAAGCCCGAGGAAGGTTGCCTCTTCATCCATGATGACCCCGACGCCATGCCATACGACATCAAGGCGAAAGCCATGGAAGTCAAACGCAAGGGCCCTGCACTTCTAGCGGCAGAGCCCGAGCATAAGCGCGGCCGCGACCGCGATGCGCCCGAGAAGGATCATCGCACGTTCTTCATATACCACGACGTGCACACGCACAACACCGAAGACTGCCAGGAGCTCAAGTCCCTCCGCGACGAGCATGTGGGGCGATGTCCAGAACGCAGCCATCGCAGTACAGGATGCGGAGGCGGTCGCAGCGGAGGCAAGTGGGACGGCCGCGGCGGCAACCCTCGCCAAGGCTGGCGTGAGTAGCCTCGTGAGAACAACTGGTGTGGTCAGCCTCGCGAGGACGCCTGGTGCGAACAGCCTTTTGCGAGGCGCGTCCTCAGGACAACACAGCTCCCCCGCCGCTGCCTCCACCACCCAGAAGGAATGACAACGCCCAGCGAGACGAGGGGGCTGGAGGCTATCAGGAGCCTCGCGCGATAGCCTGCATTCTTGGTGGAGCCCACGCCCCAACGTCCAACCGTCTGTTCAAGCAATTCTCCCGCGAGGTGAACGCGGCCTTCCCGAAGCCAGAGGCATCAAGTCCACAGTAGCCGGCGCGCTCCCGATGCTGTGCACCCCCACCAACAGCAATATCATGGTCACCAAGACCCTCATCGACGGGGGTGCAGGCCTCAGGTGCCTTACGACCAGCTGACGCCGACGAGGCCGTTCTCGGGGGTGACGGAAGGCTCCACCGCACCCCTGCGACAGGTCCGCCTCCTGGTCACCTTCGGCTAGCGTGACAACTATCACACCGAGCTCATCGACTTCAGCATGGCGCACATCGGCCTCCCGTACAACACGATACTGGGTTACACGGAGCTGGCCAAATTCATGGCGGCAACTCATCACGGCTGCAACGGCGTCATCACCATCGCCTGCAATGAGAAGGACGCAGTCTGCTCCCTCGAGCGCGCCTAGAAAGCAGCTGCGGGTGAGTATTCTGACGACGAGGGAAATACCAAGCCATGTGAGGCCGCACCACTAAAGAAGAAGCAGCTACTGCCCGCCCAAGGCCAACCCAAGGCAAGGAGTGCGGCACCCGGCGGCAGCATCGCGAACCTTGTGCCCGTCGCCGACACCCACCTCCCTATAGTATAGGAAGGCGCGCCCGGCACCTCCCGCAAGACAGGCTCGGGGATTCCGTCGAGGCCTCTGACCTAAACCATGTGATGAGGGAGGTGCTCGGGCACCACTTGGAGGCATGCTTCGACGTGCGCCCCCGCGAGCGAAGAAAGCAGCGTCAGGCGTCGGGGGCGCAGGAATTCATCGCCAGGGAAATCGGTAGGCCGCGGGAAGCTCGAGCCATGCTTGGCATGCCTTGCTCAGCGCGGCCTGACAAGCCGACGGAATCTCCCAGGGATGACATCAAGGTACACATGTGTGTCGACATCACGGGGCTCGTTGACGCCAGTCCGCGGGGCCTATTCCTACCACCGCAGGTCGGGCGAGGCAGGGGTGGCACCGACGGCCACACCCGCATGCCCTTCGGCCTGATGAACGCTGGCGCCATCTACCAAAGACCCATGCAACTCGCGAAGGCGCCTCGCGAGGCGTCGGATCCTCAACGGCCCCCAAGGCCTCGGGAACCACCTGGTTCCTAATGGGTGGGCTCCCACAGCATGCTTCGCCAAGCAGCCAGCCGCTCCTCTGGGCTGCATTATCCTCGAGCGAGCAAGGGTTCTCCCCTTATGGCCTCCGCACCTTTTGGTCGTGTACCGAATTTTACTATCATTTAATGAATTCAAGACGCTTGCTTAAGTCTTGCGCCCGGTGCTTCGCCTCCACCTGCATTAGCCGCACCCTCGCGACCCTTCCCTCTGGCTGTCTCATGATCGGGACAGGACACAGCGTCTGTGCTCGAGTTCGTCCCTGCAGCGCTAATAAATCCAAACGATCGATCTCTGTCTCGCAGGCATGCTCTCGTGCGCGTCACCTCACAGGGTCCTTGGTGTCTCGCCCTTTTCATGGAACCACCATAGGAAGACGAACGAAGGCGCAGCCTGATATTGCATAACTACCAGTGAGGTGTTTCGCCACCTCGGGTGCTACGCTTCAGGCGTTTCCTCCCTTGGTCATCGTATGAGGGAACTTTACATGGCGTCTGTGCTCGGGTCCATCCCTGCAGCGTCGTTAAACCCGAGTGACCGAGCTCTATCTGGCGGGCCAGGCCCACGCACGTCACCTCAATAGGTCCTCGGTGTCCAACCCCTTCATATGGTGGCCTCACGAGGACCGTTCGACGCGCATCACCCCCGTATCTTAGGATTGCATATGGGCATAGCCACCCTGAATGGACTAGGCGCAAAACGCCAGAAGATGGAGGAAGGAATTCGTGAGCCCAGTGCCTGGAATATCCGACCCCTCCTTATCGCCGCCCGTGACCCTCTCATGTAATAATGAGGATGGGGATGTACACGCCCCGGAGACTCCTGGAGCGCCGCCCCGTGGCCTCAAGAGGTCTCCCGCCCACGCCCAACTGGAAGCCCCATGCTCTGTGGTGGCGGAGTCACTGTCGAACCGTGACTATGCCCACGCCCAAGTGGAAGCCCCATGCCCCGTGCTGGCCGAATGACTGTTGAACCGCGACTATGCCCATGCCTAGTGCAAGCCCCATGCACCGCGCTGGGTGGTCGATCGGGGGCGTCACCCTGCCCTGCCACACTCACTAACCAGTTTTCCCTTGGGCCTCGCGCGAGCGGGGGCTGGGCACGTTGCCTGTGCTCGTGTTAGTCCCACCAGCGCTGAAAAACCCAAGGGGCCGGGCTCTGGCTCGCGGGCTTACCCCCGTGCACGTCACCCCACTAAGGCCCTTGGTGCCTAGTTTCCTCACGCAACGCCCAGGCACAGACTGGCTAGTGCGTGTTTCCTCTCGAAGGCCGCTCGTATGTCAAGGGGTGGCTCTTGAGCATCGCGCCTCAGGAGCCTTCAATTGTTCCCGAAGCCCCTCACCTCCTGGCCTTGTCTAGGCATCGCGACCTGACAACCCAGCGAGGGCTGAGAAATGCGCGGGACTGGGCCCTACCGACGCAGAGCACAAAGGCAAGCTTGAGGAAAACCAGGCATGAATGGAAAGCCCGCGGATAGCTGGCAGTCATTACAAGCTTATGATGTTCAGTACATTGAAACCATCATCTCACGCTGCCGCAAGGCAGATTCAGTCTTGCAGGACGAGGAAAGGAGTATCGGCACCGCCGCCGTCACAGTCATTGTAGGTGAACTTGTCAAGCAGCACGCTCACAGGGCCCTCCACGGCTGCCTCCTGGCGGTTGCGAGATTCTTTAGGGATGGGGCCTATCACCTCGTCGAAGTTGAAGTTTGGGTCACGAAGAAGGAGGTGGCTGAATACTCGAGTCGGCGCCACGAAGAACAGGTCCCGGCATTTGTCCTCTAGGAAGCCGTCCACCTTCCGCGCCGTGTCCTCAAGCTCCCCTATGAGTCTGGTGGAAAGCTCGACGTAGCCGGCATTAGGGGTGGCGAGAGGAGCATCGAAGCCCCCCTACACAAGGATTGGAAGGCCTTGCGAGCCCGGAGTTCAAGTGAAGAAAAGGCAGCGCTGTCCGCCGCTACTTTCGCGTCGGCAGCGGCCTGGACCTTCTTCTCCCTGGCGTCCAGCGCGGTGTTTGCCTCGGAGACGTGCTTTGCGTGGGCTTCCTAGGCTTCGGTCACCTCATGCTGGAATGCCTCCCGGAGCTCGCGTTCCATGGCTTGTTTGGACACCACCTTCGCCAGCTCAGCGTCGCGATTGGCGACCTACGCTTCGTGGGTCCCGAGGCCGTCTTCCCACAGCTGGAGCTGCTGTGCCCGCGGTCTCGCTCATCCTGGAGCATCTTCAGGTTGGCCTCCGCTTCCTTGCAGCGCTTGGCGGCCTCCGCCTTCTCGGCAAGGGCGCCCTCATGGGCCGCCTTTGCTTCGACGACGTCCTTCTCACACTCCATGAGGGCAGCGAAGAGCCGCTTTAGCAGGGTGGCAAGCTCCAGGCACTCCCCGACGAGGCACGCTTTCGCATCTTGGGAGGCTCCCACAAATCGATCGAGCGCGGACCGAGCATCGACCAGGGCCTCTTGCCTGAGCAGGCCGTGATGGCTCATGAGCGCGAGGATTGGCATACTACTGAGGCTGGTAGCTTGGACGAGGTGCAGGAGTCCTGGCTTGTGAAGGCTGGGAAGTTGGCCTCGCCAGGGCTGGCTGCCAGGGGCGAGGCTTATGTTTGCTGGAACTACCCATGCTCATCATCTTGCGCTTGCGAGTGTCTTCCATGGCACGACGCATGATTTTGAGCATGCGGGCCTTGTTCACTAGGTCGAGGAAGGTCCGGCAGTCGTAGACTATGAGCTGATACTACAGGGCTTGCTGGAGTCCTTCCATGAAGCGTTCCATCTTAGCCGCCTCAGTGTTGACATCTTTCGGGGCACACCTTGACAGGAGGTTGAACTTCTGCATGTACTCCTTGACAGAACCACTTCCTTGCTTCAACGCTCGGAACTCATGCTTCTTGATAGCTATAATTCCATAAGGAATGTGGGCCTTGCGGAAACCATCCGTGAGGTCATCCCAAGTGATCACATGGTCACCTTGCAGGACCTTGAATCCATCCAACCAAGCTTTGGTGGTTCCTCCGAGGAAGTGAGAGGCATAAAGCACCTTCTCACGATCCTCATTGCAATTGACCAGTGCAGGAAGATCCTCAATGGTGTGGATCCAGTCATCGGCATCCAGAGGTTCAGCAGTCTCGAAGAAGGTTGGGGGCGAATTCCTCATGAACTCCGAGTGAGTGGAGCGGCCATTGCCATTCCTTCCTTGTTGCTGGTTGTTTACAAGGACTTGAGCCATCTGCTGGATAGCAGCAGAGTTGGCTTGGCGTTCCTGCCGGAGAACTTGGAGAAACTAGGCGATGGTCATGTTCTCCGGTGGAGGTGGTGGCGGGGGAATGTCGCCTTGTGGCTGCTCCTGGTGACCTCCATCCTGAGAAGACCCACAATCTCCCTGCTGCTGGCTAGAGTTGTTGGCGTCGGGGTTGCAAAAAGTGCTGGTGCGGGTTGCAGTCACCATCTTTTTTGGAGCAGCCAAGTCAAATAACTGGGATAGAAGAGACGGGGGATCAATAATAGAGGAAGCACGTCTAAGGGGGTTGTTATAGTGCAAGTGTGATCAAACATAGGTCGAAAGACCAACACATAATATTAAGATAATATAGACCATGGAGTCGCTTACATTTGCCTAAGGCAAAAGCCAGACTTGCATCGGGACACAAGCAACAAAAAATAACAATAAGCACACATGGTTTCATATGAACCATTGCATGGACTCGACTTCGCATGAGGGATACATGACTTGTCCTACCCTAGTGGTTCTCAGAGTCAATTGGTGGAGTGCTCGGTCTCGTACTCACGCTCCTCCGGGTCTACCTCCTTGTCATCATCCGTACGGGTGTCGTCTCTTGTTAATGGGGTTGGAGAATGAGGTGGTCCATCCCGATGATGCTTCGCCGGTGGGTCGGTGAAGAGGGCATGGTACTCCTTCACACTCATGCAACGATGACAAGTGGGAGCGTCTCTAGCTAGGGGTATTGTCACACACTGTGCTTGTATCACTTTGCTATGCTATGATTTTATAAAATTTAGACCCATTTAAAACTTTTTGAGTGCTTGTGCATGAATTGATTGTTTGATGATTGCTTGTTTGATGATTGCTTGTTTGGTTGACTATGTTTTGGCACTCAAAGATTCTTCTTCCTCCTCTCTCAAGAACTCATCTACTTGATCCAAACTCTATGCCCAATGATCATGCCATGTGTATAGGACCTAAAACTATTTTTATATAAAAACTAATTTGGCCAAAAAGCATTTGTTCAATTTAGGTTTTCAAAACCCCCTGAATTGAGGTTTGTACTACAAGTCCTCAACTTAGGGTGAATATTTTTCCCCAAAGGCTTTATTTGGAACCTGCTATATATAAGACTTCCCAAAACCACCAAATATTAATTTTAAAGATTATTTTCCTATTTTATTTAACGGCTTTTCTTAAGGCCGGAAATGGTCTTTCATAGGGAAAAATTATTTTGATGCTTTCAAAATATTTGATCAAATTTAGGGAAACTCAGTGGACATATATTTTCCATATATAAGAGTTTCAAGAGATGGTCATGTTCAAAATATTGGACAAAACCCTCCTAAACCCTTTCTGCATATTTCCTGTATTTGAAATATTTCTGTAAGAAATATTCCCAAATAAATCCAGGAAAATTCTAGCATGTCACATATGTCACATGTGATGAGCTTGCAAAGTTTCATCTCAATCCTAATTATTTTGGCTCACCAAACACCCTAAAACCCTCTTTGTCCAGATCGAAATTTGATCAACTTTACATTGTCAAGTCTCTTCAATTGACCTCAAACTTTGTAGACATGCTCTAATACCCAAATGATGACACTACACCAAGTGGTGCATTAAGGAGAATAGCTTAGCATGACTAGATCTACAGAAACCTGATTCTGTTGATTTCTAGGGATTACAAAGTTTACATTGCCAACTTAGCTCAAATGACCTCAAACCTTGTGTTCACTCTCAATTTTACCCACCATTTAGTCCTGTTAAATATCACAGTAAGTGGGTAAAATTCTCTTGCCCAAACAGCCATCAAACACCTTCCGGTTAAATGGTAAATCCCCTGTTTTGACCACTTCCACTCTTCTCATTCATCTCAACTTTTTACCACAACAACTCCTGGTCCTCTTCTACCTCCAGTAACTCTAGCATGGGCTCAGCTTAATTATTGGCAGGTGAAAACCTACTTTTACCCCTCTGGACAGCTGGATTCTACCTCTCTCTCCACTCTTCTCCTATTCTAATGAACCACCAGAGCATCCAAAGCCCTACCCACCTTGTATACTCCCCCTAGACCCCCTAGACACAAGAGGCCACGCCAAAGATGCCAAGGGCACGCCATGGCATGCCAAAACGACACTCTCGAGCACGCTACAGTGCACTCCCGCACTGTAGCTGCCCCCAAACCCCTGCTCCCGACCGCATTGGGCCTCCCCCTCGTGTCCCCCGAGGCCACCTCGGCGTCCGTGACACGGCACACAATCGGCCCCCTCCTCTCTCCTCCTCCCGCGGCCTCCTCGCACGCGTGCCATGGCCGCCCGAGCCGGCCAATGCGTAAGCTCGCACGTGCGGCGTGTCTGCCTCACCCCGCTCCTCCCTCTCTCTTTCCCGCGTCGTGGACATCCCCCACCAGCACCCCAGTCACACCCATGCCTCCTCTCATTACCTATGGCCTCGGCCACGGCCTCGCCGGCGCACCAGCGCACGGTGGACCATGGGCAGTCCATAAATAGCCACCCCGAGACCCTCTCTCCCCTCTGGTCCCTCTATCCCACTCCCAATCGACCCCTAGCAGAGCCCCATCTCTCCTCTCGCTCCCTGTGCTCGGGATCAAGCCGAACTCAGCCGCTGCGGCTCGCCGGAGAACGTACGGTACGAGCCTCCCCTGCCCCCGTTTTTCCTCGATCCGTAATCTCCACAGCTCTCTGATGCAAACCAGTCTCTCTCCCGGTGGAATTGCAGCTCCAAGCGCCAACGGCGACCTCCTCCCGGAGCTTCGCAGCCCTGCCATCTCGCCGCCGGTGAACCCGAGCGTCTCCGGCACCCCTTCCACCTCCACCCGAACGGCGAAGTCCTCTCGGTTCCATCCCTGTCACCAGCCTGCCTCTCCATGGTCCTAGTCGTCGTTGGTAAGCCTCACCGCCCTCTGGCGAGGGGTTGATGACGAACCAAACAGGAGGGGCCCGCTCGTCAGTCTCTCGCACCCCTCCCGTGCCCCTCTCTCTCTCACCGCCCTCCCTTGTTGGGGAACGTTGCATGGGAAACAAAAAAATTCCTACACACACGCAAGATCTATCCATGCAGATGCATAGCTACGAGAGGGGGAGTGTATCTACATACCCTTGTAGATCGCTAGGCGGAAGCGTATATAACGCGGTTGCTGTAGTCGTACGTCTTCATGATCCAATCGTGAACCGTCCCGATCTAGCGCCGAACGGATGACACCTCCGCCTTCAGCACACGTGCGGCTCGATGGCGGCTTTGCCTCCTTGATCCAGCGAGCGAGGGCGGAGTAGTAGATGGGTTCTCAACCAACACGACGGCGTGATGGAGCTGTTGGAAATATGCCCTAGAGGCAATAATAAATTAGTTATTATTATATTTCCTTGTTCATGATAATCGTTTATTATCCATGCTATAATTGTATTGATTGGAAACTCAAATACATGTGTGGGTACATAGACAACACTGTGTCCCTAGTAAGCCTCTAGTTGACTAGCTCGTTGATCAAAGATGGTTAAGGTTTCCTAGCCATTGACATGAGATGTCATTTGATAACGCGATCACATCATTAGGAGAATGATGTGATGGACAAGACCCAAACTACGAACGTAGCATATGATCGTGTCAGTTTATTGCTATTGTTTTCTGCATGTCAAGTATCTGTTCCTATGACCATGAGATCATGCAACTCCTTGACATCGGAGGAATACCTTGTGTGTATCAAACGTCGCAACGTAACTGGGTGACTATAAAGGTGCTCTACAGGTATCTCCGAGGATGTCTGTTGGGTTGGCATGGATCAAGACTGGGATTTGTTACTCCGTGTGACGGAGAGGTATCTCAGGGCCCACTCGGTAATACAACATCACAATGAGCCTTGCAAGCAATGTGACTAAAATGTTAGCCACGAGATCTTGTATTACGGAACGAGTAAAGAGACTTGCTGGTAACGAGATTGAACTAGGTATAGAGATACCGACGATCGAATCTCGGGCAAGTAACATACCGAAGAACAAAGGGAACAGTATACGGGATTAACTGAATCCTTGACATAGAGGTTCGACCGATAAAGATCTTCGTAGAATATGTAGGAGCCAATATGGGCATCCAGGTCCCGCTATTGGTTATTGATCGTAGAGGTGTCTCGGTCATGTCTACATAGTTCTCGAACCCGCAGGGTCTACACACTTAACGTTTGGTAACGATTAGTATAGTTGAGTTATTTTGTTGGTGACCGAAGGTTGTTCGGAGTCCCGGATAAGATCCCGGACATGACGAGGATCTCCGGAAGAGTCCGGAGGTAAATATTGATATATGTGATAATAGTGTTTTGATCTCCGGAAGGGTTCCGGAATTCACCGGAAGGGGTTTCGGATGTTTACCGAAGTGTTCGGGTGCAGCAACACTTTATATGAGCCAAAGGGGTAAAGCCCACGAGGTATTGGAAAGTGCAAAAGGAAGTTTTGCTGCTGCCTTAAGCGGTACTACCGCTGGTAAGGCAGTACTACCGCGTAAGCGGTACTACTGCTTGTGTGAAGCGGTACTACCGCATAAGCGGTACTACCGCTGGTGTGAAGCGGTACTACCGCTCGTGAGCGGTACTACCGCTTGTGCGCGGTACTGCAGGGATCCGAGTTGGACTCTTTCCCTGTGGGCCAAACCGACCTTGTGCGGGCAAAACCGACCTGGAGGAGGCTTTTACTCCAAGTTTAGACCCCAAGGCTCAACATATAAATAGAGGGGCAGGGCTAGCACACGGGACACATCAAGATTTCCCAAGCCGTGTGTCGGCAACCCTAACCCTCTAGTTCTCCCGTCATAATCTCCGTAGTGCTTGGCGAAGCCCTGCAGAGATTGTTCCTCACCACCATCACCACGCCGTCGTGCTGCCGGAACTCATCTACTACTTCACCATCGCTCGCTGGATCGAGGAGGTGAAGGCGTCATCAAGCCGTACGTGTGTTGAACGCGGAGGTGCCGTCCGTTCGGCACTAGTTCGTGATCGGATCGAGGGACGACTTGCGATTTGGATCGCGGAGACGTTCGACTACATCAACCGCGTTTCTTAACGCTTCCGCTTAGCGATCTACAAGGGTATGTAGATTCACTCTCCCTCTCGTAGATGCTCATCACCATGGATAGATCTTGTGTGTGCGTAGGAAATTTTTTGTTTCCCATGCAACGTTCCCCAACAGGAGCTGGTGGTGGAGCAGTGGCAGCAGGGCTTCGCCAAGCGCTACCGGAACCATGAACGGAGGAGAAAACGATCTAGGGAGAGAGGGAGGTGCCAAGGGCTTGGTGTGTCCTCTTGGGGCGCCCCCTCCCCTCTATATATAGGTGGAGGGGCGTGGGGATCAGCCCCTCCAAGCCCTAGGGCGCAGCCAAGGGGGAGGAGTTGGACTCCTAGTCCAATTCCCTCCCTTTCCTTACACAGGTGGACTTTCCACCTCTCCCAAGCCACATGGACCTTGAAGGACTTGTGCGCCTAGCCCAATAAGGCCAGGACGCCTCCCCTCAGCCCATGCAAACCCTTGGGACGTGGTGGAACCCTTGGTGGACTTCCAGACTCCTCCGTAAGTTTTCGGAACCTTCTAGAGGCTTCCCAGTACAATACCCGGAAAAACCCGAAACTTTTCCAGTAGCTAATATATGACTTCCCATATATAAATATTTAGCTCCGGACCATTCCGGAGCTTCTCCTGACGTCCGGGATCTTATCCGGGACTCCGAACAACAGTTGGTCACCAACATACATAACCCAACAATACTATATCGTCACCGAACGTTAAGCGCGCGGACCCTACAGGTTCGAGAATCATGTGGACATGACCGAGACACCTCTCCGATCAATAACCAATAGCAGGTCCTGGATTCCCATATTGGTTCCCACATAGTCCACGAAGATCTTTATTTGTCGGACCACGATGCTAAGGATTCAATCAATCCCGTATGTAGTTCCCTTTGTCCAGCGGTATGTTACTTGGCCTAGATTCGATTGTCGGTATCTCCATACCTAGTTCAATCTCATTACCGGCAAGTCTCTTTACTCGTTCCGTAATACAAGATACCGTGACTAACTCCTTAGTCATATTTCTTGCAAGATTATTGTGATGTTGTATTACCAAGAGGGACCAGAGATACCTCTCTGTCATACGGAGTGACAAATCCCAGTCTCGATCCATGCCAACCCAACAGTCACCCTTGGAGATACCTGTAGAGTACCATTATGATCACCCAGTTACGAAGTGACGTTTGATACACACAAGGAATTCCTCCGGTGCCAGGGAGTTGTATGATCTCTTCTTAGGAATAGATACTTTACATGAAGAAAGCAGTAGCAATAAACTAATACGATCAAATGCTATGCTTACGGTTGGGGCTTGTACATCACAACATTCTCCTAATGATGTGATCCTGTTATCAAATGACAACTCATGTCTATGGTCAGGAAACCTTGACCATCTTTGATCAACGAGCTAATCTAGTAGAGGCTCACTCGGGACATAGTGTTGTCTATGTATCTACACATGTATCTGAGTTTCCGATCAATACAATTATAGCATGGATAATGAACTATTATCATGAACAAGGAAATATGATATTAACCAATTTATTATTGCCTCTAGGGCATATTTCCAACAGTCTCCCACTTGCACTAGAGTCCATCATCTAGTTCACATCACCATGTGATTAACACCCATTGAGTTCTGGGGTTTGATCATGTTTTGCTTGTGAGAGAGGTTTTAGTCAACTGGTCTGCAACATTCAAATCTGTGTATACTTTGCAAATCTCTATGTCATATTGTAGATACTGCTACTACGCCCCACTTGGAGCTATTCCAAATATCTGCTCCACCATACTTATCAGGTTTTCTACTCAGAGTCATCTGGATCGGTGTCAAAGCTTGCATTGACGTAACCCTTTACGACGAACTCTTTATCACCTCCATAATCGAGAAACATTTCCTTAATCCTCCAGTTACCAAGGATAATTTTGACCACTGTCCAGTGATCCACTCCTGGATCACTCTTGTAACCCCTTGCCAGACACACAGCAAGCACACATCAGGTCCGGTACACAACATGGCATACCATATAGAGCCTATGGCTAAGGCATAGGGGATGACCTTCGTCCTTTCTCTTTCTTCTGCCGTGTTTGAGATTTGAGTCTTACTCAACTTCACAACTTACAAATCAGGCAAGAACTCCTTCTTTGACTGATCCATTTCGAACTCTTTCAAAATCTTGTCAAGGTATGTACTCATTGAAAGTCTTATCAGGCGTCTTGATCTATTTCTATAGATCTTGATGCCCAATATTTAAGTAGCTTTATCCAGGTCTTGCTTTGAAAAACTCCTTTCAAACAACCGTTTATGCTTTCCAGAAATTCTACATTATTTTCGATCAACAATATGTCATCCACATATACTTATCCGAAATTCTATAGCGCTCCCACTCACTTTCTTGTAAATACAAGTTTCTTATAAACTTTGTATAAACCCAAAAGCTTTGATTACCTCATCAAAGCGTATATTCTAGCTCCGAGATGCTTGCTCCAATCCATAGAAGGATCGCTGGAGCTTGCATATCTTTTAGCATCCTTAGGACCGACAAAACCTTCTGGTTGTATCACATACAACCTTTCCTCACGGAAACCGTTAAGGAAACTCTGTTTTGACATCCATCTACTAGATTTCATAATCGAAAAATGCAGCAACTGCTAACATAATTCCAACAGACTTTAGCATCGCTACGGGTGAGAAAGTCTCATCATAGTCAACTCCTTGAACTTGTCGAAAACCTCTTTGCGACAAGTCACGCTTTATAAATGGTGACATTTACCATCAGCGTTTGTCTTCTTCTTAAAGATCCATTTGTACTTAACGGCCTGCTGTTCATCGGGCTTGTCTACCAAAGTCCATACTTGGTTTTCATAGATGGATCCTATCTCGAATTTCAGGGCTACTAGCCATTTGTTCGAATCCGGGCCCATCGTCGCTTCTTCATAGATCGTAGGTTCACTATTGTCTAACAACATGACCTCCAAGGCAGGATCACCGTATCGCTCGGGGCAGTACGTGTCCTTGTCGACCTACGAGGTTCGGTAGTAACTTGATCCGAAGTTTCATGATCATAATCATGAGCTTCCTCTTCAATTGGTTTACGCATCACAGGAACACCTTTCTGTGTTGTGCTACTTTTCCAATTCAAGTGAAGGTTCGACAATCTTATCAAGTTCTACCTTCCTCCTACTCACTTCTTTCGAGAGAACATCCTTCGCTGGAAAGGATCCATTCTTGGAAACAAAGACCTTGCCTTAGGATCTGTGATAGAAGGTATACCCAATTGTTGCTTTAGGGTATCTTATGAAGATGCACTTTTCCGCTTTGGGTTCGAGCTTATCAGACATAAGTTTCGCATTCCCAAACTCTAAGAAACAACAACATAGGTTTATGCCAAACCATAATTCATACGGTCTCATCTCAGCGGATATAGATGGTGCCCTATTAAAGTGAATGTAGTTGTCTCTAATGCATAACCCCAAAATGATAGTGGCAAACTGGTAAGAGACATCATAGTACGCACCACGTCCAATAGAGCACGACTATGATGTTCGGACACACCATCACACTATGGTGTTCCAGGCGGCATGAGTTGTGAAACAATTTCCACACTGTCTTAAGTTGCATAGCAAACTCGTAACTCAGATATTCACCTCCACGATCATATCATAGACATTTTATCTTCTTGTCACAATGATCTTCAACTTCACTCTAAAATTGCTTGAACTTTTCAAACGTTTCAAACTTGTGTTTCATTAAGTAAATATACCCATATCTACTCAAATCATCAGTGAAGGTAAGAAAATAACGATATCCACTGCACGCTTCAACACTCATTTGGACCCCATATATCAACATGTATTATTTCCAATAAGTCACTTGCCCTTTCCATCATATCGAAAAAGGGGGTCTTAGTCATCTTGCCTATGAGGCATGGTCTGCATGTCTCAACCGATTCGAAATTGAGTGAGTCCTAAGATCCATCAGCATGGAGTTTCTTCATGTGCTTTAAACCAATATGACCTTAGCGGTAGTACCTCAAGTATGTGGTAATATCATTGTTAACTTTGCATCTTGTATTATGAACATGTGTATCACTACGATCGAGATTCAATAAACCATTCACATTGGGTGCATGACCATTGAAGGTATTATTCATGTAAACAGAATAACCATTATTCTCTAACTTAAATGAATAACCGTATTGCAATAAACACGATCTAATCATGTTCATGCTCAATGCCAACACCAAATAACATTTATTTAGGTTCAACACTAATCCCGAAGGTAGAGGGAGCATGTGATGGTGATCACATCAACCTTGGAAACAATTCCAACACAGATCGTCACCTTGCCCTTAGCTAGTCTCCGTTTATTCCATAGCTTTTATTTCGAGTTACCAATATTAGCAACTGAACCGGTATCTAATACCCAGGTTCTACTAGGAGTACTATTAAGGTACACATCAATAACACGTATATCAAATATACTTTTGTTGATGTTGCCATCCTTCCTATCTACCAAGTATTTGGGGTAGTTCCGCTATCAGTGACCGTTCCCCTTACAATAGAAGCACTTAGTCTCGGGTTTGGGTTCAACCTTGGGTTTCTTCACTAGAGCGGCAACTGTTTTGCCATTCTTGAAGTTTCCCTTCTTGCCCTTGCCCTTATTGAAACTAGTGGTCTTACCATAAACCCTTGATGCTCCTTCTTGATTTCTACATTCGCATCGTAAAACATCACGAATAACTCAGGGATCATCTTCTCTATCCCTTGCATGTTATAGTTTATCACGAAGCTCTAGTAGCTTGGTGGCAGTGACTTGGAGAACTATGTCAATCACTATTTTATCTGGAAGATGAACTCCCACTTGATTCAAGCGATTGTAGCACCCAGACATTCTGAGCACATGCTCACTATTTGAGCTATTCTCCTCCATCTTGTAAGCAAATAACATGTCAGAGGTCTCATACCTCTCAACACGGGCATGAGCATGGAATACCAATTTCAGCTCTTGGAACATCTCATATGATCCATGGCATTCAAAACGTCTTTGGAGCCCCAGTTCTAAGACGTAAAGCATGGTGCACTAAACTATCAAGTAATCATCAGAACGTGTCTGCCAGACGTTCACAACATCCACAGACGATGCTTGAGGGGGTGGCGCACCGAGCGGTGCATCGAGGGCATAAGCCTTTTGTGCAGCAATGAGGACAATCCTCAGATCATGGACCCAGTCCGCATAATTGCTACTATCAACTCTCAACTTAGTTTTCTCTAGGAACGTAACAAAATACTGTGGAGCTACAATGCGAGCTATTGATCTATAACATAATTTGCAAAGACATTTTGACTATGTTCATGATAATGAGTTCAACTAATCATATTTCTAAAGAACTCCCACTCAAATCAACATCCCTCAGGTTGTCTAATTGTGACATGATCCAAATCCACCAACCCAAGTCCGATCATCACGTGAGATGAGGTGGCTTCAATGGTGAACATCTCCGTGTTGATCATATCCACTATATGACTCATGTTTGACCTTTCCATCTCCTGTGTTCCGAGGCCATGTCTGTACATGATAGGCTCGTCAAGGTTAACCCAAGTATTCTGCATGTGTAAATCCGGCTTACACCCGTTGTATGCGAATGTAGAGTCTATCACACCCGATCATCACGAGGTGCTTCGAAACGCCGATCCTTCGCAACAGTGCATACTCGGGGAGAACACAATTTATCTTGAAATTTTGTGAGGGATCATCTTATAATGCTACCGTCATCCTAAGCAAAATAAGATGCATAAAGGATAAACATCACATGCAAATCATATAAGTGACATGATATTGCCATCATCCTCTTGTGCTTTTGATCCTTTACTAGTATACAATACAGTTGATGACTATGTTTCACAAGTCATGTGCATAGAGATGCTAAACTGATAGTATGGACTCGGGGGTTGAGCTCACCGAGTCGGACAAACCCTCTTTGAGACACAACGAGATATTGTCATATGTTAGTCTCAAGTACAATGTATATGCCATGTCCTAGACTTGAGTTCCTCGCATGTTCTCGGGATGAGGATCGACTTACTTAGGGTCTATCAAACGCTACTCCAAAACTGGGTAGTTATAAAGGTAGCTTTTGGGTGAGTCGCGAGACATGCCGCGAGGCATGGTTGACCAAGATGGGATTTGCCCCTCTGTAAGGAGAGATATTCTCTGGTCCCTCTCGAGTGATCAGATTCAGAAAGCATGGCCATGCGACATAGGTTAAGTGTTAACCTGGTTCGGGAATCTGCATCATGATTTCGAGAAGAGACGTCGAGCTACCACAAGGGTGACAAGTACTCGCCTTGAGGTCGACAACATATACGTGAGGCAAAAGGAATGTTGTATATGACACATTGTCGAGGTTCGTCTAAAGACTTTGCGCATACATGGGAGTTGGCATGTTCTGCTAGCAGCCGCTACCGACTATCGACTCGGGTCGTGTCCATGTGTACTAGACTCGTGGTGGGCCTCAAGTGTGGAGCCCACCTCGGAGGTCTATATAAAGGGGAGTGGGCACACCTTTCAGGGCTGATCCTTTTCTCCCCTTGACAGCCACCACCACTCCCACGCCACCATGCCGTGCGGTCGGACCTAGCAGTCCGCCGCCCGATGCTGCCCCCGTATGTGTGGATACGTTGGAGGCATCACATATGCAGTGCTTGGACGAACCTTTCGAGGGATCCACGAGGAGCTGTTCATGGGAGATCACTGGTCGTGGGAGATCGGCTATAGGAGGAGGAGACGAATCGGCTGATAGACTACACGCATCACCAACTCTACTTCCGCCGTTGTGACTGTGCGTCTAGTGGTAAACCCGATCCCGTGATATATTTCCAGCAGCATGTTCTTGGGTGCGCGGTAGAAATTTTTATTTGGCGCTAGCATAGTGTACCGTGTGATCCAACAGCCCATGCCAAGATACTCCAGGCTTCCTTGGAATCCAGCATGCACCACATGTCCGATGAGGCGGCTACTGCGGATGCCGACGATGCGACGGCGGAGGCCATGGAGCACCTTCCCCACGAGGTCTCCGAGGAAGCCGTCCATCAAGCGACAAGCGGCAGCCGTCCGAGAGCGACGAGCGGGAGCCGTCCGAGTTGCGCGTGGCTTAGGAGGAGGTCGAGAAGCGCATGTCCATCAAGGAATCGGCCGCGGTGTACCAACGCGAGCTCTGGCGGCGCCACTACTACGAGTACTACAACGATGAGGGCGACACCGACGACCAGGGCAATGCCGAGGACGAGGACGTCGCCATGGTCGAATTCAGCCTGGGGGACACGGAGTCCAACACCGGAGGAATGTCGCCCGGACAAGTCGACAACATCTCATCGAACATCGACGAGGCATAGGGTGGCGGCTCGTCAGCGTCTTTGTTAAAATTATGCGTAGTACTAATAGCCTTTGTTTAGAGAGCCGGTCTTTTTTATGGCTATGTCTAGTTCAAGCAGCTTGATTGTTTAGTGAACTTGCTCGGTTTAGTAACTGTGAGCTATGTTTCCGCTAATTTGTATACCGAAGTTAACAGTTGATGTTAAATTATGCAATGACGTGGATGTGCACTATAACTAGGGAATACGTGGGGAGGGGCAAAATTTTGTATGTTCTATATCATCGCACACGCTAAAAGCAGAAAAACCGTGTCTGATGAATCTTTGCGCGCCAAGTTTCCTTACACCTAGCAAAAAATTTGCCGACCGTTGAAATATCTGCTCCACCCGAATGGACACATTTCCTCTGTTACCTCCCCCTACCCCACCGCCACATCTCTCCCTCTCGCATCCGACCTCCACGGACGGCATGGTCTCCCCGAATGACCCCTCAAGCGGTATCTCCTCCGATGATGAATCACTCACCAGCCATGAATTCCTCTCTCTTCTCTCTGGCTCAACTAGGCTTAGGGTTTTGGTTTGGAATTGGGGATTTTAAAGCGGCAGGCCGATTTGAGCCATTTCTTTCTCTTGTAGCTCCCTAGGACAATCACTTCCAAGGAATGGAGCGGGGTAGCTGAAGACATGCGTGTTCATGGTCAACGTCAATTTCCATCCGTGAAGTTACGAGCTTTTGAATCTGGGTACAGTGGGAGGAAGTTTCTGGGACGTGCAAAGAAGGTTAGCCTAACTCTCATTGTTAGAAATCATTTGCTATATTAGGTGTGATTCACACACTTCCCGTGTGCTATTTGATTCTAGATGTGATTAAGACACTGTCACAGTTCTACGATTGTGAGTGCCATTTTAATTGATATCAGTAGTAATATGTTATAAAATTTGTTCGGATCACATGGTAGGAAGCTCACAACATGACTATAAAACATAGCATTTAGGGACTTGGTGAAAATATAGTTTTCCACAAATAGTTTTAACCTGAAGGCATATTGACAACAACAAAACTATCTGCTACTAGAATTATCATGGCATGAAAATTTACAGCATGGTAGTAGACATGATGCACTCCATTTTATTCAACATGAGCAAGGTCTAATTATGCACAGAAACATGGCTAGCATCAACACAACATGGCAATCTGAAATAAACAGATTCGCAGACTTAGTGAAAATAACAGGGTGCAAGAGCAGCAGTTTTTAACAGATTGGCATGTTTGATAGCAGAATGTACATACCTGCCACTATTAATTTGATCTCGTTCAAACACTGCCAATGTGCATACTCTACTACAAAGACTGTTGCATTTATATTTAGCTTCCTGGTGAAATTGGCAATTTGTTATTACACATGACAGAAACAGAGGAGGGTTGAGAAATAGAGCATCCTACTACAAAGGCTGTTCGAGTAGAACCATGGCATGACCGATCAAGACCCATGTAAAGCATGCAAGTACAAGCATGGCCAGCCATTTCTTGTTAGCGAATACTTTGAGGAGTGTAGTTCCACTTGTCTCAAGTTACATAAATATTGCATGTACATTATGTTAGAAGGAGAAGATACTAACATTCAGCAAGTGCACTGCGACAATAGGCATTTTAATCACCTTCCGGGTACCATCAATGTGGAATTCAAGGACTTCCATCTTTTCTTCAACTTCGATGTGCTTGCGGTCACTCTTGTCAAATGCTTGATGTTGTAAGTACTTCACAAACTCTGAACAACTTCTCGATACAAGGTTGCAAATGAAAAAAACTAACTGTATTATATTCCTCTCATGGGATTGACGACGCAGAGATGAAGGAGGGTGCATGCGTATTTTATAGATCTTGATTTAGCAAACATCATTTTGTTACATAATAATGTTACACGCAAGGCTTCCATTGATCATGTCGCCAAAATCTTGTTCCGCTTACAGGTAGGAGAATTCTTCATGTGGCCATATCATGAAGGGTAAGTTAAATATACAACCACGCATATATTGATCGTCTTTCAGTTTTAAACATAGTTTGTAAGTTCAAGGTTTTCTTAAACTATAGCAATCACTGGATCTTGGTGGTCATTGTTCCAAAGTGCAACATAGTTTACTACATGGATTCTCTCAGGGAGCCATATAAGCCTCAGCATCTAAATCATCTTCAGGATTTCATGGATAGGTATTGAATTCTTTGATGTTAATATGTTGTGTTCATATCTGGTTCAAGATTTGAGTATGTGAAATTTCATCTTCATTTGCAGTGTATTGTCAAGGAACCTTAACTTTAGAAAATGCTTGTTAGATGTTCAAGTTTCTAAGTAAACCTCTTTCTATTTCTCTCCAAAGAAAAAAAGAAACAACTTACACCGGTTAGGTTGTTCCTAACAGGGCAAATACATGACTAATATTGTACAAAAAATTTCAGTGCCCTCAACAACAACAAGGGATCAACCTATGTGGATACTACGTTTGCGCATACATGTTGAACCTATGTGGATACTACGTTTGCGCACACATGTTGAACCTATGCAGACAAGTTCAATGTGGTGCCGATGCTGACAACATAGAACCACTAAGTCTGTTTCTTAATTACTATCTTCTACTCCTCATGTATGTCACATTCTGATCTAAAAATCTTGTAGTGGATCTTTGGACCGATGACCTCTGAACCGCTCTCTGCAGATAAATTATTGTCTGCTAGGAAAGCTATTAGCACCTTCTTTGTGAAACACTATATCTATCGGCGTTCAGGGATCTGGGGTACCCAGGCCTGCCTGCCTGCGGCCCAGCGGGTGGCCCACCTCGACGGCCCGGTACGGCCTGGCAGCAAACCCCCCAAGACAAGACCCTCGCGAGGGACCCGGCCTCGCGAGGTAAAGAACGCCAAGGCCTCCAGAGGAGTGGCCTCCCCAGGCTGCCTCTCGAGGAGCAGAGATTTCTATGCAGGTACCCGGCCTCAGGAGGCTGCGATGACGTGAGCCATGACGACCAAGGCCAGGCGGGCGCAGAGGGGACAGCTTCCTCTTTTGTGCTAAGGAGGCAGCAACGTATGCGGGTTTCCAAGGAATCCCCCAAAGGTTTCCGTTCTGGTGCAACAAGACCGAGACCACGATCTCGGCAGGACGGATGTCAACGCCGAGCCCACCTCTGCGTCACGCCCAGAAGCTTTGCCGGCGAAGACCACCTTTAGTCAGGATAAGATGTACTTCTTGTCGCCTTTCAAAATTGGCCGTTGTGGGATACCTTCCCGCCTGTGCGATAAGGGAAGAAGACCAAGGCCACTATAAATAGGGACTAGCCTCCACCGTAGAAGGGATCGATCCATCCTCACCTCAGAGCCCTCGCGCGGTTGCTCAACCACTGTACCAGTTCAACCCCATCCTCCTCGTGAGGCCAATCCACCAAAAGCAGGGGTAGGGTCTTACACCGCAAGGTGGCCCGAACCTGGGTAAATCTCTGTGTCCATCTTCTAGTTCAGTCGCACGCATTCGACGAGGCTTGGTTGCGGGGCGACAAGCTTGAGGCTAGAACTGGTTGAGATCTTCGCACACGCTCAGAGTTCGAACCTTCTTGGGTCTGCGGAGCCCCGATTCCGACATTTGGCGCACCAGGTAGGGGCGTGTTGTGATCCTCTCTCCGGTTTCGCTTCGTCTCCGATTCATCGCACCCATGGCCGACGCCCGCCAAGTCCGCGCCGAGCGCCGGGCTGCCCACGTCGACCAGACGGCGCCCGTGGGCTGCGGCGTCCCGCGCCGCTCTGCCTCTCCTGCAGCTAACGCTGCCACTAACCCAGCCGCTCACGAGCAGCAGGATTCATCGCAGCCACCCACCGCGCGGCGCGATGGCCGCATCGCTACTCCATCCCTCGCTCTCGCCACGGCGTCGTCCTCTCACGCTCACCACTGGCCGGCGGACGCGCAGGCTGTGCTGCTCATCGCGCGCGAGCTACTGCGTTACCTACCCGCCGACGATCGCTACGACGACTGGCTTGGTCGCATGGCCGAGCTCGTCAACGCCGCCGATGAGATCCCGGCGCCCTCCCACTCGCACCGTCCCCCGCCCTCCCAGGCGGGCGACGTGGCTCACGGTGCACCTCCTCCTCCTTCACTGCACGACGCTGACCCCGAGCCCAGACGCGAAGCGTGCCCGCGCAACCTGCCACGTGGGGCGCCGACACAGGCACGGGATGAAGCAAGCTGCCAGGTGGTGCCGTGGCCACGAGGTGACGCGCGTGCGCTCCCCGCACCGCTGCACCGGCATCAAGACCGTGCGCCGCAAGAGGCTACGGAGCACGGACGCCAAGACCGAGCTCCCCTCGCATGCGCAACGTCTGTGAGTGTAGGAGGCTGCCGCGCCTTCACCCCGGAGCTCGGCCATGTCGCCTCACCCGGTAAGTTCAAGCTGGTCATGCCTTCACGGTACGATGGCATCCCTGACACCGCAGAGTTCCTCCAGCTCTACTTGCTGAGCATCAAGGCGGCAAGCGGTGCTGACAAAGTCATGGCGAATTGGTTCCCCATGGCTCTCAAGGGTGTCGCGCTCTCCTGGCTCCTTAACCTCCCGAAGGGATCGATCTCCTCCTGGGACGAACTCCGCGAGCGCTTAATCACCAACTTCCAGGGCACCCGCGACCACGCCGTTGCAGTGAACGACCTGCGACGCGTGAAGCAGCAGCCGGGCGAGACCCTGCACAAGTACATACAGCGCTTCACGAACGTTTGCCTCAAAATCCCGAAGGCGTCGGATGAGGCCATCATCTCGGCGTTTATCGATGGCATCAGGGACGTCAAGATGAAAGAGGAGCTCGCCTTCCATGACGATCTGTGTTACGGCCGTGGAGGGGGCCGCGGCGGAGGCCGCTGGGACAACCGCGACCAACGTCAGGACTGGCGTGACCAGCCTCGCGAGGACCTAGCGTGAGGAGCCTCGCGACGGATGCCAGCGCGATCAGCCTCGCAAGGCCCGTCCTCAGGGTAATGCTGGCCTCCCTCCGCTGCCACCGCTGCCAAGGAGAAATGACGATAACCAGAAGGATGATGGGGCCAGGGGCTTCCAGGAGCCCCGTGCGATCGCTTGCTTCCTAGGCGGTGCTCAGGCCCCACCCTCGAATTGCATCTTCAAGCAGTTCTCCCGTGAGGTGAACGCAGCCCTCCCGAAGCTCGAGGCCGCGCGTCCCCTCAGGTGGTCACAATACGCCATTACCTTCGACTCCAAGGATCACCTCAAGTGCTCGGCCGCCACAGGCACGCTCCCCATGCTCTGCACGCCCACCATCAGCAACGTCCGCGTCACCAAGACCCTCATCGACGGTGGCGCTGGGTTCAATGTCCTCTCTATCGAGACGTTCGAGACGCTTCAGGTGCCCTATGATCAGCTCATGCCGATGAAGCCCTTCTCAGGAGTGACCGAGGGCTCCACCATTCCCCTGGGGCAGGTGCGCCTCCCGGTCACCTTCATCAAGCGTGATAACTACCACACTGACCTCATCGACTTTGGCGTCACCCACATCCACCTCCCGTACAATGCCATCCTCGGGTAGCCTGCCCTCACCAAGTTCATGGCGGAAACCCACCATGGCTACAACGTCCTCAAGATGCCAGGGTACATCGGTGTCATCACAGTCGCCTGCGATGAGAAGGATGCAGTCTGCTCCCTCGAATGCACTTACCAGGCACTTGCCAGGGTACAACGGTGTCATCCCAGTCGCTTACCAAGCTGCGGCGGGTGAAAATTCTGACGACGAGGGCGGCATCCTGCCTCCTGAGGACACACCCAAGAGGAAGAAGCAGCTCCTCCCGAAGAGCCGTCAGGGGATAGAGATCCCCAAGGACGGCCCCTCAGGCCCCGTGCCCACTGCTGGGGCGCCTCTCCCTCCTGCATAGCAAGGCGCACCCGGCGCTTCCCTCAGGGCGGGCTTGGGGGCTTCCACCTGGAGAGCTTCTGACCTGACCGGTGCGACGAGGGAGGTGCTCGGGCACCACTTGGAGGCGTGCTTCGACGCGTGCCCCCACAAGCAATGAGCACGGCGCGGGGTGCTAGGCTCACGGGAGTTCATCACCAACGCGATCGAGGAGCTTCAGGAGGCGCGGGCCATGCACGGCGAGCGTCACCCCGCACCACATAGTGGAGCTGCCGCCCCCGACGTGGGCGGCGGGCTGCGCGTCTGCGTCAACATCCCGGGCCTCAACAGGGCCGCATTACAGGTCCTCTTCTGACCATCACGTGTCGTCCGCAGTGGGGGCTACCCCTGCTGCTATGTCCGCATGCCCTTTGGTCTCATGAACGTGGGCGCCACGTACAAGCGCTTCGCGCAGGCCATGCATGCGTCTCATGAGGCCAGACGCCGCACGGACCTTCAAGAGGTCCCGGACCCTCGCGAGCCCCCTGGGTCTCGCTGGCCCCTTGAGCCTCCGGAGCCCTCAGGCTCATGAGGATCAAGCTTCAACAACTACCCTAACACTTCAGCAGCATCATTACGAGGTGACCTTTTGGTTTGTTCATTTGAGGGCGCCCCTCGGGCTGCATCATCCTCAAGCTGTTAGGGCCCGCCCCTACAGCTGTATCGTTTTGCGCATGTATCAAAATTGGTTCTGCATTTGATGAGTTTTCTAAGTATTCCAACCTGCATGCCCGGTGCTTCGTCACCATGAATGTCGCTGCGCCCTAACAACCCCGCCCTCGACCGCCTCATGATTAAGGGCCGGCACGGCGTCTATGCTCGGGTCCATCCCTACAGCGTCGATAAACCCAACGACTGAGCTCTGTCTGGCGGGCCGGCCCCGTTCACGTCACCTCCTGGGGTCCTTGGTGTTTGGCCTTCTCATGCGGTGGCCTCCGGAGATTCATTCGGCGCAAGTTACCCCCATCACACAGGTCTTGTAGGCGTGCCCCACACCAGGAAATTCAGGTGCAACCCGCCTTGAGGTAGGGCCTCGTGAGTCCCGCGCTGGCTCACGGGTGCCCAGATACACCTTCTCCAGTTCTGCAGTGCCAGTCACCCGTACAAACGAAATTGGGCTGTACACGCCCGGAGACTCTAACACAGAGCTCCCTTCCCACGCCCAAGTGGAAGCCCCATGCTCCGCGCTGGCGGACGACACGGTCGCTGAGCGGCTATGCCCATGCCTAAGTGGAAGCCCCATGCTCTGCGCTGGCGGACGACACGGTCGCTCAACGGCTATGCCCACGCCCAAGTGGAAGCCGCATGCTCCGCGCTGGCGGACGACACGGTCGCTCAGCGGCTATGCCCACGCCAAGTGGAAGCCCGATGCTCCGCGCTGGTGGATAAACAACTGAGGGCGCCCTAGCGGCTGCACCAACCTCAGGATGGCCTCTCGGCTCTTCAAATGGCCCCGTCACGCAGCGTTCCCCTGGGATGCACACACGAGGGGGCTGGACGGGGGATACGCTCAGGCCATGCCTGGCGCGCGCCACCTCACTAGGTCCCTGACACCTGGTCTTCTCGCATCCCTCCCAGGCAAAAGCTGGCGAGGAAAGGTATGGGAGTTGCTCGCACGTCAAGTGGGACCCCTGAGCATCGCGACTCAGGGGCCTCACTAGTCACGTAACCCCTCGCCCCTTGGTCTCGTCCTGGCAATCCGGACGCCCCAACGGCGGTCGAGGTATGCGCGGGATTGGGCCCTGCCGATGCAGAGTACTAAGACGCTCCAAATCAACCTCGTCATCGCCATGTTTCCTTCATGAGGGCTGCTCGCACGTCAAGGGGGACCCCTGAGCATCGCGACTCAGGGGCCTCACTAGTCACGTAGCCTCTCGCCGCTTGGTCTCGTCCTGGCGATCCGGACGCCCCAACGGTGGTCGAGGTATGCGCGGGATTGGGCCCTGCCGACGTAGAGCACAAAAGCAAGCAGGAAGTAAACAAGGCACGAAAGGAAATCACAGAGTTCAAACAGTTATTACAGGCACTGAATGTTTTGCGAATTCAAACAAGTCTTACGCCTCCACGAGACATGATAAATGTCGCAGGTCGAAATCTAGGAGGAGGGGTCGTCATCGCCATAGCCATCGCCGCCGATCGTCCCAGGCACGGCGATCTCGTCGTCAACATCGCTACCTCTGCCGTCATCGCCACCGCTCCCCTCCACCATGGGGGGGGGGGCATCAGGGACGCAGGGGAACTTCTTCACCAGCGCGTCCAAGGAATCCTTCACGGCCGCCGCCGCAGCAGCGCGAGACTCACGGGTGTTGGTGTTCTGGGATCGGGGGTACCCAAACCTGCCTGCCTACGCCCAGCACGCGGCCCACCTCGACGGCCCAGTACGGCCTGGCGGCAAACCCCCCAAGACAAGACCCTCGCGAGAGCCCCAGCCTTGCGAGGGGAGCAACGCCAAGACCTCTAGTGGAGCGCCCTCCCCAGGCTTCCTCCCGAGGAGCGGAGATTCCTATGTAGTGCCGGGCCTCATGAGGCTGGGGTGACGTGAGCCATGACGACCAAGGCCAGGCAGGCGCCAGGTGGCGCAGAGGGGACACTTTCGTCTTTGGTGCTAAGGAGGCAGGGACGTACGCGGGTTCCCAAGGAATCCCCGAAAGGATTCCATTCCAGTGCAACAAGACCAAGACCACGAGCTCGGCAGGACGGATGTCATTGCCGAGCCCACCTCTGCGTCACGCCCATAAGCTTTGCATGTGAAGACCACCTTTAGTCAGGACAAGATGTACTTCTTGTCCCCTTTCAAAATTGGCCGTTGTGGGATCCCTTCCCACCTGTGCGATAAGGTAAGAGGGCCAAGGCCACTATAAATAGGTACCAGCATCCACCAGAGGGGGGCACGGATCGATCCAACCTCACCTCAGAGCCCTCACGAGGTCGCTCAACCACTGTACTAGTTCATCCCCAAACCTCCTCGTGAGGCCAATCCATCAAAAGCAGGAGTAGGGTTTTACACTGCAAGGTGGCCCATACCTGGGTAAATATCGGCATCCATCTTCTTGTTCGCTCGCACGTATTCGACGAGACTTGTCCATAGGGTGGCGAGGTTGAGTCTAGGGCTGGTTGAGATCTTCGCACACGCCCCAGAGTTCGAACCTTCAAGGGTCCGCAGAGCCCAGATTCCGACAACGGGCAATTGGGGCGATCACCGCGTCGAAATCAAAGCCGGGCTCGTGGAGGTAGAGGTGGCTGAAGCCGCACGTCGCGGCCATGAAGAAAAGGTCGCGACACTCGCCCTCCAGGATGGCGTCCACCCTGGCGGCGGCACCTTCGAGCACCTCAGCAAGCTTGGAGGAGAGCCATGCGTAGCCGCCCTCAGGAGTCGCCAGTGGCTCCTTGAATCCTCCCCTGCAGATGGAGTCTAGCGCCTGGCGAAGCCTGAGCTCGATGGAGGGGAAGACATCGCGCTCCGCGGCCGCCTTCTCCTCAGCAGCGACAAGGGCCTTCTCCCTGGCATCCAGCTTGGTCGTCGCATTGAAGACATGCCGGGCATGGGACGTCTAGGCCTCTACTGCCTCCTCCTTCAGCTTGGCCAGACGCTCGCGCTCCGCGGCTTGGTCAGCAGCCGCCTGGGACAGCACGGAGTCGCGATCGGCGAGCTTCGCCTCGCGGGCCTCGAGGTCCTCCTCCCACTGGTGGAGTCATTGTGCGTGCGCGGGTTGCTCCTCCTGAAGGGACTTCAGGTTGGCCTCTGCCTCACCGCAGCGCTTCATGGCAGACGCTGCTTCGGCAAGCGCCGCGTCGCGAGCCACCTTGGCTTCGGCGGCCTCCTTCCTACTCTCCGCGGTGGCAGCCTCAGCCCGACCCTAGGCCATCTTGGTGGCTGTGTCAGCCTGGAGCCACCCAGAAATAAGCGTGAGGCACTCCCTCGCGAGGGAGCACCTGTCGGCGTCTTGGAGGTTGGCCCGGATCTGGCCAAGCGCGGTATAGGCCTCATCCAAGGCGCCGGGCACGATCAGAGGGCCATGGTTCGTGAGCGCAAGGGCCTGGCCAGGAGGCGGCACTGGCACGTCGGCGGGTGCTGTGTCCAAGGGGGGAGTGGCGTGGCAGACTTGGGCGATGGAGACTCCAGTTTCTCCTCGGGCACGACAAGGGCAGACGACTTCACAGCCTGCTGGACCACGGGGACTGGCTCCTCTTGAAGTTGCGTCACTGTGTTCTCAGGGGCAGATTCCGCCAGAAGGGGGCGGGAAATCGCCGCCTCCACCGGCGCTGGGGTCGCCATGGCTGCGGCAAGGAATGCCGCCTCGTGAGCCTCCACACTCCCGGTGCCCGGCCTACCAAGTGGCATCGGTAAGGCGCCAGGAGTAGGCGTCACACCCGTGTGCCCGGGTGCGGTGTGGTCGGGGCGCCCAAGGGTAGCGCTGAGTTGGGGTGATGCGCTTCCGCCCCCCGCCGCGTCCGCGGCCAGAGGCTGACGGCGCCCTCTGGATAGGGGGCTCCTTCGGCTCGGTTCTCGCCTTCCTCTTCTTCGGCACGTCATCGCCCCTGGTCATCGAGAGGAGAAGGGGCCGTGAGTACATGCGCAATCTATAATCGACCAAAGGCGAGGCAGGTTACTTACTCCTCGGGCGCAATCCACTTCCTCTTCCTCTCCACATCAGCGATGGTCGAGACACTCCCGCCCTTCTTCGGCATGGCGCTGCCGCCCGGAGAGGTGGCGAGATCGCCCTGAGGGACCACGGCCAGAGAAGCCACGTCTGCCCCAGTAGCGCCCGCCCCGCCTTTCGGCTGCAGCTCGGACGGGGATGAGACCAGCATCTCAATCGCCCTGCTGGAGCATGGGGAGTCCTCCGGAGGAGGCGCGGCCGCGTGTTTCCTTGGGGTCGCTCGGTCAGATGCCCACGTGGTTTGGGGGTAAGCCCTGACCTCCTGAGGACCCTAGCGAAGCGCGAGGAGTCCGCGGCCGGGGGCTCGTCGGTATCGTCGTCATCTTCGAGATCGCGGAGGAGCTTGCTCTGCGACGGGGGGGGGGGGACACCTCTTCCAGGTCATCGTACTCAGTCTCCTCCGAGTCTTCCTTGCCGCTGGTGTCGCCGGAGGACACCGACACGGGGGAATTAGGGCGCTCAGGCGGCGTGAGCCCCTGCTCGTCAAAGGTGGGCATGGCGGCAACCAGCTCCTCCCTGTCGTCACGGTGGTACAGCGGGGCGTAGGCCTCCGGGAGGTCCCCAGGATCGCTGTGGAGCAGGGTAGCCACGGCCTGTCCAGCTCCTCGCCTATCAGACTGGCGGATGGAAACCTGATGTTGTCCTCCGCACCCTCGTACTCCCACATGGGCCTCGAGTGCGACTGGAGTGGCGCTAGGCACTGCGTCAGGAACTCCTTCATTATCATCGCCCCGGTCAGTTGCTTGGCCTCCATGTCCAGGGAGATCCGCTGGCTTCACCCGGGGATCGGTGAGCTTCGTGGAGCCCCACGCGAGGGTCTTCTCGGGCCGCTTCGTCGGGATCTCCAGGCACGGATCGAGGCCCCGAGTATCCAAGAAGACCCAGCGGTGCCTGAAGCCTTCCACCTTCTTCCCGGCCTTCAGGAGCATGTTCCCGCTCTGGACCATTACTAAGGAGGCGCACGCCGACCGTTGCGCGCAGTCGTGGAGTCGCAAGCTGAAGTAGTGGCAGAAGAGGGCCACTGAGGGCCTCACGCCTACGAAGGCCTCGCAGTAGAAGGCAAACACAGACAGGAGCAGTATGGAATTGGGCTGAAGATGGAGGGCCTGGATCCCGTAATGCTCAAGGATGGCGACGAAGAACCCCGAGAAGGGCGGGACGAGCCTGGAGAAGACGCTATGGAGGAAGAAGGGGTAGACTATTTTCGCCAAGGTGTGCTGCTTCGCAGAGCCGCGGCAGATCAAGGTCTGCCCCCACTCATTGGAGTCACCAGCCGTCAATGGAAGTGCTGGGGCGAGGTCCCCCTCCTTGGCGATGGTGGATGTCGTATGCGCCGGTAAGGGGGGAGAGGAGGCCCAGGCCTAAGCCTCAGACTTCGACTTCCCAGCGGGCGCCATCTGAAGAATCCTTGGGGTTGGGGGAGCTAAAGGAAGGACGGCGCTGTGCCAAGATCTGGGGGAGGTTCTCGTGAAGGAAAGGGGATCTGAGCAGGGGAGCAAAAGTGCAAGGAAGAAGAGCAATGATGGCTCGGCAGCGGGCGCTAGGATTTTATCAGCCTGGGCACTTGCCGAGGTGACGTGGGAGCGGAGGCGCCCACGCCCTGCCACGTGCCACGCGTCGAGCCAGGCCCGCACGCAATTGGGGGCCCGCAGTGTTTTTGCCCTTTGCTCCTCGCCTTCGCCTCGAAGCCAGGACAAGCACGCCTTGGTCCCGGGGGCTACTATCGGCGTTCTGGTATCGGGGGTACCCAGACCTGCGTGCCTGCGGCTCAGCGCGTGGCCCACCTCGACGGCCCGGTACGGCCTAGCAACAAACCCCCCAAGACAAGACCCTCGCGAGGGCCCCGGCCTCACGAGGTAAAGAATGCCAAGGCCTACTGAGGAGTGGCCTCCCCAGGCTGCCTCTCGAGGAGCGGAGATTTCTATGCAGGTACCCGGCCTCAGGAGGCTGCGATGATGTGAGCCATGACGACCAAGGCCATGCGGGGGCCAGCGGGTGCAGAGGGGACAGTTTCCTATTTTGTGCTAAGGAGGCAGGGACGTACGCGGGTTCCCAAGGAATACCCCAAAGGTTTCCGTTCCGGTGCAACAAGACCAAGACCATGAGCTCGGCAGGATGGATGTCATCGCCGAGCCCACCTCTGCGTCACGCCCAGAAGCTTTGCAGGTGAAGACCACCTTTAGTCAGGATAAGATGTACTTCTTGTCCCCTTTCAAAATTGGCCATTGTGGGATCCCTTCCCGCCTGTGCGATAAGGGAAGAGGACCAAGGCCACTATAAATTGGGACTAGCCTCCATCGTAGAAGGGATCGATCCATCCTCACCTCAGAGCCCTCGCGAGGTCGCTCAACCACTGTACTAGTTCATCCCCAACCACTTCGTGAGGCCAATCCACCAAAAGTAGGAGTAGGGTCTTACACCGCAAGGTGGCCCGAACCTGGGTAAATCTCTGTATCCATCTTCTAGTTTGCTCGCACGCATTCGACGAGGCTTGGCTGCGGGGCGGCAAGCTTGAGGCTAGAACTGGTTGAGATCTTCGCACACGCCCAGAGTTCGAACCTTCTTGGGTCTGCGGAGCCCTGATTCCAGCAATATCAAGCCCAGTCCAGGCTGTGAAAATTTCAGCATTACTACCTCCCAAGAATAAGTATGCATTCATATAGTGTTATCAGCTAAACATATATGTATGGATGCATTGTTTTCCATGTGATAATATCTTCATATTTCATACTCTATGATTATGTACTGCATATGTTCGTACATCTATGAATATAGCTAGCATTTTTTCAATTGCATATTGTCGCGAATTATGATGAATGTTCTTCTGTGGACACTATTTGTTCAATTGCATATTGTGGCGAATTATGATGAATGTTCTTAATGTGGACACAATTTGTTCGATTGCATATTGTGGCGAATTTGATATTCACAGGGTGTTTCAAATGCGATATTTTACAATAACCTGGCCATTTCAGCGCACATGATACAAGCAACTAAGCGTGTGCGATCAAGAATGGAAAGCACACGTAACTCGTAGCTCAACCGCCTGTGATCTCCAGGAAATGTTGGGGAACGTTGCATGGGAAACAAAAAATTTCCTACGCACACGCAAGATCTATCCATGGTGATGAGCATCTACGAGAAGGAGAGTGGATCTACATACCCTTGTAGATCGCTAAGCAGGAAACGTTAAGAAATGCGGTTGATGTAGTCGAACGTCTTCGCGATCCAAATCGCAAGCCGTCCCTCGATCCAATCACGATCTAGCGCCGAACGGACGGCACCTCCGCGTTCAGCACACGTACAGCTCGATGATGATCTCCGCCTCCTTGATCTAGCAAGGGAGAGTGGAGAGGTAGATGAGTTCTCTGGCAACACGACGACGTGGTGGCAACGGTGGTGGTGCTATCCCGGCAGGGCTACGCCTAGCGCTACTGAAACCGCGAACGGAGGAGAAAACGATCTAGGGAGAGAGAGGGGCGCCAAGGGCTTCGTGTGTGCTCTTGGGGTGCCCCTCCCCTCTATATATAGGTGGAGGGGCGTGGAGATCAGCCCCTCCAAGCCCTAGGGCGCATCCAAGGGGGAGGAGTTGGACTCCTAGTTCAATTCCCTCCCTTTCCATAAACAGGTGGACTTTCCACCTCTCCCAAGCCACATGGGCCGTGAGGGACTTGTGCGCCTGGCCCATTATGGCCAGGGCGCCTCCCCTCAGCCCATGCAAACCCTTGGGACGTGGTGGAACCCTTGGTGTACTTCCGGACTCCTCCGGAAGTTTCCGGAACCTTCTAGAAGCTTCCCGGTACAATACCAGAAAAACCCGAAACTTTTTCGGTCGCCAAAATATGACTTCCCATATATAAATCTTTACCTCCGGACCATTCCGGAACTCCTCATGACATCCGAAATCTCATCCGGGACTCCGAACAACCTTCGTTCACCAACACATATATCTCAATACTACCGAAACGTCACCGAACGTTAAGTGTGCAGACCCTGCGGGTTCGAGAACTATGTAGACATGACCGAGACACCTCTACAGTCAATAACCAATAGCGGCACCTGGATGCCCATATTGGTTCCTACATATTCTACAAAGATCTTTATCGGTTGAACCTCTATGTCAAGGATTCAGTTAATCCCGTATGCTGTTCCCTTTGTTCTTCGGTATGTTACTTGCCCGAGATTTGATCGTCGGTATCTCTATACCTAGTTCAATATCGTTACCAGCAAGTCTCTTTACTCGTTCCGTAATACAAGATCCCGTGGCTAACTCTTTAGTCACTTTGCTTGCAAGGCTTATTGTGCTGTTGTATTACCGAGTGGGCCCTGAGATACCTCTCCGTCACACGGAGTAACAAATCCCAGTCTCGATCCATGCCAGCTCAACAGACACCTTCGGAGATACCTGTAGAGCATCTTTATAGTCACCCAGTTACGTTGTGACGTTTGATACACACAAGGTATTCCTCCTGTGTCAGTGAGTTGCACGATCTCATGGTCATAGGAACAGATACTTGACATGCAGAAAACAATAGCAATAAACTGACACGATCATATGCTACGTTCATAGTTTGGGTCTTGTCCATCACATCATTCTCCTAATGATGTGATCCCGTTATCAAATGACATCTCATGTCTATGGCTAGGAAACCTTAACCATCTTTGATCAACGAGCTAGTCTACTAGAGGCATACTAGGGACACAGTGTTGTCTATGTATCCACACATGCATTTGAGTTTCCAATCAATACAATTATAGCATGGATAATAAACGATTATCATGAACAAGGAAATATAATAATAACCATTTTATTATTGCCTCTAGGGCATATTTCCAACAGTCTCCCACTTGCACTAGAGTCAATAATCTAGCTCACATCGCTATGTGATTTACATTGGTATGAATCTAACACCCAATGAATTCTGGGGTTCGATCATGTTTCGCATGTGAGAGACGTTTTAGTCAACGGTCTGCAAAATTCAGATCCGTGTTTTCTTTACAAATCTATATGTCATACTGCAGATACTACCACGCTCCACTTGGAGCTATTCCAAATGGTTGCTCCACTATACGTATTCCTAATTGCTACTCAGAGTCATCCGGATAGGTGTCAAAGCTTGCATCGACGTAACCCTTTACGACGAACAATTTATCACTTCCATAACCGAGAAACATTTCCTTAGTCCTCTAGTTACTAAGGATAATTTTGACCGCTGTCCAGTGATCCAGTCCTGGACCACTCTTGTACCCCTTGACAGACTCATGGCAAGGCACACACTAGGTGCGGTACACAACATGGCATACTATATAGAGCCTATGGATAAGGCATAGGGGACGACCTTCGTCCTTTCTCTTTGTTCTGCCGTGGTCGAGCTTTGAGTCTCACTCAACTCCACACCTTACAAATAAGGCAAGAACTCTTTCTTTGACTGATCCATTTTGAACTCTTTCAAAATCTTGTCAAGGTATGTACTCATTGAAAGTCTTATCAAGCGTCTTGATCTATCTCTATAGATCTCGATGCCCCTCAATTAAGTAGCTTTATCCAGGTCTTCCTTTGAAAAACTCCTTTCAAACAACCATTTATGCTTTCCAGAAATTCTACATCATTTCCGATCAACAATATGTCAACCACATATACTTATCAGAAATTTTATAGTGCTCCCACTCACTTTCTTGTAAATACAAGTTTCTCATAAACTTTGTATAAACCCAAAAACTTTGATCACCTCTTCAAAGCCTATATTCCAACTCCGAGATGCTCGCTCCATCCCATAGAAGGATTGCTGGAGCTTGCACACCTTTTAGCATCCTTAGGACTGACAAAACCTTCTGGTTGTATCACATAGAACCTTTCCTCAAGGAAACCGTTAAGGAAACGATGTTTTGACATCCATCTGCCATATTTCATAATTGAAAAATGCAGCAACTGCTAACATAATTCCAACAGACTTTACCATCGCTACGGGTGAGAAAGTCTCATCGTAGTCAACTCCTTGAACTTGTGAAAAACACTTTGCCACAAGTCGAGCTTTATAGAAGGTGACATTACCGTCCGCGTCTGTCTTCCTTTTAAAGATCCATTTGTTCTGAATGGCCTTTCGCCCTTCAGGTAATACTTCCAAAGCCCATGCTTTGTTTTCATACATGGATCCCATCTCGGATTTCATGGCCTCTAACCATTTCTCGGAATCCGGGACCATCATCGCTTCTCCATAGCTCGTAGGTTCATCGTTATCCAACAACATGACCTCTAAGACAGGGTTGTCGTACCACTCAGGAGCAGTACGCGTCCTTGTCGACCTACGAGGTTCGATAGTAACTTGATCCGAAGCTTCATGATCATCATCATTAACTTCCTCTTCAACTAACGTAGGCTCCACAGAAACAACTTTCTGCGCTGCGCTACTCTCTGGTTGAAACAAAGGTTCAACAACCTCATCAAGTTTTATCTTCCTCCCACTCAATTCTTTCGAGAGAAACTCTTTCTCGAGAAAGGACCCGTTTTAGCAACAAACACTTTGCCCTTGGATCTGAGATAGTAGGTATACCCAACTGTTTCCTTAGGGTAACCTATGAAGACGCACCTTTCCGCTTTGGGTTTGAGCTTATCAGACACAAGTGTCGCATTCCCAAACTCTGAGAAATGACAGCTTAGGTTTCTGCCAAACCAAAATTCATACGGTGTCATCTCAACGGACTTAGATGGTGCCCTAATTTAAAGGGAATGTAGTTGTCTCTAATGCATAACCCCAAAACGATAGTGGCAAAACGATAAGAGACATCATAGTACGCACCATATCCAATAGAGCATGACTACGACGTTCGGACACACCATCACACTATGGTGTTCCAGGTGGCTTAAGTTGTGAAACAATTTCCACATTGTCTTAAGTTGCATACCAAACTCGTAACTCAGATATTTACCTCCATTATCATAGGCATTTTATCTTCTTGTCACGTTGATCTCAAACTTCACTCTGAATTTGTTTGAACTTTTCAAACGTTTCAGACTTGTGTTTCATTAAGTAAATATCCCCATATCTACTCAAATCATCAGTGAAGGTAAGAAAATAGCCAAATCCACCGCACACTTCAACATTAATTGGACCGCATACATCAACATGTATCATTTCCAATAAGTCACTTGCCCGCTCCATTAAGTCGGAAAACGGGGTTTTAGTCATCTTGCCCAAGAGGCATGGTCCGCATTTCTACACCGATTTGAAATTGAGTGAGTCCAAAGATCCATCAGCATGGAGTTTCTGCATGCGTTTTACACCAATATGACCTTTAGCGGCAGTGTCACAAGTATGTGGTACTATCATTATTAACTTTGCATCTTTTGGCATCAATATTATGAACATGTGTAACACTACGATCGACATTCAATGAACCATTCACATTAGGTGCATGACCATTGAAGGTATTATTCATGTAAATAGAATAACCATTATTCTATAACTTAAATGAATAACTGTATTGCAATAAACACGATCTAATCATGTTTATGCTCAACACAAACACCAAATAACATTTATTTAGGTTCATTACAAATCCCGAAGGTAGAGAGAGTGTGCGATGGGGATCACATCAACCTTGGAAACACTTCCAACACACATCGTCACCTCGCCCTTAGCTAGTCTCTGTAGCTTTTATTTTGAGTTACCAACATTTAGCAACTAAACCGGTATCTAATACCCAGGTGCTACTAGGAGTACTAGTAAGGTACACATCAATAATACATATATCAAATATACTTCCGTTGACGTTGCCAGCCTTCTTATCTACCAAGTATCTAAGGTTGTTCCGCTTCAGCGACCGCTCTCCTCATAATAGAAGCACTCAGTATCGGGTTTGGGTTCAACCTTGGGTTTCTTTACTGGAGCAGCAACTGGCTTGCCATCCATGAAGTTTCCCTCCTTGCCCTTGCCCTTCTCGAAACTAGTGGTTTTACTAACCATCAACACTTGATGCTCCTTCTTGATTTCTACCTTCGCGGTGTCAAACATCGCGAATAGCTCAGGGATCATCTCCATCCCTGGCATTTTATAGTTCATCACGAAGCTCTAGTAGCTTAGTGGCAGTGACTTGGAGAACTATATCAATCACTATCTTATCTGGAAGATCAACTCCCACTCGATTCAAGCGATTGTAGCACCCAGACAATCTGAGCACATGCTAACCGATTGAGCTATTCTCCCTCATCTTGCAGGCAAAGAATCTTGTTGGAGGTCTCATACCTCTCAACACGGGCACGAGCCTGAAATCCCAATTTCAGCTCTTAGAACATCTCATATGTTCCATGACGTTCAAAATGTTTTGGAGCCTCAATTCTAAGTCGTAATGCATGACGCACTGAACTATCAAGTAGTCATCAAAACGTGCATGTCAGATGTTCACAACATCTACAGACGACGCTTGAGGGGGTGGCGCACCGAGCGGTGCATTAAGGACATAAGCCTTTTGTGCAGCAAATGTGGACAATCCTTAGATCACGGACCCAGTCCGCATTATTGCTACCATCATCTTTCAACTCTATTTTCTCTAGGAACGTATAAAAAACACAGGGGAGCTACAGCGCGAGCTAGTGATCTACAACATAATTTGCAAAGACATTTTGACTATGTTCATGATAATGAGTTCAATTAATCATATTACCAAAGAACTCCCACTCAAATCGACATCCCTCTGGTCATTTGAGTGTCACATGATCCAAATTCACCAACCCAATTCCGATCATCACGTGAGATGAGGTGGTTTCAATGGTGAACATCTTCATGTTGATCATATCTACTATATGACACATGTTTGACCTTTCGGTCTCTTGTGTTCCGAGGCCATGTCTGTACATGCTAGGCTCGTCAAGTTTAACCTGAGTGTTCCACACGTGCAACACTGGCTTGCACCCGTTGTATGTGAACGTAGAGTCTATCACACCCGATCATCACGTGGTGTCTCGAAACGACGAACTTTCGCAACGGTGCACACTCGGGGAGAACACAATTTTATCTTGAAATTTTAGTGAGGGATCACCTTATAATGCTACCGTCGTCCTAAGCAAAACAAGATGCATAAAATGATTAACATCACATGCAAATCATAAGTGACATGATATGGCCATGAACTTGTGCTTTTGATCTCCATCTCCAAAGCACCGGCATGATCTCCATCATCACCGGCAAGACACCATGATCTCCATCATCTTGATCTCCATCAACGTGTCGCCATGAGGTTGTCGCACCAACTGTTGCTTCTACGACTATTGCTAACTCATAGCGATAAAGTAAAGCAAAAATGGCAAAAATAAATTAAAGACAACCCTATGGCTCCTGCCGGTTGACGTACTCATCGACATGCAAGTCATGATATTCTATACAAAACATGATCATCTCATACATCACATATATCTCATCATGTAATTGGCCATATCACATCACAACATACCCTGCAAAAACAAGTTAGATGTCCTCTAATTGTTGTTGCATGTTTTACGTGGCTGCTACGGGTATCTAGCAAGAACGATTCTTACCTACGCATAAACCACAACGGTGATACACAAATTGCTTTTCAACCTTCTCAAGGACCGCCTTTGTCGAATCCGATCCAACTAAAGTGGGAGAGACATACACCCGCCAGCCATCTTTATGCAACAAAGTTACATGTCAGTTGATGGAACCGGTCTCTCGTAAGCGTACGAGTAAGGTTGGTCCGGGCCGCTTCATCCCACAATACCACTGAATCAAGAAAAGACCAAGGGAGGAAGCAATCTGAGCATCAACGCCCACAAACTCCTTTGTGTTCTACTCGTGATCTCATCTACACATAGACCTAGCTCATGATGCCACTGTTGGGGAACGTTGCATGGGAAACAAAAATTTTCCTACGCACACGCAAGATCTATCCATGGTGATGAGCATCTACGAGAGGGAGAGTGGATCTACATACCCTTGTAGATCGCTAAGCGGGAAGCGTTAAGAAACGCGGTTGATGTAGTCGAACGTCTTCGCGATCCAAATCGCAAGCCGTCCCACGATCCAATCATGATCTAGCGCCGAACGGACGACACCTCCGCATTCAGCAAACGTACAGCTCGATGACGATCTCCGCCTCCTTGATCCAGCAAGGGAGAGCGGAGAGGTAGATGAGTTCTCCGGCAACACGACGGCGTGGTGGCGATGGTGGTGGTGCTATCCCGGCAGGGCTACGCCTAGCGCTACCGAAACCGCGAATGGAGGAGAAAACGATTTAGGGAGAGAGAGGGGCGCCAAGGGCTTCGTGTGTGCTCTTGGGGTGCCCCCTCCCCTCTATATATAGGTGAAGGGGCGTGGAGATCAGCCCCTCCAAGCCCTAGGGCGCAGCCAAGGGGGAGGAGTTGGACTCCTAGTCCAATTCCCTCCCTTTCCATAAACAGGTGGACTTTCCACCTCTCCCAAGCCACATGGGCCTTGAGGGACTTGTGCGCCTGGCCCATTATGGCCAGGGCGCCTCCCCTCAGCCCATGCAAACCCTTGGGACATGTTGGAACCCTTGGTGGACTTCCGGACTCCTCCGGAAGTTTTCGGAACCTTCTAGAAGCTTCCCGGTACAATACCGGAAAAACCTGAAACTTTTCCAGTCGCCAAAATATGACTTCCCATATATAAATCTTTACCTCCGGACCATTCCGGAAATCCTCGTGACGTCCGGGATCTCATCCGGGACTCCGAACAACCTTCGGTCACCAACACATATATCTCAATACTACCGAAACGTCACCGAACGTTAAGTGTGCAGACCCTGCGGGTTCGAGAACTATGTAGACATGACCGAGACACCTCTACGGTCAATAACCAATAGCGGGACATGGATGCCCATATTGGTTCCTACATATTCTACGAATATCTTTATCGATTGAACCTCTATGTCAAGGATTCAGTTAATCCCGTATGATGTTCCCTTTGTTCTTCGATATGTTACTTGCCCGAGATTTGATCGTCGGTACCTCTATACCTAGTTCAATCTCGTTACCGGCAAGTCTCTTTACTCATTCCGTAATACAAGATCCCTTGGCTAACTCTTTAGTCACTTTGCTTGCAAGGCTTATTGTGATGTGTTACCGAGTGGGCCCTGAGATACCTCTTCGTCACACGGAGTAACAAATCCCAGTCTCGAACCATGCCAGCTCAACAGACACCTTCGGAGATACCTGTAGAGCATCTTTATAGTCACCAAGTTACGTTGTGACGTTTGATACACACAAGGTATTCCTTCGGTGTCAGTGAGTTGCATGATCTCAAGGTCATAGGAACAGATACTTGACATGCAGAAAACAATAGCAATAAACTGACACGATCATATGCTACGTTCATAGTTTGGGTCTTGTCCATCACATCATTCTCCTAATGATGTGATCCCGTTATCAAATGACATCTCATGTCTATGGCTAGGAAACCTTAACCATCTTTGATCAACGAGCTAGTCTACTAGAGGCATACTAGGGACACAGTGTTGTCTATGTATCCACACATGCATTTGAGTTTCCAATCAATACAATTATAGCATGGATAATAAACGATTATCATGAACAAGGAAATATAATAATAACCATTTTATTATTGCCTCTAGGGCATATTTCCAACAGGAAAAGCACATGAGATATAAACTAAACCGTTGGTGATACATAAAAAATCGCATATGATTTGCATCACTTCTACGTGTGAGTAGGAGCTCCTCAATCGTTTGCGATAGCACCTTATCTCACACGTGAGCCAACAGGAAACCGTGCCCGATGCAAAGACGATCCCACGTGTAAATTGTTCACGAAACGTGTGCGATGATATCATGCATGGCTGGCACTTGTGAGAGAAAACTCGTGTGCGATGATGCAGATATCACAAACAGTTTCTTTGATGGCCTGGTAGGATTAGGTAATGTTTTGCAAACGGTTAGAGGTCAAACGCCGTTTGTTTCCCTTGAGAAATTAGACATGTTTGACTCATCGTAGACGTGTGTGATTGATCCCTAATCCCACACGTACGTCCAAGATATAGCGTGTGAGATATGTTCCTGTATCGCACACGTTTAGTTTTCCCAAACGTTTGCGCTCATCGGTGTGGTGATCCCGACTAATAAGTCGTGAATACCGAATGCACGTGTTAAGTGATCCCAGAGATCAATGCTCACTGAAAACAAAGAAACTGAATAACAATAATCTTACATCCAGTACATACCGTTTTACTCAAAGATGACCTTATGGCCAAGTCTTCATAAACTCGCGGCGGAAATCTTCAACGATAGCGTGGACCCATGCCATCTGCCTTAACCCTACAAGCATTCTGACTGTGAAGTGTCCTAGCTCACATGTTCGTCACCAAGGTACTCTTCATTATATCCTGTTCTTTCATGCATGGCCAATAAAATAACCAGTGGCAAGCCAATGAGTACTTTGAATGTACTCGCAAGCAACCATGTCTAGAACAAGATATTCATGCATGGCATAAGTCCTAACCAGGTATTTTGCGGAAATCAAATTTTTGAGTGCAATATCATGTCCTACCATTTATAAAATCAGGCATCAACAGGTTGTAGATATCCATATGAACAGTTTACAGATATCAATATAAGTTGAGTATCTCAACTCTAGTGTCATTATCTCACCAAGTCATCCGACTTACCTCAAGTATCTCTGTCGTCACACACACACACCAAATTTTGTGAAAACAATGGACGTAGCCCAAGAGAAGTCATCCAACTGTCCTTGACCGTGGACACGGCTATTCGAATAGTTTTACACTCTCCATAGGTTGCACACTTTACCCACAAGACTCGGGAAACTTCTGTGTCATCCACGACTCGCAATATATTACATACCCGAGGTAAGCACCCGAACAATGCCTTTCCCTTGACGACACTAAACAAAGAGTCCACTCGTTGGCCCACGTCTTCATGATGTACAACACATGAGCCTTGCTCAACATAGTACCATCCATGAAGGGACACAACGGTCTGCCCGGTGTCTGTAGAAACAGCCCATGGTCGTCCTTTCAGGCATGACCCCGTATCGAGAGTGACCACGTCACTCCCGCCACTAGTAATGTGGGCTCTCTGTTAGCATCGACCAAGGTAATCAACAAAGCCCCGTCCCATAAGGGTTATCGTGGTTGTACATGTCAGGTTGGGACGGTCGACAAATCTTAAATCTAATCTATTTTCGAAAACACACACACAACTTGCTCTGGTACACCACTTCTTTGTCAAGTGGTTACCTAGCTCATCTTCTCCCCCGAGCATTAGTGGCACCCGACGGGGTTTTCAAAAAAGTCTTTGAAATCACTTTTGTTTCTATTTCCATGCAAATTCCCGGCCCTCTTTGCGTATTAACTACTTAGCAACATATCTACTCCTGACCCACACAACTCTAAGCAGGAAGTAGAGTCATGTCATGCAAGTATGAACGAGGAAAGTAATGGAGGTAACCCACCAAGGTGGTCACCATAGCATCATGACCAACATATCAAAATAAAGTTTTATATGCCATGCATAAAAAGGGTTTCTTTAGACATGGTCAAAGGGCTGCTTGCCTGGCTCAGCAAATTCTTTGAGGTCTTCTCAAGCTTCTCGCCCAACTCCCAGCACTCCATCTACTTCGTCAACTACTGCCGGCAACAACCATAATAAGTATCCCAACAAGCAGAGAAATAAAAGTGATCTATAAATAGGAATTTTATTTTTCTTGGACACCTCTGGTCATAAGAAAAATTGCTAAAGTTGCTCTACTAGAGTTGGGTCAATGAGGCTTTTTGAATGGCGGAAATGGACGAAATGATGATCCCATAAGAAGTCTAAAGAAAACATCTCCACTACTATTAAGCAAGCAAACAAAAACTTTCTTAGGTGCACCTCACAATTAGTCCCACAAAACCAGACAAACCAATCAGTACCACATGATTAGGCCCACAAGTCTCGATCTAACAGCCATCATTGATCTAATACCTCTATGGTGTGCACTTAGCAATTTCCAATGACTTACCGTACTCCACCAGGAGAGGAGTACTCGAACTACCAGCCCCACGTACCCTACAATCACGGAAATCTGATCCCAGACTAAGGAAACTCCACGCCCTTCCTCAACCTCACCATCTGGGACGGCACCACACTGCACCGTTCCGTCGCCTCCCTGCGAGATCGCCAGTGCCCATGAGATAGAGCCTGCCCCGGCACCCGCGCATCCGTCCTGCGAGATCACCAGTGTCAGCGACCTGAACCCTAGCTGGGATCTGACAACCAGTGCCCGGGAGATAGAGCCCGTGCCGCCGCGCCCTCCCTGCCCCGGCACCCGCACCACGCACCGCCGCGCACCCGCGCCTGCCGCGTCCCCTCAACCAGCCGGCCACACGCAGTTGTGATTCTTCTAAGCACTTCTTCAGGTTCGACTTCTTCCTTTGACCTGTTGCAACATTACTCATGATTAGATTTTTGAGAATAGAGTTCTAAACAACAAACAGTTGCACACCAAAATGCTATAAGCCGTTCGTTTTACATCTCTAATTAATGGTTTTCTAACTGAATCATGCACCCTATCTCCTGGGCCTGGTGTCGAAAAAGTTGGCTTTCAGAATTTACAAAAGTGACTTATATCAAGAAAAAGGATAGTGTAGTATGTCTTCACGGAGGAAACAAATATTGCTTATCTGCCTGTCAGTAATAGAAAACTTGCGTCTGATGTTGATGTTCAGTATTATATGCACAAAATATCCATGCTTCTAACAATTTAATGACATGAATATTCTGATAAGTGGAAAGACGTAAATATCACAACATTGCTAAGGGAAGAGTGTATTAAGAGCAGACTGTAAACATATGTGTATACCTCCTAACTCAAGGCAATCGACATTATGTGTTTTTTGTATGTCCCCATTAGTTGCATTACAAAGGAAGTGTCTCCACAATTAAGAATAATATGCATATGCACGTTTTGAATGTCTGTATGTTGGAACTATGCAGTTTTGGCATATCCTTTTTTTGCATGTGCATATCCTAATAGGTGAGAGCATCAACAAGATTTTGTTGATCTATCATGAACCGGTTAATAATCTATGTTTTGCAGTACTAATGCTTGTGGTAAGACATCTAAGAAAGATTTAGAGTTGCCGACAAAAGGTAATCTGGAAGGATTTAGTAAACAAATATGCCCAACCATCACATGAAGGAAATGTTCCATATACAACTACATGAATATCTTGGAACAATAAAAATATTGCAATGCAACGAAGATTCAAAACATACTCTTTGATTCAGACTTGTTGCTCCCATCCCCTTTCGGTACCAAAAAGTGTCCAAGTTTTGTACCTGATCTGGAACCCAAACCCCTGGTTTGTTGAATGGCTCGAGCAGGTCAGAACCACATAGCAGCATTACCTTGACACTTCCTGAGACAAAACACAAGTCGTAAACAACTGATTTATATACAGGGTAACAGTACTGATACATTTGGTGATCCAACAATGCGAGAGAAGCCACTACCTTGATCAGCTAAGCCGTCCTTGCACAGAGAGTTCTTAACTCTTGAGAGAATGGTCAAGATGCTGTGATAACCTTTCTGCATTGCCTGTATCAAGAACACAAGAATGTGTCCATCAAATGAACACATCGTCCGAACTGAAAGTACCTTATGTGACAGTGCAAAATCCAATGGTATACATGTACTAATAACATGAGAAATGAGGTTATCATGGCTGGATCAACCACCACGAAAGACGAGCTTCCACATGCCAATTCGCAGAGGTGAATCCGGTGAGCAGCCGGCAAGAGGTCATGACCAGCCCCAAATTGCGAATTCAGCCATGAGAATATAGCGCTAACACAAACCCATACACATTTCCAGTTCCGCGTAGTACCTTCTTCTTGTTACCATCATTCACCGGGGACATGTATCCATTATCCACCCAGCACCGGCTACCCTCGCTGCTGCAACTCATATTTTGCAAGCTCTGTATCTGTATGTATGAAACACATCAATATATGGGGTAATATGTAATCTGTTTTGTTCTGATTCTCAGCCTGTTCTAATATTAACACAACACTTGATAGTTACTAAACAGATTTAACAGGTGTTGCGGCATACGGAACATGCCTGTGCATGTAGGTGGGAGGGTTGAAGCTCCCGGTGGCCACCAGCACCACACCACCTAGCCTTCCCCCGTCCCTGCGGTCATCCAGTTGAATAAAGGAATGGATGGTGGATTAGGATGACTGTGAATCACGCAAGTGAAGAAATCCAAGATCAGGTTCTTTTCTTTCTGCTTACAGATTTGGATCCGTGGAGAGCTTCTCTGTGGGGATGGGAACTTCCACCTCCTCCATGGCCATGGCCACGGCCACGGCCATCCTCTTCAAATCCCCAGCTGAGCAAGAAGACGGCACAAAATATTCGCTTCTCTCTTCTTGGGGTCGGCGTGCGCGCCCGCCTGAGAGGTCGCGTCGCCGGCGAGAGGTCGGCAGTCCGGCGTCTGCGGTAGGAGCCCGGCGTCGCCGGCGAGGATGCCAAGCTCGAGCACTTCGGCGACCGGATTCGAAGAAGGAGCGGGGTGGAGCAGGGGCGTACGCGTCCGCCGACGGAGGTGACGAAGGGGACGGGCGGCCTTACCAGGGAGTCCAGGCTGTGGAGGGAGGGATCTGGCGACCATGGAAGGTTAGGGAAAAGTGTGGGGCGGTGGAAGGAGCACTAGGCAGTGACCAGAGAAGGATTGTGAGTGAGTGCGGCGTTGTCCAAACCATTTTCTTTTATCTTCTACTCCATTTACCTGCGTGGGTGCCATTTTTTTAATCATGACGGCTTCTTTTTTTTAATCACGACGGCTTGTTATAGTCATGATTAGTTGATGATTTTAAAAAGTTTTTCACATAAATATCTATAAACATTTAAAAAATGAATATATATTAAGTTTTGCAATCATGCAGGTCATCTCGTGGTAAATTTTATGGAGTATTCTCTCTGCAAACGAATATAAGACCTTTTAGATCATTAGTTGGAGTACTTCACTGGAGATATTTTGATACTCATATACTTGTATTTTCCATTATATATCATTATACTTATTCTATGTTGTATCATCACTATTGCAAAACTAACTTTGGTTACTATTTTATAGGATCATATGACAGATTTTAGAACAAAGCTAGCTGTCATTTTAGTGGACTTGGAATTAAACGATGATAATGTAAGAATTCAAGACTTGAAAGATGACGGAAAAACACAGACCCCACAAATTGTATGATTCTGGATAGCCCCCCCCCCCTCGAGAACCTCAAAACATGAAGCACATCACCAGAAGTTGACCTCATCTCACAATCATGTATCCTTTCACCGACTGTCAAGCCAACAAACGATGACTTAATAGATGAACTATGTTTGTTCATCGGTATGATTGATGATGTCCCTTTACTGGAGTAAGACATAATTTTTCATATTTTAAAGTATGAGGAATGAAGCTCAAAACAATATCCCATCCATCTAACGAAACATCATAGATCGCATCAATAATTGGACCTTCAAGAGATAATGGTGTTTAGTTGTGTTTTTTAATTATGTAACAATTATAATACAATATGTGATCATCAATTTTATGCGAAGACATGTTTCTGGATCATATGTTACACACGCGCTCATATCATTGAGCATAAGACAAATTTAAATGGGTCGATAGAAAAAGTCGGTAAAAGAGAAAGTATACTCAAATAGATGTTTATTGTAGATTATGACAACGCACATGTGTACATGCATGAGTGAATGCACCTACTAAAGAGGACATGATTTTAGAAACATTTAGGAAGTGGTTTCACTGGATTAGGAGTTGGGATGATTTTCCTGTGAGTTTTCTAAGGTGGAAATAATGAGAAGGTGAGCTATTTATTTGGTACAACAGAGACAAGGCATGGAAAAAATGTTAACCATGGCTGGATAAATAGGGCATGATATTTAGAGCACCTAGAAATTGGAATCACTCCATTTGGAGTTGATTTGCATGGTCTAGGAATTTTACAAGGTGGGCTTTTCATAGTTCAAATTCAATTTTGAATTTAAACACAACTGTAACGCCCAAGATGCGATCCTATCCTTATTTTGGCACGAGGGCTTCGACAGGGATAGAAGCGCATCTCATCGTTTCGCAAGAATGGATATCATTACAAGTACATGTAAAGAAGAGATGAGTATATGGAATTGGCTTACACTCGCCACAAGCTAAATCAAGATCAAATCAATACAACAACATATACAATCATCATATAGAAGAGCAGGGTCCGACTACAGACGAAATCAAACGAGAAAATGACATCCATCCTTGCTATCCCAGGCTGCCAGCCTGGAACCAATCCTAGATCGATGTAGAAGAAGAAGAAGAACTCCAAATCAAACAAGTATCACGCTCACGTCAAATCATCGCATTACCTGTACTTGCAACTGTTGTTGTAGTAATCTATGAGCCACGGGGACTCAACAATCTCATTTCCAAGGGTATCAAGACTAGCAAAGCTTAATGGGTGAGATATGGTTAAGTGGTGGGGCTGCAGTAAGCACTAAGCATTTATTTGAGTGACTAACTTACGAGTACAAGAATAAAGGGGGATGATCGTCGCATAAACGGACGTGAACTAGTAATGATTCTAAGAGATCCTGAACACCTACTTACGAACAAACATAACCCCACCATGTTCTCTCTCACTTTAGAAATCACGAGAAGAGACAATCACGGTTACGCACACGGTTGGTGTATTTTATTTGAGTTTACTTCAAGTTTCTATGACCGGGTGTTAAACAAAGTTTCCAACTTGCCACGTAACCGCGGGCACGGCTTTCCGAAAGATTTAACCCTGTAGGGGTGCTCCAACTCATCCATCTCAAACTAACCACACGTCGCGGGAATAACCTCGACCACGAATCCCGTGATTTCCTAGGTAATTCCATTGGAAAACCTCAACCTCTAGATAGCCCGAAGTGTCGTCAAAATTCCGCACACAAGACGTTCGAGAAAGATAAAACAAATCCAGCAAGACCGCTCGACGTGTCGACGAACCTGATAGGAGCCGTGTATCTCATTCTCAGGACACGACCGGATTGGCTAAGTTTCCGGCTGGCACACCCGTTGCTGGCCCCGGCTACTGCCATTTTGGACCAACACTCATGAGGAGCACTGGCCCGGGTTGTTGATTAATTCTCCTCGGGTTAATTACTCCCTATGCAGGTTTATTAGTTATTAGGCAAATGTAATACCAAAGTTGGGCCTTGACAGACAAGTTTTATCCTAAAACGAAAGTCAAGGGGGTCCCCATAACAACCCCGAGCATGTTAGGAGCGCAATATATGGAACATAACACCGGTACACAAGTAACTAGGGCGGCAAAAGTGGAACAAAACACTGAGCAAAAGGCCAAGTCTTCCACCTTTTACCAAGTATATATGTGCATTAAATTAAATAGCAATAATATTTTGATATAACAAAATATCCATGATGCACATGGAAAGAGCTTGCACCTGCAACTAGCAACGCTATAAGAAGGGTTGAGCAAGCGGTAACATAGCCAAACAATGTTTGCTGGGTTGTGGAGGGGTTAGAGGCTTACCATGGCAATTTATGAGGCTTGACAAACAAGTGGTAGGTAGCGAGACAAGCGATAGAAACAAGACATCTAGCATGGCAATGATAGTAATGATATCCAGGGAAATGATCATCTTGCCTGAGATCTCGCTTGGAAGAAGATCGAGTCCATGAAGAAGACGAACCAACGTAGTCGAATGAGTCCTCACACTCCGAAGCGGTTTCGGAACTCTATCGAGAAGAAGCAATCCGGAAACAACAATCAACACATAATAAACACCACAACATATTCATGATATGATGCACAACAAGGATGATGCATGTTATGCATGACATGACAAAGCACAACAATTAATTCCTACACATTAAGTGAAGCTCAATATGCAACGAGTTGCATATTAACGAAACTCCACGACCGAATCAGTTAGTTCACTCTCGTTTAGGTACTCATCAATATTAAATGTTGTTTAACATGGGTGGTCATGGCATAAGGTGAAGATGGAATCAACGCAATTTTAAATGGAGAAGGAGAACACACATATAACAAAATAATAACTCTCCATATTATGAGAAATGTGGTTAATGTTGTTTAACTAAACAATCATTTCAAATGTTGTTTATCATGGCAAGAGGTGAAGCACGAACAACTACATCAACTAGGCATTTTAAATGAGGCCGGAAGCAACATATAGGATTTCCAAAACAACCTCATATGCAAATTATGAATTTTGTCCAGATCTGTATTAAGCATATTTTATATTTATTAAACAAGAAAATAAAGTCCATCATGTTTTTCTACACATTTTTTAGCCAAGTTACATATATAAAACAGTTGAATCGGAGTTATAGTTAAGTAGTTATGAAAAGAACCGTTTTAGCATGGCATTTATGTAAATTAATGCAAACAGAAAGTTTAAACTTTTTTATCATGCATGAAAGTGGGATATTCTGAATCTACATGAAATTCTACCCAAGTTACATACATGATATGTTTTATTTTGATGCACGGTTATCTAATTATGAAAATCTGAAGTTTACTATCAATAAAACCATCTACATAAACATGTGACCAAAATCTAGTACAAACAGCAACTAAACAATTTTATGCAGAGATGGACATGCGATAGGTGGAAAGTACATTAAAATCTGATCAGATTACATATAGAGCATGTGTTATTTGAATTAACCATTCAAAAGATATGATGATCTTTAAAAGCATTCAAATCTGTCACACATGAAAAGAACCAAAAGAAACAGGGACAAAAAGATAGGTGGAAAGTACATTAAAATCTGATCAGATTACATATAGAGCATGTGTTATTTGGATTAACCATTCAAAAGATATGATGATCTTTAAAAGCATGCAAATCTATCACATATAAAAAGAACCAAAAGAAACAAGGACAAAAAAAGAAAAGGAGATCGCTAGGAATTGATCCCAGGACTTCCTGGCGCGTGTGGGTTTGGCCAACCAAATGAGCTATAGTTGGGTTGTGATAGAAAACAAATACTTTGGCCCCAAATGAAGGATACCCTATTGGTGATCTGATAGAAACTGAAGACAGAGATTCGAGACAGAGTGTGGGGTGCGTGTGGGACAGAAAGGAAATCACAATAAGCTAAAATAAAAATAGGGCCGGCTGGGATTTGAACTCCAAACCCCTTGGTTGTGAGCCAGCGTGACTAACCACTAGGCTACTGGAGGCATTTCTGAAAACAAAACACAATACCATGACTAAATAGCATAGAAACCAGAACGGATCTGGCAAGAAAAAGAAGCCTTTCGGCCATGACGAGATGCTCACAGTGAGGCAATTGGAGAGGCCGACAGGCAGCACAGGCATGGGATCCGGAGGACCTGGACGAGGGCAAAGCAGGGGACCCGGAGGCCGGATCCGAGGCAATCAACGGCGACCTTCAGCTTGCGATGGCGTTGACGGGAGGCTACAGGAAGGCATTGGCCATGTTAGCTCCTATCCACAGCGAGAGAGAGAGAGAGAGAGCTTAGAGAGAAGAGCTCGGGGTGAAGGGAAGGAAACTGAGGGGAGTAGCAAAGGAAGGGCACGGTCCTGCTGGTCCGGTGTTGCTTCGGTCCGGTGGAGTTTGAAGACGGGCGCACTCCTGGCGATGGCGAGCTTCAGGAGGTCCTGGTGGCTGCTGCTGGCTGGTGGACGCATCCAGAGGCTCGGGCGAGCTACGGTTGGTTCAATTTGGAAATCGAGCAGGACCAGGTAGCGGCGGGGTCAGCAATTGGATCGGGAAGATCCCGAGGTGGGTGGAGACAGGGGTGGCGGCGGCTAGGAGGATGCCTAGAAAATAGGGTTTGGTCTGGTTTTTGGAGTAGGTAGTCTATATATAGCGAATAAGACTAGGTTTAGACTCTTCGATTTCGATCGGACGGTCGGGAAAATTAGATTAGGGAGTCCAATTGAGAAACTGATGATGGTTTGAGGTATTACGGGGATGATCCGGTCCCAATGGTCATCTCCGTATGTTTCGGGTTCGGGGAAGTTATCGGACGCGCGCGAGGGTGCGTGCACTGTGCAGAGGGCTAAGCATTTAGAAGAGGGGGAAGATGGGCAGCCCTACATTAGTTTAAAAAATCGAACACGTCTACAATTTGGCCGGATATAGTGCCGCTATAGGTTTAATGGTTCGGGTAACAAACGAACTCTGAACGCGACGAAATTTGGCAGGCGGTCTACCTATAATAAAACAAGACCGCACGCGAACTTTCGACCTATTCCGAGAATACTTTATGCGTACTTTTAAAAGCAATGTTTTAAAGATGCCGCGGGCGCGTGCGTGTGTGGTTGGTGTCAAAACGGTCGATGACAAGAACGGAGAAACTGACGACTACGAATAGATGCGAGTTTTGAAAAATGGCTTCAACGGAGTGCCCATGCAATGCGGATGATGCGAATGATGCGATGATGAATGCAACAAACAGCTGAATCACACGATGACAACAGAATAAAACGGGAATCTTCTGGAGCGTCGGTCTCGAGTTGTTACAACAACAGAAAAGTTTCCAGGAAAAATGAGTAATGCAAATATTTCGATAATACATAATTTTATAATCCATTAGGAATTTGAATCATCCAATTTGGAGTTGAAATGAATTTATTACGAAATGTTTCATTCTTTGCTAAAAAGAAAAAGAGAAATTGTCACCAAACGGGCTAAGATGCGCACTGGGTGAGGAATAGCTACTGGGCCGGCCCAGTAGCACAGCTGTGCAGGCACAATGGCCGCGCCGAAGGCTTACTCCAGGGAGTACGTCTGCCATGCGGGAAGGCGGTGCAGCCGAAACCCGCTTCCACTTAAACTGAGGGGCCCACCCAGACGGTCGCTGACAGGCAGGGCCCACCTGTCGGGTCCGTCCCTCACCTCCCGCTTGGGCAGGGAGAGAAGAGGGCACGGGACCGAGCGGCGCCAGCGTCGGTGGCTCCGGCCAGCTTCGATGACCGTCCGGCCACCGGCGTGCTCGGGAGGACGGGGCGCTTCCATCCCCGCACCGCACGGACGCCGAGGGCCATTATAGCGTCGGCAATGACAGCGGCGGTTGGCGGTGATCGCGAGCTTGGGCAGGGCGGCACGGCTGACAAGAGGAGGAATTGGGTTGAGGGGAGGCTAGCGGGGGTGACTCGGGTACCTTGCCGCGGATAGGAGAGGAGGAGGGGCGTTGGGGAGCTTTAATTTGAGGAGGGGCCGCCTTCCCATATAGGGGTAGAGCGGTTGTACATGTAAGGTTGGAGTAACAGGCACAACTTAAACCAATCCCTCTTTTAAAACACACACACACCTGCCTCAATACACCACTTCTTTATCAAGTGGTTACCTAGCTTAACACCATCTCCCTTGGGCATTAGTAGCACTCGATGGGGTTTTCAAACTGGTCTTTGGTAAACAGTTGTTTTCCATCTCAATGCATATTCCCATACCACTTGCATAGCAACTACATAGCATCCTATGTACTTCCCACCCGCATACCGCTCATAGGAAGGTAGGGTCATGCACAATGCAAGTATCAACAAGAAATGCATCGGAGACCAGCCCAGCAAGGTTGTCATCACATCATCATGCTTTTGATGCAGCAAAATAAAGTGCTATATGACATGCATATAAAAAGGTTTCATCAACATGGTCAAAGGGCTGCTTACCTGGCTCAGCAAAGTCTTTGAGGTCTTCTCAAGCTTCTGGTCCAACTCCGAGCACTCCGTCTACCTCGTGAACTACCGTCGAAAACTACCATAATAAGCAAGACAACAAGAAGGAAAAAAAGTGTTCTAAAATAGGAAGTTTATTTTCCTAGGATAACTCTGGTGATAAGGAAAATACCTAAAGAGGATCTATTTGAGTTGCATCAATAGGGATTTTTGGAAAGGCCAATAGGATGGGAATGGAGGGAATGATGATCCTATAAGGAGTTCACAGAATATATTTTTGTAAAAATGAGTGGAGGCACTCATTAAATAGGGCATGAATTTAGGAGCATTTAGAAATTGGTTTCACTGGTTTTGGAGTTGGGATGAATTATCTATGGGTTTACTAGGATGAAATAAATGGAAATTGTGGCCATTTATTAGATCTAACCGAAAGAATGCATGGGGAGAATGTTCACCATGACTAGATAATTAGGGCATAATTTTAGAGTCAACTAGAAATTTTAACCACCTCATTTGGAGTTGATTTGGACTCTCTAGGTATTTTGCAAAGAGGGCATTATAATAAGGGAATTGGCCAAAATGGTGGTGGAGCAGAAAATGCTATATGGAAAAATGCGCAAAGCATGTCACTAGATAGAGCATAATTTTATTTAGTCTTTCTGGAAATTTGGAGTTCATATGAATTCTATAGAATTTATTTAGTCTTTCTGGAAAAGAAAAAGAAAAAGGTTATATACCTAAATTGGCCTAAGTTACGCACTGAGCGCAACTTAGCACCGCAGAGCACTAGGCCCGGCCTAGCTGCTCGCGTGCGCCCGCGGAGGAGCCACGCCGAAGGCGCCTTTCGGGAATACGCCTTCACTTGAAGAAACGACTTCTAGAGAAGCCGCTTCCACTTAACGGCTAGGCCCGACCCGCTGGGTCGCTTAGAACTGGGGCCCAGCAGCAGGTCCTTCTCCCACGTACGCTCGAACAAGGGAGGGACAGGGGAGGTCGCGACCGAGCATGCGCCGGCGTTGTTCCGATGCCTTCGTACTCCTCCAGTGAGGCCCGGCACACCGGTGAGCTCAGGAGAGAGGCATCCATCGCCCTTGATGGGTCTAAGGTCCTCGGGAGGTTGGGGCTGAGCACAGCGTCGACCATGGCGGAAGACGGCGACAGCAAGGAAGGACAAGATGCTTCGGCCACCGGGAGGGGAGAAACTGATGTGGGACGAACCCGTGGCGATGCAGGAGGTCCTCTGTTGGGGTTTAGATGGGGAGGGAACAATCAACGGTTCGAATTTGAGCAACGGCCGGTGGGGGAGCTTCTCTCATGGAAATAGATGGTGGGCTCGGGAGGACGAGGGAATCGGTCCAGGAGTTTTACCGAAGGGAGAGAGGGGTGGCACCCGCGCGAGAGTGAGCTCGGGGTGCCTTTTATGGGCCGGCCGAGGCGCTCCATCGACAGAGTCGACGGCGGCGCACGAGCGAGCCCTACAGGGGGAAGAGGAGGGCGAAGGAGGAGGGGCCCGACATGCTGCTGTGTAGAGGACGTCGAGGCGGCTACGGGGGACACGGTCCTGACGCCCAAGGTTGCCGGGAGCCTCGGAATGGGCAAGCTACAGTGCAGGATAGCACTGTAGCATGCTCCAGGGCGTGTCAACTGCATGCCAGGGCATGTCTTTGGCATGCAGGGCGTGGCCACTTGCATCCTGCGCGTGTCCAAGGTTGTCCACTAGCTCTAGGGTAGTTCTGGGATGCTCTAGACTACTTAGGGCCTAAGGGAGAGGCAGGATAAAAGAAATGGAGGGGGGAAACAGTTACTACCATGGCCAGAGAGAGAAAAGAGAGGGTTTTTCGCCTCAATAATGGAGCTGTGGTAGAGAGGGAGTTACTAGAGGTAGAAGAGGGTAATGAGAGACTGTGGTAAAAATTTGAGAGCAAGGAGAACTCATTTGGTGCTCCAATTATTGATCACAAAATTATTGCAGAAGGTGTTTGATGAGTATTTGAGCTATCTAAGTTTCTCCAATGGACATGAAACTTAAAAGGAGTGAGTGGCATCACAAAAGAGCCTTTGACCATAACTTTTTAGCTCAAATGTAGAAAGTGGCTAATGCAACTTTGGCATACCCTAGAAATCAACAGAAACAGATTTGCTTAGACATAGCTAAGCTACACTGTTCTCCTTGATGCAGCACTTGGTGTACATGCCTTATTAGAGTATTAGAACATGTCCACAAAATTTGAGCACAAATGGAGGCACTTGGCAATGTAAAGTTGCTCAAGTTTGGATTTAGACAGAGGGGGTTTTGGGGCATTTTGGTGGAACAAAATTATTTGTATTGAGATGACACTTGGCAAGATCATCAAATAAGGTATGTGACTTTCTGGAATTTTCTTGGATTTATTTGGGAATATTTCTTATAAAAATATTTGAAATATACAGAAAGGGTTTTGGAGGATTTTGTCCAATATTTTGAATATGACCATGTGTTGAAACTCATATATATGGAAAATATATGTCCCCTGAGTTTCCCTAAATTTTGCGAAATATTTTTGCAATATAAAAATAATTTTCCCCTATAAAAGTCCATTTCTGGCCTCACAAAAAGGCATTTAAATAAAATAGAAAATTAACTTTTAAAATAATATTTTTGTGATTTTGGGAAGTCTTATGGACAATAGGTTCCAAATAAAATCTTTGGGGCCAGACATTTATCCTAATTTGAGGACTTGTAGTACAAACCTCAATTTAGGGGTTTTTGAAAACCTAAATTAAATAAATGCTTTTTGGCCAAAATAGTATTTTATAAAAATAGTTTTATGTCCTATACACATGGCATGATCACTCGGCAAGCATTTGGATCAAATAGGTTTAGAGTAGGAGGATTTTTGGGAGTTTAAACACAACCAAGCAATCAAGCAAATAGCACTCAAGTCAAGCATCAGAAGCACACAAAACGTTTTCGTTGGTCCTAATTTTTTATGATTTATTAACATAGTGATGTGAGGCAAAACACAGGGTGTGACAGACCTACCCCCCTTACAAGAATCTCGCCCTCGAGATTCCTAGGCTAGGCGTTGAGGAGATACGGAAATTCGGCCCCGAGGTAGTCTTCACGTTCCATGTTGCTTCTACTTTGGTGTGGTTGCTCCACTGGTCCTTGAAGTGCTCGACGATACGGATTCGAGTGAATCGTTCGACTTCGTTCAAGATGTGAACGGGGTCTCACAATAAGTTAGCTCTATCTAGAGGTTAATGGCTTTTATGTTTTAGGGTTTGGCTTGTGTGTGTATTCCAAAGTCGGAATACATGACAAGGTAGTGTGCCTATGTGCTGGCTCTGGGGTGTACCCATGTTGGTTAGTGGCATCATAATGTGTCGAGCCAGACTAGAAGGTTTAGTGTCCTGGAGTAGCTTCCCGATGACGTGGAATTGTTGGCTTCACTAGAGCATATGATCTTCAGTTTATGTGTGGCATTCAACACTAAGGGCATTGAGGTTTGTCGGCGTAGGCTTCTCGTTGAGGTATTCTGCTTGAGTAAGTCGTCTAGGTGTTTCTCTAGTCAACTGCACTTGCTTCTTTGCCATCTATCTTCGTAATTACGGACACACACTGTCAGCGTGACTTCGAGCGTTTGGTTGACTTGTCTCTCGTATCCACTTGTGGGAAGGTTTGGGTTGAGTCTCGTCCCTAATACAAAGCTTAGACATCCGGTGGCAAAATGGGTCCCTTCATCTAAGAAGGTCCTTGAGGGGTTTTAAAGAAGCTTACTATCCAAATGTATAGAACAGACATGCAGTCCCCAAGGTTTGAGGTTTGGACAAGAGGGGAGAACTACATTTGGCAGGTGGTTCACCATGATCCAGTTAGGGTCATGCCCATGATTGGACCAAAAAGGGGCTAGTAATAAGGTCATGATAATCGTTCCACTCCGTTCCAGGCTCTGGAGAGAGTAGGGAAGTCATTCCCATCTTTACTCCATCCAGGTGGTGAAGGGAGGGGGTGTTATCAACTTCCCAGTTCCTTTCAGTCGGGAACTGAAAGGCCACCTTTAAGGCAATGATCTCTCTAATTTCACATGATATCCGAGGGTTTTGTTTGCTTGATCGTCGATGCTGCCTGACAGAGTCTTGCTGAGGTAGCAGATAAGGGAGTGATGGTTGTCCTCTCATGCTTCTTCTTCGTCGTGGTTTCCCAACCATAATGGTTCTAGATCTAGCTTGGGTAAGAATGTCAGAGAGTACTTCAAGGAGTCCCACTTCTTCAAGGTAAAACTTTACACTTGAGAAACTTGGCAATCGGTGCTTCTGGGGCTTATCCAAATAGGACTAAGGTGTTCATTTCTCTCATTGGGTAAATAAGTATGTCATTCATGGGGACAACAACGTACTTCTCCAAGTATCACATAAACTCATCGCTCATGGGATAAGTGTGAGGAGCAGCATAAGCCAACCTAAAAAGGGCTTGATGGTATATCCATTAGCCGTAAGGTGTGGACGGGGTAGTCTTGGGGTAAGACTCGGGAATAGTTTTTTGACTGACGGCATTTTGATTCCGCTTGCCCTCGAGAGAAAGTACGGGAACCAATCTTTGGCCAGTTAGTCTTAATCTTCTGGGAGCTGTACTTGTCCAAGGTGGTTACCTGTCCATGGCTTTGTGGTCCTTCGTGACCTAGTTCTTCGAGTCCACCTTCCTTAAGGATAGGATTGGGGGTGGTCATGGTAGATTATTGGCCGTAGTCTTTTGACTTAGAGCCAAGGCCTATGGTCATGATCCGACCATGTCATGGCTCGGTAAAGCCTAGGGGTTTCAAGGATCTTAGGATGTGAGTGAACGTCTATCATCTTATCCTTGAGCACAGTTCTTGGAGGCCAATAATCTTCCTATCTCTTCAAAGAAAAGTCATCTCATTCCACCGTAACATTACTTTACGTAGGTCAACTCCAAACATCCCTCATGTTATACCTGTCTTCATGACTCTCGAGGGAAGTACTAAACAAAATCACATGTGTCATCGATAACCATCTCGCCAGTATCCCTATGTAAAAATCCTCGGGTGGAGCATAGAAGCTACTAAGCTTAGATAAACCAGTACGAATCCAAGTGCTCAGCTATCCTATCCAAGGTCCTAGGTGTTGGATCTCTATGCTAAGGAAACACGTAATATGCCAATCCAAGATCTAGTTTCCTTCCTATGAATCCAATTAATCAATCCACAATCACCATTGATGTCTACTACACAACTTGTTCTTGTAGACTTGTGTTGGGCCTGCAAGCGCAGAGTTTTGTAGGACAGTAGCAAATTTCCCTCAAGTGGATGACCTAAAGTTTATCAATCCGTGGGAGGCGTAGGATGAAGATGGTCTCTCTCAAACAACCCTGCAACCAAATAATAAAAAGTCTCTTGTGTCCCCAACACACCAAATACAATGGTGAATTGTATAGGTCCACTAGTTCGGCGAAGAGATGGTGATACAAGTGTAGTAATGTAGTAGGTATTGATTTTTGTAATAGTAACAATAAAAAACAGCAAGGTAGAAAGTAAAAAAAGTGAGCACAAACGGTATTGCAATGCTTGAAAACAAGGCCTAGGGTCCGTAATTTCGCTAGTGCAATCTCTCAACAAGGCTAATATAACTGGATCACATAACCATCCCTTAACATGCAACGAAGAATCAGTACAAAGTTCTTATCTAGCGGAGAACATAAGAAGAAATTGTTTGTAGGGTACGAAACCAGCTTAAAGTTATCCTTTTCGATCGATCTATCCAAGAGTTCGTACTAAAATAACAGCAAGTTATCCTTTCCGATCGATCTATCGAAGTGTTCGTACTAAAATAACACCATATGATACGCATTGACCAACTCTAATGTCACCTAGGTACTCCAATGTCACCACAAGTATCCATGAGTTAATTATACGATACGCATCAAAAAATTCAGTTTCATAATACTCAATCCAACAGAAAGAACCTCAAAGAGTGCCCCAAGATTTCTACCGGAGAAAGTAGGACGAAAACGTGCACCAACCCCTATGCATAGATTACCCCAATGTCACCTCGGGAATCAGCGAGTTGAGTGCCAAGACATAGATCAAGTGATCTCAAATCCATAAAAGTATTCAATCTGGTAATAACGAAATCTCAAAAGTAAAACTCAATTCATCACAACAAGATAGAGAGGGGAAAACACCATATGATCCAACTATATTAACAAAGCCCACGATACATCAAGATCGTGCCAAATCAAGAACATGGGAGAGAGAGAGAGATTAAACACATAGCTACTGGTACGAACCCTCGACCCCGAGGGTGGACTACTCCCTCCTCATCATGGAGACCACATGGATGATGAAGATGTCTTCCGGTGATGATTTCCCCCTCCGGCAAGGTGCCGAAACGGGGTCTAGATTGGTTTTTCGTGGCTACAGAGGCTTGCGGCGGCGAAACTTCTGATCTAGGGTTATTTTCGGGGGTTTATGAATATATAGGATTTTTGGCGTCGATTTCACGCAAAGATGGGCCACGAGGTGCCCACAAGACACCAGGGCGCGCTAGAGGGGGCTGGCGTGCCCTGGTGGGTTGTGGCCACCTCGTGGATCTTCTGGCCCTCCCACGAAGATTCTAGTGCCTCTTTTGTTCCAAAATGTCATCAAAAAGTTTCGTTGCATTTGGAGAACTTTTATTTCTGCACAAAAAACAACACCACGGTAGTTCTGCTGAAAATAGCGTTAGTCCGGGTTAGTTCCATGCAAATCATACCGAAACCATATAAAATTGTTGTAAATATGGCATGAATACTTCATAAATTATAGATACATTGGAGACGTATCAGCATCCCCAAGCTTAATTCCTACTCGTCCTCGAGTAGGTAAATGATAAAAGAAATAATTTATGAAGTGTGAATGCTAGCATAGTGCATAAGTTTGGTCAATGATAATTTCAACCACTTTTCCTAGCATCATAATAGCAACTCTTTCTCATAAAACTCATCATGATAAAGCAGCAACCAATTAACATGTTATGCTTCAAACAATGAATTATCTTGAAACTTAGTCACCAAACAGTTGCAATTCAACTTATTCTCAACAAAGTCTAAGTAAGAGCTCCACATACTCAATCATCATATAGTTTTCTATGATTGCTAGTACTTAAAGCATATTTTTAGAACAAATGGCATCCATCGAACACAGAGAAAGATATGGGGCTTAATGTTTCGCCTCCCAACTCATTTATCATAGAGATAATTGTCAACAATAATAAGTCATGATCAAATATATTTGACTGGCCATATGTGGCTCTTTCCCCACCACATGATGCTTGCCAACTAGAGAATAATTGAGGTTGAAATGAGAATGCATACTATTTACTCTTGCATAAAAGTAAATACTGAAAGGTAAAAGATAGACCCTTCGCAGAGGGAAGCAGAGGTTGTCATGCGCTTTTTGGTTTTGTATGCACAATCCCTTAATGCAAAAGAACGTCATGTTATATTGCCCCTTATGATAGCAACCTTTATTATGCAGTCCGTCGCTTTTATTACTTTGCCATCACAAGTTCGTACAACACTTAATTTTCTCTTACACTAAATGATCAAACACATTTAGAAGCAATAATTATTGCCTTTTTGCACCGATGACAACTTACTTGAAGGATCTTATTCAATCCATAGGTAGCTATGGTGGACACTCATGGCAAGAAACTGGGTTTAAGGGTTTTTGGATGCACAAGTAGTATCTCTACTTTGTACGAATTTTTGGCTAGCAAAAGCTCCTAAGCAAATACCACATGTTGGAGGATCCATAACAATATAACTTCTATGCAAATATACACAACCATAACTCATTACGTTGTCTTCCTTGTCCAACTTCAACTAATTTTCTCAAGTTTGAAAATAATTAATGGGTATCCACAATCATAGAAGATGTCCAAGATAATATATTTGTATGTGAAAGTTCTCTTCCTTATACTAATCATTCACGAATTGCTTGGATGACCAATATTCTGATTGTCAAGCTTAAAAAGATTTCAGTTTCTAAACCCAATGTGAAGCTACTACTAGGCATGATATGAACATATAATTTCAACTTCATGGTATTCAATTCATTCAACAATTTACTCATAGGATATAAGTGAAGCACAAGAGTAAATGACAACTACTCCAAAAAATATAAGTGAAGATCAAGCGAGTAGTTAAGTAAATGGGTAATCATTTGAGAACTCTCTCTCATCTAAAAACTTTCAGATCTGTGTATTTTATTTAAATAGCAAGCAAAAGAAAAATAGCAATCCAAGAACAGCACATATCATGTGGACATATAAAAATTTAGGCTCAACATAGGCTAACCGATAATTGTTGATGAAGAGAGGTGGGATGCATAGCATCCCCAAGCTTAGATGCTTGAGACTACTTGAAATATTTACTTGGGGTGCCTTGGGCATCCCCAAGCTTGAGCTTTTGTATCTTGTTCAATCCTCTCATATCATGGTTTCACCTATTCCAAAAAACTTCATCCACACAAAACTCGAAAAGAACTCGTGAGACAGGTTAGTACACATAAGAATAAGTCCACACTTCTTGTACTACCAAGACAAGTTGCACAATGTCGGTGCACTAAGGATTGGGTCCTTTAGTACCCCGTACTTGTGCACGGACAGTTGTAGCCACGCCTGCGGCCAGGCCTGTCGGGGAACAACCGAATGCAAGTTCATAAAATCAAGGAGGCATCCAAGACAAGGTAATAATCAGAAGATAGAAGACCGAAGGCTGGAGCCCCGGCAAGATCTTGCCGGGATGGCTTGTAGCCCCGGCAAGGCTCGCACCCGGCAAGCCTTCGCTGCCCTGTCATCGCTCCAGTGCGGTCATCAGCTTGTCCTCTAGCTGTTGTCCTCCTGGTAACGTGTCAGGCGCTAGCGGTGGATGGGCTTAAGCGGTACTGATGGGACGGCCCCTTTTCCCGTCCCCAAGACGCTAAGGGACACCTCAACGGAGCATTAAATGCATTTGTCCTAAACCGTCAGTGTTAGGTATGATAACACTGTAGCCACTTTTACACCTCATGTATGCCCTGTACGCCACTGTTGGTGACCCCTTCGAACATATAAAAGGAGGCCCAAGGCGTAGCTACAGGGGGATCGGATCTTCTCTAGCCCATTCTGCATGAGTAGCGGCTGAGTACTGTAGCGCTCCCAGAACTTGAGCTAGAACACATCTAATGCAACCAAGCAGGAGTAGGGTTTTACGCATCTTTGCGGCCCGAACCTGGGTAAAACTCCTGCGTGTTGATCATCAGATCTGCTCTCTGCACAAACCCTTCCCCTTGCCGAATCGTAAAGGGATCCTCGCGATCCCATAGGTGTCGTTTCTCCGACATCTTTGGCGCGCCAGGTAGGGGAAGAGGAGGTTGTGCGGACCTGATCTGGTGACTAGCACGCCAGTTCTTCATCATCTTCGTCGCCATGGCCCCCAAGAGGAAGGGTTTCACGGCGGTTGGACCATCCACGTTCGCTGCGCCTGTGCTTACACGCACGGGTGACGGTGTCGACGCGGGTGGAGGAGGTAGAGATCCAGAGCTTCCACGACGCTCTGGTGATCGTAGCCAGGCGAGCGGCGTCGTTCGCGCCGCTGGATCTAGGGATGGAGCTGTGCTGCCGGCAGGCAGTGCAGCGAACTCCAGAGACGGAAGGGCGCCTTCCAAGACACCCACACCGGCGCACGCGCCACGACCTTCTCCTGAGCATCAACCTCGGGATGAACGTCGCCGTGATGTTGGTGGGTCCGGGCGTCCCCACGGAAAATCTCCTGAGCATCAACCTCGGGATGTGCGAGACCGGCATGCACGTCCACATGCTGGTGGAAGCGGTGTACGGTCGCGGGACTGTGATCTAGCTCCTTCCAACATAGTTGGGAGTCAGAGCATATCACATTCCTCGCACCTGTCGCCGCCGCCTACACGAGCAGAAGCGCTGGCACGTGCACAGCTGCTTCTGAACTTCCCTCCTGCTGCGGACAAGCTCGACGAATGGAGAGCTGCCATTCAGAGCCTCGTCGGCCTCGCCAACTAAGATAAGCCGGAGCAGGCGGAGCCCTCGCGGCGGCAGTCCATCGAGCTGGCACGCGTCTGTGGTGAGAAGACTATGGTCGGTACAACTACGGTGTACTCACACCCATAGCGGCAGCAGCGGACGCTGACTCGACGGGTCGACACCCGTGATGACGATTCCACGGCGTCGTCCGATCCGCGAACTCGCCGCGATCAACGTCAAGTTCTTCGGGAGCGAGGCAAGGAAGACGCTCGAACTACCATCGAGCAGCGGCGGGAAGCGCGCTATCAATCTGACAAGCGCGCAGGACCTACTGTAGACAAGCCAGCGCCAGGGTATCCTGTCGATCTACCTTACGAGGTAGGTTGTCCAGCGTTTACCTGTGAGCTGCGGCGAGTCCAGTGGCCCAATTCCCGCAAGTTCAAGCCGGAGGTCCCGGAGAAATATGACGGCAAGACCCACCCGTCAGAGTTCCTGAGCATCTACACCATTGCGGTGCAGGCTGCCGGGGCTCGCGACGACAAGATACTCGCCAACTACTTCCCGTTGGTGCTTAAGCCCAATGTCAGGTCGTGGTTGATGCACCTGCCGGAGAATTCCATTTCTTCTTGGGCAGATTTGTGCCATGAGTTTGTTGGCGCCTTCACTGGAGGCCACCAAGCTCCTGGCCTGGAAAGCGATCTGCATCTCATCCCCCAGAAGGAAGGCGAGACTTTGCGCAGGTACATCCAGAGGTTCAGCCACATACATCACAACATTCCAGACGTTCATCCTGCCGCTGTTATCAGCGCGTTCCATTAGAACGTGCGCAACCGCAGGATGTGGGAAGAGCTGGCGATGAACAAGATCAGGGATGTTGCCGAACTTTATGCTCTGGCAGATAAGTGTGCTCGAGCTGAAGAAGGGAGGAGACTCCCCGGCTAAGATGCTGGTGCAGGGGTCGACTCTGGAGATGAGGACACCGCCGCTCTGGCAAAGAAGGACCGGCGGCGTAACAGGAAGCGCAAGGGCAAGGCCGTGCTTGCCGTTGAGGGATCCGGCAACCCCGGTACCGCCAAGAAGGCCAAGGTTGATGACCCCGGCAAGAATGTTGCCGGGTGTGCCTCCTGCCAGGCCTTGGCGGCTGTCGACAAGCCAGACGGTTCCGGCAAGCAGTACTGCAAGATCCATCGCACCAAGGGCCATGATCTCCAAGACTGCCGGCAAGTTGAGCAGCTTGTCGAGAAGCAGAAAGCCGAATACGAGAGGCGAGACAAGGAGAAGGCCCAGGATGGCGCGGAGGGGTCCGGCAAGAAGCGTGGTGGCCGAGGAGGTCGCCGCGGCAAGGCCAAGCAACAGAAGGACCGGCCCGCTCGAGGCCGCGACAAGCAAGAGGGGGGTGATGATGACATTGAGGAGGACGACGAGTCCAGCGAGCAAGAGTTCCAGAAAGCTACAGACACCATGTGTGTTGACGGAGGTGCCTCGTTGCATTCTTCCCACCGCCAACTTAAACAGTGGGCGCGTGAGGTTAATGCGACTGAGCCATCTGTCGACGCCCGGAAGCCTTTGAAGTGGTCCAACACGCCTATCGTTTTCGACATTGAGGATCACCCCGATCGCATAACCGCGGTCGGGTGTTTGCCATTGTTGGTTTCACCAACGATACGCAACCTCAAAGTGACAAAAATGTTAGTTGACAGTGGGGCCGGTCTGAACTTGATCTCACCCGAGGTGATCAAAAGATTGCAAATTCCTGATGGAGATCTCGAGGAGACGGGCTCGTTTCAAGGGGTCAATCCAGGAAGGAGTCAGCCCGAGGGAAAGATCACGCTGCCGGTGACATTTGGTAGCGACCTGAATTTCAGGACGGAGAAGATTGTTTTCGATGTCGCCAAGATTCCACTACCATATAATGGGATCCTTGGCCGTCCAACACTGGCCAAGTTCATGGCGGCATCACATTACGCCTACAATGTGCTGAAGATGCCCGGGCCGATGAGCGTTATCACTGTCAGTTCCGACAAGAAAGACGCGCTTATCTGCACCGATCAACTCTACCGGGAGGCAGTTGCAGCATCTGCCGCCAAGGCACTTGCTCCTGCCGCTGAAACTCCCGGGGGGAAGAAGACCGGCAAGACCTCCCGCACACACTCCGGCAAGCGCACCTCCTCGGAGTGCTGCGCTCCTATTGAGGATGTGCCAGAGAGTTCCACCGGCAAGAGCAAAAAGTCCAAGGCTGCTCCGCCAGAGACCAAGAAGGTGCCCGCCAAGGAAGATGGCTCGGGAGGAACTTTCACCATAAGTTCCACCCTTGACAGCAAATAGGAAAGCGCGCTCGTTGCCTTCCTGCGGGCGAATGTCGATGTGTTTGCATGGCAACCATCTGATATCCCCGGTGTTCCCAGGGAGGTGATTGAGCACCACCTTGCCGTCTGTCCACACGCGTGGCCCGTCAAGCAGAAGGTTAGGAAGCAAGCTTTGGAGCGGCAACCGTTTATTGCCGAAGAAATCAAGAAGTTAGAAGCGGCAGGCTTGGTTAGAGGAGTACTTCATCCAACATGGTTGGCCAATCCAGTTGTAGTGCGCAAGGCGAATGGAAAATGGAGGCTGTGTATTGATTATACACATATCAATAAAGCATGTCCAAAAGATCCTTTTCCCTTGCCGCTCATCGACCAGATTGTGGACTCCACTGCCGGCTGCGACTTGCTGTCATTCCTTGACGCCTATTCAGGCTATCATCAGATTTTCATGGCCAAGGAAGACGAAGAAAATACCGCATTTATCACCCCATGTGGTACGTACTGCTTTTTGCGTATGCCTTTCGGGCTGAAAAGTGTTGGTTCTACATTTGCAAGAGCGGTCCAGATCGGTTTTGAGCCCCAGCTACATAGAAATATGGAAGCTTATATGGATGACATAGTGGTCAAAACCAAGGACAAGGCAACGCTCATATCAGATTTAGAAGAAACATTTGCCAATCCGCGCAAGATCAATTTAAAGCTCAACCCTGAGAAGTGTGTGTTTGGTGTCCCGTCCGGCAAGCTTCTCGGGTTCTTTGTATCTCAATGTGGAATTGAAGCAAATCCCGACAAGATCAAAGCAATTGAGCAAATTGAAGCGCCAAGACGTGTCAAGGATGTGCGTCGCCTTGCCGGCTGCGTCGCGGCTCTGAGTAGGTTCATCTCAAAATCTGCTGAGCGCGCCCTGCCCTTTTTTAAAATATTGAAGAAGGCAGGTCCAATGAAGTGGACTCCGGAGGCGGAGGCAGAGCTGCAGGATTTGAAGAAGTACCTCTCCTCTCCGCCAATCCTAGTCGCGCCAAAACCACAAGAGCCGTTGCTGCTATATTTAGCGGCAACAAATAAGTGGCAGAGAGAAGTTGATGAAGAAGCAGCGGCAACGGCAGGACCGCCAAGCGACAAGCTGGGATCCTCCCCGGCAGGGTCTGGTGCTGACAAAGCAGGATCTGCGCAGCCAAATGAATCAATTCAGAAGAAGAAGATGGTGCAGCGCCCGGTCGATTTTGTCAGCTCCCTTTTGCAGGGGGCTAGGTCAAGATATTCTGGTGTGCAGAAGTTGCTCTTCGGCTTCCTCATGGCCTCGAGGAAGCTGCGCCATTACTTCCAAGCACACGAGATCACCGTTGTCACTCGCTTTCCGTTTCAGCGGATTTTGCGGAACCCAGATGCTACCGGCAGGATTGTGGAGTGGGCTTTGGAGCTGTCAAGTTTTGGTCTCAAGTTTGAAAGTACTTCGACCATCCAGAGTAGAGGCTTGGCGGAGTTCATTGCAGAATGGACCCCAACGCCAGATGAAGAGGTTCCAGAGTCAACTCTCCCCGGCAAGGAAACAAATCAAGAGTGGATTATGTATTTTGATGGGGCTTTCTCGCTGCAAGGCGCCGGTGCTGGCGTGCTGCTTGTCGCACCTACCGGAGAGCACCTCAAATACGTGATTCAGATGCATTTTCCCTGGGAGAGGTCAACGAACAATACTGCGGAGTATGAAGGGTTGCTTGCCGGTCTCAGGATCGCGGCAGACCTTGGAATCCAGAAGCTTATTGTCAGAGGTGATTCTCAACTTGTCGTCAAGCAAGTCAATAAAGATTATCAGAGCCCGTTGATGGAAGCTTATGTAGATGAAGTAAGGAAGTTGGAAGAGCATTTTGACGGTCTGCAAATGGAGCACGTTCCTCGTGCAGAAAACAGCATTGCTGATGGCCTGTCAAAATGCGCTGCTCTCAAGTTACCTGTGGAACCAGGGACTTTTGTGCTTCGACTGACTCAACCATCCGTGACACCATCAATGGGACAAGAGAAGAGAAGAAAGTTGAGTTCCGGCAAGTACTTCCCGGCAGAGCTCCCAGAAGCCGCCGGCAAAGAAGTTGCCGGGAACGACGCCAAGCTTGCCGGAGAGCGACGGCTCCGGCAGAGCCTCAAGCTCTTGCCGTCGAGACAAACGCTCCCGCCAAGCTTGCCGGGGAACAACAAGATCCGGCAGGGTCTCAGGCCCTTGCTGTCGAGATGATTGCTCCCGCGGCAGAAGATATGCCTTTAGTCCTTGCCGTCGAGCCCCAGGCTCCTACATGGGCACAGCACATCGTCCATTTCCTTCAGACAGGAGAACTCCCTGAGGAACAGGAAGAAGCGGAAAAAGTAGCCCGGCGGTCCAACATGTACCAGTTCGTGGACAATGTCCTGTACAGAAAGAGGCCGAACGGTGTGAAATTGAAGTGCATTTCTCGGGAAGAAGGACTGGAGCTGTTGGCAGAGATACATGGAGGCATATGTGGCTCCCACATAGGATCAAGAGCACTTGCCGGTAAGGCATTCCGGCAAGGTTTCTTTTGGCCCACTGTTCTCCAGGATGCAACTGTGCTAGTAACCAAGTGTGAAGCATGCCAGTTTCATTCAAAAAAATTGCATCAACCCTCTCTCCTGGCCATTTTCGGTCTGGGGGCTCGACATCTTGGGCCCTTTTCCCCGTGCTACAGGGGGCTTTGAGTACTTGTACGTGGCAATCGACAAGTTTACAAAGTGGCCGGAAGTGGAAGCAGTGAGGAAGGTGATAGCACAGTCAGCCGTCAAGTTCTTCAACGGAATAGTTTGCCGTTTTGGTGTACCAAACAGGATCATCACCGACAACGGCACACAGTTCACGAGCCGCACCTTCATGCAGTATGTCCAAGACCTTGGCAGCAAGATTTGTTTTGCTTTTGTTGCCCACCCGAGGAGCAATGGCCAGGCGGAAAGGGCTAATGTTGTAGTGCTGCGAGGCCTCAAGACGAGGACTTTCGACAAGCTGCGCAAGTGCGGAAGGCGCTGGATTGATGAGTTGCCGGTGGTTCTTTGGTCAATCAGGACGACACCGAATCGAGCCACCGGCCAGACACCCTTCTCCCTAGTATATGGGGCGGAAGCAGTTCTCCCCACGGAACTCACATACGGGTCACCTCGAGTGCTCGCTTATGATGAGCTTGAGCAAGAGCAGTTGCGGCAAGATGACGCTACGCTCCTTGAGGAAGATCGTCTTCAGGCTGCTGTGCGAACTGCACGCTACCAGCAAGCCTTGCGCCGCTATCATAGCCGCAAGGTTCACGCCCAAAGTCTTGAGGAAGGCGACCTTGTTCTTCGGCGCGTTCCGTCCGCCAAGAATTCCAACAAGTTGACGCCGAAGTGGGAAGGCCCTTATCGGGTAGTGCGAGTCACCAGGCCTGGCGCAGTCCGCCTGGAGACCGAAGATGGCATCCCAGTGAGCAACTCCTGGAATATCGAGCATCTTCGTAAGTTCTACCCATGAGGCGCGGTTGCCGGGTCTCCCGGCAACCCCTTTTGTACAAGTCTTGCCGCTGAAGCATGTAATCCTTTGTACAAAGCCAGGCGCAGACCCTGTGCATAGTTGAATAAAACTAAGTGTTTTGCAAATCTTGTTGATCCGCATGTTTATCTGAGATATTGTATTACACTTATCTCCAGCAAGTGCTAACGAACCGCCAAGGTTCCATGTCTCTATTTTCTCTTCTTTCTTTTTCTCAAAGGACAGAAGGTTCCCTCGCATGCAAGTTTGCCGGGGGGGGGGGGGGAGGATGGTATGGATACCGACAGGCGACGTTCAAGGTTGACATCTTGCCGGAAGAAGTACAAGCGGAAAAGCTAAGTTGCTAAGTTGCAGAAACTTTAGATTTTTTTTTCTGTTTTTGTTATTCTCCTTGAACGATTTCAACTCTTGTATGGAAAACCTGCACGCGAAGGAACCTTGTTGTGATTGGTTGCGCCCTTATCCTGTTTCGAGTCCGCTCAACAGTTTAGGTGGCTGCACTGAAAACACCAAGGTCTCTTGCCGGTAGCGGCATCGCCAGCAGGCTGCTAAAGTCCCGCACCTAGCGCTCGCGGGAAGGGTGCGCGTGCCGGAAAGTTTCCGATCAAGCGTAGGGCGAATACATACAGAAAGAAATTAAACAAGGGGAATAGCATAGCATTCGTCCAGAATGTAGCAAGTTATATTACATCAATCTTGCTGCAATTCTAACATAAGATAAATTGTTCTTGGCATGGATGGCGGCGAGAAGTAAGGCAGCTAATCCTGGCGATCGCCTTCAACTCTCTTGACTTGGCTTACCCTGTCGACGATGGGCACGACAAGTTCTTCTGCCGCCTTGAGGTCTGCATCCTTCGACAGGCGGTCAAGGACGTTGGCGAGGTTAATGCCGGGGTTCCTGTGCACCACCTTGATGAGCACCTTCTGGAGGACGGCCCGGCAGAGCTTGCGGGACTCATTGGCCAGATGGGTTGTTCGGTCAGACTGGAGCTGCTTCAGGGCGTAAATCATTCCATCGAAGAACATGGTCAGCTTGGCGCTCGGGGACACCCTATCGTCAGAAGAGTACCTGAAGCCTTGCAGGCCCATGGTGGACAATTGTGCGGCAAGCTTCTCCGCAACATCGACAAGCTTTTCAGTCCAGATTTGCACTCCTGACACATAGTCGTTGTGAGCGGCGACAGCGCTCTTGAGTAGCTCCTGCTCATTTCGGAGATCTTTGACCAAGGCCTTCTCTCGAGCCCTGTTGCCCTCAAGAGTCTCCTCCAGCGTGGCCAGTTTCGTTTTCAGATCTTCGATGGAGTCAGTGGCTGAAGAGAGCTGTTTGGTCTTGTCGGATATGGTGACCTGCATCTCCATCAGGCTGTGGAGAGCTTTGTCTCTTTCAGCTTCGAGTGTTGAGATCTTCTTGCCGTGGTCCTCGAGATCTGCCTCCAGCTTCTTCACCCTCTCCTCCAGCAAGTTCTTGGCGGCCTCTGCAGCTCCGGCACCATCGATGGCCTCCTTTAGCTTGCCGGCATGGTCTGTGGTCAGGGCCTCAAGTGTCTCCCTGTGCTTTTGCTCCAGATCCTAGGTCCGCTACGCGACAAGCCTTTCAATCTCCTCGTCCATGGTGCGGAGCTTGTCGGCAAGTGCCTTCTCGCGAGCGGTCAGGTCGTCATCATGAGCCTCAAGCCCGACACGGAGCTCTCTTAGGCGTGCTTCCTCTGTGACGGCCTGTTGTTTGGCATCTTCCTGTGCCTGCTCAATGTCGGACTACTTCATGAGGAGCTCGTCCCACCTTCGGCTCAGTTGCTCTTGGCCCACCCTTAACTCGTGAAAAGCTTCGGCAAACCAGGCCTGCGTCTCTTCAACACGTTTCTGGAGATCTGCTTCAACCTTGTCGACAATCGCGGCCCTGGAGTCTAGTTTCTCCTTCCGGGCGCGGTGCAGTACTTGGAGCCTCTGGTAGTTGTCGTGCATGGCCTTGAGGAGTTTCTCTTCTTCAGATTTGCTACTACAGGTGCTTGGTTCATCAACGACCTCGAGCCCAGTAGCGGCAATGGCGTCTTCATCAAAGGCTTCCCCTTCAGTTGGCGCCCTAGTGCTTGCCGTGCCTGGGATGCTGACAAACAAGTTGTCGCCAATCTTGAGGTACTTGCTTGACGAGGGAGCTTCGGATGTTGGTGGCTGTTCCTCAATAGCCGCCTCCCCGGCAACTGGGGGCTCTGTGTCCGGCGTAGCGCCTGGCGCTCCTGCGGCAGGGATGCCGTCAGTACGGTCACTAGCCTCCTCGCCGGCCCTCTCGGCGGATTCCTTGGCGGCCTCTTCCTGCGCAGCCCTGGCAGCTTCGGCGCTGGCATCCTTGGCGGCCTCGGCGGCAGCGTTCTTGGCGGCCTCGGCGGCAGCGTTCTTGGCGGCTTCGGCAGCTTCAGCGGCAGCATTCCTGGCGGCCTCGTCAGCGGAAATCCTGTCAGCCTCGGCGGCAGCATCCCTGGCGGTCTCATCGATGACAGCATCAACATCCATATGCTTCACCGAGGGAATGTCTGGGGGCCAAGAAAACAAATCAAGATGAGATTGAGATGGAAGTTCAAGAAGACAAAAAAGAAGGAAAACAGAATAACACATACCTGTGCCAACATTGGTTACCGGCGTAGAGCTGCCGGTGCCCATGCTTGCCGGCTCTTCCTCATCGCGATAAAGCACGCTAGAGGAAGTCCTTGCCGGAGATCCATCTCTGAGCGGTGTAGCTGACGGAGGCGGCATGACAGGGGCGGCCTCCGATGGTTTTCCTCGTCGTTGCTCTCCTCCTGCACGCCTGGTGATGTCAGCAGTGAAGATACACACCCCGGCACTTGCCAGCGGAAAGTGAGTAACGGACTCACGCTGGGGGCTGCGCCGGGGGCTGTGTTGAGGGCTGCGTCGTGGGCTTGACTCTGGGTTGACGTTGATCGTCTCGGGCGCACCTGAGGTGCTTGCCGGTGGTTCGTCACCCGTCGAGGTCCTTGCCCTCTTCGCTACCCTTTGTGCCAATGTTTCTATATCATCTCTGCAGGAGCAAATCAAAGCAAAACAAATGAGATAAGAAAAACCAAAAACTCAGAAAGTAAAGGACGCGGCAAGATCCTTACTCTTCTTCTTCTTCTACCGAGCTAAAGGCAGAGAGGTCGAAGTCGACTTCTGCCACGGGAGAAGGTGGAGGGGTGCTCCTAGGCCACTTGGCTGCGGCGGGCGCAGGTTGCTGATGAGCCCCTTGCCGCTGCGTGGCCTTGCCGGCTGCCCCCTTGCCGGGGGCTCCACCGCTCGAGGAAGGCTGGTGGACTGCGGTGCCAGAGGCGGCTCTCCGAAGAACGCGCCTCTTCCTCACTTCGAGAGTTGGGGCCTCCTCGTGCAGCTCTTCCTCGGCTGTATCTTCGGCAGAAGGGCCCCCGGTAGATGTGCCACCCTGCTCTTCGGCAGTCTCGCCCTGCCCGGCAAGATTCTCTTCCGGCATCGTTTCCCCTCCGCTGGTTTCCTCTTACACGAAGCCGGCGATGCCGGCCTCCGCGGCAAGATTTGCCTCCTCTGCCCTGGTGGCGATGTACGCCAGCTCTTCATCAGTGGTGGCGCGGATGAGGTTTTCTTCTGCGCGGATGGCCTTCTCCGACAGATTATCAAAGAATTGCTGTGCCTGCTCCTTGGACAGCTCGATCCAAGTCCCGTCAAGGCTGTGAGCGTCAAACGCCGGCATCATGGCAATGATTGAAGTCAAAGCGGAGTTGTTGCACAAAGGAACTATGCCTGCCGGCAGTTTGCACACCACATCACCCCTGAACAGTTTCTGGCAGAGGGCTGCGTGCTGCATAAGCGTCAAGTTATGGTTCAGCACAGGGCGTGGCCTCATGATGTCTGCCGCGTTCCGGAATTCCCAAGCTGGCCTCCCCTTGTTCTGCAGAGGGGCGATGCACCGGCGAAGGAAATCGGCGCCTATCATCTCTATTGTGAGGCCGGCAGCTCTGAGGCGGTGAATCCTGGTAGTAGCGACTGTGAGCTTCTAATCGTAAGGATCGAGGGCACTCCAGTCGTTGCTGCGCACTATCTTCATCTGCCGTGGCAAGCAGAAGGGCTGGAGTTTTGTCTCCTGAATCCAGCACCACTTGGCCCGCCATTCATCCCACTTCTCGCGGTAGGCCCCCTCTGGGTAAACCTCCTTGGTTCCTGGCCGTGGAATCCAAGCGATGGAACCGGAAAGGGCCTCGCCCTTTTGGATGCGAGGAATAAAGTAATGGCGGAAAAGGGCGGTGCTAGGGACTACTCCGGCGAAGTTTTCGCAAAGGTGAGCGAAAACTGACATGCATGTCACAGCATTCGGCGTGAAATCCAAAAGCTGGAAGCCGTATGTGAGCATGATATCGTTGAAGAAATCTGAGAAAGGAGGACAGAGCCCGCAGTAGAAGTAATCGGCAAAGAAGTGATACTTATTTGGGCCGCCTCTGGAAGAACCTGGACTCATGAGGGTGGCGGGGTGCGCTGTCGTCTCCGCCGCCCACACGCACTGGTATCGATCCCTCAGGGCGGCCGAGTCGAGCGCCGGAGGGAAGACGACGTGCTCCTTCCACATCTTCGCCAGCTTGCTCTCCGAGACAGCGGCGTCCACCTCCTTGCCCTTGCTTGCTTTGCGCGGCATGGCGGCTATGGAGGCTGAGGCTGAGGACGGGGAGGGAGTGGAGGCGCGGATGGATGAGAGGGGCTCTGTTTTGACTCGAGGAAGAAGACGACGGCGGTTCCCAGATTGGAAAAGACAAGAGGTAAATGAGCGGCGCCTCTGCGGATTCCTTCTTATGGGGAGGACGCGAGGCCGCCTCTTTATTAAAATAATATTGAAATGCTTCACGAGCGCGCTGCTGTAACAGCCGCGTTGCGCACGTCCCCCACGTCCCGCATTCAATGGGCGTCATGGGCGACGCAGTAAATGGAATGATTACGGTGGATAACTCCTGCCACGCGTGCCCGTGCACTGTTTGGGCCTGGCCCAACAACGCCTCGCACCCGTGTATGGCCCAGGCCCGGGGGCTCCTGTCGGTGCACTAAGGATTGGGTCCTTTAGTACCCCGTACTTGTGCACGGACAGTTGTAGCCACACCTGCGGCCAGGCCTGTCGGGGAAAAACCGAATGCAAGTTCATAAAGTCAAGGAGGCATCCAAGACAAGGCAATAATCAGAAGATAGAAGACCGAAGGCTGGAGCCCCGGCCAGATCTTGCCGGGATGGCTCGTAGCCCCGGCAAGGCTCGCACCCGGCAAGCCTTCGCTGCCCTGTCATCGCTCCAGTGCGGTCATCAGCTTGTCCTCTAGCTGTTGTCCTCCTGGTAACGTGTCAGGCGCTAGCGGTGGATGGGCTTAAGCGGTGCTGATGGGACGGCCCCTTTTCCCGTCCCCAAGATGCTAAGGGACACCTCAACGGAGCATTAAATGCATTTGTCCTAAACCGTCAGTGTTAGGTATGATAACACTGTAGCCACTTTTACACCTCATGTATGCCCTGTACGCCACTGTTGGTGACCCCTTCGAACATATAAAAGGATACCCAAGGCGTAGCTACAGGGGGATCGGATCTTCTCTAGCCCATTCTGCATGAGTAGAGGCTGAGTACTATAGTGCTCCCAGAACTTGAGCTAGAACACATCTAATACAACCAAGCAGGAGTAGGGTTTTACGCATCTTTGCCACCCGAGCCTGGGTAAAATTCCCGCGTGTTGATCATCAGATCTGCTCTCTGTACAAACCCTTCCCCTTGCCGAATCGTAAAGGGATCCTCGCGATCCCATAGGTGTCGTTTCTCCGACACACCATAATTTCCAAACATCATCTACTGTTCACTATCAATAATTTCCACAATTTATATCTACCAATATAGGCTATGGAAACCATAGGATAAGTAGATAACAAAACTATGACAGCAATCTGTCCATACAGAAAAGTCTGTAGAAATTTATGAAAATAGTGTACTTCTGTAACTCAAAAAGTATGAAATTTTAGGACGTGATAAAGAATTTATATGAAAACACTGTGTAAAAAATTCAGAAACTTTCCACGTTCTAGTAAAATATGAAAATTCAAACACTACAGAGAAAGTTTCTGTTTTTACACAGCACACATCAAACATGCAATGCAAGCATCCTAAGGCAATTCTTCAAACTATTTATTGAAAAATAAGATTATAAATAACACCTAACAGAAAATAACAAAATATAATGACGATCCAAGCAAAGAACATATTATGTGACGAATAAAAATATAGCTCTAAGTAAGATATACCGATAACGTTGAAGACGAAAGAGGGGATGCCCCGGAAGGCATCCCCAAGCTTAGGCGCTTGAGTCTTCCTTGGATATTACCTCGGGGGTGACTTGGGCATCCCCAAGCTTAGGTTCTTGTCACTCCTTATTCTCCTCATATCGGTTTCTCACCCAAAACTTGAAAACTTCAATCACACAAAACTTAATGGAACTTCGTGAGATGGGTTAGTATAATAAATAAAGATCATTCACTTACGTACTGTCAAGACAAAATTCATAATTGTTATCACATAATACCTACTGTATTATACCATTCACATAATTTATATCACTGAATATAAGCTATGGGAACACTAAAACAAGCAAACTATGCATGCAAAACAGAATCTGTCAAAAACGGAACAGTCTGTGAAGATCTGTAGTATAACCATACTTCCCAGTCTCTAAAAATTCTGAACAATTAGGACAACTTATATAATTTGCACATAAATACTGTGTAAAAAATTCAGAATTGTTTGACGCTCCATTAAAATAAGAGGAATTCTTTACTGGAGGCAAAAGTTTCTGTTTTTGCACAGAATTAAATCAACAAGTATCCATACTATCCCAAAGACTTTAGTTGGCGCATTATTGAAATAAAAGACACAAAACATGATTACTACAGTGTCTTAATCATATGAACATATAAAAACAGAAAGTAAAAGTGTTGGGTTGTCTCCCAACAAGCGCTTTTCTTTAATGCCTTTTTAGCTAGGCATGATGATTTCAATGATGCTCGCATCAAAGTAAAGAATTGAAACATAAAGAGAGCATCATGAATCACAGGGCAAGCACATTTAAGTCTAACCCACTTACTATGCATAGGTATGTTGTGAGCAAACAAATTATGGGAGCAAGAATCAATTAGCATAGGAAGGCAAAACAAGTATAACTTAAAAATTTCTAACACATAGAGAAGAAACTTGATATTATTGCAATATGTAAAAGCATATGTTCCTCTCTCGTAGTAATTTTCAGTAGCATCATGAATAAATTCAACAATATAACTATCACATAAAGCATTCTTTTCATGATCCACAAGCATAGAAATTTTATTACTCTCCTCATAGGCAAATTTCTTCTCATTCATAATAGTGGGAGCATCAAATGAAACTCGAATACTATAAATTGTTTCCATATTAAAAGAGTAATGTTCAGTAAAAGGATATTCGAAATTATGAAAATAATTATCACTACTTTTTATAACATAAGTATAATCACAATAATCATCATAAGTAGCAACTTTGTTCTCATCATAGTCAAGTGAAACCTCCTCCGAAATAGTGGAATCATTACTAAATAAAGTCATGACCTCTCCAAATCCACTTTTATCATTATAATAAAATTCAACACCCTCATAAATAGTGGGATAATAATTATCTAAAGTTGACACTCTTCCAAACCCACTTTCATAAATATCGCAATCATCATAAATAGGAGGCATGCAATCATCATAACAAATTTGATCATTCAAAGTAGGGGAACTAAAAAGATCATCTTCATTAAGCATAGCATCCCCAAGCTTGAGACAAATATTAATTGCAGCAAATAAATTCTCAAACATGTCATTCTCATCAAACATAGCATCCCCAAGCTTCGGGCTTGGCATATCATAAGCATAATCACTCTCATCATTAATAGTATGAATAGCACCAATAGTATAACAATTATTATCATCATAATTTACCAAGTTGGTGCCAAAAAGATTTTCAAGATTATAAGAAGTATCATTATCTTCCCAATCATAGTCATCACAACAAGCAATAGGCATAACAAAATCATCATCAAGTGTATCATCTTCCACAATTATTTTTGATTCATCCTCGTGAGGCACAAAAATAATAGGAGCAACATCATTTGGGAGAGATACCTTTTTTACTTCTACTCTTTATTCTTTTATTCTTCTTCACCACATCATGTGTGGGTTTCATTAAGTTTTCGAGCTTCTTATTGATGAGATTGGTTGAATAGGGAGCTCCTCCTCGTCACCTATTTCATCATGAGAGACAATAGGAGGGAAAGTGGAAATCTTTACCCTTTCATTAGTATTCCTTTTATATTCTATTGGTTTTCCCATCTTTCTATAGTTGGCAATATAAGCATTCTCATTGCAATTTACCATGCAAAACATATAGATATTTTTTAGATTAGTTTCAATGTTGTCCATGAGAATGAATACTTCAAACCAACTATTTTTATGTTTCAATTCTTCACTCCCCAAAAATAGAGAAAGCTCATTATAAAGTTCAAGGGTGATCAAGTCATTACAATATTTGGCCATGATTTGATCATGAAAAAGTTTGCATTGAAAATTAAGATGACCAACTTTATTGCAAAGTTCACAAGTAATAGGACAAAGAGAACATAATTTTGTAGCAAATTCATCTATCACTTTGAGCAAAAAATTGGTTCTATCATATTTATGCTTCTTACAAAATCTATCATCCCTATAAGGCACGTCTTCACAAATTTTATGCACTCCACAAAAATTGACATGCTTATAAGAAACATTTTTATCATGACTAGTGCAATCATCATTAGTATTTTGGATATTCATAGAATTCATACTAACAACATTGCAATCATGCTCATCATTTATGCCAAACATTTTATTGAATTCTTCTTCTATCAATTGAGCACAATTTTCCTTTCCATCATTTTCAAGAAAGACATGATAAAGACGAATAATATGAGGCGACCTCAATTCCATTTTTTTCTAATTTTGTTTTATAAACCAAACTAGTGATAAAACAAGAAACTAAAAGATTCAATTACAAGATCTAAAGATATACCTTCAAGCACTCACCTCCCCGGCAATGGCGCCAGAAAAGAGCTTGATGTCTACTACACAACTTGTTCTTGTAGATTCGTGTTGGGCCTCCAAGCGCAGAGTTTTGTAGGATAGTAGCAAATTTCCCTCAAGTGGATGACCTAAGGTTTATCAATCCATGGGAGGCATAGCATGAAGTTGGTCTCTCTCAAACAACCCTGCAACCAAATAATAAAAAGTCTCTTGTGTCCCCAACACACCAAATATAATCATAAATTTTATAGGTGCACTAGTTCGGCGAAGAGATGGTGATACAAGTGTAGTAATGATGGTAGGTATTGATTTTGTTATAGTAACAATAAAAAACAGCAAGGTAGCAAGTAACAAAAGTGAGCACAAACGGTATTGAAATGCTTGAAAACAAGGCCTAGGGTCCGTACATTCGCAAGTGCAATCTCTCAACAATGCTAATATAATTGGATCACAGAACCATCCCTCAACGTGCAACGACGAATCACTGAAAAAGTTCTTATCTAGCGGAGAACATAAGAAGAAATTGTTTGTAGGGTACGAAACCACCTTAAAGTTATCCTTTCCGATCGATCTATCCAAGAGTTCGTACTAAAATAACACCAAGTTATCCTTTCCGATCGATCTATCGAAGAGTTCGTACTAAAATAACACCATATGATACGCATCAACCAAATCTAATGTCACCTAGATACTCCAATGTCGCCACAAATATCCATGAGTTAATTATATGATACACATAAAAAAATCAGATTCATAATACTCAATACAACACAAAGAACCTCAAAGAAGGACCCAAGATTTCTATCGGAGAAAGTAGGATGAAAACATGCATCTACCCCTATGCATAGATTACCCCAAAGTCTCCTCGGGAATCCGCGAGTTGAGTGCCAAGACATAGATCAAGTGCTCTCAAATCCATAAAAGTATTCAATCAGGTAATAACAAAATCTCAAAAGGAAAACTCAATTCATCACAACAAGATAGAGAGGGTAAAACACCATATGATCTAACTATATTAACAAAGCCCGCGATACATCAAGATCGTGCCAAATCAAGAATACAAGAGAGAGAGAGATTAAACACATAGCTACTGGTACGAACCCTCAGCCCCGAAGGTGGACTACTCCCTCCTCATCATGGAGACTATAGGGATGATGAAGATGGCCTCCAGTGATGATTTCCCCCTCTGGTAGGGTGCCGAAACGGGTCTAGATTGGTTTTTCGTGGCTACAGAGGCTTGCAGCGGGGGAACTTCTGATCTAGGGTTATTTCTGGGGGTTTATGAATATATTGGATTTTTGGGCGTCGATTTCACGCGAAGATGGGCCACGAGGGGCCCACAAGACACCAGGGCGCCCTAGAGTGGGCTGGCGCACCCTGGTGGGTTGTGGCCACCTCGTGGATCTTCTAGCCCTCCCACGAAGCTTCTAGTGCCTCTTTTGTTCCAAAAAGACTCATCAAAAAGTTTCTTTGCATTTGGAGAACTTTTATTTCTGCACAAAAAACAACACCACGGTAGTTCTACTGAAAATAGCGTAAGTCCTGGTTAGTTCCATGCAAATCATACCAAAACCATATAAAATTGTTGTAAATATGGTATGAATACTTCATAAATTATAGATACATTGGAGAGGTATCAACCATCCACTATTACGCGGTCCACTACTGCTACAAATCCAATACTGATGTTGTTCCATATATCTCCTAGAATTCCTATAATCCCCAAATCCTTGAACAGACTATCTCATCATAGTATATTCACCAGTTTCCATAATGATGATCTAGTAAAGTCCAATGTTAGGTGCATATAGATCCTCGAATCAAATCGGACACAATCCAGTGTTCCTAGTTTATCTCTCATCAAGATGTATGGCATCATGATCGAAATCATCAGACTAAATCCAATCTATTCTGAACCATGTCAACCTACTTACCATCAATACCACATTAGGATATGATACGTCTCCAACATATCGATAATTTATGAAGTATTCATGCCATGATTCCCTATATTTACAATACTTTTATATGGTTTTGATGTACTTTGCATGATTTATTAAGAACTAACCCGGACTGACGCTGTTTTCAGCAGAACTACCGTGGTGTTGTTTTTTGTGCAGAAATCAAAGTTCTCCAAATGCAACGAAACTTTTTGAAGATTTTTTGGAACAAAGGAGGCACTAGAAGCTTCGTTGGAGAGCTAGAAGATCCACGAGGTGGGCACAACCCACCAGGGCACGCCAGGCCCCTCCGACGCGCCCTGGTGTCTTGTGGTCCACTCGTGGCCCATCTTCGCGTGAAACCGACGCCCAAAAATCCTATATATTCAGAAACCCCCAGAAATAACCCTAGATGAGAAGTTCCACCGCCGCGACTCTCTGTATCGACGAAAAACCAATCTGGAGGCGTTCCAGTACCCTGCCGGAGAGGTTAGATCATCTTCGGTGGCCATCTAAATCATCCCGGCGGAGCCCGTGACGGGGAGGGAGTAGTCCACCCTCGGGGCTGAGGGTTTGTACCAGTAGCTATGTGTTTAATCTCTCTCTCTCCCATGTTCTTAATTTGGCACAATCTTGATGTATCGCGGGCTTTGTTAATATAGTTGGATCATATGGTGTTTTCCCCTCTCTATCTTGTTGTGATGAATTGAGTTTTCCTTTTGAGATTTCGTTATTACCGGATTGAATACTTTTATGGATTTGAGAGCACTTGATCTATGTCTTAGCACTCAACTCGCGGATTCCAGAGGTAACATTGGGGTAATCTATGCATAGGGGTTGATACACGTTTTCGTCCTACTTTCTCCGGTAGAAATCTTGGGGCACTCTTGAGGTTCTTTGTGTTGGATTGAGTATTATGAATCTGAAATTGTTTGAGGCGTATCTTATAATTAACTCATGGATACTTGAGGTGACATTCTAGTATCTAGGTGACATTAGAGTTGGTTGATGCGTATCATATGTTCTTATTCTAGTACGAACTCTTAGATATATCGATCGGAAAGGATAACTTGGTGTTATTTTAGTACGAACTCTTGGATAGATCGATCGGAAAGGATAACTTTAAGGTGGTTTCGTACCCTACAAACAATTTATTCTTATGTTCTCCGCTAGATAAGAACTTTGGAATGATTCTTCGTTGCACGTTGAGGGATGGTTATGTGATCCAATTATATTAGCATTGTTGAGAGATAGCACTAGCGAAAGTACGAACCCTAGGCCTTGTTTTCAAGCATTGCAATACCATTTGTGCTCACTTTTGTTACTTGCTAACTTGCTATTTTTTATTGTTACTATTAAAAAATCAATATCTACTATCATTACTACACTTGTATCACCATCTCTTCGCCGAACTAGTGCACCTATACAATTTACCATTGTATTTGGTGTGTTGGGGACACAAGCTACTTTTTATTATTTGGTTGCAGGGTTGTTTGAGAGAGACCATCTTCATCCTACGCGTCCCATGGATTGATAAACCTTAGGTCATTCAGTTGAGGGAAACTTGCTACTGTCCTACAAAACTCTGCGCTTGGAGGCCCAACACGAGTCTACAAGAACAAGTTGTGTTGTAGACATCAAGCTCTTTTCTGGCGCCGTTCCGGGGAGGTGAGTGCTTGAAGGTATATCTTTAGATCTTGCAATTGAATCTTTTAGTTTCTTGTTGTATCACTAGTTTGGTTTATTAAAGAAAACTACAAAAAATGGAGTTTAGGTTGCATCATCTGTATCGTCTTTATAATGTCTTTCGTGAAAATAAGGATTCAGAAAATTGTGCTCAATTGGTAGAGGAAGAAATTATGAAAATACTTAATGAGAATTCCTTGAATGATGAGCATGATTGCAATGTTGCTAGTATGAATTCTCTGAATATCCATGATGCTAATGATATGCAAAGCCACAAGCTTGGGGATGCGATGTTTGATGAAGATGATATTTTTAGTCCCCCAAGTGTTGATGAGAAAATTTATTATGATGATGGCATGCCTCCTATCTATGATGATTATGATGATGACATGTATGCTATAAAGAGTGATAGTAACCATGTAACTTGTGATCATGATTTTAATATTGAATATGGTTATGTCAATCAAGTGTCTCATGATAGTTATTTTGTTGAGTTTGCTCCCACTACAATGAATCAGAAGGAAATTGCTTATGTGGAGAGTAATAAATTCTCTATGCTTGTAGATCATGAAAGGAATGCTTTATGTGATAGTTATATTGTGAAATTCCTTCATGATGCTACTGAAAATTATTATGAGGGAGGAACATATGCTTTTAGGAATTGCAATAATATCAAGTTTCCTCCCTACGTGTTCAAACTTTTGAAGTCATGCTTGTTTTGCCTTTCTATGCTAGTTGATTATTGTTCCCATAAATTGTTTGCTCACAAAATCCCTATGCATAGGAAGTGGGTTAGACTTAAATGTGCTTGTCATGAGATTCATGATGCTCTTTTGCATGTTTCAATTATGATTACTATGTGAGGATCATTGAAATCATCATGCCTATCTAAAAGGCATTAAAGAAAAGCGCTTGTTGGGAGACAACCCACCACTTTTACTTTCTGTTTTTGAGTGTTCACATGATAAAGCTACTTTAATAATAATGTTTTGTGTCTTTTATTTCAATAAAGTGCAAAGTAAAGCCTTTGGGATGACTCACAAGATGAGTAGAATTGATGCTGAACCAAAACAGAAACTTTTGACTCCAGTACATGAATTTTCATTTTTTTATTTGAGCGTTAATATACAAATTCGTCAGGTTGTTCTAATTTTTCAGATTTTTTATTGACAGTGAAGTATGGTTATACCACAGATCTTCACAAACTGTTCTGTTTTTGACAGATTCTGTTTTTCATGCATAGTTTGCTTGTTTTAGTGTTCCCATAGCTTATATTCAGTGATATAAATTATGTGAATGGTATAATACAGTAGGTATTATGTGAGAACAATTATGAATCATGTCTTGACAGTACCGAAGTGAATGATCTTTATTTATTATACTACCCCATCTCACGAAATTCCGTTAAGTTTTGTGTGATTGAAGTTTTCATGTTTTGGGTGAGACACCGATATGAGGAGAATAAGGAGTGAAAAGAACCTAAGCTTGGGGATTCCCAAGTGACCCCCAATGTAATATCCAAGGAAGACTCAAGCGCCTAAGCTTGGGGATGCCCCGGAAGGCATCCCCAGTTTCGTCTTCAACACTATCGGTATATCTTACTTGGAGCTATATTTTTATTCGTCACATAATATGTGCTTTGCTTGGATCGTCATTATATATTTTTTATTTTATGTTAGGTGTTATTTATAATCTTGTTGTTCAATAAAAAGTTCCAAGAATTGCCTTAGGATGCTTGCATTGCATGTTTGATGTGTGTTGTGTAAAAACAAAAACTTTTTCTGTAGTGTTTGAATTTTCATATTTTACTGGAACGTGGAAAGTTTCTGAAATTTTTACACAGTGTTTTCATATAAATTATTTATCACGTCCTAAATTTTCATAATTATTTGAGTCACAGAAGTACACTGTTTTTATAAATTGCTACAGACTGTTCTGTTTGGACAGATTGCTGTCATAGTTTTGTTATCTACTTATCCTATTGTTTCCATAGCCTGTATTGGTAGATATAAATTGTGGAAACGATAGTAAACAATATATGATGTTTGGAAATTATTGTGCAACTTGTATTGGCAGTACAAGAAGTGGGGACTTATTCTTATGTGACTAATCTATCTCACGAGTTCTTTTCGAGTTTTGTGTGGATGAAGTTTTTGAGAATAGGTGAAACCATGATATGAGAGGATTGAACGAGATAAAAAATATCAAGCTTGGGGATGCCCAAGGCACCCCAAGTAAACATTACAAGAAGTCTCAAGCATCTAAGCTGGGGGATCTACGCATCCCACCTCTCTTTGTGAACTATCGGTTAACCTATGTTGAGCCTAAATTTTAATCGTTCACATGATGCGTGCTATTCTTGGAGTTCTATTTTTGTTTAGTTTCCTGTTTTAATAAAATACTTAGATCTAAAAGTTTCTAGATGAGAGAGAGTTCTCAAATGGCTACCCATTTACTTAACTACTCGCTTGATCTTCACTTGTATCTTTTTGGAGTAGCTTGTCATTTGCTCTTGTGCTTCACTTATATCCTATGAGTAAATTGTTGAATGAATTGAATACCATGAAGTTGAAATTATATTTTCATATCATTCCTAGTAGTAGCTTCACATTGGGTTTAGAAAGTGAAATCTTTTGAAGCTTGACAATCACAATATTGGTCATACAAGCAATTCGTGAATGATTAGTATAGGGAAGAGAACTTTCACATACTAATATATTATCTTGTTCATCTTCTATGATTGTGAGTACCCATTAATTAATTTCAAACTTGAGCAATTTAGTTGAATTTGGAAAAGGAAGACAACGTAAGGAGTTATGGTTGTGTATATTTGCATAGAAGTTATATTGTTATGGATCCTCCAACATGTGGTGTTTGCTTTGGAGCTTTTGCTAGCCAAAAATTCGTACTAAGTAGAGATACTACTTGTGCATCCAAAACCCTTAAATCCAGTTTCTTGCCATGAGTGTCCACCATACCTACCTATTGATTGAATAAGATCTTTCAAGTAAGTTGTCATCGGTGCAAAACGGCAATAAAAATTGCTTCTAAATGTGTTTGATCATTTAGTGTAAGAGAAAATTGAGCATTGTACGAACTTGTGATGGAAAAGTAATAAAAGCGACGGACTCTATAATAAAGGTTGCTATCATAAGGGGCAATATAACGTGACGTTCTTTTGCATTAATGGATTGTTCATACAAAACCAAAAAGCGCATGACAACCTCTGCTTCCCTCTGCGAAGGGCCTATCTTTTACCTTTTAGTATTTAGTTTTATCCAAGGGTCAATAGTATGCATTCTCATTTCAACCTCAATTATTCTCTAGTTGGCAAGCATCATGTGGTGGGGAAACATCTAGGCACATATGGCCAGTCAAATATATTTGATCATGACTTATTATTGTTGACAATTATCTCTATGATAAATGAGTTGGGAGGCGAAACATTAAGCCCCTATCTTTCTTTGTGCTCAATGGATGCCATTTGATCTAAAAATATGCTTTGAGTACTAGCAATCATAGAAGACTATATGATGATTGAGTATGTGGAGCTCTTACTTAGACTTTGTTGAGAATAAGTTGAATTGCAATTGTTTGGTGACTAAGAACATAGGTTGTTAAGTTTCAAGAGAATTCATTGTTTGAACCATAACATGTGAATTGGTTGCTACTTTATCATGATGATTTTTATGAGAAAAAGTTGCTGGCTATGATGCTAGAAAATTGACTGAAATTATCAATGGTCAAACATATATATTATGCTAGCATTCACACTTCATAAATTAGTTCTTTTATCATTTACCTCCTCGAGGACGAGCAGGAATTAAGCTTGGGGATGCTGACACGTCTCCAATGTATCGATAATTTATGAAGTATTCATGCCATGATTGCCTATGTTTAAAATACTTTTATATGGTTTTGATGCACTTTGCATGATTTATTTAGAACTAACACGGACTGTCGCTTTTTTCAGCAGAACTACCGTGGTGTTGTTTTTTGTGTAGAAATCAAAGTTCTCCAAATGTAATGAAACTTTTTGACGATTTTTTTGGAACAAAAGAGGCACTAGAAGCTTCGTTGGAGGGCCAGAAGAGCCTCGAGGTGGGCACAACCCACCAGGGTGCGTCTGGACCCTCCGGCGCGCCCTGGTGTCTTGTGGTCCACTCGTGGCCCGTCTTCGCGTGAAACCGACGCCCAATAATCCTATATATTCATAAACCCCCAGAAATAACCCTAGATGAGAAGTTCCACCGCCGCAACTCTCTGTATCGACGAAAAACTAATCTGGAGGCGTTCTAGTACCCTGCCAGAGAGGGTAGATCATCTCTGGTGGCAATCTTCATCATCCCGGCGGAGGCCATGACGGGGAGGGAGTAGTCCACCCTCGGGGCTGAGGGTTGGTACCAGTAGCTATGTGTTTAATCTCTCTCTCTTGTGTTCTTGATTTGGCACGATCTTGATGTATTGCGGGCTTTGTTAATATAGTTGGATTATATGGTGTTTTCCCCTCTCTATCTTGTTGTGATGAATTGAGTTTTCCCTTTGAGATTTCGTTATTACCGGATTGAATACTTTTATGGATTTGAGAGCACTTGATCTATGTCTTGGCACTCAACTCGCGGACTCCCGAGGTGACATTGGGGTAATCTATGCATAGGGCTTGATGCACGTTTTCGTCGTACTTTCTCCGGTAGAAATCTTGGGGCACTCTTGAGGTTCTTTGTGTTGGATTGAGTATTATGAATCTGAAATTGTTTGATGCGTATCTTATAATTAACTCATGGATACTTGAGGTGACATTCTAGTATCTAGGTGACATTAGAGTTGGTTGATGCGTATCATATGGTGTTATTTTAGTACGAACTCTTAGATTGATCGATCGGAAAGGATAACTTGGTGCTATTTTAGTACGAACTCTTGGATAGATCGATCGGAAAGGATAACTTTAAGGTGGTTTCGTACCCTACAAACAATTTATGTTCTCCTCTAGATGAGAACTTTGGAGTGATTCTAAGTTGCACGTTGAGGGATGGTTATGTGATCCAATTATATTAGCATTGTTGATAGATTGCACTAGCGAAAGTACGGACCCTAGGCCTTGTTTTCAAGCATTGCAATACCGTTTGTGCTCACTCTTGTTACTTCCTACCTTGCTGTTTTTTATTGTTACTATTACAAAAATCAATATCTACTATCATTACTAAACTTGTATAACCATCTCTTCGCCGAACTAGTGCACCTATACAATTTGCCATTCTATTTGGTGTGTTGGGGACACAAGAGACTTTTTATTATTTGGTTCCAGGGTTGTTTGAGAGAGACCTTCTTCATCCTACGCCTCCCACGGATTGATAAACCTTAGGTCATCCACTTAAGGGAAATTTTCTACTGTCCTAGAAAACTCTGTGCTTGGAGGCCCAACATGAGTCTACAAGAACAAGTTGTCTAGTAGACATCAGGATCACCTATTTAAATCCAAATCTCATGCCCAACAAGAATTTCTACTCGTTCCCCTAAGTCTTTATTGTAACATCACCAATCCACTACTATTACTTGACAAGGTCAAATTATTATACCACAAAGAATTTTAACTTGTGATCACAATTATCCTACTAAATCTAAGTTACTCAAGAGAGGAGTAAATCATGCTAGTCTATCGACTTGATCCACCAAGTTCTTCTATCAACATGAAGGTCTCATAATCTACCAAAGGGTCTCAACTACTTCCTCAAGATACCTACTATAGCCGCATCAAATCACTTGCCTACTAATCATATATCCTCAAAATGATCTTCCCTATGGCATCATCAGATTAAGTGCCAGCTTAAGGATGTAATGTGTTTGTTCACTATGATCACTAGTTCCATAACGAACCCAGTGCTTTGCAAGGATTGTTGAAGCCAACTGGTTCTCTTGCAAATCCATGGGTTAAGCACCTGGTTAAGGGTTTGGGCTGGGGTAACGTGTGAGGTATAGGTTTATATAGGGAAGGGTTTCCAATCTTGAGGGGAGGGCATCTCTCTACGGGTTGCATCTGGTTGAGTAGGTCGTAGTCAAAGTCTTCAATACCAGGTGTTTGTCGAGGTAAATCCTTGGTGCATCTTGCCTTGTTGGTCTTCAGTTGATGAGAAAGGTGAGAGAGAAAAGTAGCATAGAGGAGGTGCCTAAAGGGGGTTCTATAGTGCAAGTGTAATCAAACAAATGCCGAAAGGGCTAAACACAACGTTAAGATAAGGTAGGGGATATAGTCGCGTATTTATCGCCTAGGGCAATAGGGCGACATATATCATAACACAAACAGATAAAAACAAGCAACACACAACATGGTTTCATTTGAACCATCAGATGGACTCGACTTTGCATAGGGGAAACACGACTCATCCTACCCCAGGGGTTCTCGGACTTAGTAGTTGTGCTCTGCTTCATGTCTCGGAGAGGAGGATGTCCAGTCTTCTGGGTATTCTTCCGGTGTCGCTACGTCTCTTGTTGTTGTTCGATGAAACGATCCGGGTTGGGCCTGAAGAATCTTCAACAACTTCATACCTGATGAACAGACGGGGTGAAGGTGGTTCCTCGTAGATACCATTGACTCGGTCTTCTGTTGTCTTCTCAATCATGAAGATCCCTTTTGCCTTCTAAGGCGTCGAGGGTTCCAGGTGGGCAATCCTTTATGCAATGATATTACCAAGGCATGGTAGAGGTCCAGCATGTCGGTTACATTGATGACAACATCGTCACCAAGAGCAGGGGATGAAGAGAACCGTTTTCCTGCTCACTATAGTGAGGCGGACCAAATGGCGAGGTTCTCATCCACCGGTGGTTGCCGATACAACAGTGGTAAGGACAGGGTTGCTCTATTAGCAATGTATATCTTGATCTTGCATATCTTATGCCGTGATCATAGTGGGCCAGGGTTGCATCATCCTGGGGCAGTGTCTAGGGTGTCACCATCTTCTGAGTCTTCATATCCTCATTCTTCGAGAAGGTATCTTCTGTTGGTATCGTCTTGTCATGGTGTCGCCAACTTGTGTTCAAGATATGTGGCAATTGTCTGGCAAGGTGACTCCCTTCCAGGTTATCCACGAGGATCATAAGGAATCCAGTGGTTAGGGGCATAAGGGTACTAACGACCGTTTGCAAGATTTTGAAAAGCAGATGAGGAGAGCCAAGAGTATGGTGGAAGTGCTAAGGCAAAATCCTTTGGTTTCTTTGAAAACTTAGAAGAGGCAAGAAATATAGGGGTTTTGTAAGTGATTTGAAGGGTCTTGAAAAATAGTTTTGTCCTAACTAACGTCCATACTAACTAAGGCTTCCTACATCCAGGATGGCTCTAATACCAGGTCTGTGGGGACCCCGACTCATAAGTCGTGATCAAAGAATGCACGTGTATGGTCATCCCAGAGATCAATGCTCACTAAACACACAGAAACTGAATAAGAAGAGTCTTACATCCAGTACATACCGTTTTACTCAAATATGACCTTTATGGCCAAGTCTTCATAAACTCGCAGCAAAAATCTTCAACGATAGCGTGGACCCATGCCATCTGCCTTAACCCTACACGCCTTCTGATTGGGAAGCGTCCTAGCTCGCATGTTCGTCAGCATGGTACTCTTCATTATATCATGTTCTTTCATGCCTGGCCAATAAAATAACCAGTGGCAAGCCAATGAGTACTTTGAATGTACACATACTAACTAAGGCTTCCTACATCCAGGATGACTCTAATACCAGGTCTGTGGGGACCCCGACTCATAAGTCGTGATCACAGAATGCACGTGTATGGTCATCCCAGAGATCAATGCTCACTAAACACACAGAAACTGAATAAGAAGAGTCTTACATCCAGTACATACCGTTTTACTCAAATATGACCTTTATGGCCAAGTTTGCATAAACTCGCAGCAGAAATCTTCAACGATAGCGTGGACCCATGCCATCTGCCTTAACCCTACACGCCTTCTGATTGGGAAGCGTCCTAGCTCGCATGTTCATCAGCATGGTACTCTTCATTATATCATGTTCTTTCATGCCTGGCCAATAAAATAACCAGTGGCAAGCCAATGAGTACTTTGAATGTACACGCAAGCAACCCATGTTTGGAACAAGATATTCATGCATGGCATAAGTCCTAAGCAGGTATATTGCGGAAAGCAAATTTTTAAGTGCAATATCATGTTCTACCATTTATGAAGTCATGCATCAACAGGTAGCAGATATACATATGAACAGGTTACAGATATCAATATCAGATGAGTATCTCAACTCTAGTATGGTTATACTACAGATCTTCACAGACTATTCTGCTTTTGACAGATTCTGTTTTGCATGCATAGTTTGCTTCTTTTAGTGTTCCCATAGCTTATATTCAGTGATATAAATTATGTGAATCATAGAATACAATATGTATTATATGAGAACAATTATGAATCTTGTATTGATAGTACCTAAGTGAATGATCTTTATTTATTATACTAACCCATCTCACGAAGTTCCGTTAAGTTTTCTGTGATTGAAGTTTTCAAGTTTTGGGTGAGACACAGATATGAGGAGAATAAGGAGTGACAAGAACCTAAGCTTGGGGATGCCCAAGTCACCCCCAAGGTAATATCCAAGGAAGACTCAAGCGCCTAAGCTTGGGGATGCCCCGGAAGGCATTACCTCTTTCGTCTTCAACACTATGGTATATCTTACTTGGAGCTATATTTTTATTCGTCACATAATATGTGCTTTGCTTGGATCATCATTATATATTTTTATTTTCTGTTAGGTGTTACTTATAATCTTGTTTTTCAATAAAAAGTTACAAGAATTGCCTTAGGATGCTTGCATTGCATGTTTGATGTGTGCTGTGTAAAAACAGAAACTTTCTCTGTAGTGTTTGAATTTTCATATCTTACTGGAACTTGGCAAGTCTCTCAAATTTTTACACAGTGTTTTCATATAAATTCTTTATCACGTCCTAAATTTTCATAATGTTTTGAGTCATAGAAGTGCACTATTTTCATAAATTGCTACAGACTGTTCTGTTTGGACAGATTGCTGTCATAGTTTTGTTATCTACTTATCCTATAGTTTCCATAGCCTATATTTGTAGATATAAATTGTGGAAATGATAGTAAACAGTGGATGATGTTTGGAAATTATTGTGAACTTGTCTTGGCAGTACAAGAAGTGTGGACTTATTCTTATGTGTACTATCCTATCTCACGAGTTCTTTTCGAGTTTTGTGTGGATGAAATTTTTGAGAATAGGTGAAACCATGATATGAGAGGATTGCATGAGATACAAAAGATCAAGCTTGGGGATGCCCAAGTCACCCAAGTAAATATTTCAAGAAGTCTCAAGCATCTAAGCTTGGGGATGTTACACATCCCACCTCTCTTCGTGAACTATCGGTTAGCCTATGTTGAGCCTAAATTTTTATTCGTTCACATGATGCGTGCTATTCTTGGAGTTATATTTTTGTCTAGTTTGTTGTTTTAATAAAATACTTTGATCTGAATTTTTTTAGATGAGAGAGAGTTCTCAAATGGCTACCCATTTACTTAACTACTCGCTTGATCTTCACTTATATCTTTTTGGAGTAGCTTGTCATTTACTCTTGTGTTTCACTTATATCTTATGAGTAAATTGTTGAATGCATTGAATACCATGAAGTTGAAATTATGTTTTCATATCATGCCTAGTAGTAGCTTCACATTGGGTTTAGAAAGTGAAATATTTTGAAGCTTGACAATCACAATATTGGTCATACAAGCAATTCATGAATGATTAGTATAAGGAAGAGAACTTTGACATACAAATATATTATCTTGGACATCTTCTATGATTGTGAATACCCATTAATTATTTTCAAACTTGAGCAAATTAGTGGAAGTTGGACATGGAAGAAAACGTAAAGAGTTATGGTTGTGTATATTTGCATAGAAGTTATATTGTTATGGATCCTCCAACATGTGGTGTTTGCTTAGGAGCTTTTGCTAGCCAAAAATTCGTACTAAGTAGAGATACTACTTGTGCATCCAAAAAACCGTAAACCCAGTTTCTTGCCATGAGTGTCCACCATACCTACCTATGGATTGAATAAGATCCTTCAAGTAAGTTGCCATCGGTGCAAAAAGGTAATAAAAATAGCTTCTAAATGTGTTTGATCATTTAGTGTGAGAGAAAATTAAGCGTTGTACGAACTTGTGATGGAAAAGTAATAAAAGCGACGGACTGTATAATAAAGGTTGCTATCATAAGGGGTAATATAACTTGATGTTCTTTCGCATTAATCGATTGTTGACGTGGCTTGAGACTGCGTCGGTATTTCCCCAAAGAGGAAGGGATGATGCAGCACAGTGACGGTAAGTACTTCCCTCAGTTATGAAACCAAGGTATGGAACCAGTAGGAGGATCACCGACACTATGTAAACAGCACCTGCACACAAAGAACAAATACTTGCAACCCGACGTGAAAGAGAGGTTGTCAATCTCTCTATGGAAAAAATATAGATTGGGATATGATAGATTGGATAGATAGATCTCTCAAGAACACAAAATAAAAGAGGCAAATAAAAATTGCAGCAAGGTATTTTTGGGTTTTTGGAATAATAGATCTGAAAACAAAAGCGGCAAAAAGATAGATCGAAAAGCAATATGTTGGAAAAGTTGACCCGGGGGCCATAGGTTTAACTAGTGGCATCTCTCATGAGTATAGCACACGGTGGGTGAACAAATTACTGTTGGGCAATTGATAGAAGATCAAATAATCATGACGATATCCAAGGTGATGATCATTATATAGGCATCACGTCCAAGATTAGTAGACCGAAACGATTCTGCATCTACTACTATTACTCCACACATCGACCGCTATCCAGCATGCATCTAGTGTATTAAGTTCATGAAAAAATGGAGTAATGCAATAAGAACGGTGACATGATGTAGACAAGATCTATTCATGTAGGAATAGACTCCATCTTGTTATCCTTAATAGCGACGATACATGCGTGCATCGCTGCCCCTTCTATCACTGGGAGAGGACACCGCAAGATCGAACCCATCACAAAGCACCTCTTCCCATGGCAAGAAGAATTGATCTAGTTGGCCTATCTAAACCAAAGATTCTATGAAGAAATACGAGGCTATAAGTAATCATGCATATAAGAGATCAAAGAAGAATCAAATAATATTCATGGATAGAAACTGATCATGAACTCAAAATTCATCGGATCCCAACAAACACACCGCAAATGTTTACATCAAATAGATCTCCAAGAGACCATTGTATTGCGAATCAAAAGAGAGAGAGAGAGGAAGCCATCTAGCTACTGCCTACGGACCCATAGGTCTATGGTTGACTACTCATGCATCATCGGAGAGGCAGCAATGAGGATGATGAACCCCTCTGTGATGGTGTTAGGTCGGATCTTCGCGGTTCTGGAACTTGCGGCGGCTGGTTATGTTTTTCGTCGACTCCTCTAGGGTTTCTGGAATATTTGGGAATGTATAGGCATCAGAGGCGGTGGATGGGTCTCTCGAGGCGGCCACAACCCATCAGGGCGCGCCCGGGGCCCCTGGTGCGCCCTGGTGGGTTGTGGGCGGCCTGGGATCCTTCCTGGTAACTTCTTTGGCCCACTGGCCTTCTTCTAGTCCAAAAAAAATCTCCAAAAAGTTTCGTCGGGATTGGACTCCGTTTGGTACTGATATTCTGCGAAGTAAAAAACAAGCAAAACCAGCAACTCGCACTTTGGCACTATGTCAATAGGTTAGTCCCAAAAAATGATATAAAGTTGCTATAAAATGGTTGTAAAACATCCAAGAATGATAATATAACAGCATGGAACAAGCAAAAATTATAGATACGTTGGAGACGTATCAGCGTCCCCAAGCTTAATTCCTACTCGTCCTCGAGTAGGTAAATGATAAAAACAGAATTTTTGATGTGGAATGCTACCTAACATGTTCATCACATATTCTTTTCTTTGTAGCATGGACATTTGGACTTTTAGATTGTTCAAAGCAATAGTCTAGTTTTGGCATAAAGACTGTAATATTCAAGCATGCCAACAAGCAACCATGTCTTTCAAAATATCAACACTAAAGAAAGTTATCCCTAGCCCATCATGCGCAATCATTGATCCATTCATGAAACACACTCAAATATTAACTACACCAATGCTCAAGTATGATCATAGTGCACCCTAGTTGGTGCTTTATAAGAGAAGATGGAGACTCAATTTTTTTTGCATAAAGTAAATAGATAGGCCCTTGGCAGAGGGAAGTAGGGATTTGTAGAGGTGCCAGAGCTCAAAGTTTAAATTGAGAGAGAGAAATATTTTGGGCGGCATGCCTTTCCTGTCAACAAAAACGACAAAGTGGTTCACAATACTTTCCATGCTAGATATATCATAGGCGGTTCCCAAACATAAAGTAAAGTTTATTCTTTTTTCCACCATTCTTTCACAATCCATGGCTGGCTGTATCCACGGTTACCATCCATACCAACACTTTCCAAGGAATTTATTATTTGACAACATAAATTAAAAAAAAATCATTTCGGGACTGGGAATCCCTATTACTGTCGTACTCTCGTGCAATGACAAGTGAATAAACACTCATCTTGAGACTAACACATCTAGCATGGAAAAATATTGGACACCCCCTACCGGTTCATGAGTGCTACGAGCACACAAAAAGGAAATTTATTTTGAAATTAGAGATGGCACATACAAATTTGCTTAGAATGGCATGGAAATACCGCATATAGGTAGGTATGGTGGACTCATAAGGCAAAACTGGGTTTAAGGATTTTGGATGCACAAGTAGTATTTCTACTTAGTACAAGTGGATGCTAGCAAATAGATTGAGAAGCAACCAACCAAGAAACAAAAATTCACATAAACGAGCATTGAGCATAACTAACACCGAATAATGCACCATAAGTAGGATGTAATTTCATTGCATAACTATTGACTTTCGTACTTGCATAGGGAATCACAAACCTTAACATCAATATTCTTACTAAAGCGTAATTACTCACTAACATGACTCACATATTACTATCATCATGTCTCAAAACTATTACAAGGAATCAAGTTTAATTTGTCCAATGATCTTCATGAAAGTTTTTATTATATCCTCCTTGGATATCCATCACTTTGGGACTAGTTTCATATATTGCCATTGCTTTTGACAAGCTCAAACAAATTTAAGTGAAGAACATGAGCATAAAAGTTTCATCCCTCAAAATAATATAAGTGAAGCATGAGAGGATTTCTTCAAAATTTACTAACTCTCAAATTAATCTAAGTGAAGCATGAGAGTATTTCTACAAAGATTTCCAAGCACACCGTGCTCAAAAAGATATAAGTGAAGCACTAGAGCAATTCCATAGCTCAAAAAAAATTAAGTGAAGCATATAGAGCAATTCTAACAAATCATAGCACAATTTTGGCTCTCTCAAATAGGTGTGTCCAGCAAGGATACTAGTGAAAAACTAAAAAGCAAAGCAAGCAAAGACTCAAATGATACAAGACGCTCCAAGCAAAACTCATGATATGTGACGAATAAAAATATAGCTCCAAGTAAAATACCGATGGTCGTTAGAAGAAATAGGGGATGCCACTCGGGGCATCCCCAAGCTTAGTTGCTTGTTTCTCTTTGGATATATCTTGACGGTGCTATAGCATACCCAAGCTTAGGCTCTTTTCACTCCTTATTCCTTCATCCATCGTGATCTCACCCAAAACTTGAAAACTTCAATCACACAAAACTCAACAAAACCTTCGTGAGATCCGTTAGTATAATAAAGCAAATCACTACTTTAAGTACTGTTGCAAACCCATTCAAATTTTATTATTGCATTATACCTACTGTATTTCAACTTTACCATGGCTTATACCCTTCAATACAAACCATAGATTCATCAAAACAAGCACACAATGCAACGAAAACAGAATCTGTCTTAAACAGAACAGTCTGTAGTAATCTGTACTCGAACCATACTTATGTAACTATAAAAATTCTGGAAAATTAGGACAACGTAAATAATTTGTATAGTACTACTGTGTTAAAATTTCAGCTCAATATCACCCTCCAGTAAAAAATGAAAATTCGCACACTGGAGGCAAAGTTTCTATTTCAGATTCAGCATTGTTTCTACTCATCTTACTAATCATCCTAAAGGCTTTACTTGGCACAAACACTAAATAAAACATAAAAACACAATCATAACAGAGGCATAATTGTGTCAACACCCAAAAACAGAAAGAAAAAGATAAATTTATTCATTGGGTTGCCTCCCAAGAAGCGCTATCGTTTTACGCCCCTAGCTAGGCATAGAGCATAGATTCAAGTATTGTCATCTTTGGTTTTCAACTCCTCAATCACACAACTAGATTTCTTCAAGAATTTAGCATGCATACTCTCAATAACAACGCTTCTAAGAATAATACCAAAAAATTCATTCTTGTAAATAGGGTCTTTTACCATTTCAACAAAATCGGGATGAATACTAATCATTTTAAGATCTCCCTTGTGGCTACTAGATGTAGCACCTTTATTCTTAGTGACTTGTGTGGTCTTGCAAATTTTTACGGGAGTTTTTTCAATAGTTTTAACAAAAGAAAAAGCCGAACCCAAGTTTCTAAAAATTTCTTCCAACTTATCAATACGGTAAGGACTCTCTTCTATCCTTTTGTTAACTACGGTTTCTTTTTCCTTTAACAATTTAAGGGCATCTCCCACCTTTGACCCAATTTTATTAGCAAGATTATGCATTTTCTTATCCAAATTTTCAAGATGTTCTTTGGTAATCATCTTTTTTTCAATAGCATCTAGCCTCTCCATAACATGTTCGAGGGTTAAAGTTGTTTCATTGATCGTAAGAGATGGCAATCCCACTAAACTTCCCATAGCATTAAAAGCGTCCAAAGATGGACACATCAAGAAATTCCCACCGGTAATCGTATCTAGGATGAATCTATACCAAGTGGTAATGCCCACATAAAATCTGCGAAGGAGAACAACGGTAGATTGCTTATGAATAGATCTATTGTGAGCATTGCAAATCCTATACCAAGCATCTTTTAGGTTCTCCCCTCCCATTTGCTTAAAATTAAGAACTTCATTCTCAGGGGTACATGCAATAGAGGAAGAACTAGCCATAACGACAAGGTAGGCAAACAAGAGATCTGGCGAGAAAAAGGCAAACGAAAAAGAGGGCAAATAAAACGGCAAATTTGGTGAAGTGGGGGAGAGGAAAACGAGAGGCAAATGGCAAATAATGTAATTGCAAGGAGATGAGATTTGTGATTAGGAACCTGGTAGATGACGATGGTGTCTCCTCGGTGCCAGAGCTTGGCACGTAGAAGAGACCGCTTCCTCCCCGGTAACGGTGCCAGAAATTCCTTTGACGTGGCTTGAGACTGCGTCAGTATTTCCCCAAAGAGGAAGGAATGATGCAGCACAGCGACGGTAAGTATTTCCCTCAGTTATGAAACCAAGGTATCGAACCAGGAGGAGGATCACTGACACTACGTAAACAGCACCAGCACACAAAGAACAAATACTTGCAACCCGATGCGAAAGAGAAGTTGTCAATCTCTCTACGGTAAAAAAAAATATTAGGATATGATAGATTGGATAGATAGATCTCTCAAGAACAGAAAATAAAAGAGGCAAATAAAAAGTGCAGCAAGGTATTTTTGTGTTTTTCGAATAATAGATCTGAAAACAAAAGTGGCAAAAAGATAGATCGGAAAACAATATGTTGGTAGAGTAGACCCGAGGGCCGTAGGTTTCACTAGTGGCTTCTCTCATGAGTATAGCACATGGTGGGTGAACAAATTACTGTTGGGCAATTGATAGAAGATCAAATAATCATGACAATATCCAAGACGATGATCATTATATAGGCATCACGTCCAAGATTAATAGACCGAAACGATTCTGCATCTACTACTATTACTCCACACATCGACAACGATCCAGCATGCATCTAGTGTATTAAGTTCACGGAAAAACGGAGTAATGCAATAAGAACGGTGACATGATGTAGACAAGAGCTATTCTTGTAGGAATAGACCCCATCTTGTTATCCCTAATAGCAACGATACATGCGTGCCTCGCTGCCCCTTCTGTCACTGGGAGAGGACACCGCAAGATCGAACCCATCATAAAGCAGCTCTTCCCATGGCAAGAATAATCGATCTAGGTGGCCTAACTAAACCAAAGATTCAAAGAAGAAATATGAGGCTATAAGTAATCATTCATATAAGAGATCAAAGAAGACTCAAATAATATTCATGGATAGAAACTGATCATGAACTCAAAATTCATCGGATCCCAACAAACACACCGCAAAAGTTTACATCAAATAGATCTCCAAGAGACCATTGTATTGAGAATCAAAAGAGAGAGAAGAAGAAATCTAGCTACTGCCTATGGACCCGTAGCTCTATGGTGGACTACTCACGCATCATCGGAGAGGCACCAATGAGGATGATGAACACCTCCGTGATGGTGTTAGATTGGATCTTCGTGGTTCTGGAACTTCCGGTGGCTGGATGTGTTTTTCGTCGACTCCTCTAGGGTTTCTGGAACATTTGGGAATTTATAGGCATTAGAGGTGGTGGAGGGGACTCCCGAGGTGGCCACAACCCATCAGGGCGCGTTCGGGGCCCCTGGCGCACCCTAGTGGGTTGTGGGCGGCCTAGGCTCCCTCCTGGTAACTTCTTTGGCCCACTGGCCTTCTTCTGGTCCAAAACAAATCTCCCAAAAGTTTCGTCGTGATTGGACTCCGTTTGGTACTGATATTCTGTGAAGTGAAAAACAAGCATAAACAGCAACTGGCACTTTGGAACTATGTCAATAGGTTAGTCCTAGAAAATGATATAAAGTTGCTATAAAATGATTGTAAAACATCCAAGAATGATAATATAACAGCATGGAACAAGCAAAAATTATAGATACGTTGGAGACGTATCAATTGTGCATACAAAACCAAGAAGCACATGACAACCTCTGCTTCCCTCTGCGAAGGGCCTATCTTTTACCTTTCAGTATTTACTTTTATGCAAGAGTCAATAGTATGCATTCTCCTTTCAACCTCAATTATTTTCGAGTTGGCAAGCATCATGTGGTAGTGAAAGATCTAGGCACATATGGCCAGTCAAATATATTTGATCATGACTTATTATTGTTGACAATTATCTCTATGATAAATGAGTTGGGAGGCGAAACATTAAGCCCCTATCTTTCTCTGTGTTCGATGGATGTCATTTGTTTTTAAAATATGCTTTGAGTACTAGCAATCATAAAAGACTATATGATGATTGAGTATGTGGAGCTCTTACTTAGACTTTGTTGAGAATAAGTTGAATTGCAATTGTTTGGTGACTAAGAACATAGGTTGTTAAGTTCCAAGAGAATTCATTGTTTGAACCATAACATGTGAATTGGTTGCTACTTTATCTTGATGATTTTTATGAGAAAAAGTTGCTGGTTATGATGCTAGAAACTTGACTGAAATTATCAATGATCAAACTTATATATTATACTAGCATTCACACTTCATAAATTAGTTCTTTTATCATTTACCTACTCGAGGACGATCATGAATTAAGCTTGGGGATGATGATATGTCTCCAACGTATCGATAATTTATGAAGTATTCATGCCATGATTGCGTATGTTTACAATACTTTTATATGGTTTTGATGTAGTTTGCATGATTTATTTACAACTAACCCGGACTGACGCTTTTTTCAGCAAAACTACCGTGGTGTTGTTTTTTGTGCAGAAATCAAAGTTCTCCAAATGCAATGAAACTTTTTGACGATTTTTTTTTGGAACAAAAGAGGCACTAGAAGCTTCGTTGGAGGGCCAAAAGAGCCACGAGGTGGGCACAACCAACCAGGGCGCGCCAGGCCCCTCCGGCGTGCCCTGGTATCTTGTGGTCCACCCGTGGTCCATCTTCGCGTGAAACAGACGCCCAAAAATCCTATATATTCATAAACCCCCAGAAATAGCACTAGATGAGAAGTTCCGCAACCGCAACTCTCTGTATCGATGAAAAACCAATCTGGAGGCGTTCCAGTACCCTGCCGGAGAGGGTAGGTCATCTCCGGTGGCCATCTTCATCATCCCGACGAAGGCCATAACGGGGAGGGAGTAGTCCACCCTCGGGGCTGAGGGTTTGTACCATTAGCTATGTGTTTAATCTCTCTCTCTCTCGTGTTCTTGATTTGGCACGACTTGATGTATCGCGGGCTTTGTTAATATAGTTGGATCACATGGTGTTTTCCCCTCTCTATCTTGTAGTGATGAATTGAGTTTTCCCTTTGAGATTTCATTATTACCGGATTGAATACTTATATGAATTTGAGAGCACTTGATCTATGTGTCTTGGCACTCAACTCGTGGATTCCCGAGGTCACAATGGGGTAATCTATGCATAGCGATTGATGCACGTTTTCGTCCTACTTTCTCCTGTAGAAATCTTGGGGCACTCTTGAGGTTCTTTGTGTTGGATTGAGTATTATGAATCTGAAATTGTTTGATGTGTATCATATAATTAACTCATGGATACTTGATGTGACATTGGAGTATCTAGGTGACATTAGAGTTGGTTGATGCATACCATATGGTGTTATTTTAGTATGAACTCTTAGATAGATCGAACGGAAAGGATAACTTGGTGTTATTTTAGTATGAACTCTTGGATAGATTGATCGGAAAGGATATCTTTAAGGTGGTTTCATACCCTACAAACAATTTCTTCTTATGTTCTCCGCTAGATAAGAACTTTGGAGTGATTCTTTGTTGCACGTTGAGGGATGGTTATGTGATCCAATTATATTAGCATTGTTGAGAGATTAATCTAGCGAAAGTACGGACCCTAGGACTTGTATTCAAGCATTGCAATACCGTTTGTGCTCACTCTTGTTACCTTGCTACCTTGCTTTTTTTATTGTTACTATTACAAAAATCTTTATGTACTATCATTACTACACTTGTATCGCCATCTCTTCGCCAAACTAGTGCACCTATACAATTTACCATTGTATTTTGTGTGTTGGGGACACAAGAGACTTTTTATTATTTGGTTGCAGGGTTGTTTGAGAGAGACCATATTCATCATATGCCTCCCACGGATGTTAAACCTTAGGTCATCCACTTGAGGGAAATTTGCTACTGTCCGACAAAACTCTGCGCTTGCAGGCCCAACATGAGTCTACAAGAACAAGTTGTGTAGTAGACATCAGGATCACCTATTTAAATCCAAATCTCATGCCCACCAAGAATTTCTACTGGTTCCCCCAAGTCATTATTGTAACATCACCAATCCACTACTATTACTTGACAAGGTCAAATTATTATACCACAAAGATTTTCAGCTTGTGATCACAATTATCCTACTAAATCCAAGTTACTCAAGGGAGGAGTAAATCATGCTAGTCTATCGACTTGATCCACCAAGTTCTTCTATCAACATGAAGGTCTCATAATCCACCAAAGGGTCTCAACTACTTCTTCAAGATACCTACTATAGCCACATCAAATCACTTGCCTACTAATCATATATCCTCAAAATGATCTTCCCTATGGCATCATCATATCAAGTGCTAGCTTAAGGATGTAATGTGTTTGTTCACTATGATCACTAGTTCCATAACGAACCCAGTGCTTTGCAAGGATTGTTGAAGCCAAATGGTTCTCTTGCAAAACCATGGGTTAAGCACCTGGTTAAGGGTTTGGGCTGGGGTAACTTGTGACGTCTAGGTTTATATAGGGAAGGGTTTCCAATCTTGAGGGGAGGGCATCTCTCTACAGGTTGCATCTGGTTGAGTAGGTCGTTGTCAAAGTCTTCAATACTAGGTGTTTGTCGAGGTAAATCCTTGGTGCATCTTGCCTTGTTGGTCTTCAGTTGACGAGAAAGGTGAGAGAGAAAAGTAGCATAGAGGAGGTGCCTAAAGGGGGTTCTATAGTGCAAGTGTAATCAAACAAATGCCGAAAGGGCTAAACACAATGTTAAGATAAGGTAGGGGATATAGTTGCGTACTTATCGCCTAGGGCAATAGGGCGACATGTATCATAACACAAACAGATAAAAACAAGCAACACACAACATGGTTTCATTTGAACCATCACATGGACTCGACTTTGCATATGGGATACACGACTCATCCTACCCTAGGGGTTCTCGGACTCAGTAGTCGTGCTCTGCTTCATGTCTCGGAGAGGGGGATGTCTAGTCTTCTGGGTATTCTTCCGGTGTCACTATGTCTCTTGTTGTTGTTCGATGAAACGATCCGGGTTGGGCCTGAAGAATCTTCAACAACTTCTCACCTGACGAACAGACGGGGTGAAGGTGGTTCCTCGTAGATACCATTGACTCGGTCTTCTGTTTCTTCTCAATCATGACGATCCCTTTTGCCTTCTAGGGCGTCGAGGGTTCTTGGTGGGCAATCCTTTATGCAATGATATTACCAAGGCATGGTAGAGGTCCAGCACGTCGGTTACGTTGATGACAACATCGTCACCAAGAGCAGGGGATGAAGAGAACCGTTTTCCTGCTCACTATAGTGAGGCGGACCAAATGGCGAGGTTCTCATCCATCGGTGGTTGCCGATGCAACAACGATAAGGATAGGGTTGCTCTATTAGCAATGTATATCATGATCTTGCATATCTGATGCCCTGCTCATAGTGGGCCAGGGTTGCATTTTCCTAGGGCAGTGTCTAGGGTGTCACAATCTTCTAAGTCCTCATATCCTCATTCCTGGAGAAGGTATCTTCTGTTGGTATCGTATTGTCGTGGTGTCGCCAACTTGTGTTAAAGATATGTGGCAATTGTCTGGCAAGGTGACTCCCTTCCAGGTTATCCACAAGGATCATAAGGAATCTAGTGGTCAGGAGCATAAGGGTACTAACGACCGTTTGCAAAATTTTGTAAAGCAGATGAGGAGAGCCAAGAGAAAAAATGTTGGATGTGCTAAGGCAAAATCCTTTGGTTTCTTTGAAAACTTATAAGAGGCAAGAAATATAGGGGTTTTGTAAGTGATTTTAAGGGTCTGAAAAAATAGTTTTGTCCTAAATAACATCCATGCTAACTAAGGCTTCCTACAGTCATGATGGCTCTGATACTTGCTCTGTGGGGACCCCGACTCATAAGTCGTGATCACCGAATGCACGTGTACAGTTATCCCTGAGATCAATGCTCACTAAACACATAGAAACTGAATAACAAGATTCTTACATCCAGTACATATTGTTTTACTCAAATATGACCTTTATGGCCAAGTCTTCATAAACTCGCAACGGAAATCTTCAATGATAGCGTGGACCCATGCCATCTGCCTTAACCCTATAGGCCTTCTGACTGGGAAGCGTCCTAGCTCGGATGTTCGTCACCAAGGTACTCTTCATTATATCCTGTTCTTTCATGCCTTGCCAATAAAATAACCAGTGTCAAGCAAATGAGTACTTTGAATGGCGCAAGCGACCCATGTTTGGAACAAGATATTCATGCATGGCATAAGTCCTAAGCAGGTATTTTGCGGAAAGCAATTTTTTTGAGTGCAATATCATGTTCTACCATTTATAAATTCATGCATCAACAGGTTGCAGATATCCATATGAACAGGTTACAGATATCAATATAAGTAGAGTATCTCAACTCTAGTGTCATCATCTCACCAAGTCATCCGACTTACCTCAAGTATCTCTGTTGTCACAGACACACACACACACACACACACACACACACACACACACACCAAGTTTTGTGAAAACAATGGACGTAGCCCAAGAGAGGTCATCCAACTGTCCTTGAACGTGGACACAACTATTTGAATATTTTTACACTCTGTAGAGGTTGCACACTTTACCCACGAGACTTGGGGAACTTCCGTGTCATCCACGACTCGCGGTATATTATACTCGAGGTAAGCACCCGAACAATGCCTTTCCCTTGACGACACTAAAAAATAGTCCACTCCTTGGCCCACGTCTTCATGATGTACAACACACAATCCTTGGTCAACATCGTAGCATCCATGAAGTGACACAACGGTGTGCCTGGTGTCTGTCAAAACAGCCCATGGTCATCCTTTCAGGCATGACCCCGTATCGAGAGTGCCCACGTCACTCCCGCCACTAGTAATGTGGGCTCTCTCCTAGCGTCGACCAAAGTAATCAAAAAAGCCCCTTCCCATACAGGGGTAGAAGAGTGGTTGTACGTGTAAGGTTGGAGTAACAGTCGCAACTTAAACCAACCCCTCTTTGAAAACACACACACTTGCCTCGGTACACCACTTCTTTATCAAGTGGCTACCTAGCTCAACACCATCTCCCTCTGGCATTAGTGGCACCCGATGGGGTTTTCAAAAAGGTCTTTGGTAAACAGTTGTTTTCCATCTCAATGCATATTTGATACGTCTCCAACGTATCTATAATTTTTTCTTGTTCCATGCTGTTATATTATCATTCTTGGATTTTTACAATCATTTTATAGCAACTTTATATAATTTTTTGGGACTAACCTATTGACATAGTGCCAAAGTGCCAGTTGCTGTTTTTGCTTGTTTTTTACTTCGCAGAATATCAGTACCAAACGGAGTCCAATCGCGACGAAACGTTTTGGAGATTTGTTTTGGATCAGAAGAAGGCCAATGGGCTAAAGAAGTTACGAGGAGGGAGCCCAAGCTGCCCACAAACCACCAGGGCGCGCTAGGGGCCCCAGGCGCGCCCTGATGGGTTGTGGCCGCCTCGGGAGTCCCCTCCACCGCCTGTGATGCCTATAAATTCCCAAATATTCCAGAAACCCTAGAGGAGTCGACAAAAAGCACATCCAACCGCCGCAAGTTCCAGAACCGCGAAGATCCAATCTAACACCATCACGGAGGGGTTCATCATCCTCATTGGTGCCTCTCCAATGATGCGTGAGTAGTCCACCATAGACCTACGGGTCCGTAGGCAGTGGCTAGATGGCTTCCTCTCTCTGTTTTGATTCTCAATACATGGTCTCTTGGAGATCTATTTGATGTAAACTTTTGCGGTGTGTTTGTTGGGATCCGATGAATTTTGAGTTCATGATCAGTTTCTATCCATGAATAAAATTTGAGTCTTCTTTGATCTCTTATATGCATGATTACTTATAGCCTCGTATTTCTTCTTCGAAACTTTGGTTTAGTTAGGCCAACTAGATCGACTTTTCTTGCCATGGGAAGAGGTGCTTTGTGATGGGTTCGATCTTGCGGTGTCCTCTCACAGTGACAGAAGGGGCAGCGAGGAACGCATGTATCGTTGCTATTAAGGATAACTAGATGGGGTCTATTCCTACATGAATAGATCTTGTGTACATCATGTCATCGTTCTTATTGCATTACTCCGAGTCTCCATGAACTTAATACACTAGATGCATGCTGGATAGCGGTCGATGTGTGGAGTAATAGTAGTAGATGCAGAATCGTTTCAGTCTTCTAATCTTGGACGTGATTCCTATATAATGATCATCGCCTTGGATATCGTCATGATTATTTGATTTTCTATCAATTGCCCAACAGTAATTTGTTCACCCACCGTGTGCTATGCTCATGAGAGAAGCCACTAGTGAAACCTTCGGCCCCCAGGTTTACTTTTCCAACATATTGCTTTCTAATCTATCTTTTTGCCACTTTTGTTTTCAGATCTATTATTCCAAAAACCCAAAAATACCTTGTTACACTTTTTATTTGCCTCTTTTATTTTGTGTTCTTGAGAGATCTATCTATCCAATCTGTCACATCCTAATCTATCTTTTTACCGTAGAGAGATTGACAACCACCCTGGAAAGGCTAATGTGGTAGCAGACGCCTTAAGCAGAAAGGCTTGTTCCTTGAATGCTATGATTAAGGAAAGGCTGCCTGCCTTGTGTGAAGAGCTTGAAAGCTTTAGCCTGGAACTAGTTGCTCCTAGTTTCCTAGCCAACCTCGAAGCAATGCCTACCCTAATGGATAATATCAAGGAAGCTTAGAAGGGTCATGACAACATTGAAGGCATCAAGAGGAAGATTAAGAAAGGCAAGTCCCCAGGATTCTCAGTGGATGAGCAAGGAGTTGTACAGTTTGGGACTCGCATCTGCGTGCCCATCAAAGTTGAGCTCAAGAATTTGATCTTGCAAGAAGCCCACGACACTCAGTATTCCATCCATCCTGGAGGAACCAAGATGTACCAAGACCTCAAGGCAAGATTTTGGTGGCATGGCATGAAAAGAGGGATAGCCACTCTTGTCGCTAAATGTGACATATGCCAGAGGGTCAAAGCTGAGCATCAGCGACCCGCTGGATTGTTACAACCTCTCAAAGTGCCTGAATGGAAGTGGGAGAAAGTCGGGATGGACTTCATCACCGGATTGCCCAGGTCAAGCAAGGGACATGATTCCATTTGGGTCATCGTCGACCACATGACCAAGGTAGCCCACTTCATTCCCGTCAAAACCACCTATGATGGAAACAAGCTAGCCAGTCTTTACATCGAGCATATTGTGAGCCTTCACGGAGTTTCTAAGGAGATTGTGTCAGACCGAGGTACCCAATTTACCTCAAGGTTTTGGAAGAAATTTCAAGAAGCCCTGGGAACCAAGCTATCTTTCAGCACAACCTTTCACCCTCAGACCGGAGGACGGACTGAACGGGTTAACCAGATACTCGAGGACATGCTTCGTGCTTGTGTTCTGGCGTACGGAGCCAAGTGGGAAGAATGTTTACCGTTCGCCGAGTTTTCTTACAACAACAGTTATCACTCGAGTCTTCAGATGGCACCATTTGAGGTGTTGTATGGATGCAAGTGCCGCACTCCCCTCAGTTTGTCAGAGACTAGAGAAGGATTAGTCTTTGGACCCGATATCCTCCGTGAGGCAGAAGAGCAAGTTCAACTCGTTAGAGAGCGCCTAGAGACCGCCAAGTCAAGACAGAAGAGCTACGCCGACTCTCGCCGCCGAGAAGTGAGCTTCAACAGTGGAGACCATGTCTATCTCCGAGTCACGCCTCTTAAAGGAACCAAGCGTTTTCACGTTAAGGGGAAGCTTGCACCAAGATACATCGGCCCCTTCAAGATCACCGCAAGACGAGGAGAGGTTGCCTACCAGCTAGAGCTACCTTCCGAGCTGTCTGATGTGCACAACGTTTTCCACGTATCATAGCTCCAGAAGTGTCTCCAAGTTCCCAACTGCCCCGACCTCTACAAGGACATCGATCATCAAGCCATCGACCTTCAGCCAGACCTCACTTATCGTGAGAGGCCAGTTCGCATTTTGGATGAAGCTGAAAGTTGCACCCGAAGCCGCACCATCAAGTACTTCATGGTCCAATGGAGCAACCACACTGAAGCAGAAGCAACCTGGGAGCGTGAAGACTACCTTAGATCAGAGTTCCCTTATCTTTTCAACGCTTAGCCTAGTAATCTCGGGGACGAGATTCTTGTAAGAGGGGTAGGTCTATCACACCCTGTGTTGTATCACTTTGCTATGCTATGGATTTATAAAATTTGGACCCATTTAAAACTTTTTGAGTGCAAGTGCTTGTTTGAGTTGTTTGATGTTAGTTTGGTTGGATGATGTGTTCTGGCACTCAAGGATTCTTCTTCCTCTCTCAACACTCACTTCCTTGACCCAAACTCCCTGCCCAATGTTCATGCCATGTGTATAGTACCTAAAACTATTTTTATCAAATTTTATTTTGGCCAAAAAGCATTTATTCAAATTAGGCTTTATAAAACCCCTGAATTGAGGTTTGTACTACAAGTCCTCAAATTGGGTGGTATCTTTTGCACCAAAGAGTTTATTTGGAACCCACTATATATAAGACTTCCCAAAACCACCAAATATTAATTTTACAGATTATTTTCCTATTTTATTTAGAGGCTTTTATTTGAGGCCAGAAATGGTCATTCATAGGGAAAAATTATTTTTTTATGCTTTCAAAATATTTGAGAAAATTTAGGGAAACTCAGTGGACATATATTTTCCATATATATGAGTTTTAACACATGGTCATGTTCAAAATATTGGACAAAACATACCAAAACCCTTTATGTCTGTTTCAAGCTTTTGAAATATTTCGACAAGAAATATTCTCAAATAATTCCAGGAAAATTCTAGCATGTCACACATGATATATGTGATGATCATGCAAAGTTTCATCTCAGTCCCAATTGATTTGATTTACCAAAATATTCCAAAACCCTCTCTGTCCAGAATCAAATTTGAACAACTTTACATTGTGAAGTTTCTCCTATTGATCCCAAACTTTGTGTGCTTGCTCTAATCCCTAAATAAGGCTACTACACCAAGTGGTGCATTTAGGAGAATAGAATTGCATGCCTGGATCTACAGAAACCTGATTCTGTTGAATTCTAGGGTTTACCAAGTTTACATTATCAACTTTCTTCAAATGATCTCAAACTTGGTGGTCCACTCTATTTTTACTCACCATTTCATCTTGTTAAGTTTCATCTCCAGTAGATGAGCTTAGCAAGCCCAAACACTAATCAAACACCTTTTGGTGGGGAGCAAAGCTCAATGATTGAACCCCTTCTCTTGTTCTCCTTCACCCACAATTTTTACCACAGCACCAGCAAACCTCCTCTCACCTCCCGTAAGTTTCCTGGCACACAAGTCCATGATTGAGGGGGTGAAATACCCACTTGCACCCCGTGGACAGCCATTTTATCCCTCTTTCTCAGCCTCTCCTTTCTCCTATCCAGCACCAAGAGCATCCAATGTGCTTTCCTAGTATAATACTCCTTCCTGCAGTTGCTGGACACTAGTGGACGCGCCAGAGCGGACCAGAGGCCTCATCATGCCGGCCAAACTTCCGCTCTGGAGCGCGCAGCCGTGCTCCAGAGGATTGACCTCCCTCTCCTGCCCATACCCGACCACCTCGAGCTCCCGTCTCGACGTTCGCAACACACCACACCCCTGTCTCCTTCCTCTCTCTCCCTTCAACGACTCTCCACGCGCGCGCTCGGCGCCCCCCGAACCGGCCAATGCCTGAGCTCGCACGCGCGCGCTCCGCCGCTCCCCCCTCTTCTCCCTCTGGTTGTGGACGAGCCCCAGGTGGACCGCAGACCCACTAGCTCCTCCTCCCGTGGCCTCTGGCCTCGGCCCCGAGTTCGTTGGTGCACCCGAGCTGGGTGAACCGCCATGCCCCTATATAAAGGCCCCCCAGACCTCTCTCTCCCCTCTGCTGACCTTCTCCCACTCCCAATCGCACTCCAGAACCTCCCAATCCACCTCTGATACGTCTCCATCGTATCTACTTTTCCAAACTCGTTTGCCCTTGTTTTGGACTCTAATTTGCATGATTTGAATGGAACTAACCCGGACTGACGCTGTTTTCAGCAGAATTGCCTTGGTGTTATTTTTGTGCAGAAATAAAATTTCTCGGATTGACCTAAAAATTCACGGAGAATATTTTTGGAATTAATAAAAAATACTGGCGAAAGAATCAACCGGAGAGGGGCCACCACCTGGTCACAAGCCAGGGGGTGCCCCCCTAGGGCGCGCCCCCCTGTCTTGTGGGGCCCCTGTTGCTCCTCCGACCTCGTTTCCACTTCTATATATTCCTATTTGGGGAGAAAAAAATAGGAGAGAAGAGTTCATTGCGTTTTACAATACGGAGCCGCCGCCACCTCCTGTTCTTCCTCGGGAGGGCAGATCTGTAGTCTGATTTGGGCTCCGGAGAGGGGAAATCGACGCCGTCGTCATCACCAACCATCCTTCATCACCAATTTCATGATGCTCTCCGCCATTCGTGAGTAATTCCATCGTAGGCTTGCTGGACGGTGATGGGTTGGATGAGATTTACCATGTAATCGAATTAGTTTTGTTAGGGTTTGATCCCTAGTATCCACTATGTTCTGAGATTGATGTTGCTATGACTTTGCTATGCTTAATGCTTGTCACTAGGGCCCGAGTGCCATGATTTCAGATCTGAACCTATTATGTTTTCATGAATATATATGTGTTCTGGATCCTACCTTGCAAGTTGTAGACACCTATTACGAGTTATGATCCGCATCCCCCAGGGTGACAATAACTGGGATTCTTTCCGGTGATTACCGTAGTTTGAGGAGTTCATGTATTCACTAAGTGCTAATGCTTTGGTCCGGTTCTCTATTAAAAGGAGGCCTTAATATCCCTTAGTTTCCATTAGGACCCCGCTGCCACGGGAGGGTAAGACAAAAGATGTCATGCAAGTTCTTTTCCATAAGCACGTATGACTATATATGGAATACATGCCTACATTACATTGATGAATTGGAGCTAGTTCTGTGTCACCCTATGTTATAACCATTGCATGATGAATGCCATCCGACATAATTATCCATCACTGATCCATGGCCTACGAGCTTTTCACATATTGATCTTTGCTAAGTCACTTTTCCATTGCTACTGTTACAATCACTACAACACTGCTACAATTACTTTGCCATTCTTACCGTTACTTCCAAACTACTTTGCTACTGAATACTTTACTGCAGATAAATGCCATCTGACATAATGATCCATCACTGATCCGTTGCCTACGAGCTTTTCATATATTGATCTTTGCTAAGTTACTTTCCCGTTGCCACTGTTACGTTTGCTACAAAACCGTTACTTCCATACTACTTTGCTACTAAATACTTTGCTGCAGATATTAAGTCTTTCAGGTGTGGTTGAATTGACAACTCAGCTGCTAATACTTGAGAATATTCTTTGGCTCCCCTTGTGTCAAATCAATAAATTTGGGTTGAATACTTTACCCTCGAAAACTGTTGCGATCCCCTATACTTGTGGGTTATCAAGACCTTTTTCTGGCGCCGTTGCCGGGGAGCATAGCTCTATTCTCTGAGTTACTTGGGATTTATATCTGTTGATCACTATGAAGAATCTGAAAGATGCTAAAACTAAGATCTACCCCTCAACTACGAGGACAGGTAAGGAACTGCCATCTAGCTCTGCACTTGATTCATCTTCTGTTATGAGTAAATTTGCGACACCACCACCTGCTACTGAATCTGATACGTCGCAAGTAATTGATGATGCCACTTCTACTATGCATGATGCTTATGATGATACTTTGCTTGATAATACTGTGCCACTGGGTGAATTCCTTGATGAACAAATTGCTAGAGTCAGTGCTGAAACTGATGATATTTCTGAATCTGATGAAATTATTGAAACTGAACACTATGAGACACCTGCTAGACCTAGCTCTCCTAGATATGAATTGCCTGATATACCTAAGGGTTATGTTATGGAAGGAGAGATAGCTAGGGACTTTCTTGCTTGTAAAGATAGAGATGATCTTAAGAAATTGCTATGCATGTGGAAGGAAAAATCTTTGAATGCTAGAATGCAATATGATCCTAAGTTTGCTACTTCACCTATCTTTGTTACTGATAAGGATTATGAATTCTCTGTCGATCCTGAGTTAATTACTTTGGTTGAATCTGATCCTTTCCATGGTTATGAATCTGAAACTGTTGTGGCACATCTTACTAAATTCAATGATATAGCCACCCTATTCACTCATGAGGAAAAAATTCGTTACTACTATATTCTTAAGTTGTTTCCTTTCTCATTAAAGGGTGATGCTAAGATATGGTTTAATTCTCTTGCTCCTGGTTGTGTGCGTAGTCCCCAGGATATGATATATTACTTCTCTGAAAAATATTTTCCTGCCCATAAGAAACAAGCTGCCTTGCAGGAAATATTTAATTTTGTGCAAATTGAAGAAGAGAGTCTCCCACAAGCTTGGGGGAGGCTTCTCCAGTTACTTAATGCTTTGCCTGATCACCCTCTCAAGAAAAACGAAATACTTGATATCTTTTATAATGGACTAACCGATGCTTCTAGGGACCACCTAGATAGTTGTGCTGGTTGTGTTTTCAGGGAACGAACTGTTGAACAAGCTGAACTACTATTGAATAATATATTGAGCAATTATAATGATTGGACTATTCCCGAACCACCTCCAAAGCCGACTCCGAAGAAAAGAGGTATTCTATTTCTCAGTCCTGAAGATATGCAAGAGGCAAAGAAATCTATGAAACAAAAATGAATTAGAGCTGAAGATGTTAAGAATCTACCACCTATTGAAGAAATACATGGTCTTGATAACCCGACACAGGTAGTAGAGGTAAATTCTCTCCGTAGGTTTGATGAAGGTGATATTCCTTATAATAAGTCTGCTAGCCAATGCTTGGATGAATTCGATAACTTTGTAGTCAAGCAAGAAAATTTCAATGCTTATGTTAGTAGACAATTGAAACATAATGCTTACATGCTTGATCGCTTGGGTGAGTATTTGAGTAGAACTGTTAATGATCTTAAGCTGATTAGTAAACATGCTTCCATGGTAACTACTCAAGTAGAACAAGTGCTTAAGGCACAAAATGATTTGCTTAATGAGATGAATGTTAAGAATCATGATCATCCTGTTAAAGTTGTGACTAGAGGTGGTAGAATGACTCAGAACCTTTGTATCCTGAGGGCCATCCTAAGAGAATCGAGCAAGATTCTCAGAGAGTTAATACTGATGCACCTAGTCGTCCCAGTAATAGTAGGAAAAAGAATGACGATAGGACTCTGCATGCTGCTAGTGAACCTGTTATAGATTCACATGACAACCCAAATGACATTTCTATTTCTGATGCTGACACACAGTCTGGTAATGAACATGAGCCTAGTGACAATATTAATGATGATGTTAATGATGATGCTCAACCTAGTAATGATAATGAAATGGAGATTGAACCTGCTGTTGATCTTGATAACCCACAACCTAAGAATAAAAGATATGATAAAAGAGACTTTGTTGCTAGGAAGCATGGTAGAGAAAGGGAGCCTTGGGTTCAGAAACCCATGCCCTTTCCTCCTAAACCATCCAAGAAAAAGGATGATGAAGATTTTGAGCGCTTTGTTGAAATGCTTAGACCTGTCTTTTTGCGTATGCGCTTGACTGATATTCTGAAAATGTCTCCTTATGCTAAGTATATGAAAGATATTGTGACAAATAAAAGAAAGATACTGGAAGCTGAGATTTCCACCATGCTTGCTAATTATACTTTTAAAGGTGGAATACCAAAGAAACTAGGAGATCCCGGAGTACCTACTATACCATGCTCTATTAAGGGAAATTATGTTAAAACTGCTCTATGTGACCTTGGAGCTGGTGTTAGTGTTATGCCTTTCTCTTTATATCGTAGACTTTATTTGAATAAGTTGACACCTACTGAAATCTCTTTACAAATGGCTGACAAATCAACTGCTTTACCCATCGGTATTTGCGAGGACGTGCCTGTTATGGTTGCAAACGTTACTATCCTAACGGACTTTGTTATCCTTGATATTCCCGGGGACGACAGTATGTCGATCATCCTTGGTAGACCCTTTTTGAATACTGCAGGGGCTGTTATTGATTGCAACAAGGGCAATGTCACCTTTCATGTTAATGGTAATGAGCATACGGTACACTTTCCAAAGAAACAACCTCAAGTTCATAGTATCAATTCCATTGAAAAGATTCCAACGATTATTATTGGAGGTTTTGAATTCCCTCTCCCTACTGTCAAAAAGAAATATGATATACTTATTGTTGGGGAGATGCATATCCCCATTGAGGTAACCTAGTGTCATTCGAAAATTCTTCGGTTCCCTGTCATTCGAAAAAAGTTTGTCAATAAGACTTGATCAACCTTATTGATGGATTCTTTTTGACACGCACGAGAGGGATGAATTTAGAAAGCACAACCTTCTGTACTCAATCTTTAGCTTCTGTTAATTAGATTAAATAAAGCAAGAATGCTATTATTCTTCTGTTTTCTGTTTTACCCGTGCAATAGAAAAATGACCTGAAAATAAAAGTCCTCAGAATACCCTGAAAATTTAGTATGATTTTTTCTGGAATATTTTAGAAATTTTGGCACTGAGAACACATCAGGGGGCTGCACCAGTGGGCCACAAGCCTGCAGGGCGCGCCCCCCCCCCTGGGCGCACCCCCCTGGCTTGTGGGTCCCACGTGGGGCCCTCTCACTTATTCCAGCCACCGTCCACTTCGTCTTCCTCCACAAAAAATCCCACCATTGCTCAAACCCGAGTTCTAGCTCATCTTGCTGCCATTTTCGATCTCCTTGCTTAAAGCTCCATTTGCAAAACTGTTTTAGGGGATTGCTCATCGGTATGTGACTCCTCCAATGGTCCAATTAGTTTTTGTTCTAGTGCCTTATATATTGCAAATTTTTGCTGCTTTGGTGACCTTGTTTTTGAGCTTGCATGTCAAATTTGTATGGTCCCAAGTAGTTTTGATGCATGATATAGCTTCTAGGCACTTGTGGGAGTAGTTGCTATAAGTTTTGTTGAGCTTTGTTCACTTTTATTTGGAGTCACTAAATATTTCAGAAATTTTACAGAGAAAGAAAAATGTTAAGGAGACTATACCAACGTGGTTCCTCGAGCAAGAAGACCCCGAGACGCGCGATACGAGAACCCGACTTTGACCCACCGAGGGAAGCTCAAGTGCGGCCGTGTGAATGGTCGTCGAATCAATTTATGGTTCAAGCCGGTTTCCAGGAAGAGTTTTACGCGTACATACGAAATGCTGGCCTTGAAGATTTCATTTCAGACCAATGCAAGCAGTATTACCAACTCACTGATTCCTTCGTGCGGAGGTTTGAATTTTCATCCAGGCGTATTCTGTTCTATTTAATCTCTATGATGAATCATATGCCATGGACCTGGAAGATTTTAATGATGCATGCAAAATTCCACGATGGGGCAACCATAGTGACCCTCACAAAACTGAATATAATGATTTTCTTGCTAGTATCACTGTAGGAGAAACTAGAAACATTACACAGGCTACCTTGGGGAGCATTCATTTTCCTGCTATACACTATTTTGCTCTCTTCATAGGTAGATGTATTAACGGTAAACATGAACATATCCACCTTTGTGTACCTGATCTCAGTATCCTTAAGAGTGCAGTAATGGGCAATAGACGATATAACTTAGGGGCTATTGTTGCTAGGAGACTACATAAAAATGCTAAGGACGGAGATTTCTTTGGCGGGATTTATGCCACCCGTATAGCCAATTATCTTGGGGTACCCATAAGGGAGAATGATATTGAGTTACCACCTACTTTTCTTGATTATGAGGCTATGGTGCGCTACCAGTTTCTAGAGAGAAACGAACAGTCCCTCCTGTACCGACTAATTTTTGACTTACATCGTGCTGTCCATATTACCCTTCCTGCTCCTGCCTTCTTTAACTTTCAGGAAAAACAGAGACATGTTATAACCAGAGAGGAGGCAAACGAATACGAGAGAGAGGCGGAAGCCGCTCCCCTCCGCGCTGCAGCCATTCAAGCGGTAGTCGCCGCAGCCCAGTACAACCCCAACTATGACTTTGGATATTACCCGGGCCAGCCATGGCCTTAGACCAACTTAGGCCAAAAGCCTAAGCTTGGGGGAGTACGTATTTCTCACCGACATTACATTCATGTTCACACACTCATTCCAGTTGTCGGTGTTCATACTTTTTCATTGTACCATCCATGGTAGTTTATTTCTTCCTTATGCTTTCTTCTTGTGTGTTTAATTAATCTTGAAAAAATCCAAAAAAATTAGTTCTAGCTTTACCTTCTAGCTTGTTTAAGTTGTAATATTAAAAGAGAACCCAAAAAGATTTCTCGTTCTTCTTTTGCTTGTTGGGAGCTCTCCCGTGTAAATAATTTTCCTTTCTTCTTTGGGTCGTAAGGAGAAGACCACGATGACATGTTGAGTGGCTCTCATATGCATTATTGTTTATCTATCAGAGAGCTCATATTACCTTGCCTTCTCCTTTGAGTTATTGCTTGCAGATTCCAGCTTAGTCCAACGCACGTGCACTCTTATTATTATTCACACCGTTCGGTCGTGCAAGTGAAAGGCAATAATGACGATATATGATGAAATGATTGAGATGGAGAAAAGCTGGTATGAACTCGACCTATCTTGTTTTTGTAAATATGATTAGCTCATCATTCTGAATTCAGCTCATTATAGATGAAACATGTTTGCAATGACAATTAGAGATTATAGTTGCTCATGCCATGCTTAATTAGCTAAGAGTGTATAATGGTTTGTCTTGGGTGCCAACATGCATTTTAAAATGGTTGTGATATAGTATGATAGGATGGTATCTTCCTCTGAATGATTCAAGTGGCTTGACTTGGCACATGTTCACGCATGTAGTTGAAACAGAATCAACACAGCCTCCACGATGTTTATGTTCGTGGTGATTTATATCCTACTCACGCTTGCATTCAATGATTGGTTAATCTCAAAGCATGTTTATGATTGTTGTCGCTCTCTAGTTGGTCGCTCCCCAGTCTTCTGCTAGCCTTCACTTGTACTAAGTGGGAATACTGCTTGTGCATCCATTTTCATAAACCTAAAGTTGTTCCATATGAGTCCACCATACCTACCTATATGCGGTATTTACCTGCCGTTCCAAGTAAATTTGCACGTGCCATACTCTAAACCTTCAAATAAATATTCCGTTTTGTATGCCCGAATCGCTCATGTAGTGACTGGGGACTGTCAGTATCTTCCATGCTAGGTGGGTTATTCTATCGATACGTGTTGATTCACTATCATTCACGAGAAAGTGGCTGGTATTCGGGATGCCCAGTTCCATGCTCAAAATTCAAATCAAAATATAATAAAACAAAACTCCCCCAGGATTGTGTTTGTATGGACGGTACCCGTGGATTCGGCCCGCCGTGGAGTGTGATCGATTGGTGGAGGGGAGTAAAAACTTTACTATTCTGTTTGGGAACCGCCTATAATGTATCTAGCATGGAAGATATCGAGATCTCTTAGTTGTTATGTTGGCAATGAAAGCATATTACTCAAAATCATTATTCATCCCTGTTTTAAAAGCTCGAGCTCTAGCACCTCTGCAAATCAATGCTTCCCTCTGCGAAGGGCCTATCTATTTTACTTTTCTATTGAGTCATCATCCTCTTATAAAAGCACCAGTTAGAGAGCACCTCCGTCATTTGTATGCTTTGTTATTAATTGATATTGAGTATGAGTGTGACTGGATCTCTTTTACCATGAATTATAATGTCTAGTCAGTCCTTGTTCTTTAGAGGTGCTCTGCATTTATGTTTTGCGGTCTCGGAAAGGGCTAGCGAGATACCGTTATGTCATATTATATCATGATTGTTTTGATAAAATTGTTGTCATCCGAGACTTATTATTATTGCTCGCTAGTTGATTATGTCATTGATATGAGTAAATGTGAGACCTAAGTGTTATTGTGAATGTGATTAGTCTATAATCTTTGTTGAAAATCTGAACATCAGTTAGACGTATTTACAACAACAAGATCAAACAGAGTTTGTAAAAGTTTTTCTTTATCACTTTCAGTTTATCAACTGAATTGCTTGAGGACAAGCAAAGGTTTAAGCTTGGGGGAGTTGATACGTCTCCATCGTATCTACTTTTCCAAACTCTTTTGCCCTTGTTTTGGACTCTAATTTGCATGATTTGAATGGAACTAACCCGGACTGACGCTGTTTTCAGCAGAATTGCCTTGGTGTTATTTTTGTGCAGAAATAAAAGTTCTCGGATTGACCTGAAAATTCACGAAGAATATTTTTGGAATTAATAAAAAATACTGGCGAAAGAATCAACCGGAGAGGGGCCACCACCTGGTCACAAGCCAGGGGGCGCGCCCCCTGTCTTGTGGGGCCCCTATTGCTCCTCCGACCTTGTTTCCACTTCTATATATTCCTATTCGAGGAGAAAATATAGGAGAGAAGAGTTCATCGCGTTTTATGATACGGAGCCGCCGCCACCTCCTGTTCTTCCTCCGGAGGGCAGATCTGGAGTCTGATTTGGGCTCCGGAGAGGGGAAATCGACGCCGTCGTCATCCCCAACCATCCTTCATCACCAATTTCATGATGCTCTCTGCCGTTCGTGAGTAATTCCATCGTAGGCTTGCTGGACGGTGATGGGTTGGATGAGATTTACCATGTAATCGAGTTAGTTTTGTTAGGGTTTGATCCCTAGTATCCACTATGTTCTGAGATTGATGTTGCTATGACTTTGCTATGCTTAATGCTTGTCACTAGGGCCCGAGTGCCATGATTTCAGATCTGAACCTATTATGTTTTCATGAATATATATGTGTTCTTGATCCTATCTTGCAAGTTGTAGACACCTATTACGAGTTATGATCCGCATCCCCCAGGGTGACAATAACTGGGATTCTTTCCGGTGATTACCGTAGTTTGAGGAGTTCATGTATTCACTAAATGTTAATGGTTTGGTCCGGTTCTCTATTAAAAGGAGGCCTTAATATCCCTTAGTTTCCATTAGGACCCCGCTGCCACGGGAGGGTAGGACAAAAGATGTCATGCAAGTTCTTTTCCATAAGCACGTATGACTATATATGGAATACATGCCTACATTACATTGATGAATTGGAGCTAGTTCTGTGTCACCCTATGTTATAACCGTTGCATGATGAATGCCATCCGACATAATTATCCATCACTGATCCATTGCCTACGAGCTTTTCACATATTGATCTTTGCTAAGTCACTTTTCCGTTGCTACTGTTACAATCACTACAACACTGCTACAGTTACTTTGCCATCGTTACCGTTACTTCCAAACTACTTTGCTACTGAATACTTTACTGCAGATATTAAGTCTTTCAGGTGTGGTTGAATTGACAACTCAGCTGCTAATACTTGAGAATATTCTTTGGCTCCCATTGTGTCGAATCAATAAATTTGGGTTGAATACTTTACCCTCGAAAACTGTTGCGATCCCCTATACTTGTGGGTTATCAAGAACCTCCCCGAGCACCATTGCTCGAGATCGACCGAGGCGCCGCGTCATCGGGGCTCCGTCGATCTCGGGTTACCGGCCCGCTCTGGTCCTCCTCTCCTCCTCTCTGGGGCCGTGGGATCCCCTGACCCTTGTCCCCCTCATCCCCGCTCGGTTTGCAGCACGAGAAGGCCCCGGCGATCTTCTCCTGAATCCCCTCCGCCGCGGCCACCTCGTCGCTGGCGATCCCTTGAGCCCCGGCCTCTCCCTCCTCCTCCAAAGGAACAGCGGCTCGACGCTGAGTCCATTTCCATCACCCGCTTGCCTTGCCGTGGACGGAACCATCGTCGGTGAGCGTCGCCGTATCCCTGTCGAGAGGAAGGAGATGACAGGTGGGCTCCACCTGTCATCGTCTCCTCCCTCTCTCTTCCCCCTCTGTGTGCTTGACCCCAGGCCCCGCCCGTCAGGTTTGAATCTGGCGCGGCGCGAGTGCCTGGCCTGCCTGGGCAGGATAGCCTCTGGGCCGGCCCATCTGCTGGCCGATTCTGGCCTAGGCATATTGGCCATCTCCTTTTTCTTTTTCTTTCTGATTTTCCAAAAAATCCACAGATCCAAATACTTTTCCAAATCCAAATATTTTTCCACCACAAATCTTAGAATATTCTGTAGTATTTCATAATGCCACTTGTGCACTTTTTGAAAAATATTTTATGTACTGATTTTAATTAAAACCTAGTTTTGAATATTTTTAGCCTCTGTTAAAATAGTTTTCAAAATCTTTTTCACTTCAAAACCAGATACAACTATTTTTAGTTTCCATTGTAGTATTTGATAGAGTAGGGTAACATTTTAGAAGTAGATTATGTTCTCTGTTTTTGTTGTGTTCTTATTTTTGCCCGTTAATATTGCGACGATAGATTGTGTTGTTGACGAGGGAGTTGGACTGGGAGACTTTGAAGACCCCGAAGACTTTGTTGAGCCAGGCAAGCAGCCCTTTGACCATGTTTAAGAAACCACTTTATTGCATGGCATATAGCACTTCATTTTTTTATGATGATCATGATGATGTGGTGACCACTTTGGTGGATGCCTCTATTACTTTTCCGTTGATACTTGCATCGTGCATGACCCTACCTTCCTATGAGGGTTGTGCGGGTGGGAAGTAGATAGGATGCTTAGTAGTTGCTATGCAAAATGGGACGGGGATATGCATGGTGTCGGAAAGGAAATGATTTCAAAGACTTTTCGAAAACCCCGTCGGGTTCCACTAATGCCCGAGGGAGATGATGATGAGCTAGGTAACCACTTGAGAAAGAAGTGGTGTACCAGAGCAAGAGGTGTGTGTGTTTTCGAAAATGGATTAGATTTAAGATCTGCTGATCATCCCAACCTTACATGTACAACCACGATACCCCTTATGGGACGGGGCTTTGTTAATTACCTTGGTCGGTACTAGCAGAGAGCCCACATTACTAGTGGCGAGAGGGCCAGAGTTACTCTATCGATACGGGGTCCTGCCAGGTAGGGCAACCATTTGCTGTTTTTACAGACACCGGGCACACCATTGTGTCCCCTCATGGATGTTATGATCTTGAGTGAGGCTCATGGGATGTGCATCATGAGGGCTGGGTACCAACGAGTGGACTCTTTGTTTAGTGTCGTCAAGGGAAAGGCAATGTTCGGGTGCTTACCTCGGGTATGTGATATACCACGAGTCGCGGCTTGACACGGAAGTTCCCCGAGTCTTGTGGGTAAAGTGTGCAACCTCTGCAGAGTGTAAAACTACTCGAATAGCCGTGTCCACGGTCAAGGATAGTTGGGTGGTCCTGCTTAAACTATGTCCAGGATGTTTTCTCCAACTTGGCGTATGTGTGAGAAAGATGGAATACTCGAGACAAGTCGGATGACTTGACATGATGATTGAACATGAGATGTTCAAAGCTTGATTAAATTGATATATGTAACCTATTCGTACGGATACTTGTATCCTCATGATGCATGCTACTTCAAGTTATTTTGATCATGTCATTGCACTCAAAATTAGCTTTCCACAACTTACCTACTTAGTGCTATATCAGCTTTGTTATACCTTGTTCCAAAACATGGGTTGCTTCCGAGTACATTCAAAGTACTCATTGGCTTGCCACTGGTTATTTAATTGGCAAGGCATGGAAGAGCGGGAATATGGTGAAGAATTCGTTGGAGAGGAACATGCGAACTAGGACGCTTCCTAGTCAGAATGCCTGTAGGGTTAAGGCAGATGGCATGGGTTCACGCTTTCGTTCAAGATTTCCGCTGCTAGTTAGGTTCGGTGTTTGGCCTTCATGACCCTATCTCTGTAAGACTTGACCTTGACGGTCTTTATTTGTGTAATACGGTATGTATGGATGTAAGACTCTTGTTATCCAGCTTTTGTGTGTTAAGTGAGCATTGATCTCTGGGATCACTGTACACGTGCATTCGGTGTTCACGACTTATGAGTCGGGGTCCCCACACCGGATCAGCGGCTCGGTGCTGGTCCCATTCCCGTGCTCGCCAGCCGTCGCCATGCCCTGCATCGTTGCCGGTGAGCTCGCCGGCCTCCCTATCGCGAGGTTGGAGATGATAGGCGAAGCTCGCCTGTCATCCTCACCTCTCTCTGTCGCCGGCCTTCGGGGCCCAGCCGTCAGGTTTGAACGCGGGTGCGTGCGCGCGCCGGTTCGCCTGAGCAGGCTGGCCTCTGGGCCGGCCCAGCTGCTAGCCGAATCTGGCCCAGGGCACTGTGGCCCTTTTCTTTTTCTTTTTCTTTTGTTTTCCAAAAATTCCACAGAGCTAAATAAAAATCCACATCCAGTGATTCCAATTTCTAAAAACTTGTAATATTCTGTACTATTTGATGATGCCACTTGTGCACTTTTTGAAAATAGTTTTATATACTTGTTTTATTTAAAATCTAGTTTTGAATATTTAAAACCATTGTTAAAATAGTTTTCAAAACTTTATACACTTCAAAACCAGAAACAAATATTGTTAGTTTATAGTATGGTATTTTACAGAGTGGTGTAACATTTTAGAAGTGGATTATTTTCTCTGTTTTTGCTGTGTTCTTATTTTTGCCCGTTAATATTGCAACGATAGATTGCGTTGTTGACAAGGGAGTTGGACCAGAAGACTTTGAAGACCTCGAAGACTTTGTTGAGCCAGGGAAGCAACCCTTTGACCATGTTTAAGAAACCATTGTATTGCATGGCATATAGCACTTCATTTTGTTATGTTGAATCATGATGAAACGGTGACCACCATAGTGGGTTACCTCTGTTACTTTTCCGATAATACTTGCATCGTGCACGACCCTACCTTCCTATAAGGGTTGTGCGGGTGGGAAGTAGATAGAATGCTTAAGTAGTTGCTATGCAAGGTGGGACGGGAATATGCATGGTGTTGGAAACAAATGCTTTCAAGGACTTTTCAAAAACCCCGTCGGGTGCCACTAATGCCCGAGGGAGAAAGTGTGCTAGGTAACCACTTGAGAAAGATGAGGTGTACCGGAGCAAGAGGTGTGTGTGTTTTCGAAAATGGATTAGATTTAAGATCTGCTGATCATCCCAACCTTACATGTACAACCACGATACCCCTTATGGGACGGGACTTTGTTGATTACCTTGGTTGCTACTAGCAGAGAGCCCGCATTACTAGTGGCGGGAGTGAGGTGGTCACTCTCGATACGGGGTCATGCCGGAAAGGACGATCATGGGCTGTTTTTACAGACACCGGGCACACCATTGTGTCCCCTCATGGATCTTACGATCTTGAGCGAGGCTCGTGGGATGTGCATCATGAGGGCTGGGTACCAATGAGTGGACTCTTTGTTTAGTGTCGTCAAGGGAAAGGCAATGTTTTTGTGCTTACCTTGGGTATGTGATATACCGCGAGTCGTGGCTTGACACGGAAGTTCCCCGAGTCTTGTGGGTAAAGTGTGCATGCTCTGCAGAGTGTAAAACTATTCAAATAGCCGTGTCCACGGTCAAGGACAGTTGGGTGGTCCTGCTTAAACTATGTCCAGGATGTTTTCACCAACTTGGCGTGTGTGTGAGAACAATGGAATACTCGAGACAAGTTGGATGACTTGACATGATGATTGAACATGACATGTTCAGACCTTGATTATATTGATATCTGTAACCTGTTCGTACGGATACCTGTATCCTCATGATGCATGCTACTTCAAGTTATTTTGATCATGTCATTGCACTCAAAATTAGCTTTCAGCAACTTACCTACTAGTACTATATCATGCTTTGTTATACCTTATTCCAAAACATGGGTTGCTTGCGCGTACATTAAAAGTACTCATTGGCTTGCCACTGGTTATTTAATTGGCCAGGCATGGAAGAGCAGGAATATGGAGAAGATTTCGTTGGTGACGAACATGCGAACTAGGACGCTTCCCTGTCAGAATGCCTGTAGGGTTAAGGCAGATGGCATGGGTTCATGCTTTTGTTCAAGATTTCCGCTGCTAGTTATGTTTGGTGTTTGGCTTTCATGGCCCTATCTATGTAAGACTTGACCTTGACGGTCTTTATTTGTGTAAGACGGTATGTATGGATGTAAGACTCTTGTTATCCAGCTTATGTGTGTTCAGTGAGCATTGATCTCTGGATCACTGTACACGTGCATTCGGTGATCACGACTTATGAGTCGGGGTGCCCACACAACCAGCAGGTCCTCGCCCAATGGAAAGATCAGGCGAACACCTTGAAGGTGAGAAACGACCGCCTGGCAAAAGAAATTGAGCGATTGTGGGCTCAATTGTCCACGGACCAAGGGAAGGACCCACAGCCTGGTGGGACTGCCGCCGGTAAGCAAGTTATTTATAAATACTTTATCGTCGGGCCCTGTAGGCACATGCTAACATATGTGCTTTGGTCGAACCAATGATCTGTAGGTTGTCCTGAGAAAACTGCAACACCCTTGTCTGAGGACATCCGCTTGCCTTTCACCGAAGATCAAGAAAGGGCTCGAAAAGCAATGAAGATAGTTTACAAGGCATTATGGCCTGAGGAGAACAATGTGCCCGAAGGCTAGTCTGAGCTTGCCGAGCATCTAGAAGGTGCCCGGCGTCACATAAAGGCGTGGAAAATTTCTGCCTGCCGGGAAGGTACCAGAGGAGCTTGGGCTATGTTCAAAACCCATTACACCAAGATAGAGCCACATGAGCTGGCAAAAGTTGGACCAGCTAGTCCGGATGGAAAGGAAATCCCGACTTCTCTGATGTACGAAAGTGTAATGCATGCTGCTCATTTTTTCCACAAGGATTGTAGCCTAAAGTCATTGATCGATGAGCTGGACAAGTACTAGTTTGTACTATAGTAATTATGCGTATCTATGTACACTTTGTTTAATAATGCATCCGTAATGTCAAACTATGTTGGCCAGACTTCAGCTTCTCTATCCCTAGTCAGTGATCGAGGAGTGCTCCTTACTATGGTTGATGAGGACAACCCTACTAATGTTACACCCACATCCCCACCAGCTACACATATTGGACCAGTTACTAGAGCCCGCGCACGCCAACTAAATTATCAGGGACTTTCGTTTCTTGGAAATCCTTCTAATGTTCATGAACATATGATGCTGCCTAAATTAGATAATTTTGTTTTACTTATGAATGAAGGACCTAGCATGGACAAGAAGGATGACCATTGGAGCGGGATCAACCATGGAGAAGAAGGTGCGCGCGCGGGAAGGAACAATGGACTTTCCGGTGGAGATTTTCGCACTTTGAAGCCACCATAAGGAGTGCTTGGAGGCTTGGACGAAATATACAACATGCCACTTCATAAATTTCGTCCATAGGCTACTATAGGTGCTGCGTCACCTTATTTTTGGGCCAGGCCCATGTAATTTCGAAATACCATATTATAGGCAGTTTTTAGAGTCCGTATGTGTGGGGAAACTGAGTTAGGGTTGGTTTCGGACCCTCCTCCAAGGGGCCACGAAATCCCCCTCTATCCCCCCATATATACAACCCTTAGGGCGTCGTTTTAGACTTGGGTTTTGTTTAGATTGAAAGTTAGCCATAGCCGCAACTTCGCGTTCTTCGTTTGTGTTCCACGACCAGACAAAGGTGTCACAGAACCCCACTTTCATCAATAAAGCTTTCCTCTTATATTCGCAATATTCAGATTGCAATCTTAGTTTCTTCCTTGTTCTTCGTTTGCTTGCAGGAAACAGACCCTCGTGGTCAGGTTGATCGTTCTCCGACATGGCCAATAACCTCTCGGAGTTGGTTTAGCGATTGCTAAGGCGCGACGTCCTCGCACGTTCGTAGTCGGATCGTCAAAGTCGACTCTACCATAAACGATAGCCACATCTCATCGAAAGACAGGGACAACTTCGCCTCTATCAAGTGGTATTAGATTTCTAGGTTGCTTGGTGAGATTTTTCCAGTTTTTCGGACTTAGATCGCATCTATTCTTCATACCTAAAGTCCACGAAAAAGCCACAAAAAAATTAGGGTTAGATCTTCATATCCGAACCAATCTGAGCCTTTGCAATTTTCTGTTCGGTGTTTGCCTTGTTGAATTTGCGGTTGCATCATCGTGTCAAGTTGCTGGTCTTAGCATCTAGTCTTTTAGGGGTTCGAGTTCTGTTCATAGGTTGTCACGTCGCCTCCGCACCATCTGCATCGCTGCCATATACGACCACGACACCATATACATCACCGCTGCCATATACCACTACCACACCAGATACATCACCGCTGCCATCTACCACCACCGCATATCTGTCACCAATCCGAGTCATATAGACCACCACATATCCGCCATCACGCCAATCCGAGTCCACCTCCATCAAAGATTCGCCGCCAGTCCGAGTTCCACCACCCCTACATACATCCGCCACTAGTCCGAGTTACACCAGATTTGTATCCGCCACCAATCCTAATCCGAGTCCAGTATTTGCTGCTTTGTTGTTGATTTCCATATCACGCGATATTACGTGTCGTGGGCAAGGCAGACTCCCCATCTTCAGTGCTACCCACAGAAGAAAAATAGTTCCAGTTTCAAAAAAAAAGAAAAAAAGAAAAAAATCAGAGGCACAACTTGTTCCATACAAAGTCTAGAAAATTCTGGCTAGGCAGTTTTGAGACCATTCTAAGACTTTTTCGAAAAAAATTGTTGCAGAGCAAAAAAAAAGAAAAACAATTCAGAGTGTGCTCCACCCTTGTTTATGTGCAGCGCCGTGATTTTGTTGGTGTTCTAGGCTCGCGTCTCTAGCACAGTCTAGCCTAGGACCAGCACGGTACCGTCGTTGAACGTCTTTTCAACTTTGCATCTCTTTACTGATTATTGTTGACCCTTTTTGCTACCATATTATAAGCCTTCCCAGCTCCACATACATCTACGTCGTGTGTTTGACACCACCTGGCAATCGCTCTATCCAAGATTTGAGAGTATTGACAACAACGGTTGCCGATCACCACCTGATGCTGGGTAAGAACTGGTAAGAAATTGAGATTGGCTTGACGGATTTGTGACACACCACCACCGCCATCACTTCCTAATAGTCTGTAGGTTCATATTCTTGCGTGTTCCTATGCCAGGTTCAATTTAAGTTTAGGGAGATGGTCATGATTTTGTACCTGAGGGGGTGCTGTAGCCCTACCATTGCGATTGTAGGCATGTGGACGACCTGGTGCGTGTGGTGGTGGTTGCCCTTGTGGTGATTTGTGACACACCACTAACCATGCCAGGATCACAAGATGACGAGGTCGAATGGGAGGTTATGACCAACAAGGAGCTCCATGACAAATTCCATCAAATGATGGCTGACCAGGTACAAGACTTCGTGACCAGCCTTGGAGAGGCCATGGAGAAGCTAGATGGATTGGAGAAGATGTTCGAGACGAAGTTGGACACTAAGTTCAATGAGGTGCTTGCACGTCTACCACCAGCTGCAGCGGTCATACCTCAGCAACAAGAACAACAACGTCGGCCGAATTTCGCGGGGCGCGCACAACGTGTGCCCCTCGAGGAAGTCCAACATTTTGGTGCCGTTCCAACTGTTGTGGCTTCTGTGGCTGCTGCTGCTACTACTGTTGATCAGAACACTGACTACGATGGTGATTACGATGATGAGGAAGAGGTTGCTCCAGATCACCACAAGGGCAACCACCACCACACGCACCAGGTCGTCCACATGCCTACAATCGCAATGGTAGGGCTACAGCACCCCCTCAGGTACAAAATCATGACCATCTCCCTAAACTTAAATTGAATATTCCTACATTTGATGGTAGATATGTTCCTGATATATATCTTACTTGGGAGTTAGAAATAGAACAACGTTTTACATGTTTACAATTTCCTGAGGATAGACGTGTTACTGCTGCTGTTTGTTCATTCACTAGTTTTGCTTGTGTTTCGTGGTCTGAACATTGTAGAATACATCATGCTTGATACGGGGCAAACCCGAAGGTGGCCCGATCTTCACGAATTGGAGGTGGATTCGAGGAAGAACACGAAGAACACGAGGGGAAAACGTGGAGAAATCAAAGGGGAAAACACACTATTGGACACGATCCACACCAAGTACTCCTCAAATCACAAGCAATACATGGGATGCATCAAGATCCAAGAACAACAATGGAAATAAAGATACATGGGTAGTTCATCCAAATCTCTAAGAGAGATGGGCCTTGAATCCGTAGACGGATCTTCCCTTGGAAGGGGTCTTGACATCCTCTAGGGATCTTCTCCGGTGGAGGCCTCGGTCTCCATGAGAGAAGTAGAGGAAGGAGCAAAGCTCATGTATGAATGAGCTATCACTCTGCTAACCCTAGAAATGAGGAGGGGGTTGAGTATTCATAGTCCTAGTCACGAAGGGGTAAGTGAGAGGAAGATACATGGGCCTTCGGCCCGTCTCTGCGCGCAGGTAGGCTACGGATGTCTGGGCTGGGGGGGTGGATGTCCGGGGCTGCGCGAGGTGCTGGATGTCCGGGCTGGGTGGCTGGATGTCCGGGCCTGGGTTTCTGGCTCCGCTCGGTTCGGGTGAGGAGGCGCCGGATTTTCGGGGGAAAGCGCCGGATGTCCGGCCCGTCGTTGGTGTGCCGGATGTCCGGGCCCTGGCCGGATGTCCGGCCGCTGAAGCTCTCCCAGCCCTGCCTTGTTGCTGGCCGGGTCTCCAGGCGCCGGATGTCCGAGCCTTTGGCCAGATGTCCGGCCGCTGTAGCATCAGCAGCTCTGTCTTCTTCCGTCGTCTCTTCCACGCTTCCATCGCGAATGGTGTAGTTGTGCGAAGGTGCCGGCACTCCTCCTCGTCATCCGTGAAGCTCCGACAATACCTATGTATGCACACGAGGGGAGTGTCAAGTAGTATACCATCCTCGAAGGGGTCAAGTGAGCACGTGTAAAGGAGATGGTTCACCTTTAAGTATGTGAAGTAGATGTTGCATGTGTCACTTGCCAAAGGGACTCTTGCCATGGTGATGTCCGTAGGATGCTCCGCATCATCCCCTCCCCCTTGGGAAAGATCCGTCCTCGGATCAAGATCCAAATCACCATGGGAAAGAGATGGCGTCGCCGTGTAAAAGTGGACGATCACCAAGCACTTATCATCATCAAACTCGGAATGGGTACTCTCCAGTGTCGCACCGTCTAGTAATTCCTTCAAAAGGAGCAAATACGACAAACACTTGGAAACACAAATGTGGTTAGTGTTAGTGCAAAACCAAGCATTCAAGCGGTTATTCACCGAACAAGTGTCGTCATCATGCATAACATATGGTGTGACAAGGGATTGTGTCATGGCATGTATGCATATAATTTGAGCACAAGCGGAGTCATCATGGGAACAAGTATGCAAAGGTGAGGTAGGGATGCCAATATGTGTGACAATATAACGAGCATGTACCTCAATGTCATAGCACGCATGCACAAAGCAATCAACAAAGGCTCTATGATAGGCATAGGAATCATTCACAACACCAAACAATATGAAGTGTCTAAACACATGGCGCAATCCAAAGTGTAAGGCAATCCAAGGAGAATATGCACATGGTGTAGTGAAGATGTTGTGGCACTCAACACAATAGAAAGAGCAATTGGTCATCATGTGTGAGGCAATCAAGTCAAGCATGTAGCAAGCAATCGAGCATGGCATATGTGAAGAATGGGCATTGTTGCAACCAAGAATATGATAAGAGCAAACAATCCACAAGTTGGATTCAACACACAAGGCATATATGTCATGAGGCATGGGACGATGGCAATCATGAGTGAAAGCAATATCTCTAACATGTGTGCAAGTAAGTGATCCAAGATGACCAATATGTGTCATGATACAAGCAACACAAGTAGGGAGATCCACAATATCCATGATTAAGAAGGATGTCACCTCAAAAGTGTGACCTTGTGTGCCCGTCACAATGCCGATGCGCAAGCAAGTGCGATGTACAAACGCGCTGATGTAGAATGGCTCGCTCTCAAGAGCTCGAATTGTCAACTCACGTGTAGTGGAAGTTGACATGTAGTCAAAGTATCCTACACATGCACAAACAAAAGCAAAGAATGTATATGCATGGTAGATAAACACATCATCCATCGTGATGGTTCTCTTCTCTTGCACATAACCGTTAGAATTACAAGTGCATGAATAATATGATGCAAGAATGGCTATTTTCATGGCACTAGGCATATGGTGCAAAGAAGGGAGGCAAGCATGCTTCACATGAAAGATGTCAAAAGCTCCAAGAATATGAGAGAAAGCTATGGGGGCAATGTCATTAGCAAAATAAATAGCATTGTTGCACTCAATACATGGCAAATCTAACATGCAAGAGGCAACACATGGAGATATATGACAATATGCAATATTACTCATGTGCAAAGCAGGGCAATGGTTGTCATCAACCGCATAAAAGGAGCACATCGGTGATGCAACACAAGCAAGCATAGTGACCATGTCGTTCAAGCTAGTAGTGCGAATATGCAACATACTAGAGGAAATCATGGCAATCATGTCATATGAGCAAATAGTGGACATAAATAATGCACATGACATATCGCGAGCACGAAGCAAGAGCAAAGTATCATCATAGACATGGGTCACAAAGTAGACATGGCAATGGCAAGTAATATCTCCACCAAGCTTGCAAATACACATACAAGTCATATAATCAAGTGTCATGTGATAAGCAAAGCATGGGTCACAAATGCATGTCAAGGTCATAGAAGTGAGCATATCATGCAAAGTGAACATGACATTATGGGCAAAATATGTGTAATGAGCAAGAATCCCTAGCCATGTGAGAGCCATGTAGAAGAAATGCGCGAAGTATTTGCGCAATGATGATGGGTGGAGGGTAAGCACTCCATGGTGGTGCACGTCTTCGTTGCTCTCTAGAGCTCTTTTCGTCAACTCGTGCGCTTGCGAGGTTGACGAAGAATCATGTGTACCTACACAAGAAGGAGACACACGAAACAAAGTGTGTGCATGGTAAATGTACACATCATCCATCATGATGTGTATGTGTGCGTGAGAGTTAGCACAAGATAAGTAATGCTCAAAGAAATTTGAGGCATGGTATAGGAATACGTCATCCATCATGCAATGATAGGTATTATGATCAACATGATTGGGACGCAAATTGTAGCAAGTATGTGGCACAAGCATATTAGTCATATCAATGGCAAGCATATTGTGCACACAATGAATGGGATCATGCAACGGATGGGATAGAACAAAATCTCCTATAATGTATGAGGAAACTATGGGGGTCTCCTCATGTGCAATAGCGGAAGCATAATATGGAGAATATGGAGAACATCCAAAACAATGCATATCCAAAGCTAGGTGATCATGGCATGGCATATGAGAATTATTGCGCAGATGATGCAAAGGAAGCATGGCAATATCATCACATGAAAAGCAAATGCCAATAACCATGGGTTTGTCATCTATGCCATATGTGCAAATTGGGTTTATTTTAATGCCATGTGCATAGTTACTACGATGAGATTGCGAAGATGCAATATGGGTGATCTCATGCATAGCATATGACAAGTCAAGCGGGTTGTCAAACATGATGTGACCTATAGAGTTCTCACAAGGTATCCTATGCAACATGGCATCATAACTAATAGACTCCACATGGGAATCATCAAACTCATCATAAATGGGTAATTCATCACATGGGGAAGTCGCATAATCATGAAGCATGGAAATAGGGTGATCATCATCATGCAAGCAATCAATGTCCACTAGTGGGACAAGAGCATCACCTTCACCTAAGTTACCTTTTTCATTCCACTCATGTGGTGTAGGTGAGGTTGCATAGACCAACTTGTGGTCATCTTCATCGTGATGGAACCATGTGGGGGGGGGGGGTGCATCATATTCCACCATGTCCATCGTCTTGTCCAAAGGAAGGACGAAGTCGTCAAGGATCGGCGCGTCATCGTATATGGGACCTAGCACCAAAGGAGAAGACACAATAGAGGAAGAGGTGAAGTTGTTAGAAATCGAAATGGCCTCACATGCCTCATCAACTACCTCACTCGCTCTATGTGGTGGTGGCTCACACACTCCCTCAAAGTAGGTGCACTCAAAGTCACATATGGTGGAGTCACTCATCTCACTCAAGTGGTGGGGGTTGTGGCTCTCCTCACATGGGAATTGGGGCAACTCATCATATATGGGGCTAGTGGTGAAGGCACTCTCACTCTCAATATGGTGGCAAAAGTCTCTCAACTCATCTCCAAACGCCGCCGTGGTCGAAGGGAAAATCCCATGCTCAACCAACTCATCACCGTCGCCGTGGATGAAGGCCGAAGATGGCACATCATCACTCTCGTCTCCAAAGATGGAAGCATCATCCTTGCTCGCCACCTTGTCGCTCGCCTCCAAAGCATGTTCCTTGAGTGGCTCCGTAGTCGTGGCCTTCGCCGCGCCGTCTTCAAAAAGAGTCGTGGTAGACTCGGCATCGTCAATGCCACAAAGAGGGATGGCGGTGAAGTCAAACTTGGGAGCGTCATCTTGGAGCTCGTCGGGCTTGGACATCTTGGTGGTACCATCCTCATGCTCGTCGTCGTGGAGCTTGGTCGTCGCGAAGTGTGCTCGGGGTCGAGTAGCCTTGGCCTTGAGTTCTTGTTCCGCCTTGAGAGCACCAACGTAGATGTCGTCGAGAGACTCATAGTTGTTGTGGAAGATAGTCTTGGCGATGTCGTTGTTCAATCCCATCATGAAGTGGAACTTCATCCAAATGGGGTCGTCCACACCGGCTCGTCGCAAGGCTTTCTTCGTCTTCATGAAGTACTCATCGAGAGACATGGATCCTTGGATGGTGTTCTCCAAGTGGCGGTGAAGATGGTCCGTGTATGTAGAAGGCACAAACTCTCGCCGCAACGCTTTCTTCAACTTGGACCAACTCATGTCGAAGCTCGTCGAAGATGTGTGAAGCCACCATGTCGACGCGTCGCCGTGGAAGTTTCTTGTGGCGCACTTCAATTGATCTTCGGAAGGGACTTGAAGTAGCTTGAGGTTGTAGTCCATCCTGCGCTCCCAATCGAGATACTCCTCGGGGTCTTGACTCCCAAAGAAAGGAATCTTGTGGTCGATGTCGAGGTCGTAGTAGCTCGTGGAAGTCGCGGACTTGAGCTTTGGGAGCTTCTCTTGAAGTGCTTGTCGGCGAAGATGCCGCATATCCAAAGGCGAAGATGCCTTGAAGTCGCTTGGCGAAGATGCCAAGGTAGTTGGTGAAGTCATCGAGCGGTGGTTGGTGACGAGCTCATGACCTTCACACTCATTCTTTGTTGGACGCCTTGATGTTGGCGTCGTTATTTCTTCATGTCGTTGATGGTGTAGATGCCGGTTTGATCTTGACGGAGATGGTAGCTCATAAGCATGTGCACTTGAGTGTCTTCTCGAAGATGATGAAGATCTCGTGCGGTTCTTGATGAGGGCCTTGAGCTCCTCCAAATGAGCATCCATCTTGGCGTCGATGGTTTTCTTCATGGCATCGAACTTGTCATTGTTGTTGTAGACCGAAGGAGATGTGTCGTCCCTATCCATGGAAGCACTCGAGAAGGCGTGAGAACGAGATGGAATGAACATACCAAAGTTACCTCTTTCCAAACTTGTAGATGGATCTCAAAAGACCACAATGTAAGCAAGGAAAAGAGTGTACTTGGTGAAAAACCTTGTCCAATTCTCACAACCTACACAAATGGCTTATAGTGGACCTCGGTGGGGTTAGTGGCACAAAATATCAAGCAAAATGAAGTCCAAGATATTGCAAATGTTGAAATCAATCCAATGGACTCAAAATGCAAAGCAAGCGATCACAATAGAGAGGAGGGCAATAAAGAAACACACACGGTGGGATAATGGGGCTTGTGCAACTATAGGGATGAGCAATACAAAATTGCCTAACGAAGACTAAGCTCTGATTGCACAAACACTAGGAGAGACGCTAGCTTGATTGCACGTTTGGGCACGATTCACCACTTGGCACCAATCCTATTCATGCAAGCAAAACTTTTCCTATTCCATGTATCCTCATGCACAAGTATATCTTTTCATGCTCAGCTCTATGCTTATAAGCTTTGATCTTTCTTTCTTGCTTAGAAGCTTTTTTTTCTCTTTTTTTTTCTTCTCTTCCTTTCCACTATTCTTATTGAGCCTCAACCAAATATATGAGACAAGTATCACAATATATGCACGGGAGCAAGCAATGGCACTATATGATAATTCAAATGATGTAACACTATGATGTCGTATCACTATGGTGCTCAAGTTTTCGCGAAGCCCGGCAATACTCGGATAGCTAGTCTCGATAGGTATGAAGGTAATCGCAAAGATGGTGGGGCTATCAAGATGTAATGGCAAGGAAGGAAAAGTGTCTGACAGAATGTATACCTTCGTCACACTTAACCTTTCACGAAGTCGGGGTAAACCGGCCTTGCTTCCGGTTGAAGATGGTCTCAAAGGATGGATGGTCGTCGTCGATGTCGATCGTCGATGGTCGATGTAGATGATGGACCGATACAAGTCACCGATGGTTGATGAAGAAGTAACCATCCCTAACTAGCCGAAACACCTTAGGAGACTCAAATCACAACTCAAGCAACCACAAATGCAAAGGTAACCAAAATGGGTTAGGTTGCGGAAGACTACGGTGGTATTGCGGATGATATGGTGGAGGGCCTAGACAAACTTGCCAAAATTTGAAAAATATGATGGTGTCAAATGATGGTGGAACTAATTTTATGGGATGGTGGATGTCAATAGCTACAAAACGAGCTAAAGAACGCCTAAATCGGAGTCCGGATGAATTAGTTATGGCCAAAACGGTGAAACTCGGACGGCTGAAACTACAGCGGCCGGATGTCCGGGGGTTTGGCCGGATTTCCGGGGCCCTGTATCCAGAGAGCAACGCGAATGGCGCTCCAGGGGCCAGATGTCCGGCCTGGGGCCCGGATGTCCGGCTGGCTGCCCGGATGTCCGGCCCGACGATTCCAAATCGCGATTTGGGCTCGGGAACTCGATTTGGGGCGGAATTTCGTGATTCCAAAGCCAAAATTGAAGGGGAAAAGGGTGGAATTAGGGCTAGGGAACGCAAAGGGAGTTAGATCCACTTACCAAACACTAGATCCACAGATCAAAATCAACAAAAACTCACAAGAACAACAAATCACAAGAAATTTTTTGGGACTATTTTTGTGGGGAATTTTCGAAATAGGGGAGAAAAATTTGAACTAATGGCTAGAACATGGGGGGTAGGGCTCCAAATTCGTGGCAACGTGGCTCTTGATACCAATATGATACGGGGCAAACCCGAAGGTGGCCCGATCTTCACGAATTGGAGGTGGATTCGAGGAACAACACGAAGAACACGAAGAACACGAGGGGAAAACGTGGAGAAATCAAAGGGGAAAACACTCTATTGGACAAGATCCACACCAGCTACTCCTCAAATCACAAGCAATACACGGGATCCATCAAGATCCAAGAACAACAATGGAAATAAAGATACATGGCTAGTTCATCCAAATCTCTAAGAGAGATGGGCCTTGAATCCGTAAACGGATCTTCCCTTGGAAGGGGTCTTGACATCCTCTAGGGATCTTCTCCGGTGGAGGCCTCAGTCTCCATGAGAGAAGTAGAGGAAGGAGCAAAGCTCATGTATGAATGAGCTATCACTTTGCTAACCCTAGAAATGAGGAGGGGGTGGAGTATTTATAGTCCTAGTCACGAAGGGGTAAGTGAGAGGAAGATACATGGGCCTTCGGCCCGTCTCTGCGCGCAGGCAGGCGCCGGATGTCCGGGCTGGGGGCCGGATGTCCGGGGCTTCGCGAGGTGCTGGATGTCCGGGCTGGGTGGCCGGATGTCCGGGCCTGCGTGTCTGGCTCCGCTCGGTTCGGGTGAGGAGGCGTCGGATTTCCGGGGGAAAGCGCCGGATGTCCGGCTGGTCATTGGTGCGCCGGATGTCCAGGCCCTGGCCGGATGTCCGGCCGCTGAAGCTCTCCCAACCCTGCCTTGTTGCTGGTCGGGTCTCCAGGCGCCGGATGTCCGGGCCCTTGGCCGGATGTACGGCCGTTGTAGCATCAGCAGCTCCGTCTTCTTCCATCGTCTCTTCCACGCTTCCCTCGCGGATGGTGCAGTTGTGCGAAGGTGCCGGCACTCCTCCTCGTCATCCGTGAAGCTCCGACAATACCTACGTATGCACACGAGGGGAGTGTCAAGTAGTATACCATCCTCGAAGGGGTCAAGTGAGCACGTGTAAAGGAGATGGTTCACCTTTAAGTATGTGAAGTAGATGTTGCACGTGTTACTTGCCAAAGGGACTCTTGCCATGGTGATGTCCGTAGGATGCTCCGCATCAATGCTAATATCCCAACTACTTGGGCTGCGTTGAAAACTGCTATGCGTAATCGTTGGGTTCCACCATATTATCAACGTGAATTGCTTCAAAATTTGCAGCGTTTAAGACAAGGAAAAAATTCTGTAGAGCAATATTATCAGGAATTACAAAGTGGCATGATTAGATGTGGTATTGTTGAGCAGAATGAAGCTATGCTTGCACGTTTCATGGGTGGTTTAAATACAGAGATTCAGACTATTCTAGAGTATAAGGAGTATAACACTATCACTCATTTATTCCATTTTGCTTGCAAAGCTGAACGTGAAGTGCAGGATCGACATGCAATGGCGAGAACTAATTTTTCTGCAGGTCGAGCTTCTTCATGGACACCACGTACATCATCTACTCCCACTCGTTCTACTACAACACCACTCACTTCAGCCGCCAACTCCAACAAAGATACACGAAAACAGGCACCGCCACCAGCCTCCAGCAAGGGCACACCTTCGGGGCCTGCACAGAGCTCTTCTTCATCCATGGCATCTACATGGCAAACACATGAGGTTATTTGTCGTCGTTGCAAGGGTGGAGGTCACTATGCGTGAGAATGCCATTCCAAGCGTGTGATGATTGTTACTGAGGATGGTGGATATGTGTCCGCTAGTGATTATGATGAGGAGACTTTGGCTCTTATTGCAAGTGAAGAACAGGGTGCCGAGGATGCTGAAGAAGAGACACACTACATGGCTGCTGACTACGCTGACAGTTATGAAATTTTAGTTGCTCAACGTGTTCTGAGTGTGCAGGTTACACAGGCTGAGCAAAATCAGAGGCACAACTTGTTCCATATAAAGGGAGTTGTGAAGGAGCGTTCTGTTCGCTTAATCATCGATGGAGGGAGTTGCAACAACTTGGCTAGCATGGAGATTGTGGAGAAGTTGTCTCTAACCATCAGACCACGTCCTCATCCTTATTACATCCAATGGTTCAACAACAGTGGCAAGGTTAAGGTAACACGTACTGTTCGTGTGCACTTTAGCATTGCTACATATTCTGATTATGTTGATTGTGATGTGGTACCCATGCAAGCATGCTCCGTTTTACTTGGTAGACCATGTCAATTTGATAAAATTCTGTACACCATGGTAGGACGAATCAGTATACTCTTGTTCATAAGGATAAAAATATAACTTTGCTTCCTATGTCTCCCGAACATATTATGAAAGATGATATTGCTAGAGCTAGTAAAGCAAAGCAGAAGCAAAGTGAGAGTGAAAATCAGATTGTGGCAAAGGAATTTGAGCAACATAATAAGCCTAATAAACAATCATCCAGTGTTGCATCTGAAATAAAACTGAAGAGTGGTTGTTTACTTGCCACTAAATCTAATATTACTGGTTTGGATGTTAATACATCTGTTTGCTATGCTTTTGTATGCAAAGAGGTATTATTTTCCTTCGAGGACATGCCTCCCTCTTTGCCTCCTGTTGTCGCTAACATTTTGCAGGAGTTCGCTGACGTCTTTCCACAAGACGTGCCACCGGGTTTACCACCTATTCGAGGGATTAAGCATCAGATTGACTTAATGCATCGCTGCCCAATTGTGCGCCATACCATACCAATCCAGAGGAGACGAAGGAGATTATGCGTCAAGTACAGGAGCTGCTCGACAAAGGTTATATACGCGCATCCCTTAGTCCTTGTGCTGTTCCTGTTATTCTAGTGCCTAAAAAGGATGGTACATCGCGTATGTGTGTTGATTGTAGAGGCATTAATAATATTACTATTCGTTATCATCATCCTATTCCTAGGCTAGATGACATGCTTGATGAATTAAGTGGCTCTACAATTTTCTCCAAAGTTGATTTGCGTAGTGGATACCATCATATTCGTATGAAATTGGGAGATGAATGGAAAACAACATTTAAAACTAAGTTTGGATTATATGAGTGGTTAGTCATGCCTTTTGGGTTAACTAACGCACCTAGCACTTTCATGAGATTAATGAACGAGGTTTTACGTGCTTTCATTGGACGATTTGTGGTAGTCTACTTTGATGATATACTGATTTATAGTAGAACTTTGGAGGAACACTTGGATCATTTGCGTGCTGTTTTTATTGCTCTACGTGATGCACGTTTGTTTGGTAACCTTGGTAAGTGCACCTTTTGCACCGACCGAGTATCTTCTCTTGGCTATGTTGTTACTCCACAGGGAATTGAAGTTGATAAAGGCAAGATTGAAGCTATTGGGAGTTGGCCGCAGCCCAAAACGGTCACACAAGTGAGGAATTTTCTTGGACTCGCTGGTTTCTATAGGCATTTTGTGAGGGATTTCGGCACCATTGCTGCACCTCTCAATGAGCTTACAAAGAAGGATGTGCCTTTTGTTTGGGGTACCGCACAGGAAGAAGCCTTCACGGCATTGAAAGATAAGTTAACACATGCTCCTTTACTCCAACTTCTTGATTTTAATAAGACTTTTGAGCTTGAATGTGATGCTAGTGGAATTGGATTAGGAGGTGTGTTATTACAAGATGGTAAACCTGTTGCATACTTTTCTGAAAAATTGAGTGTGCCTAGTCTGAATTATTCTACTTATGATAAGGAATTATATGCTCTTGTTCGGACATTGGAAACATGGCAACATTATTTATGGCCCAAAGAGTTTGTTATACATTCTGATCATGAATCTTTGAAACATATTAAAAGTCAAGTAAAACTGAACTATAGACATGCTAAATGGGTTGAATTCATTGAGACTTTCCCTTATGTAATTAAACACAAGAAGGGTAAAGAAAATTTTATTGCTGATGCATTGTCTCGTCGTTATACTATGCTTTCATAACTTGACTTTAAAATATTTGGTTTGGAGACCATCAAAGATCAATATATGCATGATGCCGAATTTAAAGATGTGTTGGTGAATTATAAAGAAGGGAGAACATGGAACAAGTTCGTCATTAATGATGGACTTGTGTTCCGTGCTAACAAGCTATGCATTCCAGCTAGCTTCGTTCATCTTTTGTTGTTACAGGAGGCGCATGGCGGAGGATTAATGGGACACTTTGGCATGAAGAAGACGAAGGACGTACTTGCTACACATTTCTTTTGGCCAAAGATGAGATGGGATGTTGAGCGTTTTGTTGCTCGCTACACTACATGTCAAAAAGCTAAGTCACGACTCAATCCTCATGGTTTATATATGCCTTTGCCTATACCTAGTGTTCCTTGGGAGGATATATCTATGGACTTTGTTTTAGGTTTACCTCGAACAAAGAAGGGGAGGGATAGCATATTTTTTGTTGTGGATAGATTTTCAAAAAATGGCACACTTTATACCATGTCATAAAAGTGATGCTGCTGCTAATGTTGCTGATTTGTTCTTTCGTGAAATTATTCGCTTGCATGGTGTGCCAAATACAATTGTTTCAGATCGTGATGCTAAATTTCTTAGCCACTTTTGGAGATGTTTATGGTCTAAGTTGGGGACAAAACTGCTTTTTAGTACTACATGTCACCCCCAAACTGATGGACAAACTGAAGTAGTGAATAGATCATTGTCTACTATGCTTAGGGCGGTTTTGAACAATAACCTGAAAATGTGGGAAGAATGCTTGCCTCATATTGAATTTGCTTATAATCGTTCGTTGCATTCTACTACTAAGATGTGCCCTTTTGAAGTTGTGTATGGTTTCTTACCTCGTGCACCTATTGATTTGTTGCCTCTTCCATCTTCGGAGAAGGTTAATTTGGATGGTAAACAACGTGCTGAATTGATATTAAAGATGCATGAGTTAACTAAGGAGAACATTGAGCATATGAATGCTAAATATAAACTTGCTGGAGATAAGGGTAGAAAACATGTTGTCTTTGCACCTGGAGATCTTGTTTGGTTACATTTGCGTAAGGATAGGTTTCCTGAATTGTGCAAGTCAAAGCTAATGCCACGTGATGATGGTGCTTTTAAGGTGTTAGAGCAAATAAATGATAATGCATATAAACTTGAGCAACCTGCAGATTTTGGCGTTAGTCCCACTTTTAACATTGCAGATTTGAAGCCTTATTTGGGTAAGGATGATGAGCTTCCGTCGAGGACGACTTCAGTTCAAGAAGGGGAAGATGATGAGGACATCCCTACTAATGTTACACCCACATCCCCACCAGCTACACATATTGGACCAGTTACTAGAGCCCGCGCACGCCAACCAAATTATCAGGTACTTTCGTTTCTTGGAAATCCTTCTAATGTTCATGAATGTATGATGCTGCCTAAATTAGATACTTTTGTTTTACTTATGAATGAAGGACCTAGCATGGACAAGAAGGATGGCCATTGGAGCGGGATCAACCATGGACAAGAAGGTGCGCATGCGGGAAGGAACAATGGACTTTCCGGTCGAGATTTTCGCACTTTGAAGCCACCATAAGGAGTGCTTGGAGGCTTGGACGAAATATACAACATGCCACTTCATAAATTTCGTCCATATTCTATTATAGGTGATGCGTCACCTTATTTTTGGGCCAGGCCCATGTAATTTCAAAATACCATATTATAGGCAGTTTTTAGAGTCCGTATGTGTGGGGAAACTGAGTTAGGGCTGGTTTCGGACCCCTCCTCCAAGGGGCCACAAAATACCCCTCTATTCCCCCATATATACAGCCCTTAGGGCGCCGTTTTAGACTTGGGTTTTATTTAGATTGAAAGTTATCCATAGCCGCAACTTCGCGTTCTTCGTTTGTGTTCCACGACCAGACAAAGGCGTCACAGAACCCCACTTACATCAATAAAGCTTTCCTCTTATATTCGCAATATTCAGATTGCAATCTTAGTTTCTTGCTTGTTCTTTGTTTGCTTGCAGGAAACAGACCCTCGTGGTCAGGTTGATCGTGCTCCGGCGTGGTCAATAACCTCTCGGAGTTGGTTTAGCGATTGCTAAGCCACGACGTCCTCGCACGTTCGTAGTTGGATCGTCAAAGTCGACTCTACCATAAACGATAGCCACATCTCATAGAAAGACAGGGACAACTTCGCCTCTATCAATGGTTCTAGCAATCGGACCAGATATTTCAGAGAGCTAGTCAATCCGGCTATGTGGCTTGAATAACAAGGTGACACGGAGCTTATGTTATATCACGTGAAGGCATAAGAAACATCTTCCACAGAAAACAGTTCCGATATCGGTTCCTTTCCTGGGTGATTGTATACGATTATGATAATCGACCTAATCAGGGTGGCAGATATGAGTCTGAGGTGGGCGTGAAGCCCCCACATATAATGCTGAGGTGAGTGATAAGCCCTCGTTTATTTTTTGTAACTCTTCCACCGTAGCCGACCAACTAAGTTCCTAAGAGTGCTAGCTTTCGGCTTCACCCGTCTGAGGTGCCTATTCGGTTAACCCGATAGCAACAATCACAAAGGTGCTCCCTTTACCCTTTAGCCGAACAGCCGAAACATAGGCGGTAAGCACAGGAGCCAGGTAACCCAGCTCGGCCAAAACTTAATTCAAGTTGGTGCATATGTAAGGCAAAAGAAAGGGAAGATAGCGTGGAATTTTAACAAGACCTTGAATATAAATGGCCACGGGGGGCCATGGGTAAGGTACATATCGTACTGGCGATATGTGTGCGAAGGTTGTGAATCACTTAGGATCGATCGAACATGTAAAAGAAAAAAATAAGATTAAGATAGCGTAAGGCTGCAAAAATGGTAAAACTAACCTGGAAGAGGTGGTGTAAGGTTGGGTATGTTTAACCGTAAAAACATTGTAGCAGGGCAGCATTCCACATGCTTGGTTCCAATCTGCTATCGGTGGGGTTGCGGATACGATATGCGCCTCCGGTGAGTACTCGGTCAACGATGAATGGCCCGTCCCATTGTGGGTGAAGTTTATGTTTCTCCTTTTCAGGGTTGAATCTCATGAGCAAGTCACCTTTGTTGAACGCATTTGCCCGAACTTCCCTACTCTGGTGGCGTCTCGCCTATTGTTGATAAATGGTGGAGCGTGCTCGGGCCACATTTCATTCTTCCTCCAGGGCGTCGAGGTCTATAGGATCCGAAGTATGTCTAGAGGCGGGGTGATTAGACTACTTCACCAAATAAAAATCTAGCCTTTTCCCAATTTTAAGGGTTGGCAAGTTTGAGCAATTGTAGCAAGTCAAGTACACACTACACATGCAAGTCTAAGAGTATAGCAGCGGAAAGTAAAGACATGCACATGAACGTAAAGGTAGGGAGAGGAGAATCAGACGCAATTGATGACACGAAGATTTTTCCCGTGGTTCTGATAGGTGGTGCTATCATACGTCCACGCTGATGGAGACTTTAACCCACGGAGGGTAGAGGTCGCGAGAGTCCTTGGAGGGCTCCACCCGTTAGGGTCCACAAAGTAGCAACCTCGTCTATTCCATCACGGCTTCCGTCCACGAAAGACTAGCCTCGCTATGGGTACATCTTCACGAAGTAGGCGATCTCCTTGCTCGTACAAACTTCTTGGTTCAACTCCACAACACGAAGGAGGCTCCCAAGCGACACCTAACCAATCTAGGACGCACCACCCTCCAAAAGGTAATAGATGTGGTAACAATGATGAACTCCTTGCTCTTGTGCTTCAAAAGATAGTCTCCTCAACACACAATCACTCTCTCAAAGATTTGGCTTGGTAGAAGAGGATGATTGGGTGGAAAGCAACTTGGGGAGGCTAGAAATCAAGATTCATATGGTTGGAGTGGAAAGTCTTGATCTCAACACATGAGTGGGTGGTTCTCTCTCAGAAAATGGATGGGGCAAGTGTAGGTATGTTCTGAGTGCTTCCTCTACGAGTCAGAGGAGGTGGAGGGGTATATATAGCCATCTCCAAAAATCCAACCGTTACAACATTATTTCCCAACTCGGTGAAACCGGAGTAAAGACTTGGTTGCACATACTAGTACAAAATGTGTTAAGTTTTGGCTTTTCGGTGAGACCAATATATAAATCTCGATGGTATCGATATGGGTGACCTCGGCAGATTCCAAATCTCGGTGAGACCGATTCTCGGAACTCAGAAATTCCGATTCTTGAAAATAGGATACCAGAGAGTTGGTCACTGATTTCGGTTGCACCGAAGTGAAAAGTTGGTGGCACCAGGACTAGGGTTTTGGCTAGGATCTGTCTATGGTTTTAACTCGGTGAGGCCAATTCTGAAAACTTTGTGGCACCGATTTTAGTTGTAGCGTTTAGACAGAGATTTTGTGGGAGAATTCTTGTGTATTTTTGGTGGCTAATCTCTAAGCACTTGAGCAACCAGATCATCATAGACATCTCATCCCCTTTTAATAGTATTGGCTTTTCTATGGACTCAAGGTGTGATTTCTCACAAAATGTAAAATGTAGAGTCTTCAAGCTTGTTGCCAAAAGAGGTTCCTCGCATTTGGGGGATCTCCTCACAATCCTTTTGCCAATCCATTCCTTGAACTTTCCTGAAATACACTTGGTGAAAACATTAGTCCAATGAAATATATGTTGTTATTAATTACCAAAACCACCTTGGGAGAAGTTGTGCTTTCAATCTCCCCCTTTTTGGTAATTGATGACAACATATAGATCAAACCTTCGATAGGGATAAAACAATGAGTAGCATCGTTGCTTTGAGAAGTATGTGATAAGCAAGAGCTCCCCCTAAATTTGTGCATTATTTAAAATTTGCGTTTGAATGCAAATGCACAATCGATTAGGAGCGTGGGTAACTCTTTCATGTCACATACAACTTGGCGGTGCACATAAATCATACAAATGGATTACAATGCACATGACACCAAAAATGAGTGAATGATCATAATATTAACATCACATGGATAGGAAATAGTAGCATCATCAAGCAAGTGTATGGTCAAACACAACCAAGTTTTAAGAACAACCAAGTGATAAACCAAATGTTTCTGAAACAAAGAGAGCAACCAAAAGACAAAACACTCTTTCTTGAAGCCCTATGATCTATACACTTCTCCCCCTTTGGCAGCAAGTTACCAAAAAGTACAAAGTATGTAGAGCTAATCATCTCTCTGGGCTATATCTCCTCCGGTAGTCGTTGAAGGAGTTGAAAGAAGGGCGTCGGCGAATGCTTCAGCTGAAGTCCTCTAAGGTGGTGGAGTAGACGCTAGAGGTGCAGAAGGAGCTGAAGGAGCAGTAGCTCATGCTGACGAGGAAGGCCTCAACTCTAGAGAGGGCACAGTAGACGATCTAGGTTGTCTGTTGAACTGAGTGGTCAGCCGGTGTCGATGAACTAGGACTGGGGTACCCTGTGCCCCTGACTTATGCACATGCAGTAGTAGCAAAACCCATCAACGTAAATACAGTCAAAACCAGTCCAAACCAGAGAAGCCGCTCTAAGTGAGATCAAGGAGCGCATGAAGAAGAAAAAACCAACATTCAAGACCAAGACTCCGACATAAGCAACCTACGCTGGCTAAGCAACGCTCGCAAGGTCGATGCAACAGCCCAGAATGGGCCCAAACCGCGCCAGTCACGTCCCCGGTGCCTGCCGGGGACCGAGGCGCAGACATCTTCAGGAACACCCGACAAGCCATCCTCCGGCAGGCGCGAGCCGATCGGCCACCGCTCCACCACATCGCAACGCCAGTCATTTGTCGATGCGCTGTCGAGCCCTTAGGTGGCTAAGTGGCTCTCGCTAAGTACGTGGCGACGCGCTGGGAGACAGATTATGCCCGTTTGACACCCGTCCAGAGGCGTGTCAAGATGTTGAGCAATACTTAGCTAAAGCGATGGTAAAAGCCTACCGGGGATGCGTCCCCGCACGCCACCTAGGCTATCATTTATGTCATTTTGTCCTAAATGCCAGAGTTAGGTATGATAGCACTGTTGGCTATCTAATCACTAGATAATGTTTGTTTTGCTACCGTGGTTGCGCCTTGAGCTCTAAAAGGAGGACCAAGGCAACCTAGCTAAAGATTCGGACCTTTGGACACTTGTACTCGCGTAGAAGATCTCCCGAAGGCAACCTTGCCGGGTTTGAGCATTGCGTGTGCTTCGTGTTCCCCCAATAAATCCACCAAAGCAGGAGTAGGGTTTTATGCTTCCCAGCGGCCCGAACCTGGGTAAAACACCAGCGTCTCGTCGTCGTGTTGCCTCACCACCTCTGCTCTTTGTGCAACGTGACCTCACCCCTGCCGAACCACAAAGGGGCCTGTGGCCCCATAGGTGATCGTGTGCATCGTGATCCGACTTCTTTCGTGCGCCAGGTAGGGGGAGCATCATTTGCGTGAACCTGAGATCATGAGCAGCGTGTCGATCTACATCGCCGTCTTCTTCCTCTATGGCTCCCAAGAAGAAGCCCGGCGCGACCGCGCATCCCTCCACTTCGAAGGCCCTGTCGCACGCAGCTGCGGATGCCGTTGGCACCACGGCGGCGACGAGTGAGGTGGGCGTCCTGGGCGACGCGACTGGCGTAGGCGGCGCCACTGTCGTGTCCCCCGCGGCCGAAGATGGAGCGGGGAACGCCGAAGAGGAGCAACAACAGCAACATTTTGGCGAGCTCGGCCCTAGTGCCGTGGGAGGAGGAAACATGCAGTCTCCACCTCCCCGTCGAACTAGTGGATGCGGCGGCAACAGCGGCGCCTAGTTTGGGGCGAGCCGTGATCTTCCAGCTATGCTTGTCACAGGCGCGGCTGCTGGGCGCGCGTCTCGCCCAGAGCAAGACGGAGCGCCGAACGAGACCGTAGACCCACAAGTTCGACCTCCTCCACGTCAGACCGCCCTGGCGATTGGTGCACGGTGACAAGAATGCGGCGACACCCCTCTTGGTTCCACCAGGAGTCGAGCGACGTCGCGATCTGCCTCTCTAGCCATGCCGGGTTGGGTGCCCTGCCTTCACTCACGAGCTGCGACAGGTCCGCTGGCCATCGGCCCGAGCTTTCAAGCCTGAGCTGACGGAGAAATACGACGGGAAGCTAAACCCAGCGGAATTCCTGGGCATCTATACGATAGTCGTTCAAGCCACCGGGGGAAGAGATGAGAAGGTGCTCGCCAACTATTTCCCTTTAGCACTCAAGCCAAATGTGAGATCATGGCTGATGCACCTACCGGAGAACTCTCTTTCATCATGGGCTGACTTGTGCAACGAGTTTGTCGGCGCCTTCACAGGTGGCCACCAGGAGCCAGGACAGCCCATCGACCTGCAAGTTCTTCCGCAGAAGGAGGGAGAAACCTTGCGGAGGTACATCCAGAGATTCAGACGATTACACCGCAATATTCCAGAGATGAAGCAACCCTCATACAAGACTTGGAAGAAACTTTTATGAACTTGCGCAAGATCAATTTGAAGCTCAACCCTGAGAAGTGTGTGTTTGGTGTCCCATCCGGCAAGCTGCTTGGGTTCTTTGTATCTCAGCGGGGAATAGAAGCCAATCCCGACAAGATCAAAGCAATCAAGCAGATACAAGTGCCCAAGTCCGTCAAGGACGTAAGACGCTTGGCCGGATGCATTGCCCCGTTGAGTAGGTTCATCTCCAAATCTGCTGAACGCGCCCTGCCGTTTTTCAAGATTCTGAAAAAGGCCGGCCCGATGAAGTGGACCCCGGAAGCAGAAGCAACGCTGCAAGACCTTAAAGCTTACCTTTCCTCCGCTCCCACCTTGGTCACGCCTAAACCGCAAGAACCGTTGCTGCTATACTTGGTAGCAACGAATCAAGTGGTTAGTGCAGCGCTGGTGGTGCAGCGAGAAGTGGGTGAAGATGCAGCCACTGCGACTGATTTCACCAGGGGTGGAACCGAAGCATTCGCGGCAGGACCTGATACAAACCGAGGGGAACCTAAGCAAGCAAACGAAGGCAGTTTCAAGGAAGTGGCAAAGAAGAAAGTGGTGCAGCGACCAGTATACTTTATCAGCTCCTTGTTACGAGGGGCTAGGTCAAGGTACTCTGCAGTGTAAAAGGTGATCTTCATCCTTATCATGGCCTCGAGGAAACTATGCCACTACTTCCAAGGCCACGAGATCACAGTTGTCACCCGCTTTCCGCTGTAGCGTATATTGAGGAACCCTGAAGCCACTGGCAGGATAGTTGAGTGGGCGCTAGAGATGTCAAGTTTTGGTTTGAAGTATGAGAGCACTTCCACAATTCCGAGCAGGGCGTTGGCGGAATTCATTGCGGAATGGACGCGCACGCCAGACGAAGAGGTTCTAGAGACAATCCTCCCCGGCAAAGAAGCGCCTAAGGAATGGATCATGTATTTTGACGGTGCTTTCTCGCTTCAGGGCGCCGGGGCAGGCATGCTCCTCATCGCCCCCACGAGAGAGCATCTCAAATATGTGGTTCAAATGTACTTTCCCCGGGAGGAGGCCACCAACAACACCACTGAGTATGAGGGGCTCCTTGTCGGACTCAGAATCGCGGTGGAGTTGGGAATCAAGAAACTGGTCATCCGAGGAGATTCTCAACTCGTGGTAAAACAAGTCAACAAAGATTATTAGAGTCCGTTGATGGAAGCATACATGGAAGAGGTGAGGAAGCTGGAGGAGCACTTTGATGGATTGCAAGCAGAGCATGTACCACGTGCAGAAAACAGCGTCGCTGATCATCTATCAAAGTGCGCCGCGCAAAAGCTTCATGTGAAGCAAGGAACTTTTGTCCTCCACCTCACTCAGCCATTAGTATCCCCGTCAACGATGACCAGGAAAATGAGAAAGCTGAACTTCGGCAAGCATTTCCCGGCAGAGCTTCCTGAAGCCGTTGGTAGAGAGGCTACCGGGGACAGTCTCGTTTTGGTTGGTGAGCAGCTCCCTCCTGCAGAACCCCGGGTTCTTGCGGTCGAGGTAAGCGCTCCCACAAATGAGGAAATGCCTTTAGTTCTCGTTGTCGAGCCACAGGCTCCAGCTTGGGCACAGCATATAGTCCACTTCCTTCAAACAGGAGAACTTCCCGAAGAGCAGGAAGAAGCCCAAAAAGTAGCCCGTCAGTCAAGTATGTACCAATTTGTCAATGACACTCTGTACAGAAAAATACCAAACGGTGTGAAATTAAGGTGCATTCGCCGGGAAGATGGACTGAAGCTGTTGGCAGAGATTCACGGAGGAGTGTGTGGGTCTCACATTGGATTAAGGGCCCTTGCCGGAAAAGCCTTCTGGCAGGGTTTCTATTGGCCCATTACCCTCCAAGATGCAACTGAGCTAGTCACCAAGTGTGAAGCCTGCAGTTCCATTCTAAGAACACTCATCAACCAGTGCAAGCTCTCCAGAAGATCCCTTTATCCAGGCCATTCTCGGTCTGGGGGGTCGATATTTTGGGCCCCTTTCCCTGTTGGGGAACGGAGCATGAATTTCAAAAATTTCCTACGCTCACGCAAGATCTATACATGGAGATGCATCGCTACGAGAGGGGAGAGTGTGTCTACGTACCCTCGTAGACCGTTAGCGGAAGCGTCTCACAACGCGGTTGATGTAGTCGAACAATCCTTCGAGCTCCACCGATCGAGTACCGAACGTACGGCACCTCCGAGTTCTACACACGTGCAGCTCGGTGACGATCCTCGCCTTCTTGATCCAGCAAGACGTCGAGGAAGTAGATGAGTTCCGTCAGCACGATGGCGTGGCGACGGTGACGGTGAAGTGCTTCCGGCAGGGCTTCGCCTAAGCTCTCCGAAAATATGACCGAAGTGGAAAACGGAGATCGGGGCACCGCACACGGCTATGGGACAATTGTGTGTCTCCAAGGGGTGCCCCTCCTCCGTATATAAAGGAGGGAGGGAGGAGGCCGGCCCCCTAGGGGTGCGCCAAGTGTGGGGAGTCCTACTAGGACTCCTTAGTCCTAGTAGGATTCCACCTCCCATATGGAGTAGGAAAGGGGGAAGGGAGAGGGAAAGGAAAGAGGGGGTTGCGCCCCCTCCCCTAGTCCAATTCGGTTTGGGCAAGGGGGGGCGCGCGCCTCCTCACGTGGCCTGCCTCTCCTTTTCCCGTATGGCCCAATAAGGCCCATTACTTCTCTCGGTGAATTCCCGTAACTCCCCGGTACTCCGAAAAATACCCGAATCACTCGGAACCTTTCCGACGTCCGAATATAGCCTTCCAATATATGAATCTTTACCTCTCGACCATTTCGAGACTCCTCGTCATGTCCGTGATCTCATCCGGGACTCCGAACAAACTTCGGCCACCAATCACATAACTCATATAATACTAAATCGTCATCGAACCTTAAGTGTGTGGACCCTACGGGTTCGGGAATGATGTAGACATGACCGAGACGACTCTCCGGTCAATAACCAACAGCGGAACCTGGATGCTCATATTGGTTCCTACATATTCCACGAAGATCTTTATCGGTGAACCTCATATGTCAACATACGTTGTTCCCTTTGTACGGCGGTATGTTACTTGCCCGAGATTCGATCGTCGGTATCTAATACCTAGTTCAATCTCGTTACCGGCAAGTCTCTTTACTCGTTCCGTAATACATCATCTTGCAACTAACTCTTTAGTCACGGTGCTTGCAAGGCTTCTGTGATGCTGTATTACCGAGAGGGCCCAGAGATACCTCTCCGATAGTCGGAGTGACAAATCCCAATCTCGATCCATGCCAACTCAACAAACACTTTCGGAGATACCTGTAGTGCACCTTTATAATCACCCAGTAACGTTGTGACGTTTGATACACCCAAAGTATTCCTACGGTATCCGGGAGTTGCATGATCTCATGATCAGAGGAACGTGTATTTGACATAGTGAAAGCAATAGCAATAAACTAAACGATCATTTGCTATGCTAACGGTTGGGTCATGTCCATCACATCATTCTCCTAATGATGTGATCCCGTTATCAAATGACAACTCATGTCCATGGTCAGGAAACCTTGACCACCTTTTGATCAACGAGCTAGTCTAGTAGAGGCATACTAGGGACATAGTATTTGTCTATTATCCACACATGTATTTAGTTTCCGGTCAATACAATTCTAGCATGAATAATAAACCATTATCATGAACGGAGAAATATGATAATAAACACTTTATTAATTGCCTCTAGGGCATATTTCCAACAGTCTCCCACTTGCACTAGAGTCAATAATCTAGTTTACATCTCCATGTAATTAACATCCAATCTGTTCTAGGGCTGATCATGTTTTGCTTGTGAGAGAGGTTTTAGTCAACGGGTCTGCAAAATTCAGATCCGTGTGTTCTTGGCAAATCTCTATGTCATATGTAGATGCTGCTACCATACTCCGCTTGGAGCTACTCCAAAACCGACTGTCCCACTTTACGTATCCGGTCTGAGACTCATAGTCTTCCGGATCGGTGTTTAAAGCTTGCATCGACGTAACCCTTTACGATGAACTCTTTATCACCTCTATTCCCGAGAAATTCTTCCTTAGTCCTTTTCAGGTACTTCAGGATATTCTTGACCGCTGTCCAGTGATCTACTCCTGGATCACTTTGGTACCTTCCCACCAAGCTAATAGCGAGGCATACATCAGGTCTAGTACACAGCATGGCATACAAAATAGAGCCTATGGCTGAGGCATAGGGGATGACACTCATCTTCTCTTTGTCTTCTGCTGTGGTCGGGCTTTGAGTCTTCCTCAATCTCACACCTTGCAATACAGGCAAGAACCCTTTCTTTGACTGATCCATTTTGAACTTCTTCAAAATCTTGTCAAGGTATGTGCTTCGTGAAAGTCCTATGAGGCGTCTCAATCTATCTCTATAGATTTTGATGCCTAACATGTAAAACAACCTTTACCTAGATTTTCAAGTCTTACTCCACTTCACACCAGGCAAGAACTCATTTCTTTGACTTGATCCTATTTTGAACTTCTTCAAAAAACTCATCAAGATGTGTGAACTTTTATCAGGCGTTTTGATCTATCTCCATAGATCTCGATGCCCAATCTGTGGATAACTCAAAAACATGTTTTTTATTGAAAAACACCTTTCAATTCTTTATGCTTTCCAGAAATTCTACATCATTTCCAATCAACAATATGTCATCCACATATACTATTAGAAATGCTATAGAGCTCCCACTCACTTTCTTGTAAATACAAGTTTCTCCATAAACTTGTATAAACCCAAACGCCTTGATCACTTCATCAAAGCGAGTATTCCAGCTCCGAGATGCTTGCACCAGTCCATAGATGGATCGCTGGAGCTTGCATATTTTGTTAGCGCCTTTAGGATCGACAAAACCTTCCGGCTGTATCATATACAATTCTTCCTTAAGGAATCCGTAAAGGAATGCCGTTTTGACGTCCATTTGCCTGATAATCATAAAACGCGGCAATTGCTAACATAATTCTGACAGACTTTAGCATCGCTACGGGTGAGAAAGTCTCATCGTAGTCAACTCCTTGAACTTGGTGATAACCTTTAGCAACAAGTCGAGCTTTATAGACGGTGATATTACCATCAGTATCCGTCTTCTTCTTAAAGATCCATTTATTTTCAATAGCTCACCGTTCATCGGGCAAGTCTACCAAAGTCCACACTTTGTTCTCATACATGGATCCAATCTCGGATTTCATGGCCTCAAGCCATTTGTCGGAATCCGGGCTTGCCATCGCTTCTTCATAGTTCGAAGGTTCATCGTTGTCTAGCAACATGACCTCCAAGACTGGATTTCCGTACCACTCTGGTGCGAAACGTGTCCTGGTTGACCTTCGAAGTTCAGTAACAACTTGATCCGAAGTTTCATGATCATCATCATTAACTTCTTCTCTGGTCTGTGTCGATGTCACAGAAATTTCTTTCTGTGGCGTACTACTATCCAGAGGAGGTACAATTACCTCATCAAGTTCTACTTTCCTCCCACTCACTTCTTTCGAGAGAAACTCCTTCTCTAGAAAGGATCCATTCTTTAGCAACGAAAACTTTGCCTTCGGATCCGTGGTAGAAGGTGTACCCAACGGTCTCTTTTGGGTATCCTATGAAGACGCACTTATCCGCTTTGGGTTCGAGCTTATCTGGCTGAAGCCTTTTGACATAAGCATCGTATCCCCAAACTTTCAGAAACGACATCTTTAGGTTTCTTGCAAACCACAGTTCATACGGTGTCATCTCAACGGATTTAGACGGTGCCCTTGTTTAAAGTGAATGCAGCTGTCTCTAATGCATAACCCCAAAATGATAGTGGCAAATCGGTAAGAGACATCATAGAACGCACCATATCCAATAGAGTACGATTATGACGTTCGGACACACCATTACGCTGTGGTGTTCCATGTGGCGTGAGCTGTGAAACAATTCCACATTGCCTTAAGTGATTGCCAAACTCGTAACTCAAATATTCTCCTCCATGATCAGATCGTAAGAATTTTATTTTCTTGTTACGATGGTTCTCTACTTCACTCTGAAATTCTTTGAACTTTTCAAATGTTTCAGATTTATGCTTCATCAAGTAGACATAACCATATCTACTCAAATCATCAGTGAACGTGAGAATATAACGATATCCACCGCGCGCCTCAACACTCATCGGACCGCATACATCGGTATGTATTATTTCCAATAAGTTGGTTGCTCGCTCCATTGTTCCGGAGAACGGAGTTTTAGTCATCTTGCCAATAAGGCACGGTTCACATGTCTCAAATGATTCATAATCAAGAGATTCCAAAAACCCATCTGCATGGAGTTTCTTCATGTGTTTAACACTGATATGACCTAAGCGGCAGTGCCACAAATATGTGGTACTATCATTATCTTTTGGCATTCGTGTTATGAACATATGTATTACTACGATCAAGATTCAATAAACCTTTCATTTTAAGTGCATGATCATCAATGATATTATACAAATAAATAGAATAACAATTATTCTCTGAAATTGAATAACCGTCTTGCAATAAACACTATCAGATATAATGTTCATGCTTAATGCAAGCACCAAATAACAATTATTTAGGTTCATCACTAATCCTGAAGGTAGAGAGAGCGTGGCGATGGTGATCACATCAACCTTGGAGACACTTCCAATGCACATCGTCACCTCGTTCTTAGCTAGCCCTCGTTTATTCCGAAGCTCCATGTTTCAAGTTGTAAGCAACTGAACAAGTATCAAATACCCAGGTGCTCTTACGAGTACTAGTAAGGTACATATCAATAACATGTATACCAAATATCTTTGTTGACATTGCCAGTCTTATTATCTGCCAGTTACTTTGGGGAAGTTCCGCTCCCTGTGACATTTCCCTTTGCAATGGGAGCACTAAGTCTCGGGTTTGGTTCAGCCTTGGGTTTCTTCACGTGAGCGGCAACTGTTTTACCGTTCTTCTTGAAGTTCCCTTTTCTTTCCCTTGCCCTTCTTGAAACTAGTGGTCTTATTAACCATCAACACTTGATGCTCCCTTTTTTTTGATTTCTACATCCGCAGATTGTAGCATCGCGAATAGCTTAAGGATCTTCTATCCCTTGCATGTTTATAGTTCATCACGAAGATCCAGTAGCTTAGTGATAGTGACTAGAGAACTCTGTCAATCACCACTTTATTCGGAAGTCTAACTCCCACTTGATTCAAGTGTTTGAAGTACTCAGACATTCTGAGTACATGCTCACTAACGGAGCTGTTCTCATCCATCTTGTAGCTATAGAACTTGTCGAAGGTGTCATACCTCTCGACCCGGGTGTGAGCTTGAAAAACAAATTTTCAGCTCTTGGAACATCTCATATGCTCCGTGTTGCTCAAAACATATTTGGAGCTCCGGTTCTAAGCCGTAAAGTATGGCGCACTAAACTATCGAGTAGTCATCTTGTCTTGTCTGCCAGACGTTCATAACGTCCTCAGACGAAGCCGTAGGGGTATTTCACTGAGCGGTGCATTAAGGACATAAGCCTTCTGTGCAGCAGTGAGGACAATCCTCAGATCACGGACCTAGTCTGCATAGTTGCTTTCATCAACTTTCAACTTCATTTTCTCTAGGAACATAATAAAAACAGGGGAACTACAGCGCGGTCTATGGATCTACAACATAAATTTGCTAAGACAAGTAAGACTATGTTCATGACAATTGAAGTTCAATTAATCAAATTACTTAAGAACTCCCACTTAGATTAACATCCCTCAAGTTGTCTAAGTGTAACATGATCCACATCAACTAAACCACGTCCGATCATCACGTGAGGTGGATTAGTTATCAATGGTGAACATCTTTCATGTTGATCATATCTACTATATGACTCATGTTCGACCTTTCGGTCTCTTGTGTTCCGAGGCCATGTCTGTACATGCTAGGCTCGTCAAGTTTAACCCAAGTATTCTGCGTGTGTAAAACTGGCTTACACCCGTTGTATGCGAACGAAAGAATCCATCACACCCGATCATCACGTGGTGCTTAGAAGCGTCGAACCTTCGCAACGGTGCATACTAGGGGAGAACACTTATCTTGAAATTTAGTGAAGGGATCATCTTATAATGCTACCGTCGTCCTAAGCAAAATAAGATGCATAAAAGGATTAACATCACATGCAATTCAATATATGTGACATGATATGGCCATCATCGTCTTGTGCTTTTGATCTCCATCAGCAAAGCACCGTCATGATCTCCATCGTCACCGGGTTGACACCTTGATCTCCATCGTAGCGTCGTGACACCTTGATCTCCATCGTAGCGTCGTGGTCGTCTCGCCGGCTATTGCTACTACTACTGCTGCTAACTTATAGCGGTAAAGTAAAGCAATTACATAGCGTTGGCATTGCATACAATAAAGAGACAACCATAAGGCTCCTGCCGATTGCCTGATAACTTACAAAACATGATCATCTCATACAACAACTTATATCACATCATGTCTTGGCCATATCACATCACCAGCATACCCTGCAAAAACAAGTTAGACGTCCTCTACTTTGTTGTTGCAAGTTTTACGTGGCTGCTACGGGTTTGCAAGAACCGTTCTTACCTACGCAAAATCACAACGTGGTGTAGTGATTGCTTTTTGATCTTCTAAAAGAACCCTCTTCATTGAAACCGATTCAACTAAAGTGAGAGAGACAGACACCCGCCAGTCACCTTCATGCAATGAGTGCACGTAGCGGTGAAACCTGTCTCGCGTAAGCGTACGCGTAATGTCGGTCCGGGCCGCTTCATCTCACCATACCGCCGAATCAAGTAACAAATAGTAACGGCAAGCAATATGTATACACCCACGCCCACAACTCACTTGTGTTCTACTCGTGCAAATCACATCTACGCATAGACCTGGCTCGGATGCCACTGTTGGGGAACGGAGCATGAATTTCAAAAATTTCCTACGCTCACGCAAGATCTATCCATGGAGATGCATCGCTACGAGAGGGGAGAGTGTGTCTACGTACCCTCGTAGACCGTTAGCGGAAGCGTCTCACAACGCGGTTGATGTAGTTGAACAATCCTTCGAGCTCCACCGATCGAGTACCGAACGTACGGCACCTCTGAGTTCTACACACGTGCAGCTCGGTGACGATCCTCGCCTTCTTGATCCAGCAAGACGTCGATGAAGTAGATGAGTTCCGTCAGCACGATGGCGTGGCGACGGTGACGGTGAAGTGATTCCGGCAGGGCTTCGCCTAAGCTCTCCGAAAATATGACCGAGGTGGAAAACGGAGATCGGGGCACCGCACACGGCTATGGGACAATTGTGTGTCTCCAAGGGGTACCCCTCCTCCGTATATAAAGGAGGGAGGGAGGAGGCCGGCCCCCTAGGGGTGCGCCAAGTGTGGGGACTCCTACTAGGACTCCTTAGTCCTAGTAGGATTCCACCTCCCATATGGAGTAGGAAAGGGGGAAGGGAGAGGGAAAGGAAAGAGGGGGCTGCGCCCCCTCCCCTAGTCCAATTCGGTTTGGGCAAGGGGGGGGCGCGCGCCTCCTCACGTGGCCTGCCTCTCCTTTTCCCGTATGGCCCAATAAGGCCCATTACTTCTCCCGGTGAATTCCCGTAACTCCCCGGTACTCCGAAAAATACCCGAATCACTCGGATCTTTTCCGACGTCCGAATATAGCCTTCCAATATATGAATCTTTACCTCTCGACCATTTCGAGACTCCTCGTCATGTCCGTGATCTTATCCAGGACTCCGAAAAAACTTCGGCCACCAATCACATAACTCATATAATACTAAATCGTCATCGAACCTTAAGTGTGCGGACCCTACGGGTTCGGGAATGATGTAGACATGACCGAGACGACTCTCCGGTCAATAACCAACAGCGGAACCTGGATGCTCATATTGATTCCTACATATTCCACGAAGATCTTTATCGGTGAACCTCATATGTCAACATACGTTGTTCCCTTTGTACGGCGGTATGTTACTTGCCCGAGATTCGATCGTCGGTATCTAATACCTAGTTCAATCTCGTTACCGGCAAGTCTCTTTACTCGTTCCGTAATACATCATCTTGCAACTAACTCTTTAGTCACGGTGCTTGCAAGGCTTCTGTGATGCTGTATTACCGAGAGGGCCCAGAGATACCTCTCCGATAGTCGGAGTGACAAATCCCAATCTCGATCCATGCCAACTCAACAAACACTTTCGGAGATACCTGTAGTGCACCTTTATAATCACCCAGTAACGTTGTGACGTTTGATACACCCAAAGTATTCCTACGGTATCCGGGAGTTGCATGATCTCATGGTCAGAGGAACATGTATTTGACATAGTGAAAGCAATAGCAATAAACTAAACGATCATTTGCTATGCTAACGGTTGGGTCATGTCCATCACATCATTCTCCTAATGATGTGATCCCGTTATCAAATGACAACTCATGTCCATGGTCAGGAAACCTTGACCATCTTTTGATCAACGAGCTAGTCTAGTAGAGGCATACTAGGGACATAGTATTTGTCTATTATCCACACATGTATTTAGTTTCCGGTCAATACAATTCTAGCATGAATAATAAACCATTATCATGAACGGAGAAATATGATAATAAACACTTTATTAATTGCCTCTAGGGCATATTTCCAACATTCCCCGCGCCGTCGGGGGCTTTGAATTCCTGTTCGTAGCGATTGACAAGTTTACAAAGTGGACTGAGGTGGAACCAGTGAGAAAGGTGACCACGCAGTCAGTTGTCAAGTTCCTGAAAGGACTAGTGTGCCGTTTTGGAGTGCCCAATAGGGTGATCACCGATAATGGCACCCATTTCACGAGCCGCACCTTTATGCAATACATCGAAAGCCTTGGAAGCAAGGTCTCCTTCGCCTCTGTTGCCCACCCGAGAAGCAACGGGCAAGTCGAGAGGATGAATGTTGATGTGTTGCGTGGGCTCAAGACAAGAACTTTCGCTAGACTGCGAAGAGGCGGCAAGCGCTGGATAGATGAGATGCCGGTGGTTCTTTGGTCCCTGAGAACGACACCAAATCGAGCTATCGGCCAGACGCCCTTCTCCCTAGTGTATGGGGTGGAAGCGGTTCTCCCCACGGAACTCATATACGAGTCACCTCGAGTACTTGCCTACGATGAAGTAGAGCAAGAGCAGCTATGGCATGACAATGCCATGCTCCTCGAGGAAGATCATCTCCGGGCCGCTGTGCGTGCTGCACCCTACCAGCAAGCCCTGTGCCGCTATCATAGCCGCAGGGTCCACGCCCGGAGCCTTGAGGAAGGTGACCTTGTCCTTAGGCGCGTTCAGTCCGCCAAGGGTACAAACAAGTTGACGCCAAAGTGGGAAGGCCCTTACCAGGTAGCATGAGTCACCAGACTTGGCTCAGTCCGTCTGGAGACCAAAGATGGCATCAAAATGCTTAACCCATGGAATATTGAACATCTTCGTAAGTTCTACCCGTAAGGCGCGGTTGCCGGGTTCAGTCCCCAGCAACCACCTTTTGTACAAGACTTGCCGCAGTGCATGTAAACGTTTGTACAAAGCCAGGCGCAGACCCTGTGCATGCAATAATAAAGCTAGGCATTGCATCATACCATCGAACTGCATGTTTACTATGCATTTTTTATGTTGCAATGTTATCGCTTTTAAGTTTTAGAAATTTGCTAGAGTACTTGATGAGCCGGTGATCCTTGTTACTGCATTCTCCCTCCCCAGAGGACAGAGGCCTCTTGCCCTACATGTTTGACCATCAGGAAAACAAGGAAGAAGGGCAAAGCAACAAGGACAGTGGCCCGTCGTACTCCAGAAAGGGATACTGCCTGAAAAGATAAGTCTAATCACATATTCCAAGCTCGGAGCCATTTGCTCCCTTAAGGAAACCCTTGCTATCCTTTTTGACTGTGTACCATGGAGTCCTTCACGCAATGGAAACCCTTGTCGGGACGAGCCGTCCCCAGCTCCTGTCGCTTATCAGCTCTGGGGGGCCAAGCCGATATCGACAAGGAGCCTTGCAGGGGAATGATACCAGCCTGCTGCTAGGGGCTCGCTCCCCCTTTGGCGCTCGCGGTTAGTACTGACCCGACAAATAGTTCCGTGCGGCAAGGACAAACATGCTGACACAGTATAAACAAGGGGAGAAAGGGATATTACTTAAGAAAGAGAAATAGCATTCTTTCATTCATTTTCGGTACAAAATGGATAGAGATACATTAGAGGACGCCCCTTAAATAACTCTTTATTGGACTTTCTCCCCTTAGGAGCAAGCTACAAAAAGGAGAAAGGACGAAAGGAGGGCCTAAGCAGAAGCCCAGCCTGACCCCGTCAGGACAGGCAGGGCGCGGCTCGGCAGGACCACCGGCAGGGAAGACGAAGCCGGAGTCCACGAGCCTGCCAGCGTCCAGCTAGGGGAGGAACCGCCGACGGAGGAGGATCGGGTGCGGTGCTCCGCCTCCCCCGGTCGTGAGCCCCGCACCGGCCCCAGCCTCTTCCAGCGCTCCCACCCCGCGCGCTGGAACCACCTCCCGCCACCGCGGCTGAAGCAGCGGCATGATCCCGAGGGGAAACTCTCGTCGCCACAGTGGAAGCCGGGGGTCATCCTCGCCCCCTCGTCATGGTGGTGACTGGTGCGTCCAAAGACGGAGAAGAAGGGCAAGCTATGTGAACCTGAGATCGAGGAGGAGAAGGGAATGGATGAGCATCGCCCGTTGTGAACCCCCAATTTATAGGGAAGGGCACGGCGGCTGGCTCTCCTCTGCTCCAAGGCGGCTGCCCATCTCCACCAATCCCACTACCCACGATCAAGGGTGAACAGGTAACCGCCCCATTGCTCCAATCCCTGGCGCTGTAGCTTCTGCCACTCCCACGCCTTTGAGCCATGCACATCCGCTGCAAACTCCCCGCAATGCATGCGGCGCGCGTGGCGGAAATGGCCTGAGGTTGTAGGTAACTGTTGGCTTGCAAGTCGGTAGTTACTCCCTCATATTGCGTGCATGTGCATAAATTTTGGGCCAGACCCAACGGTGCTGGGCGAGCGCGTTTGGGCCAGACCCGGGGGCTCCTGTCGGTGCACTAGGACTGGGGTACCCTGTGCCCCTGACTTATGCACAGGCAGTAGTAGCAAAACCCATCAATGTAAATACAGTCAAAACTAGTCCAAACTAGAGAAGCCGCTTTACGTGAGATCAAGGAGCGCATCAAGAAGACGAAACCAACATTCATGACCAAGACTCCGACAGAACAACCTACGCTGGCTAAGCAACGCCGGCAAGGTCGATGCAACAGCTCAGAACGGGCCCAAACCACGCCAGTCACGTCCCCAGTGCCTGCCGGGGACCGAGGCACACACATCTTAAGGAAGACCCGGCAAGCCATCCCCCGACAGGCGCAAGCCGATCGGCCACCGTTCCACCGCATCGCAATGCCAGTCATTTGTCGATGCGGTGTCAAGCCCTCAGGTGGCTAAGTGGCTCTCGCTAAGTACGTGGCGCCGCGCTGGGAGACAGATTATGCCCGTTTGACACCCGTCCGGAGGCGTGTCAAGATGTTGAGAAATAGTTAGCTAAAGCGGTGGTAAAAGCCTACCGGGGATGCGTCCCCGCATGCCACCTAGGCTAGCATTTATGGCATTTTGTCCTAAATGCCAGAGTTAGGTATGGTAGCACTATTGGCTATCTAATCACTAGATAATGTCTGTTTTGCTACTGCGGTTGCCCCTTGAGCTATAAAAGGAGGCCCAAGGCAACCTAGCTAAAGATTCGGACCTTTGGAAACTTGTACTCGCGTAGCAGCTCTCCCGAAGGCAACCTTGCCGGGTTTGAGCATTGCGTGTGCTTCGTGTTCCCCCGATCGATTCACCAAAGCAGGAGTAGGGTTTTACGCTTCCCAGCGGCCCGAACCTGGGTAAAACACCATCGTCTCCTCGTTGTGCTACCTCACCACCCTTGCTCTTTGTGCAGCGTGACCTCACCCCTGCCGAACCACAAAAGTTCCCGTGGCCCCAAAGGTGATCGTGTGCATCGTGACCCGACAGCCGGAGATGAGGACCATCATCATCTCTGGAGTGAGGACTAGGCACTGCATCCACTTCCTGTTTTAGCTTATTGACAGTCACTGTCAGCTCATCAATATTGTTGTCAAGATCATGAAATTTCGTCTCCACAATCCTCTCAAGACTCTTCTGGTTCTTGGGGATCTCAGCCACATTGTTTTGGATCCCTTGGATAGAGTTGATAAGATAGGACATTTGATCGCTCCTCGTCCTTGTAACTTGAGAACTAGTGGCTCTAGCTGCCTCTGCCTCTACCTCTACCTGTGCAGTAGCTGAAGAGGGGTGAGAAGGATCCATCACCACAACGATGTCCTCAAACTCTGGCAATAGTGGCAGGTGTGGACGATCAAGTGCATGCAGGCTCTTTCCAATTTTGGATTTAATGAGCATCTGAATGTATGGAGCATATCCACATGATCTCTTCTGATCAGCAGCTGTCCTCTTGATTGTCTCAACAATCAAATCCATCACTCAGAATCTTGTGTGGGTGTCGACATGATGCAGCATGTTGATGGAGTAACCCCTAATCATCTTGTCATCTCCAAACTTTGGCATCAAAGTGTATCTCATGATGGTGTTGGTAGTGGGTAATCCATCTTGCGGATAGTAGACAGAGCCAAGTTTATGAGTCTTCACATAAGCAGCAGGGACAGAATTATACATATTTGCCATGGAATTGTGACTCATTCTGGCATCAGTATAGACATCAAGATCTCCCTCTTCAACTTTTGAGGCTACTAAGATGGTAGCCCACTCATCAACTGTAGACTGGTATCTGGTTCCCTCAGTCATCGTAACTATCTTCCCATCTGGATAGAAATGAGCTGTGGAGTAGAACAGCATGAGCATCTCATCATTCCATGCAGTGAACTCTCTGCCAACAAATGCATCAATGTCTATGGCCTTGAAGTTCTCTAGTACATGAGGGAAGTAGTCTTCATTCTCCTTAATGTACTTCCAATCAACATATCTCATCCCTAACCGCAGGACTCTTGTCTAGCAACACAGTCTCATAGAAATCTTGCTGCTCCTTGGTGTGGAAGTGAGCATCTACAGCAGTCTTTCTCCTTATAGAATATGGATCAGATGCTCTCCATGTCCTAAGCCCTTGATCCTTCCTCTTCTTCATGTCCTCTGCCACTCAGTGATCATTATTATGCTCTAGCAGATGGGGTCTCAGTTCCTCAACACAGCAACATCTTCCTCTTCATCCATGGTGGACGATCTCTTGTTCTTCTCAGCAAGAGGTATATCCCTGTTGGTCTTCTTGGACTTGGGGGCAGATGGCTTCTTGGGTGCAGCTGGCTTGGCCTTGGATGCGGCCTTGCTAGACATTGCATGAGCCAACATCTTCTTCTTCTTGGAAGGAGGAGGCTTTGCAACTGGTTCTTCCTCTTCCTCTTCTTCCTGCTTTGCTGGATCCTCAAACATAGAGGTTGGTCTGCCAACCACACGAACAATCCTCTTCCTGGCTCTCTTCTGGCCTAGTTTCTTGGGCATGGACTTCGAAGTCCTAGGTGACTCAAGAGTGAGAGTCATACCTGCCCTAGCACTGTCTGGTGCTCTCATAGCTTCAGAACTGGCATACTCTTTTCTTACAGGCCTCTTGGCAGAAGTGGCCTCATCAGCAGCTTTCTTCTTCCTTTTTTGCGGCTTCTTAGCTAGGACCTCCTCAAGCAAAAAGTCTAAATCTTCTTCATCAAAATTGAGCTTCTTCCTGGCCCTAGTGGCTGCCTTCGGAAAACCATGAGAACTGGGGGTGCCATCGTCCTCAGAAGATGAACTAGCCTCTGGGCTAGTGCCAGCATCCAAATCAACACTTTGCTCTCTGAAATCATTGTCACTGTCCTCGGACCCAGACATGATGTCCCTATGAATAGATTATAGAAGAGTGGAATGGATGAGCATCACAAAACACAGATGTTTTTGCAAAATTTGAACTCAAAATCTTAGTCTTAAGTTTCAGCTAAATGGGTTTCGGTTCCACCGAGTTTGAGTTTTCGGAGCCACCGAGACACACATTTTCATATGAAAAAAACTTGGCAACCCTTTTTGGTTTCACAGAAAAGAGAAACTCGGTTTCACCAAGAATGTTCTCAGTAACCCTAGACCCTGAATCGGTGATACCGATTCGTATCAACTCGGTGACACTGAGACACACATGGCGGAAACCTAAACCTAAAAAATTTTGTTCACCTAATCTAATGGAAATTTCTTCTGGACAGGAGCATAGCAAATCGTGGCATATCGATGAACTTATCCTAATGCGCAAGATTCGGATTGGGAGCGAAAAAGGGGCCGAAACCTTACCTTAATTCAGTGAAGGTTCCGCTATGGCGGTGAAGGCGGGGTTGATTGCCATCGACGGCAGAGGACTCCTGTGGCGAGGGCGCACGGGAGGCGAGGGGGACGTCCGGAGACTCGAGCGCGGCAGCAGGGGTTTGCGGAGGACGACGATTGAAGATTGTATTTCAAAAATCGGGCCCGCTGGATATAAATACCCATCTGCTCTCGGTGTCACCGATTCCAAAAGTTCGGTGCCACCGAGTTTCTTAACTGCCAGGGGACAGAAAAACTCGGCGAGGCCGAAATTGCAGAATCGGTTGTACCGAGGTCAGAAAAAACTTGCTCAACCCTAGTGCTTTGGTGGAACCGAGTTTTGGGGGTTGGTTACACCGAGTGGCACAAGGGAGGTTTTGGAACTTAGCTCTTGTCGAAACGGAACTCCGAGTGCTCCTCACATAGAGGGTCAGAGAAGTGCTTGCTCAAATTGTGTGATGAAGCATGAATATAATTTGAGACGAGAAAGCATAGATAGCTAGAGGGAGGTACTTAGGAATTCTTGTATATCCAGTCGGCCAAAGAAAAATGAAAGCCAAATAACAACAATTGAATATCCTTGAATGAGTAAAGATATGCATACCAACATGTTCACACAATAAGATGTCGAATGAAACACTCCTCACACAGAGGGTCCGAGAAGTGCTTGCTCAAATTGTGTGATGAAGCATGAATATAATTTGAGACGAGAAAGCATAGATAGCTAGAGGGAGGTACTTAGGAATTCTTGTATATCCAGTCGGCCAAAGAAAAATGAAATCCAAATAACAACAATTGAATATCCTTGAATGAGTAAAGATATGCATACCAACATGCTCACACAATAAGATGTCGAATGAAACATGGCAAACATGCAAAACCACTCTAGTATCTACCAAGCACTTTGGTGATGACAGAGTCATCTATATATGAGTATATTGACTTGGGAGCCATGTAAGAATACTTGATCATAGGTCGTACTCATTGTTTAAGCACAAGTGGGGTTACCACTTTTACATAAAGCATTTAACATGTTCACATCTTAAGAGATGCTTTGACTCAAGTCTTAGAGTAAAGCTCCCCCTTGATGTGACATCCCCCCTTAGAGGGATAAACTAACCTTGGGTTTGGTCGTAGAAGACTTCATGTAGGTGTTGTGGTAGTGGATGCTCGTAGTTGATGAAGATCATCTTGAGTTGAGAGAAATCCTTGTTGTTTCGTACTCTTCTTGCCTACATGGGTTAGTCCCACACAAGGAAAAAATACAAGGATATCAATGGACATGGAGTGAAGCAAATTTAGATGATGTCCATTGATTCTTTAATTACCTTGTCCCTTGCTCACCTATGAGGGGTTTGTGACTCCTTGAATCATTGCATAAGGTTGGAGTTGATTGCAATGATTCTTGACAATGATGAATGTGAGAGAATTTGTTGGCGGAGTCTCCCCCCCCCCCCAAGAACTTCTCTAGTTCTTCTTGTTTGGAACCCACATCAACTTGATGGGGATCCTTGGAGATGAAGTAGCACTTGTTGAAGTAGAGCTTGTACTAGACTTGGGAACCTACTTGACCATGGCTTGGGATTCATCTTTAAATGTGTCAATCTCTTCTTGAAGCTTGCCCTTTCCCTTGAGCTTGTGGTATTGTGGTGGAAGGTCATCTTGATCTTTTGTTCCCTTGGGGATAGTATGATCATACTTCTCCCTTTGAGGAACAAACTTCGGCTTGGGGTATTGACCTTCTTCCCATTCAACTCCATTGGCGTTGAAGTAGCCAATGCCATGGTTCTTCCAGTATCCTCCATACTAGGGTACAATCTCCTCAAATTGCTTACATCCGGCAAGATTTTTGTAGGCACCTTTCTCTATAATCCCTTTCAATAAACCGTTTTCTTGCTCAAGTGTAACTTGGCTAAGAGAATCATTAGTGGAATCAATAGAGCTACTAGAAGCAACATTATTGGATTTAGCATTAGTATTATTGCTACTAGATGAAGAACCTTTCTTGCCTTTGTTACTAGTTTGCTTATATTTAACTTGTAGAACAAATGTTTGAGGGAGTCCGGGATTAAGGGGTCCTCGGGCTGTTGGTTTACCTTCTATGGACCAGCCCGTTGGGCCACCTTGTGGCATCTTCGGGAAGGACGGACTACAGAATGACCTCAGGCTTAGGGGGGAAGGTTCCAAAGACTTGGTGTGTCCTCCGAGTAAGAATGGGCGTATCTATGCCCGGATGGAAACCAACCATGTGTAACCCTAGATACTCCTGGTGTCTATATAAACCAGGGGGCTTAGTTCGTAGAGCGCCAAGTCAACTCATCTAGGTTTAGCTCATCTGATCTTGAGGTAGATCAACTCTGTAAACATCATAATCATCAATACAATCAAGCAGGACGTAGGGTTTTACCTCCTCACGAGGGCCCGAATCTGGGTAAACACTGTCTCCTTCGTCCCTTGTTACCATCGATCCTAGATTCATAGTTCGGGACCCCCTACCCGAGATTCGCTGGTTTTGACACCGACATTGGTGCTTTCATTGAGATTTCTACTGTGGGATCACCTGTGGATCGATGGCTCGCCTAATCATCAGCGAACAGGCCTGTAACAAGGACATTTCGTCCCCGGACACGTCTTCGCATTCAGCAGCGTCGTGCTGCATGCTGACTCGACCGGCCGTCTAGGCCAGATCGAAAATTTCGCCCACCTTCAGGGGATCGGGTTCGGGAACCTAGAGTTCACCGCCGACTCCTGTGGCGATTTGTTCCTTGCAGGGCCCTCGGTTTCGTCCGACAGACCCAAAAGTCCCGGAGCTTTAATTTCGGGCCCTCTACCCGGCTCGACCCTCAGATCTATCTCTGCCGGAGGACCAACCTCGAGCTCGGACTCTGTGATAGTACCTGAGTACTAGAGTTCGGACCTTGCCAAACACGCCCATCCCGATGACACCCTGGAGTTTAACCCCAAGGGTCCCCAGGAAACTAATCCGATTGACCTCTGGTGGTTGAACGAGGCTCTGGACCGGATCCAGTCAATGACAATCGAGGACGATCTTACGTCGAGGCCGACCTAGAGGCCGGTTAAGGAGAATTTTACTACCCACCCGCCACCCATTTAGTAGCCACTGTCAAAGATTTAACCGACATGTTGGACTACGTCTCCGAGGAGGCAGAAGACATGGATGAAGATATTGGCGCCCCCGCCCCTATGACTACTGGGCAGTGGACAGACACCTCCACCACGATGTCTATATGGTGGACACCCCGAATTATAGGGATGACCACACCCCCAAGAAGAACGACGACAAATCCCGTGAAGCATCAAAACACCGGAAACAGCGCAAACGATCCAAGAAAAACAAGGGAAGGGAGGCCATCGCACGCACTGGGGAAGTTGACACCCCGGAGGACCGCTGCGACCTTGAAGCCCCCGTGGAGCCGCTAGAGGACCCGGAAAGGCTAACGTATCAACAGGACGCCGAGGACCTCAATAATTCCGAGGACGACAACTACCTCCCACCCGCTGAGGAGGAAGAAAGCCTACAAGCCGAAGACTTCACCGTCCTCGAAAACCCCAAGGACCAAGAACGATTCAGGCGACAGCTCATAGCCACCGCTCGGAGCTTAAAGGCAAAGCAGGAGCAGCTCAAAGCCGAACAAGACACCATCAACAACAGATGGACAAAAGTCCTGGTAGCCGAAGAAGGGTTCGGCATTGAGCGGCCAAAACAAAACAAGAGTTACCCGCGCTGGCGCCTGCTGCCACAATTCAATGATGAGGCCTTCGAGCCCAAATCCCCCAGGCGTGCCCAGTACGACCAGCCGGACCGCCCCCCTCGAGGATGGGACAGGGTGGCTGGAGACACCGAATTCTAGCCCATGTCACCTCGCAGGAGGGAAAAGGGGCCAGCACAGCCTGAGGATCGATACGATCTACGGCAGGACCTAGACTATAGGGCAGGTCACACTAGATCCATTTACGGATCTAGGGGACGCTCCCCCGCTAGACGGGATGGTTACCGATCGTGGCTCGACCGCAATCACAGAAGCCCGGAACAATACCAGGCCCAGACAACAGCTGACTTCCGACGTGACATAGCCCGGATTAGAGGCGCCGCACACCCACTGTGTTTCACAGATGAGGTCATGCAGCACCAGTTCCCCGAAGGGTTTAAACCCGTAAACATAGAACCATATGACAGAACGACGGACCCAGCCGTGTGGATCGAGGACTTCCTCCTTCACATCCATATGGCCAGAGGAGACGATCTCCACACTATCAAACTGAAGGGACCAGCTCGGCACTGGTTAAACAGTCTCCCCGAAAACTACATTGGGAGTTGGGAGGAGCTCGAAGACGCCTTCCGGTCTAACTTCCAAGGCACCTATGTCCGGCCCCCGGGATCTTCCGATTTAAGAAACGTCATCCAGAAAGCTGGCGAATCAGCAAGGCAATTCTGGAATCGGTTCCTGACTAAGAAAAACCAGATCTTTGACTGCCCGGACGCCGAGGCGATAGCCTCGTTGAGACACAACATTCGGGACGAATGTCTAGCTCGCCAGCTCGGCCAGGATAAGCCGAGAACAATGTCTGCCCTCAGCTCACTCATGACCCGCTTTTGCGCAGGCGAAGACAATTGGCTAGCTCTCCGAAGCCACAATCCCGAAGACCCCGGCACCTTTGAAGTGTGGGATGGTAACGGAAAGCCAAGGCGCAACAAAAATAAATGCCGTCATAGCAATGGCGACTCGAAAGACACGGCCGTAAATGCCGGTTTCTGCAATTCCAAAACTGGACAACGGAAGAAGCCCTCTAAAGGGAACAGGGATGGACCCACCGCTTTGGACAAAATCATGGATAGGCCCTGCCAGATCCACAACACACAAGACAAGCCGGCCACCCACACCAACAGAAACTATTGGGTATTCAAACAAGGCGGCAAGCTCGCAGTCGAGGAGCATAGCAAGGGCCCGCGCAGCGAGGACGATGAAGGGCCTCACGGCCCGAGTAGTGGCGGTCAGAAGCAATTCTCTCCTGAGGTAAAAACTATGAACATGATATATGTCACACATATACCAAAAACGGAGAGGAATCGCGCCCTTCGGGAGGTCTACGCCGTAGAGCCCATAGCCCTGAAGTTTAATCCATGGTCGGCTTGCCCGATCACTTTCGATCGTAGGGATCACCCGACCAGTATCCGTCACGGAGGCTCGGCCGCCCTCGTACTAGGCGCCATCATCGATGGGTACCACCTCACTAGAGTCCTTATGGACGGAGGAAGTAGCCTTAACCTTATTTACTCAGACACAGTAAAGAAAATGGGTATCGACCCTTCGAGAATTAAACTCAGCAACACTACCTTCAAGGGAGTCACCCCTGATGTCGAAGCACGCTGCTCGGGTATTGTGATGCTGGAAGTAGTGTTCGGCTCGCCCGACTACTTTCGTAGCGAAGACTTGATCTTCGATATCGTGCCTTTCCGTAGCGGCTATCATGCACTTCTCGGCCATATAGTGTTCGCTCGCTTCAACGCCGTTCCCCACTACGCATTCCTGAAGCTCAAGATGCCTGGACCCAAGGGGGTCATCACCGTCAAAGGCAATACGGAACGCTCACTCCGAACTGAGGAACACACAGCGGCTCTAGCGGCCGAATTCCAGTCCGTCATCGAGGCACCAAGACCCCAACCAGGCGACAAGTTGCGACAGGCGACCAAGCGGGTTCGAGCGCAACCCGATCTCCCGGAGCACTCTCTTGTCCATCACCAATAGGGATACGCCCCCACAGCACGTCCCCGCTACCCGTCAGGTACATACCTAGAAGGCACAATTTCACGCTTAAAATACCATGGGTAGCTGGGGGGGAGGGACACCCTATCAAAACCGAGTGGTCGGTTCGACCGAACTACTCTCAACACAGCAGGCGTCAAGCTTATGCATGTCACGGCGATTCTACATCTACCTCTCTCAAAGGTCCGTTCGCCGATTAAAACCACCTTTAAAGGAGCACGCTACTCTTCAAGAGCAAAGGAGCAGAGGCGCACCGGGATACACCAAGGACATCAAGCCGCCTATCAAGAACCTCGAGGTAACCTCCCCTTCGTAGAAATTTGTTTCTAAAACAAAATACCTATAACAGTTGTGTCCGCAATATGAATTGTAAAAATTCATCATATATAAAGACCATCTTTTACGGTCTGGTTATGGCAATTTATAAAGTGTTTTCTAAATCCCCGCCTCCGGAAACAAAACTGTTCGGTACATGTTCTATGCAATCCGCTAATAGATGGGGGCTTAACTATAAAGCTCCTCCCAAGCATCTTCCCTGCATTATCCTTCATATGTCCGACGTCTCGGATTTCTGCGTTATATGCATCGGTTCCGAATTATGTCTTAGGTCAAAGGTTGGGTTGCCCGGCTCCTGTGCTTACCCTCTTACGTTCCGCTTGTTTGGCTAAAAGGGTAAAGGGAGAACCACTGCAATTGTATTTCCAGCTCGCCTGGTCAAGTACCTCAGTGGAGAAAGCCGAAAATTGACCGTCATAATAAGCGAGAGCTGGTCTGCAATCCGAGCACAAGTGTCAAACTAAAAATCGATAGAGGTTATTCCGTGTCATACAAGGGGTTTGCATGTTCGCAAACCGTGTGGTAATGGTTTTTACCTCGGTATACCCGAATATCACAAAACACTGGCGGCTAGTAACCAGCCCCCGCAATCAAGCTCCTTCGGCTAAGTGAAAGCACTAAAGCCACATAGTCTAATTGCCTTGTACCCCCCTCTCGCACCACCGCCTCTGGGTTTCCATAATTCAGCTAAGGATAAACCTGCGGAGGACGGAACACCTCTTGTAATAATTACACAGGGGCTAAAGCCGACGACTGGCAACATTCATTTCCAAAACGGCCACATAGGAGTCAAAATAATCCAAGCACCAAAAGATTGATAACCCGTGCATACGCATTATAAAACAAAGTGTTCATCGGACATACAATAATGTGTTTATTCGAAAATTACATCCTTAGGGCATTGGGTCTCTACCGACCGAGCACCCTCCATCGCAGCGGCGAAGTACAGTTCGGGGCGCCTATGCTCCTTCCCAGGAGGCGGGGGCGCTGTAGCCATCTCGAGCGGCTTCATCCCTGGCTAGTGCATCATAGTCCTTGCAAAGGCCATCCGCACTCCCTCGATGCATACAGAGCGCTTCAGGCCCTCAATGCGGGAGGAGGCATCGCAAAGCTTCTGTACCAGGCCGAAATAACTGCTAGGTAGTGGCTCTGCAGGCCACAATCTAATGCAAGGTCCTTTAAGGCCGGCTCCGCCATTCGGTGTAGCTCCATTAGCTGCTTCATCTGATAACTGAGAAGGGGACGGGGCTCGGGAGTCAAAAATTGTGCCCAGAACAGCCTCTATTCCGCATCCCCGTCCCGAGCCGCAAAGTGCTTGGCCGCATCCGCCGCACTCCTCGGAAGATCCATAAAATCGCCTGAGGAACGACACAACCATGTAAAACGAGCAAAAATATAACCACCAAAGGCACATTGCAGTAAGTATAGCTTACCATCCGCGATCATCCTGACTTGGCGGAGTTCTTCCTCAAAAGACTGCCTATCTACATGCTCCGATTGAAGCTCGGAAGACAGCGTGGACAGCTTGGCCGCTTGCTCCTTGGTCTTCTGCTCAAGAGCCTCGTACTTAGTGCTTGCATCTTGGAGCTCTTGCTACACCTCGGCCAACCGAGCTTCATGTTTGTCACCGACAATATTCAGGGAGCTCAGTTCGGCAGATGCCTACTCGGCCGCCAACCTATGATTGGCGGCCTCTTGCTTGGCCTTCTCCAGCTCAGCCTTGAGGTTCTCGACCTCGGAAGTAATGGCTGCAAATACAATGGAAGGCCAAATTTCAGTAAATGAAAACTCAAGAACCTCAATCATTGAGGATGATACAAGGTCTTCGCGATAAAATTCCAACTTCCTTTGCATTTCATCAAACCGTTTGTTCAGACGGTCACGCTCCTCGTCAGAGCTCTTGAGCTTCCGGTTTAGCTCGACCAGTTCCACGTCATGGACAGCCGCCGCCGAAGATGAGGCCTGCAAAGCAACCTTGTGTGAGACACACCTCCGAGCTGTTGTTCCTAGACCCTTTTTTCAGACCATCTCCGGAATCAATAAATTTCCCAGGAACTCGGATCGTTTTCCTCGGAACCTTAGGTTCTCTGATCCCCGGGTAAGTTTCTTAAACTCACCCATGGCTCGGGGGCTACTATACCTATACGGAATATATAAACCTCACAAATAAAATTCGCTTAGAGAAAGGAGCATTACATGGCTTACCTTGAAGCCCGCCAAAAGACCGCCGAAGGCCTCCTTCAGTCCGCTATCAACGGACTGAATGCCTTGTAGAACCGCACCCATAAGGGTGCGGTGGTCTTAGGTGATGGAGGAGCTACGCAAGAACTCCTCCATCATAGCTGGCCACCCGGTTGTGGCCTGCCCCGTCACGGGCGGCACCGGTGGCGGCACCGCGGCTCCCCCTTCTTTAGAAGGTAGAGTCGTCGATGTCGGAGACTTGGGGGTCTCCGGAGCCGTCTTTGGAGGGAGCTCCGATGACTCACGGCCTCCCTCTTTGTTTACCAGGAGGGCCTCGACCTCCGGGTCCTCAGTCACCGAGGTATGGTCCTCGGTCATGACCTCCTCACCCTCAGTATTCGGCCGAGGAGGGATCCGCTGGGATATCACCTCCATGGCCTCTTCAACGGCCTGGAGAGGAGAGGTGTGGGACGTAGTTCTGCTCTGTGCCAGCTCGGCTGGCGGGGGATCTCCCTCTGAGACCTGTTTGGTCGGGAGATCACGGGTCGGGCTGCAATATGGAAGACATTTTTCCGGTCAGTAACAGAAACTTTGTATAAGTAAAGTGTTCGTACACGGTACCTCTGGGCCGCGGGCTTGGCCCTGGGGGTCCTCCGAGGGATCCTCTCAAACGCCCCGGATTCCTCATCAAAATCCGGGCTGACGTCGGGCAGGACCACCTTGGCCCTGTAGGGTCTCTTCGGAGAAGGGGGAGCTGGGTCCTCCTTGGCATCCACGGATGCCGCCCTCTTCCTTGTCTGAGGGGAATCGATTTCCCCCCCTTCCTCCGTCTGCTCCTCCTCGTAAGCAGAGGAGGCCTGGGTCTCCCCGGACCTAGTGTCCGGAGGGCCTCTTGGGCGAAGTCCTTCTCGGGTCTGCTTCTTCTCGCCCTTCTTCTTTTTGATCTTCTTCTCTGGCGCCGAATACGGCGCCTCGACCAACATCGCCGTCAACAGGGCCGACCTAGGGGCTTCGGGCAGCGGGGCAGGGTTGTTGATCCGCATGGCCTTGGCCAGCCAGCCCTACGGAGATAAAGGTAGAAGAGTTAAAATCCTTGCTAAGAAATTGATCCTAGAGATAAAAATGGAAACTTTACCTTGAGCGGAGGGTTTTTGGCATCTAGGCCGGTGTCTTCCTCTTTGTCCGACCACTCCTCCTGAGGCTTGAACAATGCCTTCCATAGCTTCTCCCGGGTAGTACGGAAGAGCTTGCGCATGGTGGGAGGGTCGTCAGACTTGTAGTCCCACATTGGCATAGCCTAGAGCTGGCAAGGGAGGAGATGGCGGCGGAGCATGACCTGGATCACGTTGGACAGGCCGACGTTCGCCTCTAGCATCTGCGCGATGCGATCTTGCAGCATCTTTACTTTCGTGGCCTACCCCCAGTCCAGGCCCTTCTTGATCCACGAGGTCAGCCTCACGGGGGGTCCGGATCTGAAGTCGGGAGTTGCCACCCGGTCTGTGGCACGTGGTTCGGTAATATAGAACCACTCCTTCTGCCAAACCTTGACGGTGTCGATGAAAGTTCCCTTTGGCCACTAGACCCGCGGGAGCTTGGTGATCACCGTTCCTCCGCAATCTGCGTGCTGGACGCTTACGGTCTTCGGCTTGACATTGAAGACCTTCAGCCATAAGCCGAAATGCGGCTGGACCCGCAAAAAGGCCTCGCAGATGATGATGAAAGCCAATATGTGCATGATGGAGTTTGGGGGAAGGTCGTGGAAGTCCAACTTGTAAAAGAACATTAGGCCCCTAACAAAGGGGTGCAGCGGGAAGCTCAGACCCCGGATGAAATGGGGAATGAACACCACCGGCTCCCTGGGCTTTGGCGTAGGGACTACTTGGCCCTCTTCGGGGGCGCGGTGGGCGACATCGACCGGGAGGTAACCGGCACGCTTCAGCTCCTGGATGTTGTCCTCGGTGACGCACGATGCCTCTCACTTGCCTTGCGAGCCTGAACTAGCCATGGCTGTGCTCGGGGAAGAGGGATGGGTGTCTTGGGAGGGGCTGGAGGAAGACTAGATCTGTGCGCTTGGAGCAAGGAAAGCCTGGGAGAGCGAATCTGGGGAGCGTCGAAAGGCTTTGGAGATGTTTTCTTCCCTTTTATGGAAGGCCGTAATACCAAGTGTAGTCTTACTGTGTCGCGAGCTGCGCCGGTTCCCGAAGCGACCGCTCCATTATGCGTGCGTGGGATAACCCAAATCACTGATCCTATCCCGTAAAAAATGGGGCACGATCTTCACGTCGATTAGACGTGCCAATAAAGAGGCGACCTCGAACCGTGAATCGAGTTTGTATAACTGGTTAAGTGACCGCGACTTGTGTGAGCCTTTCGTCAGAAAGGTTGTCAGGAAGGGCACTATTCATACTCAGGCATTTGGCCTTCGAGTATAAGCAAAGTATGTTCGGAAAGCAGGGTGTCATCGGTGGCCGAGCTAAGGGTGACCGAGCAAGGAGGGGAGAAAGGAACTCTCCCCGCAAGCTGAACAATCTAGACGTGCAGAGCAGCTGGATGTCATGAAGACCGGCGTTGGAGGCTAGTTCGGGGGCTACTGAGGGAGTCCGGGATTAAGGGGTCCTTGGGCTATTGGTTTACCTTCTATGGACCAGCCCGGTGGGCCGCCTTGTGGCATCTTCGGGAAGGCCGGACTACAAAATGACCCCAGGCTTAGGGGGGAAGGTTCTGAAGACTTGGTGTGTCCTCCAAGTAAGAATGGGTGTATCTATGCCCGGATGGAAACCGACCATGCGTAACCCTAGATACCCCTGGTGTCTATATAAACCGGGGGGCTTTGTTCATAGAGTGCCAAGTCAACTCATCTAGGTTTAGCTCATCTGATCTCGAGGTAGATCAACTCTGTAACCATCATATTCATCAATACAATCAAGCATGACGTAGGGTTTTACCTCCTCACGAGGGCCCGAACCTGGGTAAACACTGCCTCCGTCGTCCCCTGTTACCATCGATCCTAGATTCATAGTTCGGGACCCCCTACCCGAGATCCGCCGGTTTTAACACTGACACTCTTGCTCTAAGGTAAGCTTCTCGAAGCGTAACTTCTCATGAGTTCTTAAGAGCTCTCTATGATCTTTTTGAGTAGATTCTTGAGCTAACTTAAGAGTGTTTAGTTCTTTAGTTAGACGCTCAATCTCCTTCTTATCATCATCACACGACTTATCTTGACTAGCATGATTATTATCAAGTTCATTTTGAGTAACATCACTAGTTTTATGAAAGAGCAAGTCATCATCTCCTAGTAAATCATCCTTATCTCTATTGAAGTCAATGTATTCGAGGTGTGATACGTTGGGGCCTTTAGCCATGAAGCAACTTCCACTTCCTTCATTTGGTGAGTCAAATATGTCATAGGAGTTGGAGTTACGAGTGCTAATCCGACAACACCTTCATCTTGACTATAGTCAGAGTTGGAGTGATAGCTTCTCTCGGATTGGTTGTCGGAATCGGAGCCGGAGACCCATTCAGCAACAGAGCTTGATGTCTTCTTCTTGTGTAGCTCTTGGTGTACTTGTCCTTCTTCTCCGAGTCCTTGTTTCTCCAGGAGGGTCTTCGTTCATAGCGATCTTCTCTACTCCTTCTCTCTCTAGGAGGTGATTCATCTCTTGAGCTTCGTCTTCTAGGTGAATCTTCTCTTCTTTTGTGGGGGGCCGTGCTCTCATTGGAATAGTGTCTGGGCCTTCCACAATTGTAACAATTCTGGTCACGACTAGAGGAACGCTTCTCTTCATATCTTGAATTGGATGTTCCCTCATTGCCTCTACTCTTGTAGAACTTGTTGAATTTCTTGACCACGAGGCTTATTTCTTCATTGGTAACAAGGTTGTCACTTGAAGTAGTGGGAGTGTCACTTGTAGCTTTGTATGCACCGCTCGACTTGGTGTGAAGTTCTTCTTTGTCCTTGAGTGACATTACATGAGCAACAATCCTTCCAATGACTTCTGTAGGCTTGAGATCTTTGTACTTTGGCATCATTTGGATCAATGTGCACACGATGTTGTACTTTTCATCCAAGGCTCTAAGGATCTTCTTTATGATGAATTTGTCGGTCATCTCTTCACTTTCTAAGCTGGCAATCGCATTTGTGATGAGAGCAAGCCTAGAGTACATTTCCACGACTCCTTCACCATCCTTCATCTTGAACTTGTCAAGTTGACTTTGTAGCACATCCAACTTATATTCCCTGTCGGATTCGGTACAATCGTGCATATCAACCAAAGTATCCCAAATTTCCTTTGCATTCTCAAGACGGCTTATCTTGTTGAACTCTTCGGGGCATAAGCAGTTGAATAGGATGTCGCATGCTTGAGCGTTGTATTGCAACATCTTCAATTCTTCCGTGGTCACTTCACGATTCGGTTCCTTTCCATCACCAAAGAATTCACCTTGCAATCCAACACGAAGAACAGCCCATACGGCGGGGTTATGACCAAGAATATGCATTTTCATTTTGTGCTTCCAACTAGCAAAGTTTGTAGCATCAAAATATGGTCCTCTATGATGATAACTTCCGTCACTAGACGCCATACTCTACTAGGTTGTGAGACCAATGCAATGAAGACCAATGCTCTGATACCACTTGTAGGATCCGAAGTATGTCTAGAGGGGGTGATTAGACTACTAGACTAAATAAAAATCTAGCCTTTTCCCAATTTTAAGTGTTGGCAAGTTTTAGCAATTATAGCAAGTCAAGTACACCCTACACATACAAGTCTAAGAGTATAGCAGCAGAAAGTAAAAACATGCACATGAAAGTAAAGGTAGGGAGAGGAGAATTGAATGTAATTGATGACACAAAGATTTTTCCAGTGGTTCCGATAGGTGGTGCTATCATACGTCCACGCTGATGGAGACTTCAACCCATGGAGAGTAGTGGTCGTGAGAGTCCACGGAGGGCTCCACCCGTTAGGGTCCACAAAGTAGCAACCTCGTCTATTCCATCATGGCTTCCGTCCACAAAGGACTAGCCTCACTATGGGTAGATCTTCATGAAGTAGGCGATCTCCTTGCCCGTACAAACTTCTTGGTTCAACCCCACAACACGAAGAAGGAGGCTCCCAAGCGACACCTAACCAATCTAGGAGGCACCACCCTCCAAAAGGTAATAGATGTGGTAACAATGATGAACTCCTTGCTCTTGTGCTTCAAAAGATAGTCTCCTCACCACACAATCACTCTCTCACAGATTAGGCTTGGTAGAAGAGGATGATTGGGTGGAAAGCAACTTGGGGAGGCTAGAAATCAAGATTCATATGGTTGGAGTGGAAAGTCTTGATCTCAACACATGAGTAGGTGGTTCTCTCTCAGAAAATGGATGGGGCAAGTGTAGGTATGTTCTGAGTGCTTCCTCTACGAGTGAGAGGAGGTGGAGGGGTATATATAGGCATCTCCAAAAATCCAACCGTTACAACATTATTTCCCAACTCGGTCAAACCGAAGTAAAAACTCGGTTGCACCGACTAGTATAAAATGTGGCAACTTTTGGCTTTTCGGTGAGATAAATATATAAATCTCGTTGTTACTAATATTGGTGACCTAGGCAGATTCCAAATCTCGGTGAGACTGATTCTTAGAACTCGGAAATTCTGATTCTTTAAAATAGGATACTAGAGAGTTGGTCACCGATTTCGGTTGCACCGAAGTGAAAAGTTCGTGGCACCGAGACTAGGGTTTTGGCTAGGATCAGTCTAGGATTTGAACTCGGTGAGCCCGATTCTGAAAAGTTGGTGGAACCGATTTTAGTGGTAGGGTTTAGACAGAGATTTCGTGGGAGAATTTCATGTGTATTTTTGGTGGCTAATCGCTAAGCACTTGAGCAACCAGATCATCATAGACACCTCATCCCCTTTTAATAGTATTGGCTTTCCTATGAACTCAAGGTGTGATGTCTCACAAAATGTAAAATGTAGAGTCTTCAACCTTGTTGCCAATAGATGTTCCTTGCATCTAGGGGATCTCCTCACAATCCTTTGGCCAATCCATTCATTTAACTCTCCTGAAATATACTCTGTAAAAACATTAGTCCAATGAAATATATGTTGTTATTAATTACCAAAACCACCTAGGGAGAAGTTGTGCTTTCAAGGTCATCCTGTCTATCCAGCTCAGGTTCCTTTTCCACATACATGCGTACCCTTGGCACATCGTGAATGATGTCACAAGGTAAAACGACATCGGCACCGTATAGCATAAATAATGGTGTATAACCTGTGGACCGATTAGGCGTAGTACGCAAACTCCATAACACAGACTCAAGCTCCTCACCCACTTGCAATCGGATTTCTTCAAGGAACAAACTAGGCGCGGCTTGATGCCACTTAAGACAAGGCCGTTGGCACGTTCTACCTATCCATTTGTTTGAGGGTGATACATAGATGCATAGTCGAGCTTAATGCCCAACTTCTCACACCACGCTTGTACTTCTTTGGCCGTGAAATTAGATTCATTGTCCATTATTATCTTGTGAGGGTTGTCGTATATGTGTACCACACTGGAAATAAAATCAGTAACGTGGGCATCTTCGACAATTGGGACCAGTTTGGCCTCGATCCATTTGGTCCACTTGTCTACCATGACAAGCAAATATTTCTTTTGGTGAGAGCCTCCCTCCACCCATGTCGATACCACAGACTGCGAAAGGCCAGGTGATCGGAATCATTTGGAGTGTTGTTGTTGGCATATGACTTTGGTTTGCGAAAACCTAACAGCCCTGGCAGCGTTCGACTAGTGTTTTAACATCCTCCTTGGCGGTTGGCCAATAAAATCCTTCTTGGAAAGCCTTGCTTACTATGGAGCAGGCTGCTGCATGGTGACTGCCATGCCCGAGTGTACTTCGGAGAGAATCTTGCGTCTGTCTTCCTCGGATATACATCTTTGGAGGACGCCTGTGACGTTGTGTTTATAGAGCTCACCCTCATGATCCCTATATGCTTTAGATCGGCGAACAATCCTTCGCGCCTCGGTCTGGTCATCGGGCTGCTCCTTATGAAGCAAGTATTTGAGAAAGGGCTCGGTCCATGGCGCAATTACTGCCATGATCTCATGAGCCGAGTTTGTTTCCTTGGGGAATGATGCTCCTATTATTCCTCTATCATCATCGGCGCCCGGAGGGCTAGCCCTTCCACTGACCTGGGTACCCGTACCGTTGGTTCCTCCTTGCCAGACTACGGAGGGCTTGAACAGCCGTTCGAGAAACGTATTATCTAGAACAGGGTGGCGTTTTACGCCCAGTCTTGCGAGTGTGTCAGCGGCTTGATTGCTATCCCATGGGATGTGATGGAATTCCAGCCCCTCGAAGTGTGCTGAGCTTGAGAAAATGACATTGCAGTATGCAATCATCTTCGGGTCTTCTGCGTCGAATTCACCGTTCACTTGGGAGATGGCAAGGTTAGAGTCCCCTGAGACCTCGAGGCGTTGGATGCCCAGTGATGCTGCTATCTGACGCCCATGCAGCAAGGCTTCGTATTCGGGTACGTTGTTAGAATCAGGATACATGATTTGCAAGACATACCGTATATTATCGCCTGTGGGCAAGGTCAGTACGACCATGGCTCCCAGTTTACCTCCTCCCATGGTGATGACCTCTATGTGAGAAGATCCAAGTGGATGGCAAGGCTCCTCTCGGAGGGAAGATCCTCCGGGATACCAAGGCCCCTCCTTCGGAGTGGGAAGACTATCTGTTACTTGTATCCTTTGTTGAACTTGGTTCGATGTATCTCCTGTGTTTTCTATGGATCTAGTGGATGTGTGATTGGAGACCGTTCTTGAGAGCTTGTGTTTTTTTCTTTGGATTTCTCCCTTTCCACTCCATCATGTGAAAAGATAGACATCCACGGGTTGGCCCAAAATAATCTTGGTATCATGAATCACGTTGATTCACACCTTGGATTCTCATCCCCTATTTGCTAGCCAATTTTTCTTTGTTTTGACCTAATTTCGAAAATCCCCACAAAAATAGCCATACCCAAAATTTCTTGGATTCATTAGATTTGAGGAGATTTTATTGATTTTTATTTCTGGATTTCGGGGTTGACAAGTAGATCTAGAATTTTCCCATCTTTTCCCTCGACTTCATCCACAAAACCGGTCCAATTTTCAGAAAAAAAATAGTATACATCCCAATTGCCCTCGAGTTCATCTCCTGCCTGAGGTCAACGCACGAAATCGGCAAATACCGGAAGACCGACATTTACCGGACAGCCGGACGCTTGCGAACCACCGGACGTCCGACCTTCTCCGGACTTCCGGTAAAACCTGACGAAACTGAATTTTCCATCGTGAATTTTTTTGTCTCCACCATTTTCTTCCGCATTTCCACCGCCAATTTTTCTGCAACCTTTTGCACTTGAGATTTTGAGCCGCGAATTTTCCACTTCCTAAGTTGTTTAGGCTACTTAGGAGTAGTTCTTCATCGACATCTCCACTCATCATCGCATGTTTTATCGTCGAACAACTCATCGTTGGCACCTCACTGTAAGCAAGGACGATAACTGCGATGACACTCTTGATTACGCCCTTGCCATTGCATTGTTACCCCTAGCCTATTTGCGTAAATTGACTATCGAGACTAGCCATTGAGTATTGCCGGGCTACGCTACTTGTTAACTTTAGTGATACATACTCCACATAGCTTCATTTGCGTGCATATATCATTGTATCATCTCTTGTGTTACAATGGTACCCGCATATACATAATTGCTATCTTGGTGTGCAAGTCCCGCATAGTGACCATACAAATATCAACGCCAAAAGAAAACATAAACAAAGCTTTTAAGCAAAGAGCAAAATAAATAGCATCGCCAAATCGCATATCATACTTGATCATCTAGGATCACTTGAGCGAGTGACATCGTGCCTCATACATACATAGCAAAGTCGGGACAGAAAGTCGACAAGTTTTGTTTCTGATAGGTCGTGCACAAATTTGTATTATGCCCATTTGAGAAATTGTGCTAGCGTCTCTCTAGTGTTGTGCAACACTAGCTTTTTCCATGGATACCACATTTTGTGCTCATTCCCTGGTTGCACGACCCCACATATCTATCCGTGTGTGTGTTTACATGTATACTCATTGCTATTGATCTATTTTGTCTTACTTGCGAATTTGCTAATCTCTTTCAACATTGTTGAATCTTTTCTATGGATTACTTGAATTTTGTGCCACCTCCTAACCAAGCTACTCCATAAGCCTTATTTGTGTAGGTGTGAGAAAGACGATCTCCGGTACCAATTCTACTATCTCCATATTTGCACATTGAGTGATCTTTGATCCATTTTCAACTTACGGAACGGTAATTTGGTATTGTCTTCTCATTCTTCCACTTATATCTACTTGAGTGATGTATAGATCAAGCATTACGAACCTGAAATTTGAGGAGCACTTCTTCGGCGCGCAAAAAGCCATGCTCCAATTTCAAGATGTCTTGCATGACCGCATCGAGCAACCCGCCACCGACTTGTGCCAATCGGAGCAGCATACGAGGGACTACCTCGACACCAAGCTATCAAACCAAATGGACGAGTTTCATGCCTTGATAGTCAACCGCGCTACTTCAACATCTACATCGTCAAGGCGGCGTCACACAAGTCAAGTTTCCATTCTTCAGACTCTACTTCCGGCGCAAGTCCTCCTCGAGCTCGTCCTCATCTTCGAGGTGATCATTCCGACCCAAGCTCACCACACGATCGCCAACATCAAGCTCTGGATAATCCATTTCATGGAAACGGGTTACAAGACCATCTACGGGAGCGCGATCTATGTCATCTACAAGACAAGGAACAAGAACAACAACGCCGCAAAGAAGAAGAATGTTGCCATCAATAACAAGCGCTTCAAGCACAATGTGCCCTACGTGATGCAAATCGCGCCTTGGAAGAACGCAACCGCCAAGCACGCGAAGAACAAGAAGCCCTCCGATGTGAACGCCAAGAAGAAGCCAATCGCCAAGAGGAGCTCCAAGAACGAAGAAACCGAGTGTGTGTGCCTCGTCAACGCCCTCAAGTTCACCATGACGAGCCCAATGAAGAAGAATCACCAAGGCAAGAGCATCATCAACACAACAACAACATTGATGCGCCACCTCCAAGACAAGGGTGTCGTCATCACCAACAAAACGATGAACAATGCTTCGACAAGCTAAAGTTCACCATGCCTAAATTCTCTAGAAGCAATGATCCCGAAGACTATCTCTCATGGGCACTTAAGGTTGACAAGATCTTTGTGGAGACGGAAGATCTTGTCAACCTTAAGTGCCCATGAGAGATAGTCTTTGGGATATTGCTTCCGGGGAACTTAGGGGTGGTGAACTATAGCTTGCCGAAGCATTGTTCATCGTTTTGTTGGTGATGACGAAGCCCTTTTCTTGGAGGTGGCGCATCAATGTCGTTGTTGTGTTGACAATGCTCTTGCCTTGGTGCTTCTTCTTCATCAGGCTCGTCATGGTGAACTGGAGGGTGTTGACGAGGCACACACACACTAGGTTTCTTCATTCTTGGCACTCCTCTTGGCGATCGGCTTCTTCTTGGCGTTCACGCCGGAGGACTTCTCGTTCTTCACATGCTTGGTCTTCCCAGGCGCGAGTTGCATCATGTATGGCACATTGTGCTTCAAGTTCTTGTTCTTGACGACGATGTTCTTCTTCTTTGCGGCATTGTTGTTCTTGTTCTTGGTCTTGTTGACGACGCCGATCGTGCTCCCGTAGGCGGTCTTGTAACCCATATGCATGAAATGGATTATTTGAAGCTTGATGTTGGCGATTGTGCGGTGAGCTTATGTCGGAACGATCATCTCGAAGATGAGGACGAGCTCGAGGAGGACTTGCACCGGAAGAAGAGTCCGAGGAATGGTGACTTGGGTGACGCCGCCTTTAAGATGTAGATGTTGAAGGAGCGCGGTTGACCATCAAGGTATGAAACTCGTCCATTTGGCTTGATAGCTTGGTGTCGAGATAGTCCCGCGTACGCTCCTCTTATTGGCACAAGTCGGTGGTGAGTTGCTCGATGTGGTCATTCAAGACATCTTCTGATTGGCGCTGGCTTTTTGCGCGCCAAAGAAATGCATCTTCGTAACGTAGTCATTCGCGTCATTGTCGTCCTCCTCAAATGTTGGGTTCGGAATGCTTGACCTAACCATAGCACTCAATTAGATATAAGTGGAAGAATGAGAAGACAATACCAAATTACCGTTCCATATGTTGAAAATGGATCAAAGATCATTCAATGTGCAGATATGCAAATAGTTGAATTGGAACCAGAGATCGTCTTTCTCACACCTACACAAATAAATATACCTGGGCATAGCTCGGTTCGGGCCGAGCTTCGGGTCGGGCCGAAAAAAGCCCGGCGATAAAAACCTAGGACCGGGCCCGGCCCGACTCGACTCTTGGTCCAAATTTTTTTGCCCAAGCCCGGCCCGAGCCCGAAAAAGCCCGACTGAGCCCGACCGGCCTAGCCCGACTGTTTCTGAAAATTGGTATTCCTTAAGCCCGAGCCCAGCCCGATGGCAAGTTTAGGCCCGGCTGGCCTGGGATTTTGGGGCCGGGTCAGGTCGGGTCATCCGGGCCGGGCTGCCCATGGCAAGGTATACAACTAAGGCTTATGGAGTAGCTTGGTTAGTACAGTGGCACAAAATTCAAGCAATTCATAGACCAGATTCAACAATGTTGAAAGAGATTCGCAAAATCGCAAGACAAAGTAGATCAATAGCAATAAGTATACATGGAAACACACACGCGGATATATAAATGGGGTCGTGCAACCAAGGTGTGATGCCCCCAATTTGACCGTACGCTAATCATACACGCAAATGCGTACGACCAAGATTAGAGACTCCCTGATCGATATCACAACACAACTCTAGACACAAATTAAAGTCATACAGCTTCATATTACAAGTCAGGGGCCTCGAGGGCTCGAATACAAAGCTCGACAAGCACGAGTCAGCGGAAGCAAATAATATCCGAGTACACACATAAGTTAAACAAGTTTTGCCTTAAGAAGGCTAGCACAAACATATCAACGGATCAAAAGAGGCAAGGCCTCCTGCGTGGGAACCTCCTATCCTAATGCTGGTCGGGGGCAGCCTCCATGTAGTAGTAAGCTCCGGCGGTGGTGTAGTAGTCATCTCCGGCGTACTCCATCTCCTGGACTCCGTCATCTGAACGCAGTAATCGTATCGAGGGGGAAAGAGAAAGCAAAGCAGCGGTGAGTACTCATCCAAAGTACTTGCAAGACTGACATCAGAACTATGCTAACTATGCATCATTATAAAAGGGAATGGGGGTTATATCTGGAATAAATACAGAAAGCAAAAATGAGGGGAAGGCCTAGTCCTATCGGAGACTAGCATCTTCAACATCTTGTAGCATTAGAAGAGTGTAGATTGGTAACTCATATGTAACAATGTTATTGTAGCAATTTTATTATGTAACCACGCCTAGAGATTCTTCCTCGACTCCCTGCGAGAAAGCAATCTCGGAGCCAACATTCATTTCAATTTTAAGTCACAGTTATTGTTGTAGTAGATCAAGGTACAACTCCAAGTCGTCCTGTTACCGTGGACACGACTATTCGAATAGATGAATTCATCGCTACAGGGGTGCACCACATTTCCACACACGTGTGATAACCTTTGGTCGGACACACTTTCCTGGGTCATACCCGGCCTCAAGACATCAACACGTCATTGCCCTACCTAGGCTCAACAGAGAGGCCAGCCCGCCGGTGTAAATCCTAAGCGCGTAGGGGTCATGGGCCCACTCGCCCTTTGCAATCATGCACGATGCGTGGGCGGCCGAGGTCAGTCCTAGCACACTCTAATACAAGATCAGTGCCGTCGCGGACCACTCGGGCGCGCACCGCTCCATTGCTGACGTCCGAAGAGCTTCGGCTGATACAATGACGCCGAGTACCCATAACTTTTCCCTCGTGAGGGCTGGTGCGAAAAAGGTCAAACGACCAACTCAGATCAAAATACCCAACCTATTAGCATTTTATTAATGCGGTGACGAGCGAGACCCATGATGTGCGATCCCGTCACCCTGTCTCGAGGGCTTGTGGCAAGGGCCTCTCCTGCCCGGCCACGCCCCGTCGTCATCAAACCGTGGGTACCCTTCAGGGCCGACCCATCACCAACATCTTTCTGAAACCAAGTCATAGTAACCGTGTGTATAAAACATCAAGGTGGGACCTGAGGAATCACCCTCAATGGTTCCCGCTCGCTGTAACCGTCAAGGTGGACTTAGAGGAATCACCCTCGGGGGTCCCACGCTTGAGGGGGTCGCACGACAAAGACGATATCGGGAGTGGCGGAGAGGTATCACCCTCTGTTTACAACGACCGACTATCTACACTACTGAGCTAACATCATGAGTACTTCACGAGGTGTCACCCTCGGACTCGATAGTTGTTCTGCAGAGTCGTACAACTAAGGGGGTGTGCGATGATGTGACGGGTCTGGCTCGTCGATCAAGATGATCGAGTAACTGATATTTAAAGCGGGGCAACTGGGACTAAGGGGTCTCTGGGGATTCACTGATCAACCTATGCTAAGCAGTTTATGAATGCAGTAGGTACAGTAGCAGTTCATTAGAACCAGGCTATGCATCAGAATAGGTATTGTATACAACAGTAGCAAAACCTAATGCAAGCATGAGAGAGAAGGGAACTAGGCGATATCGGAATGATCAAGGCGGTTGCTTGCCTTGCTGCTCTGCTGCAAAGGCCTGATCGTCAGAGGCGTAGTCATACCCGGCCACAGCGTCATTCTCGGGGTCTACCGATAAGAAGAGGTGGGAGAAACAATAAATATAAGGCAGACAGATGCAACACGATGCATGACATGACAATATGCAGAGCTAGGCATGTACTAACGTAGTGCTAAACGTCGCAGACGGAGCGGGAGAATATCTAACGACATTTCCCGGGTCTCAGGCTTTTACCGGACATACAAATTCGATGGAAAAGTTCCATGTTCGTTATGATAGGAGCACGTGACAGACGAACAAACTGCGTATTCGGATTCGTGGGATTTTTCTGATCAACTTTCATGTATAAAACTATTTCATCCGAGTTACGAATTATTTTATATTAATTTTTAAAGTATTATTAATATTCAGAAATTAAAATAGATTATTTTAATTCAAAAAATATTTATAACATCAGCATGATGTCATGCTGACCTCAGGAGTCAACAGTCCCGTTGACTGGTCAAATCTGACCAGTGGGTCCCACATGTCATTGACACAGGTTAATTAAAGTTTTAATTAACATTAATCAGATTAATTAAGGCGGTGGGACCCACGTGTCATTCACTGATTGACTAATTAACAGGTTTAATTATTTAATTAATTCTTAATCATGTAATTAATTAATTAATTAACTATTTAATTAATTAACTAATTAATTTTTATTTTTATTTCTTTTATTTTTTTGAACGTTCTGGGGGGTTGGGCCCCCATGTCATCCATAGCGGGAGGGGAGGGTTAGTGGGGGAGGGGGGCTTAATCCCCCACTAACCCGAATCGACCAGGGGGCGTGGCAGGGCCTCGCCAGAGCCAGCGCCGGCAGGGGGCGAGCGCACGGCGGCGGCGGGGGATGGGAGGCGCCAGGCCAGGGGCGACGGTGAGTGCGGCGAGCGCGCGCGACTGGGCTTGCGGCGAGCGGGGTGACACGGGGACGCGGGTGCGCACGGGCGATGTGGCCAGGGCGGTGAGCGCGGCGAGTGTGCGGGCGCGGGCGGCCAACATGGCCACGGCTGGCCATGGCCCAAGGGAGCGGCGGGCGCAGGCGCGGGGGGAACGGAATGGGGCCGGTCAGGGATGGGGAGGAAGAGGGGAGCGGGAGGAGCCCGAGGCTCACTTTGGGTCGGCAGGGGAAGGCAGTGGGCATGGGGAGGCCGGCGGCGAGGTGCAGCTGTGGCGGGGCGGCGTCGGTGGGGGAGCGGGGCGGCGGCATGGTGCCATGTCGGGCGCCGTTGGCCCCGATCTGGATCGGGGCCGGGGAGGAGAGGGAGGAGAGTGGGGGCGAGTGGGGGTTGTGCGGTGTCGGTGGAGGGAGGTGTTGTAGTGGTCGGGGTGGGCCGGCCTGTTAGGTGGCCAATTGGGCCAAGGCCAGTTGGGCTGGCCCGGGGGGGATTTCTTTCCTTTTTATTTTTGTTTTATTAGTTTCTCTTTCAACTTTTCTGTTTTTATTTATTTTATTTATAAAATACCTTTACAAAAAGAAGAGAGCATGCCCAATATTTGCATTGCAATATTTGGCATAGTCACAATAATTTTGAAGGCCTTTTGTAGACATTAGAGAATTTTATAATCCAAAAGGAGTTTAATGATTGTTTTGGGCATCTGTTAAAACAGATTTGAGGCACCAAACACTTGCAAACATTGTGGGTTGAAAGTTTAGAAATGCTAGGGAATATTTGAAACCTATTCATGATTTTTATTTTGAAGTTTGCAAAACTTTTATATCCACTTTTGAAATGAATTTTGAATTGCAAAGTAATTTGAATGAGAGTTTGATTCCAAAATTGATCATAACTGGATTAGCAAAATGGATTAGCTCAATCCTCAGGTTACTGTAGCTTGATTACAAGGATTACTATAGCACCAAATCCAGGGTGTGACAACTCTCCCCTACTAAAAAGAATTCTCTTCCCGAGAATTAAGAAGTAGAAGGAAAGAGCCCGTGGTATTCTGCACGAAGATGATCTTCGCGTTCCAAAGTGGCTTCATCTTCAGAATGGTTTGACCACTGCACCTTGAAGAACTTGGTAACCTTCTGATGAGTCCGACATTCAGTTTCATCGAGAATGCGGACCGGTTGCTCTGTGTAAGAAAGGTCTTGTTGCAGCTCAAGCATATCATGATCCACTGCTCAGATAGTATCCTTGAAGAAGCGGCGAAGCTGTGACACATGGAACACATCCTGAACCGGAGAAAGGTTTGACGGTAATTCCAATTGATATGCCACTTTACCACGCCTTTCGAGAATTGTGAAAGGACCAATATATCGTGGAGCCAGATTTCCCTTGATCCCAAAACGATGTGCACCTCTCATTGGTGTGACTCGAAGATAAGCCTTTTCGCCAGGTTGATAGACCATATCTTTGTGATGACGGTCATACTGACTCTTCTGACAGGACTGAGCAGCCTTCAAATTTGCATGATTAATGCGGACTTGATCTTCGGCATGTTGGTCAATATCCGGACCGATAAGTGTACGTTCCCCAGTTTCTGACCAATTCAGAGGAGTCCGACACTTACGTCCATACAACACTTCAAAGGGTGCCATCTTCATACTAGCTGGATAGCTATTGTTGTAGGAGAACTCGGCATACGGGAGAGATTCCTCCCATTTCTTGCCGAAAGAAATGACACAAGCTCGAAGCATGTCTTCGAGAATTTGGTTGACTCTTTCAACTTGTCCCTGGGATTGAGGGTGGAAAGCAGTGCTAAAGGACAAATGAGTTCCCATAGCCTCCTGGAAACTTGCCCAGAATCTTGAAGTGAATAAACTGCCACGGTCTGAACTAATAACCAATGGAATACCATGGAGTGAAACAACTCTGGACATATATAGATCTGCTAGCTGACTAGCAGTGATAGTTTCCTTGACAGCTAGAAAATGTGCAACCTTGGACAGTCAGTCAATGACGACAAGAATAGCATGGTCCCATTTCAACATGGTCCCATTTCCATTCAGGAATAGAAATAGGTTGCAGAGTTCCAGCAGGCTTCTGATGTTCCGCTTTGATTCGGCAACAAATGTCACATTCTGAAACATAGTGTGCAATGTCTTGTTTCATGTTTGGCCACCAAAACCTTTGACGGATGTCTTGGTACATCTTAGTACTACCCGGATGAATAGACTGAGGTGTATCATGAGCTTCTTTCAGTATTCTATCAGTCATATTCAGGTTTTCTTTCTTAGTTGGGACTAATAAGTGACCCTTGAAGTACATGGCACCATCACCAGCAACGGTGAAGCATGAGGGTTTACCTTCCACCAGATAGCGTTTAATCTTTTCGACTTCACTGTCATAGCATTGCAAAGTTTCGATGCTGCCCCCAAGATCTAGTACCGCAACCAGGTTACTCAGAGAACCCTGGTTAACAACACAGAGGTTCATTTTACGGGCCTCTGGTGGAGGGGGAACGAGATAACCCTGAGGGACAATGTGGAGGTTTAGCTTGCGGAATTCTTCTTGAAGAAGGGGGTGAACCTTGTGAACCTGGAGGTGGTTGCAGTATGACTTGCGGCTCAAAGCATCAGCCATTATGTTTGCCTTGCCAGGTGTATAAGAAATAACCACGTTGTAATATTCTATGCGCTCCATCCATCTTTGTTGACGGAGATTCGGATCGGGCTGAGTAAACAGGTACTTCAGACTTTGGTGATCGGTGTAGATCTTGCAACGATTACCAACAAGGTAATGTCGCCACTCTTTCAGTGCATGAATTACTGCAGCAAGTTCAAGGTCATGAACTGGGTAGTTCTCTTCATGGGGACGCAGTTGAAGAGAGGCATAAGCAACCACTCTGCTTTCTTGCATTAGGACACAACCCATTCCTTGACGTGAAGCGTCCCAATAGATGACAAAGTCCTTTTGTGTATCCGGGGGAGCAAGCACTGGAGCAGACGTCAGTTTGTCTTTAAGTGTCTGAAAGCTCTCCTGACATTTTTCTGTCCACTCATATTTAACACCTTTCTGAAGCAGATTGGTTAAGGGCTTTGTAATCTTGGAGAAGTTCTCGACAAATCGACGGCAATAGCTGGCGAGTCCGAGAAAACTTCTGACTTGCTTGACATTCTTTAGGGGAGTCCAGTCAAGAATAGCCTGAACTCGTGCAGGGTTGACCACGATACCATCCTTGGTGATCACATGACCAAGGCAGGTTACTTCGTCCATCCGGAATTCACACTTGGAATACTTTGCATAAAGTTGATGTTCCCGGAGCTTCTCCAGTAGAAGACGAAGATGTTCAACATGCTCTTCTTTATTCTTGGAATAAACTAGGATATCATCCATATAAACCACGATGAAATTGTCGAGGTAATCCATGAATATATAGTTCATCAGGCGAGAGAAGGTTGCTGGAGCATTGGTTAAGCCGAAGGACATGACGGTGTACTCGTATGAACCATAACGAGTAACGAATGCCATCTTGGGGATATCCTCTTCACGAACCCGAATCTGATGGTAACCCAACCTCAAGTCGAGTTTCGAAAATACTGATGAGCCAGCAAGTTGATCATATAGATCGTTGATCCGAGGAAGCGGATATTTATTCTGAATCATTGCCTGGTTGATGGGACGGTAATCCTGGACCAATCGATTCATACCATCCTTCTTCTTGACAAAGAGGGAAGGTGCTCCCCAAGCAGAGGAACTTGGACGGATGAACCCTTGACGAAGCGAATCATCGATTTGTTGTTTCAGTTCAAGGAGTTCATGAGGAGGCATCTTATATGGCCGCTTAGCTATAGGGGTGGTGCCACTAAGTCGATGACAAACTCGACAGCTCTTACAGGGTGAATCCCAGGAAGTTCTTCTGGGAAGACGTCTTGAAAATCACGGACCACAGGGATGTTTTCAATCCCCTGAAGAGGTGACGCATTTAATGCTTTCACGGCATACAGTCGGGCTTCAGCATCTCGAACATGATGAGCATGGTAGCTTACAATCTCATTCGAAGGGTGTAGGAGGTGGACGGTTTTGGTGTCACAAACAATTGAAGCGGTATGTGCTTTCAACCAGTCCATTCCGAGAATAAGATCGATATTAGAAGACTTTAGCATTATGGGGGAGGCAAGGAATTCCAACCCTTCAATTTCACTCAAGACATTGTGGCTAATAATGGAGGTCCAATATTGGCTCGCAGGGGTGTTTACCACTATTGGGACATTCATCTCTTCACATTTAATGTCATGCATGTATGCAAAATCTTCAGGCATAAAAAAATGCGATGCTCCTGTATTAAACAATATAGAAGCTGGAGTTGAGTTGACGAGAAGGGTACCCATCACAGTAGCAGGCCGGTCTTGAACTTCATTCAGATCAACATTGTTAGCCTGAGCACGTCCCTGAGCAGGCCTGGCATTGTTGTTGCGGGGCTGGTTGGAAGGCAGTGCAAGTTGATTCTGATTCTGCTTGCATTCCCTGGCACGGTGTCCTGGACGACCACACTTGAAGCACAACCCATCCTCAGGACGAGAAGGGGGAATAGGAGCTCGAGGTGGTGGAGCTGGGAGCCTCGGCTGTCTCGGTGGTGGAGGAGGCAGACGAGGTGCAGCATAGGACGGCCTCGGAGCAGGAGGCGGTGCATGGTACATGTTGTGGGGGATCCAGATCTTGCGCTTCTGAGAAGATGAGCCCATGTCACAGTTGCGCTTGCTGCTGTCCTTGTAGTCCTGCAGACCTGTTTCCACTTGAATGGACTTGATCACCAAGATGGCGAAGTTATCAAAGTCCTGAACAAGGAGCGCCAACTTGATATCAGGGTGAAGGCCTGCACGGAATTTCTCCTGCCTACGAGCATCAGTTGCAATGTCTTCTTCAGCATAGCGGGACAAGTCTAGAAATTCCCGCTGATAAGCATCCACAGTCTTGTTGCCATGGACAAGATTGCGGAACTCACGCTTCTTCTTGTCCATCATTCCTTGAGGAATATGGCGAGCACGGAATGCAGCTTGGAACTCCGGCCAGATGATGATCGTTCCAAGAGGCTATGAGTGCCTATGACTGTCCCACCATTGAACAGCGGGGCCCTTCAGAAAGTACGAGGCAAAGGTGACGTAGCTAGCCATTGGGGCACCCGAAGACTCCATCTCATAAGTGATGTCACGGAGCCAGTCATCAGCGTCAAGCGGCTGAGTTGAGCTGCGGTAGATAGGAGGGTTGAGGCGCATGAAGTCCTGCAGAGTCATTGGGGCTGGCTGCTGATTCATATTCGGCCTTGGGAATTGGTTGATAATCCCTTGCATAAATTGGCGATTCAGCTCAAACTGCTGCATCATTCCAGCCATGTGTTTAGGTGGCGGTGGTGGGTCAGGCGCACCACGACCAGCTGGCCTAACCATTCTGTCAAATTTTTAACAGTGGTAGTTTACCATTGGGTAATTGCAAAGACAATGAATCATTCATGAAGTAAATTGCACAAAGAAAGAAGTGCAATAGATTCAACATAGTAGTTCAAATTCAACATACAGATCCATACATAGGTCTATTACAAACCATAAGTCTGTTACGAAATAGACGATAAGTCCGGCATGAAAATAACTTAGACAACTAGGCGGCACGCAGGCACGCGGTAGAGGGATACAACAACGGGACATAGTGATAAGCTACATCAACGTCGGGGACAACCACTGAAGCGAGGTAACTGCCGGTGATCACGTATGGCAAACCCGGGGATAGGATTCTGCAATCCATGAACACTAGTATGCGGATACTGGTCCAGACCGGGGACCCGAGGTCCACGTGCAGGTGTACAACCTCCAACAGCAGGCCACTCATGACCTGGTGGTAGCTCTATCCGATGCGGGTAAAGGATGTAACGTGGATACGTCCCCGCATGGACTACTGGCATCAACTGATCCAGAGCGTCGTAAAGACGAGTACGAGTGGCGTACAACTCAACAGTCAGAGCTCGGACAGCACGATCCAGCGCCTCAGTTTACTGAACCAGAATCTATGGTTCGTAGCGACGGCTCACATAAGGGGTACAAACCACAGTGTAGGACCGGTCGTTGCGCTGCCGCACGAGATGAGTGAAGGCAGCGGTGTCGGATCCAGTCTCGTCCCCTGCGGGGACATAAGGAATGTATCTGAATCCAGTCTCCTCCAAGTAGGGGTGCTCTCTACGGAGGTGGGTGATAGCAGTGTAAGCAGCATCATGGACTGCCATCTCAACAGTCACTCCAACACCACAATAGGTGTGCAGCTCAGTGATGGAGCGGTCACGCCGATCCCAGATAACAACCACTGCCTGGAATTGCTCCTGGTTGTAATCACGGAAGTCCTTGTAAACAGTGTACTCGGGGTACCAGCGATCCCACCCTGGTCAAAAGGTTGATCAGAATGGCCAGGAATCCAGGGGCATCGGTAGCCACAGTCAGACAAACGAGCTGCCTGGAAGGACACATCTGTAACAAGAAGATTCAAAGATGTCAAATGACAGTGTGTGCATCATAACTTCAAAGGAAACAATTGTTGACGAAAACAACTCTCCGATGGATGTGATCACGAGAACCTAATGTTAGAGTTAGCAAAATCTTTAACCTGAAAGAGAAGAGAGATCAGAACCCATAGTATAGACGAGGAATAAAAGATCCTAATACCACCCGATTGAGATGTGGTCCCGTAAGTCACACAACAATGTTAGTAAAAGTTTTTCAAGTACTAGACTCAACTTCGGCCAAGGAGTTGGAAAGGGGGCTACCTACAGGCAGTCGGCTCTAATACCAACGTGTGACACCCCCAATTTGACCGTACGCTAATCATACACGCAAATGCGTACTACCAAGATTAGGGACTCATTGATTGATATCACAACACAACTCTAGACACACATTAACGTCATACAGCTTCAGATTACAAGCCAGGGGTCTCGAGGGCTCGAATACAAAGCTCGACAAGCACGAGTCAGCGAAAGCAAATAATATCTGAGTACAGACATAAGTTAAACAAGTTTTGCCTTAAGAAGGCTAGCACAAACATATCAACGGATCGAAAGAGGCAAGGCCTCCTACCTTGGAACCTCCTATCCTACTGCTGGTCGGGGCCAGCCTCCACGTAGTAGTAAGCTCCAGCGGTGGCATATTAGTCGTCTCCGGCGTACTCCATCTCTTGGACTCCGTCATCTGAATGTAGTAATCGTATCGAGGGGGAAAGAGAAAACAAAGCAGCGGTGAGTACTCATCCAAAGTACTCGCAAGACTGACATCAGAACTATGCTAAGTATGCATCATTATCAAAGGGAATGGGGGTTATATCTGGACTGACTGCAGAAAGCAGGAATGAGGGGGAGGCCTAGTCCTATCGAAGACTAGCTTCTTCAATATCTTGCAGCATTAGAAGAGTGTAGATTGGTAACTCATATGTAACAATGTTATTGTAGCAATTTTATTATGTAACCACACCCAGAGATTCTTCCTCGACTCCCTACGAGAAAGCAATCTCGGAGCCAACATTCATTTCAATTTTAAGTCACAGTTATTGTTGTAGTAGATCAAGGTACAACTCCAAGTCGTCCTGTTACCGTTGACACGGCTATTCGAATAGATGAATTCATCCCTGCAGGGGTGCACCACATTTCCACACACGTCTGATAACCTTTGGCCGGACACACTTTCCTGGGTCATGCCCGGCCTCAAGACATCAACACGTCATTGCCCTACCTACTCAACTGAGAGGCCAGCCCGTCGTCTAAATCCTAAGCGCGCAGGGGTCATGGGCGCACTCGCCCTTTCCACTCCTACACGATGCGTGGGCGGCCGAGGTCAGTCCTAGCACACTCTAATACAAGATTAGTGCCGTCGCGGACCACTCGGGCACACGCCGCTCCGTTGCTGACGTCTGAAGAGCTTCGGCTGATACAACGACGCCGAGTACCCATAACTTTTCCCTCGTGAGGGCTGGTGCGAAAAAGGTCAAACGACCAACTCAGATCAAAATACCCAACCCATTACCATTTTATTAATGCGGTGACGAGCGCGACCCATGATGTGCGCTCCCGTCGCCCTGTCTCGAGGTCTTGTGGCAAGGGAATCTCCTGCCCGGCCACGCCCCATCGTCATCAAACCATGTGTACCCTTCAGGGCCGACCCATGACCAACATCTTTCTGAAACCAAGTCATAGTAACCATGTGTATAAAACATCAAGGTGGGACCTGAGGAATCAGCCTCAATGGTTCCCGATGTAACCGTCAAGGTGGACTTAGAGGAATCACCCTCGGGGGTCCCACACTTGAGGGGGTCGCACGACAGAGACGATATCGGGAGTGGCGGAGAGGTATCACCCTTTGTTTACCACGACCGACTATCTACACTATAGAGCTAACATCATGAGTGAGGGGGTCCTGGATTAAAGGGTCCTCGGGCCGCTGGCCTATCTCCCAATAGGCCAGCTTGGTGGGCCGCTCTCTGACTATCGCAGGAAGGGCCAGATATGCCACGACCCCGTGTTCTAGAAGGAAGTCTCGAAGGCGCGTCGTGCACTCCAAGTCAAGATGAGGAAATCGGCATCTCCATCCCCGACAGGAGACCTATCATGTGTAAACCCTAGGTACCCCCCGGTGTCTATATAAACCAGGGAGGTTTTAGATTGTAGACAGAGAAACTCATCTAGGGTTTTAGCTATTCGATCTCGTGGTAGATCAACTCTGTAACCTTCATACACATCAATATAATCGAGCAGGATGTAGGGTTTTACCTCCATAGGAGGGCCCGAACCTGGGTAAACGTCGTCTCCTTCGTCCCCTGTTACCATCGATCCTAGACTCACAGCTCGGGACCCCCTACTCGAGATCCGCCGGTTTTGACACCGACATTGGTGCTTTCATTGAGAGTTCCGCTGTGATCGCTAAAGGAATCAATGGCTCACTTAGTCATTAGCGAGGAAGTCCGCAACATGGACTCCTTTGTCCCTGGACAGATCTTCGCTTTCGGCAGCGTCGTGCTGCACGCCGACCCGACCGGCCGTCTTGGCCGGGTCGGGACTTTTGCCCCTGATCAAGAGGTCAGATCCGGAAACCTAGAGTTCTCCGTAGACTCTCGCGGCGATCTTTTGCTCACCAGGCTTGCAGTCTCATCTGATGCGCCCGAAGACTCTGAAGCCTTGACTTCAGATTTCGCTCTCAACCCTGCCCACGGGACCAACCCCGACGATGATTTGGCTTCCAGTCCGGATCCGGTCATAGTACCGTACGGTCAGGGGTCAGCTCCTACCAAACACACTCCTTGTTCGGACGCATCGGAAGTTAACCACGAAAGCTCTGGGCAGATTGACCCGATCGAGCTCTCGATACTAAACGAGGCCCTAGATCGGATCCTATCGATGAAAATCACTGACGACCCAACCCCGATCCACGCTCAGATCGGTCTGAAGGCGGGTCAAGAGGAACTTTTCATCCCACCCAACACCCAGTTAGTAGCCACTGTCGAAGACTTAACCAATATGTTGGACTACGCCTCCGAGGAGGCAGAAGACATGGATGAAGAGGATTGCGCTCCCGCCCCCGTCAACACCGGGCGATGGACTGCCACCTCCACCTACGACGTCTACATGGTGGATACTCTAGCTGATAAGGGCGAGCACACGCCCAAAAACAATGGCGATAAATCTGGCGAGGAGCCGTCAAGGCACCGGAAACTGCGCAAACGGTCAAAGGCAAAAAAAGGGAAGGGAAGCCATTGCTGACACCGGGGATAATGACACCCCAGATGACCTCGGCGACCCCGATATCCCCGGGCATCCGCTAGAGGACCAGGAGAGTACGGAAGATCAACGCGACCTCGAGGATCTAAACGATTCCGAGGATGACAACTACCTCCCTCATGTCGAGGAGGAGGACAGCCTGGAAGCCGAAGACTTCACCGTCCCCAAAAACCTTGAGGATCAGGAACGGTTCAGGCAACAGCTCATAGCCACTGCCCGAAGCCTGAAGGCAAAAGAACAGTAGCTTAAGGCCGAACAGGACACCCTCAACGATAGATGGACAAGGGTCCTATCAGCCGAGGAAGAGTACGGTACCGGTCTATTGGACCAACCCAAGAGCTATCCATGCCGACGGCTGTTGCCGCAGTTCGACGACAAGGTCTCTAATACACCGTCTCCCAAGCACACTCCATATGACCAGCCGGACCGCCCTCCCCGAGGACGAGATAGAACGGCTGGCGACGCCGGTTATAAGCCGGCGATACCCCGCAGAAGGGGAAAAGAGCCAATAGAGCCTGAGGACAAGTACGACCTGCGACACGACCTGGATTATAGAACAGGCCGCACGAGATCCATCTACGGATCTAGAGGGTACTCCCCCGATAGACAGGACGGGTACCAGCCTCGGCTTGACCGCAACAACAGAGATCGGGAACAAAACCGGGCCAGATCAGGCGCCGACTACCGGCGTGACATAGCTCGGGTGAGAGGCGCTGCCCACCCACTGTGCTTCACCGACGAGATGATGCAGCATCAATTCCTGGAAGGGTTTAAACCCATGAACATAGAATAATACGACGGGACAACTGACCCAGCAGTGTGGATCGAGGATTTCCTCCTCCACATTCATATGGCACGAGGAGATGATCTCCACGCCATCAAGTATTTGCCCCTGAAACTTAAGGGGCCAGCTCGGCACTGGTTAAACAGCCTCCCCAAAAATTCTATCGGGAGTTGGGAGGATCTCGAGGACGCATTCCGATCTAACTTCCAGGGCACCTATGTACGGCCGCCGGACTCCTCCGACCTAAGCAATGTTGTCTAGAAAGCAGGCGAATCGGCTCGACAATTCTGGAACCGGTTGTTGACCAAAAAGAACCAGATTGTCGATTGCCCAGACGCCGAGGCAATAGCCTCCTTCCGGCACAATATTCGGGATGAATGGTTGGCTCGCCAGCTCGGTCAGGACAAGCCTAGGACCATGTCCGCCCTTACATCACTCATGACCCGCTTTTGCGTGGGCGAGGATAACTGGCTAGCTAGACGAAGCCACAACCCCGAAGACCCCGGCACCTCCGAAGTCCGGGATGGAAACGGTAAACCACGACGCAACAAAAGTAAGCACCGGCACAACAATGGTGATGCCGACGACACGGCCATTAACGCCGGTTTCCACAACCCCAGATCCGGGCAGGGGAAGAAGCCTTCTAAAGGCAATCATGACGGACCTACCCCGCTGGACAAGATCATGGATAGGCCCTGCTAGATCCACGGCACTCAAGATAAGCCCGCCACCCACACCAACCGTAACTGTTGGGTGTTCAAACAAGCCGGCAAACTCGCAGCCGAAGAGCAATGCAAGGGCCCACGCGGCGAGGACGATGATGAGCCCCGCAGTCCGAGCAATGGAGGACAGAAGCAGTTCCCTCCAGAGGTAAAGACTGTGAACATGATATACGCCACTCATATACCTAAAAAGGAGAGGAAGCGCACCCTTCGGGAGGTCTACGCCGTAGAGCCTGTAGCCCCGAAGTATAACCCATGGTCGGCGTACCCAATCACCTTTGATCGACGAGACCATCCGACCAGTATCCGTCATGAGGGTTCAGCGGCCCTCGCCCTAGACCCCATAATCGATGGGTATCACCTCACTAAAGTCCTAATGGATGGAGGAAGTAGCCTCAATCTGATTTACTCAGACACGGTGAAAAATATGGGTATACATCCCTCAAGGATCAAACCTAGCAACACTACCTTTAAAGGAGTGATTCCAGGCGTCGAAGCCCGGTGCACGGGCTCTGTGAGCCTGGAAGTAGTGTTCGGTTCGCCCGACAACTTCCGCAGTGAGGACTTGATCTTCGACATTGTCCCTTTCCGTAGTGGTTATCACGCCATGCTGGGCGCAGAGCGTTCGCTCGCTTTAACGCCGTCCCACACAACGCCTACCTCAAGCTCAAGATGCCCGGGCCCAAGGGGGTCATTACTATCAACGGCAACACAAAGCGTTCCCTCCGAACTGAGGAACACACATTGGCCCTGGCGGCCGAATTCCATTACGAGGACGATCGGCCAACACCGAAATCTCCCATAAAGGCACGTAAGGCTGACAAACGAGCTCGGTCTCAGTCCGAACTCCCGGAATCTTATTCTACCCAGAAATAGGGACACGCTCCTCACTGCACAGCCCTAGGGCCTGTCAAACATGTGCCAAGATGGCAGAACTTTGCACTCAAGATTCCATGGGCAGCAGTGGGGAACAACTATAAAAGGGAAAGTGTTCGGCTGGACCAAATTACTGCCAGTACATGTCCTCAGACATACCACAGGTACCATCAAGGACCTTCTAAAGCGTAAAGCTCATCCATACTTCGGCGACTTCTCAAGATCTTCTTCCCAAGGTCCACTCGCCGACACCATCACCCTTAAAGGATCACAACTCCCTAGGAGGTGCAGGAGCGGACATGCGGCTGGGCACATCAAGGTCGTCAAGCCACCCATCGAAGACCCCTGGTACAACCTCTCCTCTGTAAACTTTATATTTCCTCGTCAAATACCTGTAAATAGTGGCTTCGGCAATTTGAGTTATAAGAATTAATGAGCAAATAATACACCATTGTACATGGCTTCTTCGCTGTATTTTATGCTACATACTCTGTTCTTCCCTCATCAACGCTTCTTGCGAAACTGTTCGGTATACATTATGATGCAACCGGCTAATAGACCGGGGGATTGAATTTAAAATATCACCCTAAGCATCACCCCGACACAATTGATCGTGTGTTCGGCGTCTTGGATTTTGCTTTATATGCATTGGATCCGAACTATGTCTTGGGTCAATAGTTGGGTTGCCCGGCTCCTGTGTTTGCCCTCTCACGTTCCGCTCGTTCGGCTAAAAGGGCAAAGGGAGAACCACTGCGATTGTGCTTCCAGCTCGCCTGGTCAAGCACCTCAGGGGAGAAAGCCGAAAACTGACTGTCATAGTAAGCGAGAACCGATCTGCAAATCTGAGCATAAGTGTCATACTAAAAAAATCGATAGAGGTTATTCCGTGTAATACGATGGGTTTCGTACTTGTATGAACCATGTGATGCTGGCTTTAGCCTCGGTACATCCGAACATCACAAAACACTGGGGGCTAGTCATCAGCCCCTGCATTTTTTTCGTACGGCTAAGTGAAAGCAATAAAGCATCATAGTCCAATTGCCTTCTTCCCCTCGCACTACCACCTTCGGGCACCGATACCTCGACTAAGGTTTACAGTGCGGAGGCAGAAACACCTCGCGTAGTATCTACGTGGGGGCTGAAGCCGACGACTCGCAATTTTCAGATAAAACGGCCACACAGGAGTCACAATAAATACAAAACCCAAAAGACATGATAAACCATGCAGCCTCATTATAAAGCGTTATCAGTCTTAGGACATATTACAGCGCGCTCATTCATAAAAAACATCCTTAGAGCATTGGGCCTCTATCGCCCGGGCACCCTCCATCACTGCGGAGAAGTATAGCTCGGGGCGCCTATGCCCCTTTCCAGGGGGCGGAGGTGCGGTGGCCATCTCGGTCGGCTTGAGCTTCGGCGAGTGCACCATGGTCCTTGCAAATGCCATCCGAGCTCCCTCGATGCATGTAGAACGCTATAGCGCATCAATCCGAGGCGCAGCATCGCACAGTTTACGCACCAAGCCGAAGTAGCTGCTCGGCAACGACTCTTCAGGCCACAGCCGGATGCAGAGATCCTTCAAGGCTGGCTCCGCCATCCTATGCAGCTCCATCAGTTGCTTCATCTGCTCGATCAGAAGAGGAGAGCGCTCGAGTGACTCAACCTGTGCCCAGAATAGCCGAGCCTCATCATCCTCCTCCCGCGAAGCATAAAACTTGTTCGCGTCCGCTACACTCTTTTGAAGGTCCATAAAGGCGCCTGGGGAACGCCACACCTGGGTGAGCAACGCAAACCTGCTACCACCAAAGGCACACTTTAGTACATACGGCTTACCATCTGTGACAGCCTTGACTTGGCGGATTTCTTCTTCAAAGAACCGCCTGTCCACCCGCTCCTTTTGGAGCTCGGATTTCAGTGCGGACAGCTCGGTGGCTTGCTCTTTGCCTTTCTGCTCAAGGGCCTCGCACTTCGTGCTGGCATCCTTGAGCTCCTGCTGCACCTCCTCCACCCGGGCCTCATGCTTATCACTCGTAGTTTTTAATGCTGATAGTGCGGCTGCTGCTTGTTCGGCCGCCGCCTTCTCATCTGTGGCCTCCTGCTTCATCTTTTTTAGCTCGGCCTTGAGGTTCTCGACCTCCGTAGCCGAAGCTGTGGAAGCAATAAATAAATACATACACTAGGTTACCAGTGTGGATCACTAATGATAGACAGCCCTGCTACTTCTTGAGCTTGTGTTGGTTTTCCCTTGAAGAGGAAAGGGTGATGCAGCAAAGTAGATAAGTATTTCCCTCAGTTGTTGAGAACCAAGGTATCAATCCAGTAGGAGGTACAAGCAAGGCCCCAATCTTTGCACCTGCATAAACAATCAAACACTTGCACCCAACGCTATAAAGGGGTTGTCAATCCCTTCACGGTTACTTGCAAGGATGAGATCTGATAGAGATAGATATACAAGATTGCTAAAACTAAAATAAAAGTAAATAGATTGCAGCAAAGTATTTTTGGTATTTTTGGTTTATAGATCTGAAAATATAATATGGAAAATAGACCCGGGGGCCATAGGTTTCAGTAGAGGCTTCTCTCTTGAAGGAAAATAATACGGTGGGTGAACAAATTACTGTCGAGCAATTGATAGAAAAGCGCATAGTTATGACGATATCCAAGGCAATGATTATGCATATAGGCATCACGTCCGTATCAAGTAGACTGAAACGATTCTGCATCTACTACTATTACTCCACACATCGACTGACTCCTGCCTGCATCTAGAGTATTAAGTTCATGAAGAACAGAGTAACGCATTAAGTAAGATGACATGATGTAGAGGGATAAACTCAAGCAATATGATGAAAACCCCATCTTTTTACCCTTGATGGCAACAATACAAATACGTGCCTCGCTACCCCTACTTTGTCACTGGGTGAGGACACCGCAAGATTGAACCCAAAACTAAGCACTTCTCCCATTGCAAGAATTACCAATCTAGTTGGCCAAACCAAACCAATAACTCGAAGAGACTTGCAAATATATGAAATCATGCATATAAGAATTCAGAGAAGATTCAAATAATATTCATAGATAATTTGATCATAAACCCACAATTCATCGGATCTCGACAAACACACCACAAAAGAGTATTACATCGGATAGATCTCCATGAAGATCATGAAGAATATGGTATTGAAGAACATAGAGAGAGAAGAAGCCATCTAGCTACTAGCTATGGACCCGAAGGTCTGAGGTGAACTACTCACGCATCATCAGAGGGGCAATGGAGTTGATGTAGATGCCCTCCATGATCGAATCCCCCTCCGGCAGATTACCAGAAAAGGCTCCAAGATGGGAACTCACGGGAACAGAGGCTTTCGGCGGCGGAAAAGTATTATCGTGGCTCCTTTTTGTATTGGGAGAATATTTGGGAATTTATAGGCTGAAGATTAGGGTTGGAGGGCATGCAGAGGGGCCACAAGCCAGGGGGGCGCCCCCCCTAGGGCGCGCCCTGCAGGCTTGTCGCCTCCCGGCAGGTCTCCTGCCTTCCTCTCCAAGTCAGGTAGGTTTCTTCTGGTCCAAGAAAAATCATCGCGAAGATTTTATTCCGTTTGGACTCCGTTTGATATTCCTTATCTGCAATACTCAAAAACAAGGAAAAAAACAGAAACTGGCTCTGGGCTCTAGGTTAATAGGTTGGTCCCAAAAATAATATAAAATAGCATATTAATGCATATAAAACATCCAAAACAGATAATATAATAGCATGGAACAATCAAAAATTATAGATACGTTGGAGACGTATCAAGCATCCCCAAGCTTAATTCCTGCTCGTCCTCGAGTAGGTAAATGATAAAAACAGAATTTTTGATGTGGAATGCTACCTAACATATTTATCCATGTAATATTCTTTATTGTGGCATGAATGTTCAGATCCATAAGATTCAAAACAAAAGCTTAATATTGACATAAAAACAATAATACTTCGAGCATACTAACAAGGCAATTGTGTCCTTTCAAAATAACATGGCCAAAGAAAGTTATCCCTACAAAATCATATGGTCTGGCTATGCTCCATCTTCCCCACACAAAGTATTTAAATCATGCACAACCCCGATGACAAGTCAAGCAATTGTTTCACACCTTTTATGTTCTCAAACCTTTTCAACTTTCACGCAATACATGAGCGTGAGCCATGGATATAGCACTATTGGTGGAATAGAATATGGTGGAGGTTGTGAGGAAGAAGGAGAAGATAGTCTCACATCAACTAGGCGTATCAACGGGCTATGGAGATGCCCATCAATAGATATCAATGTGAGTCAGTAGGGATTGCCATGCAACGGATGCACTAGAGCTATAAGTGTATGAAAGCTCAAAAAGAAACTAAGTGGGTGTGCTTCCAACTCGCTTGCTCACAAAGACCTAGGGCAATTTGAGGAAGCCCATCATTGGAATATACAAGCCAAGTTATATAATGAAAAATTCCCACTAGTACATGAAATTGACAAAATAGGAGACTCTCTATCATGAAGATCATGGTGCTACTTTGAAGCACAAGTGTGGAAAAAAAGATAGTAGCATTGTCCCTTCTCTCTTTTCTCTCATTTTTTTGGTGGGCATCTTTGGCCTCTTTTTTTTTATTTGGGCTTCATTGGCCTCTTTTATTATTTGTAAAGTCCAAAGACTCTTCCCAACTTGTGAGGGAATCATAGCTTCCATCATCCTTTTCTCTCATGGGACAATGCTCTAATAATGATGATCATCACACTTTTATTTACTTACAACTCATGAATTACAACTCGATACCTAGAACAAAATATGACTCTATATGAATGCTTCCGGCGGTGTACCGGGATGTGCAATGATCTAGCGTAGCAAATGACATCAAAAAACGGACAAGCCATGAAAACATCATGCTAGCTATCTTACGATCATGCAAAGCAATATGAAAATGATGGTGCGTGTCATAATAAACGGAACGGTGGAAGTTGCATGGCAATATATCTCGGAATGGCTATGGAAATGCCATAATAGGTAGGTATGGTGGCTGTTTTGAGGAAGGGTGTATGGTGGGTTTAATGCACCGGCGAAAGTTGCGCGGTACTAGAGAGGCTAGCAAAGGTGAAAGGGTGAGAGTGCGTATAATCCATGGACTCACATTAGTCATAAAGAACTCACATACTTATTGCAAAAGTCTATTAGTTATCGAAGCAAAGTATTAGACGCATGCTCCTAGGGGAGAGGTTGGTAGGAGTTAACCATCGCGCGCTCCCGACCCTCACACAAAGGATGACAATCAATAAAGAAATCATGCTCCGACTTCGTTACATAACGGTTCACCATACATGCATGCTACGGGAATCACAAACTTTTAACACAAGTATTTTTACCAATCCACAATTATTCACTAGCATGACTCTAATATCACCATCTTTATATATCAAAACTATATGCAAGGAATCAAACTTCTCATAGTATTCAATGCACTTTATATGAAAGTTTTTATTATATCCCTCTTGGATGCCCATTATATTAGGACTAAATTCACAACCTAAACCAATTACCATGCTGTTTAAAGACTCTCAAAATAATATAAGTGAGGTACGAGAGTTCAATTATTTCTATAAAATAAAAACACCACCGTGCTCTAAAAAGATATAAGTGAAGCACGAGCAAAATTGCCTAGCTCAAAAGATATAAGTGAAGCACATAGAGTATTCTAATAAATTCACGATTTATGTGTGTCCCTCTCAAAGGATGTGTGCAGCAAGGATGATTGTGGCAAACTAAAAAGCAATGATAACCTTCCCAGATTCAGACATGGTGGCAACGAATCGATCTAGCACACAAGCAAACAAAAAGCAAACGAAAAGACGAACGGAAGAAGGGCGAATAAAAAGGCAAATCTTTTCGGTTTTTTCTGAAAATCATTTTAGAAGTGGGGGAGAGGAAAACGAGAGGCAAATGACAAATAATGTAAATGCAAGAGATGAGTTTGTGATAGGTACTTGGTAGGCTTGATGTCTTGACTTGCTATGTATCCTCCCCGGCAACGGCGCCAGAAATCCTTCTTGCTACTTCTTGAGCTTGCGTTGGTTTTCCCTTGAAGAGGAAAGGGTGATGCAGCAAAGTAGATAAGTATTTCCCTCAGTTGTTGAGAACCAAGGTATCAATCCAGTAGGAGGTACAAGCAAGGCCCCAATCTTTGCACCTGCACAAACAATCAAACACTTGCACCCAACGCTATAAAGTGGTTGTCAATCCCTTCACGGTTACTTGCAAGGATGAGATCTGATAGAGATAGATATAAAAGATTGCTAAAACTAAAATAAAAGTAAATAGATTGCAGCAAAGTATTTTTGGTATTTTTGGTTTATAGATCTGAAAATATAATATGGAAAATAGACCCGGGGGCCATAGGTTTCACTAGAGGCTTCTCTCTTGAAGGAAAATAATACGGTGGGTGAACAAATTACTGTCAAGCAATTGATAGAAAAGCGCATAGTTATGAGGATATCCAAGGCAATGATTATGCATATAGGCATCACGTCCGTATCAAGTAGACCGAAACGATTCTGCATCTACTACTATTACTCCACACATCGACCGACTCCTGCCTGCATCTAGAGTATTAAGTTCATGAAGAACAGAGTAACGCATTAAGTAAGATGACATGATGTAGAGGGATAAACTCAAGAAATATGATGAAAACCCCATCTTTTTACCCTTGATGGCAACAATACAAATACGTGCCTCGCTACCCCTACTTTGTCACTGGGTGAGGACACCGCAAGATTGAACCCAAAACTAAGCACTTCTCCCATTGCAAGAATTACCAATCTAGTTGGCCAAACCAAACCAATAACTCGAAGAGACTTGCAAAGATATGAAATCATGCATATAAGAATTCAGAGAAGATTCAAATAATATTCATAGATAATCTGATCATAAACCCACAATTCATTGGATCTCGACAAACACACCGCAAAAGAGTATTACATCTGATAGATCTCCATGAAGATCATGAAGAACATGGTATTGAAGAACATAGAGAGAGAAGAAGCCATCTAGCTACTAGCTATGGACCCGACGGTCTGAGGTGAACTACTCACGTATCATCGGAGGGGCAATGGAGTTGATATAGATGCCCTCCGTGATTGAATCCCCCTCTGGCAGATTACCGGAAAAGGCTCCAAGATGGGATCTCACGGGAACAGAGGCTTCCGGCGGCGGAAAAGCATTATCGTGGCTCTTTTTTGTATTGGGGGAATATTTGGGAATTTATAGGCCGAAGATTAGGGTTGGAGGGCCTGCAGGGGGGCCACAAGCCAGGGGGGCGCCCCTCCTAAGGCGCGCCCTGCAGGCTTGTCACCTCCCGGCAGGTCTCCTGCATTCCTCTCCAAGTCTTGTAGGTTTCTTTTGGTCCAAGAAAAATCATCGCGAAGATTTTATTCCGTTTGGACTCCGTTTGATATTCCTTATCTGCAATACTCAAAAACAAGGAAAAAACAATAACTGGCTCTGGGCTCTAGGTTAATAGGTTAGACCCAAAAATAATATAAAATAGCATATTAATGCATATAAAACATCCAAAACAGATAATATAATAGCATGGAACAGTCAAAAATTATAGATATGTTGGAGACGTATCAAGCCCGGATATTATAATTCGGCTTACCTTGCGCCTCATCGAACCTCTTGTTCAGGAAATCAAGCTCCTCTTCGGAGCTCTTGAGCTTCCGATTTAGCTCGGCAAGCTCCGCGGCATTGACGGTCGCCGCCGATGACGAGGCCTACAAAAAATAAATATATATCAGGTTATGTGCATTCAAACTCCCAAACTGTCAAGAATATGACCCTGTGCTCGGTCCTCTTAAGGTCTTTTAGAACAGTACGGGACGAATGGTGCCTTGCGTGGGTATTTGACTCCCGGGTGAATTTTTCAAACCCACCCAGGGCTCGGGGGCTACTACATATATAAAGATAGCACAAACTTAACAAAATTAAATATTTTGGAAAAGGGTATTACGTGGCTCACCTTGAAGCCCGTCAAGAGACCATTGAAGGCCTCTTTCAGTCCGCTATCAACGGACTGAATGCCTTGCAAAACCGCACCCATAAGAGTGCGGTGATCCTCGGAGATGGCGGTGCTTGATAATCTCTGACCGGGGATTGAGCCGGTAGCTCCGAAGGCATAGTGCGCTCCGGAGATGTCCTCAGAGGGGACTGGACATTCCACCGTCCTCCCTCCTCAGCGGTCAGGAGAGTTTCCTCCCCATAGTCTTCGGCGGTCGAGGCATTGACCTCGGCCATAGCATCATCGCCCCCACCGCCTGTGTTCGGCTCCGAAGGAGCCTGGCGCGACGACACCTCCACGGCCTCATTCGGAGCCCCTGGAGGTGTGGGTTGCGAGGCGGTCCCACTCTCCGCCAGCTCGGCGGGTGGAGAATCCCCATTCGATGTTTGGTCGGTGGGGAGAACGCGTGGTGGGCTGCAGATTAAAAGGCATTCGTCCATTTAAAACATTAAAAACTTCACATGAATGACCCAGGGGGTCTTCGGATTCGTACCTTTGGGCTGGGGGCTTGACCCTTAGGTTCCTTCGGGGGACCCTCTCAAAATCCTCGGACTCAGCGTTGGAGTCCGAGCTGTTGTCGGCCAGGATTAACCTCGGCCGACACGCCCTCTTCGGGGCCAGAGGAGGTAGATCCTCTGCGGCGTCCGGTGACGCCGCCCTCTTTCTTGTAATGGGGGAATCGCCTTTCCCCCCGTCCTCATGCTCTTCCTCATGAGTAGAGGAGGCATGGGTTTCCTCGGACATACTGTCCGGTAGGTCCCTTATGCGGAGGCCTTCTCGGCTTTTCTTTTTTTCCTTCTTCTCCGGCGCTGTGTACGGCACAACGACAAGCATCGACATCAGCAGATCCGACCCGGGGCCTTCGGGCTGAGGGGCCGGGCAGTCCATTTTGACGGCCTTGCTTAGCCACTTCTGTAAAGATGAGAGGGAGGTTGTTCAGCTCTTTGTCAGACAACAGGGCCGGAGTATCAAAATAATATCGTACCTGGGTAGGAGGGTTATCGGCGCTTAGGCCCGAATCCTCCTCCTCGGCTGGCCAGCTCTTCTGGGGTTTGAATAATGCCTTCCACAACTTCTGGTGGGTAGTGCGGAAGAATCCTTGCACCGTAGGCTGGTCCTCGAGCTGATAGGCCAACATTGGGGAGGCCCGGCGCTGGCAGGGAAGAAGACGGCGGTGGAGCATGACCTGGACAACATTGACCAGCTCGACCTTGGCCGCGATCACCGAGGAAATGCGCTTCTATATCGATTTTACCTCTGCGTCCAACCCCTAGTCAAGGCCCTTATTGAGCCACGAGGTTAACCTCGCGGGAGGTCCAGATCTGAACTCGGCAGGTGCCGCCCAGCCCTCGTCCCTTGGTTCGGTGATGTAGAACCATTCCTTCTGCCAGATCTTGATTGTATCGATGAAGGTACCGGACGGCCACTCGACGCGGGGGAGCTTACTGATTACCGCTCCTCCGCAGTCTGCGTGCTCACCCGCGACTATCTTCGGCTTGACATTGAAGACCTTGAGCCATAGGCCGAAGTGCGGCTCGACCCGCAGGAAGGCTTCGCAGATAATGATGAATGCCAAGATATGCATGAAGGAGTTCGGGGGAAGATCGTGGAAATCCAGCCCATAGAAGAACATGAGGCCCCTAACAAAGGGGTGGAGCGGAAATCCTAGTCCCCGGAGGAAGTGGGGGACGAACACCACCCTCTCGCCTGGCTTAGGGGTGGGGACCACCTGGTTCGCCTCTGGAGCGCGGTGGAAGACGTTGGCGGGGAGGTAGCCGACGAGCTTTAACTCCCGGATGTCCTTGTCGGTGACCGTGGAGGCCTCCCACTTGCCCATAGAGCCTGAACCCGCCATGGCTAAGCTCGGAGGAGAGATTGAGGGAGAACTGGATCTGGGCTCTTGGAGCTTGGGAAGATTGAGGAAGCGAGGGATGCGAATGGGAAGCGTGAATAGGCCTCGGGTTTTTTTCCTTTTATGAGGCGTGACTCCGAAGAGCCTCCCTCTACTGCGTCACAAGCCTCTCCGCTTCCCGAGATATCCGTGCCATTACGCACGCGTGATCAAACCTAGGGCGTTAATCATATCCCATGTGGAACGGAGCACGATCTGTATATTGATGAGTCGTGCCAATGTAAAAACGGCCTCGAACCGTGAATCAAGTTTCCATAACTGGTTCAGTGGTCGTGATAGGCCGCGACCCTTTGTCAAAAGGGCTGACAGGAAACACTGTTTACACTTTAACGTTTGGCCTTTGGGGCTAAGCGACTCATGGCGTCCGGATGATCTTATGATCGGAAAAATTACGCGTCATCGGAAGCCGGACTAGTCTCAGCCGATCATTAAATGGGAAGAAGAACTCACCCCGCAAGCCGAAGACTCCGATCGCGTGGAGCTGCTGGTGCTATGACCCTTGGCGTTGGGGGCTAGTTCGGGGGCTACTGAGGGAGTCCTGGATTAAGGGGTCCTCGGGCCGCTGGCCTATCTCCCAATAGGACGGCTTGGTGGGCCGCTCTCTGACTATCGCAGGAAGGGCCGGATATGCCACGACCCCGTGTTCTTGAAGGAAGTCTCGAAGGTGCGTCGTGCACTCCAAGTCAAGATGAGGAAATCGGCATCTCCATCCCCGGCAGGAGACCTATCATGTGTAAACCCTAGGTACCCCCCGATGTCTATATAAACCGGGGAGGTTTTAGATTGTAGACAGAGAAACTCATCTAGGGTTTTAGCTATTCGATCTCGTGGTAGATCAACTCTGTAACCTTCATACACATCAATATAATCGAGCAGGACGTAGGGTTTTACCTCCATAGGAGGGCCCGAACCTGGGTAAACGTCGTCTCCTTCGTCCCCTGTTACCATCGATCCTAGGCTCACAGCTCGGGACCCCCTAGCCGAGATCCGCCGGTTTTGACACCGACAATGAGTACTTCACGAGGTGTCACCCTCGGTACTTGATAGTAGTTCTGCAGAGTCGTACAACTAAGGGGGTGGGCGGTGATGTGACGGGCCTGGCTCGTCGATCAAGATTATCGAGTAACAGATATTTAAAGCGGGGCAACTGGGACTAAGGGGTCTCTGGGGATTCACTGATGAACCTATGCTAAGCAGTTTATGAAAGCAGTAGGTATAGTAGCAATTCATCAAAAATAGGCTATGCATCAGAATAGGTATTATCTACAATTGTAGCAAAATCTAATGCAAGCATGAGAGAAAAGGGAACTGGGCGATATCGGAATGATCAAGGGGGTTGCTTGCCTTGCCTCTCTGCTGCAAAGGCCTGATCGTCAGTGGCGTAGTCGTACCCGGCAGCAGCGTCAGTCTTGGTGTCTACCGGTAAGAGGAGGGGGAAGAAACAATAACTATAAGGCAGATAGATGCAACATGTGCATGACATGACAACATGCAGAGCTAGGCATGTACTAACGTAGTGCTGCACGTCACAGACGGAGCGGGAGAATATCTAATGATATTTCTAGGGTCTCAGGCTTTTACTGAACAGACGAATTCGATGGAAAATTTCCATGTTTGTTATGATAGGAGCACGTGACACACGAACGGACTGCGTATTCGGATTCGTGGGATTTTTCTAATCAACTTTCATGTATAAAACTTTTTCATCCGAGTTACGGATTATTTTATATTAATTTTTTAAGTTTTCTTAATAGTCAGAAATTAAAATAGATTATTTTAATTCAATAAACATGTATGACATCAGTATGATGTCATGCTGACATCAGCAGTCAACAGTCCTGTTGACTGGTCAAATCAGACCAGTGGGTCCCACATGTCATTGACACAGGTTAATTAAAGTTTTAATTAACATTAATCGGATTAATTAAGGAGGTGGGACCCACCTGTCATTCACTGATTGACTAATTAACAGGTTAATTGTTTAAATAATCTTAATCATCTAATTAATTAATTAATTAAGTTAATTAACTATTTAATTAATTAAGCCCCCATGACATCCACAGCGGGAGGGGAGGGTTAGTGGGGGGGGGGGCGCAGGGCCTCACCGGAGCCAGGGGCGCCGCAGGGCCTCACCGGAGCCAGCGCCGGCGGCTAGGGCTCCGGTAGGGGGGGCGAGCGCACGGCGGCGGCGGGCAATGGGAGGCGCCAGGCCAGGGGCGACGGGGAGTGCGGCGAGAGCGCGCGGCGTGCAGGCGACAGGGGGACGCGGGCGTGCACGGGCAGCATGGCCAGGGCGGTGAGCGCGGCGAGCGTGCGGGCTGAGGGCGCGGGCGGCCGGCATGGCCACGGCTGGGCACGGCCTGAGGGAGCGGCGGTCGCAGGCGCGAGGAAGACCGGAAAGGCGCCGGTCGGGGATGGGGAGGAAGAGGGGAGGGGGAGGAGCCAGGGGCTCACTTTCGGTCGGCAGGGGGAGACAGTGGGCGTGGGGAGGCCAGCGGCGAGGTGCAGCTGTGGTGGGGCGGCGCCGGTGGGGGAGCGGGGTGGCGGTGTGGCGTCGGTTCGGGCGCCGTTGGCCCCGATCTGGATCGAGGCGGGGGGAGGAGAGGGAGGAGAGTGGGGGCGATTAGGGGTTGTGGGGTGTCGCTGGAGCGGGGGTGTTGTAGTGGCGGAGGTGGGCCACCCTGTTAGGTGGCCGATTGGGCCAAGGCCCAGTTGGGCTGGCCCCGGGGGGCTTTTCTTTCCTTTTTATTTTTGTTTTATTAGTTTCTCTTTCAACCTTTCTGTTTTATTTATTTTATTTATAAAATACCTTTACAAAAAGAAGAGAGCATGCCCAATATTTGCATTCTAATATTTGGCATAGTCACAATAATTTTGAAGGCCTTTTGTAGACATTAGAGAATTTTATAATCCAAAAGGAGTTTAATAATTGTTTTGGGCATCTGTTAGAACAGATTTGAGGCACCAAACACTTGCAAATATTGTGGGTTGAAATTTTAGAAATGCCAAGGGAATATTTTGAAACCTGTTCATGATTTTTATTTTGAAATTTGCCAAACTTTTATATCCACATTTGAAATGAATTTTGAATTGCAAAGAAATTTGAATCAGAGTTTGATTCCAACAGTGATCATAACTGGATTAGCTTAATCCTCAGGTTACAGTAGCTTGATTACAATAATTACTGTAGCACCAAATCCAGGGTGTCACACAAGGAATGAGCACAAAATGTGGTATCCACGGAAAAAGCCCATGTTGCACAACACTAGAGAGATGCTAGCACGATTGCTCAAATGGGCGTGATACGAACTTGTGCAAAACCTATCAGAAACAAAGCGTGTCGACTTTCTGTCCCGACTTTGCTATGTATATATGAGGCACGATGTCACTCGCTCAAGTGATCCAAGATGATCAAGTATGATATGCGATTTGCTGATGATATTTTTTTCTCTTTGCTTAAAAGCTTCGCTTCTCTTTTCTTTGGTGGTGATATTTGTATGGTCACTATGTGGGACGTGCACACCAACGTATGAATTATGTATATGCGGGTACTATTGTAACACAAGATATGATACGATGATATATGCATGCAAATTAAGCTATGCGGAGTATGTATCACTAAAGTGCACAAGTAGCGTAGCCTAGCAATACTCAATGTCTAGTCTCGATAGGCAAGTTACGCAAATAGACTCGGTGTAACAATGCAATGGCAAGGGTATAATCTAGAGTGTCGTCACGTTTACCGTCCTTGCTTACGGTGAGGTGTCAACGATGAGTTGGTCAGCGACGAAACGGGGCGATGATGAGCGGCGATGTCAAACAAGAACCACTCCTAAATAGTCGAAACACCTTACGAAGTGGCAAATTCGCGGCTCAAAATATCAAGTGCAAAAGGTTGCAAAAAATTGGCGGTGGAAAATGCGGAATAAAATGGTGGAGACAAAAAAACCGCGGTGTAAAATTCAGTTTTGTGAGGTTTTACCGGATGTCCGGAGAAGGTCGGACGTCCGGTTGTTCACAAGCGTCTGGACGTTAGGTAAATCTTGGTTGTCCGGTGTTTGCCGATTTTGGGGATTGACCTCGGGCAGGAGATGAACTCAAGGGAATTGGGATGAACACGATTTTTTTCCGAAAATTGGACCGATTTTGTGGATGAAATCGACGAAAAATATGGGAGAAAGCTAGATCTACTTGTCAACCATGAAATCCACGGATCAAAATCTATAAAATCTCCTCAAATCCAAGAAATTTTGGGTATGGCTATTTTTGTGGCGATTTTCGAAATTAGGTCAAAACAAAGAAAAATCTGCTGGCAAATGGGGGATGAGACTCCAAGGTTTGAATCAACGTGGCTCATGATACCAAGATGATACGGGGCCAACCCGTGGATGTCGATCTTTTCAAATGATGGAGGGGTAAGGGAGAAATCCAAAGAGAAAAACACAAACTCTCAAGAACGGTCTCCAATCACACATCCACTAGATCCATAGAAAACACATCAGATACATTGAACCAAGTTCAACAAAGGATACAAGTAACGGATAGTCTTCCCACTCCGGAGGAGAGGCCTTGATATCCCGAAGGATCTTCCCTACGAGAGGGGCCTTGGCATCCACTTGGATCTTCTCACATAGATCTCTAATGCTCAACAATCTTTAATGCTAAACATAAGCTAACCCTAAAACATCCAAGGGGTGAGGTATTTATATTCTAGGGGGAGAGAGACAGGGATACATGTGCCAAGGCCCGAGTGGCTGTTCGCAGACAGGTTTCGGACGTCCGGAAGTTACCGGTCGTCCGGTGGCTCACGAAGGATCGGACAACTGGAGCGGGCCGGACTTCTGAAGATTCGCCTCGGATTCGGGGACACCGGATTTCCGGAGAACTTCAGACGTCCGGAGGCACGGGCGTCCGGAGGGCCTCTGACTTTCGTAGATTTCGCTCTAGACTGGACGCCGGATTTCTGGAGGGCTGGGGCTGTTAGGGAACGTTGCATGGGAAACAAAAAAATTCCTACGCTTCACGAAGATCAATCTAGGAGGTGAGCATCTATGAGAGGAGAGATTGGATCTACATACCCTTGTAGATCGCTAAGCGGGAAGCGTTAAGAAACGCTGTTGATGTAGTCAAACGTCTTCGCGATCCAAATCGCAATCCGTCCTGCGATCCAATAACGATCTAGTGCCGAACGGATGGCACCTCCGCGTTCAACACACGTACAGCTCGATGACGTTCTTCGCCTTCTTGATCCAGTAAGCAAGGGCAGAGAGGTAGATGAGTTCTCCGGCAGCACGACGGCGTGGTGGTAGTGGTGGTGGAGCTGATCCGGCAGGGCTTCACCGAGCACTACCGAACCAATCTAGAGGAGAAACGATCTATGAGGGAGGGAGAGGCTGTGCCATGGCTTAAGGTGTTGCAGCCCTCCCTCCCCTGACATATATATAGGGGGAGAGGAGGAGGGGGCCGGCTCCCTAGGGTTCCCACCCCTAGGGGGCGGCGGCCTAGATGGGGCCGGCGGCCAAGGGGGTGTGCCTTGGCCCCCCTCTTGGGCCAACCCTAGCCCTAGCCGCATGGGCCTTGAGTGGCAGGGGTGGCCAGCCCACCATGGGCTGGTGGACCCCCGGAACACTTCCGGCATCTCCGTCATAAAACTGGTAGGTCCCGGAACTTTTCCGGAACTCGAATACCAACTTCCTATATATCAATCTTTACCTCCGGACCATTCCGGAACTCCTCGTGACGTCCGAGATATCATCGGGGACTCCAAACAAATTTCGGTCACCAACATATATAACTCAACAATACCTAATCGTCACCGAACGTTAAGTGTGCGTGTGCAGACCTTGCGGGTTCGAGAACTATGCAGACATGATCGAGACACCTCTATGGTCAATAACCAATTGCGGGACCTGGATGGCCATATTGGCTCCTACATATTCTACAAAGATCTTTATTGGTCGAACCTCGATATCAAGGATTCAGTCAATCCCGTATGTAGTTCCCTTTGTTCATCGGTATGTTATTTACCCGAGATTCGATCGTCGGTATCTCCATACCTAGTTCAATCTTGTTACCGGCAGGTCTCTTTTCTCGTTCCGTAATACAAGATCCCGTGGCTAACTCCTTAGTCACATTGCTTGCAAGCTCATTATGATGTTGTATTACCGAATGGGCCCTGAGATACCTCTCCGTCATACGGAGTAACAAATCCCAGTCTTGATACACGCCAACTCAACAGACACCCTCGGAGATACCTGTAGAGCATCTTTATAGTCACCCAGTTACGTTGCGATGTTTGATTCACACAAGGTATTCCTCCGGTGTCAGTGAGTTGCATGATCTCATGGTTATAGGAACAGACACTTGACATGTAGAAAACAATAGCAATAAACTTGACACGAGCATATGCTACGTTCATAGTTTGGGTCTTGTCCATCGCATCATTCTCCTAATGATGTGATCCCATTATCAAATGACAACTCATGTCTATGGCCAGGAAACCGTGACCATCTTTGATCAACGAGCTAGTCCTGTAGAGGCTCACTAGGGACACAGTGTTGTCTATGTATCCACACATGTATTTGAGTTTCCAATAAATACAATTATAGCATGGACAATAAAAGATTATCATGAACAAGGAAATATAATAGTAATCACTTTATTATTGCCTCTAGGGCATATTTCCAACACGGGCGGCTGGTCGCCGTGACGTGTCAGACGTCCGGTCTTCGTCCGTCAGCCCACCACTGTAGAACTCGGTTGGGTCTTTGGGCTGGCAGATCTCCAAGGGGTTGGACATCCGGTAAGGACCGGTCGTCTTGTGGCCGTAGCGTGTCGACAGCTCCTCTTTGATCCTTTTGCGCTTGGTGTCCTCGATGTCCTTCATAGCCATTCCACGGTCTTCCTCAAAGTACCGGAGTATACAAAGTGTTTTCGCTTGAGGTAGCGACATGTCTCGAGTGAATCAAACGGTGGTTCGGTAAGGAGAGATGTAACATTGGGGATGACCATGGGATGCTTCACATCACCAGTCCTGCCAGCATTTTGGAGCCGTCGAAATACATAGTCCAATGGGAGTATGTTTTGTACTCTCAAGGGAGTTCGGCTTCCATTCATTCGGCTATGAAGTCTGACCGTACTTGAGACTTGATGGCTCGCCGTGGTCGGAACACGATTTCAAAGGGAAGGAGCTCTATTGCCCATTTGGCGATGCGCCCAGTGGCGTCTCTATTATTGATTATATCCCCTAAGGGAGCTTCGGATGCCACGGTGATGGAGCACTCCTGAAAGTAGTGTCGTAGCTTTCGGGATGCCATAAAGACTGTGTAAGCAATCTTCTGGTAATGGGGGTACCTTGTCTTGCATGGGGTTAACACCTCCGAGACGCAGTACACCGGATTTGGCACCTAGAACTTATGGCCCTCGACGTCGCGCTCGACCACTAGCATCGTGCTGACCACATGATTTGTTGCAGATATATATATATATATATATATATATATATATATATATATATATATATATATATATATATATATATATATATATATATATATATATATATATATATATATATATATATATATATATATATATATATATATAAACATCGGCTCCCCGAGACCAGGTGCTATGAGGATGGGGTTGGTGGCGAGGAGTTTTTTGATATCTTCCAGGGCTTTGCCTGCCTCACTTGTCCATGTGAAGTTCTTTGTTTGCTTTAAAAGTTTGTATAATGGCAGGGCCTTTGCCCCTAGCCGAGCTATAAAGCAGCTGAGGGCGGCCACGCAGCCAGCCATTTTTTGGAAGTGCTTAAGTTTGGTCGGTATTGCTAATGCCGATAAAGCTCGGATTTTTGCCGATTGTCTCGATTCGTTGATGTGAAACGATGAACCCAAGTAACTTTCCTACAGGAACGCCGAATACTCACTTCTCCGGATTAAGCTTGATATGGTTGACCCGAAGACTGGCGAAGATTTCACGGAGGTCCTCTACCAGCTGTCTGACGTCCTTTGTTTTGACAACCACGTTGTCTATATAAGGTTCAGCCATTTTGCCGATGTGATCTTTCAGGCGTGTTTGGATCATGCGTTGATATGTGGATCCTGCATTTTTTAGCCCAAATGACATTGTGTTAAAGCAGAACGGCCCGTATGGGCTTATAAAGGCAGTTGCTTCTTGATCCGATTCCTTCATCTTTATCTGGTGGTACCCCGAGTATGCATCCGGGAAGCAAAGGGAACCGTGTCCCGCAGTTTCATAAAGTATCTGGTCCATGCGCGGCCGTGCGAAAAGGTTTGCCAGTTCTTTGCCCATGGCCTGTCATTTGGGCTTGAAGAACCATCATAATGCTTGCTTGACTGGTTTAAACCCCTTTATGAGATTCAAGTTTTGCTCGTCTAGGTTGGTTGGGATTCCTGGCATATCTGAGGGGTGCCACACGAAGATATCCCAATTTTCCCGAAGGAAGTTTCTGAGCGCCTCGTCGATTTCTGTATCAAGCTTCGCGCCGATGGACGCTTTTTTGTTTGGATTAGTCGGGTGTACTTGAAACTTTACAATCTCGTCTACTGGCTTGAATGAGGTTGATTTCGAGCATTTTTCCAGGATGATGTCGTCTCTTTCGATTGTGGCCCAAAGTTCTATTAACTCTTCGGCTGCCAAGGCCTCAGCCAAATATTCTAGTGCAAGTAAGGCCGTCTTATTTTGAGCCCTAAGTGAGGTATGGCATGAAACCTTGCGAACACTTCCCGACCGAGGAGGGCGTGATAGCCACTTTGGAAAGGTACGACGTGGAATGTCAACTCCTCAGAATGATAGTTCTCAGGAGTGTCGAAGACCACATCAAGGGTGACTTCACCCATGCAGCATGCTTCTTACCGGGGATAATTCCTCGGAACATGGTGGAGATTCGTCAAATGCAAGTTGTATCCGATTCCATTTTCTCGAGTGTGCCCTCATAGATGAGGTTTAGGCTACCACTGTCGATAAAAAATCTATGTACGCGGCATCCATGTATTATCAGTTCCAAAACCAAGGCGGTTGGGCATCGACTTAGGTCATCTATCGGCAGATCGCCTTCTTCGAAAGTGATCGGCATGTCTAGCCATGAGTCCAATGGTGCTTCAACCTTAGGTGGGCCTAATTCCCGTAGAGCACGTTTTCGCTATATTCTCGATCTGTATGTTTGATAGATCATCATTACTTTGGCTTCGTCCGAGCCATTTGTTGGGTGGCTGCTAGTGCCATTACCCGTGAGGAGAGATTCACCATGTTTGGCTTCCTGTCTTACGACCTAGCAAGCGCGAAGGCTTTGAGTTGGGTTAGGGATGAGTGGTGTTGCATGTATGTGGCATGGTCTATCCAGCAGTCTGTCGAGGGTGCTTTGCATCCCTATTTTCTTCTTCTTTGGCGGTGGTGTCATTAAGGCAGGGCGCCTAGAAGTAGTCTGTTGCTGGGCTGAATCGTGGGATACACGTTCATCGGGTCTGGTGGGTCGCTCGGATATCCAAGTGTCCTCCATGATGCAGAATTTTGTTACTAAGTAGGAGAGTTCGGCGAATGTCTGAACCCGTCACCGTGCGAGGGCATTTAGCACCCCTGCGTCGCCACAGTTGTGGCAGAAGGCGGTGAGCAGTCATGACAACTAGTTATTTTGTTTTTGACACATAGAAATCTGGACAAGAATTGTCGGACGGTCTCCCCAACTTGCTGTTTTATGTAGATCAGGTCCCCTATATCAGTATGTCCTGAATTGTCTGGGCAGTATCCGATGTGGGGGTGGTGGGATCAAATTTTCAAACCCGATCGAAGGGGAATCCATCGTGACCCCCTATTTGTTGTAAGGAGGTTGTGCGGGTTTTGGCTCAAAGTACAAGACATCCCTACTCCTTATCCGATTAATCAGATGTTTGTTCCTTAATGGGGAGTTTGGATCTGAGGTTTATTCGGAGGGGGAGACATTGGCCAAACAGCTTGAACAGGCGAGATGCCCCAGGTGAGTTTCCCGATCGCATCTTACCACCCTTGCATGGGAGAGCGTCTCAGGGTTCGTCGTCCTCTTGGGTGACCCGCCGAAGAAGGTCGTTGGGACGACGAAGGCCTCAAAGGGGTTCGAATCATCGATCAGGGAAGCCATCAATCTTGATGATCACATAGCAGGCTCTCAATGAAATCACCAATGTCTGTGTAAAAATCGGCAGATCTCGGGTGGGGGGGGGGCGAGTTGTGAGATCGGACAGATGGTAACAGGAGACAAAGAACACGAGGCTCTTACCCAGGTTCGGGCCTTCTCAATAGAGGTAAAACCCTACGTCATGCTCTTGTTGTATTGATGTTGTAGAGATTACAGAGTTGATCTACCTCAAGATCGTGAATTTGTGTACTAAACGCTAGGCGTTATGATATTGTGTATGAATGCCCACTACAGACTAAACCCCATGGTTTATATACACAACAGGGGTATCTAGGGTTACACAAATGTCGGTTATCACCTATGCACTATACGCCGAACATAATCCTTCTTCCTTGGAGCGCATGTCAAGTCTTTGGTTGAATCTAGTATCCACAAACCTCATCTCAAAGCCTCTGAAGTCCTTCCTCCAGGGTGGGCCTCCAGCCCGGCCCATTAACTAGCCCACCTCGGCTAGGACCCCCTAGTCCAGGACTCCCTCAACGAGTCCTGCATCAAGAATCAGTTGTCCTACCGAAGGCCCTATCCATTTCGCAGGGTTAGGCCAATAATTAACATAATAAAATGAGACAAAAGCATTGGGTCTTTAATATCTACACCTCATGAATCCCCATCTGATCCATGTTACCCTACTAAACCTTACTGTCATTGGTGTTCGTATAACACTTCACGGTCCCCTTGCTCCTAGCCTCACGGGTGCTCAATCTCCATAATTGGGTACCTGCAAGGATGAAGATCACGGACAAGACAAGAGACTCTTCACGAAACAATTTTATTTCACACATACGAACGTTATGTCAAAGACTTCCATTGATCCCCTCAACAAATATCTGGGGTTGCAAGGCTCATGTCTCAACCCATACCTTACCGACCAACTCACACATGGAGATCAGATCGCAAGAAGAAAACATTGAAGAACACATCTTGGGATTGATTGATTGGAATATGTCTTACAATGGATGCCTTGTGCGATGCACGATTACAGATGGAACGTAGTCCTTTGCTCTATCTCTATGCAGACGCCTCCTGTTGATTGATTCTTCCTCCATTTTCCTTGCTTTACATTCCTCCTCGAGATTTCTTCCCTTTTTATCACATTTCCTATGGAAAAAACATTAAAGAGAGGATTTGTTGAATCATTTGCATTCATTAGTCATTAGTGGCAATATCGGAGTGAATATCTCTCTTTAAGTGAAATATCTCGGTTTAAACAAAGGTGATATGAGTGTAAAAATATCACTCATCAACTCCCCCAATCTTAAACTTGATCATCCTCGAGCAACATAAAGAGAAATCCGAAGCATAAGGAACTCAATTCTTTAAACCGAAATAATGAGAAGGTTTTGGTTCACTTACAATCCGTATGCCTAGATAGTCCTTCGCTTCTTGACTTGAAAACTTAGCATAGATATAGCAGTGGGATGCTTATAGTGCAAGTGTCAGTGAAGCAAAGATAATCAGAACAAAGTTCTTGATCTACCAGATAAAACAACTTTTCAACACTTCATTTCCTTTAATGTAGAAAACACTTGCTTGCCGAGAATACACGGAGGACTTTCTTTAAATAGAGCCATATAAACATAAGTTAGGGAGTAGAAAGCATGTAGTAAAATATGATCCTCAAGTCCTCATAAGCACACCCACAATTGTCTCCTCCTCTAGGCTCTTAAGCACTATGTTTCAAGCATTGTTTGTTGGAACTTTGATTGATACGTGAAGGGATTATGCCAAATAAGTGATTATGCATAGGTTTTCAGTGTGGCTTGATGTGTGGGAACTATTGACCTTTAGCAATATATCTTTTTCGAGCTATTTTCATCAGTCCCCTTTATTTAACACATACACACCCATTCAAGAGAAGCCGAATAATATTTGTTTGTAGTGTTGCCACTACGTACGGTAACAAACTCACAGCCGAAATCCAAGCTATCGCTCTTGGGGGATCATTCATTGGACAGTGGAATCCTCAACATAACATCAAGAAAGGTGACGAAGCCATATTTACACACGTACACATGTGTATAGTAGCTGGGCCATGGCAGCGGCAAGGAGCTGAAGTTCATCTAGATAATTTAATCCACAGATGCTATCAAGTCTATTAAAATTAACAACATGGGGTTGAGCAAAACATCACTCACACTAGAATTTCTCAACTCCCAAGTCATGAGAGACTTTCTCTTGTGCATAGTTATTCTTGGTTAATATCGTTTCATTTAAAAACTGTCCTACCCCAAGTCTTAGTTGTCTAAACTAAAGAAAACAGAGGCTGCAAAATTATTTCAGCTACTAGAACAAATTTTTTGTCTCAACTATCAAGACTTACTCCCGTCTGCACATATCACAAATACAACTACTATATCTACTCTATGTATTACAAATGCAAAAGACGGTGGTCATAGGACATACCTTCACGATTGCGAATTTACACACTTCTCTTCCTTAATCTTGCATTCCTCGTTGTCCGGCGTAGATCAACTCCTCTGAGAACAAAATTCAAACAAACTCCAAGGGATTAAATGAAGAACAAGAGTAAAGCAAAGCTTATTTTAGTTTTTGGTTTTTGGTTTTTTGAAAACTAACTTGCAACAGAAAAATCACAAATGCAAAATAAAAATAAAAAAGCAAAGTGTTGGAACAAACCAACAAGAGTGTTTTGAAGCTCCTCGATCTTAAGTAAAACTTCATTACATTTTATTGAAATACCGCCACATCTTGATGTAGAAGTGGTGATAACCTCCCCTAAGCTTAGGATTTTGCAAGCCCAAACCAGTGAGATCATTGCGGTTGTTGGTCAGGAGACCATTCCTGGCTCCAGTTGGAGAAGTTCATGTTCATGTAGGTGTTGGAAATATGCCCTAGAGGCAATAATAAATTGGTTATTATTATATTTCCTTGTTAATGATAATTGTTTATTATCCATGCTATAATTGTATTGATTGGAAACTCAAATACATGTGTGGGTACATAGACAACACTGTGTCCCTAGTAAGCCTCTAGTTGACTAGCTTGTTGATCAAAGATGGTTAAGGTTTCCTAGCCATGGACATGAGATGTCATTTGATAACGAGATCACATCATTAGGAGAATGATGTGATGGACAAGACCCAAACTGTAAACGTAGCATTTGATCGTGTCAGTTTATTGCTATTGTTTTCTGCATGTCAAGTATCTGTTCCTTTGACCATGAGATCATGCAACTCACTGACACCGGAGGAATACCTTGTGTGTATCAAACGTCGCAACGTAACTGGGTGACTATAAAGGTGCTCTACAGGTATCTCCGAGGGTGTCTGTTGGGTTGGCATGGATCAAGACTGGGATTTGTTACTCCGTATGACGGAGAGGTATCTCAGGGCCCACTCGGTAATACAACATCACAATGAGCCTTGCAAGCAATGTGACTAAAAGTGTTAGCCACGAGATCTTGTATTACGGAACGAGTAAAGAGACTTGCCGGTAACGAGATTGAACTAGGTATAGTGATACCGACGATCGAATCTCGGGCAAGTAACATACCGAAGAACAAAGGGAACAGCATACGGGATTAACTGAATCCTTGACATAGAGGTTCGACCGATAAAGATCTTCGTAGAATATGTAGGAGCCAATATGGGCATCCAGGTCCCGCTATTGGTTATTGGCCGTAGAGGTGTCTCGGTCATGTCTACATAGTTCTCGAACCCGCAGGGTCTACACACTTAACGTTTGGTGACGGTTAGTATAATTGAGTTATTATGTTGGTGACCGAAAGTTGTTCGGAGTCCCGGATAAGATCCCGGACATGACGAGGATCTCCGGAATAGTCCGGAGGTAAAGATTGATATATGTGATAATAGTGTTTTGATCTCCGGAAGAGTTCCGAAGTTCACCGGAAGGGGTTCCGGATGTTTACCGAAGTGTTCGGGTGCAGCAACACTTTATATGGGCCAAAGGGATAAAGCCCACGAGGTATTGGAAAGTGCAAAAGTAGTTTTGCTGCCGCGTAAGCGGTACTACCGCTTGGTGAAGCGGTACTACCGCCCGAGCGGTACTACCGCTTGTGTGAAGCGGTACTACCGCCCAAGCGGTACTACCGCTTGTGTGAAGCGGTACTACCGCTTGTGCGCGGCTGTGCACGGTTCGGCAGGGATCCGAGTTGGACTCTTTTCCTGCGGGCCAAACCGACCTTGTGCGGGCAAAACCGACCTAGAGGAGGCTTTTACTCCAAGTTTAGACCCCAAGGCTCAACATATAAATAGAGGGGCAGGGCTAGCACACGGGAGACATCAGGATTTCCCAAGCCGTGTGCCGGCAACCCTAGCCCTCTAGTTCCTCCGTCATAATCTCCGTAGTGCTTGGCGAAGCCCTGCAGAGATTGTTCCTCACCACCATCACCACGCCGTCGTGCTGCTGGAACTCAACCACTACTTCATCATCGCTCGCTGGATCGAGGAGGTGAAGGCGTCATCAAGCCGTACGTGTGTTGAACGCGGAGGTGCCGTCCGTTCGGCACTAGATCGGAAGGATCGTGATTGGATCGCGGGACGCTCGGCGATTTGGATCGCGAAGACGTTCGACTACATCAACCGCGTTTATTAACGCTTCCGCTTAGCGATCTACAAGGGTATGTAGATTCACTCTCCCTCTCGTAGATGCTCATCACCATGGATAGATCTTGTGTGTGCGTAGGAAAATTTTTGTTTCCCATGCAACGTTCCCCAACAGTGGCATCATGAGCCAGGTCTATGCGTAGATGAGATCTCGAGTAGAACACAAACGAGTTGTGGGCGTGGGTGTATACATATTGCTTGCCGTTACTAGTTGATATTTGATTCGGCGGTACTGTGAGATGAAGCGGCCCGGACCGACATTACGCGTACACTTACGCGAGACAGGTTCCTTCAACTGACATGTAACTTCGTTGCATAAAGATGGCTAGCGGGTGTCTGTCTCTCTCACTTTAGTTGAATCGATTTCAATGAAGAGGGTTCTTTTAGAAGATCAAAAAGCAATCACTACACCACGTTGTGGTTTTGCGTAGGTAAGAACGGTTCTTGCAAACCCGTAGCAGCCACGTAAAATTTGCAACAACAATTAGAGGACGTCTAACTTGTTTTTGCAGGGTATGTTGTGATGTGATATGGCCAATTACATGATGAGATATATGTGATGTATGAGATGATCATGTTTTGTATAGAATATCACGACTTGCATGTCGATGAGTACGGCAACTGGCAGGAGCCATAGAGTTGTCTTTAATTATTGTATGACCTGCGTGTCAATCATTAAGCGCTATGTAATGCTTTACTTTATCGCTAAACGTTAGCTATAGTCGTGGAAGCATCAGTCGGCGCGACAACCTTATGGCGACACGTTGATGGAGATCAAGATGATGGAGATCATGGTGTCATGCCGGTGACGATGGAGATCATGCCGGTGCTTTGGAGATGGAGATCAAAAGCACAAGTTCATGGCCATATCATGTCACTTATGATTTGCATGTGATGTTAATCCTTTTATGCATCTTATTTTGCTTAGGACGACGGTAGCATTATAAGGTGATCCCTCACTTAAATTTCAAGATAAATTGTGTTCTCCCCAAGTGTGCACCGTTGCGAAAGTTCGTCGTTTCGAGACACGCCGTGATGATCGGGTGTGATAGACTCTACGTTCGCATACAACGGGTGCAAGCCATGTTGCACGTGCGGAACACTCGGGTTAAACTTGACGAGCCTAGCATGTACAGACATGGCCTCGGAACACAAGAGACCGAAAGGTCGAACATGAGTCATATAGTAGATATGATCAACATGAAGATGTTCACCATTGAAACCACCTCAACTCACGTGATGATCGGACTTGAGTTGGTGGATTTGGATCATGTTACACTCGAATGATCGGAGGGATGTCAATTTGAGTGGGAGTTTTTTAAGTAATATGATTAACTAAACTCATTATCTAGAACAATAGTCTAAGTTGTCTTTGCTATATTTATGTTGTAGATCATGGCTCGCGCAGTAGCACCCCTGAATTTTAATGCGTTCCTAGAGAAAGCTAAGTTGAAAGATGATGGAAGTAACTTTGTGGACTGGGCCCGTAATCTAAGGATTATCCTTACGGCTTCCCAGAAGGCTTATGTCCTTGATGCACCGCTTGGTGATCCACCTGCTCCAGTTGAGTCTCTAGACGTTGTGAACGCCTGGCAGGCTCGTTCTGATGATTACTCAATAGTTCAATGTGCAATGTTGTATGGCTTAGAACCGGGACTTCAAAGACGTTTTGAACGTCATGGAGCATATGAGATGTTCCAGGAGTTGAAGTTTATCTTTCAGAAGAATGCCCGGATCGAGAGATATGAGATCTCCGATAAGTTCTATGCTTGCAAGATGGAGGAGAACGGGTCTATCAGTGATCACGTGCTCAGAATGTCTGGGTACTCCACCCGTCTGGCTGAGTTAGGGATGCCCCTTCCGCCAGAGGCTATCACTGACAGAGTTCTTCAATCATTGCCGCCTAGCTACAAGAGCTTCGTGTTGAACTATAACATGCACGGGATGAACAAGTCAGTCGCCGAGCTGTTTGCGATGCTGAAAGTCGCTGAGTCTGAAATTCAGAAGGAGCATCAAGTGTTGATGGTCAATAAAACCACTAGTTTCAAGAAAAATGGCAAGGGTAAGAAGGGTAACTCTAAGAAGAGTGGCAAAGCAGTTGCTCCTCTCGTGAAGAAACCCAAGGCTGGACCCAAACCAGAAACTGAGTGTTTTCATTGCAAGGGAACTGGACACTGGAAGCGGAACTGCCCCAAGTATTTGGCTGACAAGAAGGCGGCCAACAACAAACAAGGTATATATGATATACATGTTATTGATGTGTACCTTACCAACTCTCGTTGTAGTGCCTGGGTATTTGATACCGGTGCGGTTGCTCATATTTGCAACTCAAAACAGGAACTGCGGAATAGACGGAGGCTGGCAAAGGACGAAGTGACGATGCGCGTGGGAAATGGTTCCAAGGTTGATGTGATCGCCGTCGGCACGCTCGCTCTTCGATTACCGTCGGGATTAGTGATGAACCTAAATAAGTGTTATTTGGTGCCTGCGTTAAGCATGAACATTATATCTGGATCTTGTTTATTGCGAGACGGTTACTCATTTAAATCAGAGAATAATGGTTGTTCTATTTATATGAGTAATATCTTTTATGGTCATGCACCCGATGTGATGGGTTTATTCTTATTGAATCTCGATAGTAATGATACACATGTTCATAACATTGATGCCAAAAGATGTAGAATTGATAATGATAATACCACTTTCTTGTGGCACTGCCGTTTAGGTCATATTGGCGTAAAACGCATGAAGAAGCTCCATGCTGATGGACTTTTGGAGTCACTTGATTTTGAATCACTTGACACATGTGAGCCATGCCTCATGGGCAAGATGACTAAAACGCCGTTCTCTGGAATAATGGAACGGGCAAGTGACTTATTGGAAATCATACATACTGATGTGTGCGGTCCAATGAGTATTGAGGCGCGCGGTGGTTATCGTTACTTTCTCACCTTCACTGATGACTTAAGTAGATATGGGTATATTTACTTAATGAAACACAAGTCTGAAACATTTGAAAAGTTCAAACAATTTCAGAGTGAAGTTGAGAATCATCGTAACAAGAAGATTAAATTCCTACGATCTGATCGAGGAGGAGAATATCTGAGTTATGAGTTTGGCAGTCACTTAAGACAGTGTGGAATTGTTTCACAATTGACACCGCCTGGAACACCACAGCGTAATGGTGTGTCCGAACGTCGTAATCGAACCTTATTAGATATGGTGCGATCTATGATGTCTCTTGCCGATTTGCCACTATCGTTTTGGGGTTATGCATTAGAGACAGCTGCATTCACTTTAAATAGGGCACCATCGAAATCCGTTGAGACGACGCCATATGAACTTTGGTTTGGCAAGAAGCCAAAGCTGTCGTTTCTTAAAGTTTGGGGATGTGATGCTTATGTCAAAAAGCTTCAGCCTGAAAAGCTGGAACCCAAAGCGGAGAAATGCGTCTTCATAGGATACCCAAAAGAGACAGTTGGGTATACCTTCTATCTCAGATCCGAAGGCAAAATGTTTGTCGCTAAAAACGGAACATTTCTTGAGAAAGAGTTTCTCTCGAAAGAATTGAGTGGGAGGAAGATAGAACTTGATGAGGTTATTGAACCTTTACTTCAACCTGAGAGTAGCGCAGCGCAGAAAGTTGTTTCTGTGGAGCCTACATTAGCTGAAGAGGAAGTTAATGATGATGATCATGAAGCTTTGGATCAAGTTGCTATCGAACCTCGTAGGTCGACAAGGACGCGTACTACTCCTGAGTGGTACGGCAACCCTGTCTTAGAGGTCATGTTGTTAAACAACGATGAACCTACGAGCTATGGAGAAGCGATGATGGGCCCGGATTCCGAGAAGTGGTTAGAGGCCATGAAATCCGAGATGGGATCCATGTATGAAAACAAAGTATGGACTTTGGAAGTATTACCTGAAGGGCGTAAGGCCATTCAGAACAAATGGATCTTTAAGAGGAAGACGGACACGGACGGTAATGTCACCGTCTATAAAGCTCGACTTGTGGCAAAGGGTTTTTCACAAGTTCAAGGAGTTGACTACGATGAGACCTTCTCACCCGTAGCGATGCTTAAGTCCGTCAGAATCATGTTAGCAATAGCTGCCTTTTTCGATTATGAAATTTGGCAGATGGATGTCAAAACAGCGTTCCTTAACGGTTACCTTAAGGAAGAGTTGTATATGATGCAGCCAGAAGGTTTTGTCGATCCAGAGAATGCTGACAAAGTTTGCAAACTCCAGCGATCCATTTATGGACTGGTGCAAGCATCTCGGAGTTGGAATCTTCGCTTTGATGAAGTGATCAAAGCGTTCGAGTTTATACAAGTTTACGGAGAAGCTTGTATTTACAAGAAAGTGAGTGGGAGCTCTATAGCGTTTCTAATATTATATGTGGATGACATATTGCTGATTGGAAACAATATAGAAATGCTGGAAAGCGTAAAGGAATATTTGAACAAGAGTTTTTCAATGAAGGACCTAGGAGAAGCTGCTTTCATATTAGGCATCAAGATCTATAGAGATAGATCGAGACGCTTAATAGGACTTTCACAAAGCACATACCTTGATAAGATTTTGAAGAAGTTCAAAATGGATCAGTCCAAGAAGGGGTTCTTGCCTGTTTTGCAAGGTGTGAAGTTGAGTAAGACTCAATGCCCAGTGACTGCAGAAGATAGAGAAAAGATGAGTGTCATCCCCTATGCTTCGGCCATAGGCTCTATCATGTATGCAATGCTGTGCACAAGACCCGATGTCAGCCTTGCCATAAGTATGGTCGGAAGGTTTCAAAGTGATCCAGGAATGGAACACTGGACGGCGGTCAAGAATATCCTGAAATACCTGAAAAGGACTAAGGACATGTTTCTCGTTTATGGAGGTGATCAAGAGCTCGTCGTAAAGGGTTACGTCGATGCAAGCTTTGACACTGATCCGGATGACTCTAAGTCGCAAACCGGATACGTATTTATTCTTAATGGGGGTGCGGTTAGCTGGTGCAGTTCCAAGCAAAGCGTGGTAGCAGATTCTACATGCGAAGCGGAATACATCGCTGCCTCGGAGGCGGCGAAGGAAGGTGTCTGGATGAAGGAGTTCATGACAGATCTTGGAGTAGTGCCTAGTGCACTTAACCCAATGACTCTATTTTGTGATAATACTGGTGCCATTGCTCTAGCCAAGGAACCAAGATTTCACAAGAGGACCAGACACATAAAGCGACGTTTCAATTCCATCCGCGATTACATCAAGGAGGACGACATAAATATTTGCAAAGTACACACGGATCTAAATGTTGCAGATCCGATGACTAAACCTCTTCCAAAGGCTAAACATGAACAACACCAGAACTGCATGGGTGTTCGATTCATTACAATGTAAATCACATAGTGATGTGAACTAGATTATTGACTCTAGTGCAAGTGGGAGACTGTTGGAAATATGCCCTAGAGGCAATAATAAATTGGTTATTATTATATTTCCTTGTTAATGATAATTGTTTATTATCCATGCTATAATTGTATTGATTGGAAACTCAAATACATGTGTGGGTACATAGACAACACTGTGTCCCTAGTAAGCCTCTAGTTGACTAGCTTGTTGATCAAAGATGGTTAAGGTTTCCTAGCCATGGACATGAGATGTCATTTGATAACGGGATCACATCATTAGGAGAATGATGTGATGGACAAGACCCAAACTGTAAACGTAGCATTTGATCGTGTCAGTTTATTGCTATTGTTTTCTGCATGTCAAGTATCTGTTCCTTTGACCATGAGATCATGCAACTCACTGACACCGGAGGAATACCTTGTGTGTATCAAACGTCGCAACGTAACTGGGTGACTATAAAGGTGCTCTACAGGTATCTCCGAGGGTGTCTGTTGGGTTGGCATGGATCAAGACTGGGATTTGTTACTCCGTATGACGGAGAGGTATCTCAGGGCCCACTCGGTAATACAACATCACAATGAGCCTTGCAAGCAATGTGACTAAAAGTGTTAGCCACGAGATCTTGTATTACGGAACGAGTAAAGAGACTTGCCGGTAACGAGATTGAACTAGGTATAGTGATACCGACGATCGAATCTCGGGCAAGTAACATACCGAAGAACAAAGGGAACAGCATACGGGATTAACTGAATCCTTGACATAGAGGTTCGACCGATAAAGATCTTCGTAGAATATGTAGGAGCCAATATGGGCATCCAGGTCCCGCTATTGGTTATTGGCCGTAGAGGTGTCTCGGTCATGTCTACATAGTTCTCGAACCCGCAGGGTCTACACACTTAACGTTTGGTGACGGTTAGTATAATTGAGTTATTATGTTGGTGACCGAAAGTTGTTCGGAGTCCCGGATAAGATCCCGGACATGACGAGGATCTCCGGAATAGTCCGGAGGTAAAGATTGATATATGTGATAATAGTGTTTTGATCTCCGGAAGAGTTCCGAAGTTCACCGGAAGGGGTTCCGGATGTTTACCGAAGTGTTCGGGTGCAGCAACACTTTATATGGGCCAAAGGGATAAAGCCCACGAGGTATTGGAAAGTGCAAAAGTAGTTTTGCTGCCGCGTAAGCGGTACTACCGCTTGGTGAAGCGGTACTACCGCCCGAGCGGTACTACCGCTTGTGTGAAGCGGTACTACCGCCCAAGCGGTACTACCGCTTGTGTGAAGCGGTACTACCGCTTGTGCGCGGCTGTGCACGGTTCGGCAGGGATCCGAGTTGGACTCTTTTCCTGCGGGCCAAACCGACCTTGTGCGGGCAAAACCGACCTAGAGGAGGCTTTTACTCCAAGTTTAGACCCCAAGGCTCAACATATAAATAGAGGGGCAGGGCTAGCACACGGGAGACATCAGGATTTCCCAAGCCGTGTGCCGGCAACCCTAGCCCTCTAGTTCCTCCGTCATAATCTCCGTAGTGCTTGGCGAAGCCCTGCAGAGATTGTTCCTCACCACCATCACCACGCCGTCGTGCTGCTGGAACTCAACCACTACTTCATCATCGCTCGCTGGATCGAGGAGGTGAAGGCGTCATCAAGCCGTACGTGTGTTGAACGCGGAGGTGCCGTCCGTTCGGCACTAGATCGGAAGGATCGTGATTGGATCGCGGGACGCTCGGCGATTTGGATCGCGAAGACGTTCGACTACATCAACCGCGTTTATTAACGCTTCCGCTTAGCGATCTACAAGGGTATGTAGATTCACTCTCCCTCTCGTAGATGCTCATCACCATGGATAGATCTTGTGTGTGCGTAGGAAAATTTTTGTTTCCCATGCAACGTTCCCCAACAGTAGGCAGACATGCCACAAAGGGACGATGCGAGGTTGCTCATATGATGGATAGAGCCCTGGAGGTTGTTGAGGTCCGCGTAGGTGTTGTAGTCTTGTTCGGGCTGGTCCTCCTCTTCATCGGTGGCGATTTCTTCTTCATCTACTTGTTCTGGTTCTGGCCCTTCTTGGTCAAAAGTTGCATCTCCTTCCTGTGCAACATAATGCAATTGTCCATTCTCAATGGTGAAACAGTTAGGCATAGGAGTGGGAAACAAGTGTGCCACTCCCGCGCTAGTAAGAACACGAATCTGAAGAAGAGTGCTAGCAACAATGGGACATAGATGATTATAGTTGAGACCAAGGGAGTTAACCAACATGGTGATCACTCCTCCACACACGATATCTCCTTGTGCATGATTTGCTTGATGCGCGAGGTGTACCAAAAGTATTGCCCCTAGGTTGGGCGAATAACCGATGCCCAGGTTTGCTGCTTTCCTGAGAACTAGCATGTTCTCATCATTAACCTTAGAAACTTCACCTCGTGCCTACGACGAGTTAGTGATAACATTGTACAAATAACGTATAACAGGACTTTCAATGCAGCTGGCTCTTTGCCTATAACCATGATGACTCATAAGATAGAAGGATTGCCTTGGGTGCGGGTCATTGAAATCACAAACATATCTAAAATCATCATCATTATTGGTGAAGCCAAAGTGATTATACCACTCATCAAGAGTGATGTCAAAATCCTGGTCAAGGAGACGAAAAGTGATCCTCTCCTCCTCATGTTCATTTTGCACTAGACCAACATTGTGCGAGAGAGTACTAAGAAACTCAAGCATCAAGCGTTCATAAGTTTTCACATCCTGATAAACAAAATGGTGCAACCCGGCATTGTGACAAAGCAAATTAATATCATGAGTGATACATAGCTTGGCTAGCGAATTCGCACAAGCCCATTTGGTTGCTTTCATATTTCTTGTCATGAGCTTCTGGAACTTCTTCCTTGCTCCATGATCGGTGAAGACGATCACCTGAGTGAAAACTTGGTGTGGTGGTGCGGTGGATGAACTTGAAGCATCACGTATGCGAGAAGACCTCCACGTAAACATCTACAAAACAATTTTTAGTCCAATAGAATTAAACAATAATAATCCTACGGTAGTCACAACATCATACTCCTCTAAAAACATCAATGAATCCATGCCAAACTCAAATTGGGATAAAAAATATGCATATCCTAGACATGCCAATGATAGGCATGTAAACGTGGATTCGCAAAAAATAACTTGGCTATCGGAGGAGAAACGAACCGTAGATCGATCGCACAAAAGGATTCGAACTAAAAATGAACGAGCGGAGAGATCGGGCGAAGATTTGCTAGGGTTTGGATAGGTTTGGAGGAAGAAGAAGAAGAAGAAAATAGAGAGAGATGGGGGCGATTTACCTCCTTCCTCGGGCTTATTGGAGCCAACGTCACCCAAAACGACCGCCCATACAGGCGCGAGCGCCCGCATGGAACATCGTCTTCAAACCGGGATAGCTTGTGAGTGTCTGCACATAGATGAAATGACCGGCAGCGCTCGTTTTGAACGTCGTCGTACGCTCTGTTCTTTTGCTTCTCCTGGTCGAGGATGTCGAACGACCGCTCAAACGAGCATACGCGCTCGTTTGGAACAACGTCAAACGCTCTGGGCTTTGATTTCGGCAAAGAAGTAAAACGACTGCCTAATGAGCACCCACGCTTGCATGATGCGTCATATTGTTCTCTGGTGTCTGTGGCTGATATGCGCTGAAACCTCCTGCAGGTCATGTGACCACCTAGACAACCGTTGCGGTCGTGTGATAGGTCGTCCTTTGATCGGTTTCTTTTGAAACTTCTCTTTTTCTTTGTTTTCCCGCGGGGTTAGTTCCAAAGAAATACATCGACATATTTCCAGGCATGCAAACACTAATTCAACATATAATTCATCTTGCACAAAGCAAAGCCTTGATTATAATAACTCTTTCAAACTTACTTCTTCATATGGAACTCCAATCACTCTTTTATTAAAAACAAAAATAAAAACTTACTTGTTTACTTTATTCACATGGGTTGCCTTCCACTAAGCGCTTGTTTTTGGTCGAATAGCTCGGCCGTAGTGATGATCAAGGTGGTGCTAGAACACCGAGACCACAACTTCTCGCATTCAAAATGATGTCACCTCCTGTGTAGGTCTTCATTTTCTTTTTCCTTGGGAAATGTCTTACGAAGGAATCTTTATCTAGTAAATCAAATCAAACATACACCTTAAACACAATTATCACCGCTTTAATAGTCCTTAGAAAAGCTCTACCGAGGTTGTAGGATCCAAAGTATGTCTATAGGGGGGCTGATTATACTACTTGACCAAATAAAAATCTAGCCTTTTCCAAATTTTAAAGGATGGCAAGTTTAAGCAATTATATCAAGTCAAGCACACCCTAGACATGCAAGTCTAAGAGTATAGCAGCGGAAAGTAGACACATGCACATATTAGTAGAGGGTAGGTATAGGAAGATCAAACGCAATGGGGACTCAAAGATTTTTCCCGTGGCTCGGATAGGTGGTGCTATCGTACGTCCACATTGATGGACACTTTAACCCACGGTGGGTAGTGGTCGCGAGAGTCCACGGAGGGCTCCACCCATGAAGGGTCCACAAAGTAGCAACCTCGTCTATTCGATCACGGCTTACGTCCATGAAGGACTAGCCTCACTCGGGGTAGATCTTCACGAAGTAGGCGATCCCCTTGCCCTTACAAACTTCTTGGTTCAACTCCACACAAAGTCGGAGGCTCCTAAGCGACACCTAACCAATCTAGGAGACACCACTCTCCAAAAGGTAATATATGTGGTATGTATGATGAACTCCTAGCTCGTGTGCTTCAGAAGATAGTCTCCTCAACATTCAATCACTCTTTCACGGATTTGGCTTGGTAGAAGAGATAGATTGGATGGAAAACAACTTGGGGAGGCAAGAAATAAAGATTAATATGGTTGGAGTGGAAGATCTTGATCTCAACACACGAGTAGGTGGTTCTCTCTCAGAAAATGGTAGGGCAAGTGTTGGTTTGTTCTGGGTGCTCTCTCTAAGAATGAGAGTGAGGTGGAGGGGTATATATAGGCATCTCCAAAAATCCAACTGTTACAACATTATTGCCCAACTCAGTGGAACCGAAGATAAATCTCGGTTACACCGACTAGTGCCAAAGGTTGCAACTTTCGGCATTTCGGTGAGACCGATATATAAATCTCGGTGAGTCCGATTTTGGCTAGCCTAGTCAGTTCCTTGCTTAGGTGGCATCGATTCTTAACACTTGGAAATTCCGATTCTTAGAAAATGGATACGAGAAGGTTGGTCACTGTTTTCGGTTTCACCGAAAAAGAACTTGGTGTCATCGAGTGGTTACTGTTTGGCTCTGGATTTTGTCTAGGGTAAAACTCGGTAGGGCCGAATATGTAAACTTGGTGGCATCAAATTTAGTCTTTACGGTTTGGACATAATATCTTTGTGGGAGAATTCATGAGGGTTTTTGGTGGCTAACTCTAAGCACTTGAGCAACCAGATCATCATAGATACCTCATCCCCTGTTAATAGTATGGCTTTCCTATGGACTCAAATGTGATTTCTCACAAAATGGAAAATGTAGAGTTTTGAAGCTTGTTGCCACTTGATGTCCCATGCATCTAGGGGATCTCCTCACAATCCTTTTCCAATCCATTCATTGTACTTTTCCTGAAATATGCTTGATAGGATCATTAGTCCAATGGAATATATGTTGTTATTAATTACCAAAACCACCTAGGGAGAAGTTGTGCTTTCAATCTCCCCTTTTTGGTAATTGATGACAACATATAGATCAAAGCTTCGATAAGGATATGAACAATATATAGCATTGTCGCTTTGAGAAGTATCTGATAAGCAAGATCTCCCCCTAAATTTGAGAACTATTTTGAATTTGCGTTTGAATATTGAAATGCATAATCAATTAGGATCATGGGTAACTTTTCCATGTCACATACATCTTGGTGGTGCGCATAAATGATATGAATGAATTATAATGCACATAACACCAATCATGAGTGAATGATCATCATATAGATACCACAAAGATAGGAAATAGTAGTAGCAATAATAGAGTGTATGATCAAACACAACGAAGTTTTAAGACAAACACATGATAGACCAAATGTTCTTAAAAACGAGAATAGCAACCAAAATGCAACACTCTTTCTAGAAGCCCTATGATCTATAACACTTCTCCCCTTTGGCAACAAGTTACCAAAAAGCTTGAAGGTATAGAGCTAAGCGTCACTCTGGGCATGATCTACTCCATGAGATGATGAAGCAGCTCCGATGGTCGTGAAAGTAGTCGAGAGAACAGCGTCTGCGAATACTTCTGATGAAGTCCTCTGAGGTGGTGGAGTAGATACGGGAGGTGCTGAAGGTGTTGAGGGAGCTGGTGCATGTGCAGATGAAGTGGGTCTCATCTCTAGAAGTGGCACTACAGATTATCTGACCTAAGTCCCGAACTAAGGCGAGTCTGGAGTGGAGGACTGTCATCATCATCACTGGAGCTGGAGCTGGGGCTAGGCACTGCATCTACCTCCTTCTTCAAAGTATCAACGGTAGTAGTCAGCTCAGTCACCTTGATATCCAAGTCATGAAACTTGGTTTCCACGATCCACTCAACGCACTTTTGGTTCTTTGGAATCTCGCTCACGTTCTTCTCCATCCCTTGGATAGTGCTAATAAGATTTGCCATTTGGTCACTCTTGGTCCTTGGCATTTGAGCAATACTGGCTCTAGTTGGTTCTGCCCTCGCCACTTCCTTAATTTGTGCTTGTTCAGTAGTTTAAGTGGGATGACTTGGATCCATCACCACGACATTATTCCCAAAATCTGGCTGTAGGGGCAGGCGTGGTCGGTCAAGTAGATATTGGCTCTTTCCAATATTGGAGTTGATAAGGATCTGCATATAGGGAGCATATCCACAAGACCTTTTCTGGTCAGCAGCAGTCTTCTTGATGGTCTCAACAATGAGATCCATCACTCTGATCCTAGTATGTCTATTCACATGATGTAGCATGTTGATGGAATAACAATGTATCATCTTGTCGTCTCCTGACTTGGGCATCAAAGTATGCCTCAAATTAGTGTTGGAGGTGGGCAGTCCTGTTTGCAGAAAGTAAACTGAGCCAAGCTTGTGGGTCTTCGAGTATGCCCTAGGAATTGGATTGTACATGTTGGCCATGGAGTTGTGATTCATCTTGGCCTGAGTGTACACATGAAGGTCACCTTCTTGCACCTTCGGGGCTCCTAAGATGGTAGCCCACTCACTAACTGTTGACTGGTATCTGGTGCCTTCAGTCATGCATACAATCTTCCCATCAGGATAAAAATGAGCAGTGGAATAGAATTGCATGATCATCTCATCATTCCAGGTAGTCATCTCTCTGCCAACAAACTCAACAATATCAATGGCCTTTAAATTTTCTTGGACATGAGGGAAGTAGTCTTCATTTGCTTTGATGAACTTCCAGTCAACATATCTCATGTCACTGACAACTGGGCTCTTGTCTAGCAAAACAGTCTCATAAAAGTCCTGCTGCTCCTTATTGTGAAAGCGAGTGTACTAAGAAATGGGGTCCTTAGCACACGGACTTATGCACCAGACGCCGCAGCCTCCAGACCGGCAAGATCTTGCCAGGCACGAGCATTCCTCCAACAATAGCAAGCGAAAGCCAAGTAACCCAGGCAAGACTCCTTGCCGAGGGGCTCAGGGACACACGCGCCCGCCAAGGACTCCCCCGCCAAGGCCCGTCTCCACGTCGCCAGGTTGGTTGTCTACATCGACTAGGTGGCGAGCGGGCAGGCGGATAGGTGGAACCGAACGAGGCGCGTGGCAGCATGGAGGGACTTAATACATCTTTAATGTCACCCGTCCCATGGCTTGGCGAAAGAATAGAAGGTAGCTGGGAGGACGACATAGAAGGAGATGCAATCCTTGCGAGGAGACGGCGCCAGCTTGACACCTCACGGCGCATTCAATGCGCCTGTCCTAGTCCGTCAGAGTTAGGTATTTCCCACTACCACCTCTGCTGACACTCCGGCAAGAGGCAGTGTCCACTGTTAGCCAGATGTAAAGACCATTTTGCCACTGTGGTTACCCCTTTGTCTATAAAAGGAGGCCCATGGCTACCTTCCAAAAGGTCGAAACTCTGTTCATTCTACGCGCGTAGCTGCACACCCGAAGCACATCTTGCCGGGGCTGTTGTGCCTTGTATTGTGAACACCCATAAACCACAAGAACACATGACGTAGGGTTTTATACTCCGGTGGCCCGAACCTGTCTAAATCCCCCACGTGCGCAGGGATCTGTGATGCTCTTTGTGCCGGAAACCTACCCACCTGATTACAAAGGGTCCTTGACGGATCCATAGATCGTCGCTTCCCCGACATCTTTGGCGCGCCAGGTAGGGGGAACTTTCTGGCACGAACCTTCACCGGTCTTTGCACACCTACCGGCAGCTTCATCGTCGCCTATGGCCCCCAAGAAGGCCAAGGGTGCAGCCACTCCTGCTGCGACCACATCCAAGCTGCCATCTCAGACAGCCATCGGCAGCGCTGACAAAGGAGACCACCGCGCTCACCCTGCTGGTGAGCGGAGTCAAAACAACACGCGGAGCTCCATGAGCTGTGACCCAGACCCCTCCGCCGTGGGGGCGCAGAACGCACCAGTGATGTCGGGGGCTGGGGCCGAAGCAACAGCGACCGCGGCGGTAGCTGCGGCAGCGACGAAGGCGACTGCACCTCCGCCGCGCCCCTCGCAAGGCGATCGCGACTAGCATCCCCGAGGCGGCGAGCCCGGGCAGCGTGCGGACAAGACCCCTAAGCACCCCTCCCAAGGAGCACATGGCCAAGCTCGACAGCAGCCTCCTGGAGCTGATGAGCGGCGCACGACGGCACGGGCGAACGCTCCTCCTGACACTGTCAGGAGTAAGGGTGTCACCCATGCCTCTCGCCGCTCCATGCCCAGGACTGCGGAAGAGGCTCTAGCATAGGCACAACTGTTGCTCAACTTCCCACCTGCGCCGCAGAAGATGGAGGACTGGAGGTTAACCATACAAAGCCTGCTAAGATTCACAAACCGTAACAGGACGGAGGGGGCAGGACCATCGCACGCACGCCGAGCAGCCTCGAGAAGCCCAGCCAGCGAGCGCGACGCCTGCGGGGCGCATACGGTCCAGTCGCCTCCGCAACAGACTTCCCGCCGGACCGATGTTCAAGACGAGGTGTCGTACGCCTCACCGGACCCGCGACGGGACCAAGACCAGCGCCAAATCCTGAAGGAGGGGCGCAAGGAAGACACCCGCACGACCATCGAGAAACGACACGAGACTCGCCATCAATCTGATGGCCGCACGGACCCCGCCGTCGATGAACCTGCACCGGGGGCTCCTGGTAGCCTACCTTACGAGGTGGGATGCCCGGCGTTCACCCGCGAGTTACGGCAGGTTCGCTGGCCTTCCAGCAGGGCCTTCAAGCCCGAGATGCCTGCCAAGTATGATGGCAAGATCAGACCCTCGGAGTTCCTAGGCATCTATACCATCGTCGTGCAGGACGTCAGGGGACGGGACGAGAAGATACTCGCCAACTACTTTCCGCTGGCGCTCAAGCCCAACGTGAGGAGTGACGTGGCTTGAGACTGCGTCGGTATTTCCCGAAAGAGTAAGGGATGACGCAGCACAGCGACGGTAAGTATTTCCCTCATTTATAAAACCAAGGTATCAAACCAGTAGGAGGATCACCACCACCTAATAAACAACACCTGCGCATAAAGAACAAATACTTGCAACCCGACGCAAAAGAGAGGTTATCAATCTCTCTACGGTAAAAAGATAGATTAGGATATGACAGATTGGAGAGATAGATCTCTCAAGAACACAAAATAAAAAGAGCAAATAAAAAGTGCAGCAATATATTTTTGGGTTTTTGGAATAATAGATCTGAAAACAAAAGCGGCAAAAAGATAGATCGAAAAGCAATATGTTGGAAAAGTAGACCTGGGGGCCGTAGGTTTCACTAGTGGCTTCTCTCATGAGTATAGCACATGGTGGGTGAACAAATTACTGCTGGACAATTGATAGAAGATCAAATAATCATGATGACATCCAAGGCGATGATCATTATATAGGCATCACATCCGAGATAAGTAGACCGACTCCTGCCTGCATCTACCACTATTACTCCACACATCGACCGCTATCTAGCATGCATCTAGTGTATTAAGTTCATGGAAAAAACGGAGTAATCAATAAGAATAGTGACATGATGTAGACAAGATCTATTCGTGTAGGAATAGACCCCATCTTGTTATCCTTAATAGCAACGATACATGCGTGCCTTGCTACCCCTTCTGTCACCGGGAGAGGACACCGCAAGATAGAACCCATCACAAAGCACCTCTTCCCATGGCAAGAAAAATTGATCTAGTTGGCCTAACTAAAACAAAGATTCGAAGAAGAAATACGAGGCTATAAGTAATCATGCATATAAGACATCAAAGAAGACTGAAATAATATTCATGGATAGAAACTGATCATGAACTCAAAATTCATCGGATCCCAACAAACACACCGCAAAAGTTTACATTAAATAGATCTCCAAGAGACCATTGTATTGAGAATGAAAAGAGAGAGAGGAAGCCATCTAGCTACTACCTACGGACCCGTAGGTCTATGGACTACTCACGCATCATCGGAGAGGCACCAATGAGGATGATGAACCCCTCCGTGATAGTGTTAGATTGGATCTCGAGGTTCTGGAACTTGTGGTGGCTGGATGTGTTTTTCTTCGACTCCTCTAGGGTTTCTGGAATATTTGGGAATTTATAGATGTTAGAGGCGGTGGAGATGGACCCCGAGGAGGGCACAACCCATCAGGGCGCGCCTGGGGCCTCTGGCGCGCCCTGGTGGGTTGTGGTCTCCACGGCCCACCTCTCTGGCACTTCTTTGGCCCACTGGGTGTCTTCTGGTCCAAAAAAAATCTCCAAAAAGTTTCGTCGCGATCGGACTCCGTTTGGTACTAATATTCTACGAAGTAAAAAACAAGCAAAAACAACAACTGGCACTTTGGCACTATGTCAATAGGTTAGTCCCAAAAAAATGATATAAAGTTTCTATAAAGTGATTGTAAAACATCCAAGAATGATAATATAACAGCATGGAACAAGCAAAAATTATAGATACGTTGGAGACGTATCAGCATCCCCAAGCTAAATTCCTACTCGTCCTCGAGTAGATAAATGATAAAAACAGAATTTTTGATGTGGAATGCTGCCTAGCATGTTCATCACCTATTCTTTTCTTTTGTAGCATGGACATTTGGACTTGTAGATGATTCAAAGCAATAGTCTAATTTTAACATAATGACTTCAATACTCAAGCATGCCAACAAGCAACCATGTCTTTCAAAATAACAACACTAAAGAAAGTTATCCCCAGCCCATCATGCTCAATCATTGATCCATTCATGAAACGCACTCAAATATTAGCTACACCCAATACTCAAGTACGATCATAGTGCCCCCTAGTTGGTGCTTTATAAGAGTAGATGGAGACTCAAATTAAAATTAAAAATTGCATAAAGTAAATAGATAGGCCCTTCACAGAGGGAAGTAGGGATATGTAGAGGTGCCAGAGCTCAAAGTTTAAATTGAGAGAGAAAAATATTTTGAGTGGCATGCCTTTCCTGTCAACGAAAACGACAAAGTAGTTCAAAATAATTTCCATGATAGATATATCATAGGCGGTTTCCAAACAAAAAATAAAGTTTATTCCTTTTTCCACCATTCTTTCACAATCCATGGCTGTCCGTATCCACGGTTGCCTTCCATACCAACACTTTCCAAGGAATTTATTATTTGACAACATAAAGTATTTTTTTTCCTTTTTTCATTTTGGGACTAGCCATCTCTATTACCGCCGTACTCTCATGCAATGACAAGTGAATAAACACTCATCTTGAGAATAACACATCTAGCATGGAAAAATATTGGACACCCCTACCGTTTCATGAGCGGTACGAGCATGCAAAAAGGAAATTTATTTTGAAAAGTAGAGATGGCACAAACAAATTTTCTTAGAACGAAATGGAAATATCGCATATAGGTAGGTATGGTGGACTCATAAGGCAAAACTGGGTTTTAGGATTTTGGATGCACAAGTAGTATTTCTACTTAGTACAAGTGGAGGCTAGCAAATAGATTGAGAAGCAACCAACCAAGAAACAAAAATTCACATAAGCGAGCATTGAGCATAACTAACACCGAATAATGCACCATAAGCAGGATGTAATTTCATTGCATAACTATTGACTTCTGTGCATGCATATGGAATCACAATTCTTAACACCAATATTCTTACTAAAGCATAATTACTCACTAACATGAGTAACATATTATTATCATCATGTCTCAAAACTATTACAAGGAATCAAGTTTAATTTGTCCAATGATCTTCATGAAAGTTTTTATTATATCCTCCCTGGATATCTATCACTTTGGGACTAGTTTCATATGTTGCCATTGCTTTTGACAAGCTCAAACAAATTTGAGTGAAGCACATGAGCATAGAGATTTCATCTCTCAAAATAGTATAAGTGAAGCATGAGAGGATTTCTTCAAAATTTACTAACTCTCAAAATAATCTAAGTGAAGCATGAGAGTGTTTCTTCAAAATTTACTAACTCTCAAAATAATCTAAGTGAAGCATGAGAGTGTTTCTTCAAAAGTTTCCAAGCACACCGTGCTCAAAAAGATATAAGTGAAGCACTAGAGCAATTCTATAGCTCAAAAAGTTTAAGTGAAGCATAAAGAGCAATTCTAACAAATCATAGCATAATTTTGGCTCTCTCAAATAGGTGTGTTAAGCAAGGATACAAGTTACAAATTAACAAGCAAAGCAAGCAAAGACTCAAATGATACAAGACGCTCCAAGCAAAACTCATGATATGTGACGAATAAAAATATAGCTCCAAGTAAAATACCGATGGTCGTTAGAAGAAAGAGGGGATGCCACTCGGGGCATCCCCAAGCTTAGTTGCTTGTTTCTATTTGGATATATCTTGGGGGTGCTGTAGCATTCCCAAGCTTAGGCTCTTTTCACTCCTTATTCCTTCATCCATCGTGATCTCATCCAAAACTTGAAAACTTCAATCCCACAAAACTCAACAAAATCTTCGTGAGATCCGTTAGTATAATAAAGAAAATCACTACTTTAAGTACTGTTGCAAACTCATTCATATTTTATTATTGCATTATACCTACTTTATTTTAACTTTACCATGGCTCATACCCTTCAATACAACCCATATATTCATCAAAACAAGCACACAATGCAACGAAAACAGAATCTGTCTTAAACAGAACAGTCTGTAGTAATCTGTACTCTAACCATACTTATGTAACTCTAAAAATTCTGAAAAATTAGTACAACGTATATAATATTTATAGAAAATACTGTGTTAAAATTTCAGCTCAATATCACGTTCCAGTAAAAAATGAAGATTCGAACACTAGAGGCGAAGTTGCTGTTTTAGATTCAGCATTGTTTCTACTCATCTTATGAATCATTCTAAAGGCTCTACTTGGCACAAACACTAAATAAAACATAAAAAACGCAATCATAACAGAGGCATAATTGTGTCAACACACAAAAACAGAAAGGGAAAAACGAAAATAAATTTATTCATTGGGTTGCCTCCCAACAAGCGCTATCGTTTTATGCCCCTAGCTAGGCATATCGCGTAGTTTCAAGTATTGTCATCTTTGGTTTTGGTAGAGGTGTTTTTCTCAAGAGGTTTTGCAAATAAAATTTGAAACACATCATCCATAGAAACCTTAGCACTATCAAGGTGTCCATCTACGTACCCTCTTTGATTTCCGGCCACAATCCAAGATTATTGTTGATTTACATCATTGAAGACTTGTTGGATCATATATAAAACGGGGACTTCCTTTATGAGATTCTCATAAATTTTTTGGTTATTTCCAAGCAAATGTCTCAACATGTAATCACTATTGTAAAGGGATCTCTCCTATTACCGGATTGTCTTGGCTCATACCGTAGAAATCAAAGATCTCCCTAGCCTCCGTACTATGTGATCAAATTCATTCATGAGAACAAGGGTGGCTAACTTCTTAGCTTTGGGATCTTTTATGATGGGTAGCTCATAAAACAATATTTGCAAGGTAGGATGGGTACGAATAAACCTATTTTCAAGTTTCAGAACTAGAGCTGAAATAGCTTCCGCATAAGTTTAGTTCTTTTCAGTACATGAGTATCATCGAGAGTCAAATTCCCAACGCAATTGAAAAATTCTTGGATAGTTTCTTTTCCTATAATGTTCCCTTGCCCCAAAACAAAAAAAGGCATCCATATTACTAGAACATCCAATATTAGGAGTTCTGCCATCATCTGTTTCTGCCATACCAAAATCACTCTTGATGACAAGCAAACAATAGATCTGACGAGAAAAAGGCAAACGAAAAAGAGGGCATACAAAACGGCAAATTGGGTGAAGTGGGGGAGAGGAAAACGAGAGGAAAATGGGAAATAATGTAATTGCAAGGAGATGAGATTTGTGAAGGAACCTGGTAGATGATGATGGTGTCTCCTCGGCGCCAGAGATTGGCACGTAGAAGAGACCGCTTCCTCCCCGGCAACGGACCAGAAATTCCTTTGACGTGTCTTGAGACTGCGTCGGTATTTCGCCAAAGAGGAAGGGATGATGCAACACAGCGACGGTAAGTATTTCCCTTAGTTATGAAACAAAGGTATCGAACCAGTAGGAGGATCACCACCACCTAATAAACAACACCTGCACACAAAGAACAAATACTTGCAACCCGACGCGAAAAAGAGGTTTGCAATGCCCAAGATGCGATCCAATCCTTATTTTGGCTCGAGGGCCTCGACAGGGATAGAAGCGCATCTCGTCGTTTCGCAAGAATGGATATCATTACAAGTACATGTAAAGAAGAGATGAGTATATGGAATTGGCATACACTCGCCACAAGCTAAATCAAGATCACATCAATACAACATCATATACAATCATCATACAGAAGAGTAGGGTGCGACTACAGACGAAAACAAACGATAAAATGACATCCATCCTTGCTATCCCAGGCTGCTAGCCTGGAACCCATTCCAGATCGATGAAGAATTAGAAGAAGAAGAACTCCAAATCAAACAAGCATCGCTCTCACATCAAAGCATCGCATTACCTGTACCTGCAACTGTTGTTGTAGTAATCTATGAGCCACAGGGACTCAGCAATCTCATTTCCAAGGGTATCAAGACTAGCAAAGCTTAATGGGTAAGGTATGGTTAAGTGGTGAGGCTGCAGCAAGCACTAAGCATTTATTTGAGTGGCTAAATTACGAGTACAAGAATAAGGGGGCATGATCATCGCATAAACGGACGTGAACTAGTAATGATCACTAAGTGATCCTGAACACCTACCTACGAGTCAAACATAACCCCACCGTGTTCTCTCTCGGATCAGAAATTCCGAGAAGAGACAGTGACGGTTACGCACACGGTTGGTGTATTTTATTTGAGTTTACTTCAAGTTTTCTATGACCGGGTGTTAAACAAAGTTTCCAAGTAGCCACATAACCGCGGGCACGTCTCTCATGAAAGATTTAACCCTGCAGGGGTGCTCCAACTCATCCATCACAAACTAACCACAAGCTGCGTTGGAACTCCTCAACCGCGGGAGAACCCGTTGTATTTGCGGAATCCCGTCGGAAAATCTTAACCTCGAGATAGCCCGAAGTGTCCTCGAAATACCACGCACAAAACGTTCGAGAAAGGTAAAACAAATGTAGCAAGGCCACCCGGCGTACCGACAAAACCTGATAGGAGCTGCGTATCTCATTTTCAGGGTACGACCGAATGAGCTAGACGTCGGGTTAGCTGAAACCTCGGGTAACCAAGGGGCGCCGTACATCGCTCGGTTTGGACCAACACTCATGAGGAGCACTGGCCCGGGTGGTTGATTAAGTATCCTCGGGTTAATTACTCCCTATGCAGGTTTATTAGTTATTAGGCAAATGTAGTACCAATGTTGGGCCTTGCCAGAAGAGTTTTATCGCAAAACGAAAATCAAGGGGGCCCCCATAAAAAAACCGAGCATGTTAGCAGCGCTCAATATGGAACATAACACCGGTACACAAGTAACTAGAGCGGCAAAAGTGGAACAAAACACCGAGCAAAAGGCCAGGCCTTCCACCTTTTACCAAGTATATATGTGCATTAAATTGAATAGCAATAATATTGTGATAGCCCAGAAACATCCATGTTGGCACATGGAAACAATTGCACCTGCAACTAGCGATGTTATAAGAAGGGCTGAGCAAGCGGTAACATCGCCAAACAATGGTTTGCTGGGATGTGGAGGGGTTAGAGGCTTATCACGGCATTTTGGGAGGCTTGACAAACAAGTAGTAGGTAGCGAGACATATCAATAGAAACGAGACAGCTAGCATGGCAATGATAGTAATGATATCCAGGGAAATGGTCATCTTGCCTGAGATCCCGCTTGGAAGAAGAACGAGTCCATGAAGTAGACGAACATGACGTAGTCGAACGAATACTCACACTCCGAACGCTTTCGTAACTCTATCGAGAAGAAGCAATCCGGAAACAACAATCAACACATGATAAACACCACAACATATGCATGACATGATGCGAAACAAATATGATGCATGTCCATACGATTATGCAAGGCATGCCAAAGCACAACAACCAAATACTACACATTAAGTGAAGCTAAATATGCAATGAGTTGCATATTGACGAAACTCCACGCTTGAATTATTTAGTTCGCTCTCGTTTATTTACACAACAAGTTTAAATTTTGTTACACATGGCAAGAGGTGAAGCATAATAAACTAGATATTTAGGCAAGTGTAAATGAGGCTGGAAACAACATATGGCATTCCCAAAACGACCCCATATGTTAATTTTGAAATTGGTACAGATCTGAACTAAGCATGTTTTATACTTGTTAAACGGCAAAACAAAATGCACCATGTGATTCCACACGCCATTCTAAGTGATTTACATATATAGATCACATAAAACGGAGCTAGGGCCTAAAAGATATGACCAACACAAGATGAATATGTCATGAATGCAAAATGCATGCAAATGACAACCACAAACATCTCAAATCATGAATTCAGCAAGATATTATGAAACTACATGAGATTCTAAGCAAGTTTCGTATAGGACATGTTCAGAACGGAGCAACGGTTCAAGCACAACAACCACCACAAGTTTTGGCTATAATCTGCCCAAAACAGCAACATGGCATTTTGCACACATGAAAACAATAAGCTACAAGATTCTACAATGCACAAACAAGACATGGGGCTGTAGCCTACATGATGCACAACAATCCATATCATCACAGAAAATTGAGTAGAATCATGGATCACTAGGAAATAAGCTCACAAGACGGCAATAAAATATAACAGATTAGGACTTAGTGAAAATAACAGTTTTTAGCAGAGCAGTTTTCCATGGAGGCATATTGACAGCAATGAAACTATATGCTACATGGCATATCATGGCATGAAAATCTGCAGCATGGTAGAGGACATGATGCACTACAATTCATTCCATTATGGCAACATCAAATTACGCACAAATTCATGGCAACCATCAACACAACATGACATTCCGATATAACCAGATTCTCAGACTTAGTGAAAATTAGAGTAGACATGGGCAATAGTTTTTATCAGGTTGGCATATTGGACAACAGAATTAATTAAGATGCAAAACATATACATGCAAACCAACGACACAACATGATAGAGCACAATATGCTTTACAAGACATTACATTGAGGCAACACCAAAAGAGTCCTAGAACACTAGCAAATCACATGGCAACATGACAACAAAATAACAGTTTCAGACTTAGTGAAATTTAACAATCTCCCAAAACTGTAGTTTGACTAGGCATGTTGACATGACAATAACAGTAGCATAAGAACCCTATATGTGCATGGCATGGACACTAGCAGCAACTAGACATTTCACACAACAAAATACTCCATTGCCACATGTTCAAAGGGTGCATAGTTTGCTTAATATGAGCCTCGCAAAATGGAACTTATCGTTAACAGATTACAGTTTTAATGCGATAGCAAGTTGAGAGCAACAAATTGACATGTTAATGATGTTTTACATGTCAACCAGAGGCATGGCATGAAAGTACACATCACATAGAGCAATACTCATGAAGACACCACATGCAAAAGATCTACGGATTAGATGCAATCTTCCATGGGACTTAGAACAAAATAACAGATTTACACACTACGACGGGATGCACTTTTGCTACTCAGATATTAGCATGTAGCTGCAACATATTATGCATGAAAATGATGCCATCATCTAGAGCACAAAATGTAGTACAATTTTCATATATTACACTTGTTCATCCGAGACACGTACACGAAGTTACCTGCGGTTTAATATGCTAACATGATATTTTCGCAAACGTAAAAAAAAGGACTTAGTGAAAATAACTTGGACCTTGGGGCAGAACGGGAAGGAGGGATCCAGGACGCCGTTTGGATGGACGGGCCCGTCCCTCCAGGGACGGGGTCGTCCGGGCGCAGGGGAGAGCTAAGAGGAGGCCGGCGGCAGGCCTCCGGCGAGCTCCCGGCGGCGTGGAGGGGCGGAGGAGGTCGATCCGGCCCCCCTGGTGCCGGATCCGTGCGGCGGCGACGTGGATCGAGGCCGACGGCGAGGACTGCGGCGGCGCCGAGTGGATCGGGCGGCAGGGCAGATCGGCCGGCGATGGGGTCAGGCGCGGAGGCACGCGGAGGTCGGCCGAAGGTCCGGCGGTGGCGGACTGTGGCGCGGGGGCGGCTTGCCGGAGGGCACGATGCGGCGGCGGAGCGCACCGGCGGCGGGGTGCCGAGGGCATGAGCGGGCGGCGCTAGCCGAGCGGCGCAGATGGGAGGGCGCGACCTCCTGGCCTCGGGCGAGCGGGCCGCGGCCAGGCGGCGCACGGGCCCGGGAGGGCCGGCTTTGGGCCCAGGCGGGGCACGGCGGCTGGCGGGGTGGGGGAGCCGGCAGGGACAGGTGGCGCGGCCTGGGTGGCTGGAGGGTGCTCTGACAGCGACGCCAAGTGGCAGGCAGGGGCTGGCAGCGCCGGAACCGAGGAAGGAGGCTAGGGGCTAGGGTTTTCTTGCCGTTTTTGGAGGGTGGTGACTTCCTTTTATAGCAGGGAGCTATTTGGGGGCTAGGAGAGGGTTTTGAGGCCATTTTCGAGCAGTTCGATCTCGATCGGACGGCTCCAAACGCGGAGGGAGTTAGGGTTTGGTGTTAGTGGGTTGTTGGGCTATGTGTAGAGGGCTAGGCTTAGAGGAGAGAGGGAATGCGGTGGCCCGTGACCCCACTGTCTACTCTAAGGTCGTAACAAATAAACCGATGACGGTGACGCTAGGGTCGACCGTTCGGGTATCTAACGACCTCCGATTGCGATGAAATTTGGCAGGCGGTCTACCTACAATATAATAAGACCGCACATCAAGTTTCAACCCATTTTGAGAATATTTTATAAGCGCTTTTAAAAACAATATTTTATCGATGCCGCGGGCGCGTGCGTGTGTGGTTGGCCTCGAAACGATCGTCGACGAGAAGGGAGAGAACAGGCAACTACTAACGGGTGCAAGTTTTGGAAAAATGAGTGACGATGTTATGAAGATGATGCGAATGATGCGATGATGAATGCAACAACCAAACGTGTCACACGATGACAACGGAATAAAACGAGAATATTCTGGAGTGTCGGTCTCGGGCTGTTACAATTCTCCTCCACTTACAAGAGATCTCGACCCGAGATCTTAGGATGAGAAGGGGAAGAGAAAGAGAAGAGGTAAAACTTAGTTGCTTCTTTGACAAATGAGCGAAACCAACAAATGTTGAAGGATGTAAAGCGATGAAGAATGACATGAGGAACAAGCAAGAATTCAGAAGAAATTTGGGCAACACTTCGGTAGACAAGAGAGGCAAAACTTGATAAGATGAATGAACTTGAGAACATGGCACAACACTCCATTTAGATGGATAAGCGAGGAAATAACATGATCTTTGACAAAACGATATGATGGATCAAAGAGAGCAACCTCCGGAACAAAAGGATGATCGAAAAGACTTGAAGGTTGAAAAGAATAAGACTATGAACTTGCAAGATTTAGATAGAACTTCGCGAAGAGATACTTTAGAAATGTGAAACTCCGGAAAAGAGAAGATAAACATCTTAGAATCGAGAATTTGATATTATGAACAACTCTGGAAGAAGGATTGAAATCATCTTGACCAACAAGAATAAGAATTATGTTATGCTTATCCTTCATCAAGTTAAACTAATGACAAGCAACGGATTTAGCATACCACTTATTCTTCTTGAAAACGATTGAATAGAGATGAAACAAGCTCGAAGACGTCTTGAACAAAACACCGGTAAGAATTTGAAAACAAAAGTGGGAATACTTCGAATGAATTGGGATACATGAGAACAAAGAGAACACGATCGGCCTAGCAGAAAACTCGAACGAGGCACCGGAATAATCGAGATACAAACAAAGAGACAACAATTGAGAAGAATTTGCGCCCGAAAGCTGAAAGTTGAAAACGAAGAAATCTTCTGAAATGATGGCCTTCGGAGGATCAAGAAATGAAAACAACTCTAAAATACTCCAGATAGATATGGAAGGAATTTCTCATGATCAACAACAATTTGAAAGAATAGCATGAAGCTTTAAACGTGAATCTTCATGAAAACGGACAAGGATTCAAGAGCATCTCTTCTTTGATCTCCAAACACAAAGAACGATGGCGAGGAACATCACCAAGAATTACTGAAACACTCCAGAACAATGAACAAGGAAAGGTTGAGCCAATGACGAAATGATTTAGAAGCGATCTTCGAAAAGTAATATGACTGATGAAATTAATTCTTACGTCATATTGAAAAGAATTTGATGACATCTCCGAAAAGATTAGAAGAGCCAGGTAAGATCCTGGGGAAGAACCTGTGGGTTATGGGCCCATTGAAGGGAACGCCGTTTAAATGATTCCTTAGAAAGATATTCATCGGCACAAATGAAAACTTCATGAGGTGAGAACCTCGAAACACTTAAGAGGATTTGAACGATAATACGAATCTTCTGAGATATCTCCAGCACTCCGGATAGAATAGAGAGAGGTGCAAAACAAGATATACTTGGACAAAAATTTCCAACACATTTAGCGAATGAAAAGGATATGATGAACATCAAGAGGTTGAATCGAATCCACCGGGGAAGAAAACCGAGACAAAGAAATGATGAACTTAACACTTGAGGATCTTCACAATGAATCACCGGATATCAAACGGAAGAAGAGATAGCGGAAGCATCGCATGAAAAGAAAGGCGCTTGGAAGACAATTTAATCATTGAAGAAAAAGGGCTGGAGGGTGGGGAAAAACAAGGACAACTTAGGATAGATGAAAAGAACTCCGGAAAGAAACATGAGGATCAATCTTGCAAATATTGGAGAGGATTGAATCATCTTGAAGAGAAGCACTCCGGATGGAAAAGACTTGACATGACAATTGATTGAGAAAAAGGATTAATAACCCCATAGGAATATGAGAACACCACTTATGAATGATATGAAATCACCGCTTGACATCGAAGCACCTCGAATTACCACACTCCAACAAAACAAAGGATGGGGCTTGCAAATTAGCCAGAAACAAACACAAACCCATTTGCATTTGTTGGAAGGATAATCCTAGGTAACTACTTGAATTCCCACCTGAGAACTCCCGAAATCTTTTTGGTTATGCAATCTGGTCCAACGGATACATGGATCAATTACTGAATAAACACTCAACTCCTAGCAATAATACTACCCACCAGTGTATCACATCCGTCAACACATAACCAGAGAAACCTCGGAAATTCATCTACCTCAGAACCTCGTAATCACAACGATACTAAACATGGCAATACATGTGATCCCGCTCCCCATTACTGGGTGCCGCCACACTCTTCGCACCACGAATAGTATTGAAGCAATTTCGAACATCCGCGTCCTGAGATACTAAGGAAACTGAACGATAACGATGTGTCAAGAACCCATTGGAGCTCAACTCCCCGGGTCCAATCCATACGTACGGGAGGCACCAAGAACAGAGTTCCGGTCACATCGACATCATAGAGGTTCCAAAATACCCGTGTGATCCTAAAAAAAATTTGAGTGAGAAGAGGGGTAGAATTAAAATTCCTACGTCAGGATTCCTCACCAGAGCATAGAAGAGGAGTAAAAAGAATCCTACTTTCTGATATATAACTAGACTCGAAATAGTTTTTCACTAGACTCGACTCGGCCAAGTTCGATCAATCAAGGGGGCTCCTAGGTCGGTACAGGCTCTGATACCAACTTGCAACGCCAAGATGCGATCATATCCTTATTTTGGCTCAAGGGCCTCGACAGGGATAGAAGCGCATCTCGTCGTTTCGTAAGAATGGATATCATTACAAGTACATGTAAAGAAGAGATGAGTATATGGAATTGGCTTACATTCGCCACAAGCTAAATCAAGATCACAGCAATACAACATCATATACAATCATCCTACAGAAGAGCAGGGTCTGACTACGAACGAAAACAAACGATAAAATGACATCCATCCTTGCTATCCCGGGCTGCCGGCCTGGAACCCATCCCAGATCGATGATGAAGAAGAAGAAGAACTCCAAATCAAACAAGCATTGCTCTCATGTCAAAGCATCGCATTACCTGGACCTGCAACTGTTGTTGTAGTAATCTGTGAGCCACAGGGACTCAGCAATCTCAGTTGCAAGGGTATCAAGACTAGCAAAGCTTAATGGGTAAGGTATGGTTAAGTGGTGAGGCTGCAACAAGCACTAAGCATTTATTTGAGTGGCTAACTTACGAGTACAAGAATAAGGGGGGATGATCGCCGCATAAACCAACGTGAACTAGTAAAGATCACTAAGTGATCCTGAACACCTACCTACGAGTCAAACATAACCCCACTGTGTTCTCTCTCGGATCAGAAATTCCGAGAAGAGACAGTAACGGTTACGCACACGGTTGGTGTATTTCATTTGAGTTTACTTCAAGTTTGCTATGACCGGGTGTTAAACAAAGTTTCCAAGTTTCCACATAACCGCGGCCACGACTCTCATGAAAGACTTAACCCTGCAGGGGTGCTCCAACTCATCCATCACAAACTAACCACAAGCTGCGTTGGAACTCCTCAACCACGGGAGAACCCGTAGTATTTCCGGAATCCCGTTGGAAAATCTCAACCTCGAGATAGCCCAAAGTGTCCTCGAAATCCCGCGCACAAGACGTTCGAGAAAGGTAAAACAAATCTAGCAAGGCCGCCCGGCATACCGACAAAACCCGATAGGAGCCGCGTATCTCGTTCTCAGGGTACGACCGGATGAGCTAGACATCGGGTTGGCTGAAACCCCGGGTGACTAGGGGGCGCCGGACATCGCTCGGTTTGGACCAACACAAATGAGGAGCACTGGCCCGGGTAGTTGATTAAGTATCCTCGGGTTAATTACTCCCTATGCTTGTTTATTAGTTATTAGGCAAATGTAGTACCAATGTTGGGCTTTGCCAGAAGAGTTTTATCCCAAAACAAAAATCTAGGGGGTCCCCATAACAACCCCGAGCATGTTAAAAGCGCTCAATATGGAACATAACACCGGTACACAAGTAACTAGGGCGGCAAAAGTGGAACAAAACACCGAGCAAAAGGCCAAGCCTTCCACCTTTTACCAAGTATATATGTGCATTAAATTGAATCGCAATAATATTGTGATAGCTCAGAAACATCCATGTTGGCACATGGAAACAATTGCACCTGCAACTAGCAACGCTATAAGAAGGGCTGAGCAAGCGGTAACATAGCCAAACAATGGTTTGCTGGGATGTGGAGGGGTTAGAGGCTTATCATGGCATTTTGGGATGCTTGACAAACAAGTGGTAGGTAGCGAGACATATTGATAGAAACGAGATAGCTAGCATGGCAATGATAATAATGATATCCAGGGAAATGGTCATCTTGCCTGAGATCCCGCCTGGAAGAAGAACGAGTCCATTAAGTAGACGAATAGGACGTAGTTGAACGAATCCTCACACTCCGAACGCTTTCGGAACTCTATCGAGAAGAAGCAATCCGGAAACAACAATCAACACATGATAAACACCACAACATATGCATGACATGATGCGCAAACAAATATGATGCATGTGCATACGATTATGCAAGGCATGCCAAAGCACAACAACCAAATACTACACATTACGTAAAGCTCAATATGCAACGAGTTGCATATTGATGAAACTCCACTCTTGAATTATTTAGTTCACTCTCGTTTATTTACACAACAATTTTAAATGTTGTCACACATGACAAGAGGTGAAGCATAATAAACTGGATATCTAGGCAAGTTTAAATGAGGCCGGAAACAACATATGGCATTCCCAAAACGACCCCATATGTTAATTTAGAAATTGGTATAGATCTGAACTAAGCATGTTATATATTTTTTAAACAGCAAGACAAAATGCACCATGTGATTCTACACGTCATTCTAAGCGATTTACATATATAGATCACATAAAACGGAGCTACGGCCTAAAAGGTATGACCAACATAAGATGAATATGTGATGAATGCAAAATGCATGCAAATGACAACCACAAACATCTCAAATCATGGATACAACAAGATATTATGAAACTACATGAGATTCTAAGCAAGTTTCGTATAGGACATGTTCAAAACGGAGCAACGGTTCAACCACAACAACCACCACAAGTTTTGGCTATAATTGTCGGAATCGGGGCTCCGCAAAACCCAACAAGGTTCGAACACTGGGGCGTGTGCGAATATCTCAACCGGCTCGAGGTCCCAAGCCCGTCGTCGCCCTATAGCCTAGCTGCGTCGAACAAGTGTGAGCGGGGAAGAAGATGGACTCAGGGATTTACCCAGGTTCGGGCCACCTTGCGGTGTAAAACCCTACTCGTACTTTGTGGTGGATTGGCCTCACGATGAGGCTAAGGATGAACTGGTACAGTGGTGGGGTAGCCTCGCGAGGGCTCTTGGCAGTGACGAACTGGTGTGTCCAACCTGTCCTCTACGATGGGAGCTAGTCCCTCTTTATAGGGGCCACGGTCCTCTTCCCTTATCGCGCAGGCGGGAAGGGATCCCACAACGGCCAAATTTGAAAGGGGACAAGTAGTACATCCTATCCTGACTAAAGGTGTTCTTTGCCTGCAAAGCTTCTAGGTGTGACGCAGCGGTGGGCTCGGCGATGACATCCGTCTTGCCGAGCTCGTGGTCTCGGTCCTCTTGCACTAGGAAGGAAACCTTTGGGGCATTCCTTGGGAACCCGCGTACGTCCTTGTCTCTTTAGCACGAAAGAGGAAACTGTCCTCCCTCTGCGCCCGCTGGCGCCCGCCTAGCTTGGCCGTCAGAACCGACATCACCCCAGCCTCACGAGACCGGGTACTTGCATAGGAATCTCCGCTACTCGGGAGGCAGCCTGGGGGGATGCCACTTCTCCGGAGGTCTTGCGTTGTCCTCCTCGCGAGGCGGGGGCTCTCGCGAGGGCCTTGACTTGAGGGACCTGTTGCGGGGCCATACTGGGCCGTCATGGTGGGCCACGCGCTGGGCCGCAGGCAGGCAGGTCTGGGTACCCTCGATCCCAGAACGCCGACTGTAGCCCCTGGGCCCAAGGCATGCCAACCTTGGCATCGAGATGAAGGCAAGGAGCGAAGGGTGAAGCGCCGCGGCCACCAATCGCGGCCAAGGTCGACACGTGGCGCGCGACAGGGAACATACACCTCTGCCCCCAATCAACTCGGTAACTGTCCAGGCTGACAAAAGCCTGGCGCCCTCTGCGGAGCCATCATCGCTCTTCTTCCCCGCGCCTTGCTCTCTTGCTCAGATCCCCTTTCCACCGCGAGAAACTCCTCCAGGTCTTGACGCAGCATCGTCCTTCCTCTTGCTCTTCTTCCTCCAGGATCCTTCGGATGGCGCCCGCCAGGAAGGTGAAGCCCGAGGCTCCAGCCTTGGCCCACTCTTCTCCCTCTCCGGTGCTCACGACATCCACCATCGCCAAGTAGGGGGATCTTGCCTCGGCACTCCCACTGACAGCGGGAGACTCCAATGAATGGGGGCAGACCTTGATCTGGTGCGTCTCCACGGAGCGGCGCACCCTGGCGAAGACGGTATATCCCTTCTTTCTCCACAGCGTCTTCTGCGGGCTCGTCCCGCCCTTCTCGGGGTTCTTCTCCGCCATCCTCGCGCACTATGGGATCCAAGATCTCCACCTTCAGCCCAACTCTATCTTGCTCTTGTCGATCTTCTCTTTCTACCGTGAGGCCTTCGTAGGCGTGAAGCCTCCTGTGGCCCTCTTCCGCCACTACTTCAGCATGAGGCTCCATGACAGCGCGCAGCGGTCGGGGTGCTCCTCGTTTGTCTCGGTCCAGAGCGGCAACGTGCTCCTGAAGGCCGAGAAGAAGGTGAAAGGCTACAGGCACCGCTGGGTCTTCTTGGATATTCAGGGGGTTGATTCGCATCTGGAGCTCCCGACGAGGCTGCCCGAGAAGACTCTCGGGTGGGCCTCCGCGAAACTCACCGACCTCGGCCGACGCCCGTCTTGAAGCAGATCTCCTCGGACATGGAAGCCAGGAAGCTGACCGTGGCGATGGTGAAGGAGTTCGTGACGGAGCGCCTGGTGCCGCTCCAGCAACACTCGAAGCCCAAGTGGGAGTACGATGGGCATGGGAGATGCCATCAGGCTCATATCCGCCAGCCTGACAGGCTTGGAGCGGGACAATGCCCTGAAGACTCTACTCTTCAATGATCCTGGGGATCTTCCCGAGGCCTACGCCCTGCTGTACCGCCACGACGACGGCAGGGAGTTGGCCGCTGCCATGCCCGATTTTGATGACCTGGGGCTCACGCCATCCGGGCACCCCAATCCCCCAGTGCTGGTGTCCTCCGGCGACACCAGCGGCGGGGAGGATTCGGAGGAGACCGTGGATGACAGGGAGGAGGCGTCTCCTCCGTCACAGAGCGTGCTCCTCCGCAGCCTTGATGACGACGATGATGATACCGACGAGCCCCCGGCCGTTAGCTCCCAGCGCTTCGCCAGGGTGTGCAGGGGGCCGGGGCCTTCCCCTCAAACCGATCGGACATTCGGCTGAACGACTCCGAAGAAACGCGCGGCCTTGGCCTGCTCCGGAGGACCTCCCGTGCCCCAGCAAGGCGGCTGAGACGCAGGCCTCGTCTCAGCCCGTGCCGCGACTGATAGGCGGGGCGGCAGCCGCTGGGCCGGACGTGGCCTTGCCGGCTGCGGTTCCTTAGGGCATCCTCTGCACCCCTCCGGGCGACAGCACCACACCGGGGGTCGGTGAGGTGCACCCCGCTCGTCCCTGGGCGCGGCCAGGGCCGCGCCAAAAGGAAGCGGGGGCGTTCCGACCAACGCCGAGGTAGAGAAGAATAGGAAGTGGGTCACGCGCGAGGAGTAAGTAACCTTCCTCGTCTCTGCTTGACCATGAACAGTGCATGTGCTCACGGCTCTCCTCCTCTCATTAGCCAGGGTCGAGGTCGTGCCGAAGAGGAAGAAGGCGAGCGTTGAGCCGAAGGAGCCCCCTGTTCTGGGGGCGCCATCGGTCTTGGGACACGATGGAAGCGAGCGGCGCCAGCCCAGCACGCCCCTTGGAGGGCCGGCCGCCGGGGGCGCAGGGGCTCTCAAGGCGGCGTTCCCCGCCGCAGCTGTGGTGGCCCCGACTTTGATGGAGGGGGCGGCTCCTCGCCCCCTCCTGGTGGAATCCGCTCCCGGGGGCGCAACGATGTAGCCTCGGGAGGAGCCAGCCCCCACGGGCCAGCTGGTTGTCGAGTCGTCCGCGCTTGCCATGACGGATGAGAAACTGGAGCCCCCGGCTCCCCAAGTTAGCCACACTGCCGGACCCTTGGCCATGGTGCCTGTCGATGCGCCGGTGCCGCCTCCTGGTCCGGTTCTCGCGCTTGCGCGCTGTGGTCCTCTGATCAGGTCTAGTGCCTTGGATGATGCCTACACCATGCTTGGAAGGCTCCGGGCCGACCTCCAGGATGTTGAAAGGTGCCTTGCGAAGGAGCGCATGGCGCTCGTTTCTGGCTGGTCCCAAGCTAAGGCGGCCACCCGGACGGCCTGGAGCCGAGCCGAGGCTGCCATCGCGAAGAGTGAGAAGGAGGCCGCCGAGGCCAAGGCGTCCCGAAACACGGCACTCGACGAGGCGGAGTCTGGCAGGAAGCACTACGGCGAGGCGGAGGCTAACCTGAAGGCCTTTCAGGATGAGCAAGCTGCACTCGCGCAACAACTCCGTGAGCAGGGGGAGGTCCTCAAGGCCCGCGAGGCGAAGCTCGCCGATCGCGACTCCGCGCTGTCCCAAGTAGCCGATGACCAAGCCAAGGAGAGCGAGCGCCTAGCCAAGCTGAAGGAGGAGGTGGAAGAAGCCCAGGCGTCCCACGCCTGGCGCGTCTCCGAGATGACGGCCCAGCTGGAGGCCAGGGAGTGGACCATTGCCGTTGCCGAGGAGAAGGCGGCCGCGGAGCGCGACGCCTTCCCCTCCCTCGAACTCAAGCTTCGCAAGTCGCTGCGCTCCATCTGCAGGGGAGGATTCTAGGAGCCTCTGGTGACCCCCGAAGCCGGCTACGCAGGGCTCTCCTTCAAGCTTGCTGAGGTGCTCGATGGCGCTTCCACCAGGGTGGACACCATTTGGGAGGACGAGTGCCACGATCTTCTTGCCACGGCCGCGACGCGGGTCTTCACCCAGCTCTACCTCCGCGAGCCCGGCTTCAACTTCGATGCGGTGCTCGTCTCGGATGCTCCTACGTCCCGTGTTGCTGCGGAAGCAGCCGTGAATGGTTCGGTGGATGCGTTGGTGGAAAAGGTCACCTGCGTCGCCACCGCCAAGCCCCCGGCGGCGGAAACAAGCGGCGGTGACGACGGCGGCGACGTTGACGATGAGCTTGCCGTGGTCGGGACAGTTGATTTGACGGCCATGGCGATGGCGGCCCCTCCTCCTAGATCTTAACCTGCAACATTTCATTGTGCCTCGCGGAGGCGTGAGACTTTGAATTCGCAAGACATTCAGTGCCTGTAATAATTTCTTCAATTTCCTTGAATTTCGTGACTTCCTTCGGTGCCTTGTTTCCTTCCCGCTTGCTTTTGTGCTCTGCGTCGGCAGGGCCCAATCCCGCGCATACCTCGACCACCGTTGGGGCGTCCGGATCGCCAGGACGAGACCAAGGGGCGAGGGGCTACGTGACCAGTGAGGCCCCTGAGTCGCGATGCTCAGAGGTCCCCCTTGACGTGCGAGCAGCACTCATGAAGGAAACATGGCGACGCCAAGGTAGATTTGGGGTCGCCTTAGTGCTCTGCGTCGGCAGGGCCAATCCCCCGCATGCCTCGACCGCCATTGGGGCGTCCGGATCGCCAGGACGAGACCAAGGGGCGAGGAGCTACGTGACCAGTGAGGCCCCTGAGTCGCGATGCTCAGGGGTCCCCTTGACGTGCGAGCAGTGCCTGTGAGGTGAATTCGTACCTTTTCTCGCAAGCTTTTACCTGGGAGGGACGCGAGAAGACCAGGTACCAGAACCTGGTGAGATGGCTCACGCCAGGCCTGTACTGGGCGTAGCCCCTGGCCAGCCCTCACGCGCGTGCATCCCAGGGGAACGCTGCGTGATGGGGCTGTGGGAAGAGCCGGGAGGCCATCCTGAGGTTGGTGCAACCGCTAGGGCGCCCTCAGTTGTTTATCCCCCAGCGCGGAGCATGGGGCCTCTACTGGGTGTGTGCATAGCCGCTGGGCGACAGTGTCGTCCGCCAGCGCGGAGCATGGGGCTTCCACTTGGGCTTGGGAATGGAGCTCTGTGTTAGAGTCTCCGGGCATGTACAGCCCATTAAGTTCACACTCGTGGCTTGCACATCTGAACTGGGAGGTGTATCTGGGCACCCGTGAGCCAGCACGGGACTCACGAGGCCCGACCTCAAAGGCGGGTTGCGCTTGAATTTTTATAGCGCGAGGCGCGCTTGCAGGACCTGTGGGGTGTGGGTAACCTGCGCCGAATGAATCTCTGGAGGCCATCGCATGAGAAGGCCAAACACCAACGACCCCAGGAAGTGACATGTGCGGAGCCAGGCCGCCAGAGAGAGCTCAGCCGTTGAGTTTATTGACGCTGCAGGGACGGACCCGAGCACAGATGCCGTGCCCAGTCTTCTCATGCGACAAACCCGAGGAAAGACACCCGGCGCGCGGCTCGCGTGACGGCGAAGCACCGAACATCGGTTATTGGAACCTGGCCGCGCACCCTGACTCGCCCACACTCGATTAGCTCACGCGAGGACAAGCACCAAGGGCCTCAGCGAGGTGATGTACACGGGGCTGGCCCGCGAGACAGAGCTCAGGCGCTTGGATTTATCAAAGCTGCAAGGACGGACCCGAGCACAGACGCCGTGCGAGCCCTTAATCATGAGGCAGTCGAAGGCGAGGTTGTAAGGGCCCGGCAACATTCATGGTGACGAAGCACCGGCCATGTAGTTGGAATACTTAGGAAATTTGTTAAATGCAGAATCAGTCTGGTGCATGCGCAAAACAATATAGCTGCGGGGACGGGCCCTAGCTGCTTGAGGATGGTGCAGCCCGAGGGGTGCCCTCAATTGAACAATCCAAAAGTCACCTGGCATCGGCACTGCTGAAGCGTTGGGGTAGTCGTTGAAGCTGGATCATCACGAGCTTGAGTGCTCCGGAGGCTCAAGGGGGCCGCTAGGGTCTAGGATCTCAAGAAGATCCTCGCGGCGTCGGGCCTCATGAGATGCGAGGGCGGTCTGCATGAGGCGCTGGTACGTAGCGCCTGCTTTCACGAGGCCGAAGGGCATGCGGACGTAGCTGCAGGGGAAGCCCTTGCTTCGTCTGACACACGATGGCCATAAGAGCTCCTACGACGAGGCCCTGTTGAGGTCCGGGAAGTTGACGCAGATGCGCAGCCTGCCGTCGGGGACGGCTGCGGCGTGCGGGTGGCGCTGGGCGGTGCTCGCCGCGCAGGGCCTGTGCCTCCTGGAGCTCCCTGATCGTGTTGGTGATGAACTCTCTTGATCCTGGCGCCTCGCGCCTTGCTTCTTGCTTGTGGGGGCGTACATCGAAGCACACCTCCGAGTGGTGCCCGAGCACCCCCCTCGTCGCATCTGTCAGACCGGTAGCTTTCCAGGTGGAAGCCCCCGAGCCTGCCCTGAGGGAGGCGCCGGGCGCGCCTTCCTATGCGAGAGGGAGAGGTGCCCCAGCGGCGGACGCAGGACCTAAAGTGCCAGCGGTGGAGGTCCCAGCCCCTTGGCGACTTTTGGGGAGGAGCTGCTTCTACTTCTTGCGGGTGTCCTCGGGAGGCACGATGTCGCCTTCGTCGTCAAAGTTTTCGGCCGCCGCGGCCTGGTAGGCGCACTCGAGCGAGCAGACTGCATCCTTCTCATCGCAGGCGACCGTGATGATGCCGCTGCACCCTGGCATCTTGAGGACATTGTAGCCATGGTGGACTGCCGCCATGAACTTGGTGAGGGCAGGGTACCCAAGAATGGCATTGTACGGGAGGCCGATGTGAGCAACGTCGAAGTCGATGAGCTCGGTGCGGTAATTGTTGCGCCTGCCGAAGGTGACTCGGAGGCGCACCTGCCCCAGTGGTGTGGTGGAGCCGTCAATCACTCCTGAGAAGGGCTTCGTCGGCATGAGCTGGTCATAGGGCACCTGGAGCGTCTCGAAAGTCTCGACAGAGAGAACATTGAGCCCTGCGCCGCCGTCGATGAGGGTCTTGGTGACGAGGACATTGCTGATGGTGGGTGTGTAGAGCAAAGGGAGCGCGCCTGCGGTGGCTGAGCACTTGAGTTGGTCCTTGGAGTCGAAGGTGATGGCCCACTTTGACCACTTGAGGGGTCGTGTGGCCTCGAGCTTCGGGAGGGCGGCGGTCACCTCACGAGAGAAATGCTTGAATATGTGATGTGAGGCTGGGGCTTGAGCCCCTCCCAGGATGCAGGAGACCGCACGGGACTCCTGGAAGCCCCTAGCCCCATCGTCCCGCCGGTCGTCTTCGTTCCTCCTTGGTGGCGGCGGCAGCGGAGGGAGGCCGGCCCTGTCCCGAGGACGGGCCTCCTGAGGCTCGTCGTGCCAAGGTCCGTCATGAGACTCACCACGCCAGCGGTCATCGCGAGGCTGCTCGCGCCAGTCCTGTCGTGAGTCACGGTTGTCCTGACGGCCTCCACTGCGGCCTCCTCCATGGCCACCGCGCTCTGGGCGGCGACCGAGGCGCTCGTCACGGAGCTCCCTAAGCTCTTGGCAGTCGCTGGTGCTGTGGGGTTGGTGTAGTGGAAAATGCAGAACGGACGGTTACTCTTGAGGAGTTCTTCCTGGTCTCAACCGCGCTTCGCCTCGAGCTCGGCTGCCAGAACAGTGGGGTTCTTGCATTTCACCTCCTTGGACTTGGCCTTCTTGTCCTCAAGGTTTGCCTCCAGAAGCTCACGGTGGGAAAGGCGGCCCGCCTCGGCCTTCGCGCACTTGTTCGCCAGGTCGAACATTTCCAGGGCAGAGCACAGGTCGTCGTGGATGGCGAGCTCCTCTCTCATCCTGAGGTACCTGACGCCATCGGTGAACGCCGAGATGATGGCTTCATCCGACGCCTTCGGAATCTTGAGGCGGACGCTCGTGAAACGATGAATATACTTGTGCAGGGTCTCTCCCTCCTGCTGCTTCACGCGCCGCAGGTCGCTCACCGCTGGGGCGGTCCCGGGTGCCCTAGAAGTAGGCGGTGAAACGCTCGCGAAGTTCGTCCCAGGAGGAGATCGATTCCTTCGGGAGGTTGAGGAGCCAGGAGCGTGCGCCATCCTTCAGAGCCTTGAGGAACCAGTTCGCCATGACCTTATCTCCGCCTCCCGCTGTCTCGATGCTCAGCGAGTAGAGCTGAAGGAACTCTGCGGGGTCGGCGGTGCCGTCGTAGCGCGGAGGGAGGTCCGGCTTGAACTTGCTGGGCCAGATGACGAGGCGCAGCTCTGAGGTGAAGGCATGACAGGCAGCTTCGCTCTCAGGCAGAGCATGGACGGGAGGTGCCTGGTCTTGATGTCCGATCACCGCAACCTCCAGCGGCGCACGGCCCTGATGCTGGCGCTGCGGCGGGCGAAGTGCCCGCGCGTCAATTTGCGGTGCGGCACCACCTGCCAGCTCGCCTCGTCTCGTGCGCGCGCTGGTGCCGCGCGTGGCTGGTCGCAGGGGCGTGCTTTGCGCCTGGGCTCGAGGTCGGAGCTTTACAGGGACGGAGGAGGAGGCGCACCATGGGCCACGTCTCTTGCCTGGAAGGGCTGGGGACGAAGCGAGTGGGAGGTCGTTGGGGCTTCGCCGGCGACGTCGATGAGCTCGGGGATGCGGCCAACCCAGTCTTCGTAGCGGTCGTTGGTGGGGCGGTAACGCTGTAGCTCGCCCGCCATGAGCAGCGCGGTCGGTGCGTTCGCCGATCTGCGGCGGGAATGGGAGGACGACACCGTGACAGGAACAAGGGACGGAGTGGCGGTGTAGCCGTCGCGCTGCACGGAGGATGGCAGCGACGAGTCCTGCTGCTCTTAAGCAGCCGGGCCGGTGGCAGCATTGGCTGCCGGAGAGATTGAGCGGCGCGGGACGCCGCGGCCCTCAGGCACCGTCTAGGCAACGCGAGCGGCCCGGCGCTCAGCACGAACTCGGCGGGCGTCGGTCATGGGAGCGACGGAGTTGAGACAGGGTGAAACCGGAGAAAGATTTCGACACGCCCCTACCTAGCGCTCCAACTGTCGGAATTGGGGCTCCGCAAAACCTAACAAGGTTCGATCACGGGGGCGTGTGCGAAGATCTCAACCGGCTCGAGGTCCCAAGCCCGTCGCCCTACAGCCTAACAAGTGTGAGCGGGGAAGAAGATGGACTCAGAGATTTACCCAGGTTTGGGCCACCTTGCGGTGTAAAACCCTACTCCTGCTTTGTGGTGGATTGGCCTCACGATGAGGCTAAGGATGAACTAGTACAGTGGTGAGGTGGCCTTGCGAGGGCTCTTGGCAGTGATGAACTGGTGTGTCCAACCTGTCCTCTATGATGGGAGCTAGTCCCTCTTTATAGGGGCCACAGTACTCTTCCCTTATCGCGCAGGCGGGAAGGGATCCCACAACGGCCAAATTTGAAAGGGGACAAGTAGTACATCCTATCCTGACTAAAGGTGGTCTTCGCCTACAAAGCTTCTGGGTGTGACGCAACGGTGGGCTTGGTGATGACATCCGTCCTACCGAGCTCGTGGTCTCGGTCCTCCTGCACTAGGAAGGAAACCTTTGGGGGTTCCTTGGGAACCCGCGTACGTCCTTGTCTCTTTAGCACGAAAGAGGAAACTGTCCTCCCTCTGCGCCCGCTGGGGCCCGCCTGGCTTGGCTGTCAGAACCCACGTCACCTGGCCTCACGAGGCCGGGTACTTGCATAGGAATCTCCGCTACTCGGGAGGCAGCCTGGGGGGATGCCACTTCTCTGGAGGTCTTGTGTTGTCCTCCTCGCGAGGCGGGGGCTCTCGCGAGGGCCTTGACTTGAGGGACCCGTTGTGGGGCCGTACTGGGCCGTCGTGGTGGGCCACGCACTGGGCCGCAGGGAGGCAGGTCTGGGTACCCCCGATCCCAGAACGCCGACAATAATCTGCCCAAAACAGCAAGATGACATTTTGCACACATAAAAAAAATAAGCTACAAGATTCTACAATGCACAAACAAGACATGGTGCTGTAGCCTACATGATGCACAACAATCCATATCATCACAGCAAATTGAGTAGAAGCATGGATCACTAGGAAATAAGCTCACAAGACGGCAATAAAATATAACTGATTAGGACTTAGTGAAAATAAAAGTTTTTAGCAGAGCAGTTTTCCATGGAGGCATATTGACAACAATGAAACTATATGCTACAGGGCATATCATGGCATGAAAATCTGCAGCATAGTAGAGGACATGATGCACTACAATTCATTCCATTATGGCAACATCAAATTATGCACTGATTGATGGCAACCATCAACGCAACATGGCATTCCGATATAACCAGATTCTCAGACTTATCAGGTTGGCATGTTGGACAGCAGTATTAATTAAGATGCAAAACCTATACATGCAAACCAACTACACAACATGATAGAGAATAATATGCTTTACAAGACATTCCATTGAGGCAACACCAAAAGAGTCATAGAACACTAGCAAATCACATGGCAACATGATAACAAAATAACAGTTTCAGACTTAGTGAAATTAAAAAATCTCCCAAAAATGCAGTTTGACTAGGCATGTGGACATGGCAATAACAGTAGCATAACAACCCTATATGTGCATGGCAAGGACACTAACAACAACTAGACATGTCACACAACAAAATACTCCATTGCCACATGTTCAAAGGATGCATAGTTTGCTTCATGTTAGCCTCGCAAAATGGAAGTTATCGTTAACAGATTACAGTTTCGACGCGATAGTAACTTGAGAGCAACAAATTGACATGTTAATGATGTTTTACATGTCAACCAGAGGCATGGGATGAAAGTACACATCACATAGAGCAATACTCATGAAGACACCACATGCAAAAGATCTACGGATTAGATGTAATTTTCCACGGGACTTAGAACAAAATAACAGATTTACACACTACGATGGGATGCACTTTTGCAACTCAGATTTTAGCATGTAGCTGCACCCTATTATGCATGAAAATGATGCCATCATGTAGAGCACAAAATGTAGTACAATTTTCATATATTACACTTGTTCATCCAAGACACGTACACGAAGTTACATGCGGTTTAATATGCTAACATGATATTTTCGCAGACGTAAAAAAAGGACTTGGTGAAAATAACTTGGACCTTGCGGCATAACGGGATGGAGGAATCCAGGTTGCCGTTTGGATGGACGGGTCCGGCCGTCCAGGGACGGGGTTGTCCGGGCGCGGGGAAGAGTTGAGAGGAGGTCGGCAGCAGTCCTCCGACGAGCTCCGGGCGGCGCGGAGGGGCAGAGGAGGTCGATCTGGCCCCCTGGCAACGGATCCATGCGGCGGCGACGTGGATCGGGGCCGGCGGTGAGCACTGCGGCGGCGGCGAGTGGATCGGGCGGCAGGGCGGATCGGCCGGCGGCGGGGTCAGGCGCGGAGGCACGCGATGGTCGGGCGAAGGTCCAGCGGCAGCGGACTGCGGCGCGGGGAGGCTTGCCGGAGGGCGCGATGCGGTGGCGGAGCGCACCGGTGGTGGGGTGCCGACGCCGCGGGCGGCCGACACGGGTCGAGCGGCACAGACGGGAGGGCGCGACCTCCTGGCCTCGGGCACGCGGGCGAGCGGGCCGTGGCCGGGTGGCGCACGGGCCCGAGAGGGCCGGCTTCGGGCTCAGGTGGGGCACGGCGGCTGGCGCGGTGGGGGAGCCAGGAAGGGACAGGTGGCGCGGCCTGGGTGGCTGGAGGGGGCTCTCACGGATGCGCCAAGTGGCGGGAAGGGGCTGGTGGCGCCGGAACCGAGGAAGTAGGCTAGGGGCTTGGGTTTTCTTGCCGTGTTTGGAGGGTGGTGACTTCCTTTTATAGCAGGGGGCTATTTGGGGGCTAGAAGAGGGTTTTGAGGCCGTTTTCAAGCCGTTCGATCTCGATCGGACGGCTCCAAATGCAGAGGGGTTAAGGTTTGGTGTTAGTGGGCTGTTGGGCTGTGTGTAGAGGGCTAGGCTTAGAGGAGAGAGGGAATGCAGTGGCCCATGACAAGTTTTAAAACCGAAAACGCCCGGCAAATAAACCGATGACGGTGCCGCTAGGGTTGACCTTTCGGGTATCAAACGACCTCCGATTGCGATGAAATTTGGCAGCCGGTCTACCTACAATATAATAAGACCACACGTCAAGTTTTGACCCATTTCGAGAATATTTTATACGTGCTTTTAAAAACAATATTTTATCGATGTCGTGGGCGTGTGCGTGTGTGGTTGGCCTCGAAACGATCGTCGACGAGAACGGAGAGAACATGCAACTACTAACGGGTGCAAGTTTTTGAAAAATGAGTGACAATGTTATGCAGATGATGCGAATGATGTGATGATGAATGCGACAATCAAACGAGTCACACGATGACAACAGAATAAAACGGGAATCTTCTGGAGCATCGGTCCCGGGCTGTTACAAGGTTGTCAATCTCTCTACGGTCAAAAGATAGATTAGGACATGATAGATTGGAGAGATAGATCTCTAAAGAACATAAAATAAAAAGAGCAAATAAAAAGTGCAGCAAAATATTTTTGGGTTTTTGGAATAATAGATCTGAAAACAAAAGCGGCAAAAAGATAGATCGGAAAGCAATATGTTGGAAAAGTAGACCCAGGGTCCGTAGGTTTCACTACTGGCTACTCTCATGAGTATAACACACGGTGGGCAAACAAATTACTGTTGGGAAATTGATAGAAGATCAAATAATCATGACGATATCCAAGGCGATGATCATTATATAGGCATCATGTCCAACATAAGTAGACCGACTCCTGCCTGCATCTACCACTAGTACTCCACACATCGACCGCTATCGAGCATGCATCCAGTGTATTAAGTTCATGGAAAAACGGAGTAATGCAATAAGAACGGTGTCATGATGTATACAAGATCTATTCATGTAGGAATAGACCCCATCTTGTTATCCTTAATAGCAACGATACATGCGTGCCTCGCTGCCCCTTCTGTCACCGGGAGAGGACACCGCAAGATCGAACCCATCACAAAGCACCTCTTCCCATGGCAATAAAAATCGATCTATTTGGCCTAACTAAACCAAAGATTCGAAGAAGAAATACGAGGCTATAAGTAATCATGCATATAAGAGATCAAAGAAGACTGAAATAATATTCATGGATAGAAACTGATCATGAACTCAAAATTCATCGGATCCCAACAAACACACCGCAAAAGTTTACATCAAATAGATCTCCAAGAGACCATTGTATTGAGAATCAAAAGAGAGAGAGGAAGCCATCTAGCTACTGCCTACGGACCCGTAGGTCTATGGTGGACTACTCACGCGTCATCGGAGAGGCACCAATGAGGATGATGAACCCCTCCGTGATGGTTTTAGATTGGATCTCGAGGTTCTGGAACTTGCGGCGACTGGATATGTCTTTCGTCGATTCCTCTAGGGTTTCTGGAATATTTGGGAATTTATAGGCGTCAGAGGCGGTGGAGAGGGGCCCTGAGGAGGGAACAACCCATCAAGGCGCGCTTGGGGCCTCTGGTGTGCCCTGGTGGGTTGTGGTCTCCACGGCCCACCTCTCTGGCAATTTGGCCCACTAGGTGTCTTCTGGTCCAAAAAAATCTCCAAAAAGTTTCGTCGCGATTGGACTCCGTTTGGTTCTGATATTCTACGAAGTAAACAACAAGCAAAAACAACAACTGGCACTTTGGCACTATGTCAATAGGTTAGTCCCAATAAAATGATATAAAGTTGCTATAAAGTGATTGTAAAACATCCAAGAATGATAATATAACAGCATGGAACAAGCAAAAATTATAGATACGTTGGAGATGTATCAGCATCCCAAGCTTAATTCCTACTCGTCCTGGAGTAGGTAAATGATAAAAACAGAATTTTTGATGTGAAATGCTGCCTAACATGTTCATCACCTATTCTTTTCTTTTGTAGCATGGACATTTGGACTTATAGATGATTAAAAGCAATAGTCTAGTTTTAACATAATGACTTCAATACTCAAGCATGCCAACAAGCAACCATGTCCGTCAAAATATCGACACTAAAGAAAGTTATCCCTAGCCCAACATGCTCAATCATCGATCCGTTCATGAAACACACTCAAATATTAGCTACATCCAATGCTCAAGTACGATCATTGTGCCCCCTAGTTGGTGCTTTATAAGAGAAGATGGAGACTCAAATTAAAAATAAAAATTGCATAAAGTAAATAGATAGGCCCTTCGCAGAGGGAAGTAGGGATTTGTAGAGGTGCCAGACCTCAAAGTTTAAATTGATGGAGAGAAATATTTTGAGTGGCATGCCTTTCCTGTCCACGAAAACGACAAAGTAGTTCACAATACTTTCCATTTTCTGTTTAGGCGGTTCCCAAACAGAAAATAAAGTGTATTCCCTTTTCCACCATTCTTTCACAATCCATGGGTGGCCGTATCCACGGTTGCCTTCCATACCAACACTTTCCAAGGAATGTATTATTTGACAACTTAAAGTATTTTTTTTCTTTTCTCATTTCGGGACAGGGCATCCCTATTACCGCCGTACTCTCGTGCAATGACAAGTGAATAAATACTCATCTTGAGAATAACACATCTGGCATGGAAAAATATTGGACAACCCCTACCGTTTCATGAGCGGTACGAGCACGCAAAAAGGAAATTTATTTTGAAAAGTAGAGATGGCACATACAAATTTGCTTAGAACGGCATGGAAATACCGCATATAGGTAGGTATGGTGGACTCATAAGCCAAAACTGGGTTTAAGGATTTTGGATGCACAAGTAGTATTTCTACTTAGTACAAGTGGAGGCTAGCAAATAGATTGAGAAGCAACCAACCAAGAAACGAAAATGCACATAAGCGATCATTGAGCATAACTAACACCGAATAATGCACCATAAGTAGGATGTAATTTCATTGCATAACTATTGACTTCTGTGCATGCATAAGGAATCACAAACCTTAACACCAATATTCTTACTAAAGCATAATTACTCACTAACATGACTGATGACCCACAAGTATAGGGGATCAATCGTAGTCCTTTCGATGAGTAAGAGTGTCGAACCTAACGAGGAGCAGAAGGAAATGACAAACGGTTTTTAGCAAGGTAATTTCTGCAAGCACCGAAATTGTAGGTAACAGATAGTTTGATAGCAAGGTAATTGGTAACGAGCAAGTAAGAGTAACGGAAAATAAGGAGCAGCGAGGTAGCCGAATCCTTTTGTGGCAAAGGACAGGCCAGAACAATCTCTAGTAATAGGCAAAGTGTTCTTGAGGGTACACGGGAATTTCATCTAGTCACTTTTATCATGTTGGTTTGATTCGTGTTCGCTACTTTGATAATTTGATATGTGGGTGGACCGGTGCTTGGGTGCTGTTCTTACTTGCACAACCTCCCACTTATGATTAACCCCCTCGCAAGCATCCGCAACTACGAGAAAAGTATTAAGATAAAATCTAACCATAGCATTAAACATTTGGATCCAAATCAGCCCCTTACGAAGTAGCGCATAAACTATGGTTTAAGCTTCTGTCACTCTAGCAACCCATCATCTAATAACTACTCCACAATGCATTCCCTTAGGCCCATGAATGATGAAGTTTCATGTAGTAGACATTCACATGACACCACTAAAGGAATCACAACATACATATCATCAAAATATCGAACACGTATCAAATTCACATGATTACTTGGAACATGATTTCTCCCGTGACCTCAAGAACACTAGGTTCTACTTTAATTTTCTCATAGGGCTTAGGTGTTCTTATATTACTCTTACGAACCACAGTTGATACCTTAGCATGCTCCTTTATCCTAACAGGGAAAGGTGGTTTTTCAATATAAGCGGTAGGCACAACTGGATCAACATTGTAAATGATGGTTTCTTCTTTAGCTATGAATGGTTCTTTAATTTCTTATTTAATAGGGGGTGATATTTAAAGCACTTCTCCTTAGGGAGATCAACGTGAGTAGCAAATGCTTCGCAGAAAGAGGTTACTATCTCAGAGTCAAGTCAATATTTAGTGCTAAACTTGTGAAAAGTATCGGTATTCATAAAAGATTTAACACAATCAAACTCAGGCTTTATACCTGACTCATTACCTTCGTCGAGTTCCCAATCTTCAGAGTTGCGCTTAATTCTTTCTAAGAGATCCCACTTGAATTCAATAGTCTTCTTCATACAAGAACCAGCACAAGAAGTATCGAGCATGGATTGATCATTATGAGAAAGCCGAGCATAAAAATTCTAAATGATAAATTCTCTCGGGATGTCATGATTGGGGCATGAATATAACATTGACTTAAGCCTCCCCCAAGATAGAGCGATGCTTTCTCCTTCACGAGGCCAAAAATTATATATATAATTCCGATCACGATGTACTAGATGCATGGGATAAACTTTTGGTGGAATTCCAATTGCAAACGATTCCAGTTCCATGATCCAAGATCATCACATAGCCTATACCATGTCAATGCTTTTCCCTTCAAAGATAAAGGGAAAAATTTCTTCTTAACTTCATCTCTGGGTAAACCTGCAAGCTTAAATAATCCACAAATTTCGTTCACATACAATAGGTGCATATCAGGATGTCCTGTTCCATCTCCTGCATAAGGTTTAGCAAGCAGTTGTTCTACCATACCCGAAGGAATTTCATAGAAAATATTTTCAGTAGGTGCAGTAGGTTGAGGGGCAACTAATTGTGGTTCCGGTCGAGGTGAAGATACCCCAAACAAACCCCTCAAAGGATTGTTTTCCATGGTAGCAAGTAGCAATATATTTGAGCACGTAGTATAAGTTTTTCCTTACCAATTTGCACTTACCAAGAGCGCTTCACATCCCGGCAACGACGCTAGAAAAGAGTCTTGATGACCCACAAGTATAGGGGATCAATCGTAGTCCTTTCAATAAGTAAGAGTGTCGAACCCAACAAGGAGCATAAGGAAATGACAAGCGGTTTTCAGCAAGGTAATTTCTGCAAGCACTGAAATTGTAGGTAACAGATAGTTTGATAGCAAGGTAATTGGTAACGAGCAAGTAACGGTAACGGTAAATAAGGTGCAGAAAAGTAGCCCAATCCTTTTGTGGCAAAGGAGATGCCGTAACAATCTCTAGTAATAGGCAAAGTGTTCTCGAGGGTACACGGGAATTTCATCTAGTCACTTTTATCATGTTGGTTTGATTCGTGTTCGCTACTTTGATAATTTGATATGTGGGTTGACCGGTGCTTGGGTGCTGTTCTTACTTGAACAACCTCCCACTTATGATTAACCCCCTCGCAAGCATCCGCAGCTACGAGAAAAATATTAAGATAAAATCTAACCATAGCATTAAACGTTTGGATCCAAATCAGCCCCTTACGAAGTAGCGCGTAAACTAGGGTTTAAGCTTATGTCACTCTAGCAACCCATCATCTAATAACTACTCCACAATGCATCCCCTTAGGCCCATGAATGGTGAAGTGTCATGTATTCGACGTTCACATGACACCACTAAGGGAATCACAACATACATATCATCAAAATCTCGAACACATATCAAATTCACATGATTACTTGCAACATGACTTCTCCCGTGACCTCAAGAACAAAGGTAACTACTCACAAATAATAAACATGCTCAAGATCAGAGAGGTATTGAATAGCATAATGGAACTGAACATATAATCTTCCACCAAATAAACCATATAGTAATCAACTACGCAAGGTAATCAATAGTACTAGTCACCCACAGGTACCAATCTGAGGTTCCGGTACAAAGATTGAACACAAGAGATGAACTAGGGTTTGACAGGAGGTGGTGCTGTTGAAGATGTTGATGAAGATTGTCCTCCCAAAGATGAGAGGGGTGTTGGTGATGACGATGGCTTCGATTTCCCCCTCCGGGAGGGAAGTTCCCCCGGCGGAATCGCTCCGCCGGAGTGCAAAAGTGCTCCTGCCCAAGTTCCGCCTCGAGGCGGCGGCGCTTCGTCCCGAAAGTCCTCCCCTTATTTTTTCTAGATCAAAAGTGAATATATACCAGAAGATGGGCACCGGAGGTGGGCCGAGGAGGGCACAACACACAGGGCGCGCCCAGGTGGGCTGGCGCGCCCTGGTGTCTTGTGCCCACCAGGGTGGCCCCCTCCGGTAGTTTTTTGCTCCAGTAATTTTTATTTATTCAAAAAATATTCTCCGCAAAATTTCAGCTTCATTGGAGTTGTGCAGAATAGGTATCTCTGATGTGCTTTTTCAGGTCCAGAATTCCAGCTGCCGGTATTCTCCCTCTCTGTGTAAACCTTGCATATTACAAGAGAAAAGGCATTAGAATCACTCCCTAAAGCATTATTATTCAACAAAACATAATAAATAGAAGTAGGAAAACATGATGCAAAATGGACGTATCAACTCCCCCAAGCTTAGACCTCGCTTGTCCTCAAGCGAAAGCCGATATTGAAAAGCATGTTCACATGGTTTGAGAGAGAGGTGTCGGTAAAAACAAAATACGGACATAGTAGCATCATGCTTATTATCATAACATCAACAAACTCTATCATAAAACTTATTCATACACTTTTATCATATAACTTCTCATGAGCAAGTAACAATTCATCACAACATAGAAGTATGAAGCATAAACCTTATTGAAAACCAACAAACTATGTTCTCAGTCAACTTTGCAACTACAATTCATCATATTTTCAGGAAGGGTCTCATGTTGGAGCCTTTTGGCAAGTCCACATAGCCAACCATCATTTATTCTTCTATGATTGCTAACACTCACGTCATACCATGAACAAAAAGTTTCAACCGGACACATAGGAAGATAGGGGCTTGTAGTTTCGCCTCCCAACGTATTCACCTCAAGGGTGATGTCAATAATAATAACTCATGCCCACTCATATCCAACTGGATATATGTGCCTAGATATTTCCTCACCACATGATGCTTGCAAAAAGAAAAAGTAAAAAGGAATAGAGAAGAATACTTTGACTCTTGATTAAAGTAAATACATAAAAGTAAAAGATAATCCCTGCGCAGAGGGAAGCAGAGGTTGTCATGCGCTTTTTGGTGCCCAATCCCTTAATGTAAAAGAATGTCACGCTATATTGCCCCCTATGATAGCAACCTTTATTATGCAGTTCGTCGCCTTTATTACTTTGCCATCATAAGTTCGTATACCGCTCAATTTTCTCTTACACTAATTGATCAAAACACTTTTAGAAGCAGTTTTTATTGCCTTATTGCACTGATGACAACTTACTTGAAGGATCTTACTCGACCCATATATAGGTATGGTGGACTCTCAAAGAATGAGTTTGGCTTTGGGTTCTTGGATGCACAAGTAGTATCTCTACTTAGTGTGGAATTTTTGGCTAGCAAAGATATTGAGCAAGCACCACATGTTGAAGCATCTATGACAATATAACTTCTATGTGGATATGAACAAACATAAATCATTACGTTGTCTTCCTTGTCCAATGTCAACAATTTGACATATAATATTTGATGGGGGCTCACAATCATAAAAGATGTCCAAGATAGTGTATTTGCATGTGAATCTTCTCTTCCCTTATTAACTCTTTCATGAATTGCATCATTGACCAATGCTATGTTTGTCAATCTCCAATAAATTTTACTACTTATACTTTTCCTTATGTGATGTCATTACTCACCATAAGATTAGCATATGATTCTTTTTCATTTATTTCTCTTTTCTTTTTATTTTGATTACAACAAGAAAGTAGAGGGGTAAAAACTCAAACTAAACTTTATTGTATAACTCTCACTCGATTACATAGATAGATAGGCCACGAAACTAACACACGAAAATAGATCATGCTGAACTTTTATTCAACTATAGCAAAGGGAAACTAAAGATCGAACTAAAATAGGTAAAGGTGAATAAAAGTGGTGGTGATACGATACCGGGGCACCTCCCCCAAGCTTGGCACAAGCCAAGGGGAGTGCCCATACCCGTGTGCTCAAGTCTCCTTTGGTGGTGGTGATGAAGTAGGTGGTGATGATGTGGCCTTCTTCTTCAACTTATATTTAAGCATAAAATTTTGGTCCCATAGATCATCGTTCTCCAACTCGAGCTTTAGTGTCTTTTTGCATAATGCTGCCTTGCTCTCCTGCAGAAAACGAGATGGGATAAATTGGACCTCGGGTTTGTAGCTTCTAGGGAGGCTTGACTTCTTGAATTCCACATGCATGTCTCCGGGTTGAGGTAATGGATCATCCTCTTCCTCAGAGCTATCATCCTTTGTTTCCTTCATGGTAGCGTCTTCCTCCTCATCTGAGGTCCATAGATAGGGGTAAATTTCCCTAAAGATCTTTGGGTCTGCAACATAGTAATCAACATAGCTCTTCCCCTCCGAATCTTGAGACGACATATTTTCAGATCTACCACGAAAACAGCACGAAACAAGAACAGAGGATTTTTCTGCGATGCGGTTGTCAAAACAGTCGGGGGTATATATAGAGAATTTTTATTCTTGGGAAACAAGCATATGGAAGGAAAACGGAGTCGGGAAGGTGTCCGAGGTGGGCACAACCCACCAGGGCGCACCCAGGGGTGCCTGGCGCGCCCTGGTGTATCGTTCTCACCTCGATCACCTTCCGGTTTATTTCTTTATTTCCAAAATTTTCTAATATTCCAAAACTGACAAAAAAAATTAAGGATTTTTCGTAGTCCGTTTACTTACCGTATCACGTACCTCCTATTTTCGGAATTCTAGAGTGTTCCGGAAGGTTTCTTTTATGTGTTCCTCCGGTGTCATGGTTTGGATAACATTGCTTTCAATGTTAATAGGCATACCTGATATATAGTGCTTAATTCTTTGTCCATTGGCCACCTTCGTGTTAGTACCTTCGCCATTATTAATCTTGATAGCTCCAGAACGATAAACCTCTTCGATAATATAAGGTCCTTCCCATTTGGAGAGAAGCTTACCTGCAAAAAATCTTAAACGAGAGTTGAACAAAAGAACATAGTATCCTATTTTGAATTCCCTCTTTTGGATTCTTTTGTCATGCCATCTTTTTACTTTTTCTTTAAATAGTTTGGCATTTTCATATGCTTGGGTTCTCCATTCATCCAGTGAGCTAATATAAAATAGCCTCTTCTCACCGGCAAGTTTGAAATCATAGTTAAGTTCTTTAATTGCCCAAAATGCTTTATGTTCTAATTATAGAGGCAAATGACAAGCCTTTCCATACACCATTTTGTATGGAAACACACGCATAGGATTTTTGATACGGGGCACGCCCGTGTGCGTCGATCTTTCACGAATTGGAGGTGGATTTGTGAACGAACACGAAGAACACAAAGAACATGAGGGGAAAATCACAAGAGGAAAACACTAAAGGACGAACTCCGATCACACATCCACTAGAATCACACGAGTACATGAGATTCACGGTCCACGAACAACCAAAGGATACAAGTAACGGTAGGCTTCTCGCTTTGGAGGAGGAGGTCTTGAATCCCGTGGGGATCTTCCTTAGAGGGGACTTGGCATCACTTCGGATCTTCTCACGTAGAGGTGTATCGCTCCACGAGGGAAGGGAGATAATGGAGCTATGCTCAACAAGTGTCTTTGCTAAACATCAGCTAACCCTAGGAAGAGGAGGGGAAGGAGTTTATATAGTCCTAGGCGAAACGAAGGGGTACATGGGCCAAAGCCCGTGGGCCTGTGCGCAGACAGGGTCCCGACGTCCGGACGCGGTCGGACGTCCGAGGCTTCACGGCGGTCCGGACGTCCGGAGGTGGCCGGTCATCCGAGGTTTCGGCTCTGGATCGGGGTCTTTGGATTTCCGTGGCGGGTCGGACGTCCGGGGCCCGGTCGTCCGGAGGTCTTCGGACTTCCGAGGATTCGGTGCGGGTGCCGGGGCGTCGGATTTCTGGACGGTTCCGGTCGTCCGAGTGCTGGAGCGTGTCGGACGTCCGGGCGTGGTCGGTCGTCCGAGCGCTGGAGCGTCCTGGAGTTTCCTGGCGAGGTCGGTCTTCAGGAGTCGGACGTCCGAGGCTGTCCGGATGTCCGAGAGTTGGGCCTTGTCCACAGCTTCTCCCTTTTCCTTCCAAGCTTGACGTCCTCCGCTCCGAGCATCTTCTCCATGTCCATTGTACCTGGTCATGCAAAGGATCTTCGATTGAGGTAGCATCCAAGTTCCATGAATATCAAAGAGAGAATCAAATAGGAGAGATGTCACCTCGTGTTCAATGGCACGTGCCCGGGCTCTAGTCATGGGTCCCTTTGTACCTTGATGTGATGGTGTAGAGTCCATGGGGATGATGGTGGGATGCTCCGCATCATCTCCCCCCCCTCCTTGGGGAAGATCCGTCCTCGGATCAAGATCTTCATCACCATGGTAATGGGATAGATCCGTGACGTTGAAAGTGTCACTCATGTTGTACTTGTCGCGTGGTATGTCGATCTTGTAGGCATTGTTGTTGTAGCGTGCCAACTCCTTGAAGGGGCCATCGGCACGAGGTAGTAGCTTCGATTTGTGTTCGTTGGCGAAGCGGTCCTTGCGAAGGTGTAGCTACACAAGATCACCAAGCTTGAACACCATGGGGTGCTTGTTGAGGTTGCGCTTGTTGGTGACGCATCCACTTGTCGTTCCATCGTGCGCCTTGTACCTTCATGCATCTGCTTGATGTAGCTTGCTCTTGCACTTGTGTCCATGTTGACGCGCTCTTGTCGAGGTAGAGGTAGGATGTCCAATGGGGACAAAGGATTGAAGCGTAAACCACTTCGAATGGAGACTTGCCGGTGGTGGAGTGACTTGCGCGGTTGTAGGCGTACTCGGCGATGGGGAGGCAATCTTCCCATTCCTTGATGTTCTTCTTGATCAACACGCGAAGTAGGGTAGAAAGCGTCCGGTTCGTCACCTCCGTTTGTCCATCGGTTTGACGATGGTATGCCGAAGAGAAAAGAAGCTTGATTCCGAGCTTGGCGCATAGGGTATTCCAAAAGTAGCTCAAAAACTTGACGTCGCGATCCGAGACAATGGTCTTGGAGATGCCATGTAGTCGCAAGATGTCCCTACAAAAGAGATTGGCAATATGTGAAGCATCGTCTATCTTGTGACATGGAATGAAATGAGCCATCTTGTAAAAGCGGTCCACAACGACAAAAACGGAATCATGGCCATTTTTTGTTCGTGGCAAACCAAGCACAAAATCCATACTAATGTCTTCCCAAGGTTGGAAAGGTATAGGTAGAGGCATGTAAAGACCATGGGATTGAGCTTTGGACTTAGCTTTGCGGCATGTTGAGCATCGGTTGGTGAAGCATGCAACATCATGAAACATCTTGGGCCAAAAATACTTGTTGGATAGCGTGGCATACGTCTTGGCACGTTCGAAATGGCCCATAAGTCCTCCACCGTGAGCCTCTTGCAAAAGCAACAACGAAGAAAAGACTTGGGTATACAAAGTTTGTTAGCACGCATAAGGTTGCCATCTTTCATATAATAGTTCTCCCAACAAGTTTTCACTTGGCACATAGCGTAAGGATTAGAAAAATAAGCATCATGCTCATACAAGTCTTTGATGTGCTCAAAACCAACAACATTTAATTCAAGTTGAGTAACTAGCATGCATTTGCGGGAAAGGGCATCCGCCACAACGTTTTCCTTACCCTTAATATATTTGATGACATAAGGGAAGGACTCAATAAATTCACTCCATTTAGCATGCTGTTTGTTCAACTTGGTTTGACCCTTTAAGTACTTGAGCGTTTCATGGTCGGTATGAATAACAAACTCATGGGGTCGCAAGTAATGTTCCCACACATGTAAAACTCTCACCAAAGCATACAATTCTTTGTCATAGATGGGGTAGTTAAGTTGAGCGCCGGATAGTTTCTCACTAAAATACGCAATAGGACGGTTCTCTTGCATAAGCACACCACCTATTCCAGTACCACTAGCATCACAATGCACTTCAAATGTATTATCAAAGTTGGGCAAAGCAAGCAAAGGTGCATGAGTGAGCAAATTTTTTAGTTCATGGAAGGCGGTGTCTTGGGAAGGACCCCATATGAATGGTGCATTCTTCTTGCTCAAAGCATGAAGAGGAGATGCAATAATGCTAAAGCCTTTGACAAAACGGTGATAGAAACCGGCTAGTCCTAGGAAACTACGCACTTGTTGCAAATTCGTTGGTGTGGGCCAAGTTTTAATAGCATCAATCTTAGTTTCATCTACATGGACGCCCTTGGAAGATACGACAAAACCTAGGAAAACAACCTTCTCAACACCAAACGTGCATTTCTCCATGTTTGCATAGAGTTGCTCTTTCCTAAGGATTTGCAAAACATCATGAACATGTGTAGCATGTGAGGGAGACCTGGTTTAAGGGGTCCTCGGATAGCCGAGCTGTTCCTCATGGGCCGGACTATGTGGGCCACTGGATAAGCATTGGGTGATCAGGGGCCTCATCGCCAAGGCGGAAGTTTCAAGGAGCCATGGCGTGTCCTCCAAGATGTCGACAGTAGATAGGCATGTTTTTTCCCTTTGATGTGCAACCGACTATGTGTAAACCCTAGGTACCCTCGGCATCTATATAAGCCGGAGGGTTTTAGGTTGTAGACCAACAGAACTCATCTAGGGTTTTAGTCATACGATCTCCTGGTAGATCAACTCTGTAACCCTTATACCATCAATATAATCAAGCAGGACGTAGGGTATTACCTCCATAGGAGGGCCCGAACCTGGGTAAACATCGTCTCCCACTTCTCCTGTTACCATCGATTCTAGTCTCACAGCTCGGGACCCCCTACCAAAGATCCGCCGGTTTTGACACCGACATTGGTGCTTTCATTGAGAGGTGCCGCTGTGATCGCCGGAAGGAATCGATGGCTTGCCTTGTCACAAGCAGCGAGATCTGCGCCCAGGGGACTCTCGCCCCGGATCAGATCCGCGCGAGCGGCAACATCTCGTCGCACGCTTACCCGATCGGCCGTCCATGCCAGATCGGAAACTTTTCCCCCGATCAAGGAATCAGGTTCGGAACCCTAGAGTTCGTCGCTGATTCACGGGGAGAACTCGTCTTGGTGGAGCCCTTGACTCCTACGGAGGAGCCTGCAGATCCCGACGCCTTGACGCCGAAGATATCGGGCCCCGCCTCCGATGATGAAGTTGTTATCCTCGGACCATCTGGACCGCTCAATTCGGTCATCGTAACTGGATCCACCATGGTTGAACAGAATCCGGTACCGCTCTTGCGCGACTCCGGAACTGTGACGCCGCATACTGATCCCACTCGCCTCAGCGACACGCAGCCTACTATCGCCTCATTTCTCAATGAGTTATTCGATCGGATGGAGACCATGCGTATGGCCGATGACCAGATCCCGGTCTATGACCGGCTCGGGGTTAAACCCGATGATAGGGAGGTTCACATCCCCACGGTCACCCACCTTGTCGCCACCATCGAGTGTCCGGCCGGGGGCTCGTCCCCCCAGCGACCGGAATTTAAAACGGTTTATACCCCAATCTCCGATCACCGAGACCTCGCCCACAGCCTAGACTCCAGAGTTTGCTCCGGAAACAGGTCGTCACCGGTCCCTGACCTATCGCATAGTTCGGAGTCCGTGATTCCGAACCCCCACCATGGCGTGGAATCAAAATTTTTCCCACCCACCTCCCAAACCGATCACTCAAGCATCGTAGCAGAGCCCAAGTCTTCGGACTTGCGGGACATTAAGCAGTTACCAGGAGAGTCGGTCCATCATTACTGGGCTAGACTCCTCCTCGCTAGAAACAGAGTACGGGGCCTCAGTTTTGGTACAGAAGTATTGTGCCATGGAAAGCGCTTGGCAAGCCGAGCGGCTGTTTTCAGAACTAACCTTTACCGAATACCCTAGAGGAGATCGGCAAAAGAGGACACCTCCGAAGCGGCCAGCCCAACTTGAGCCCGCTAAAAAGAGAAACAGGCCCCTTTCAGGGTTCAATACCGTCCTGGATGGACTACTAGATAAACCTTGCCCTATACACTCCGTATTGCTGAACACAGCTCCGACTCACAGCCTTAGAGCTTGCTGGGTCGTCAGGCAGATCGCAAAAAGCGGTGAAGCCATTCTTGAGGCACCACCGCCGAATAGGCGCTCTACATCGCCACTAAAATACAATGCCGAAGTCCTGACGATCTACGAAACGTTCCGCTCAAGGAACAGGAGGAAAAGAGCTCTTAAAGAACTCGAGCAGGTATACCATGTGGCAGCAACAAGTGCATGGGTAGACATACCTATTACCTTCGGAGACACTGGCTGACCAGCCATTCTTCCCAGTCATTCACCGGCCGCACTAGTCCTGAACCCCATCATTGATGGCTTCAGGTTACACAAGGTGCTAATGGACGGCGGCAGTGGTTTGAACCTGATCTATGAAGACACCCTAGATAAAATGCAGTTCGACCGATCTCGAATCGAACATAGCAACACAACTTTCCGGGGAATCATCCCGGGGAAAGAGGCACGCTGTTTAGGACGTATCGTCCTGGACGTACTGTTCGGCACGCCCGACAACTACCGATCCAAAGAACTTCTCTTCCACATCGTGCCCTTCCCCAGCGGCTACCACGCCCTGTTGGGACGTCATGCCTTCACAAAATTCCAGGCTATACCACATTACGGGTATATGAAACTTAAGATGCTAGGACCAAACGGAGTTATCACAACTGCCAGTGATCCGAATATAGTCCTATGGGCCGAAAACAAAACAGCAGCGCTTGCCCTCGAGGCTCTTGCTAAGACCTTTGCTGCAGAAGAGCTGACCGCACTTCGGTCAACAGTAGACAGGGACGATGTGATCCTCAGTAAAAGGCCCAAACCCACGTCCTTTAAACCGGCAAAGGAAGTAATTAAATTTCAGCTGCACCCGACGGACCCCAACAAGACAGCGTCCATCGGAGCTCAGCTCGATCCCATAGTGGACGAAGCGCTGCGAACATTCTTACGAGAAAACTGGGACATCTTCGCCTGGCACCCCTCTGACATGCCCGGAATCCCACGGCGGCTGGCCGAACATAGCCTGAACATCATCACAGGCTTTAAGCCCGTCAAGCATACCCTACGCCGCTTTTCCGAGCCCAAACGACAAGCTATGGGTGAAGAACTAGCTAAACTGCTAGAGGTCGGATTCATTCGGGAGATTAAACACCCCGAATGGTTGGCAAACCTAGTTATGGTACCAAAGAAAGATAAATCCTGGCGGCTGTGTGTCGACTTCAAAGACCTCAACAAGGCCTGCCGTAAGGACCCTTTCCCCCTACCACGCATAGACCAGATTATTGATGCCACAGCTGGACACGACTCGTTGTGTTTCCTCGACGCTTATTCCGGATACCATCAGATTAAAATGAAGGAATCCGATCAAGCGGAACAGCATTCATCACCCCTTATGGGCCATTCTGCTTCAACACTATGCCCTTCGGGCTAAACAATGCTGGGGCTACGTACCAGCGCATGATCCAGACTTGTCTCGCAAAGCAAGTCGGTAAAACAGTCGAGGCATACGTAGACGATGTGGTAATCAAAACCAAACACGCCAGTCATCTGATCGATGACCTAAGGCAAACCTTTGCCAGCCTACGCGAGTACGACATACGACTCAATCCGGAGAAATGCGGATTCGTAGTTCCCGCTCGTAAATTGCTCGGATTCATCGTCTCCCATAGAGGAATAGAAGCAAATCCGGCTAAAATCCGTGCCCTATCGGAACTTGCAATTCCCACAGAATTAAAGCACGTCCAGAGGCTGGCTGGTTGCGTTGCGGCGCTAAGCCGCTTTATCTCCCGCCTCGGTGAAAAGGCTTTACCGCTCTACAAATTGCTGAAACGGACCAAGAATTTCGAATGGACCGATGAAGCAAAGGCCGCGTTAGAAGAAATTAAGACACTCCTGGCAAGTAACCCCATACTCACAGCACCAGGCGCGGGTGAGCCCATGTTATTATACATATCGGCCACCAACCAAGTCGTTAGCGCAGTGCTCGTCGTCGAACGAGAGGAGGAGGGACACAAATTCCGGATACAGAAGCCGGTATATTACGTGTCAGAAGGACTAACGCAATGCAAGTCCAGATACACGCACTACCAGAAGATAGCCTATACAGTATTTATGGCATCGCGGAAACTCAGGTACTATTTTAAAGAGTGCTCGGTCATGGTGGCATCCGAAGTGCCCCTGAACGATATAATCAATAACAGGGATGCCACCGGCCGAATAGCTAAATGGGCTATTGAGCTCCTTCCCTTTGAAATCGCGTACAAGCGAAGACGAGCTATCAAGTCTCAAGTATTGGCAGATTTCCTCGCCGAATGGACAGAGGCCGAACTCCCAAGGGAATATAGTACATACACCCACTGGACAATGTACTTCGATGGTTCTAAAACATTGGCCGGACTGGGGGCTGGGGTCTTCGGATGGCAACAATGTCCGATACGTGTTGCAGATCATGTATGCCGATTCCAACAATGCAGCCGAATACGAAGCACTATTGCACGGTCTTCGGATGGCAGCATCAATGGGCATACGCCGGCTGGAGGTACGGGGAGACTCCAACTTGGCCATCTCCCAAATCAACGGCGAATTTGATGCCAAAAACCCGAAGATGGCGGCATAAAGAGACGCTGTCCTCAAGATATCCGCACGGTTCGAGGGGCTGGAATTTCACCACGTCGCTAGAGACAACAACCAAGCCACCGACATATTGGCTCGCCTGGGGGCCAAACGCGACCCTGTCCCAAAAAACACTTTCCTGGAACGGCTCTTTAAGCCATCCGTGGTTTGGCAGGACGATCACAAGGGCGCCGATCTAACCAGTGCGGACAAGGTTGTCCCCCCTACAAACGAACCAGATGATCAAATCATTGGCGGCTCCGTCATGGACGAAACGCCTTCGGCTCACGAGTTCGTGGCAGTAATCGCGCCATGGACCGAGCCCTCCCTCACCTACCTTCTTCACAAAGAACTCCCCGACGATCAGACGGAGACGCGACGCATAATTCGGCGATCCAAAGCCTACAAAGTACACGAGAGTGAGTTATACAAGAAAAGCATCACCGGAATACTACAGCGACGCATATCTGAGGAAGAAGGTCGGCAGCTCCTAGCCGAAGTCCACGCAGGGATGGGCGGCCATCACGCCGCAGCAAGAGCCTTGGTCAACAAGGCCTTCCGGGCTGGTTTTTTCTGGCCCACAGCTCGGATAGACGCCCAGTCTCTTGTCAAGCACTGCGTGGGGTGACAACTTTTCGCAAACCAAAGTCACATGCCCCCAACAGCTCTTCGGACTATTCCGATTACCTGGCCCTTCGCGGTCTGGGGGCTGGATATGGTCGGACCACTTCAAGGGGGGACCAAGAAGAATAAATACCTACTGGTCATGGTGGACAAGTTCACCAAATGGATAGAGGCAAAACCTGTCAAATCAGCCAAGTCCGGACCAGTAATCGACTTTATATCCGGCGTGGTACACCGTTACAGCGTCCCGCACAGTATAATAATGGACAATGGATCCAATTTCACGGCCCAGGAGGTCAAAGACTGGTGCACAAAAATGGGCATTAAGCTCGATTACGCATCAGTTTATCATCCGCAGACCAATGGACAAGTCGAACGAGCAAACGGCCTCATTATGAGCGGCATTAAGCCACGTTTGGTCCGGTCTCTTCACGAATCCGACTGTCATTGGGTTGAGGAGCTCGACTCCGTTCTATGGGGCCCGCGCACCACCCCGAATAGATCAACGGGATATACACAGTTTTTTATGGTCTATGGGGCAGAAGCGGTCCTTCCTTGTGATATTATTCACGATTCACCAAGGGTGCGCATGTACGAAGAAAAGGAGGCCGAGTTAGATCGGCAAGACGACTTGGACGCCTTGGAAGAGGAGCGCGACATAGCTCGGGCCCGTTCTACTTTTTATCAACAGCAGGCTCGACGTTACCAGAGTAGGGAGGTCAGGGCAAAGGCGTACAACGTGGGTGATCTCGTCTTACGACTTCCGGAGAAGCAGAAGCATAAACTCAAACCCAAATGGGAGGGCCCCTTCATAATCGACGAAGTACTCACGGGAGTGGCTTACCATCTTCGGGACCCGTCGGATCACCGGCTTATACCAAACCCATGGAACGCAGCTCTTCTTCGGCGCTTCTACGGATAAGCCGGTGTCGTCGCACTCTTTACCCTTTATTTCATTTTTCCTTTTTCCTTCTATATTTTTCTACTTTCCCTCCCACCTTGATGTTTGGCAGGTTTGAACTCTTTACTTTTCTTCCCAACTCTATGTTCGGCTCAACCGATCTTGTACTAAGATTTTCGGCATACACCTTTAAGTGTTAAATCCGAACACAGCACCTGGGGGCTTCTTTCCGAAGCTAATGCTTTCTTATTATAAGCACTTATTCACATTTATTGTGTCCGCATATTTTGCTTGTCGTTTTTCGAAGCCATCATATGCATCAATTCAAACTAAGACTTTGCCAAGCTGGGTTGCCTCGCTCCTGTGCTTACCCTCTACGTTCCCGATTGTTCGGCTAGAGGGTAAAGGGAGCACCTTTGCGATTGTTACGACCGGGTCATCCGGATACGTACCTCAGACGGGTGAAGCCAAAAGCTAGCTATCTTCAGTAGACAATTGATCGGCTATGACGGAATCAACTAATAAGACTATGGTCGTTATGACCATTACTCGGGCTTCTTCTCTCACAAAATCCCTTAGTCGCATACTAACAGTATACGGCCTTCTACGTACGATTTACGTAGCACCCTGAAGAAAGGTATCGATAGAGGTACTATTTTCTTCGGAAGATGTTTCTTACGCTAAGCAGTAATATAACATATCTCCCTGTGTGCTTTCTGTCTGTTCGCACCACATGGCCGGATTGCCTGGTTCCCCGAACATAATTCATTCCCCTAGGGTGATAAATTACAAGGAACACTCCCAAGCACTTAGCACGGGAGGCTGAAGCCGATGGCCGGTTAAGACAAAGTTTACAACACAGACGGAGTAATTCCTCGATTATTAGTACATAGCTACATATAATCATACATCTGGCTGCCGATCGAGATTATCGATTATGGTGTCCAGGGAGCAATCTTCTTGTGAGAGACGGGCGGCAGGCATCACTTGGTCGTATACCAGGTGGAGCGGCACTTCTCGTCCATCTGACCCTACTGGTCCAACCTGAGCCATACGCTCGGGGTTAAGCCCGGTATAGCGGGTCTTGATCATCGCCCATGCCTCTCGTGCTCCCTCTCGACAAGCCGATGTCTTCCTCAGCTCGAACCTACTTCGGGCTCCCTTGAACCGATCAACTAGTTCGGTCATCCCCTCCGGAGGTTGCTCGGCGGGCCACAATGCTTTCACCATGTTCTTCATGGCCTTCCGAGCCCGCTCATGAAGGGCGGATAGCTCTTTCAGAAGGCTTCCCTGGTAGGACCCTATCTCTTCTTCGGGTCGCCCAGACAGGAGACCTATACATGAGTCACGGCATGCGTATTACGTATTATGCTTCATGCATAGGAAATACCTTCTGATGATAGAATCACACTTACCGAGCATGCCCCTCTGTAATTTCTGGTTCTCTCCTTGGGCCTGTGCCAATTGTGTCTTTAAGCTCTCCATCTCTTCGGCCTGCTGTTTGTTCTCCTCCTTAAGGCAGTTCTTCTCTTCAAGGTGTCGTTGCAAAACACGACAGCCAGCCTCCTGCTGGGACTCGGCATATCGCTGAGATTCTCGGGCTACATCCAAATCTCTTTGTAATTGCCCTATTGATTCAGCTGCTACATAGTACCCTCGCGTCAGCACGGGAACATACTAAGATCAGCAGTACAGATATACTCACCATGTGCCTCCCGAGTAAAGCTCTTCACTTGCTCCAACTCGGCCTTCACAGATTCGACCTGTGTTCGGTTGGCTTCCAGTTCCTTGGCCAGTTGCTCGCTTTGTTGCTTCGAGGCCTGCATTAGCAGTAAAAAACATACAAGGATCCTTAATTCGGTCGTGCTGACCAATTTAAGGCTCGGGGGCTACTGGGTTTACACGAGTGTTTGGACTTTAATAACTGACTACTCACCTGCAGGCTGGACGATATCAATTTCATGGCCTCCCCAAACCCAGCTCGGGCGGCTCCGAGGTGCGCATCCGCCGTACGCAGAGCAACAAACTCTTGTTCGGAGAAGGCCGGATGACGCAGGGCTTCTCGTCGCCGCCGATGATGCATAGCGCTCCCAACCTCGGATTTGGTGACGGATATGGCGTCACCAGAATCGGTTGGGGCTGGATTGACAGTGGGGGCCCCCATAGCAGGTTCAGCATGAACAGAAGGCCTGGAATCTTGAGCACTGCCGGACATCCTGGCGACATCCTCGGCGGGGGACGGCCGAACTCTTTGCCTGAATATTTTGACAAAGAGGTCTCTTGTGAGGCTTTATCAATCATGATACTAAATCAAACGGTCGAGCGAAATACCTTTGGGATGAACTCGTAGGCAGGCTCACCCGCGCAACCGGCTCATTTGTCGGATCCTTGTTGCTTTCCGACCCAGGCACTGCCGCCGCTGCCGATTTATGTCGCGCGGATCTACGGCGCTTGGGAGTAGGAGCCGGCGCGTTTGGGTCAGTGGAGGATACTTGCCTTTTGTGGGACGAGTTTTTCTTCTTCTTGCTTGCCGCAGGGGAAGGGAAGGATCCAGGGTAATCGGCTATGATAGCCACCTTGGAACCGTCAAGGCCCTCCTGGTAGAAAACCCCGTCTTCGAGCTCGAGTGACAGATCCGGGTCATCATGGAAGCCCGGATCATCATCACGGGAATAGTCCTCGGGCTGAGGGGCCGGATAGTTAACTGTCTCGATAAAGCTCCTCCATTCCTGTTCACATAAAGTTAAAGGCTTCGGTCAAAAAGGGACAAATTGAGAACCCGAATTGTGGTCACAGGGTTGAAAGGCTCACCCATTCGATGGGATTGTGGCTTGAGTATCCCTCCTTTGTCGACCGCCGAATAAAATCTTCTTGCTCTCCTTTGTATAGATTGGCAAGTGTGGCGGCTAATGCTGTTTGATCGGCGGGGCCCAGTCTTCAGGAGCATGTAGTGTCGCTTGTCCCGTTGTAACACCACAAGGGGTGTATCCTCTGTTGGAGGGGTTGGACGCACCGGGTGATGGCGGCGGCCATGACGTCTATCATGGTCAGCTTGTGATGGGCTAGTACCCTCACACGGGCTGCTAAGCGCTGCACTTCAACGCTGTCCTCTTGGGACAGGCTCTTCGGGTGCCAGTTGTACCTTTTCTTCAAAGGGGCGTCGGAGTATTCGGGTAAACCCCTCCGAGCTGGATCGAATAGAGGGACGTCCTCGATATAAAACCATTCCGAAGTCCATACTTCGGACTCCTTCGGCGTCCCCACGGGATATCCCGTCCCCGCTATGCGGCATACTTCGGCTCCACCGACCTCAAAAATTGTCTTGTCTTGAGTGTGAGGAACGAGGCAGAAGTACTTCCTCCACAATTCGAAGTGCGCCTCGCAGCCCAGGAACATCTCGCAAAGGGCGACGAAGCCCGAGATGTGCAGAATAGACCCTGGGGTGAGGTGGTGGAGCTGGATTCCATAAAACACCAGTAACCCTCTCAGGAACGGATGAATGGGAAACCTGAGACCCCGCAGGAGGAAGGGCACAAAACATACACGCTCCCCCTTTTGTGGATGGGAGAAATTCTCCGCAAGGGCCTCGCCGTTGAATGAAGACAAACCGACACGGACCGCTGTCAGATCCGAGGAGGGAAGGTACCGTTGGGTCTCAAGGTCGCGAAGTCCCGTGACGTTTGGGATTTCACCGATGATAGGATGGTTGCCGAACAAGAAGGGATGGAGGGACTCGCCTCGCAAGCCGAAGACTTCGGTGTACAAGATTGTCCGGATATACCTCGGCGTTGGAGGCTAGTCCGGGGGCTACTGAGGGAGTCCTGGTTTAAGGGGTCCTCGGATAGCCGACCTGTTCCTCATGGGCCGGACTATGTGGGCCACTGGATAAGCATTGGGTGATCAGGGGCCTCATCGCCAAGGCGGAAGTTTCAAGGAGCCATGGCCTGTCCTCCAAGATGTCGACAGTAGATAGGCATGTTTTTCCCTTTGATGTGCAACCGACTATGTGTAAACCCTAGGTACCCTCGACATCTATATAAGCCGGAGGGTTTTAGGTTGTAGACCAACAGAACTCATCTAGGGTTTTAGTCATACGATCTCGTGGTAGATCAACTCTGTAACCCATATACCATCAATATAATCAAGTAGGACGTAGGGTATTACCTCCATAGGAGGGCCCGAACCTCGGTAAACATCGTCTCCCACTTCTCCTGTTACCATCGATTCTAGTCTCACAGCTCGGGGCCCCCTACCCGAGATCCGCCGGTTTTGACACCGACAGCATGCTCCTCAAGAGACTTGGTAAAGACAAGAATATCATCAAAATATACCACAACACAATATCCTATGAGTGGTCGCAAAACATAGTGCATAACACGCATGAAAGTACCCGGTGCTTCGGATAAGCCCATGGGCATAACCAACCATTCATAGAGACCAAATTTAGTCTTGAATGCAGTTTTCCACTCGTCACCCTCTTGTATGAGAATTTGGTAGTAACCACTTTTTAAGTCAATCTTAGAAAATATAGTGGCACCACTAAGTTCATCTAGCATATCATCTAAGCGAGGAATGGGATGACGGTATCGAATGGTGATAGCATTGATAGGACGGCAATCGGAACACATTCGCATACTACCATCTTGCTTAGGCACTAGTATCACCGGGACTGCACAAGGACTCAAACTCTCGCGTACATGTCCTTTATCTAGGAGTTTTTGTACTTGCATTTGTATTTCCTTTGTTTCGTCGGGGTTGACACGGTAGGGAGCCTTGTTAGGAAGCGGTGCGCCGGGGATGAGGTCGATATGGTGTTCGATCCCTCGTTTTGGTGGCAGTCCCGGAGGTAGCTCATCGGGGAAAACATCCTTGAATTCCTGCAACAACTTAGATAACACAAGAGGAAGATGTTGTGAAGGGTTAGTCCGAACGACGTCATCATTGCACACAAGTACATAGTGAAGAACGATCGATGGTCTCTCACTCACATTCCTCAAATCTCTTTCGGTGGCTAAAAGAACTATATCTCTCATGTCCCTCATCGTGGAGTCGCTCATTTTGGCTTGTGGCACTCACTCTCTTTGAGGTGGATCACTCTCTCACTTTTATCTCCACGATGGTATGAAGCTTGTTTGTCGGCGCTGACTTGACTTGGAGTCATTGGTCGGAGCACATATTGCTTGCCCTTCATCTTGAAGCTATATTGATTTGTCCGACCATTGTGTGTGACGCCACGGTCGAATTGCCAAGGTCTACCAAGTAGGAGATGGCAAGCGGACATTGGAACCACATCACACTCCAAAGTGTCTTCATAAGCACCTATCTTGAAGGAAACTTCCACGGTGTGATCGACTTGTAGGGTTCCGGAATCACTAAGCCATTGGACCTTGTAGGGACGAGGGTGCTTTTTCTTGACCAATTGTAGCTTGGAACAAAGGTCTTCACTTGCCAAGTTGTGGCAACTCCCTCCGTCGATGATGACCTTGACGGACTTTCCTTGGACGCCCGCCTTGGTGTGGAAGATGTGGCAACGTTGGTCCTCGTCTTCTTGTTGTTGGAGCGTCAAAACTTTGGAGACGACGAGAGTGGGGCTCGAATCATTGTCGCAAAAGATTTGCGAATCTTCATCTTCATTCACTTGGCGGTGTATGGCCACTTGCTCCAAAGCTTGCATCTCGTCATCACTCATAGAGTCATAGGTGCCATCGTCTAGGAGGATCATGTTGCATTTGGTCGGACATTCGAAGGTCTTGTGGCCTCGCCCTTGGCACGTGAAACACTTGATGGAGCTTGTCTTGGCGGTAGCATCCGTTGTTCGGGTAGAGGATGAAGTTCTCAGCTTGTAGGTACTTGAGGTTGGTCGGCTTGACGAAGTCGTCTTGTCCTCGTAGCTTGACTTGTCGCTGGTAGGTGTTGTAGATTTCGTAGTTAAAGGTGTCGTTGTCGTAGTAGTTTGAGCACTTGAGCCATAGGTCTTGGAGGAGTACTTGTAGTCATCTTGCACTTGCCGTTCCGCCTTAGTTGCTTGATGCACGAGCTCAAGTAGGTTGGAGTATGGTTGGAAGTCGGCAATCTTCTTGACTTGGTAGTTAAGGCCATTCAAGAAACGTGCCATTGTTTGCTCGTCATCTTCCTTGACATTGGCTCGGATCATTGAGATCTCCATCTCTTGGTAGTACTCTTCTACCGACTTGGTGCCTTGCTTGAGTTGTTGGAGCTTTTTGAAGAGATCCCGGTTGTAGTGTGTAGGCACAAAACGGGCTCGCATGAGGTCCTTCATTTGGGCCCAAGTGTTGATAGGAGGTTCGCCTCTTTCTCTTCTCCGCTCAATCACTTGTTCCCACCAAATTAGGACATAGTCTTGGAACTCGAGTGAAGCCATGGCGATCTTCTTCTCTTCATCATAGTTGTGTAGGCGAAAGATCTTGTCAACCTTGAGGGCCCATGACAAGTAGTCTTCAGGATCATTACTTCCAGAAAACTTTTGCATTGTGAACTTGAGCTTGCCGAAGTGTTGTTCATCATTGTGGTTGGGATGCCGAAGTCCTTGTCTTGGAGGTGCATCCGCATTGTCATTGCCTTGCGCGTGTCGATGTTGATCTTGTCCTTGTTCGTCTTCATGGTCGGGTTCAATGCGATGATCTTGAGGATGGCGACGAGGTGGACGCACTTGGTTTCGCCTTTCTTGGTGCTCCTCTTGGCGATGAGCTTCTTCTTGTCGTAGTCGACGAAGTTCTTCTTGTTGTGCTTGGCGAAGTTCTTCTTGCTCGTGATGAGCTTGGCGGTTGCGCTCCTCCAAGGCATGAGTAGCTTCTTGCAAAGCGCGATGTGCTTCAAGCGCTCGTTCATGGCAGCGTTGTTGTTCTTCTTCTCGGCGTCGTTGTTCTTGGTCTTGGAGTTGTTGTTCTTGCTCCAACGCATCTTGATCTTAATGATGATGAAGTTCTCGAGCGCGTATGTGATCTTGCAATCCATTGCCATGAAATGGATTGTCTTGACGGTGACGACCTTGTGGAGAACTTGGGACGGAGTGTTCATCGCAATGGCGATGACGCGCTTGTGGACTTGCGTCGGAAGAGTGTGTCGATGAGTTGCGACTTGTGTGTCGACTCCATTTAGCTTGAGAGCTTGGTGTCGAGGTATTCCCTTGTGCGCAATTCAGATTCACGCAAGTTAGAGGCGAGGTGGTCGATGCGGTCATTCAAGACATCTTGAGCTTGAGTAATTGGCTTGTGTGCGCCGAAGAAGTGCAACCTGGTGACGTGGTTGTTCATGTCGTCTTCATTCTCCTCGAAGGCCGGGTTTGACATGATGTTCCTATCCATAGCAGTCATCAAGATATAAGTGGAAGAGTGAGAAGACAATACCAATTACCGTTCCATAAGTTGAAAGTGGATCAAGATCACTCAATGTGCAAGTATGAAAATAGTAGAATTGGTACCGAAGATCGTCCTTCTCACACCTACACAAATAAGGCTTATAGAGTAGCTTGGTCGATAGTGGCACAAATTTCAAGCAATTTGAAAGATAAGATTCAATAATGTTGAAAGAGATTCGTAGAATTCGCAAATGAGACAATGTAGATCAATAGCAATGGGTATACACGGAAACACACGCACGGAAGAAAATTGGGGTCATGCAACCAAGGATGAGCCAAAATGTGGAATCCACGGAAAATGCTCTTGTTGCACAACACTAGAGAGACGGTAGCACGATTGCTCCAATGGGCATGATACGCACTTGTGCACGCCCTAAAATGAACCAAAAGTGTCGTCTTCCTATGCCCGACTTGCTATGTGTGTATGCGGCACGTGTCACTCGCTCAAGTGATCCAAGATTATCAAGTATGCTAAGAGAATCTTGTGATGCTATTGCTCTTTTGCTCTTTTGCTCTTGCTTAAAAGCTTTGCTTCTCTTTTCTTTTGCAAGGATGTTTAGTATGGTCACAATGCGGGGCGTGCACACCAAGATAGCAATTATGTATGCGGGTATTATGTTGTAACACAAAAGATGATACTAAGATATATGGACGCAAATGAAGCTATGCAGAGTATGTATCACTAAAGTCACAAGTAGCATAGCCCAGCAATACTCAAAGGCTAGTCTCGATAGGCAGGTAACGCAAATAGGCTCGAGGTAACAATGCAATGGCAAGGGTATATAGCGGGAGAGAGAGTTGTCGCCGTTACTGTCCTTGCTTACGGTGTGGTTTGAACGAAGAGGTGCTTGCGACAATCCGGGGCGATGATGAGCGGTGATGTCGATGAAGAACCACTCCTAATTAGCCGAAACACCTTAGGAAGTGGCGAGGCTCGCTGCTCAAAATCTCAACTGCAAAAAGTTGTGGAAGAAATGGTGGAGGAACAATGCGGAAGAAATGGCGGAGAAAGAAAAATTTCGGGGGAAAATTCAGTTTCGTCAGAGTTGCTCAGACGTCCGGAACGGGTCGGTCGTCCGGCGTCCGGTCATCCGGTGGCTCTCGGTCGTTCGGAACCTGCGGGTTCCACGGGATGAACACGAACCAAAGAAAAAAAAATCGGGCAAAATTGCGGCGATTTTGCGGATGGAATTGACAGGGTCCGGACGTCCGGACGTGGTCGGACGTCCGAGGCTTCACGGCGGTCCGGACGTCTGGAGGTGGCCGGTCGTCTGAGGTTTCGGCTCTGGATCGGGGTCTTCGGATTTCTGTGGCGCGTCGGATGTCCGGGGCCCGGTTGTCCGGAGGTCTTCGGACTTCCGAGGATTCGGTGCGGGTGCTGGGGCATCGGATTTCTGGACGGGTCCGGTCATCCGGGTGCTGGAGCGTGTCGGACGTCCGGGCGTGGTCGGTCGTCCGAGCGCTGGAGCGTCCTGGAGTTTCCTGGCGAGGTCGGTCTTCAGGCGTCGGACGTCCGGGGCTGTCCGGACGTCCGAGGCTGTCCGGACGTCCGAGGCTGTCCGGACGTCAGAGAGCTGGGCCTTGTCCACAACTTCTCCCTTTTCCTTCCAAGCTTGACGTCATCCGCTCCGAGCATCTTCTCCATGTCCATTGTACCTGATCATGCAAAGGATCTCCGATTGAGGTAGCATCCAAGTTCCATGAATATCAAAGAGAGAATCATATAGGAGAGATGTCGCCTTGTGTTCAATGGCACGTGCCCGGGCTCTAGTCATGGGTCCCTTTGTAGCTTGATGTGATGGTGTAGAGTCCATGGGGATGATGGTGGGATGCTACGCATCAATTTTTATAAGCTGTTCTGTAGTCCCAAAGTGCATCATCTAATTTCTTAGACCAATTCTTATGAGACCTATTGACATTTTTTTGTAATATCAACTTTATTTCTCTATTGCTGAGTTCAACTTGACCACTAGATTGAGGATGATAGGGTGATGCAATTCTATGGTTAACATCATATTTAGCAAGCATCTTACGGAAAGCACCATGAATAAAGTGTGAACCACCATTAGTCATTAAATATCTAGGGACTCCAAACCTCGGGACTTTAAGCATTTTAATGGAGGTGTGGTGATCAGCACTACTAGTTGGAATAGCTTCTACCCACTTAGTGACATAATCAACAGCAACCAAAATATGAGTGTACCCGTTAGAGGAAGGAAAAGGTCCCATATAATCAAAACCCCAAACGTCAAAAGGTTCAACAACAAGTGAATAATTCATAGCCATTTCCTGACGCTTACCGATATTGCCAATTCTTTGACATTCATCACAAGACAAGACAAACTTACGGGCATCCTTGAAGAGAGTAGGCCAATAAAAACCAGATTGCAATACCTCATGAGCAGTTCTATCTCCCGCATGATGTCCTCCATAAGCTTCAGAATGACATTTTCGTAGGATTTGTTTCTGTTCATGCTCAGGTACACAACGTCTAATAATACCATCTACTCCTTCTTTATAAAGATGTGGGTCATCCCAAAAGTAATGTCTCAAGTCATAGAAGAATTTTTTTCTTTTGTTGGTATGTGAAGCTAGGTGGTATATATTTAGCGACAATGTAATTAGCATAATCAGCATACCAAGGGGTGTTTTGAGAAACACTTATTGCAGCTCACTGTTCGTCAGGGAAACTATCATCACTAGGTAGTGGGTCATCAAGAATGTTTTCTAACCTAGACAAGTTATCAGCTGCGGGGTTCTCAGCTCCTTTCCTATCAACGATGTGTAAATCAAATTGTTGAAGCAAGAGAACCCACCTAATGAGTCTAGGTTTATCAACTTTCTTTTCCATAAGATATTTTATAGCAGCATGGTCGGTGTGAACAATAACTTTTGAGTCAACAATGTTGGATCTAAACTTATCATAGGCAACCACGACCGCTAAGAATTCTTTTTCAGTAGTAGAATAATTTTGTTGGGCATTGTCTAGAGTTTTACTAGCATAATGGATAACATTCAATTTCTTATCAACTCTTTGTCCTAGAACAGAACCAACAGCATAATCACTAGCATCATATATAATTTCAAAAGGCAGGTTCCAATCAGGTAGTTGAACGATAGGTGCAGAGGTTAAGGCTTTCTTGAGTGTTTCAAAGGCTTCCACACAATCATCATCAAAAACGAAAGGAATGTACTTTTGCAAAAGATTAGTAAGAGGCCTAGACATTTTAGAGAAGTCTTTAATGAACCTCCTATAAAAACCAGCATGACCTAGGAAACTGCGAATACCTTTAATATCTTTAGGGCATGACATTTTCTCAATTGCATCAACTTTAGCTTTATCCACCTCAATACCTCTTTCAGATATTTTATGCCCCAAGACAATACCTTCATTAACCATAAAGTGACACTTCTCCCAATTCAAGACGAGATTGGTTTGTTCACATCTCTGCAAAACTCGATCAAGGTTGCTTAAGCAATCATCAAAAGAAGTTCTGTAAACGCAAAAATCATCCATGAAAACCTCCACAATCTTATCACAAAAATCAGAAAATATAGCAGTCATACATCTTTGAAAGGTAGCAGGTGCATTGCAGAAACCTAAAGGCATACGTCTATAAGCATAGGTTCCAAAAGGGCAAGTAAAGGTGGTTTTCTCTTGATCGGATTGTGACACATGTATTTGAGAGAAACCAGAATATCCGTCTAGGAAGCAGAAGTGTGCGTGCTTAGATAATCTTTCTAGCATTTGATCAATGAAAGGCAGAGGGTAATGATCTTTCCTAGTAGCTTTATTTAATTTTCTAAAATCAATTACCATTCTATAGCCAGTGACAATTCTTTGTGGAATGAGTTCATTTTTATCATTGGGAACAACGGTAATACCTCCTTTCTTAGGGACACAATGAACAGGACTTACCCATCTACTATCAGCAATGGGATAGATTATACCTGCTTCCAGAAGTTTTAATATTTCAGTTCTTACCACTTCCTTCATCTTAGGATCCAGTCGTCGTTGGTGATCAACAACGGGTTTAGCATCAGGTTCCATATTAATCTTGTGCTGACATAGAGTGGGACTAATGCCCTTAAGATCATCAAAAGTATATCCAATAGCAGCCCGGTGCTTCCTTAGAACTTTTAATAATCTTTCTTCTTCATGTTCTGAAAGGTTAGCACTAATAATAACAGGATATATGTTTTTCTCATCAAGATAAGCATACTTCAAAGTGTCATGCAATTGCTTTAATACGAACACAGGATCACCTTTAGGTGGAGGAGGACCTCCAAGAGTTTCAATAGGCAAATTGTGTTTCAAGAGAGGTTGTTGTTCAAAGAAAATTTGATCTATTTCATTTCTTTCACGCAAGTGCGTATCATTTTCATGGTCAAGCAAATATTGTTCTAATGGATAAGTAGGAGGCACGACAATAGAAGCAAGACCAATTATTTCATCCTTACTAGATAACGCTTTATCACGAGGTTCTCTACTAAACTTGGGAAAATTAAACTCATGAGACACACCACCAAAACTGACACCGAAAGTCTGTTTTCACAATCTATCTTAGCATTGACAGTGCTCAAGAAAGGTCTACCAAAGTTAATGGGAAAAAGTCATCTTGTGGGGAACCAAGAACTGGAAAATCAGTAGGGTATTTTACTCTCCCACACAAGACTTCAACATCTCTAACAATCCCAAGTGGTGTGATGGTGTCTCTATTAGCAAGTTTAATAATAACACCAATGTCTTCGATTTCAGCAGGTGCTATTTCGTCCATAATTTCTTGGTATAAGGTAAAAGGGATAGCACTCACACTAGCACCCAAATCACAGAAACCATGATAGCAATGATCTCCTATTTTAACTGAGACAACAGGCATGCCTTCTATGGGTCTATGTTTATCTTTTTCATCGGCTTGAGCAATTCTAGTATCTTCATCACAGAAATAGATAACATGCCCATCAATATTTTCTACCAAGAGATCTTTAACCATAGCAACACTAGGTTCTACTTTAATTTGCTCAGGGGGCTTAGGTGTTCTTATATTACTCTTACGAACCACAGTTGATACCTTAGCATGCTTCTTTATCCGAACAGGGAAAGGTGGTTTTTCAATATAAGCGGTAGGCATAACTGGATCAACATTGTAAATGATGGTTTCTTCTTTAGCTATGACCGGTTCTTTAATTTCTTCATTAATAGGAGGGTGATATTTAAACCATTTCTCCTTAGGGAGATCAACGTGAGTAGCAAATGCTTCACAGAAAGAGGCTATTATCTTAGAGTCAAGTCCATATTTAGTGCTAAACTTGTGAAAAGTATCGGTATTCATAAAAGATTTAACACAATCAAACTCAAGCTTTATACCTGACTCATTACCTTCGTCGAGTTACCAATCTTCAGAGTTGCGTTTAATTCTTTCTAAGAGATCCCACTTGAATTCAATAGTCTTCTTCATATAAGAACCAACACAAGAAGTATCAAGCATGGATTGATCATTATGAGAAAGCCGAGCATAAAAATTCTGAATGATAAATTCTCTAGGGATGTCATGATTGGGGCATGAATATAATATTGACTTAAGCCTCCCCCAAGATAGAGCGATGCTTTCTCCTTCATGAGGCCAAAAGTTATATATATAATTCTGATAACGATGAACTAGATGCATGGGATAAAACTTTTGGTGGAATTCCAATTGCAAACGATTCCAGTTCCATGATCCAAGATCATCACATAGCCTATACCATGTAAATGCTTTTCCCTTCAAAAATAAAGGGAAAACTTTATTCTTAACTTCATCTCCGGGTAAACCTGCAAGCTTAAATAATCCACAAATTTCGTTCACATACAATATGTGCATATGAGGATGTTCAGTTCCATCTCCTGCATAAGGTTTAGCAAGCAGTTGTTCTACCATACCCGAAGGAATTTCATAGCCAATATTTTCAGTAGGTGCAGTAGGTTGAGAGGCAACTAATTGTGGTTCCGGTCGAGGTGAAGATACCCCGAACAAACCCCTCAAAGGATTGTTTTCCATAGTAGCAAGTAGCAATAAATTTCAGCACGTAGTATAAGTTTTTCCTTACCAATTTCCACTTACCAAGAGCGCTTCACTCCCCGGCAACGGCGCTAGAAAAGAGTCTTGATGACCCACAAGTATAGGGGATCAATCATAGTCCTTTCAATAAGTAAGAGTGTCGAACCCAACGAGGAGCATAAGAAAATGACAAGCGGTTTTCAGCAAGGTAATTTCTGCAAGCACTGAAATTGTAGCTAACAGATAGTTTGATAGCAAGGTAATTGGTAACGAGCAAGTAACAGTAATAGTAAATAAGGTGCAGCAAGGTAGCCCAATCCTTTTGTGGCAAAGGACATGCCAGAAAAATCTCCAGTAATAGGGAAAGTGTTCTTTAGGGTACACGGGAATTTCATCTAGTCACTTTTATCATGTTGGTTTAATTCGTGTTCGCTACTTTGATAATTTGATATGTGGGTGGACCTGTGCTTGGGTGCTGTTCTTACTTGAACAACCTCCCACTTATGATTAACCCCCTCGCAAGCATCCGCAACTACGAGAAAAGTATTAAGATAAAATCTAACTATAGCATTAAACGTTTGGATCCAAATCAGCCCCTTATGGAGTAGCGCATAAACTAGGGTTTAAGGTTCTGTCACTCTAGCAACACATCATCTAATAACTACTCCACAATGCATTCACTTAGGCCCATGAATGGTGAAGTGTCATGTACTCGACGTTCACATGACACCACTAAGGGAATCACAACATACATATCATCAAAATATCGAACACATATCAAATTCACATGATTACTTGCAAATCCCGTGACCACAAGAACAAAGGTAACTACTCACAAATAATAAACATGCTCAAGATCAGAGAGGTATTGAATAGCATAATGGATCTGAACATATAATCTTCCACCAAATAAACCATATAGTAATCAAGTACACAAGGTAATCAACACTATTTGTCACCCACGGGTACCAATCTGAGGTTCCGGTACAAAGATTGAACACAAGAGATGAACTAGGGTTTGAGAGGAGGTGGTGTTGTTGAAGATGTTGATGAATATTGGCCTCCCAAAGATGAGATGGGTGGTGGTTATGACGATGGCTTCGATTTCCCCCTCCGGGAGGGAAGTTCCCCTGGCGGAATCGCTCCGCCGGAGGGCAAAAGTGCTCCTGCCCAAGTTCCACCTCGAGGCGGCGGTGCTTCGTCCCGAAAGTCCTCCTCTTATTTATTTTTCTAGGTCAAAAGTGAATATATACCAGAAGATGGGCACCAGAGGTGGGCCGAGGAGGGCACAACCCACCAGGGCGCGCCTAGGGGGGCTGGCGCGCCCTGGTGTCTTGTGCCCACCAGGGTGGCCCCCTCTGGTAGTTTTTTGCTTCAATAATTTTTATTTATTCCAGAAATAATCTCCGTAAAATTTCAGCTTCATTGGAGTTGTGCAGAATAGGTATCTCTGATGTGCTTTTTCAGGTCCAGAATTCCAGCTGCCGGTATTCTCCCTCTCTGTGTAAACCTTGCATATTATGAGAGAAAAGGCATTAGAATCACTCCCTAAAGCATTATTATTCAACAAAACATAATAAATAGCAGTAGGAAAACATGATGCAAAATGGACGTATCAATGACTCACATATTACTATCATCATGTCTCAAAACTATTACAAGGAATCAAGTTTAATTTGTCCAATGATCTTCATGAAAGTTTTTATTATATCCTCCTTGGATATCTATCACTTTGGGACTAGTTTCATATATTACCATTACTTTTGACAAGCTCAAACAAATTTAAGTGAAGCACATGAGCATAGAGATTTCATCTCTCAAAATAGTATAAGTGAAGCATGAGAGGATTTCTTCAAAATTTACTAACTCTCAAAATAATCTAAGTTAAGCATGAGAGTGTTTCTTCAAAATTTACTAACTATCAAAATAATCTAAGTGAAGCATGAGAGTGTTTTTTCAAAAGTTTCCAAGCACACCTGCTCAAAAAGATATAAGTGAAGCACTAGAGCAATTCTATAGCTCAAAAAGTTTAAGTGAAGCATAAAGAGCAATTCTAACAAACAATAGCATAATTTTGGCTCTCTCAAATGGGTGTGTTCAGCAAGGATACAAGTGACAAACTAACAAGCAAATCAAGCAAAGACTCAAATGATACAAGACGCGCCAAGCAAAACTCATGATATGTGACGAATAAAAATATAGCTCCAAGTAAAATACCGATGGTCGTTAGAAGAAAGAGGGGATGCCACTCGGGGCATCCCCAAGCTTAGTTGCTTGTTTCTCTTTGGATATATCTTGGGGGTGCTGTAGCATTCCCAAGCTTAGGCTCTTTTCACTCCTTATTCCTTCATCCATCGTGATCTCACCCAAAACTTGAAAACTTCAATCACACAAAACTCAACAAAATCTTCATGAGATCCGTTAGTATAATAAAGCAAATCACTACCTTAAGTACTGTTGTAAACTCATTCATATTTTATTATTGCATTATACATAATGTATTTTAACTTTACCATGGCTCATACCCTTCAATACAACCCATAGATTCGTCAAAACAAGCACACAATGCAACGAAAATAGAATCTGTCTTAAACAGAATAGTCTGTAGTAATCTGTACTCTAACCATACTTGTGTAACTCTAAAAATTCTGAAAAATTGGGACAACATAAAGAATTTGTATAGCAATACTGTGTTAAAATTTCAGCTCAATATCACGTTCCAGTAAAAAAATGAAAATTCAAACACTGGAGGCAAATTTTCCGTTTCAGATTCAGCATTGTTTCTACTCATCTTATGAATCATCCTAAAGGCTCTACTTGGTAGAAACACTAAATAAAACATAAAAAACACAATCATAATAGAGGCATAATTTTTTCAACACTCGAAAATAGAAAGGGAAAACCGAAAATAAATTTATTCATTGGGTTGCCTCCCAACAAGCGCTATCGTTTTATGCCCCTAGCTAGGCATATCGCATAGTTTAAAGTATTGTCATCTTTGGTTTTGGTAGAGGTGTTTTTTTCAAGAGGTTTTGCAAATAAAACTTGAAACACATCTTCCATAGAAACCTTAGCACTATCAAGTTGTCCATCTACGTACCCTCTTTGATTTCCGGCCACAATCCAAGAATATTGTTGATTTACATCATTGAAGACTTGTTGGATCATATCTAAAACGGGGACTTCCTTTTTGAGATTCTCATCAAAAATTTGGTTATTTCCAAGCAAATGTCTCAACATGTAATCACTATTGTAAAGGATCTCTCCTATTACCAGTTTTTCATGGCTCATACCATAGAAATCAAAGATCTCCCTAGCCTCCCGTACTATGTGATCAAATTCATTCATGAGAACATGGGTGGCAACTTCTTAGCTTTGGGATCTTTTGTGACGGGTAGCTCATAAAACAATCTTTGCAAGGTAGGATGGGTACGAATAAACCTATTTTCAAGTTTCAGAACTAGCGCTGAAATAGCTTCCGCATAAGTTTTAGTTCTTTTCAGTATAGGAGTATCATCGAGAGTCAAATTCCCAACGCAATTGAAAAATTCTTGGATAGTTTCTTTTCCTATAACGTTCCCTTGCCCCAAAACAGAAAATTTAGCATCCAGATTACCAGAACGTCCAATATTATGAGTTTTTCCATCATCTGTTTCTGCCATACCAAAATCACTCATGATGACAAGCAAACAAGAGATCTGACGAGAAAAAGGCAAACGAAAAAGAGGGCGTAAACGGCAAATTGGGTGAAGTGGGGGATAGGAAAACGAGAGGCAAATGGCAAATAATGTAATTGCAAGGAGATGAGAATTGTGAAGGAACCTGGTAGATGATGATGGTGTCTCCTCGGCGCCAGGGATTGGCACGTAGAAGAGACTGCTTCCTCCCCGGCAACGGCGCCAGAAATTCCTTTGACGTGGCTTGAGACTGCGTCGGTATTTCCCCAAAGAGGAAGGGATGATGATGATGCAACACAATGACGGTAAGTATTTCCCGCAGTTATGAAACCAAGGGATCGAACTAGTAGGAGGATCACCACCACCTAATAAACAACACCTGCACACAAAGAACAAATACTTGCAACCCGACGCGAAAGAGAGGTTTTCAATCTCTCTACGGTAAAAAGATAGATTAGGATATGATAGATTGGAGAGATAGATCTCTCAAGAACATAAAATAAAAAGAGCAAATAAAGAGTGCAGTAATATATTTTTGGGTTTTTGGAATAATAGATCTGAAAACAAAAGTGGCAAAAGGATAAATCGGAAAGGAATAGGTTGGAAAAGTAGACCCGGGGGCCGTAGGTTTCACTTGTGGCTTCTCTCATGAGTATAGCACACGGTGGGTGAACGAATTGATATTGGGCAATTGATAGAAGATCAAATAATCATGACGATATCCAAGGCGATGATCATTATATAGGCATCACGTCCAAGATAAGTAGACCGACTCCTGCCTGCATCTACCACTATTACTCCACACATCGACCGCTATCCAGCATGCATCTAGTGTATTAAGTTCATGGAAAAACGGAGTAATGCAATAAGAACGGTGGCATGATGTAGACAAGATATATTCTTGTTATCCTTAATAGCAACGATACATGCATGCCTCGCTGCCCCTTCTGTCACTAGGAGAGGACACCGCAAGATCGAACCCATCACAAAGCACCTCTTCCCATGGCAAGAAAAATCGATATAGTTGGCCTAACTAAACCAAAGATTCGAAGAAGAAATACGAGGCTATAAGTAATCATGCATATAAGAGATCAAAGAAGATTCAAATAATATTCATGGATAGAAACTGATCATGAACTCAAAATTCATCGGATCCCAACAAACACACCGCAAAAGTTTACATCAAATAGATCTCCAAGAGACCATTGTATTGAGAATCAAAAGAGAGAGAGGAAGCCATCTAGCTACTACCTACGGACCCGTAGGTCTATGGTGGACTACTCACGCATCATCGGAGAGGCACCAATGAGGATGATGAACCCCTCCGTGATGGTGTTAGATTGGATCTCAAGGTTCTGGAACTTGCGGCGGCAGGAAGTGTTTTTTGTCGACTCCTCTAGGGTTTCTGGAATATTTGGGAATTTATAGGCATCAGAGGCGGTGGAGAGGGGCCCCGAGGAGGGCACAACCCATCAGGGCGCACCTGGGGCCTCTGGCGCGCCCTGGTGGGTTGTGGTCTCCACGACCCACCTCTCTAGCACTTCTTTGGCCCACTGGGTGTCTTTTGGTCCAAAAAAAATCTCCAAAAAGTTTCGTTGCGATTGGACTCCGTTTGGTACTGATATTCTGCGAAGTAAAAAACAAGCAAAAAACAACAACTGGCACTTTGGCACTATGTCAATAGGCTAGTCCCAAAAAAATGATATAAAGTTGCTATAAAGTGATTGTAAAACATCTAAGAATGATAATATAACAGCATGGAACAAGCAAAAATTATAGATATGTTGGAGACGTATCAAGGAGTTGGTTGATGAACTTGCCGGAGGGGACCATCTCTTCTTGGGTGGATCGGTGCAACCAGTTCGTTGGCGCATACCATGGGGGCCACCAGCTCCCAGGGCAGCCCAGCAACTTGCACGTGCTTCCCCAGAGGGACGGTGAGACCCTCCGCAAGTACATCCAGAGGTTCAACCGCGTGCAGCACAACATTCCAGACATCCACCCCGTTGTCGTGATTGCCAATTTCCACACGAACGTACGCAACCGCCGGATGTGGGAAGATATGAGTATCAACAAGGTACGAGACATCGCCAGCTGTATGCCCTGGCTAACAAGTGCGCACGTGCTGAAAAAGGGAGGAGGCTCCCTGGAGAGGACGCTGGCACGGAGGTTGACTCCGACGATGACAATGCATTAGCCGCCAAGAAGAAAGGCCGAAAGCAACAAAAAGTGCAAGGGAAATGCAGTGATGGCTGTCGAAGGGGGCGGCAACCCTGACTCCACCAAGAAGGCCAAGTCCGAGGGGTCCGGCACGCACGTTGTCGCGTGCTCCAGAAACGATAAGGCCGCGGCGGGGGAGAAGACCAATGGGCCATACTGCAAGATCCACCGCACCAAGAGCCACGACATAGGTAAGATGACATGATGTAGAGGGATAAACTCAAGCAATATGATGAAAACCCCATCTTTTTATCCTTGATGGCAACAATACAAATACGTGCCTCGCTGCACCTACTTTGTCACTGGGTGAGGACACCGCAAGATTGAACCCAAAACTAAGCACTTCTCCCATTGCAAGAATTACCAATCTAGTTGGCCAAACCAAACCAATAACTCGAAGAGACTTGCAAAGATATGAAATCATGCATATAAGAATTCAGAGAAGATTCAAATAATATTCATAGATAATCTGATCATAAACCCACAATTTATCGGATCTCGACAAACACACCGCAAAAGAGTATTACATCGGATAGATCTCCATGAAGATCATGAAGAACATGGTATTGAAGAACATAGAGAGAGAGAAGAAGCCATCTAGCTACTAGCTATGGACCCGAAGGTCTGAGGTGAACTACTCACGCATCATCGGAGGGGCAATGGAGTTGATGTAGATGCCCTCCGTGATCGAATCCCCCTCCGGCGGATTACCGGAAAAGGCTCCAAGATGGGATCTCACGGGAACATAGGCTTCCGGCGGCGGAAAAGTATTATCGTGGCGCTTTTTGGTATTGGGGGAATATTTGGGAATTTATAGGCCGAAGATTAGGGTTAGGAGGCCTGCAGGGGGGCCACAAGACAGGGGGCACGCCCCCCCCTATGGCACGCCCTGCAGGCTTGTCGCCTCCCGGCAGGTCTCCGGACTTCCTCTCCAAGTCTGGTAGGTTTCTTCAGGTCCAAGAAAAATCATCGGGAAGATTTTATGCCATTTGGACTCCGTTTGATATTCCTTATCTGCAATACTCAAAAACAAGGAAAAAAACAGAAACTGGCACTGGGCTCTAGGTTAATAGGTTAGTCTCAAAAATAATATAAAATAGCATATTAATGCATATAAAACATCCAAAACAGATAATATAATAGCATGGAACAATCAAAAATTATAGATATGTTGGAGACGTATCAAGCATCCCCAAGCTTAATTCGTGCTCGTCCTCGAGTAGGTAAATGATAAAAACAGAATTTTTGATGTGGAATGCTACCTAGCATATTTATCCATGTAATATTCTTTATTGTGGCATGAATGTTCAGATCCATAAGATTCAAGACAAAAGCTTAATATTGACATAAAAAGAATAATACTTCAAGCATACTAACAAAGCAATTGTGTCCTTTCAAAATAACATGGCCAAAGAAAGTTATCCCTACAAAATCATATGGTCTGGCTATGCTCCATCTTCCCCACACAAAGTATTTAAATCATGCACAACCCCGGTGACAAGTCAAGCAATTGTTTCACACCTTTTATGTTCTCAAACCTTTTCAACTTTCACGCAATACATGAGCGTGAGCCATGGATATAGCACTATAGGTGGAATAGAATATGGTGGAGGTTGTGAGGAAAAAGGAGAAGATAGTCTCACATCAACTAGGCGTATCAATGGGCTATGAAGATGCCCATCAATAGATATCAATGTGAGTGAGTAGGGATTGCCATGCAACGGATGCACTATAGCTATAAGTGTATGAAAGCTCAAAAAGAAACTAAGTGGGTGTGCGTCCAACTTGCTTGCTCACGAAGACCTAGGGCAATTTGAGGAAGCCCATCATTGGAATATACAAGCCAAGTTATATAATGAAAAATTTCCACTAGTATATGAAAGTGACATAATAGGAGACTCTCTATCATGAAGATCATGGTGCTACTTTGAAGCACAAGTGTGGAAAAAGGGTAGTAGCATTGTCCCTTCTCTCTTTTCTCTCATTTTTTTGGTGGGCATCTTTGGCCTCTTTTTTTTATTTGGGCTTCATTGGCCTCTTTTATTATTTGTAAAGTCCGGAGACTCATCCCAACTTGTGAGGGAATCATAGCTTCCATCATCCTTTTCTCTCATGGGACAATGCTCTAATAATGATGATCATCACACTTTTATTTACTTACAACTCAAGAATTACAACTCGATAGTTAGAACAAAATATGACTCTATATGAATGCTTCCTGTGGTATACCGGGATGTGCAACGATCTAGCGTAGCAAATGACATCAAAAAAACGGACAAGCCATGAAAACATCATGCTAGCTATCTTACGATCATGCAAAGCAATATGAAAATGATGGTGCGTGTCATAATAAACGGTAATGGTGGAAGTTACATGGCAATATATCTCGGAACGGCTATGGAAATGCCATAATAGGTAGGTATGGTGGCTGTTTTGAGGAAGGGAATATGGTGGGTTTAATGCACCGGCGAAAGTTGCGCGGTACTAGAGAGGCTAGCAAAGGTGGAAGGGTGAGAGTGCATATAATCCATGGACTCACATTAGTCATAAAGAACTCACATACTTATTGCAAAAGTCTATTATTTATCGAAGCAAATTATTAGACGCATGCTCCTAGGGGAGAGGTTGGTAGGAGTTAACGATCGCGCGCTCCCGACCGTCACACAAAGGTTGACAATCTTTAAACAAATCATGCTCCGACTTCGTTACATAACGGTTCACCATACGTGCATGCTACGGGAATCACAAACTTTTAACACAAGTATTTTTACAAATCCACAATTACTCACTAGCATGACTCTAATATCACCATCTTTATATCTCAAAACTATATGCAAGGAATCAAACTTCTCATAGTATTCAATGCACTTAATATGAAAGTTTTTATTATATCCCTCTTGGATGCCCATTATATTAGGACTAAACTCATAACCTAAACCAATTACCATGCTGTTTAAAGACTCTCAAAATAATATAAGTGAGGTACGAGAGTTCAATTATTTCTATAAAATAAAAACACCACCGCGCTCTAAAAAGACATAAGTGAAGCACTAGAGCAAAATTGCCTAGCTCAAAAGATATAAGTGAAGCACATAGAGTATTCTAATAAATTCAGGATTAATGCGTGTCCCTCTCAAAAGATGTGTGCAGCAATGATGATTGTGGCAAACTAAAAAGAAAAGACTCATATCATACAAGACGCTCCAAGCAAAACACATATCATGTGGTGAATAAAAATATAGCCTCAAGTAAATTTACCGATGGATTGAAGACGAAAGAGGGGATGCCTTCCGGGGCATCCCCAATCTTAGGCTCTTTGGTATCCTTGAATATGGCTTGTGGTTCCTTGGGCATCCCCAAGCTTAGGCTCTTGCCACTCCTTATTCCATAGTCCATCAAATCTTTACCCAAAACTTGAAAACTTCACAACAGAAAACTCAACAGAAAACTCGTGAGATCCGTTAGTATTAGAAAAATAAATCACCACTTTAGGTACTGTTGTGAACTCATTATTTATTTATATTGGTGTAATATCTACTGTATTCCAACTTCTCCATGGTTCATACCCCCCGATACAACCCATAGATACATCAAAATAAGCAAACAACACAACGAAAACATAATCTGTCAAAAACAGAACAGTCTGTAGTAATCTGTAAACTTCGAATACTTCTGTAACTCCAAAAATTCTGAAAAATTAGGAAAATCTGGGAAATTTTTATATCAATCTTGTGTAAAGACTTCAGACTCATTCGACGCTCTGGTGAATTTATAAAATTCCTGGACTGAGCGCAAAAGTTTCTGTTTTTCAGAAGAATCAAATCAACAATCACCGTAGACCATCCCAAAGGTCTTACTTGGCTCAAACACTTATTAAAACACTAAAACACAATTAATACAGAGGTAATAATGTGTAAATCACTCAAAAACAGAAACAAAAACAGAAATAAAATTGGGTTGCCTCCCAACAAGCGCTATTGTTTAACGCCCCTAGCTAGGCATAACGCAGTAGATCTAGGTATTGTCATCTTTGGTATGCAATTCATAAGTAGCTCTCATAATAGATTCATAAGGTAATTTGATTTTATTTCTAGGAAAGTGTTCCATGCCTTTCCTTAACGGAAATTAGAATCTAATGTTTCCTTCTTTCATATCGATAATTGCACCAATCGTTCTAAGGAAAGGTCTACCAAGAATAGTAGAACATGTAGGATTGCAATCTATATCAAGAACAATGAAATATACGGGCACATAATTCCTATTTGCAACAATAACAACATCATTAATCCTTCCCATAGGTTTCTTAATACTGGAATCCGCTAGATGCAAATTTAAAGAGCAATCATCAAGTTCATGGAAACCTAGCACATCACATAAAGTTTTCGGAATCGTGGAAACGCTAGCACCCAAATCACACAAATCATGGCACTCATAATCTTTAATTTTAATCTTAATAGTAGGTTCCCACTCATCATAAAGCTTTCTAGGTATATAAACTTCCAACTCAAGTTTTTCTCAAAAGATTTCATCATAGCATCAACAATATGTTTAGTAAAAGCTTTATTTTGATCATAAGCATGCGGAGAATTCAACATGGATTGCCTAAAGGAAATACAATTAATCAAAGAACAACTATCATAATTAAAGTCCTTGAAATCCAAAAGAGTGGGTTCATTGCTATTTAAAGTTTTGACCTCTTCAATCCCGCTTTTATCAATTTGACCATTAAGATCTATAAACTCCGAATCATTGGGACGACTTTTAACTAAAGTTGACTTATCTCCAGTCCCATATTTATCAAGATTTGTATTAGAAAACAAAGATTCAATAGGAGTCACATCTATCACTTTAAGATCTTCATCATTATTTTCACGAGAACACACTTTTTCAATCCATTCATTCTTAGCACGCATTCTAGCGGTTCTAGCCTTACACTCATCAATAGAAGTTCTCATAGATTTTAAAGACTCATTAATATCACGCTTGGGTGGAGTAGATCTAATTTTCAAAGAATCAATCTCAAGCGAAATTCTATCAATGTTCCTAGCCAAATCATCAATCTTGAGCAATTTTTTTTTCAATCGTGGCATTGAAAACCTTTTGCGAACTAATAAATTCTTTAATATTATTCTCAAGATCAGAGGGCATTTTATTATAATTTCCATAAGGATTGTTGTAGGAATTACCATAATTATTAGAGGCATTACTAGGAAACGGCCTAGGGTTAAAATTATCTCTATACGCGTTATTACCAAAGTTGTTCCTACCAACAAAATTCACCTCCATAGATTCATTATTATTCCCAATCAAAGAGGACAAAGGCATATCATTAGGATCAATAGGAGAACTCTTACTAGCAAACAATTTCATTAATTCATCCATCTTTTCACTCAAAGTATTTATTTCTTCAATAGCATGCACTTTTTACTAGTAGGAGATCTTTCGGTATGCCATTGAGAGTAATTTGCCATAATATTATCTAGGAGTTTAGTAGCTTCTCCTAATGTGACTTCCATAAAAGTACCACCTGCGGCGGAATCTAAAAGATTTATAGAAGCAAAATTCAATCCCGCATAAAAAATTTGTATAACCATCCATAAACTCAAACCATGTGCGGGGCAATTTCTAATCATTAATTTCATCCTCTCCCAAGATTGTGCAACATGCTCATGATCAAGTTACTTAAAATTCATTATATCGTTCCTAAGGGAGATGATCTTAGCGGGCGGAAAGTACTTGGAAATAAAAGCATCTTTACACTTATTCCATGAATCAATACTATTTTTAGGCAAAGATGAAAACCAAGTTTTAGCACGATCTCGTAGTGAGAACGGAAATAGCTTCAATTTAACTATATCATTATCCACATCTTTCTTCTTTTGCATATCACACAACTCAATGAAAGTATTTAGATGGGATGCGGCATCTTCACTAGGAAGGCCAGAAAATTGTTCGTTCATAACAAGATTAAGCAAAGCGGCATTAATTTCATAAGATTCCGCACTAGTGGCGGGAGCAATCGGAGTACTAATAAAGCCATTATTATTAGTATTGGAGAAGTCACACAACTTAGTATTCTCTTGAGTCATCGTGACAAAGCAAGCAATCTAGCACACAAGCAAACAAAAAGCAAACGAAAAGGCAAACTGAAGAAGGGCGAATAAAAAGGCAAATCTTTTTGGTTTTTTCTGAAAATCATTTTAGAAGTGGGGGAGAGGAAAACGAGAGGCAAATGGCAAATAATGTAAATGCAAGAGATGAGTTTGTGATGGGTACTTGGTAGGCTTGATGTAGATCTCCCCGGCAACGGCGCCAGAAATCCTTCTTGCTGCTTCTTGAGCTTGCGTTGGTTTTCCCTTGAAGAGGAAAGGGTGATGCAGCAAAGTAGATAAGTATTTCCCTCAGTTGTTGAGAACCAAGGTATCAATCCAGTAGGAGGTACAAGCAAGGCCCCAATCTTTGCACCTACACAAACAATCAAACACTTGCACCCAACGCTAAAAAGGGGTTGTCAATCCCTTCACGGTTACTTGCAAGGATGAGATCTGATAGAGATAGATATAAAAGATTACTAAAACGAAAAGTAAAATAAAAGTAAAAAGATTGCAGCAAAGTATTTTTGGTTTATAGATCTGAAAATATAATATGGAAAATAGACCCGGGGGCCATAGGTTTCACTAGAGGCTTCTCTCTTGAAGGAAAATAATACGGTGGGTGAACAAATTACTGTCGAGCAATTGATAGAAAAGCGCATAGTTATGACGATATCCAAGGCAATGATTATGCATATAGGCATCATGTCCGTGTCAAGTAGACCGAAACGATTCTGCATCTACTACTATTACTCCACACATCGACCGACTCCTGCCTGCATCTAGAGTATTAAGTTCATGAAGAACAGAGTAACGCATTAGGTAAGATGACATGATGTAGAGGGATAAACTCAAGCAATATGATGAAAACCCCATCTTTTTATCCTCGATGGCAACAATACAATACGTGCCTCGCTACCCCTACTATGTCACTGGGTGAGGACACCGCAAGATTGAACCCAAAACTAAGCACTTCTCCCATTGCAAGAATTACCAATCTAGTTGGCCAAACCAAACCAATAACTCGAAGAGACTTGCAAAGATATGAAATCATGCATATAAGAATTCAGAGAAGATTCAAATAATATTCATAGATAATCTAATCATAAACCCACAATTCATCGGATCTTGACAAACACACATCAAAAGAGTATTACATCGGATAGATCTCCATGAAGATCATGAAGAACATGGTATTGAAGAACATAGAGAGAGAAGAAGCCATCTAGCTACTAGCTATGGACCCGAAGGTCTGAGGTGAACTACTCACGCATCATCGGAGGGGCAATGGAGTTGATGTAGATGCCCTCCGTGATCGAATCCCCCTCCGGCAGCTTACCGGAAAAGGTTCCAAGATGGGATCTCACGCGAACAGAGGCTTCCGGCGGCGGAAAAGTATTATCGTGGCCCTTTTTGGTATTGGGGGAATATTTGGGAATTTATAGGCCGAAGATTAGGGTTAGGAGGCCTGCAGGGGGGGCCACAAGCCAGGGGGTGCCCCCCCTAGGGCGCGCCCTGCAGGCTTGTCGCCTCCCGGCAGGTCTCCTGCCTTCCTCTCCAAGTCTGGTAGGTTTCTTCTAGTCCAAGAAAAATCATCACGAAGATTTTATGCCGTTTGGACTCCGTTTGATATTCCTTATCTGCAATACTCAAAAACAAGGAAAAAACAGAAACTGGCACTGGGCTCTAGGTTAATAGGTTAGTCCCAAAAATAATATAAAATAGCATATTAATGCATATAAAACATCCAAAACAGATAATATAATAGCGTGGAACAATTAAAAATTATAGATACGTTGGAGACGTATCGTAGAGGCCTAGATAAAAAGTCCGATGATGATGGCGATACTGACAAAGAAGAATCCGGAGACCCAGAGTTCCAGAAGGCTGTGGACGCCATGTGCGTTGACGGGGGTGCATCCTTGCGCTCCTCTCACCGGCAGCTCAAGCAGTGGGTCCGTGAGGTCAACGCGGTGGAACCGGCTGCAGAGGGAAGAAAACCCCTCAAGTGGTCCAACACTCCCATCATCTTTGACACTGAGGATCACCCCGATCGCATTACTACCGTCGGGTGTGTGCCATTGTTGGTATCACCAACAATCCGCAACCTCAAGGTCACTAAGATACTTGTCGATATTGGGGCCGGTCTAAACCTGATTTCACCGGATGTGATCAAGCGCCGACGGGATCTTTCCAAGGGGTCAACCCGGGAAGTTCTCGGCCAAAGGGGAAGATAACTCTACCGGTCACGTTCGGCAGCAAGCTCAACTTCAAGACGGAGAAGATTGTCTTCGACTTCGCGAAGATGTCATTGCCGTATAATGGAATCCTGGGCCAACCGGCATTGGCAAAGTTCATGGTGGCGTCTCATCACGCCTACAACACGTTCAAAATGTCTGGCCGGATGAGCATCATCACCATCAAGGCTGACAACAAGAACGCAGTCCTCTGCGTGGACAAGCTCTTCCGGGAGGCAGTGGCAGCGTCTGCCGACGAGGCACTCGCTCCTGCCGGCAAAGCTCTCGGGCGGGGGGGGGGGACAAGGACAAGAGCTCTAGCGAGTCTCATAGGGACTCCGGGAGGCGCACGGCAGAGCGCAACAGACCCGTCGAGGACCTACCAGAGACCCACGCCACCAGGAGCAAGAAGGACGAAGTGACCATCCCCAAGACAAAACAAGTGGGTGCGCGGGAAAACGGCAAGGGTGGCACTTTCACCATTAGTGCCACCCTCGACAGCAAATAGGAAAGCACGCTCGTCACCTTCCTGTAGGCGAATGTCGATGTGTTTGCCTGGCAACCTTCTGACATCCCCGGTGTTCCCAAGGAGGTGATTGAGCAGCACCTTGCCGTTTGCCCCCACACGCGCCCCGTCAAACAGAAGGTCAGAAAACAAGCATTAGAGCGGCAAGAATTCATCGGTACAGAGATCAAGAAGTTAGAAGCGACAGGTTTGATTATAGGCGTGATCCACCCGACCTGGTTGGCAAACCCTGTGGTTGTACGCAAGGAAAACGGGAAATGGAGGCTTTGCATCGACTTCACCAACGTCAAAAAGGTCTGCCCGAAGGACCCGTTCCCCTTGCCACGCATCAATCAGATAGTGGACTCAACCGCTGGCTGTGACCTTCTGTCTTTCCTTGTCGCATACTCTGGATATCACCAGATCTCATGGCCAAGGAAGGCGAAGAGAAAATGGCGTTCATCACCCTTTACGACGCGTACTGCTTTAGATGCATGTCGTTCGGGTTGAAGAGCACCGGTTCCACATTCGCAAGAGCAGTCCGGATTGGTTTGGGTCCACAGCTGCACAGGAATGTAGAAGCATACATGGATGACATAGTGGTCAAGACCAAGGACAAGGACACGCTGGTGCAAAACCTAGAAGAAACCTTCACAAACCCGCACAAGATTAACCTCAAGCTCAACCGTAAGAAGTGCGTCTTTGGAGTCCCCTCAGGCAAGCTCCTCGGGTTCTTCGTCTCACAGCACGGGATCGAAGCCATCCCCGCCAAAATCAAAGCAATTGAGCAACTGGAGGCGCCGAAAAGCGTCAAGGACGTACGCCGTCTGGCGGGCTGTATCGCCGCCCTCAGCAGGTTCATTTCCAATTCTGCAGAGCGTGCCTTGCCGTTCTTCAAGATCTTGAAGAAAGCGGGCCTAATGACTTGGACCCCGAAGGCAGAGGCGGCACTGCAGGACCTGAAGAAGTACCTCTCTTCAGCGCCAATCTTGGTCGTGCCTAAACAAGAGGAACCGTTGTTACTGTACCTAGCGCCAACAAACAGTGTTGCGCTAGTGGTGGAGAGAGAGGCTGAGGGAGACGAGGAAGAGGCCCCTGAGCCGGCGACTGGAGAGCCAGAGCCAGACACAGATATGATGCGGGAAGAGAACCAACAAGTGGTGCAAAGGAAGAAGATGGTGCAGCGACCAGTGTATTTTGTCAGCTCCCTCCTGCAGGGTACTGGGTCGAGATACTCTGGGATGCAGAAGATGCTTTTCGGCCTCCTTATGGCCTCTCGGAAGTTGCGCCATTATTTCCAAGCACACCACATCACTGTCGTCACCAGGTTCTCGATGCAACGTGTCCCGAGGAACCCAGAGGTGACAGGCAAGATCATCGAATAGGCATTGGAGCTGCCAAGTTTTGATTTGAGCTTTGAAAGCACGGCGACGATTCGAAGCAGAGCCTTGGCGGATTTCGTAGCAGAATGGACGCCAACGCCGGATTAAGAAGGGCCCGAGACTGCGCTCCCCGGCAAGGAAGCGCCTCAGGAGTGGGTCATGTATTTTGACGGAGCTTTCTCGCTACAGGGCGCCGGTACCGGAGTGCTACTCATAGAACCCACCGGAGAGCATCTCCAGCACATGATCCAGATGCACTTTCCCCAGGAAGAATCAACGAATAACACAACCGAATATGAAGGACTGCTGGCCGGGTTGAGGATAGTAGCCGACCTCGGCATCATAAGGCTGGTAGTGAGGGGGGATTCGCAGCTCGTTGTTCGCCAAGTGAACAACTATTATCAGAGCCCCTTGATGGAAGCTTATGTTGATGAGTTGCGGAGATTGGAGGAGCGGTTCGACGGTCTACAAATGGAGCACGTCCCTCGTGCCGAGAATGACAAATCCGATGACCTATCAAAGAGAGTTGTGCACAAGCTGCCTGTGGAACCGGGCACTTTTATCCTCCGACTGACGCAACCCTCAGTCAACCCCTCGACACAGAGGGGCGGAAAAAGAAAAGTCAATTCCAGTGACCATCTTTTGGCAGAGCCATTAGTGGCTGCCAAGAGGGTTGCCGGGAGTGACTGCCCACACGTTGGGGAACCACAGGCTTCGACAGACCCGAGGGTCATGGTCGTAGAAGATAGTGCCCTCGCGGTGGAAGAAATGCATTTAGCCCTTGTCGTCGAGCCACGAGCTCCGACATGGGCGCAGCAGATTGTCCAGTATCTCCAGACAGGAGACCTTCCCGAGGAACAAGAAGAAGCGGAAAGGCTAGCCCGACACTCAAGCATGTACCAATTTGTGGACGACACCTTGTACAAGAGAAGAACAAACGGCATCAAGCTAACGTGCATCCCTCGGGAAGAAGGATAACAGCTGCTGTCGAAGATACACGAGGGGATTTGTGGCTCCCATGTAGGATCACGAGCCCTTGTCGGGAAGGCGTTTCGGCAAGGCTTCTATTGGCCCACATCCCTTCAAGATGCCTTGGCGGTAGCGACTGCCTGTGAAGCATGCCAATATCATGCCAAACAGATACACCAACCAGCACAAGCCCTTCAAACCGTACCGCTCTCCTGGCCATTCTCGGTCTAGGGGCTCGACATCGTCGGCCCCCTCCCCCGTGCTATCGGGGGCTTTGAGTTCTTGTTCATCGCCATCGACAAGTTCACGAAGTGGACCGAGGTTGAGCCGGTGATAAAGGTAACGACGCAAGCAGCAGTCAGGTTCCTCAGAGGGATTGTTTGTCATTTCGGGGTCCCGAACAGGATCATCACCGACAACGGCACACAGTTCACCAGCAGCACTTCCATGCAACACTGCGAAGATATCGGCACCAAGATCTGCTTCGCCTCAGTTGCCCACCCCAGGAGCAACGGACAAGTAGAGAGGGCAAATGCTGAAGTGCCACGGGGCCTCAAGAAGAGAACTTTAGACAAGCTCCGCAAGCACGGAAGGCGCTGGATTGATGTGCTGCTCATGGTTCTTTGGTCGATCAGAACAACACCAAATCGAGCCACCGGCAAGAAACCCTTTGCCCTAGTTTACGGGGCAGAGGCAGTTCTCCCCTAGGAACTCACGTACGGGTCTCTGAGAGTGCAGACCTTTGACCCTCACCAGCAAGAGCGGCTATGGCATGACGATGCCACGCTCCTAGAGGAAGATCGTCTCCAGGCTGCACTGCGCGCTGCTAGGTACTAGCAGGCCTTACACCGCTACCATAGCCGCAACGTGTGTGCCAGGATTGTTGAGGAAGGCGACCTTGTCCTTCGACGGATTCAGTCCGCGAAGGGAGTAAACAAGTTGAAGCCGAAGTGGGAAGGCCCTTACCGGGTGGTACGAGTCACCAGGCCTAGCGCAGTCCGCCTGGAGACCGAAGATGGCACCCCGATGCAAAACTCATGGAACATCAAGCATCTTCGAAAGTTCTACCCATGAGGCGCGGTTGCCGGGCCTGCCCGGCAACCACTTTTGTGCAAGTTATGCCGGTAGGGCATGTAATCCTTTGTACAAAGCCAGGCGATGTTCCTGTGCGTAGATAATAAAAGGTAAGTACTCCGCAACCTCTGTCTAAGTACATATTTATTTCGTGTATCTTTCACGGCCTGTTGAGTAAGGGGTATGTTGGACTACCCGGGTCCCTCGCCTACTCTATTTTCTCTTCTTTCTTTTTCCTCGGAAAGGGAGAAGGGACCCCGCGTGCAAGTCTTCCCGAGGGGAGTAACGGTGCGGGCACCCGTGGAATCGTTCGTCGGCAAGAAACGCAACAAAAAACAGCTAAGTTGCACGACCCCTCCGAGATCTTTTATCGAGCTTTTAATTCATGCGGGGAAACTTGCGCGCTAAGGCCCCCCTCGTCAGACTCGTTGCGCACTTAAGTGCTAGAAGCATGCCCATCGCTAAGGTTGTCGCGGCGGGATGGCAGGACAACCTTGACGAAAGCAACATCTCTTTTTAGGGTGCTCAGGAGCTTATCCTTAGAAGCAACAGAATGGAGGATGTATGTATCGGCAAGCGCCCTTGGCGAGCGAAGGAACCCGAAAAACGCACAAACGCAAGACTCTCTCACGGCAAGAAAGTTGATATTTATAAGACATAAAAGTGAACTCACTGATGTTCCTTTTTCTTAGACTGCCCAATCCTTTCCCTTCATTTCATTGCAGGCTTACATTGGACATCATTTAAATACAAAAGGAGAATGTCGATCTCGGCTTAAATACAAAAGGAGGACGCCAAGCCCGGCAACGGTGGCGGCGGGGACGAGTCAAAGTATGACTTCCCATAATGTCCCCGCCGGCATCCGAGAAGGGAGGCGTCTTAGCTCGGCGATGGCGGCGACGGCGTCAAGTCGGAGTACGACTTCCCCTACGACCCCGTCGGGGGCCGACAGGAGACCTGCCACTAGGATGTGGCAATTGATCCGGAAACGAGGTCTCGTGGATGGAGCCTTGTTCCCGGATCCCTACAACCCTAGCTACGACGTCAGGCGCGCCTAGTCGGACTCCTCCCGCTTGATGCCAAAGGTGCTGCCGTTGTCGTCGCTGTCGCCGGAGGAATTGTAGTCGCTCCCACTCGAGCTCTCTGCACAACACTCCAAGCGGACGCCGGACGCCCCGAAGATCTTCATGAAGAGGGTGGCGGCGCCATCAAACCTGAAGTGGAGGAGATGCCCGGAGCCTAAGCCACGGGAGCGGGCAAATGATTTCCACCCCCGTGTCAGAAACATCATGCTGCCAACGGAGAGGTCGACGGCCACCCTGGCGGGGCCATTACAACAGCCATCCGCCCGCAGCCATAGCCCCTGGGGCGGGTTTCCCTCCATGGCCCGGGCGAACGGGTCGGGGAGGCGTAGCCAGCACCGGGACGGCGGGGTCCGCCATGACGAACTCCTGTACCCCTCCCCCGCATGGAAACCTGCGTGAGGTTGAGGGAGGGGCTCACCACAGCGACCGCCACAGCAGACACCGCGATTCGGCGAAGCCGTCCGACCTCCACGACCTCCGCGGGCCAGCGGAGCTACCTGCCCACGGCCCGCGGACGACGACCGACCGCGGGAGCTGGACCCGACCCCCGTCGTCGCCACCACGATCTGCATTGGGCTTTGCGGAACACCCCTCGCAGCGCCGCCCGATCCGCGAGCACGAACGCAGCCCCTTGCCATCCCGAGGGAAGCGCGTCGGAGGAGGTGGCGGAAGGCGAGGGGAAGGAAAGACGGCGGAAGAAGAACTGAGAGCAAGAGGACGCGGATGAGTAGTGCTCCCCCTCAGTCCCCGACCCCTCTTTATAGGGCGGGGGAAAAGGAAGGCACCAACACTTCACGACCTAGGCTGGACCCGCACTGGCCCTCAGCCAGCGCCCGCGATCGCCCCTCTCAGCCAATACCAGGCCTCGCGCGTGACACGCCTCGCGCGATACGCGACAGGTGAGGCGGAGACATTCAAGCGTCGCTGGGAAGCTTGGGAGTCGACTGTCCGCTGCCAGGCACGCCATTGGGCGCCCGTTTCCCTTCCCCATACGTGACCTGACGTGAGAACACGTGGCGCGAGAGAAGTGTCGCTCCTCGTCCAGCATGGTGCGGCGCCCAGGAGTGCCTCCTCAGGGCAACCGCCCCGCTCCACCACTCCCCCGACCGGCAGTTACTGCGCGTCGTGGTAAAGGTAAATAGAAGTCATCATAACTACAGAAGATTGCGACCGCGTGCGTCTGTGCACTCTTTTTGGGCCTATCCCAACAAACATCGCGAACGCATGTGTGGCCCAGGCCTGGGGGCTACTGTCGGTGTACTAAGAAACGGGGTCCTTAGCACCCGGACTTATGCACCAGACGACGCAGCCTCCAGACCGACAAGACCTTGTTGGGCATGAGCTTCCCTCCAACAACAACAAGCGAAGGCCAAGTAACCCCAGCAGGATGCCTTGCCGGGGGGGGGGGGGGGGCGGGGGCTCAGGGACGCACGCGCCTACCATGGACTCCCCCGCCAAGGCCCACCTCCACGTCGCCAGGCTGGTTATCTACATCGACCAGGTGGCAAGCCGGTAGGCGGATAGGTGGAACCGACCGGGGCGCGTGGCAGCATGGAGGGATTTATAGCAACTTTAACGACACCCGTCCCATGGTGTGGGGAAAGAATAGAAGGTAGCTGGGCGGACAACACAGAAGGAGATGCAATACTTGCCAGGAGACGTCGCCAGCTTGACACCTCATGGCCCATTCAATGCGCTTGTCCTAGTCCGTCAGAGTTATGTATTTCCCACTACCACCTCTGCTGACACTCTGGCAAGAGGCAGTGTCCACTGTTTTCCAGATGTAAAGACCATTTTGCCACTGTGGTAACCCCTTTGTCTATAAAAGGAGGCCCATGGCTACCTTCCCAAAGGTCGAAACCCTATTCAATCTACATGCGTAGCTGCACTCCCGAAGCACCTCCTGCCAGGGCTGTTGCGCCTTGTATTGTGAACACCCATAAACCACAAGAACACAAGATGTAGGGTTTTATGCTCCGGTAGCCCGAACCTGTCTAAACCCCCCGCGTGCGCAGGGATCTGTGATGCTCTTTGTGCCGGAAATCTACCCACCTGATTACAAAGGGTCCTTGCCGGATCCATAGATCGTCGCTTCCCCGACATTCTCTTGATAGCATATGGATCATCGGCTATCCACTTCCTGAGACCTTGATCCTTCCTCTCCTTCATGTTTTCTACCACTGGATGAACATTGTTATGGTCTAGCAGATGATGTCTAAGTTTCCTCAAAATAGCAACATCTTCTTCTTCCTATGCTGCATCTCTGGAGGTAGAACCCTTGTTCTTCTCAGCAGCAGGCACATCTCTAGTTGTCCTCTTGGGCTTGGAGGCAGCTAGCTTGGCCTTGGGAGCAGTGGGCTTTGCTGTTGAAGCAGACTTGCTAGGCATAGCATCCTTCATGAGCTTCCTTGTCTTGGAAGGAGGAGGGTTAGAAGGTTCTTCCTCTTCCTCTTCCTCATGCTCAGTTGGGTCTTCATACATGGACGTTAGCCTCCCTATCACATGGATAGTCCACTTCCTTTCTCTTTTCTTCCCTGGCTTCTTGGCCAAAGTCTTTGCTTGCTTAGAAGTATTAGGGCACTCAACACCCTTAGCTGACTCAGGAGCTTTGATAGCATCAATGTTGGCATACTCCTTTCTAACATGTTTTCTCTTTGATGTGGCATCAACATGAATGAAATCTTCATCCGCCTCATTTGAGTTCTTCTTCTTTCTGGCCCTGGTGGCTGCCTTGGGCAAGCCATGTGCATGAGGGGTGTCAGGGTCCTCAGAACTAGCCTCTGGACTAGTACCAACATCAATGTCTGCACTGGGATCTCTGAAATCATTCTGACTGTCATATGATCCTGACATGGCTCAGCTTTGACCCTATGAATTAGATATAGAGGAGTGGAAAAGATGAGCATAAAAAATTCACACATTTTTTCAAATTTGAACTCAAAATATTAGTTTTAGATTTCCATTGTGTGAGATTTGGTTCTACCGAGTTTCAAATTTCAGAGCTTCTGAGGCAACAAACTTCGTTAACAGAAACTTGGTCACTCGTTTGAATTTCATCGAGGAGTGACTCGGTCTCACCGAAGTTGTGCTCAGACACCCTAAAACCCCAAATCGGTAACACCGATAGGAACTTACGGTTTCACCGAGAAGCCCTTTGTGTTGTGGGAAACCCACATCAGTGACGCCGATCTGTTTTGACTCGGTGACTGCAAAACGCATACGAAGGAAACCTAAACCTAAATTTTCTTGTTCGTCTATATCTAAGGAATTTTCTTGTGGATAGAAATGTTACAAACTATGGCTAGAAGAGGAATAAGTCCTAATGCGCATGAATCCGAGGTTTGAGCGCAAGATGGGTTGAAATTTTACCCTAACTGGGCGAAAATTTCGCTACGGCAGCAACGGTGGAGACGATTCGATTGACGGCGACGAACTCCTGCGGCGAGGGCGCACATGAGGCAATGGAGATCGTCCGGAGACGCGGGCGGCCGCAGCAGTGGGGTGCAGGGCTTTTGTTTGAAGTGAGATTTCAAAGTACGGACCCACGGAAATATATATACCCACCTCCTGTCGTTGACACTGAGCCAAAAATATCAGTTCCACCGAGATGCGTAACTGCCTCTAGACGGAGCAACTCGGTGATGTCGAGACTTTGAGATCGGTGGTTCCGAGATTGGAAACCTAGATCAACCCTAGTGTTTTGGTGGAACCGAGATTGGAGAGTTGGTCACACCGAGAGACACTTGGGAGGTTTTGGAAGTCAGCCCTTGTCGAAATGGTAACTCTGAGTGCACCTCACCCGAAGGGTCCGAAAAGTGCTTGCTCAAATTTTGTGATGAAGCATGAATAGAATTTGAGACGAGAAAGCATAGATAGCTAGAGAGGGGTACTTAGGCATTCTTGTACATCCAATTGGCCAGAAAAAATGAAAGCCAAAGAACAACATTTGGATGTCCTCGAATGAAGAAAAATATGCATACCAACATGCTCACACAACAAGATGTCAAATCAAGCATGGCAAACATGCAAAACCACTCTAGTATCTACCAAGAACTTTGGCGATGACGGAGTCATCTATATATGAGTATATTTACTTAGGAGCCAAGCAAGAATACTTGATCATAGGTCATACTCATCGTTTAAGCACAAGTGGGGTTGCCACTTTTACATAAAGCTTTTAATGTGTTCACATCTTATGAGATACTTTGACTCAAGTCTTAGAGTAAAGCTCCCCCTTGACGTGACATCCCCCCTAAGAGGGACAAACTAACCTTGGGTTTTGTCGTTGAAGACGTCATGTAGGTGTTGTAGTCGTGGATGCTCATAGTTTATGAAGATCATCTTGAATTGGGAGCTATCCTTGTTGTTTTGTACTCTTCTCACGTACATGGGTTAGTCCCACACAAGGAACAAATACAAGGATATCTATGGACATGGAGTGAAACACATGTAACATGATGTCCATTGATTCATTATTTACCTTGTCCCTTGCTTACCAATGAGGGATTTGTGACTCGTTGAACTATTGCATGAGATTGGAGTTGATTGCATTAGTTCTTGCCAATAATGAATGTGAGTGAATTTTTTTGGCGGAGTCATCCCTCAAGAACTTCTTTAGTTCTTCTTCTTGGGGACCCACATAAACTTGATGGGGATCCTTGGAGTTGAAGTGTGATACGGGACACGCCCGTGTGAGTCGATCTTTCACGAATTGGAGGGGATCTCACGAAGAACACGAGAGAGATACGAGAGGAAAATCAAACACTCAAGAACAACCTTCGATCACACATCCACTAGAATCACACGAGTACACGAGTATCACGGTCCACAATCAACAAAAGGATACAAGTAACGATAGTCTTCTCGCTCTGGAGGAGGAGGTCTTGAATCCCGAGGGGATCTTCCCTTAGAGGGGCCTTGGCATCACTTGGATCTTCTCTCAACGGAGGGTAATCTCCTAGGGAGAAGGAAGTGATGGAGCTATGCTCAACAAAGTCTATGCCAAACAATAGCTAACCCTAAAACGAAGCTAGGAAGGGAGTACTTATAGTCTAGGGGCGAAGGGGTAAGTGGGAAGAGATACAAGGCCCGAGGCCCGTGGATGCGCGCAGGCAACAGCCGGATGATCCGGACCGGGGTCCGGATGATCCGGGCTCTTCCGAATGATTCAGACCGGGGCTCGGATGATCCGGCTTCGGAGCTCCTCCAGCCGATTCGGTCATCAATTACCTGGACGATTCGGACGTTGGTCCGGATGATCCGGGCCTCCTCCGGACGATCCGGACCAGGGTCCAGATGATCCGGCCATCTGCGGGGGCATTTTGTCCGGTTCGGGTAGGGAATTACCCGGACGATCCGGACAGTGGTCCGGATGATCCAAGCCACCTCCGGATGATCCGGACTGGGGTCCGGATGATCCGGCCGTCTTCAGGCTGGCCCTTCTCCTTGCTTCTTCCTCCTCTTGGCCTTGAACTTGGGGCCACCTCCTTGATCCTTCGTGGTCGTCTTCCTCGTACCTAAGGATACACAGGGTTTCATTGTGAGGTAGCATCCAAGTTCCTTTGCCATCGACGTCATGCTCGAAGAGGAGTGAGTTCACCTTAGCTCCAATGTCGCGTGCGCGTGCTCTTGTCATAGGACAACTTGGGGGATTGCTTGGTGGTGTAGTCTTCATGGGGATGATGGTGGGATGCTCCGCATCATCCCCCCCTTGGGGAAGATCCGTCCTCGGATCAAGATCTTCATCGCCATGAAAAGGGGATAGATCCGTGACGTTGAAGGTGTCTCTCACGTTGTACTTGTCGCGTGGTATGTCAATCTTGTAGGCATTGTTGTTGTAGCGTGCCAACACCTTGAAAGGACCGTCGGCTCGAGGAAGTAGCTTGGACTTGCGTTCGTTGGGGAAGTGGTCCTTGCGAAGGTGTAGCCACACAAGATCACCGGGTTGAACACCATGGGGTGCTTGTTGAGGTTGCGCTTGTTGGTGACGCGTTCCACTTGATGTTCAATCGTGTGTCTTGTATCTTCATGCATCCTCTTGATGTAGCTTGCCCTTGCACTTGCGTCCATGTTGACGCGCTCTTGGAGTGGTAGAGGCAGGATGTCCAATGGGGAGAAAGGATTGAAGCCATAGACCACTTCGAACAGAGACTTGCCGGTGGTGGAGTGAATTGCGCGATTGTAGGCGTACTCGGAGATGGGGAGGCAATCTTCCCATTCCTTGATGTTCTTCTTGATTAACACGCGAAGTAGGGTAGAAAGTGTCCGGTTCGTCACCTCGGTTTGTCCATCGGTTTGTGGGTGATATGCCGAACATAAAAGAAGCTTGATTCCGAGCTTGGCGCATAGGGTCTTCCAAAAGTAGCTCAAGAATTTGACGTCGCGATCCGAGACAATGGTCTTTGGGACGCCATGTAGTCGCAAAATGTCCCTACAAAACAAATTTGCAATATGTGAAGCATCGTCTATCTTGTGACATGGAATGAAATGAGCCATCTTGGAAAAGCGATCCACAACTACAAAAATGGAGTCATGGCCATTTTTAGTTCGTGGCAAGCCAAGCACAAAATCCATACTAATGTCTTCCCAAGGTTGGAACGGTATAGGGAGAGGCATATAAAGACCATGGGATTGAGCTTTGGACTTAGCTTTGCGGCATTTAGAGCATCGGTTGGTGAAGCGTGCAACATCACGAAACATCTTGGGCCAAAAGTACTTGTTGGATAGTGTGGCATACGTCTTGTCGCGTCCAAAGTGACCCATAAGTCCTCCACCATGGGCCTCTTGCAAAAGCAACAAACGAAGAGAAGACTCGGGTATACACGATTTGTTAGCACGCATAAGATAGCCATCTTTCATATAATAGTTGTCCCAACAAGTTTTCACTTGGCACATAGCGTAAGTATTAGCAAAATAGGCATCATGCTCATACAAGTCTTTGATGTGCTCAAAACCAACAACATTCAATTCAAGTTGAGTAACTAGCATGCATTTGCGGGAAAGAGCATCTGCCACAATGTTTTCCTTACCCTTAATGTATTTGATGACATAAGGGAAGGACTCAATGAATTCACTCCATTTAGCATGTCGTTTGTTCAACTTAGTTTGACCCTTTAAATACTTAAGCGTTTCGTGGTCGGTATGGATAACAAACACATGAGGGTGCAAGTAATGTTCCCACACATGTAAAACTCTCACCAAAGCATATAACTCCTTGTCATAGATTGGGTAGTTAAGTTGAGCGCCAGATAGTTTCTTGCTAAAGTACGCGATAGGACGCTTCTCTTGCATAAGCACACCACCTATTCCATTACTGCTAGCATCACAATGCACTTCAAATGTTTTATCAAAATTGGGCAAAGCAAGCAAAGGTGCATGAGTGAGCAAATTTTTAAGTTCATGGAATGCGGTGTCTTGGGAAGGACCCCAAAGAAATGGTGCATTTTTCTAGCTCAAAGCATGGAGAGGTGATGCAATAGTGCTAAAGTCTTTGACAAAACGACGATAGAAACCGGCTAGTCCTAGGAAACTACGCACTTGTTGCAAATTCGTTGGTGTGGGCCAAGTTTTAATAGCATCAATCTTAGTTTCATGTACATGAACGCGGATACTACAAAACCTAAGAAAATAACCTTCTCAACACAAAATGTGCATTTCTCCATGTTTGCATAGAGTTGTTCTTTCCGAAGGATTTGCAAAACATCACGAACATGTGTAGCATGCTTCTCAAGAGACTTGCTAAAGACAAGAATATCATCAAAATAGACCACAACACAATATCCTATGAGGGGTCGCAAATCATAGTGCATAACACGCATGAAAGTGCCCGGTGCTTCGGATAAACCCATGGGCATAACCAACCATTCATAGAGACCAAATTTTGTCTTAAAAGCAGTTTTCCACTCATCACCCTCTTGTATGCGGATTTGGTAGTAACCACTTTTTAAGTCAATTTTAGAAAATATAGTGGCACCACTAAGTTCATCTAGCATATCATCTAAGCGAGGAATGGGGTGACAGTATCGAATGGTGATAGCATTGATAGGACGGCAATCGGAACACATGCGCATAGTACCATCATGCTTAGGCACTAGAATGACCGAAACCGCACAAGACTCAAACTCTCACGAACATGCCCTTTATCTAGGAGTTTTTGGACTTGCCTTTGTATTTCCTTTGTTCGTTGGGGTTGACGCGGTAGGGATCCTTGTTAGGAAGCGGTGCTCCAGGGATGAGGTCCATGCGGTGTTCGATCCCTCGTTTTGGCGGTAGTCCCGGAGGTAGCTCATCGGGGAACACATCCTTGAATTCATGCAACAACTTAGATAACACAAGAGGAAGATGTTGTGAAGGGTTAGTCCGAATGGCGTCATCTTTGCACACTAGTACATAGTGAAGAACGGTCGATGGGCTCTCACTCACATCCCTCAAATCTCTTTTGGTGGCTAAAAGAACTATGTCTCTCATGTCCCTCATCGTGGAGTCACTCATTTTTGGCTTGTGGCACTCACTCTCTTTGAGGTGGATCACTCTCTCACTTTTATCTCCACGATGGGATGAAGCTTTTTTGTCGGCGATGACTACTTGGAGTCATTGGGCGGAGCACATATTGCTTGCCCTTCATTTTGAATCTATATTGATTTGTCCGACCGTTGTGTGTGACGCCATGGTCGAATTGCCAAGGTCTACCAAGTAAGAGGTGGCAAACGGACATTGGAACCACATCACACTCCAAAGTGTCTTCATAAGCGCCTATCTCGAAGGAAACTTCCACGGTGTGGTCAACTTGGAGGGTTCCGGAATCACTAAGCCATTGGACCTTGTAGGGGCGAGGGTGCTTTTTCTTAACCAATTGTAGCTTGGAACAAAGGTCTTCATTTGCCAAGTTGTGGAAACTCCCTCCGTCGATGATGACCTTGACGGACTTTCCTTGGATGCCCGCCGTGGTGTGGAAGATGTGGCAACGTTGGTCCTCGTCTTCTTGTTGTTGGAGCGTCAAAACTTTGGAGACAACGAGAGCGGGGCTCGAATCATTGTCGCAAACGATTTGTGAATCTTCATCTTCATTCACTTGGCGGTGTATGGCCACTTGTTCCAAAGCTTGCATCTCGTCGTCGCTCATAGAGTCATAGGTGCCATCGTCGAGGAGGATCATGTTGCGTTTGGTTGGGCATTCGAAGGTCTTGTGGCCTCGCCCTTGGCATGTTAAACACTTGATGGAACTTGTCTTGGCGGTAGCATCCGATGTTGGGTAGAGGATGAAGCCCTAGGCGTGTAGGTTCTTGAGGTTGGACAACTTGATGAAGTCATCTTGTCCTTGTAGCTTGACTTGTCGCCGGTAGGTGTTGTAGATTTCGTAGTTGAAGGAGTCGGTGTCGTAGTAGCTTGAGCACTTGAGCCGTAGGTCTTGGAGGAGAACTTGGAGTACTTGTAGTCATCTTGCACTTGCCGTTCCGCCTTGGTTGCTTGATGCACAAGCTCAAGTAGGTTGGAGTGTGGTTGGAAGTCGGCTATCTTCTTGACTTGGTAGTTGAGACCATTCAAGAAGAGTGCCATTGTTTGCTCGTCATCTTCCTTGACGTTGGCTCGGATCATAGTGATCTCCATCTCTTGGTAGTACTCTTCTACCGACTTGGTGCCTAGCTTGAGTTGTTGGAGCTTCTTGAAGAGATCCTGGTTATAGTGTGTAGGCACAAAACGGGCTCGCATGAGATCCTTCATTTGGGCCCAAGTGGTGATAGGAGGTTCACCTCTCTCTCTTCTTCGCTCGATCACTTGTTCCCACCAAATAAGGACATAGTCTTGGAACTCAAGGGAAGCCATGGCTATCTTCTTCTCTTCACCATAGTTGTGTAGGCGAAAGATCTTGTCAACCTTGAGTGCCCATGACAAGTAATCTTCGGGATCATTGCTTCCGGAAAACTTTGGCATTGTGAACTTGAGCTTGCCGAAGCGTTGTTCATCATTGTGGTGGGGATGGTGAAATCCTTGTCTTGGAGGTGGATCCTCATTGTCATTGCCTTTAGCGTGTTGACGTTGATCTTGTTCTTGCTCATCTTCAAGGTCAGGTTCAATGCGATGATCTTGAGGACGGCGACGAGGTGGACGCACTCGGTTGCGCCTTTCTTGATGCTCCTCTTGGCGATTAGCTTGTTCTAGTTGTTGTCGGCGAAGTTCTTCTTGTTGTGCTTGGCGAAGTGCTTCTTGCTCGTGATGAGCTTGGCGGTTGCGCTCCTCCAAGGCTCGAGTAGCTGCTTGTAAAGCGCGATGTGCCTCAAGCGCTCGTTCATGACGGCGATGTTGTTATTCTTCTTGGTGTCGTTGTTCTTGATCTTGGCCTTGTCGTTCTTGCTCCAACGCATCTTGCTCTTGTTGGCGGCGATGTTCTTGAGCGCGGACACGATCTTGCAATCCATTGCCATGAAATGGATTGTCTTGACGGTGACGACCTTGTGGAGAACTTGGGCCGGAGTGTTCGTCGCGACGGTGATGACGCGCTTGTGGACTTGCGTCGGAAGAGTACGTCGTTGAGTTGCAACTTGTGTGATGACTCCGTGTCGATGTAGATGAGGAAGGTGCTCGAGTGACCATCAAGGACCGGAGCTCCTCCATTTGGCTTGAGAGCTTGGTGTTGAGGTATTCTCTTGTGCGCATCTCGGATTCACGCAAGTTGGAGGCGAGTTGGTCGATGCGGTCATTCAAGACATCTTGAGCTTGCGTAATTGCCTTGTGCGCGCCGAAGAAGTGCAACTTGGTGACGTGGTTGTCCACGTCGTCTTCATTCTCCTCGAAGGCCGGGTTCGACATGATGTTCCTATCCATAGCACTCAAGAAGATATAAGTGGAAGAGTGAGAAGACAATACCAATTACCGTTCCAAAAGTTGAAAGTGGATCAAGATCACTCAATGTGCAAGTATGGTAATAGTAGAATTGGTACCGAAGATTGTTCTGCTCACACCTACAAAAATAAAGCTTATGGAGTAGCTTGGTTAGGATAGTGGCAAAAATTTCAAGCAATTTGAAAGATAAGATTCAAAAATGTTGAAAGAGATTCGTAAACTTCGCAAATGAGACAATGTAGATCAATAGCAATGGGTATACACGGAAACACAGACACGGAAGAAAATTGGGGTCATGCATGCAACCAAGGATGAGCCAAAATGTGGAAGCCACGAAAAATACTCTCGTTACACAACACTCGAGAGACGGGAGCACGATTGCTCCAATGGGCATGATACGCACTTGTGCACACCCTACAATGAACCAAAAGTGTCGTCTTCCTATGCCCGACTTGCTATATGTGTATGCGGCACGTGTCACTCGCTCAAGTGATCCAAGATGATCAAGTATGCTATGCGAAACTTGCGATGCTATTGCTCTTTTGCTCTTTTGCTCTTGCTTAAAAGCTTTGCTTCTCTTTTCTTTTGCAATGATGTTTTGTATGGTCACAATGCGGGATGTGCACACCAAGATAGCAATTATGTATGCGGGTACTATGTTGTAACACAAAAGATGATTCTAAGATATATGCACGCAAATGAAGCTATGCGGAGTATGTATCACTAAAGTGCACAAGTAGCATAGCCCGACAATACTCAATGGCTAGTCTCGATAGGCAAGTTACGCAAATAGGCTCGGGGTAACAATGCAATGGCAAGGGTAAATAGTCAAGAGTGGCGTCGCGGTTACCGTCCTTGCTTACGGTGTCAATGAAGAGTTGGTCGGCGACAATCTGGGGTGATGATGAGCGGCGATGTCGATGAAGGACCACTCCTAATTAGCCGAAACACCTTAGGAAGTGGTGATGCTCGCAACTTAAAATCTCAAGTGCAAATGGTGCGGAAGAAATCGAAGAAGGTTTGTGGAAAAATGGTGGAAGAACACGATGAAAAAGCACGCAACAAGGCGAAGATGCCCTGCTGCCAGGCCCTGTCCGGATGTCCGGGAGCTGATCCGGATGCCCGGGCTGGTGGGGGTCCGGATGTCCAGGTGGGGGTCAGGATGATCCGGGCCGGCGATCGTCCGGATGATCTGGGTGTCTGTCCGGATGATCCGGGTAGTACAACTGCTCGGGATTTCCCTTCGGGGCCGCGATTTTGGGGATGAACACGAAAAAATTTCAGCGAAAATTGGGCGATTTGACGGTGGAAAATGATGGGAATGAAGGGGGAAAGCTAGATCCACGACCTCACAACGAAATCCACGGATCCAAGAAATTTTGGGTATGGCTATTTTTGTTGGGAATTTTCAAATTGGGACAAAATAAAACAAAATTAGGCTAGAAAACGGTGGGGGAGACTCCAAATTCGTGATCAACCTGGCTCTAGATACCAATATGATACGGGGCACGCCCGTGTGAGTCGATCTTTCACGAATTGGAGGGGATCTCACGAAGAACACGAAGAACACGAGAGAGATACGAGAGGAAAATCAAACACTCAAGAACAACCTTCGAAAAAACATCCACTAGAATCACACGAGTACATGAGTATCACGGTCCACAATCAACAAAAGGATACAAGTAATGATAGTCTTCTCGCTCCGGAGGAGGAGGTCTTGAATCCCGAGGGGATCTTCCCTTAGAGGCGCCTTGGCATCACTTGGATCTTCTCTCAACGGAGGGTAATCTCCTAGGGAGAAGAAAGTGATGGAGCTATGCTCAACAAAGTCTATGCCAAACAATAGCTAACCCTAAAACGAAGCTAGGAAGGGAGTACTTATAGTCTAGGGGCGAAGGGGTAAGTGGGAAGAGATACAAGGCCCGAGGCCCGTGGGTGCGTGCAGGCAACGGCCGGATGATCCGGACCGGCGCCCGGATGATCCGGCTTCGGAGCTCCTCCAGCCGATTCGGTGACCAATTACCCGGACGATCCGGACATTGGTCCGGACGATCCGGGCCTCCTCCGAACGATCCGGACCAGGGTCCGGATGATCCGGCCATCTGCGGGGGCGTTTTGTCCGGTTCGGGTAGGGAATTTCCCGGATGATCCGGACCGGGGTCCGGATGATTCGGCCGTCTTCAGGCTGGCCCTTCTCCTTGCTCCGTCCTCATCTTGGCCTTGAAGTTGGGGCCACCTCCTTGATCCTTCGTGGTCGTCTTCCTCGTACCTAAGGATACACATGGTTTCATTGTGAGGTAGCATCCAAGTTCCTTTTCCATCGACGTCATACTCGAAGAGGAGTGAGTTCACCTTAGCTCCAATGTCGCGTGTGCGTGCTGTTGTCATAGGACCACTTGGGGGTTTGCTTGGTGGTGTAGTCTTCATGGGGATGATGGTGGGATGCTCCGCATCAAAGTGCCACTTGATGAAGTAGAACTTTTAGTAGCTTCGGGAACCCACTTGACCATGGCTTGTGATTCTTCTCTGACTAAGTCAATCTCCTGTTGAAGCTTGTATTTGCCTTGAGCTTGTGGTCTTGTAGTGGAAGATCATCTTGAGCTTTTGCTCCCTTAGAGAGAGTAGGATCATACTTCTCTTTTTGGGGAACAAACTTCGTCTTGGGGTATTGACCTTCTTCCCATTCAACTCTATTGGCATTGAAATTTTGTTCATAACCAATACCTTGGTTCTTCCGCTGCCATCCTTGCTTGCGCACAATCTCCTCAAATTTCTTACTTCCGGCAAGACTCTTGTAGACACCTTTTTCTATAATTCCTTTCAATAAATCGTTTTCTTGCTCAAGTGTAACTTGGCTAAGAGGATCATTAGTGTAATTAATAGAAGTACTAGGAACAGCATCATTGGATTTAGCATTAGTGTTGTTGCTAGATGAAGAACCTTTCTTGCCTTTGTTACTAGATTTCTTAGATTTAACTTGTGGCACAAATGCAGACAAGAGTAGTCGTTTGGCAAGATAAGAAGAACTATTCTTTCGAAGATAGTCATTGATAGCTTTAAGAAACTCATGCTCTTGCTCTAAATTTAGCTTATCGAAGCGTAGCTTCTCATGAGTTCATAAAAGCTCTATATGATCTTCTTGATTAGATTCGTGAGCTAACTTAAGAGTGTTTAGTTCTTCAGTTAGACGCACAATCTCCTTCTTATCATCATCACATGATTTATCTTGACTAGCATAATTATTATCAAGTTCATTTTGACTAACATCACTAGTTTTATCGAAGAGCAAGTCATCATCTCCTAGTAACTCATCCTCATCACTATTAAGGTCAATGTATTTGGGGTGTGATACCTTGCGGCCCTTAACCATGAAGCAACTTCCACTTCCTTCATTTGGTGAGTCAAATATGTCATAGGAATTGGAGGATACGAGTGCTAGTCCGCCAACACATTCATCTTGACTATAGTCGGAGTTGGAGTGGTAGCTTCTCTCGGATTAATTATCGGAATCGGAGCAGGAAGCCCATTCACCAACATGAGCTTGATGTCTTCTTCTTTTGTAGCTCTTGGTGTATTTGTCCTTCTTCTCCGAGTCCTTGCTTCTCCGGGAAGGTCTTCGTTCATAGTGATCTTCTCTACTCCTTCTCTCTTTACGATTGGACTCATCTGTTGAGCTTCTTCTTCTAGTTGACTCATATCTTCTCTTATGGGGGGCCGTGCACTCATTGGAAAAGTTTCCGGGTCTTCCACAATTGTAGAAATTCCGGTCACGACTAGAAGAGCGCTTCTCCTCATATCTTGAGTTGGAGCTTCTCTCTTTGCCTCTATTCTTGTAGAATTTGTTGAACTTCTTGACCATGAGGCTTATCTCTTCATTGGTAACAAGGTTTTCACTTGAGGTAGCGGGGAGGTTAATTGTAGCTTTGTATGCACCGCTTGACTTGGTGTGAAGCTCTTCTTTCTCCTTGAGTGACATTTCATGAGCAACAATCCTTCCAATGACTTTCGTGGGCTTGAGATCTTTGTAGTTTGGCATCATTTGGATCAATGTGCACACGGTGTCATACTTTCCATCCAAGGCTCTAAGAATTTCTTGATGATGAATTTGTCGGTCATCTCTTCACTTCCTAAGCCAGCAATCTCATTTGTGATGAGAGCAAGCTTAGAGTACATTTGCGCGACTCCTTCACCACCCTTCATCTTGCAATCCAACTTAGATTCCCTGACGGATTCGGTTCCTTCATGCAGATCAACCAAAGTATCCCACATTTCCTTTCCATTCTCAAGACGGCTTATCTTGTTGAACTCTTCGGGGCATAGGCAGCTGAATAAAATGTCACATGCTTGAGCGTTGTATTGCAACATCTTCAATTCTTCCGTGGTCGCTTCACGATCCGGTTCCTTTCCATCACCAAAGAATTCACCTCACAATCCAACACGAACAACAGCCCAAACGATAGGGTTATGGCCAAGAATATGCATTTTAATTTTGTGCTTCCAACTAACAAACTTTGTACCATCAAAATATGGACCTCTATAATGATAATTTCCCTCACTGGACGCCATACTCTCCTAGGTTATGAAACCAGTGCAATGGAGACCAAAGCTCTGATACCACTTGTAGGATCCAAAGTCTGTCTAGAGAGGGGGTGATTAGACTACTTGACGAAATAAAAATCTAGCCTTTTCCCAATTTTAAAGGTTGGCAAGTTTTAGCAATTATATCAAGTCAAGCACATCCTACACATGCAAGTCTAAGAGTATAGCAGCGGAAAGTAAAAACATGCACATATAAGTAGAGGGTAGGGATAGGAAGATCAAACGCAATGGGTACTTGAAGATTTTTCCCGTAGTTCCGATAGGTGGTGCTATCGTATGTCCATGTTGATGGAGACTTCAACCCATGGAGGGTAGCGGTCACGAGAGTTAATGGAGGGCTCCACACATGAAGGGTCCACAAAGTATCAACCTCGTCTATTACATCACGACTTACGTCCATGAAGAACTAGCCTCACTCGGGGTAGATCTGCATAAGTAGGCGATCTCCTTGCCCTTACAAACTTCTTTGTTCAACTCCACATGAAGTCGGAGGCTCCCAAGCGACACCTAACCAATCTAGGAGACACCACTCTCCAAAAGGTAATAGATGTGGTATGGATGATGAACTCCTTACTCTTGTGCTTTAAAAATAGTCTCCTCAACACCCAATCACTCTCTCATGGATTCGGCATTGTAGAAGAGATTGATTGGATGGAAAGCAACTTGGCGAGGCTAGATATCAAGATTCATATGGTTGGAGTGGAAGATATTGATCTCAACACATGAGTAGGTGGTTCTCTCTCAAAAAATGGATGGGGCAAATGTTGGTTTGTTCTGAGTGCTGTCTCTACGAATGAGAGGGAGGTCGAGGGGTATATATTGGCATCTCCAAAAATCCAACTGTTACAACACTATTGCCCAACTCGGTGGAACCGAAGATAAATCTCGGTTACACCGACTAGCGCAAAATGTCGCAACTTTCGGCGTTTCAGTGAGACCGATATAAAAATCTCGGTGAGTCCGATTTTGGCTTGCCTAGTTAGTGCCTTGCTTCGGTGGCACCGATTCCTAGAACTTGGAAATTCCGATTCTTAGAAAATGGATACCATAAGGTTGGTCACTGTTTTTGGCTTCACTAAAAAAGAACTTAGTGTCACCGAGTGGTTAGGGTTTGGCTCCGGATTCTGTCTAGGGTAAAACTCGTTTGGAACGAATATGTAAACTTGGTGGCACCGAATTTAGGCTTTAGGGTTTGGACAAAATATCTTTGTGGGAGAATTCATGAGGGTTTTTGGTGGCCAACTCTAAGCACTTGAGCAACCAGATCATCATAGATACCTCATCCCCTTTTAATAGTATTGGCTTTCCTATGGACTCAAATGTGATTTCTCACAAAATGCAAATGTAGTCTTGAAGCTTGTTGGCATTTGATGTTCTATGCATCTAGGGGATCTCCACAATAATTTGTCAATCCATTCATTGAACTTTTCCTGAAATATGCTTGATAGGATCATTAGTTCAATGAAATATATGTTGTTATTAATTACCAAAACCACCTAGGGAGAAGTTGTGCTTTCGAAGATGAATCATGGCAGCGCAATCATTTATTTGAACTATAACTGCATGCTTAATGCCAATGCCTGGGTAAAAGTAGAGTTAGACATATTGAATATAATCTCAATATTAGCATGAGGACCAAGATTGAGACAATCATAAAAAGATTTGGGGATAATGGAAACACTTGCCCCTAGATCACATAAAGAACTGAATTTATTAAATCCTATCGCAGTCTCTATAGTAGGTTCAAAAGCATCCTCTTGCTTAGCTGGTAAATTAGTGAATAACTTTTTTCTTTCATCACGAAGTTCATGTGCCTTGGCTGCAACTTGTTCAACAAAGACGTTGTATGCCTCAGCATTATTTACCTCCGGTAGTGGATACTTCATGGATATCATCTTGACAAAATGTGCAACAAGATAATTGTACTCTGGCACATGGCTTGTGTCAAGTACCTCAGCCTTTTCTTCGTTGCTTCTTACCATTTTAACTTCTTCAACATGGTTAGGTTCCAGTTTACCTGCAAACTTGGCCAAAATCAAGGTTCGGCTCTCTGCTATTCTAGCAACTTATGCTTCCATATTCTTGGATCTTGCTTCAAGTATCTGCACATCATTTGTTAGCCCAACAACCTTACCGGTCAACTGACCAAGTAAGTTCTCATGATTCTTCAAGATATTTTTGAAGTTTTCATTCTGCTCAGTCTAGCTAGCAATAAAACTTGTACGAGTTTCTTCAAGAGTATTTCTATTTCTACTAATAGCTCCATTAAAATTGCTATGTGCTCCTTCATTACAAGGATAAGGAAGTTTAGGAGCATAGCCATTATTTTTTCGATTAGGATTATAGCTATTCTGAGCGATAAAATTCACATCACTAGTTTCTTCATTAGTGATGGCATTAATGTTTACCTCTTCTTTACCTTTCATCAAGGAGATAAATTCTTCAAGCTTGGTTGTCAACACTGAGCTATTTTCTTCTATAGCATTCACCTTCTTGGTGGTGGTTCTTTCAACATGCCATTGGGCATGGTTCTCTTGCATATCATCTAGTAGCTTCTTGGCATCTTCTACGGGCTTTCCCATGATTGTTCCTCCTGTAGCTATATCAAGCATAGTTTTTGACATGTGATTGAAGCCATTATAAAACATATGAAGGATTAACCTCTCCTCCATTCCATTATTGGGGCGGTTTCTTATAGCTTCTTTCATTCTATCCCACACAAGTGCTAGTGGCACGCGTTCCTCTTGCTTGAAACCTATAATCTGATAATGTAATATCATAGTTTTTGCAGGTGCACAAAACTTAGATAAAAATTTACTGCAACAAGCAGCCCAAGAAGTAATATTGCCGTTAGGCCAAGCTAAAAAGTCATTCCTTAGCTTTTCCTCTCAAAGAGAAAGGAAATAAACGAAGTTGCAGAGCATCTGGAGTATAATGCATACCTGCATATTCAGAAGCAGAGCCTCCAAAGTGGTCCTATTGAACCATGGAAACTAGGTTCGGTTTGATCACATACTCTAAAGCCGCAACATCAGGTTGTGCTATTGGTTCACACATGAAATTGTTGCTAGAAGTAGCAAAACTCCCAAGATTACGAGCCATAGTAACTTTTTAGTTTTTTCAACTGAAAAGACTTGCTAGAAAAATAAAATCTTAAACTAAAAACAAAAAAGTAAAAACAAAAACTGAAAAATAACTTTAACAAAAAAACTCTAAACACAAAGACTACGAATACTAAACTCCTCCCTAGCAACGGCGCTAGAAAAAAGGGCTTGATGTCTCCTTTTTATTGATTCGGTGTTGGAACATAAAAGTGTATCCCGCACCTATTTCCCCAGAGGTTACCCTCGGTATCAAATCCACGAGATGAAGATTCCCTTGAAGCAATGGTCTCTAGCAAGCTTTTGCCAAAGTGTCAAATCCAACTTTTGACCGGATCAACAGGCAAATAATGATTCTAACACTTACAAATAAAAGAGGTACGGGTATGAGGTCCGCTTACAACCATGTATTTGCGTTGGGATCAAATAGGATACTATTTTGTGCTTGGGAAGTCACCCATCAAGATGTGTTTGTTTCATCTTGACCGACACGAGTCCTGCATCAAGAATCAGTTCTCCTACAAAGGGCCTTATCTGTCTCGTGAGGTTGCCCCGATAATTAGGATAATCAAATCAGACAAAACACTAGTGCGGAAAAGCCTAACTATGGCATGGCAAAAATGGCCTTGCTGGCGTGGACACCTGACGCCACCAATATGGCGCCAGTGTTAGAAAATAGCGGTGGCGTTGGAGCCGACGCCAGTAGTATATTACATGTTGTTGGCGTCAACATGGCCAACGCCAGCTATACATCTATACTACCTTTGTCGTGCGTTGTTGTCCAACGCCAGCAATTTGTTTTTTGGATAACAAAAAAAATACTACTTCAGAAACTAAGAGTTTAAACATCACAAAAGGTACTGATCAACTAAACATACTCATAAGCTTAAGAGTTTAAAACTTCACAAAAGGTACTGATATACTAAACATACTCATAAACTTAATAAGAGTTTAAAACTTCATAATTAAACTACTCTTCATCAAGGATTATCCTCGGCTAGCAAATCTTCTTCTGGTTTCTCTCTCCATCATTTTTGAAGTGAGCAACTAATGTCTGTAGCTCAGTCCTCTCTGCCCTGAGTAGTTTTCTCTCGGCCTTCAGTTTTTCCCTCTCCTTCGTCAAGTTATCCCTCTGCTCCCTCGGTTTGCTTGACTTAGCGAGGGCATTAGCACACTACGTGAGTAGACTATCCCTTTCATTCTTCATTGAGACACTGCGTTCTTCCAGTTTTTTGATGAGCCACTATGAATGATGTAAGCGCTCCTTATTCCACTTGTCCACGTCGTACACCGATTCGTTGTTGCTTGTAGAATTGTCCATATGTTCTGTTTCAAATTATGTACACAAGAAAATGAAAACTTGCAGTAGCAATTATAAATCAACTACTACCTAAACATTGCAAGATTCAGACATATGTTCTCAAATCCATCTAATATAAAGCACTGAAAACATATCTAGTACTAAGATCCCCACAAAACATAAACACTAAAAACATATGTTCTCTAATCCATCTAATATAAAGCACTGAAAACATATCTATCACCAGTGCAGCCGAGCGCTATACAAACGGTTTTTACCCCCTTTGCGCGACGCAGTTCTAAACCGTCACCTTGTATGTGTGGGCGATTGGGGGTCTGATCCCACACGACACAGATATATCATTGGTGATGCCTCCGTCCGGTCACACACGCCAGGCAAAAATAGAGCATGTGCGATTGGCAGGACCATCACAAACAGACATATTGAAGAAGTCATGTGAGATGTGCTTCGCATCCCACACAGGGAATCCCAAAGACGCGTCTTTGTTTGTATTGCACATCACACACAATTTTCTGCATCACATCGTTTGTGATACGGCTAGCCATCACACACGATAGTCATAGTTCTGTCTATTGTGTTATTCAATACATCGCTCACGATGACTAGAAGAAACTGTTTGGCATTGGGTTGTCCATCACACACACTTGTTGTGTGAAAACGTTTGTGATAGGGTGGCCTAACGCACACAGTTCTCGACTGGAAGTCGTGTGTGTTCTTCACTAATCGAACATGCTAACTTTCTAGAAACCGTGTGGGTTTGTTGAGGTCATCGCCCACGGTGTTGTCTTAGAAACCGTCTGCAATAGGAACCACAATTATCAGCCTAAATTTTCTATTATTTATAATGCGTTTAGTAATCAAATTAACATTTTATATCAAGCACACAGTATATTTCTTATTGGTATTACGACAACCAGTATTTCCTAATTGAATTACATCAGGGTACACCATCATGTAGGCATATATTATCTAGCTACCCAATTGTACAACAGGACAAAGTTTCAAATGCAACATCTAAAACCTTTGAAAATTAAGTATCATCATAGACGGTAGATAGACAAATGAGTCTCATCTAGAAAACTGTTGAAGCGGAAGGCGTATATTGAGCCTTCAGTGATGTTGAAGGTTCTCGCAACTTTAGGCGAGTGCCTGTGGATGATTGCCCGCCCATCCTTCATCCTCTTGAGGAATACTTCAAGATTATACCGTGGGTGTTGTATGAATACCTTCCTCGCCTCTTGACCATATAGGTGGTTTGAGACGTAGTCATCGATGAGCTGCCCTGAAAAGGACTGAAAACAAACATATGCCTAAATATCTTTTCTAAAATTTGAAATGGCGCAAAGGGAGAAGGACAAGGTGAAAGAGATGGTACCATCGTATAGTTGACTGATGTATTCTTCACTATGCAGACAAACATCTTGTTGGTCTTTGTAGCTAGTTTCTTTATCTTAAAAATCTTTCTGAGTTTCTCGATTTGACTGATATTAAAGGACACCTCATTTCCCCCACATGCAAAAAGAGTCGAACATTGGGTCTAAACCTCTTATAGCAGGACCTACATGTGCAAGATCAAATTATTAAAAACCTTGATATTAGAATGGTTCCTGTAATTGCACAATAGTGCTATTAGCCAAAGGACCATGGATGTGCAAGCCTCGATGGTAAACTTCAGTGTCTCCCATTGTTTCCCCCTGCAACATATTTAAGATAGATATTGATCTGGTTATAAGTGATATTTGGCATACTATCGGTGAAATATGTTAATGAAAAATAAACACATTGCGGATCCAACAGATTTATTCGAGCCACATGGAAAATCCAGTTATCTAAACCAAGTGTGCTAAGAACTAGGAAATATAGCAATTGTATATGTTTCACATGTATTTAGTACATCTAATTTCGATTTATTTCTCACATGCATAACAATAAAAAATTGTACCAACAACAATCGAACATCACATTGCAGAATTGAACTAAATAGTTAAATGATCACCACAACAAACAAAAGAGTTAACTAAGCACCACATTGCACAATAGAACATTTACTAGAAGGTCAGATTGCAAGTAGCATTACATTGGGCATTTCACTGGAATTTCTAAATGAAAGGCAGGAGCAGCACATGCAACAGGTAAACTAAACATGCTTAATTGGCGTAGCTAGCTGAACATATATAGGTCCTTAGTGATAAAGCTAAGAAAAACAAGCTATTCCTCATCGTCGGAGATATCGATGATGATGGGCTCCTTCAACTTGGAAGAGGCCGAGGCCTCCACATTGTGGGTGCACCCCTCGTAGTGGTGAGTGACCTGATCCTGCCCCGGCACCAACAAACCGGCTCTGGAGCTGAGGTAAGCACGGGCACGCTGAGAAAACACATCGTAGTCTTCGTCGAACAGATTGGCGGTGCCCTCGAGAAAAGAACATGAGTTGTCGTTTATAGCAGCCAACCGCTTGGCGGCATCTGCGTGCGAGGCATCGACGGTGGCCTCGACGGCGAGCAGCCACGATTTGCTTCCCCGCTGCCAAATGCTCCTTGAGATCCTGGCTATACTGCGTGCATGATGGCTTTCGGCGGCGATTATTTGGAGGATGGGGCGGTGATTTGGGTGGAAGGTGCCGCGCTGATGGTCGGGCCATGTGGGATGGAGGAGGAGGGGGTGGGAGAGAGGGGGTATTGGGGAGGTGTGGATTACCTGACTAGATGAAGGAGGTCGAGCAGCAGCAAGGAGCGTCGCCGGCGAGGATGCGGCACTGCAAGCAAGCGGTGAAGGTTTGAACTAGGAAAGGAACGAGGAAAAGGGGAAAATGTGGCTTTTGCTTGGTACCGGGGGGTGAAGGATGTAGATATTTCTGTGGTAGCCTAAAATTTTCGTTCGGTGCAGCGAAAAACTGGCGCGGAAAGTATCATCGAACACAGTCCCTTACTCAGAACTGTGTGCGATATCTAAACATCACAAACGAAACCTGTGCTTTACCCCGTGTGTGATGAGCTTGAACGTGCAAATTATTCAGAACAATATGAAATATACATCACAAGCGAAGCCTGCCGTATACCCCTTGTGTGATGAGCTTGAAGGTGCATATTATACAGAATAGTTTGTGATATCTACCCATCACAAACGAAGCCTGAGCTAGACCCCGTGTGTGATAAGCTTGAACGTGCAAATTTTTGACTCCAAGCTTCCGACATAAGATTGGATAGGAAAAAAAGGAAATGTGGCTTTTGATTGGTACGGGGGGGGGGAGGGAGGTAGATAGTTCCGTGGTATCCCAAAATTTTCGTTCGGTGCAGCAAAAAACTGGCGCGGAAAGTATCATCGGACACAGTCCATTATTCAAAACTGTGTGCGATATCTATACATCACAAACGAAGCATGTGCTATACCCCGTGTGTGATGAGCTTGAATGTGCAAATTTTTGTCTCCAAGCTTCCGACGTAAGATTGGATACTACATTGCACATGGTTCATGCTAACAAATTATGTGTGATGAATTTGAATTTCATTTTCAGTTGGAAGACAGAATGGGGATATGGTGGCAAATTTTGGTCCGAATTTGCCTGGTTACAATGGTCATCCACGTCGTCGCATAATTTAACATGAATTGCTAATTTGGGTACTACACAAAAGAGCCTACACCACAACCCATACTTACTCAATCGAGCAATTAAACAGAGTTGGTTGACCTTAATAGTACTCTAACAAAAGAACATCGCTCTAAACAAAGACTAATTTTCCCCCTGACGCTTGTCGATCTCCGCCGCATCCTCCATGACCAGCTCGCGCTCGACAATCTCCAGGGGAAGGGGCTCCATGGCATCCATCGCCACATACTTCGCAAGCATCTCACAGTCCGCGTCACCATCTCTTTGGAAAAGGCCGCCACGAGCCTGGTGTGGGCGGCCGTGGTCCGGGCGTTGACGGCCTCCATCTCGGCTAGGGAGGCTGCCGACGAATGGACGGTTGCCCGAGCGCTCTCGGTGATTGCCAACTCTTCGCACATAGGTTGTCAAACGGTGTCGGAGAAGAACGCCGCTATTTGTGCGGTGACCGACACGAGCTGGGCGTGGGAGGCCTCGTCATAGGCGTGGAAAGCTGCCATCAGCGCTACGGCGGCTACCGATGAACGGACAGTTGCTGTGCCGTTCTCGCCATTTGCTATCCCGGCCGTGGATGTTGCTTCCGCCATCTCAACTGCAGCAGCTGCCCTTATCTCAATTGCAGCAGCTGTCGATTGATATTCCTATTGGTTCAATAAACCTTGGTTTCATAACTAAAGGAAATACTTACCCGTATTGTGCTGCAATTACCCTTTCCTCTTCACGGAAAATCCAACGCAGATCAAAAGTATCATGTAGTCATTAAAAACCCAAAGCTCTTGCCTGATTGTATGATGTTGTGACTGCCATCGGATCAATATTGTTTAATTATATTGGACTGAAAGATTGTTTTGTAGATGTTTATGAGGAGGTCCACTCGTGTACATGGTGCTTCGATTTCGTCTATAGCATGACCCCAAAAAATTCTTACTAAGGGGATCATCTTCACCGACCGTGAAGCCAAGAAAAGTTTTGAAAACTTAGTACAAGGAAGATCAAAGCAACTAAGTGGGCTTGTGAGTCAACACTCGCAAAGCTATGTATTACTAATTATTTCAATTTTCTTTGTTATAATGTCAGGTTGCATCATTTTGTTTATCAGGGATGTGAGACATATGAATGCATGACACTTGAGTTTCTTAGTACTCTCTCGCATAATGTTGGGCTTGTGTCAAATGCCTATGAGGAGGATAGGATCACCTTTCATCTCTTGGACCAAGATATCAATATCACTCTTGATGAGTGGTGTAACCACTTTGGCTTCCCCAACAATGATGATGATCTTCGATATGTTTATGATTCCACTAACCCACACCCAAGGCAATCCTTCTATTGGATGAACGTCAACGTCTCTAAGCATAGAGCCAGTTGCATTGAATGTCCTGCTAAACGTTATTTCTATTATGTTATCACTAACTTGTTGCAGGCATGAGGAGAAGTTTCTAAGGTGAATGATGAGAACATGCTAGTTTTCTGGAAAGCAGCAAATCTGAATGTCGGTTATTCGCCCAATTTTGGTGTCGGTGCACTACTGTAGGAACGTCCTAACATGACACATCAATCAGAGACCCTTCGACCAAACTGTGTGCGATGCATGAATCGCAAACGGTATAGTCTCCAATAGCACGAACTATGTGAAGTGGAGGATCCATAAAATACGATTCATAAAAGAGTTGCGTGTGCGATCTATGGCAGACAGTTGTTCCAAACGAACTGCATGTGATGAGCCAGAATAACGCACACGGTTAACTAAATACAGATGTGCGCAATGTACGACATACAATTCACAGGGATAAATTGTTTGCATCGATCCAACAGAACACAAACGATTATCCACATGATTATGTGTGCGAAAGATGGCATACAGGTCACCCGGATGAATTGCTTGCGATGACAGAAAATAACACAAACGATTACCCAGATCTAGATGTGTGCGATAGACGGCAAACATGTTGCCCGGATGAACTGCTTGCGATGATCCAATTTTGACACAAACAATTGCATAGATCAAGATGTGTGTGATACACAACATACAGATAACTCAGATGAACTGTGTGAGATGAGCCAAAATAATAACACAAATGAAGAACATGATTGCATAACCAAATTAAACATCCATATGCATAACTGACTACACACATAACATTGGCACACCTCAATAAACAATTACACACATAACAACATGATTGCATAACCTAATTAAGCATCCAAATACATAAGTGACTACACACATAACATTGGCACACACCTCAATAAACTATTACATGCATAATAAACTATGAGAAATAATCATCAAATCATCTACTTCTTGTGACGCTTGCCGCCACCGCTCTACTTGTGGCTCGATCCCTTGTCGTCTTCAGGTAGGAGGCACTTCCTCATGTCAACGATCTTCCTGAACATCTCGTAGCATGTGTACGCTTCCTTGGCCGCGGTCTGGAGGTGATATTCATCAAGTCTCTTCACCCAGGCCCTGTGCTAGAGTGCCTTGTCTTCCTCGCACCTAGCCCTCATGTCTATATAGCAGGGGTCGATGATGGCCCCCGCGAGGTCAACCAGGGAGTTCTTGTCCTTCTTGCTATCCCAGACCATATAGTGGTCGTTGATGTCGATAAGCTTCTGGCAGGGCAAGTCCGAAGTCTTGAGAACCTTTCATCATTGGTGGTGTCCACCGTAGTGAGCCTGTAGTCAGGGCTGTTGACAAACCTGGTGAAACTCTTGCAAGGCATTGTGTCCAGGCAGTAGTGGTAGAGGAGGACGTGATGGCGCACGCACAACTAGGCGACGACAACCTTCTAATCATTCTCGGCATGACCGCTGGTGTATGCGAGGTCGAAGCCGACCAATTTGTACTTGTCATCCGCATCAAGCAACCACTCCATAGTGTTGATGCAGTCCTCCACCGAGACCGGATCGTTGGTGTACACCAATGTGAGGTCCGTCTTCCTGCTGTAGGTGTCCACAGGATACACGCCGAACTCCATTGGAGCGCCGCCGGATATCCTCTCTATATGCGTCGTCATGGGTGTTCTTACTGTGTTGTGGGGCGCAGTCGAAATGGTGAAGAGACTATGGTTAATGGCCACGGGTATAAATGGGGGCCGGACGTCCTGAAAATCCGGCATGTCTGGATGGCAGTTTTTGCAGCACGTGATTCCGTCGTGGAGCACGTAACTGCATGATGGCGACGCGCGCGGCGCAACCGCATGCATATGGTGCCCCAAACATGATCGTGTGGGGAACCGCTGGCAGAGTGCACGCGGAGGGTTGCGAGAGCAGATCGAGCACGCGGAGGGACGCAAGAGCAGAGCGCCAGGAGGAACACAAGGTCGAACCAAATCACTTTGTACTTGTCCACGTCAAGCAAAAGGTCCATAACTTTGATGGAGTTCTCCACCCAGATTGGATGGTTGGTGTACACCACCGAGAGCTCCGTGAATCTTCTGTGCGTGTCTACTATGGCATGCATGGTGAACTGGCGCTCGTCATCGGCAGCCGCTGGGAGCGCCATTGGGGCCGTGATACGTCTTAAACGTATCTACTTTTCCAAACACTTTTGCTCTTTTTTTGGACTCTGATTTGCATGATTTGAACGAAACTAACCCGGACTGACGCTGTTTTCAACATAACTGTTATGGTGTTGTTTTTGTGCAAAAATAATAGATCACGCGGAGGGACGCAAGAGCAGAGCGCCAGGAGGAACACAAGGTCGAACCAAATCACTTTGTACTTGTCCACGTCAAGCAAAAGGTCCATAACTTTGATGGAGTTCTCCACCCAGATTGGATGGTTAGTGTACACCACCGAGAGCTCCGTGAATCTTCTATGCGTGTCTACTATGGCATGCATGGTGAACTGGCGCTCGTCATCGGCAGCCGCTGGGAGCGCCATTGGGGCCGTGATACGTCTTAAACGTATCTACTTTTCCAAACACTTTTGCTCTTTTTTGGACTCTAATTTGCATGATTTGAACGAAACTAACCCGGACTGATGCTGTTTTCAACATAACTGTTATGGTGTTGTTTTTGTGCAGAAATAATAGTTCTCGGAATAGGACGAAACTTTTTGTGGATTTTTCTGGAATATAAAAAAAATGGAGCGAAGACCCACCAGAGTGGGCCAACCTATTGGTGCCAAGCCAACAGGGCGTGCCCTGATGGCTTGGGGCCACCTCGTGTCTCCTTCGACCCTAATTCCAATCTTATAAATTCCTATTTCCCGAGAAAAAATAAGGGAGAAGTTTTCATCACGTTTCATGAGACGGAGCCGCCGCCACCTCCTGTTCTTCCTCGGGAGGGCTGATCTGGAGTCCGTTTGGGGCTCCGGAGAGGGGGATTCATCGCCGTCATCATCACCGACCCTTCTTATGAGGACATCAATACCATTGTTACACCCACATCCCCGGCTTCTATACATCCTGGACCCATTACTAGAGCTCACGCACGCCAATTGAATTACCAGGTACTTTTGTTTGCTGGAAATCCTACTAATGTTCATGAACATATGATGCTGCCTAAATTAGATACTTTTGTTTTACTTATGAATGAAGGACCTAGCCTGGACAAGAAGAATGGCCATTGGAGCGGGAACAAGCATGGAGAAGGAGGTACGCGTGTGGGAAAGAACAATGGAGCTTCCAGTGGTGATTTTCGCACTTTGAAGACATCATAATGAGATCATGAAGGCTTGGATGAAATATACAAGATGCCACTTCATAAATTTCGTCCATGGTCTATTATAGGGGCTGCTTCACCTTATTTTTGGGCCAGGCCCATGTAATTTCTAAATACCATAGTATAGGCTGTTTCTAGAGTCCGTATGTGTGGGGAAACTGAGTTAGGGTTGGTTTCGGACCCCTTCTCCAAGGGTTCATGAAATTCCCCTCTATTACCCCATATATATAGCCCTTAGGGTGCCGTTTAGACTGGGGGTTTTGTTTAGATTGAAAGTTCGCCATAGTTGCAACTTCGCGTCCTTCGTTTGTGTTCCACGATCAGACCAAGACGTCACAGAACCCCACTTTCATCAATAACGCTTTCCTCTTATATTCGCAATATCCAGATTGCAATTTTAGTTTATTGCTTGTTCTTCATTTGCGTGCAGGAAAAAGACCCTCGTGGTCATGTTGATCGTGCTCCGGCATGGTCAATAACCTCTCAGAGTTGGTTTAGCGATTGTGAAAGCACATATGCTCCCTTGGTGGTTTTGATAATTCATGACAACATACATTGTCTCTTGGACTTATATTCTTACCTAGTGTATTTCAGATCAAGTCCATAGAGCAAGATGGGTTGGTTAAATGAATTGTGTAGAGTATGCCCAAGGAGATGAAGAGAAGAAGAAGCAATAGGATTGGCCAAGCTTCAAGCATCAAGACTCTACATTTTATATTTTTTGAGAAATCACTTTGAGTCCATAGGAAAGCCAATAATATTAAAAGGGGGTGAGGAAATATAATGATCTCGTTTCTCAAGTGCTTAGAGATTAGCCACCAAAAATACTCACTCATTTTCCACACAAAATCTTCTGTCCTAAGCCAAACTTGCAAAATCGGTGCCACCAACTATTTCCACTCGGCCCTACCGATTTTCAACTCAGATAGAACCCTGCCAAACCATAGCTTCTTGGTGTAACCAAGTTTTCATTTTCGGTCTCATCGAAGTCGTGACCAACTCTCTATTAGGACGATTTTTAGAATTGGTCCCACCGAGTTCTGCAAATCGGTCTCACCGAGTTGATGGCCAAGTCTCTGGTTAGCCGTTACCCCATTGTCGGTCCCACCGAGATTTATATATCGGTCTCACCGAAAACGCCAAAGTTGCCACACTTTGCACTAGTCGGTGCAACCGAGTTTTTGCTTCGGTTCCACCAAGTTGGGCAATAATGTTATAACGGTTGGATTTTTGGAGATGCCTATATATACCCCTCCACCACCTATCACTCGTAAGAGAAGCACTCAGAACAGATCTCCACTTGCCATATCCAATTTTCTGAGAGAGAACCACCTTCCCTTGTGTTGAGGTCAAGATCATCCACTCCAACCATATGATCTTGATTTCTAGCCCCCCCAAGTTGCTTTCCATCCAATCGATCTCTTCTACCCAAGCCAAATCTGTGAGAGAGTGATTGAGTGTTGAGGAGACTATCTTTTGAAGCACAAGAGCAAGGAGTTCATCATACTAGCACATCTATTACCTTTTGGAGGGTGGTGCCTCCTAGATTGGTTAGGTGTTACTTGGGAGCCTCCTTCTTCGTGATTATGGAGTTGAACCAAGGAGTTTCTACGGGCAAGGAGATCACCTACTTCGTGAAGATCTACCCATAGTGAGGCTAGTCCTTCGTGGACGGAAGCCGTTATGGAATAGTCAAGGTTGCTACTTTGTGGACCCGTATGGGTGGAGCCCTCCGTTGACTCTCGCGACCGCTACCCTCCGTGGGTTGAAGACTCCATAAACGTGGACATATGATTGCACCACCTATCGGAACCGCGGGAAAAATCTTCGTGTCTCCAAATTGCGTTTGATCTTCCTATCTCAACTCTCTTACATATGCTTGTCTTTACTTTCCGCTGCCATACTTGTTGACTAGCATGTGTAGGGTGCACTATACTTGTTAGAATTACTAAAATCTGCCAACCAATTAACTTGGGAAAAGGTTAGGTTTTAATTTATGCAAGTACTATTCACCCCCTCTATACATACACTTGTAGTGATCCCTCAATAGGTATTAGAGCTTTGGTCTCCATAGCGTCGGTTTCATCACCGTTGGAGGAAGATGGATGTGTCTAGTTTGGGTAGTCTTAGTTGTAGAGTGCCCGTTCTCGATGGGGAGTACTATAGTCAATGGAAATATGAGATGCTTGAGCTATTCAATGAATTCCATTTGAGCAAGTCTGTTAAGAACCCCTATGTACCTCCATTGATCCCTTACATCCCACACACGAAGAGGAAATTGATATGCTACGCAATGTTAGAACTGTTAATCTTATCATTAGAGGATTTCCTAGAATTGTGTTGATCAAATGAAGAATTTTGAATGTGCTTATACTTTGTGGAGTGATTTGAAGAACCGATATCCAAATTATTCATTGAGTAATCTTGATGAAATTCTTCATAAAACTATTGCTTTCCACAAAATGATGCCTAGTGATCCTAAGTTTGATGACTACCTATTTGAGCTTAGAGACCTCATGCGTGCTAAAGGAGATGTCATAACTATCAACAACATCATTGTCTAAGCCATTCGCATTCATAAACTTGAACATTGTCATGATCACAACTCTAACAAATCTCTTGTTTCTTATGACGAGGATTTCCCACTTGATGATGACAATGTGGAACATGGCTACTATGATGAAGATGGGTTGTTTGGCATCGAGTATGAGAAGACTATGAAGAATCTAAGTCTCATGGCAAACTTCAAGGATGACATGTCCGAAGGAAAAGAGTGGATTCTCGACAGTGGATGCACCGATCATATGACCGGAGATAGAGACATGTTTGAAGAGATCACACCAAACCATGGACCGCGAAGATATGTGACTTTTGGAGACAACTTCAAGGGTAAGGTACTTGGTCTTGGTAAGGTGGCCATATCTCATGATAGCTCTATTCAAAATGTCATGCTTGTTGAATCCCTTGGCTACAATCTTCTTTCCGTATCTAGACTTGCCGACTTCGGTTTTAATGTGCTATTTACCAAAGTAGATTGCCAAGTGTTTCGTCAAGACAATCATAGCATGGTCTTTATCGGTATCCGTAGAGGTGATCTATACATTGTTGATTTCACTCAGAGATGCAAACCTCGCACTTGTCTTATTGCAAAATCTTCTAAAGGTTGGCTTTGGCATAAAAGACTAGGACATGTTGGTATGCGTAATCTAGACAAGCTCATCAAAGGTGATCATATACCTTGTGTTAAAGATGTTATCTTTGACAAAGATAGACTTTGTAGTGCTTGTCAAGCTGGAAAGCAAGTAGGTGGAAGTCATCCCGTAAAGAATATTATGACTACTAGGAGACCACTCAAGTTGCTTCATGTGGATCTTTTTGGTCCCAATGCTTACAAGAGCCTCGGTAGAAATTCCTTTGGTCTAGTTATAGTTGATGATTTTTCCAAATTTACGTGGGTATTCTTTCTTGATGATAAGTCGCAGGTGCAAAAGATCTTCAAGAACTTCGCTCGCAAAGCTCAAAATCAGTTTGAAGTGAAGATCAAGAAAGTTCGGAGCGACAGCGGATTGAAGTTCAAGAACATAAATGTGGATTCCTTTCTTGACGAAGAAGGGATTTCACATGAGTTCTCGGCTACATACACGCCTCAACAAAATGGAGTTGTTGAGAGGAAGAACTGAACTCTTATAGAGATGGCTAGAACGATGCTCGACGAATACAAGACGCCAAGACACTTTTGGGCGGAAGCCGTGGAAATAGCTTGTCATGCTACGAACCAACTCTACCTTCAGAAGCTTCTCGGTAACATGGCATACGAGCTACTCACAGGTAACAAACCCCAAGTTGGATACTTTCGGGTATTCGGCTCCAAGTGTTACATTCTTGATAAGCATCGTCGTTCTAAATTTGCTCCTAAATCTCATGAAGGTTTCCTACTCGGTTTTGGATCCAACTCTCACACTTAACGTGTCTATAAAAACTTCACATGAAAAGTTGAAGAGACGGTAGATGTAAAGTTTGATGAATCTAATGGTTCGCAAGTCAAACAATTGCCAAATGATGTAGGAGATAAGGAACCTTCGGAAGCTATCCAAGACTTGTCCATTGGCAAGATTTGTCCCATGGAGTGAAGGAAAGTACTTCGTCGACCCAAGTGGAAGCCTCTACTTTGCGTCAAGGCGAACCTTAACACGACATGGAGGCATCCACAAGTGGTACACGACACGATGAAGAGGAGGAAGAATTTCATCACGATGATCCACCTCAACCACCTTCACCACCACCTCAAGGGAACGGCACCTTCAACAACAACGAAAAAGAAGATGATGATGAAGAAGCTCCACCATACAACAAGCAAAAGCTACCCCGAGTTCGAGCAAGAGTGGACAAAAACCATCCTCTAAATCAAATCTTCGGTGACATACAAACCGGGAGGATAACTCGCTCTAAAACTCGACTAGCTAACTTTTGTGAGCATTACTCATTCATCTATAGTATTGAGCCTTTGAAGGTAGAAGAAGCTCTTCAGGACCCAGATTGGCTGAATGCTATGCACGAGGAGCTACACAACTTCGAGAGGAACAAAGTGTGGACACTTGTGGATAAGCCCAAGGACGAGCAAAACATCATCGGAACCAAATGGGTGTTTCGGAACAAACAAGACGAAGACGGTCAATTCGTACGCAACACGACGCGTCTCGTGGCTCAAGGCTACACCCAAGTCGAAGGTATGGACTACTGTGAGACCTATGCCCCCGTTGCTAGACTTGAGGCTATCCGCATTCTTCTTGCTTATGCTAATCACCATGATATCACGCTTTATCAAATGGATATTAAAAGTGCATTTTTAAATGGTGAGATTGAGGAAGAGGTCTATGTTAAACAACCCCCTGGTTTTGTGAATTCTAAGAAACCTAACCACGTTTACAAGCTTCGTGAAGCACTTTATGGACTTAAGCAAGCCCCACGTGCTTGGTATAAATGCTTATGGAAGTTTCTCATTGAAAAGGGTTTTGAAATTGGTAAAATTGACGCAACAATGTTAAAGAGGAAGATTTAAAAATAAAATATAATCCATGCTTAGGGGAGAAAGTTCTACATATTCTATTGGGGGAGACATATCAATCTTAAGAAATCCTATTCTTCATGTGTCCTCCATATCTTGGTACTCTTGAATCTTCTTGCATTTGGATGAGTAGAATACTCTTGTGTTTCCTAACATTGTTTTATCAAGTGTGTTTCTACTACTAGAATGCTCAAGAACTTATAGGTAAGTATATGCATCATATCCTTGGTCAAGATGATCTCTTGCTTCTTGCACATATTGTTTGCAAGGGTGAAGTCTTGAACATGGAAACACCTCATTCGTATAATATAGCCAAGATATACATGACTTCTCATGTCCTTTCTACTATGTGTGTGTTCATGCATTCCAAAGCAACTATCCTTTAAAATGGATTTTACACACTTAGGGGGAGCTTGTATTGGACATGTATCCTTCAAAGCAATCACATATTCCTACATATCTTAATTTGAAGCTTTGATTGTATGTTTTCATCAACTACCAAAAAGGGGGAGATTGAAAGCACATATGCTCCCTTGGTGGTTTTGATAATTCGTGACAACACATATTGTCTCTTGGACTAATATTTTTACCTAGTGTATTTCAGATAAAGTCCATAGAGGAAGATGGGTTGGTTAAATGAATTGTGTGGAGTATCCCCAAGGAGATGAAGAGAAGAAGAAGCAATAGGATTGGCCAAGCTTCAAGCATCAAGACTCTACATTTTATATTTTGTAAGAAATCATTTTGAGTCCATAGGAAAGCCAATACTATTAAAAGGGGGTGAGGAAATATGATGATCTGGTTGCTCAAGTGCTTAGAGATTAGCGACCAAAAATACTCACTCATTTTCCACACAAAATCTTCTGTCCTAAGCCAAACTTGCAAAATCGGTGCCACCAACTATTTCCACTCGCCCTACCAACTTTCAACTCACACAGAACCCTGCCAAACCCTAGCTACCAAGTTTTCATTTTTGGTCTCACCGAAGTCATGACTAACTCTCTGTTAGGACGATTTTCAGAATCTATACCACCGAGTTCTGTAAATCGGTCTCACCGAGTTGATGGCCAATTCTCTGGTTAGCCGTTACCCCATTGTCGGTCCCACCGAGATTTATATATCGGTCTCATCGAAAATGCCAAAGTTGCCACATTTTGCACTAGTCGGTGCAACCGAGTTTTTGCTTTGGTTCCACCGAGTTGGGCAATAATGTTGTAACGGTTGGATTTTTGGAGATGCCTATATATACCCCTCCACTATCTATCACTCGTAAGAGAAGCACTCGGAACAGATCTCCACTTGCCATATCCAATTTTCTGAGAGAGAACCACCTTCCCTCGTGTTGAGGTCAAGATCATCCACTCCAACCATATGGATCTTGATTTCTAGCCTCCCCAAGTTGCTTTCCATCTAATCAATCTCTTTTACCCAAGCCAAATCTATGAGAGAGTGATTGAGTATTGAGGAGACTATCTTTTGAAGCACAAGAGCATGGAGTTCATCTTACTACCACATCTATTACCTTTTGGAGGGTGGTGCCTCCTAGATTGGTTAGGTGTTACTTGAGAGCCTCCTTCTTCGTGATTGTGGAGTTGAACCAAGGAGTTTGTATGGGCAAAGGAGATCGCCTACTTCGTGAAGATCTACCCATAGTGAGGCTAGTCCTTCGTGGACGGAAGCCGTTATGGAATAGTCAAGGTTGCTACTTCGTGGACCCGTATGGGTGGAGCCCTCCATGGAGTCTCGCGACCGCTACGCTCCGTTTGTTGAAGGCTCCATAAACGTGGACGTACGATAGCACCACCAATCGGAACCACGGGAAAAATCTTCGTGTCTCCAAACTGCGTTTGATCTTCCTATCTCAACTCTCTTACATATGCTTGTCTTTACTTTCCGCTGCCATACTTGTTGACTAGCATGTGTAGGGTGCACTAGACTTGTTAGAATTACTAAAATCTGCCAACCAAGTAACTTGGGAAAAGGTTACGTTTTAATTTATGCAAGTAGTCTATTCACCCCCCTCTAGACATATACTTCTAGTGATCCCTCGGATTGCTAAGCCGCGACGTCCTTGCACGTTCGTAGTCGGATCGTGAAAGTCAACTCCACCAAAAAAGATAGTCACATCTCATCGAAAGACAGGGACAACTTTGCCTCTATCAAGTGGTATCAGATTCCCAGGTTGCTCGGTGAGATTTTACCAGTTTTTCGTAGTTTAGATCGCATCTGTTCTTCATACCTATAGTCCAAGAAAAAGCCACAATTTTTTGGGTTAGTTCATCCTATCCGAACCAATCTGAGCCTTTTGCAATTTTCTATTTGGTGTTTTGCTTTGTTGAATTTGCGGTTGCATCGTCGTGTCGAGTTGCTGGTCTTAACATCTAGTCTTTTAGAGTTTCGAGTTCTGTTCACAGGTTGTCACGCTGCCGCCGCACCATCTTCATCACTGCCATATACCACATACACACCAGATACATCACCGCTGCCATATACCACCACTGCATATCTGCCACCAATCCGAGTCCATATACCACCACCACATATCCGCCATCACGCCAATCCTAGTCCACCTCCATCACAGATTCGCCACCGGTCCGTGTTCCACCGCCCTACATATATCTGCCCCTAGTCCGAGTTCCACCAGATTCATATCCGCCACCAATCCTAGTCCGAGTCCAGTATTTGATGCTTTGTTGTTGATTTGCAGATCACGCCATACTACGTGTCATGATCAAGTCAGACTCGCTAACTTTCGGGTTGCCCGTAGTAGAGATATAGGTCTAGTTTAAAAAAAACTAAGTCTGGAAAATTCTGGCTAGGCAGTTTTTAGACCATTCTATGACTTTTTCGGAAAAAAAATTGTTGCTGAGCAAAAAAACAGCGCCAAAAAAAGAGAAAAAATAATTTAGAGTGTGCTTTTCCCTTCATATATGTCGCACCATGATTTTGTTGGTGTTCCAGGCTCGCGTCTCTAGTATAGTCTAGCCTAGGACCATGACGGTACCATTGTTCAGCGTCTTTTCAACTTTGCATCTCTGAACTAATTATTTCTGACCCTTTTTGCTACCATATTCCTTCCCAGCTCCACATACATCTACTTCGTGCGTTGGACAACACCTGCAAATCGCTCCATCCAAGCTTTGAGGGTTTTTGACAACAACGATCGCCGATCACCGCCTGCTGCTGGGTATGAACTGGTAAGAATTTGAGATTTTCTTGACAGATTTGTGACACACCACCACCACCACCACCACTTCCCAGTCGTCTGTAGGTTCATATTCTTGTGTGTTCCTATTGCTGCTAACCATGACAGGATCACAAGCTGACGAGATCGACTGGGTGAGCATGACCAACAAGGAGCTCCATGATAAATTTCAACAAATGATGGGTGAACAGGTGGATGACTTGGTCACCGGCTTGGGAGAAGCAATGGATAAGTTAGATCGTTTAGAGAAGACGTTCGACACCAAGATGGATGCTAAGTTCAATGAGGTGCTTGCACGTCTACCACCACCAGCTGCACCTGTCATACCTCTGCAACAACAACAACATCGTCCGAATTTCACGGGACAAGCGCAACGTGTGCCTATTGGTCAAGGTCAAAATTCTGGTGTCGTTGCTACTGCTGTTACTACTGCGGTTTCTGTGGCTACTACTGCTACTCTGGTTGAGCAGAATGGGGACTGTGATGGTGATTATGATGACGAGGGAGAGGTTGCTCCCAATCAACACCAGGGGCAACCACCGGCACAAGCACCAGGTCGTCCACATGCATACAATCGCAATGGTAGGGCTGCACCACTCCCTCGGGTATGGGATCATGACCATCTCCCTAAACTTAAATTGAATATTCCAACATTTGAGGGTAGATACGTTCCTGATATATATCTTACTTGGGAGTTAGAAACAGAACAACGTTTTACATGCTTAAAATTTCCTGAGGATAGACGTGTTGCTGCTGCTGTTTGTGCATTCACTAGTTTTGCTTGTGTTTGGTGGTTTGAACATTGTAGAATACATCATGATAATATCCCTGCTACTTGGGCTGCTTTGAAAACTGCTATGCGTACTTGTTGGATTACACCATATGATCAACGTGAATTACTTAAAAAATTGCAGCGTTTATGACAAGGAAAAAATTATGTAGAAGAATACTATGAGGAATTGCAAACAGGCATGATTAGATGTGGTATTTTTGAGGATAATGAAGCTATGCTTGCACGTTTTATGGGTGGGTTAAACAGAGAGACTCAGACTATTTTAGAGTATAAGAAGTATAACACTATCACTCGTTTATTCCATCTTCCTTGCAAAGCCGAACGTGAAGTGCAGGATCGACAGGCATTGGCAAGAACTAATTTTTCTGGAGGTTGAACTTCATCATGGATGCCACGTATCTCATCTAGATACACACGTCCTGCTGCAGCACCACCTACTTCAGCTGCCAACTCCAACCGAGATACCAGGAAACATGCACCTCCACCACCCTTCGGCAAGAGCACACCTTCGGGGCGCGCACAGAGTTCTTCATCATCCATTGCATCAACAAGGCAAACACATGAGGTTATATGTCGTCGTTGCAAGGGTGGAGGTCACTATGTGAGGGAATGCCCATCTAAGCGTGTGATAATTATATTGAGGATGGAGGATATGACTCCGCTAGTGATTATGATGAGGAGACAATGGCTCTTATTGCAAGTGAAGAACAGGGTGTAGAGGATACTGAACAAGAGACACAATACATGGCTGCTGACCACGCTGACAGGTGTGAAAGAATAGTTGCTCAACGTGTTTTTAGTGTGCAGGTAACACAGGCTAAGCAAAATCAGAGGCACAACTTGTTCCATACAAAGGGAGTTGTGAAGGAACGTTCTGTCCGCGTTATAATCGATAGAGGGAGTTGCAACAACTTGGCTAGCATGGACATGGTGGAGAAGCTGTCTCGCACCACTAGACCACATCCTCATCCTTATTACATCCAGTGGTTCAACAATAGTGACAATGTTAAGGTAACACGTACTGTTCGTGTGCATTTTAGCATTGCTACATATTCTCATTATATTGATTGTGATGTGGTACCCATGCAAGCATGCTCCATTCTACTTGGTAGACCATGGTAATTTGATAAAAAATTATGTACACCATGGTAAGACAAATCAGTATACTCTTCACTGGTGCAGCGACGTGCTATACAAACGGTTTTTAACCCCTTTCCGCGACGTAGTTTTAAACCATCGCCTTGCCTGTGTGGGCGATAGGGGGGTCCATCCCACACGACATAGAAAAATTGTCGGCGATGGTCGCCAACGAATGCAAACATTTGGCAAAACTAAGCGTATGGGATGTCCACATCTATCACAAACGAGAGTCACCGGTCAACTGTTTGAGATATGGCATCCTTCCCATACGGCACATCCTTGCAACTCGTGTGAGATCACACTAACATCGCACGCGCTATTCTGTAGCGCACCGTTTACGATGTGTGCCGAATCGCAAATAGTTCATAATTGCAAAGTGTGTATGATAAGGAGACAATCACACACATTTTATACTACCGCATCGTTTGCGATATACCAAGATTCCCAAACGCTCCAATTCTCATACTTGTGTCGGATGCATACGACATAACAAACAGTTAAACATTATAAATCGTGTATGATAAGGAGATTGTCACAAAACATTTAGCTCTGCTTAACCGTTTCTCATATTATCTAACATCACACACGATTTGCAGACGGCAATTGTGTGCATTGTTGCACACGGTTTCTCTCTCTGAAACGTGTCGAATCATGAGGTATATCACACACGTTCTGCTTCACAAACCGTGTGCGGTGTAATGACCTGCAGAGTTTATTTTTCCGCTATTTTAATCGCCACAATTTAAATTTTTACAGGATTTGAATTTGATAGTAGGCTATAACATTTTTCATATCCAGCTTATATAGACATAGGTTCAACAACCAATCCATTATTCCATTCACACGTACATATGTTCAAGAATTACATGAAGAAATAGTAATTACATTAGGACCAGATAAATAATGATGAACCACGGTTGCATACTTGTATTAAATACGGTAAAGGAAGAGGCGAAAGACACTCTAGCTGTACAAGGTGAAGCGGAATGCCCATATTGTGTCCTCCTCCATGCAGAATGCAAGGACGACTCTAGGCCATCCCCTTGTGATGGCGGACCGCCCATCATTCTCTGTCTTGATGAGGACATCTAGGTAGTCATCGTGGCCTGGTAGATATACTTTACCATTTGCACGTCCACGAATCATGTAGTTTGAGAGGTAATCCTGAGTAAACTGCTTTGAGAACCACTACAAACAAAATAGATTCAGACATTGTAAATTTGTAATCTAACAACTCATTATGGACAGTAAAAAGAAGGGTACAGAGTTCGTAGTTACCATTCTGCAGTTCACTGTTGTCTTGGATAAGGTGTAAACAAATAGTTTAATTGCCATATTTTATCCCATTTTATTAACAACCTTGATAAGTTTCCTCACTTGATGCTGGTTCATGAATATCTCATTGCCCCATACGCAAAAAGGGTCGACACGCGGATCTTTACCAGTGACATATGTGCCTACAAGCAACAAGTTAGTATTAGAAGGTAAACTGAAATTGCACAATGACGTAGTATAGTCCCAGTATATAAGATCTTACTCCATCCAAAATACTCACATATTTGATGTATTAACATCTTATACTTTGGGGTGGATGGAGTATATATATATAAGCCATGTGATGAAACTAACCTCGATGGAAAACAATAGCCGTTCCCAATATTGTCCTGGGTAAGTACATCGAAAGGCATGTTAAGTACTGATAGGCTAAACATCAACCAAATATATGCATGGTAAACAACATGATCACAAAATGATAGCTTCAGTGTGTAGGTTTAAGCACGCTAGCTAAGCTAATAATAAGTGGAGATGTGTGTTAATTGCAATAGGCTTAGCATTTAACAGCAACAAAATATAGTCATTCAAACTGGTATTGTGCATGTTTAAGCACACTAGTTATTGTTACATAAAAATGGAAAGGCTTGTGCTCACTACAACAAGCTTAGCAGCAACCAAACATAGTCATTCATAGTGGTACTGTTGAAATTGCATAGAATGTAGCTGGTGCTTAGACATCAAATTGTATAACTGAACATCACATTGTGAAAAAACAGAAATAAACAGTGGGTGTGTTAACTGGTATGATGAAATTAAACTGGAAAGTACATACTTGCAGATATAGAACTTCACAATGTGAATAACTGAAATAAACAAGGCATACTATATAGCAATTGAATCAGGAGATATGGCCACTACAAACAACCGAACTAGGAAAAACAGTTAAACAAGGCATATGCTCGCTACAACAGGCTTGATAGCAACCAAAAATAGTCATTCATAATGTATTGTTGAAATATCATAGAACGTAGCTGGCGCTTAAACATGAAATTGTATAACTGAACATCACATGCGAACGAACTGAAATAAACAATGCACGTGTTAACTACACAAGGTTTAACAGGAACCATATATGGCTCTTGAAACAGGTATTGATGAAATTCAACTGCAGAGTCCATACATTTAGCATGAGTGAAATAATTTAACATGAGATGGGTTTCCTCACCTGTCACAAATGGGCTCATTCCCATTAGAAGAGCGCGGATTATGGGTGTTCTCCCTGTTGTCACAGATGGGCTCCTTCCCCTTGGAAGAGCTGGGATGCAGGGTGCCCTCCCTGATGTCACGGATGGGCTCTTTATCCTTGGAAGAGATGGATAGGGTGCCGTTGTTGGTGTCAGCGTCATCGATGAGGTCTGACTTGGCAGCTGACGATGCCGAGCCACCGCCATAGAACGTGTCCTTCAGAAATGACAAAAGAGGTGCCATGGAGATGAAGGAATGCAAATTCTTGAGAGTGAAGCAGAATAGATCAGCGGCTGGGCCTTGCATGAGGTCAACGGGGGGTTGAACTCGAGGGGTCGGGGTTGGGCCACTTAACCTGTGACATAGCTCGCGACAAGCCATCACTGTCGACGAGCTCGATGTCATAGCCAGCTGCGTCGATATGCATCCATACGGGAACCCGCTGTGTTATAGCCTCGTAGTCGTCAGCTTCCCCGGCGGCCTCGGAGGCCACCTCGTCATCGTAGTCAGCTTCCCCGACGATCCCTGCAGGCACCTCGTCATCGTAGTCAGCTTCCCCGGCGATCCCTACAGGCACCTCGTCATCGTAGTCAGCTTCCCCGGCAGCCTCGGCGGCCACCTCGGCATCGTCTAGCGGAAAGGCCGCGATATACCTCCTTTTGGCCATTCAGTCCTCGATTTCCCTTGGAAGTGTAGCTGGGATTATGCTGTGATGGTCTACGGTGGGGGGTGCGGATGTGTGAGGAAGTGGTGTTTAGCAGGTGCCATCTAAGAAATTCAGGGCGCCGAGGGTACGAAGATGGGTTGGTAACCTGCACGGGGAGAGCAGGAGAGGTTGACTGTGGAACGCGGAATGGGGTCAGGGGTGGCGGCGGCGATGGCGAGGTAACTAGGGTTTCAGCGAGGGAGTTATGTGGGGGTGGGGGTAGGAGGGGCCTTGGTGGTGTTTGAGGAAATGCCACGGCTACTTTAAATTTTACTTGGAGGGAATGAAAAGCCGGGACAACTGAAATTTATATGAAGGGTTTGAAGTGGCGCCAGAGGAACAAACATCGCACACGGCCCGAACATAATACCTGTGTGCAATTCAAAGAGAAAAACCCGCGGAACCATCAATTTTTAAATTGATCAAGGCGGGTTGCTATTTTTAAGATTTCTCTATGCGGGTTGGTGCAAAGGTGGTCTGTAGTTACGTGACAACCACGTGCTGGGCATGGCACACAGTTATCATGCGGGAATCATGTCTACTGCGTACACAATTGCACATAGTTATCTTGTTTGGCTCGTCTGCTATTTAAGTTTCAAAAAAGACTCCTCTTCCATTTATATAACAACATTGTAAAATAAACACGATAAATCTAGGGTCATAGCACAAACATACGTGCTTGTGGACCAAATGTATGTATGGAAAGGTTGTTGTGGTGTTCAAATACAGAATGCACAACTTTCATGTGACACACAATGTCTCGCAGAGCACACGGTAATATGGCTTATGCCCCCCTCCCCCCCCACACACCTTCGACTCGGCGGGGGGAAGGTAGCTACAATATATATATATGAACGTACGCACTTATACTAGGACTGCAATTTCACCAAACCGTAACACAAAACCAATAGAAATCCATCGTGATCACCCCTCCCCCGTGTTTTAGTTCTGAGATAGACTGTGTGGGCCCACTGATGGGCGCGTCTCGGAAACTTCACAACATGGGTGAGACCGCAACCACATGTGTGTGGCTCAAATAATTAATTAAGGTGGTGTGATATTTTGTCCGTGCATAACTTTTTGATGTGGCACATATGCCTCTCAAAATCGATAGGTACGTAGTACCTGACCTCATAAATAGGTTTCATGTATACGTACTATTGTGTTGCCCCTCCCCCGCCCCCACCCCACGCACACACATGCTTCGAACTGACAACATGACCTATATATATGTATGCGCTCAAACTTCTATCTGGTATCTCACCATGTACTACATCGTAACAAAAAAATGAGAAGACTATATCTACCTTGGTCAAATTAACATGTAGTATGGGCCGGTTTAAGTGACAGACCACACGGGTCCATAAATTTGGCATGTCGTCCATAACCACACGAGGGAGTGTCTGTAGACAACACCAACGCACATGCATGGCTCCAGGCACATATGTATGAAAGCATTGTGCGATGTTTTCAAATACCAAACGCACAACTTTCGCCGCCACATGTGTGTCTCCCGGACCAGAATGGCCCCGTACTGAGGTTAACGACCCATGCATATATAGCCCCATGCGCGCCCACAGTTCGAGACGATAGGAGGGATCAGTGTGTATGATGCGTTCGAGTTTTGGTTAAAAATATCAATGGATATGTCAACTACATACAATATATATAACACATATACCAACAAGATGAATCCACCTTGGTGAAATTAACGTCTCTACAGCCGCCTGTCAAAGTGATGACCCACGTGGACATGGATGGGACGGTGTGATGCCGATGACCACGTGAGAAAGTGTTTGACAAAACAAACCACCACTACATGAGGCCCACACATATATGTATATATGTAATTAAGTGTTTGTTTAGTTAGTACCCAATGGACCTTTAATGTCACTTGCCTCAGAAACTGTAAGTCGACTTATGAAGCGGATCGATCACAATGTGTATAGTATATGTATGCCTCCCCACCCCCACCCCCACCCCCATTTCAAGATGGTGGTGGGATGGGTTCATGGGTATATATGCATGCGCTCAAAAAACATTTGTCTCAATGTCTAACCATGGCATATCGTAACGCATACCGAAAAGGATCCACCTTGGTCAAAACGATATATAATATAGGTGACCACACATGGGCCCATAGATTGACGCGTCACCGATTACCATGTGAGGGAGCCGCCCAGGACCACCATGAATTATATGTGACCCAAGCATAAGCATGGGTTTGTTTTTTTATGTCAAAATGCCAACTGCACGACTTTGATCGGGTGCGTGCTTCACAAATTGGAAATCCCCACGCTAAAGAAAACTACGCGCAATATGTATGTCTCCTCCCACCCACCCCCTCAACTTTGAGAGGTAGGAGGTACTCATGAGTACAACACGTCAATATTTGGTGTGGAATCTCACCATGATCTACCGCAACACAGAGCAGATTAACTGAACCCACCTTGGTCAAACCCCTACCGATGCGGCTCAAAAGTGATAGACCACGTGGACCCACGAATGTGCGCGTCACTAATAACACACGAAGGATTATTGTCCGAGGGACCACCACCACCGTGTGCCTGTGTCCTAAACACATGCATGACGTTACAGGTGTGCCTTGTTTTAAATATTTCAATGCACAAGTTTGATGATTTGGGGTGGCAACTACCTCACAAAACGGACAATCCCACACACAGATGCTCGTGCAACAAGTGAACCAGAAAGAGCCCCCCCCTGCGCGACCACCACCGAAAACACCACTTCGAGGCGCATCAAACTATTTTTATGCTGAAAGCACGTGACACATCACTCCGTGTTATAATTATAAATTGTTCATATATCATTCAAAAAATATGCAATAATTGAGTTTCCAGGAATTCAATGGGGGAAATCATATGTCCCTTTGGGTTCATGTTTAGTCGCTATGCAATAAATGGTAAGAAACCTCAAACATCTTGGCGTCGTCGAAAACATTGAAAATCTTGGTTTTTAGGCATCTCGGCCTCAAACATCGAAAAAATCATTTTAAATTGAAGTAAATACAAAAATCAGCTGAAAATCATGAAACTTGGGATTCCGTTTCATGATACATATACATTTTTTGTGCTAATATTTGGCCTAATTGGAGACAAGTTTTTGATATACTTTTCTTACAAACAGGAGCTTATTAAAAGTTGGTACACACACTTGTCACGTTACCATCACGAACGATTAAAGTATTCAACCGTGTGCGTTGGTCCCAACAAAATATTTCGTACCACCATGAGCCCCGTGTGCCGTCCGAGCAGACGTGAGTTGACGGGACGCATGCGAGCAGTCCGCTGCTCAGGCTGACCGTGAGGCGTGCAAGCAGGTGTGTAAATTGACGGGACGCGTGCGATCTGGCCACTCTGGCTCATCGGGAGACGTGCGAGCTAGTGTGTGAATTGACAGGACGCGTGCGAGCAGTCCTTTGCGCAGGCTCACCTGGAGACGTGCGAGCAGGGGTGAGGCATTTGAGAAGACCGCTGCGAAGGCTCACCGGGAGGCGAGCCGTTTAACCGCCTCCCGCCTAGCTCCCAACCACTCTATATTAATCGCGCTTGTGCCATTGGTTATAGCAGGCGGTCGCACTCCCCTCTCCCCCCCACACCGCGCATGCATCCTCAGCGTCGTTTGCAGGCGTAAACGCTCTCGGAAGTGTATTGGATGGTGACCAAGCGCACCATCGGAGGGAGTGGTGACGCGGGTTCGAAGCCGGGGCCGGCGAAGCAACTAAGCATCTCTTGATGCTGGGCGACGAGGTTTCCCTCCCCGCCGATGAGGTCTCGCACGGACAAAAGCGCGGCCATGACGTTGTAAGCCCCGTCGTGCCTCCCCAGCAGGAGGCTGTGTTGCACAGAGACTACTACGACCTCTCTGATGACCACTCCAGCGATGATGACTCCGACGGCGTCAACGACGACGACAATGGAGAACTGGTTAGACCCCCTATTTCGGTAACTATATCATAGGGTATCTCTGATTAGTTCTATTTCCGCCTTTTTTGGAATGGAGAGCCCGGGGTTCAAGTTATTTCAATCCATATAATCAGAGTAAGATTCGATAGATCTGTGTTAGTGTGTATGCATTGATTGTTTGTTAGGTAAATGATAAGTGACTTGGATAAGTGACATCCGTACAAACGATTATGGTAATATTCTGTCTAAGGTTTGACAGTGATTTAATGGTTGACCTATACAAATGATCATTTTGCTAATAATCCGTCTACATAGATGATTATACTTGTACCCATTTGTAAATAAACACTGTATAAGAGCATTTAGATCACTACTTTAGTGATAATGGGGAGTAGTACTTACTTGAAAGTTCCTTGTTTGTTTGACAATAATCGGTTCATGCATTTATAGTCATTACTTAATCATTTTGTTGCACTAAGTTGTTTGTGATATCATCTTCGGCATTTCATTCATCAATGTCATGATTTTTTTATTATATGTATATGTGCTATCTGACGACGTTGGCAGCGATAAATATGAACAGAGGAGGTACAAGAAACAAAAGCACAGGGAGCTCTATGCAGGAACGCATAATCGTCGTATCAGGACCCGTAATGGGGACTTCGGATGCCCGTTCTGCGCCCAAAGGCTTAACCCCGCATTTTCAAGTGTTCTGGCGCATGCTAGAGGACGTGCCGTTGGCTCCTTCAAGCAGAAGTATTCTCGGAGGGTGGCGCACGCCGCGTACGCGGAGTACCTAGAGAAAGTTTACGTTGTTGGTGGGTACGATTAGGATTGAGTTATATATACATGTTCTGATGCCAGCACCACCCTAGCTATCTATAGTTTGTGCGTCTTATATCTCTGCTTGAGTATGTTTATTATGTGTTGATCTATATGTTGGTGAGACTTTGTTTTATGAACTAATACGTAGAGCAATGTAATTGCAGTCTTGAGCTGCAACCAGTTTGGTGATGGAATATTTATGCTTATCTTAGAGTCCCCACACAATTTACTACTAGCAACTGTTTCCCACAGCACGCACAGCTACCTGTGAGTGTTGGAAGTTTTTTTACAATATGAATATTACGGTAAAAAATGCTAGACTTAGCTGGAAACTTGTTGAATGCGATAAAAAAATTCAGGTGTCAGACGAAAGAGGAAATTTGGAACCCACAAACTTGGTTATTTTCCCGGATTGAAACCGGGAGCAAGGACTAACATTGTGTCGCGACACGCGTGTGTCCTGATTGTCCAGAACGCATTCCCACGGATCGCCCGTCTGTGGGTGTAGGATTTACACGGACCACGATAGTCCCCTTACACCGTAGTGACACTTATCGCAAACGGCTGTGTCTACTGAACCGTCGCCTCTGAAGCGCATTATTATTCTGGCCGAGAAAACCCTCACCATCGTCCCCGCTTAACAAAACCCTCACCGTCCTTCCCAGTCGCACCCGCACTGCATATGTCACACCGCTGCTTAGTGCTGAATGTGTACGCTGCTTTAAGTCATTGCACACGCTTCGTTTTTGCTAACCGTTTGCCATTTAACGGCCACAATAATGGGAGCTTCTTCCAGCCGACGCATGGCCAACCGAGCTGGGCGGGAAGCTGTGCGTGGTTGCGCACGGGAACGGGCTCACCAACGATATGTTGAAGGCACTTCAAGCCGCCGCATGGCCAAATGAACCGCCGGGAACGCTTGTTCGTGCGCTGGTCAAGCTTGCACAGCAGTGCTCCGCTGGGAACACGGTGACAAGACGTGCCAATTACAGGCCATGCAACCCCCATTTACTCCACCACTCTTTTAACCTATTGTCTCTCTTCAACCTTTCCCCGCAACGCAAGAAGCGCACCCACACTCCAAATAAAGAGAGGGTATCCTGCTCGGCTCCAATGGCGGAGCTCCTAGCGGCTGCTGACGACGAGCGGCATTTCACCATTCGTGCCTACGTGGACACCCACGTAAGGTTCAAGAACCTCACGGTGGTGTACACCAACGACCCGGTCTGGGTGGAGAACTCCATCCACACCATGGAGCAGTTACTTGCCTATGACAAGTACAAAGTGGTCGGCTTCGACCTCGAATACACCGGCGGTCGTGTCGGGCATGATCAGAAGGTTGTCGTCGCCCAGCTGTGCGTGGGCCATTACATCCTCGTATACCACTACTGCTTGGCCACAAGGCCTTGCGATCGATTCACCAGGTTTGTCAACAACCCCGACTACATATTTGGTATGGTGGACACAACCAACGATGAAAAGGTGCTCAAGGCCACGGGCTTGGTATGCCGGAATCTTGTGGACATCTAGTGCATGTAGAAGATCTAGGGCGGCGAGGAGAAGCATAAGGACTCCCTGGTTGACCTCGCCATGGCCATCATCAACCCCTACTATAGAGGCATAAAGGATGTCTGCAAGAAGAAGAAGGTTGCCTGGCACCGTGCCTGGGTCCAAAGACTGGATGAAGATCACGTCAAGTACGCGGCCAAGGACGCGTACGTAAGCTACGAGATGTGCAGGCGGATCGTTGACATGAGGAAGTGCCTCCGTCCTGCGCTGACCGACACTCGTCGTCACAAGAAGTATAGATGAATGATTTGATGATCGTTACTACTAGTTTATTATGCATGTACTTGCTAATTGATGTGTGCAAATGTTATATGTAGTCAGTAATGTAATTGGATGTTGATTTAGGTTATGCAATCATGATGTTGTTCTGTAGACAGAGCATAGATGGTATGTAGACATAGCAAATCACATTACTTACGATTAAAGAACGGAACACGTCAGTGATGATTTCAACAATCACAGACAATTGGGTGCGAGCAAGTGTTTGCCCATAGGCCACATCACACACAGCTTATTATCAGGAATCGTCTGTCTTTTTTATTGGTCTTCCCACACAATTCCGATTACTGACATGTTTGCCGGGTATCACACACATCTTGTTACGCTGAATCGTTTGTGTTACTTTTGATCAACGCAAACAGTTCATCCAAGCGACCTGTTTGCCGGGTATCACATACAATCATGCAAATGGCATCTTATGAGGGAGACTCGTATTTTGGTAGTACTATCTTTTCCTTAGTATGCAATGGACGATTAATATCTGGACATTAATATGCAATTGACGATTAATATCCGGACCTTAAGAAGCAGGACCATGACCGATGGTATCTTGCGCGCCTCAAATGGCGCTCCGAGCGGCTGCCGACGACAAGGGCCAGTTCACCAAGCATGCCGTAGTGGACACACATAGTAGGTTTGTGGGGCTCTCGGTGTTTTACACCAAACATCTGATTTGGGTGGAGAACTCCAACGTTATGGACCTGTTTATACCCACGGCCATTAACCACAATCTCTTCACGCTTTTGATCGCGCCCCACAACACAATAAGCACACCCTCGAAGACGCATACAGATAGGATGTCCAGCGGCGCTCCAATGGAGTTCGGCGTGCATCATTTGGAGACCCACATGAGGAAGACGGGCCTCACGGTGGTGTACACCAATGACCCGGGCATGGTGGAGGACTCCATCGACACTATGGAGCGGTTGCTTGATGCGGATGACAAGTACAAAGTGGTCGGCTTCGACCTCGCTTACACCGGCGGTCGTGCCGGCCATGATCAGAAGGTTGCCGTCGCCCAGTTGTGCATGCGCCATCACGTCCTCCTCTACCACTACTGCCTGGCCATAGTGCCTTGCGAGAATTTAACCAGGTTTGTCAGCAGCCCCGACTACAGGTTCGCTATGGTGGACACCACCAACAATGCAAAGGTGCTCAAGACTTCGGGCTTGGCCTGCCAGAAGCTTGTCGACATCCGAGGCCACTACAAGGTCTGGGGCAGCAAGAAGAACATGGACTCCCATGTTGACCTGGCCGAGGTCATCATCGACCCCTACGACAGAGACATGAAGGCTGAGTGCAACAAGAACAAGCCTGTCTGGCACAGGGTCTGGGTGAAGAAACTAGATGAATATCACCTCCAGACCGCATCCAAGGAAGCGTACACATGCTACGAGATGTTCAGGCGGATCGTTGACATGAGGAAGTGCCTCCTACCTGAAGACGACGAGGGATCGAGACACAAGCAGAGTGGTGGTGGCAAGCGTCACACAAAGTAGATGATTTGATGATCGTTTCTCATACTCCCTCTATGCCGAAATATTTGTAGTTTTAGAGGGATAAGTTTATTATGCATGTAATAGTTTGTTGAGGTGTGTGCTAATGTTATGTGTGTATTTGGATGTTTAATTTGGTTATGCAATCATGTTCTTCTAAACAGAGCATAGATGTTTGTGGGCAGATTGAGCAAATCACATCGCATACGGAATAAACAACCAATTCCGTCGGCGATGATTTCGTCAGTGCCTGACAGTTCTTTATCCGAAACCGTTTGCCCACAACACATCCGAGTGGCCTGTGTATGCTATACATCACACACATCTTGATCTGAGCAACCGTTTGTGTTATTTTTGTTATCGCACACAGTTCATCCTAGTGGCATGTATGCTGTCTATCACACACATCTTGATCTATGTAACCATTTATGTTATTTTATCTCATCACAAACAGTTCATCCGAGTGACCTGTATGCCATCTATTGCACACGTAATCATCTGGACAATCGTTTGTGTTCTGCTGGATCAGAGCAAACAGTTTATCAGGGTGAACTGTATGTCGTACATCGCGCACACTTGTATTTTTCTAACCGTTTGCGTTATAGTGTCCAATCCCAAACAGTTTATCTAGGCCAACTGTTTGCCACACATCGGACATGCAACTATTATTTAGATCATATTTGATGGATCCTCCATCACACACAGTTCATGTCATTAGCGACGGAGCTATAACTATACCGTTTGTGATTTGGTCATTGCACACAGTTTCGTCGAAGGGTCTCTGATTGATGTGTCGTCTTTGGACCATTCTGCAGTAGTGCTTGATCATAAGGATAAAAATAAAACGTTGCTTCCTATGTCTCCTGAACATATTGTGAAAGATGACATTGCTAGAGCTAGTAAAGCAAAACTGGAGCAAAGTAAGAGTGAAAATCAGATTGTGGCAAAGGAATTTGAGAAACATAATAAGGCTAATAAACCATCATCTAGTGTTGCATCTGAAATAAAATTGAAGAGTGGATGTTTATTTGCCACTAAATCTGATATTACTTATTTGGATGATACTACATCTGTTTGCTATGCTTTTGTGTGCAAAGAGGTATTATTTTCATTCGAGGACGTGCCTCCCTCTTTACTTCCTGATGTCACTAACATCTTGCAGGAGTTCGCTGACGTCTTTCCACAAGACGTGCCACCGGGATTACCACCTATTCGAGGGATTGAGCATCAGATTGACTTAATTCCCAGTGCATCGCTACCCAACCGTGCGCAATATCGTAACAATCCAGAGGAGAGAAAGGAGATTATGCATCAAGTACAGGAGCTGCTCGACAAACGTTATATACGTGATTCCCTTAGTCCTTGTGATGTTCCTATTATTCTAGTACGAAAAAGGATGGTACATCGCGTATGTGTTTTGATTGTAGATGCATTAATAATATTACTATTCATTATCGTCATCCTATTCCTAGGTTAGATGATATGCTTGATGAATTAAGTGGCTCTACAATTTTCTCCAAAGATGATTTGCGTTGTGGATACCATCAAATTCGTATGAAATTGGGAGATGAAATGAAAACAACATTTAAAACTAAGTTTGGATTATATGAGTGGTTAGTCATGCCTTTTGGGTTAACTAATGCACCTAGTAGTTTCATGAGATTAATGAACGAGGTTTTACGAGCTTTCATTGAACGATTTGTGGTAGTCTATTTTGATGATATATTGATTTATAGTAGATCTTTGGAGGGACGCTTGGAACATTTACGTTTTGTTTTTATTGCTCTACGTGATGCACGTTTGTTTGGTAACCTTGGGAAGTACACCTTCTGCACCGACCGAGTATCATTTCTTGGCTATGTTGTTACTCCACGGGGAATTGAAGTTGATAAAGCCAAGATTGATTCTATTGAGAGTTGGCTACAACCCAAAATGGTCACACAAGTAAGGAGTTTTCTTGGCCTCGCTGGTTTCTAAAGGCGTTTTGTGAGAGATTTTAGCACCATTGCTGCACCTCTCAATGATCTTACAAACAAGGATGTGCCATTTGCTTGCGGGGCCGCACAGGAAGAAGCCTTCACGGTATTGAAAGATAAGTTAAGACATGCTCCCATACTCCAACTTCCTGATTTTAATAAGACTTTTGAGCTTGAATGTGATGCTAGTGGAATTGGATTTGGTGGTGTCTTATTACAAGATGTTAAACCTGTTGCATAGTTTTGTGAAAAATTGAGTGGCCCTAGTTTGAATTATTCTACTTCTGATAAAGAATTATATGCTCTTGTTTGGACTTTGCAAACATGGCAACATTATTTATGGCCCAAGGAATTTGTTACACATTCTGATCATGAATCTTTGAAACATATTAAAAGTCCAGCTAAACTAAACCATAGACATGCTAAGTGGGTTGAATTCAGTGAGACTTTGCCTTATGTCATTAAAAACAAGAAGAGTAAAGAAAATGTTATTGCTGATGCTTTGTCTCATCGTTATACTATGCTTTCACAACTTGACTTTAAAATATTTGGTTTGGAGACCATCAAAGATCAATATTTGCATGATGCTGAATTTAAAGATGTGTTGGCGAATTGTAAAGAAGGGAGAACATGGAACAAGTTCATCATTAATGATGGATTTGTGTTCCATGCTAAGAAGCTATGCATTCCAGCTAGCTCCGTTTGTCTTTTGTTGTTAAAGGAGGCGCATGGAGGAGGATTAATGGGACTCTTTGGCGTGAAGAAGATAGAGGACGTACTTGCTACTCATTTCTTTTGGCCAAAGATGCGACAGGATGTTGAGCATTTTGTTGCTCGCTGCACTACATGTCAAAAAGCTAAGTCACGACTCAATCCTCATGTTTTATATATGCCATTGCATGTACCTAGTGTTCCTTGGGAGGACATATCTATGGACTTTGTTTTAGGTTTACCTCGAACAAAGAAGGGGAGGGATATCATATTTGTTGTCATGGATAGATTTTCAAAAATGGCACCCTTAATACCATGTCATAAAAGTGATGCTGCTGCTAATGTTGCTGATTTGTTGTTTCGTAAAATTGTTCGCTTGCATGGTATGCCACATACAATAGTTTCAGATCGTGATGCTAAATTTCTTAGCCACTTTTGGAGATGTTTATGGGCGAAGTTGGGGACTAAACTGCTTTTTAGTACTACATGTCACCCTTAAACTGATGGACAAACTGAAGTATTCAATAGATCATTGTCTACTATGCTTAGGGCTGTTTTCAAGAAAAACTTGAAAATGTGGGAAGAATGCTTGCCTCATATGTAATTTGCTTATAATCGTTCATTGCATTCTACTACTAAGATGTGCCCTTTTGAAATTGTGTGTGGTTTCATACCTCGTGCACCTATTGATTTGTTGCCTCTTCCATCTTCAGAGAAGGTAAATTTTGGTGCTAAACAACATCCTGAATTGATCTTAAAAATGCATGAGGTAACTAAGGAAAACATTGAACGTATGAATGCTAAATTCAAACTTGCTGTAGATAAGGGTAGAAAACATGTTGTCTTTCCACCTGGAGATCTTGTTTGGTTTCATTTGCGTAAGGATAGATTTCCTGATTTGTGCAAGTCAAAGCTAATGCCAAGTGTTGATGGTCCTTTTAAGGTGTTAGAGAAAATAAATGATAATGCATATAAACTTGAGCTGCCTGTAGAGTTTGGGGTTAGTCGCACTTTTAACATTGTAGATTTGAAGCCTTATTTGGGTGAGGAAGATGAGCTTCCATCGAGGACGACTTCATTTCAGGAAGGGGAGGATGATTTGGACATCAATACTATTGTTACACCCACATCCCCTACCGCTATACATCTTGGACCATACTAGAGCTCGTGCACACCAATTGAATTACCAGGTACTTTCATTTCTTGGAAATCCTTCTAATGTTCATGAACATATGATTCTGCCTAAATTAGATACTTTCGTTTTACTTATGAATGAAGTGCCTAGCATGGGCAAGAAGGATGGCCATTGGATCGGGAACAAGCATGGAGGAGAAGGTGCGCGCGCGGGATAGAACAATGGAGCTTCTAGTGGTGATTTTCGCACTTTGAAGCCACTATAATGAGAGCATGAAGGCTTGGACGAAATATACAAGATGCCACTTCATAAATTTAGTCCATGGTCTATTATAGGTGCCGCGTCACCTCATTTTTGGGCCAGGCCCATGTAATTTCGAAATACCACATTATAAGCTGTCTTTAGATTCCGTATGTGTGGGAAACTGAGTTAGGGTTGGTTTTGGACCCCTCCTCCAAGGGGTCATGAAATTCCCCTCTATTCCCCCATATATATAGCCCTTAGGGCGCCGTTTAGACTGGGAATTTTGTTTAGATTAAAAGTTCGCCATAGCTGCAACTTCGTGTCCTTCATTTGTGTTCCACTACCAGACCAAGACATCACAGAACCCCACTTTCATCAATAAAGCTTTCCTCTTATATTCGCAATGTGCAGATTGCAATTTTAGTTTCTTGCTTGTTCTTCATTTGCGTGTAGGAAATAGACCCTCATGGTCAGGTTGATCATGCTCTGGATTGGTCAATAACCTCCCGGAGTTGGTTTAGCCATTGCTAAGGTGCGACATCCACGCACGTTCGTATTCAGATCGTCAAAGTCTACTCCACCAAAAACGATAGTCACATCTCATCGAAAGACAAGGACAACTTCGCCTCTATCACCTTCTTCGGCAACACCGCCATGATGCTCACCACTGGGAGTGAGTAATTCCTTTGTAGGCTTGCTGGATGGTGATGGGATTGGATGAGATTGATCATGTAATCGAGTTATTTTTATAGGGCTCGATCCCTAGTATCCACTATGTTCTCAGATTGATGTTGCTATGATTTCACTATGCTTACTGCTTGTCACTAGGACCCGAGTGCCATGATTTCAGATCTGGCCTATTATATTTTCATGAATATGAGAGTGTTTTGGATCGTATCTTGCAAGTTATATCCACCTATTACGTGTCATGATCCGCATACCCCAGGGTGACAATTATTGGGATTCTTTCCGGTGATTGCCGTAGTTTGAGGAGTTCATGTATTCACCATGTGTTAATGCTTTGTTCCGGTTCTCTATTAAAAGGAGGCCTTAATATCCTTTAGATTTCCTTATGGACCCTGCTGCCATGGGAGGGTACGACAAAAGGTGTCATGCAAGGTCTTATTATAAGCACGTATGACTATATACGGAATAAATGCCTACATTATATTGATGAATTGGGGCTAGTTCTGTGTCACTCTAGTATGTAACTGTTACATGATTGAAGTCACCTAAATCATTATCCATCACAGATCGATGGCCTACGCTTTTCATATACTAAATCTTGCTAAGTTACTATTGCTGCTACTATTACAATCACTATAAAACTGATGTTGTAATGTTACTGTTGCTACTACTATTTTGCTGTGCTACTTAAACTTTTGCTACAGAGAGATAACTTGGTGTGGTTAAATTGACAACTCAACTGCCAAGACCAATAAATATTCTTTGGCTCCCCTTGTGTCGAATCAACAAATTTGGGTAAAATACTTCCCTCGAAGACTGTTACGATCCCCTATACTTGTGGGTTATCAAGGCTGTTTCTAGCGCCGTTTCTGGGGAGCATAGCTCTCTTTATTGTGTTCACCAAGGTTATCCAATTGTCACTATGAAGAATCTAAAAGATACCAGAACCAAGATCATACCCTCTAAGACGAGGGGAGGTAAGGAACTGTCATCTAGCTCTGCTTTTGATTCACCTACTATTTTAAATCAGCTTCAGACACCACCAAATACTACTCGTTCTGATATGTCTCAAGTACTTGATGATGCTACTTCTGAAATTAATGATGATACTACTGCTATGCATGATGAAACTGAAACTTTTGCACTGAATGAATTACTTGATGCTCATATTGCTAAAGCCAGAGAACTTGAGAATGCTGAGATTGATGAACACTTTGATTCACCTATCACGCCTAGCTCTCCTAATAGATATGAAATGCCTCATGTACCTGATGGTTATGTTATGGATGGGGATATAGATAGATACTTCCTTGGTTGTAACGATAGAGATGATTTGACGAAACTCCTATGCAAACTAAAAGAAAAATCTATGATGGAGAAAATGGAACATGATCCTAAATTTGCTACTTCTCTATATGTGTCACTGATAAGGATTATGTAACATACCAATTTTCCTAAATTAGGATGTTAATAGATCATTCATATGCATCTCATATTTTCTATGGATTCTTTGTTTTTCTTAATATTCTATTCATTATGCAACTCATGGCAAATTATTGGAGTGCAGATAATATGACTTCTCTCCTGTCAAATAAAAGTTCATAATGTCCAGAAAAATATTTTTAGTTCACCTGGTGTATTTTTGCAATTTTATAAACTACAAATGTTTTTATATTTATTTTATAAAGCTCTTTGTGTGGCCTATTGCATAAAATGTATTTTGAAAACTTGCATTAGGTTTGGAACTAGTGTTCCTATATTATATATTAGTAGTATTATTTTACTGTGTGATTATATTATTTTAAAGATATTATCTGGTATTTTTTTTAGTGAGAAATATATTTTTCTATAGGAGTCTCTTAAAAAAACACGTGCACTGTGTACTCGGGTTGCATAGCCGCAAGCCCGGCATCTCGCGCACGCAGTGTTGCAGCCGCTGGCAGGCCGGCCCATGAGCACCTCATCCCCTTTGTTTTTTCCTTCCTTTTTCTCGATCACTAACAGCGGGCCACACTCCTTTCTTCTCCTTCTCCTTCCCCGACCGGACTGGAGCGCGTTGCGCCGCACCGCGCGCAACCGAGCTCGAGTTCGAGTCAAACGCAAGGGCCCGAGCCACCCCGTCCTTCCCTTGGATTCCCTAGACGCGTAGGAGTTTGCCCCGCACACCCGCAACCCTTTCCTGATCCGCCCTATCGCCGCACGCCGCCGCCTCGGTGAAACCGATCTCGCGAGGAGCTCCGCAGTCCGCCGTCTTCTCTGGTCGTGTTTGTCACCGTAAGAGCATCCCCAGCCGCACCGTTCGCCCCATTTGATCCTCCTCTCAAAGCCGAACTTTTCTAACATCATTTTGTTGCTGGAACCCCAGCCGAGCGAGCCGCCCGCAGCCACCCGAAGCTCCGGAGTGCGTCAGAGTTTACACCATCACCGGAGCCAGCAGAGGCCACCCCCGTCGCCCGTAGCACCACCAGCGTGGCCTTCATCTTTTGCCGCATCCAACCCCCAGCTCGCCTTCGCGGGAGAACCACCGGAGGACCGCCGCCGCCAATGCCCGAGTCCACTGTGCCTGTTTTACTTTTCTCACGGTGAGCCCACACAAAGAACCCCTTTGGCCAATCCCATCACGACACATGGCAGCACGCCACAGCAGCAACTAAAAAACAATGTTGTTTTGACAAAATTTCCACCCAATTTCTATTAGCTCTTACTTTTAATCTGTAAATCCGTTTCAGTCAATTCTTTTTCCTATGAACTCACAGTGACCGGTAGAATATTACAGAACCAAATTTTTGCATGTTTTCAATGTTCAAATATGAATTTGATCAAATTTAATTTGAACCTTCTGGAGGCCATAACTTTCAAACTGTTCATCCAATTTAACTATTTCTTTTTTCATTATGTTCCTAGTGGTTTGTAGATGATTTGTACCTAACGATATGCTACTGATGTTTTATTTTTAAAATGATTTCTTGCTGTTGGTTTTATTTGGTGTTATTTAAGTTTGGTGATTTATTTATTGTTATTGTTTGAAACGTGTAGATTGTCCGGAGTGTGACGCAAACTATTGTCAGGAGTATGACCTTTTGAACCAGAATCAAGGAAAGTTACATGTTGATCATCCTTCACCTATTGTTTTTCTATGCATGTAGTCTATATCACACTATGAAAATATGCATGTATAGGAATATTATTATATTATGCTATGCTATTGAGTTATTCCCTCATCGATGAACATCATGGTAGTTTTAGTTCAGCTATACTATGTAGACGGGGTTGGTTCTTGTATTCATTGAGATTATGTGAGGATTATAAGTAAATTGAGTAGTACCTAAGGATATAATTCACCTCTGGCAGAATTGGTTTGTTGGGTGGTTTCAAGAACATCATGGTTTGGACCATCTGGATGTAAGTGGAATGCCACCCAAGTTCAAAAAGATCAAACATACTTAGTGACTAGTAGCTTCCATGCGCAACCACTAGCTATATGGGCTCTGGCTTAGTTGAGTAGGTTGTGGGAACCTTGCTTGGGCAAAACTAGAAGATGTAGATATGAGTAGGTGTACCAGCTGCCGTTGGGTGGAGGTGACTACTTTTGAAAGGCTTCGTCTCAATCTTCGGATTGAGTCTAGTGGGTAAAGTGTGAAAAACTCTGTAGAGTATTAAAACTAATCATGATTAGACGTGTCCCCTGTTTTGGACGAACTTGAGTAGCTAGGCCATTATAGTTGTTGGATGATCTTGACAGATGTTACCCTTAATAAAATTTGATGGGAAACTTAATGATCGTAATAGGATGGAGTTGGAGATGCCAATTCAACCATATGTATTTAATTGTAGCAAAAAAATTAAAATTTGACTATTATGTAGTTATAAGGATAAAATTAAGTTTTCTGCAAAATAACCATCAAGCCTTCCTTTTGTTATACTATGCATGTACATGTAGGTTTGCTTTATTTTTTTCTCATGTGTAACTTGTCAATACATTCAATGTACGGCTGCAACGTCTCATGTTGCAGGATATTCATACGAAGAGTAAGCTACCATTAGGATCACGATTCTTCACTCAGCATCGCCAGTGGACTATGATGGGACTCGTCGTTATTTGTCTGCTACTTTTCCGCTGTTTGCTTGAATAAAGCTACCTAAGTGCTATGCAGATTGTTATACTTTATAAATTTTGGATCATACGTTGTAATAAATGATGCACTTGTTATTCTGGTATTCATCTATACTTTGTGTGTTAGCGAATCGATCCAAGGACTAGTACAGTAAGCACAGAGACTCAAATCCTTCGAGGTTTGATCATTACAATTGTTATCCAAGACGACCCTTGCGGTTACACGGGCATGCGCGGGTCAGGTGCACGAGCATGTGGCGCATGGAGCATGTGGCCCGTTGTGGCACACGACATGGCACATGTGCCGGACTGGACGCGCATACGTGTGCCAAGAGGGAATGTTCCTGATGGGCCGACGAGGACGTCAATTCCTTTGAGTAGGGGTGTATGTGAGAGCCTGGCTTAATAGAAATGATAGACTACTCATATCAACAAGGAATTCCTTTTTTTCCGGGAGCCCACTCGAAAAGAACTCCAAAGTTAAGTGTGCTTGGCTTGGAGCAATTCTAGGATGAGTGACCGACCGGGAAGTTGGTCCCGGTGCGCACGAATGAGGACAAAGTGCGTAGGAAATACTAGTGTTGGTCTGTGGGGCCAGGCTAGATCCCGCCAGGCATAACGGGGTGTTACAAATTATGAATTCTCTAATGATCCTGAATTAATCACTATAGTAGAATCTGATCCTTTCCATGGTTATGAAACTGAAACTATTGTAGCACACCTCACTAAATTGAATGATATTGCCACTTTGTATGCTCATAAGGAAAACATATGATATTATTATATCCTTAAGCTTTTTTCTTTCTCGCTAAAAGGCGATGCTAAGAAATGGTTCCTCACTCTTGCACCTGGTTGTGTGCATAGCCCCTAGGATATGACTTATTACTTTACTGAAAAATATTTTCCTGCTCATAAGAAACAAGCTCCTTTACAGGAAATATTTAACTTTGTACAAATTGAAAAAGAGAATCTCCCTCAAGCTTGGTGGAGGCTTCTCCAATTACTAAGAGCTTTGCCGGATCATCCTCTTAAGAAAAATAAAATACTTGATATCTTTTGTAATGGACTAACCGATGCTTGTAGGGACAACCTAGATAGTTGTGATGGTTGTGTTTTCAGGGAAAGAAGTATTGGGCAGGCTGAAGAACTATTGGATAATATTTTGAAGAATGCTAATGATTGGACACTTCCTGAACCACCACCGGAACCTATTCAAAAGAAGAGAGGTATTCTATTCCTCAGTCTAGAAGATATGCAAGAGGCCAAGAGAACTATGAAAGAAAAAAGTATTAAATCAGAAGATGTCAAGAATTTACCACCTGTTGAAGAAATACATGGACTTAACATCCCTACACAGGTAGTAGAGGTAAATTCTCTTTGTAGATTTGATGAAAGTGATATACCTTATACTAAGACTCCTAGTCAATGCATGGATGAATTTGATAATTATATCGTTAAGCAAGAAAATTTTAATAATTATGTCAAGGATCAATTACAACATAATGCTATGATGATAGATCACTTGAGTGTCTTGATGTTTAGAATTGGTAATGATGTTAAAGGTCTAGGTAAACATGCTTCCATGGTTCATACTCAAGTAGACTAAGTTGCTCAGTCACAAATGATTTGCTTGCTGAAATGAATGATAACAGGAATGATCATGTTGTTAGAGTAATGACTAGAGGAGGTAGAATGACTCAGCAACCTCTTTATCCTAAAGGCCATCCTAGAAGAATTGAACAAGATTCCAAGAGAACTAATGAAGAGGCAACTAGTCCATCTAAAGGGAAAAAGAAAAAGAAAAATTATAGGACTATGCATGCTTCTAGTGAACATGTTATAGAAAAACCTACTGAGAATCATAATGATGTTTCTATTTCTGATGCTGAAACACAATCTGGTGATGAACATCCACCTAGTAATAATGATAATGTTCATAAAAATGCTGCACCGGATAATGATAAGGAAAATGATAATGAGTTAGAAATAAAACCCGTTGAAGATCTTGATAACGCACCTCCTAAGAATAAACACTATGGTAAGAAAGACTTTGTTGCTAGAACACATGGCAAAGAAAGAGAACCATGGGTCCAGAAACCCATGCCTTTTCCTCGTAAGCCTTCTAAGAGTAAGGATGAGGAGGATTTTAAGCGCCTTCCTAAAATGAATAGACCTGTCTTTTTGCGCAATCGCTGACTGATATTTTGAAAATGCCTACGTATGCTAAATACATGAAAGATATTACCACTAATAAAAGAAAGATACTTGAAACTGAGATTTCCACCATGCTTGCTAATTATTCTTTTGATGGTGGAGTACCTAAGAAGTTGGGAGATCCAAGTATACCCACAATACCTTGCTCCATCAAACAAAGTTATGTTAAAATTGTTTTATGTGATCTAGGATCCGGTGTTAGTGTTATGCCATTCTCCCTCTATAAAAGACTTGATTTGAATAAACTCACACCTACTAAAATATCTTTGCAAATGGCTGATAAATCCACTACTATACCTATTGGAATTTGTGAGGATGTGCCTGTTGTGGTTGCAAATGTTACTATCTTAATGAACTTTATTATTCTTGAGATGCCCGAGGATGACAACTTGTCGATTATCCTTGGCATACCCTTTTTAAATACCGTAGGGGCTGTTATTGATTGCAACAAAAGCAAGGTTACTTTTCATGTAAATGGCAAACAACATACAATGCACTTTCCTAAGAAACAAGCTTCGGTAAATAATATTAATGCTATTGAGCAAGTGTCCACAATCACTATTGGATGGTTTAAAATTCCTCTTCCTACTCCCAAGATAAAATATGATATTCTTATTGTTGGGGATATGCAAATCCCCATTGAGGTAACTTAGTGCTATATGAAAGTTCTTCGGTTTCATGTCAATCGGAAATGGTTATTAATAAGATTTGATCAACCTTATTAATGGATCCTTTTTGAAAGGCATGTGATCGATGAATCTAGTAAGCACAACCTTCTGTACCCTTAGTTTATTCTCTGCTATTTTTAGTTTCATAAAATAAAATGCCATGATTATCCTGTGTTTCTGAATTACCCGTGCAATAAAAATGACCCAAAAATAAAAAGTCGCAGATTGCCACAAAATTTTATAGGAATTTTTCTAGAATATTTAACAAAATTTGGAGCAGAAAACACCTCATGGGGGTGCACCTGTTGGTGCCAAGCTAACAGGGGGCGCCCACCCCCTCGGCGCGCTCTAATGGCTTGGGGGGGCGGGCACAGGCACCCCCTCACTTATCCCTTCGGCCCACTCCTTCTTCTTCCTCTAAAAAATTTTATGGTTGCTCTCTCTCACTCTCGTGTTCTAGCTCCGAAACCTGAGATTTTTGATCTCTTTGCTCGGAACTCCGTTTCCAGAACTGTTTTGAGGGATTGCTCCTCAGTATGTGACTCTCCCATTCCTGAAAATTGTTTTTTCTTTAGTGGTTTATATTTTGCAAAATTTGCTGCACTTGGTGCTACTGAAAATGAGCTTGCATGTTGAATTCTTTGAGTTCCAAGTAGTTTGAATGCTTGATATGTCCTCCAGGCATGTATATCAGTAGCTGGTACCAATGGTACAAAGTTTTATTGACATAATTTTGTGGTCAATTTTTTTTAGAAATTTGTCCTTAGGAAAATGGATATCTTTATGAGGGGTTCTTCAATCCGGAGTCCCAAGGGAGTTTTTGGGAGTGCGCAGGACCAAGACATCAACATGTTTCGTAACACGGAGGCTAGGCCGTGCGAATGGACACATACAACTTTCATGAGCGAGGCGGGTTTCTACCAAGAGTTATGCAATTCATTGCAAATGCCAGGCTAACCAATTTCCTCACAGAGTGTGATCAATACTATTTCCTTACAAACAGCTTTGTGCAAAATTTCTATTTTATGCATAGGCTCGATATTCCCATGGTGCACTTCGATTTATACGCGGAATATTTTGAAATACCATTCACTAGGTTCTGCGAAATATGCTTGATTCCCTCTGACGTGGGATTAAATGAGCCTAGACCGGAGGAGTTCGATGACTTCCTTCTCACTTGAACTGTGGGTGAACGTAGGGGCATGTCGAACGCCTGAGCCACTAGCTTGCATTTTCCCGCCATGCATTAATTTGTGTTATTTATAGGGAAGTTCTTAATTGCAATGGAGCAGGGTGCATTTTCCCGCCGTGCATTAATTTGTGTTATTTATAGGGAAGTTCTTAATTGCTATGGAGCAGGGTGGTGGTCTCAGTGCCCCTGCCCTTGCTATTTTGCGTCGTGCATTATTTGGAGATAACACATACATCTTAGGAGCTATCATTGCACGCCGCTTGCATGGAAACCGAACCAGGGGCAAGGTCCATGGTGGTATTTATGCCACTCGACTAGAAAAACACTTTAATATTAATATACACCCTACCGATTACTTGTTACCTAAGGTTTATCTTGATCAACAGTCTATGTTAGAACACCACTTTATTGATGAACTTGAGCCTCCACACCACATTCATTATGACATACTCCCTCCGTTCCTTTATGTAAGGTGTATTATTTCCGGCACGGTGACCAAGGCACATAATTATAGACATGTTAAGACTAAATTACCCTTGACAAATTTGTTGGTTAGTGGAAAGTGAATCAGTTAGTCCAGGAAAGTATGAGATACATGCAATCGACAAAGAGATTGTTTCCTTCTTTTGCTACAAGGAGAGATACAAACAATCAGAAAAGAGATACTTCCTTTTTCATGAGGGCTAATAAGGGAATTATGAGGAATTAGAAGAAATGCACCTTACATTCTAAAATTTTATCAAATTACAAATACACCTTATATAAAGAAACGGAGGGAGTAGTATACAACGAGATGACTCGTGATATTATTGTGTTGCCTGCACATTCTTTGTTTAACTATCATGCCAAGCACGGATATGTCGTCATGCTGACGGACATAATTGCTTACCGAAACAAGTTAGCTGAGGCGGAGGACGCGGGCCAGGCTTGGAATGCTCAGGTGCCTCAGCCTAACTACTTTGCTCCTGGACCCGATGGCTACTTCGGATGGTGATCACCAAGCTAGGCCAAAAGCCTAAGCTTGGGGGAGTACGTATTTCTCACCGACATTACATTCATGTTCACACACTCCATTTTAATATTCGGTGTTCATCCACTTTCACTGTATATCCATGCTAGTTCTATTTTTCTGCTTTCTTCTTGTGTGATCTTGGTAAAAGAAGCTGGTATGAACTCTTCTTGTTTTCCATTTTTGTAAATTTGTTTAACTCGTTCAATCGTAATTCAGCATATTATGAGTAAACATGTTTATGATGACAATTAGAGATTATAGTTTATCATGCCATCCTTAAGTAGCTAGGAGTGAATAATGATTTCTCTTATGTGTCAACATGCATTAAAATGGTTGTGATGTGGTATGGTAGTATTGTATCCTCCTCTGAGTAATTCGAGCGGCTTGACTTGGCACATGTGCAAACATGTAGTTGATTCGAATCCAATCTAGCCTTCATGATATTTATGTTCAGAGTGTTTATATCCTACTCATGCTAATGTTCAATGTTAACTATCCACAATGCATGATTATGAGCGTGTTCGCTCTCTAGCTGGTCACTTCTCAATCTATTGCTAGCCTTCACCTGTACTAAGCGGGAATGATGCTTGTGCATCCAAAAATCCTTAAACCCAAGTTGTTCCATATGAGTCCACCGTATCTACCTATATACGGTATTACCCTGGCGTTCCAAGTAAATTTGCATGTGCCACCTCTAAACATTCAAATAAACTTCTATTTTTTGTGCTCTTACCGCTCATGGAGCGATGGGGCGGTCAGTATGTTCCATGCTAAGTGGGTTATTCTTAAGATGGGCTTTTATTCGCTTGTCATTGCATGAGAGAGGCTGGTAAAAACGATGCCCAATCCTCCATACTCGAAAATAAATTAAACAAAACTCCTGGGATAGTTGATATGTTGGAGGGCACCTGTGGATTCGGTCAGCAATGGGTTGTGTATGTATGGTAGATGGTAGTAAACTTTACAATTCCTCTTGGGAACCGCCAATAATGTGTTTAGCATGGAAGATATTGAAAACTCAGTCGTGACGTTGACAGGAAAAGCACACAAGCCAAAACTACAATTGCATGTCAGTTTTAAACTCTAAGCTCTGGCACCTCGGCAAATCAATGCTTCCCTCTACAAAGGGCCTTTCTATTTACTTTTATGTTATTTTACTTCTATTCTTGAGTCATCATCTTCTCGCTAAAGCACCAGACCAGAGAGCACTATTGTCATTTTTATGCATTGAGTCTAGTTAATGTTGGATGTGAGCATGACGGGCTCTCTTCTACCCTGAATTACAATGTTTAGTTGCTACTTGGACCTTAGAGGTGCTCTGCATTTATGTTTTGCGGTTTGAGAAAGGGCTAGCGAGATACCATATCATCATATTATATCATGATTGTTTTGACAAATTGGTGGCATGTGAAATATTTTATTATTGCTCGCTAGTTGGTTATGTTATTGCCGTGAGTAAATATAATAGCTAAGTGTTATCATCGATGTGGTTATTTATGATTTATGCTGAAAACCTGAACACTAGCTAAGCATATATATGGCAATGAGAACAAAGGTGTTTGTAAAAGTTTTCTTTACCACTTTCAGTTTATCAACTGAATTGCTTGAGGACAAGCAATGAGCTAAGCTTGGGGGAGTTGATACGTCTCAAACGTATCTACTTTTCCAAACACTTATGCTCCTGATTTGGAATCTAATTTGCATGATTTGAATGAAACTAACCCGGACTGATGTTGTTTTCAGCAGAATTGTTATGGTGTTGTTTTTGTGCAGAAATAAAAGTTCTCGGAATCAGACGGATCTTTTTGTGGATTTTTTCTGGAATATATAAAAAATAATGGAGCGAAGACCCACCAAAGGGGGGCCACTGTTGGTGCCAAGCCAACAGGGCGCGCCCACGCCCTAGGCGCGCCCTGATGGCTTGGAGCCACCTCGTGGATCCTCTGACCCTAATTCCAGTCATGTAAATTCCTATGTCCCGAGAAAAAATAAGGGAGAAGTTTTCATCACATTTCACGAGACGGAGCCGCCGCCACCTCCTGTTCTTCCTCGGGAGGGCTGATCTATAGTGCATTTGGAGCCCCGGAGAGGGGGATGCATCGCCATCGTCATCACCAATCCTTCTTCATCCTCACTACCATGATGCTCACCACCGGGAGTGAGTATTTCCTTTGTAGGCTTGCTGGACGGTGATGGTATTGGATGAGATTGATCATGTAATAGAGTTATTTTGATAGGGCTTGATCCCTAGTATCCACTATGTTTTGAGATTGATGTTGCTATGACTTTGCTATGCTTAATGTTTCTCACTAGGGCCCGAGTGCCATGATTTTAGATATGAACCTATTATGTTTTCATGAATATGAGAGTGTTTTGCATCCTGTCTTGCAAGTTGTATGCACCTATTATGTGTCATAATCCGCATACCCCAAGGTGACAATAATTGGGATTCTTTCCGGTGATTGCCGTAGTTTGAGGAGTTCATGTATTCACCATGTGTTAATGCTTTGCTCCGGTTCTCTATTAAAAGGAGGCCTTAATATCCCTTAGATCTCCTCATGGACCATGCTGCCACAGGAGGGTAGGACAAAAGATGACATGCAAGTTCTTATGATATAAGCACGCATGACTATATACGGAATACATGCCTACATTATATTGATGAATTGGAGCTAGTTCCGTGTCGCTCTAGTATGTAACTATTACATGATTGATGTCATCCAAATCATTATCCATCATCGATTGATGGCCTACGCTTTTCAAATATTGAATCTTGCTAAGTTACTATTTCTGCTACTACTGTTACAATCACTATAAAATTGTTGTTATTACTATTACCGTTGTTACTACTATTTTGCTGTGCTACTAAAACTTTTGCCATAGAGAGATAACCAGGTATGGTTGAATTGACAACTCAACTGCCAAGACCAATAAATATTCTTTGGCTCCCCTTGTATCGAATTAACAAATTTGGGTAAAATACTTCCCTCGAAGACTGTTACGATCCCCTATACTTGTGGGTTATCAAGCCACGCAGGATACCCTCGGTCGTGGTTGTGCTTCTTATGGTCCAGATATTAATTGTCAATTTCATATTAAGGTCTAGATATTAATCGTCCATTGTATATTAAGGAAAAAATAGTACTACCAAAATACAAGTCTCATACGATGCCATTTGAATGGTAGTATCACAAATGACAGAAATATTACAAAGGTTCAAATTCTAGCATTACAAGGCTTAAATTTGAAGATTACAAGGGTCAAACCGATATTAGAAATGAAATTCAGCTTATGCAAAAAACTTTGTAATGCAACTCTAGACGCCCGCGCTGATCAGCTGAACATGAACATATGAGAGGTTCATACTGATATTACAACTAGTTTCACAACTTCAATAATTTTGCAAAGGGATCCACCACTCACATGTCATGTATGGGATTGACATAAGGGCTTCCGAATAGTTTGTCAACTGAAGTTACAAAATGAAATTGAGCTTCTGCAGAGCCTTTCCATTCTGTCCTAGTCACCGGCGCTGATCAGCAAACCATTCTTTTTTGCGCAATAAATGTAGGAATCTAATAATCGTTAGCACATTTGCTCTCACAACAAAGAACCTAGCGAATATAATCTCCTGTAAGGTCCCTCGATAGGAGTTCAAAGTAATTTCTGAGAGATGGAGATCAAGACATTTGATGGGATTGTTATATTGTATCACATTATCCACTAACGGGCCTAATCGTATCCGCAAAAGAAGAGAATGTATTAGTGCTTGGACACAGAAGGGACCACTTTTGATTTGCAGAGTTTCAAAAATTGAACTCCCTTGTGGTTAACATTTAACATGAAAGGAGCATCACCCCGATATGTAGCTTCTCCAGGCATGGAAAGCATCTAAGCAATCTGACAACTTGGTCCAGGTCAGGGCCGTTAGATTCTAGTGCCAAGACCTTCACTGTGCGCAGATACGGGGTCGAGCTTGTTTGTCGGAATCGGGGCTCCGGGGACCCAGAAAGGTTCGAATTCTGGGGTGCACTCGCTCTCCTACCCTACTCTGCTTCACAACCTCACGATGACTCTCCGGCGGTTCGAGCTAAGGAAGACGAACAAAGGACACACAGTTTACCCAGGTTCGGGTCACCTCGCGGTGTAAGACCCTACTCCTGCTTGTCTGGATTGCTCGAGGATGAGGATGAGTACAAGCTGTGTTCTTTCCTGCCCAGGGTTCGATCTCCTCTATGGTGGCTGGTTCCTACTCTTATATTGGCCTTGGTTCTCTCCCCCCCCCCCCGAGAACATAAGGCGGGAAGGGTTGCCACAACGACCAGTTTGAAGGGGGACAGGACTGCAGCCTATGCTGACAAAAGGTGGTCTTCGCCTGTCAAAGCTCCTCATCGTGACGTGATTGTGGGCTCGACAGTGACCGCCGTCCTGCCAAGCCCCCAGTCTTGGCCTTTTTGCATGAGAAAGGAAACCTTTGGGGATTGGTTTGGGAGCCCGCGAGATGGCGCTGCTCCTCTATCACCAAAGAGGAAACCTTCTCTGTCCGTGCCAGCTGGCACGACCCTGGGTGCCGCCCGGTGCGGGCCGCGTCAGCCACGTGAAGGCTCAGGGCTGCGTGACCCTGCCGCGCCGTCCTTGGCTAGCATGCCCTGCGTAGGCTCCCATGGACAGCCTCAAGAGAGGGCCCCACGATGAGGCTCCGGGAGGTGACCTCAAGGGGGAACTCCATCGGCCTCTTGGCAATGCTCGCCGGCGCGCACCTCGTGAGGAGGGGACCCTCGCGAGGGTCTGGTTCTCGAGTCTTGGCGGGAAGGCTCTCCGGGCCCGAGACACGTGCCGCGCCTTGGGTCGCAGGCAGACGAGCCTGGGTACCCCCAGTCCCATGGGCCCAACAGTAGCCCCCGAGCCCGCGGCGTGCATGACCCAGCTGACAGGGGCCGAAGCGGTGCAGGCTCCAAACACCTACGGGCCAAGCTCGACACGTAATGCGGGGTGGGGCGCGGGGCGCCCTGCCTCCACACAGTGCCTTGGCGAACGCCCGGGCTGACATAAAGCGGGCACATGGGGTGGAGTCATCATTGCCATTCTTTACGTTGTCTCCATCTCCCTGCGCCTTCCTCCTCTATGCGAAGCCGATCCAGATCCAACCTCTCGTGAGGTACCTCCTTTGCTCCCGCTACTGCCCCGGTACTCACATGGTGCCCGCCGGCAAGAAGGGGAAAACCACGGCCTTCTCCGCAAGCCCTGCCGCCGTCGGACCGGCTCTCTTGCTCTCCATCATCTCTGACGAGGAGGACTTGGGCCCGGTACTCCCGCTGGTGGCCGGCAGGCTGAACGAGGGGGTGGTGACTGAAATCTGGCCAGGATCAGCAGCGCCAAGCGGCTTGCCGAGGTCCGCCTTCCCCTTCTTCTTCCACAACATCTACGCCGGGTTGGTCCGGTCGTTCTCCAAGTTCTTCTACGCCATCCTCTCCCATTACCAGATCCACGCCTTGCACCTTCAGCCTAACTCCATCCTCCTCCTGGCCATCTTCGCCTTCTATTGCAAGGCTTTCGTAGGCGTGAGGCCCTTGGTGGCGCTGTTTCGCCACTTCTTCAGCCTGCAGTTCACCGCCCAGGACCAACGCTCCGTGTGCGTCTCCTTTGTAGATGTCACGGGCGCGAGCATCCGTCTGAATGCCGGGAAGAAGGTGGAAGGCTACCGGCATCGTTGGGTCTTCATGAATGCGTGCCGGGTTATCTCGCTCCTGACGGCACCCACGGGCCAGCCCGCGCAGATCCCCGGGTGGTGCCATGAGAAGCTCACCGACCCGAGGGCGGAGACCGTCTTGGAGCGCATCGCCACGCACGGGGATGCCTCTCTGACGGGGGCGATGGTCATTAAGTAATTCCTGGCAGTGTATCATGCTGCTCCAGGCGGGCTCGCGGCGCCTGTGGGAGTTCCTCGACATGAGGGACCCGATGAGGTTGCATGTCGACGGCCTGACGTGCGACGAGCTGGATGGGGCCTTGGGGGCCTTACTTGGCTATGACCCCGAGGACCTTCCGGAGGCAGCGCCGACATGGAGGAGCTGGTCAGGGAGATGCCTATGTTTGACGAGTGGGGGCTCGTTGGGACGTGCGGGAATCCCTCCATTGCAGTGATGTCCTCCAGCGAGGGTGATGACGATGAGGACTCGGAGGCGACGGAGGGAGAGGGGGACGCCGGCCGGGTGCCGTCGCCCAGTCTCCACACGTCCTTGCGCGGCCTCGGGGATGACGACGCCATCGTGGACGAGCAGCGCCAAGCGACTCCCCCTAGGCTCGCAGTCGCGGCACATGGAGCAGGGTCAGGCCCTGTGGCCACTCCTGTGCAGAGGACGGTGGACCACGCCGAAAGCGCGACGCCCACCCCAGCGGCGGCCGCACATCTTCAGGAGGCCTCCCTGGCTCCAAAGGAGGGGGGAAGCCAGACCGGGCCCGCCAAGGGCCGCACCAAGCGCCCTCCGGGCAGCATCGAGAGGGCACGCGGGGGCGGTGAGGGCACGCCACCCGCCACCGTGAAGAAGAGGAAGTGGGCCGCCGGGGACGAGTAAGTGCCTTAATCCACTCCCACGCCGCGTGTCTATGACTGGTTTGCTCGAGCTGATCCCCTCGCCGGCGCAGGTATTCCGACGGCGCCGAGGAGAAGAAGAAGAAGGTGAACGCTGGGGAGAAGGTAGTGCCCGTTTGGAGGGCGGCCTCAACCCTCTGCTGAAGCCTTCGCGGGCGCGGGGACAGTTTGCGCCAGTGTGGCGCAGTGCTTGGTCATGCGGGCGCCGCGGTGGCGCCCAGCGTCTCCCCGGCATGGCGAGGGGGCCCGTGTGCCAGGGCCGCGATGGTCGAGCCCCCGGCACCGCCAGCCAGGGCCGCGACGGTCTGGCCTCAGGCACCACCTGTCGAGGCCGCAGCTGCTCAGTCCCCGGCGCCACCTGCCAAGGCTGCAGCTTCACAGCTAGCGGGGAAGAGATGGGCGCCTCAACCTTCGCCGGCCGTCCTGGCCCCTGCAGCCGGCCGCGGCGCGGGGCGCGACTTAGGCTGCCCTCCAGCGGTGGTCACTCGAGGCGCCCCAGAGGCCAGCGCGACAGTCTTCCCAGGCGAATCGCGGGAGCCAAGCGCGGGGGAGAACCTGGAGACCCCGGCATCTCAAGCGCAGGGCGCCGGAGCCCTTCTTGTTACGGCAACAACAAGTGCCGGGGCGCCAGCCCCCGAGCAAGCTCTCGCCCTGATGGACCAGAGCACCTTGCACAGGAGCGGGGCTCTGACCGACGCCTAGGAGGCGCTCGACCGGCTCAGGGAAGGCCTCCGAGGCACGCTCGACCTGCTCAGGGCGGATTTTTGAGACGCCGAGGCACGCCTCTCGGCCGAGCGCTTGAGGCTCGCCGCGAGGTGGCGTCAACTTGCGGAGGGCCGAGGCCACCCTTGCGGAGGGCAAGAAGGAGGTCACCGAGGTGAAGGCCGCTTGCGAGAGCGCTCTTGCTGAGAAAACGGTGCTTGCTAAGCGCTTCAAGGAAGCGGAAGCCGGCCTAAAGGCGCTTCGGGAACAGTCCGCGCAAGCGCAACAACTTTAGCTGCGGGAAGAAGACGTCAACGCCCGCGAGGCGAGGCTCGCAGACCGTGACACTGAGATCGCGAAGGTGACAACCGAGCAGGCCACAGAACGCGGGCGCTTGGAGACGCTGCAGCGCAAGGTGGCCGAGGCCCAAGAAGCCCACGCCAAGTAGGTCTCCGAAGCCAACGCAAAGCTGGACGCCCGACAGAAGGGGATTCAGGCTGCTGCCGATGCGAGGGCTGCCTCGGACCACGCTGCGCTTTCCTCCCTCGAGCACAGGGCCCGCAAGGCCCTGGTCTCTATTTGTAGGTTGAGTTTCAAGGCTCGTCTCATCCCTCAGGGCGCCAGCTACGCCGAGCTCTCCTCCAAGCTCGTGAGGGAACTTGAGGGCGCGACACAGGAGGTGGATGGCATCCTGGAAGAGGAAAGCCATGATCTCTTCTCCGTGGTGGCGACCCGCATCTTCAGCCATCTCCTCCTTCCTGATCCCAACTTTAAATTCGATGAGATGACGGGCCCCGTGCCCGAAGAATCTCGCGGTAACCTGGCAGCGGCTGTGGAGGGCCACGTGAGTGCGTTGCTTGAGAAGTTCTTCTGCAATGACGGCGGTGAAGAGTCTAGCGGCGAACCACCTTTTACCATCCTGCAATAAATTGAATCCGCCTCGAGGAGGCATAAGATGGCAGTTTAAATTGTAGGGAATATTTTGAACTTTATAATAACTATTTGTGATCTGTGATTTCCCTTCCTTGGCTTGGTTTTTCTTTTGCTTACCTTTGTGCTCTGTGTCGGCAGGGCCCAGCCCCGCGCGTACCCCAGCCGTTGCAGGAACGCCAAGTCGCGATGCCTGAACTGAACCAGGAGGTGAGGGGCTACGGGCGCTAGTGAAAGCTCCTGAGGCGCGATGCTCAAGAGCCCCCTTTGACGCGCAAGCGGCCCGCCCGAGAGTCCTCGTGCTCTGCGCCAGCAGGGCCCAGCCACGCGCGTACCTCAGCCGTCGATGGAATGCTAGGTAGCGATGCCTGAACCGAACCAGGAGGTGAGGGGCTACAGATGCTAGTGAAGGTTCTTGAGACGTGATGCTCAAGACCCCCCTTGACGCGCAAGCAGCCCTCATGCGGAAGAATCCTGCGCATAGGAAACCATGCTTGGAGCGTCGCACGCTTGCCGATTTACACTTGGGTGTCGTGCGAGGAGACTAGACACCAAGGGCCCTGGTGGGGTGACGTGCGCGGGGGTAGAGCCGCGAGCCAGAGCTCGGTCCCTTGGGTTTTTCAGCGCTGCTGGGACTAACCCGAGCACAGGCACCATGTCCAGCCCCCTCTCTTGCGAGGTACAAGGGGAAACTGGCGAGCGTGGAGCTCAGTCGATTCTCCACCAGCGCGGAGCATGCGGCTTCCACTTGGGCGTGGGCATAGTCGTGGTTCGATAGTATCTCCGCCAGCGCGGATCATGGGGCTTCCACTTGGGCGTGGGCGGGAGTCCTCCCGAGGCCAAGGGGTGCCCCTTCGGAAGGCTCCGGGGCGTGTACAGCCCAAACCTCATTATTACGTGAGAGGGTCTCGGGCGGCGATTAAAACAGTGTCGGACGCCCCAGGCACATGGCTTAGGAGCCCCTTCGTCAGTCTTCAGGTGGGTTGTGCCTCACTCTTCACGCGGCTGCGTGCGCATGAAACCTGTCACATGGGGGTGACGCGCGTCGGGTGGCCGTTCCGAGGCCACCGCACGAAGAGGTTCGACACCGAGGACCCTAGGAGGTGACGTGTACGGGGGCAGCCCGTCAGACAGAGCTCAGTCACTCGGGTTTAGCGACGCTACAGGGACGGACCCGAGCACAGACACCGTGTCAGGTTCCTTCATGGAAAGAACAAGGGAAAACCACCCGATGCATGGCACCCGAGGTGACGAAACACCAAACTGGCAGTCTTACATATTAAGCCGCGCCCTTACTCACCAACTCCCGGCAATCCCCTGAAGGGGCGGGACACCAAGGACCTCAGGAGGTGACGTGAATGGGAGCAAGCCCGCGAGACAGAGCTCGATCACTTGGATTTATCAACGCTGCAGGGACGCACCCGAGCACAGACGCCGTGTCTAACACTAGCCAAGGGATATTCGAAAGACGGTGTAATAGCCCGGAACCGACGCTACAGAAGGCTTCCATTTTTTTCCGTTGTCGATGTGTGTTTTATTTGTTTGTCGCATTCATCACCGCATCATTCGCATCATCCGCACTGCATCGACACTCCATTGCCGACGTTTTTGAAAACTTGCAGATATTCGTAGTTGCCGGTTCTCTCCGTTCTCATCGACGACCGTTTCGAGACCAACCACACTTGCATGCGCCAGCGACATCGTTAAAAAAACTGTTTTTAAAAGTGCGCGAAAATATTCTCTGAATGGGTTGAAAGTTGGCGTGTGGTCTTGTTATGTTGTAGGTAGACCGCCTGCCAAAATTTGTCGCAATCGGATGTCATTTGATACCCCAACGGTCAACCGTAGCAGCGTCATCGTCGGTATAATCATCGGACGTTTTTCGGTTTTCAAACTCTGTCGTCGGGCCACAATTTTCCCTCTCTTCTAAAGCCCATGGACATCTATCACAGCCATATAGCCCACTAACCCCTAGCCATCGCCGGAGCCATCCGATTGCGATCGGAGGGTTGAAAACACCCCAAAACCATCAAACCCTAGCCCCTGCTACAAATAGAAGACCTCCCCTTCCATTTTCGGTCTCCACATCTCCCCTCCTTGAAATCTGTGCTTCCCCAGCCGTCGTCCGCCACTTGGTGTCGCCCTAGCCACTAGCCAGCCTCCCCACCACCAGCAGGCCCGCCGAAAACCCAGATCTGGACCGCCTGCCGGGCCCGAACCAGCCCCGCCGTCGCATGCGCGAGCCTCGCCCGACCCTGCGTCTCCCCGCACTCGTAGCAGGAGCCTCGATCCCAAGCTCCTGTGCCCGACCCTGCCGCCCTTCTGAACGCTGGTGACCGCGTGAGACCCCGCGCCGGAGCAGCCCCGTCGGACCCAGGACAGCCCCTCACGCCCTCTCCCTTTAGCCCCCAGTTCCGTCGCTCTCCCTCACCCCCGATTCATGTGATTTTTCCTGCAGGAGCTCGCCCGAGCCCATGGCGCCGCCGCCGTCGATCTACTCCGGCTGGCAATCATCCACCGTGGTGCACCGGGGAATGGACTCCCCATCCCCTCGAATCTGCCGCGGTAGCTCCGGCCGTCACCCACGTTGACCTGCAGCGCGCCATGGCCTCCTCTGTTCATGGAGATGACCAGCGCCAGGATCGCCCACCCGATCCAGTGTTGACAGCTCGCCCGCTTGCGCTCGCTCGGGCCTCGTCCGCGCCCTGCGGCGGAGCAGTGGCCTCACCCCGCGCCCTCTAGCCCAGATTAGCCAGCACTGGCCAGCTCCACGGGCATCGGGCCTTGGCCCATTAGGTGAGCGCCCAGTGGTCCCCTAGCCCTATCCAGCGCGTGCGTATGTAAAATATTATCCATCGCTCATTCCTGTTGGCCCATGGGTAATTGCTGCTATGTCTCTCCCAGTGCGTTTGTTAGTTATCCAACGCCTACTAGTTTTGGCCCAACACATTTTTTTTCCTGCACTGCGAATTTGCCAATTAACCCATGAATTACAAATTGCAGAAAAACCCCTAAGCATCATGCATATAATAATTTCATAATCGTGCGTCAGATTTAAATGTTTTATATATGTAAAATGTTCAGAATTTTACGTAGATTAATAATATGCAACTTTCAACCATGTTTAAAATATTTAACTTGCTGTTTTCACGTAATTTGCGCAAATGCCATGCCAAAATGATTTATTTAATAACTATTGATCCGTAACTCCGATGCAAATGTTTTATATATGTAACTTGCCTAGAAAAATGTGTAGAATATCATGGTGCACTTTATTTTCCTTTTTAACAAATCTAAAATATGTTTAGGACAGATCTAGACCGAATTTATAATTTTCATATGAGGTCGTTTCGGAAGTGTTATATGTTGTTTCCGGCCTCATTTAAACTTGCCATAATGAACAACATTTAAAATGATTGTTTAGTTAAACAACATTAACCGCATTTCTCGTAATATGGAGAGTTATTATTTTGGTATATGTATGTTCTCCCTCTCGCTTTAAAATTGCTTTAATTCCATCTTCACCTTAGGACATGACCACCCATGTTAAACAACATTTAATATTGATGAGTACCTAAACGAGAGTGAACTAGATGATTTGAACATGTAGTTTCGTCAATATGCAACTCGTTGCATACTGAGCTTCACTTAATGTGTAGTGTTTGGCTGTTGCATCTTGCCATGCCATGCCTTGCATATTTAAACTTGACATGCATCATCATTGCTTGCACATTATGTCATGCATATGTAGTGGTGTTTATCATGTGTTGATTGTTATTTCCGGATTGCTTCTTCTCGATAGAGTTCTAAAAGCGTTCGGTGTGTGAGGATTCGTTCGACTACGTTGGATCGTCTTCTTCACAGATTCGTTCTTCTTCCAAGCGAGATCTCAGGCAAGATGAACATTTCCCTGGATACCACTACTATCATTGCCATGCTAGTTGTCTCGTTTTCTAATGCTATGTCTCGCTACCTACCACTTGTTTGACAAGCCTCCCAAAATGACATGAAAAGCCTCTAACCCTCCACATCCTAGCAAACCATTGATTGGCTATGTTACCGCTTGCTCAACCCTTCTTATAGCATTGCTAGTTGCAGGTGCAAGTAGTTTCCATGTGCAACATGGATATTTTTGACCTATCACAATATTATTGCTATTTAATTTAATGCATATATATATTTGGTAAAAGGTGGAAGGCTTGGCCTTTTGCTCGGTGTTTTGTTCGACTTTTACCGCCCTAGTTACTTGTGCACCGGTGTTATGTTCCATATTGAGCGCTCCTAACATGCTTGGGGTTGTTATGGGGACCCCCTTGATTTTCGTTTTGGTATAAAACTCATCTGGCAAGGCCCAACTTTGGTACTATATTTGCCAAACATAATAATACTGAATACCTTTACTAACGCATAGGGAGTTAGCGCTACCCGCAGATTAATTCAACATAATACAGGGGGCCAGTGCTGATGGTGTTGGTCCCAAATGGGCTACCTGCGGGGCCACCGCGAGGAAACATGAGGATTGGTTTTACTCATAGCTAGACCCATCCGGTTGTGCCCTGAGAACGAGATACGCGGCTCCTAACGGGATTGTCGGCACGTCAGGCGGCCTTGCTGGATTTGTTTTACCTTTCTCGAACGTCTTGTGCACGTGATTTCGAGGACACTTCGGGCTATCTCGAGGTTAAGATTTTCCATCGGGATTCCGCGAATACTACAGGTTATCCCGCGGTTGAGCAATTCCAACGCAGCTTGTGGTTAGTTTGTGATGGATGAGTTGGAGCACCCCTGCAGGGTTAAATCTTTCGGAAAGTCGTGCCCGCGGTTATGTGGTAACTTGGAAATTTGTTTAACATGCGGTCATTGAAAACTTAAAGTAAACTCAAATAAAATACACCAACCGTGTGCATAACCGTGACTGTCTCTTCTCGTGAATTTCTAACCGAGAGAGAACACGGTGGGGTTATGCATGACCGTAAGTATGTGTTCAGATCACTTAGTGATCATTACTAGATCACATCCGTTTACGCGACGATCACCCCCTTATTCTTGTACTCGTAAGTTAGCCACTCAAATAAATGCTTAGCACTTACTGCAGCCTCACCACTTAACCATACCTCACCCATTAAGCCTTGCTAGTCTTGATACCCTTGGAATTGAGATTGCTGAGTCCCCGTGGCTCACAGATTACTAGAACAACAGTTGCAGGTACAGGTAATGCCATTATTTGACGTGAGCGTGATGCTTGTTTGATTTGGAGTTCTTCTTCTTCATCATCATCGATCTAGGATGGGTTCCAGGATGGCAGCCTGGGATAGGAAGGATGGATGTCATTTTATCATTTGATTTCGTCTGTAGTCGGACCCTGCTCTTATGTATGGTGATTGAATATGTTGTTGTATTGATGTGATCTTGATTTAGCTTGTGGCGAGTGTAAGCCAATTCCATATACTCATTTCTTATGTACACGTACTTGTAATGATATCCATTCTTGTGAAACGACGAGATGCGCTTCTATCCCTGTCGAGGCCCTCGAGCCAAAATAAGTATATGATCGCATCTTGGGCGTTATAAAGTTGGTATCAAAGCCTCTACCGACCTAAGAACCCCCTTGATTGATCGAACTTGGCCGAGTCGAGTCTAGTGAAAAAAACTATATTTTGAGTCTAGTTATATATCGGAGATAAGTAGGAATTCTTTTTACTCCTCTTCCATGCTATGGTGAGAAATCGTGATGTAGGAATTTTAATTCTTCCCCTCTTCTCACTCAAAATTTTTAGGATCACGCGGGTATTTTGGAACCTCTATGATGTTGATGTGACTCGAATTTTGTTCTTGGTGCCTCCCGACTATATGGATTAGACCCGGGGAGTTGAGCTCCAGGGGATTCTTGACACATCGTCATCGTTCAGTTCCTTAGTATCTCCGGACACAAATGTTCAAAATTGCTTCAATACTATTCGTGGTGCGAAGAGTGTGGCGACACCCAGTACTACGGAGCGGGATCACATGTATTGCCATGGTTAGTATCATTGTGATTACGAGGGTCTGAGGTAGATGAATTTCCGAGACCTCTGGTTATGTGTTGACGGATGTGATACATTGGAGAGCAGTATTACTGCTTGGAGTTGACTGATGGATTTTATTCCGTGTATCCATGGACCCGATTGCATAACCAAAGATTTCGGAAATTCTCACATGGGAATTCAAGTAGTTTCCTAGGATTATCTTCCAACAAATGCATGATGTGAGGTTGGGGCTCGACATCTAGTGGTTCGTTTGTTTACGGTCTTTTTTACAGAGGACAGTCTCGGTATGCTTCGTCAAGCCTTGTAGTTCGCTACGCCTAGGGAGCATATTCGAGCGTCATTTCAATATGACAATCCGATGTACGATTGAGCCCGTGCGAGCCTTACCACGAAAATATCGGACGAAATCTCTGTGATGAGTTTGTTTCCGACTTGTTTCAGAAGCCTTATCCTTTGTTTTGTTGGAATATAGTAATTCGAGTTGCTTCGATGTCGAACATTGATTTCATATCTTTTCTAAGCGGTGTTCTCATAATTCTATGGGAATGCTAATCCTCTTGCTCAATCAAATTGCCATATCAATTATTTTCCAACCGGAGTGCTTCTCTTCAAGTGAATTCAATCTTTTCCAATATTTGCAAGATGTATCCTCATTTTCTTTTCCGGAGTTCATGTCATCTGTCCCAAGTCGTCTTTGTTTTCCCCACCCTCCCGCATTTTTTCCTCATCGATTAAATTCTCATCCCAGTGCCTTTCTATTAATGTGATGCTTCCACTTTCTTGTTGTCCATATTGTATCGGTGATTCATTGTGAAGATGCTCAGGTGCTAAGGTGTTAAGGTCATCATTCTTCGTTCTTGTTTCCTTCTCCGATGGATTCAATTCAAGCTTTTGGTGTTCATCATATCCTTTTTCATTCGTTCAGTGCGTTCCCATGTTGAAAATTCTTATTCAAGCCTATCTTATTTATTCATCTCTCTATTCTATCTGGAGTGGCAAGTTATCTCAGAAGATTCGTGTTATCGTTCAAATCCTCTTAAGTGTTTCGAGGCTCTCAACCTCATCAAGTTTTTAATTTGTAACGATGCCATCTCTTTTCCAATTGTTTCAACGGCGGTTTCCTTTGAGTGGGCCCATAACCCACATGTTATTTCCCAGGATCTTACCTGGCTCTTCTAATCTTTCCGGAGATGTCCTCAAGTTCTTGGCAATATGAAGTAAGAATGAATTTCATTAGTCATATTCCTTCTCCAAGATCGTTTCAAATTAATGTTCATCGTTAGCTCAACCTTTCTTTCTTCATTATTTCAGAGTGTCTCAGTAATTCATGATGTTGTTTCTTGTCATCATTCTCAGCGTTGAAGAATGAAGGAGAGTTTGTCTTAACTCTTATCCGTTTTCGTGATGACTCGTGTTTCAGCTTGTTGCTATCCTCTCAAATTGTTTTCGATCATGAGAAATTTGTTCCATATCTATCTGGGGCATTTCAGAGTTGTTTTCATTTCTCGATCCTCCGAAGGCCATCATTTCCGAAGATTTCTTCTTTCTCAGCTTTCAGCTTTCATTCCCAAATTCTTCTCAATTGTTGTCCCTTCGCTCGTATCTCAGTTATTCCAGTTCTTCGTTCAAGTTTTCTATTAGGTGGATCATGGTCTCTTCGTTCTCATGTATCTTCATTCATTCTTGGTACCCTCATTCGTTTGTGAATTCTTACCGGTGTTCTCGTTCAAGACATCTTCAAGTGTGCAATATCTCTCTTCAATCTTTTTCAAGAGGAATAAGCGGTATGCCAAATCCGTTGCTTGTCATCAATTTAATTTGATTAAGGATAAGCATAACATAATTCTTATTCTTGTTTATCAAGGTGGTTTCAATCCTTCCTCTGGAGGTTGTTCAGGATATAAATTCTCGAGTCTAGTGTTTCATCTTTTCTTTTCCAGAGTTCCAAGTTTTCTCAAGTATCTCTTCACGAAGTTCCATCTAAATATGTGCAAGGCTTCAATTTATTCTTTTCAACCTTCAATTCTTTCTATCATCCTTTTTTCTTATTTTCTTCCAATAGGTTCTTCATGGTGGTTCTTCAAGGATTTAATCATTCTTGAAGTATTCTTCAATATTTTTGTTGGAGAAGCTCAAGCATTCTTTCTCTTACATTTCAAAGTGCGATTCAATCTCCCTCATCTTTTGAGATGGTATTATTGCATTCTTAATTCATGAGGATTCTCGAAGAGAAGTTACCAAACAATGAGATAATTAAACCCATCATCTTCTTCATTGGAGTTATCTCGGATTAGATTTCACCTAAAGTGTTTCCTTAGTTATCATGGTGCTTATCAATGATCCGAGTTCTCAATGTATCCTCTTGGCTAAAGAAGTTTTGCATCTCTTGTTGCTCCCAAGCAATCTTTGTTCCAGTTTGTGGCCAGTTGTCATCTCATAATTTTGAGATGGTTTACATAAGCCCATAACAAGCCTATTCTTTCGTTGTTGATTTTCAACAACTCCGTTCAATCCTTCTTTCTAAGGATGCTTTTCAAATTCAATGGTGGTAGAAGTTGTCATTTTCTTTTTCATTCTTTTCTCTCCAAAGATCAAGCTTCTATTCTTTTGTTTCGGAGGTGTTCTGATGTTGCTCTCTTCAATCCATCATCTTGTTTTGTCAAGGTCATGTTCTTTCCTTGCTTATCCATTCAACCGGAGTGTTGCGAAATCTTTCAAGTTATTTTCTTATTATCAAGTTTCTCTTCTATTTATACCGAAGTGCTGCCCAAATTTCTTTTGAATTCTTGCTTGTTCCTCGTGCCATTCGTCATCTCTTTGCAACCTTCAAAATTCATTGGTTTCACTCGTTTGTCAAAGAAGCAACTAAGTTTTACCTTTTCTTTTCCTCTTCCTCTTCCCCTTCTCATTCTAAGATCTCGTGTCGAGATCTCTTGTTAGTGGAGGAGAGTTGTAATAGCTCGGAACCGACGCTCCAGAAGCCTTCGTTTTTTTTCCGTTGTCGATGTGTGTTTTATTTGTTTGTCGCATTCATCACCGCATCATCCGCATTGCATCGACAGTCCATTGCCGACGTTTTTGAAAACTTGCATCCGTTCGTAGTTGCCAGTTCTCTCCGTTCTCATCGACGTCCGTTTCGAGACCAACCACACTTGCACGCGCCTGCGACATCGTTAAAAATAAACTATTTTTAAAAGTGCGCAAAAAATATTCTCTGAATGGGTAAAAAGTTGGCGTGCGGTCATTTTATGTTGTAGGTAGACCGCCTGCCAAATTTCGTGGCAATCGGATGTCGTTTCACACCCCAACGGTCAACCATAGCAGCGTCGTCGTCGGTATAATCATCGGACGTTTTTCGGTTTAAAAACTCTATCGTCGGGCCACAAGTTTCCCTCTCTTCTAGAGCCCATGGACATCTATCATAGCCACCTAGCCCACTAACCCCTAGCCATCGCTGGAGCCGTCCAATCGCAATCGGAGGGTTGAAAACACCCAAAAACCATCAAACCCTAGGCCCCTGCTATAATAGAAGACCTCCCCTTCCATTTTTGGTCTCCACCTCTCCCCTCCTTGAAATCCGTGCCTCTCCAGCCGCCGGCTGATACGTCTCCAACGTATCTATAATTTTTGCTTGTTCCATGCTGTTATATTATCATTCTTGGATGTTTTACAATCACTTTATAGCAACTTTATATCATTTTTTGGGACTAACCTATTGACATAGTGCCAAAGTGCCAGTTGCTGTTTTTGCTTGTTTTTTACTTCGCAGAATATCAGTACCAAATGGAGTCCAATCGCGACAAAACTTTTTGGACATTTTTTTGGACCAGAAGACACCCAGTGGGCCAAAGAAGTGCCAGAGAGGTGGGCCGTGGAGAGCACAACCCATCAGGGCACGCCAGAGGCCCCAGACGTGCCCTGATGGGTTGTGCCCTCCTCGGAGCCCCTCTCCACCGCCTCTGATGCCTATAAATTCCCAAATACTCCAGAAACCTTAAGGGAGTCGACGAAAAACACATCCAGCCGCCGCAAGTTCCAGAACCTTGAGATCCAATCTAACACCATCACGGAGGGGTTCATCATCCTCATTGGTGCCTCTCCGATGATGCGTGAGTAGTCCACCATAGACCTACGGGTCCGTAGGTAGTAGCTACATGGCTTCCCCTCTCCCTTTTGATTCTCACTACAGTGGTCTCTTGGAGATCTATTTGATGTAAACTTTTGCGGTGTGTTTGTTGGGATCCGATGAATTTTGAGTTCATGATCAGTTTCTATCCATGAATATTATTTGAGTCTTCTTTGATCTCTTATATGCATGAGTACTTATAGCCTCGTATTTATTCTTCGAATCTTTGGTTTAGTTAGGCCAATTAGATCGATTTTTCTTGCCATCGGAAGAGGTGCTTTGTGATGGGTTCGATCTTGCCGTGTCCTCTCCCAGTGACAGAAGGGGCAGCGAGGCACACATGTATCGTTGCTATTAAGGATAACAAGATGGGGTCTATTCCTACATGAATAGATCTTGTCTACACCATGTCATCCTTCTTATTGCATTACTCTGTTTTTCCATGAACTTAATACACTAGATGCATGCTGGATAGCGGTCGATGTGTGGAGTAATAGTGGTAGATGCAGGCAGGAGTCGGTCTACTTATCTTGGACGTGATGCCTATATAATGATCATCGCCTTGGATATCATCATGATTATTTGATCTTCTATCAATTGACCAATAGTAATTTGTTCACCCACCGTGTGCTATACTCATGAGAGAAGCCACTAGTGAAACCTACGGCCCACGGGTCTACTTTTCCAACATATTGCTTTCCGATCTATCTTTTTGCCGCTTTTGTTTTCAGATCTATTATTCCAAAAACCCGAAAATATATTGCTGCACTTTTTATTTGCTCTTTTTATTTTGTGTTGTTGAGAGATCTATCTCTCCAATCTATCACTACCTAATCTATCTTTTTACCGTAGAGAGATTGAGAACCTCTCTTTCGCGTCGGGTTGCAAGTATTTGTTCTTTGTGTGCCGGTGCTGTTTATTAGGTGGTGGTGATCCTCCTACTGGTTCGATACCTTGGTTTCATAATTGAGGGAAATACTTACCGTCGATGTGCTGCATCATCACTTCCTCTTTGGGGAAATACCAACGCAGTCTCAATCCACATCAAAGGAATATCTGGCGCCGTTGCCGGGGAGGAAGCGGTCCCTTCTACATGCCAATCTCTAGCGCCGAGGAGACACCATCATCATCTACCAGGTTCCTAATCACAAATCTCATCTCCTTGCAATTACATTATTTGCCATTTGCCTATCGTTTTCCTCTCCCCCACTTCACCCAATTTGCCGTTTTATTCGCCCTCTTTTCGGTTTGCCTTTTTCGCGTTAGATCGCTTGTTTGCCTACTTTGTCATTATGCCTTGTTCTTCCTCTATTGCGTGTACCCCCGAGAATGAAGTTCTTAATTTTAAGCAAAGGGGAGGGGAGAACCTACAAGATGCTTGGTATAGGATTTGCAATGCTCATCATAGATCTATCCATAATCAATCTACCATTGTTCTTCTTCGCAGTTTTTATGTGGGCCTTACCACTTGGTATAGATTCTTCCTTGATACGATTACCGGTGGGAATTTCTTGATGTGTCCATCTTTGGATGCTTTTAATGCCATGGGAAGTTTAGTGGGATCACCATCTCTTACGATCAATGAAACAACTTTAACTCTTGAACATGTTATGGAGAGGCTAGATGCTATTGAAAAGAAGATGATTACCAAAGAACATCTTGAAAATTTGGATAAAAAAATGCATAATCTTGCTAATAAAATTGGGTCAAAAGCGGCAGACGTCTTTAAATTGTTAAAGGAAAAAGAGACCGTAGTTAATGAAAGGATAGAAGAGAGTCCTTACCGGATTGACAAATTGGAAGAAATTTTTAGTAACTTGGGTTCAGCTTTTTCTTCTGTCAAAACTAGTGAAAACAATCCCGTAAAAATTGTCAAAACCACGCAAGTCATTAAGAACAAAGTTGCTACACCTAGTGGCCACAAGGGAGATCTCAAAATGATTAGTATTCATCCCGACTTTGTTGAAATTGTAAGAGACCCTATTTACAAGAATGAATTTTTCGGTATTTTTCCTAGAAGTGTTGTCATTGAAAGTATGCATGCTAAATTCTTGAAGAAATCTAGTTGTATGATTGAAGAGTTGAAAACCAAAGATGACAATACTTGAAACTATGCGTTATGCCTAGCTAGGGGCGTAAAACGACAACGCTTGTTGGGAGGCAACCCAATGAATAAATTTATTTTTGTCTTTTCCTTTCTGTTTTTGAGTGTTGACACAATTATGCCTCTATTATGATTGTGTTTTTATGTTTTATTTAGTGTTTGTGCCAAGTAGAACCTTTAGGATGATTCATAAGATGAGTAGAAACAATGCTGAATTTGAAACAGAAACTTTGCCTCCAGTGTTCGAATTTTCATTTTTTTACTGGAGCGGGATATTGAGATGAAATTTTAACACAGTGTTTCTATACAAACTCTTTACGTTGTCCTAAGTTTTCAGAATTTTTAGTGCTACAGAAGTATGGTTAGAGTACAGATTACTATAGACTGTTCTGTTTAAGACAGATTCTGTTTTTGTTGCATTGTGTGCTTGTTTTGATGAATCTATGGGTTGTATTGAAGGGTATGAGCCATGGTGAAGTTAAAATACAGTAGGTATAATGCAATAATAAAATTTTAATGGGTTTGCAACAGTACCTAAAGTAGTGATTTGCTTTATTATACTAACGGGTCTCATGAAGATTTTGTTGAGTTTTGTGTGATTGCAGTTTTCAAGTTTTGGGTGAGATCACGATGGATGAAGGAATAAAGAGTGAAAAGATCCTAAGCTTGGGGATGCTACAACACCCCCAATATATATCCAAAGAGAAACAAGCAACTAAGCTTGGGGATGCCCCGAGTGGCATCCCCTCTTTCTTCTAACGACCATCGCTATTTTACTTGGAGCTATATTTTTATTCGTCACATATCATGAGTTTTGCTTGGAGTGTCTTGTATCATTTGAGTCTTTGCTTGCTTTGCTTGTTAGTTTGTAACTTGTATCCGTGCTGGACACACCTATTTGAGAGAGCCAAAATTATGCTATGATTTGTTAGAATTGCTCTATATGCTTCACTTAAACTTTTTGAGCTATAGAATTGCTATAGTGCTTCACTTATATCTTTTTGAGCACGGTGTGCTTGGAAACTTTTGAAGAAATACTCTCATGCTTCACTTAGATTAATTTGAGAGTTAGTAAATTTTGAAGTAATTCTCTCATGCTTCACTTATACTATTTTGAGAGATGAAATCTCTATGCTCATGTGCTTCACTTAAATTTGTTTGAGCTTGACAAAAGCAATGGCAATATATGGAACTAGTCCCAAAGTGATAGATACCAAAGAGGATATAATAAAAACTTTCATGAAGATCATTGGACAAATTAAACTTGATTCCTTGTAATAGTTTTGAGACATGATGATAGTAATATGTGAGTCAAGCTAGTCAGTAATTGTGCTTTAGTAAGAATATTGGTGTTAAGGTTTGTGATTCCCTATGCATGCACGAAAGCCAATGGTTATGCAATGAAATTACATCCTACTTATGGTGCATTATTCGGTGTTAGTTATGGTCAATGCTCGCTTATGTGAATTTTCGTTTCTTGGTTGGTTGCTTCTCAATCTATTTGCTAGCCTCCACTTGTACTATGTAGAAATACTACTTGTGCATCCAAAATCCTTAAACCAAGTTTTGCCCTAGGAGTCCACCATACCTACCTATATGTGGTATTTCCATGCCGTACTAAGCAAATTTGTATGTGCCACCTCTACTTTTAAAAATAAATTTCTCTTTTGTGTGCTCGTACCGCTCATGAAACAGTAGGGGGTGTCCAATATTTTTCCATGCTAGATGTGTTATTCTCAAGATGAGTGTTTCTTCACTTGTCATTGCACGAGAGTACGGCGGTAATAGGGATGCCCATTCCCAAAATGAAAAAAGAAAGAAAATTTTACTTTATGTTGTCAAATAATAAATTCCTTGGAAAGTGTTGGTATGGAAGGCAACTGTGAATACGGCCAGCCATTGAATGTGAAAGAATGGTGGAAAAAGGAATAAACTTTATTTTTCAGTTTGGAAACCACCTATGATGTATCTAGCATGGAAAGTATTGTCAACTACTTTGTCGTTTTCGTTGACAGGAAAGGCATGCCACTCAAAATATTTTTCTCTCTCAATTTAAACTTTGAGCTCTCGCACCCTACAAATCCCTACTTCCCTCTGCGAAGGGCCTATCTATTTACTTTATGCAAATTTTTATATTTTACCTTGAGTCTCCATCTTCTCTTATAAAGCACCAACTAGGGGGCACTATGATTGTACTTGAGCATTGGGTGTAGCTAATATTTGAGTGTGTTTCATGAATGGATCAATGATTGAGCATGATGGGCTAGGGATAACTTTCTTTAGTGTTGATATTTTGAAAGACATGGTTGCTTGTTGGCATGCTTGAGTATTGAAGTCATTATGTTAAAACTAGACTATTACTTTGAACCATTTGAAAGTCCAAATGTGCATGCTACAAAAGAAAAGAATATGAGATGAACATGTTAGGCAGCATTCCACATCAAAAAATTTGTTTTTATCATTTACCTACTCGAGGACGAGTATGAATTAAGCTTGGGGATGCTGATACGTCTCCAACGTATCTATAAATTTTGCTTGTTCCGTGCTCTTATATTATTATTCTTGGATGTTTTACAATCACTTTATAGCAACTTTATATCATTTTTAGGGACTAACCTATTGACATAGTGCCAAAGTGCCAGTTGCCGTTTTTGCTTCTTTTTTACTTCGCAGAATATCAGTACCAAACGGAGTCCAATCGCGACGAAACTTTTTGGAGATTTTTTTTGGACCAGAAGACACCCAGTGGGCTAAAGAAGTGCCAGAGAGGTGGGTCGCGGAGACCACAACCCACCAGGGCGCGCGAGAGGCCCCAAACGTGCCCTGATGGGTTGTGCCCTCCTCGAGGCCCCTCTCCATCGCCTCTAATGCCTATAAATTCCCAAATATTACAGAAACCCTAAGGGAGTCGACGAAAAACACATCCAGCCGCAGCAAATTCCAGAACGTCGAGATCCAATCTAACACCAACACGGAGGGGTTCATCATCCTCATTGGTGCCTCTCCGATGATGCGTGAGTAGTCCTCCATAGACCTTCGGGTCCATAGGCAGTACCTAGATGGCTTCCTCTCTCTCTTTTGATTCTCAATACAATGGTCTGGGGATCTATTTGATGTAAACTTTTGCGGTGTGTTTGTTGGGATCCGATAAATTTTGAGTTCATGATCAGTTTCTATCCATGAATATTATTTGAGTCTTCTTTGATCTCTTATATGCATGATTACTTATAGCCTCGTATTTCTTCTTCGAATCTTTGGTTTAGTTAGGCCAACTAGATCGATTTTTCTTGCCATGGGAAGAGGTGCTTTGTGATGGGTTCGATCTTGCGGTGTCCTCTCGCAGTGACAGAAGGGGTAGCGAGGCACGCATGTATTGTTGCTATTAAGGATAACAAGATGGGGTCTATTCCTACATGAATTGATATTGTCTACATCATGTCATCGTTCTTATTGCATTAATCTATTTTTCCATGAACTTAATACAATAGATGCATGCTGGATAGAGGTCGATGTGTGGAGTAATAGTGGTAGATGCAGGCAGGAGTCGGTCTACTTATCTTGGACGTGATGCCTATATGATGATCATCGCCTTGGATATTGTCATGATTATTTGATCTTCTATCAATTGCCCAACAGTAATTTGTTCACCCATCGTGTGCTATACTCACGAGAGAAGCCAAAAGTGAAACCTACGGCCCCCGGGTCTACTTTTCCAACATAGTGCTTTCCGATCTATCTTTTTGCCACTTTTGTTTTGAGATCTATTATTCCAAAAACCCAAAAATATATTGCTGCACTTTTTATTTCCTCTTTTTATTTTGTGTTCTTGTGAGATCTATCTCTCCAATCTATCACTACCTAATCTATCTTTTTACCGTAGAGAGATGGACAACCTCCCTTTCGCGTCAGGTTGCAAGTATTTGTTCTTTGTGTGCAGGTGCTGTTTATTAGGTGGTGGTGATCCTCCTATTAGTGCGATACCTTGGTTTCATAACTGAGGGGAATACTTACCGTCGCTGTGCTACATCATCCCTTCCTCTTCGGGGAAATACCGACGCAGTCTCAAGCCACCTCACCGGCCACCACTTGGCGTCGCCCTAGCCACTAGCCAGCCTCCCCACCACCAGGAGGCCCGCCGAAAACCCAGATCTGGCCTGCCCGCCAGGCCCAAACCAGCCCCGCCGTCACCTGCGCGAGCCGCGCCCGACCCTGCGTCTCCCTGCACCCATAGCAGGAGCCTCGATCCCAAGCTCCTATGCCCGACCCCGCTGCCCTGCTGAACGCCGGCGACCGTCTGAGACCCCGCGCCGGAGTAGCCCCGTCGGACCCAGGCCCGCCCCTCACGCACTCTCCCTTCAAGCCCCCGGTTCCGTCTCTCTCCTACATCTCCGACTCATGTGATTTTTCCTGCAGGAGCTCGCCCGAGCCCATGGCGCCGCCGCTGTCGATCTACCCCAGCTGGCGACCATACATCGTGGCGCGCCCGGGAATGGACTCCCCATCACCGGATTTATCCTTCCCCGCTCTGGATCTGGTCCGCCTCACCTCGAATCCGCCGCGGTAGCTTCGGCTGTCGCCCCTGTTGACCTGCAGCGCGCCATGACTATCGGCGTTCTAGGATCGGGGGTATCCAGACCTGCCTGCGGCCCAGCGCGTGGCCCACATCGACGGCCCTGTACGGCCTGACAACGGACCCCGCAAGACAAGACCCTCGCGAGGGCCCCGGCCTCGCGAGGGGAACCAAGCCAAGACCTCCAGAGGAGCGGTCTCCCTAGTCTGCCTCCCGAGGAGCGGAGATTCCTTTGCAGTGCCCGGCCTCAAGAGGTTGCGATGATGTGAGCCACGACAACCAAAGCAGGCAGGTGCCAGCGGGCGCAACAGAGATAGTTTCCTCTTTCGTGCTAAGGAAGCGAGGACAGACACGGGTTCCCAAGGAAGCCCCCCAAAGGTTTACACTCCGGTGCAATGAGACCAAGACCACGGGCTCGGCAGGACGGATGTCATCGCCGAGCCCACCTCTACGTCACGCCCAGAAGCTTTGCAGGCGAAGACCACCTTTAGTCAGGATAAGATGTACCTCCTATCCCCTTTCAAATTTGGCCACTGTGGGATCCCTTCCCTCTTGTGCGATAAGGGAAGAGGACCAAGGCCCGCTATAAATAGGGACTAGCCACCACCGTAGAGGGGGATCAGATCCACCCACACCAAAGAGCCCTCGCGAGGTCGCTCAACCTCTGTACTTGTTCATTCACAAACCTCCTCGTGAGGCCAATCCACCAAAAGAAGGAGTAGGATTTTACACCGCGAGGTGGCCCGAACCTGGGTAAATCGCAGAGTCCATCCTCTTGCACGACGACGAGGCTTAAGCTGGGAAAGATCTTCGCACACGCCCCAGAGTTCGAACCTTCTTGAGTTTGCGAAGCTCTGAATCCGACATTTGGCGCGCCAGGTAGGGGCGTGTCGAGGTCTCCCTTCTGGCTCCGCTTCGTCTATGCTCCGTCTCCGCTTCGTCGCTCCCATGGCTGAGACCCGCCGAGTCCGCGCCAAGCGCCGAGCCGCCCGCGTCGCCCAGACGGCGTCTGTGGGCCGCGACGCCCCGCGCCGCTCCGCTTTCCCTGGATTTGGATCTGGTCCGCCTCGCCTTGAATCCGCCGTGGTAGTTCCGGCCATCGCCCCTGTTGACCTATAGCGCGCCATGACTGTCGGCGTTCTAGGATCGGGGGTATCCAGACCTGCCTGCCTGCGGCCCAGCGCGTGGCCCACATCGACGGCCCTGTACGGCCTGACAACGGATCCCGCAAGACAAGACCCTCGCAAGGGGAACCAAGCCAAGACCTCCAAAGAAGCGTTCTCCCTAGTCCGCCTCCCGAGGAGCGGAGATTCCTTTGCAGTGCCTGGCCTCAGGAGGTTGCGATGATGTGAGCCACGGCAACCAAAGCAGGCAGGTGCCAGCGATCGCAACAGAGATAGTTTCCTCTTTCGTGCTAAGGAAGCGAGGACAGACGCGGGTTCCCAAGGAAGCCCCCCAAAGGTTTACACTCTGGTGCAACGAGACCAAGACCACGGGCTCGGCAGGACGGATGTCATCGCCGAGCCCACCTCTGCGTCACGCCCAGAAGCTTTGCAGGCGAAAACCACATTTAGTCAGGATAAGATGTACCTCCTGTCCCCTTTCAAATTTGGCCATTGTGGGATCCCTTCCCGCTTGTGCGATAAGGGAAGAGGACCAAGGCCCGCTATAAATAGGGACTAGCCACCACCGTAGAGGGGGATCGGATCCACCCACACCAAAGAGCCCTCGCGAGGTCGCTCAACCTCTGTACTTGTTCATTCACAAACCTCCTCGTGAGGCCAATCCACCAAAAGCAGGAGTAGGGTTTTACACCGTGAGGTGGCCCGAACCTGGGTAAATCGCTGAGTCCATCCTCTTGCACGACGACGAGGCTTGAGCTGGGAAGGATTTTCGCACACGCCCCAGAGTTCGAACCTTCTTGAGTTTGCGGAGCTCTGAATCCGACATTTGGCGTGCCAGGTAGGGGCGTGTCGAGGTCTCCCTTCTGGCTCCGCTTCATCTATGCTCCGTCTCCGCTTCGTCGCTCCCATGGCTGAGACCCGCCGAGTCCGCGTCGAGCGCCGAGTCGCCCGCGTCGCCCAGACGGCATCTGTGGGCCGCAACGCCCCGCGCCGCTCCGCTTCCCCTGCAGCCAACGCTGCCACTGGTCCAGCCGTTCAAGAGCAGCAGGACTCGTCGCAGCCACCCACCGCGTGGCGCGACGGCCGCACTGCTAATCCGTCCCTCGTCCCCGCCTCGGTGTCATCCTCTCATGCTCACTAAGGGCCGGCGAATGCGCAGGCACCACTGTTCATGGCGTGCGAGCTGCTGCGTTACCGCCCCGCCCCTGGTCGCTATGATTACTGGCTTGGTCGCATCGCCGAGCTTGTCAATGTTGCCGGCGAGGTCCCGGTGCCCACCCACTCGCTCCGTCCTCCGCCCTCCCAGGCGGGCGACGTGGCTCATGGCACACCTCCCCCTCCTTCTCTGCATGGCATCGACCCCAAGCCCAGGCACGAAGCGCGTCCGCGCAACCAGCCGTGTGAGGTGCCGATGCAGGCGAGGGATGAAGCAAGTTGCCAGGTGGTGCCAAGGCCGCGAGGCGATGCGCGTGTGCTCCTTGCACCCCCGCACCGTCATCAGGACCGCGCGCCGCCAGAGGCTGCGGTGCACGGGCGTCAAGACCCAGCTCTTCTCGTACGCGCCGCACCTGTGAGCGGAGCAGTCTGCCGCGCCTTCTCCCCGGTGTTGCGCCGTGTCAACTGGCCCGGCAAGTTCAAGCCGGACCTACCTCCACGCTACGATGGCACCCCCGACCCCGCTGAGTTCCTCCAGCTCTAAGCGCTGAGCATTGAGGCGGTGAGCGGCGACGACAAAGTCATGGCGAATTGGTTTCCCATGGCCCTCAAGGGTGGCACTCTCTCCTGGGCCCTGAACCTCCCGGAGGGATTGATCTCTTCCTGGGATGAGCTCTACGAGCGCTTCATTGCAAACTTCTAGAGCATGCGCGACCACGCCCTTGGGGTGAACGACCTGCGGCACGTGAAGCAGCAGCCAGACGAGACCCTGCACAAATACATACAGCGCTTCACGAACGTTTGCCTCAAGATCCCGAAGGCGTCGGACGAGGCCATCATCTCAGCATTCACCGATGGCGTCTGGGACGTCAATATGAAAGAGGAGCTCACCATCCATGATGAACTGTGCAAGGCCCTGGAGATGTTCAACCTGGTGAACAAGTGCGCAAGGGCTGAAGAGGGTCGTCTCTCCCTCCTCGAGCTTCCAGAGGCAGATCCTGAGGACAAGAAAGCCAAGGCTAAGGAGGCGAAGCACAAGGGGCCCGCAGTGCTGGCGGCTGAACCCGAGACGAAGCGTGGTTGCGGCAAAGATGAGCCCCCCAAGGGCAGCCGCCCGTTTTGCATCTTCCACTACACATGCAGCCACAATACTGAAGACTGCCAGGAGCTCAGGACGCTCCGCGACGAGCGCTTCGGCCACCACCCCGAGTGCGGTGACCGTAGCTACGGCCGTGGGTGAGCCCGCGGCAGAGGCCGCTGGGACAACCGTGACCCACGCCAGGACTGGCACGATCAGCCTCGCGAGGACCGCTGGCGTGACGAGCCTCGTGATGGACCCCGGCGCGATCAGCCTCGCGAGGCACGCCCTCAGGGCAATGATGGCCTTCCTTCGCTGCCGCCGCCGCCAAGGAGGAACGACGGTGACCGGCGAGATGATGGGACTGGGGGCTTCCAGGAACCCCATGCGATCGCCTGCAACCTGGGCGGTGCACAAGCCCCTGCCTCTAACCGCATTTTCAAGCAGTTCTCTCGTCAGGTGAACGCCGCCCTCCCGAAGCTTGAAGCTGCGCGTCCCCTCAAGTGGTCATAGGTCGCCATCACCTTCGACTCTAAGGACCACCTCAAGTGCGCGACCACCACAGGCGTGCTCCCAATGCTCTGCACGCCTACCATCAGCAACGTCCCCGTCACGAAGACCCTCATCGATGGTGGCGCTGGGCTCAATGTCTTCTCCGTCGAGACGTTCGAGACGCTTCAGGTGCCCTACGATCAGCTCATGCCGACCAAGCCCTTCTCAGGAGCGACCGATGGCTCCACCACTCCCCTGGGGTAGGTGCGCCTCCTAGTCACCTTCGGCAAGCGCGATAACTACCACACCGAGCTCATCGACTTCAACGTCGCCCACATCCACCTCCCGTACAATGCCATCCTCGGGTACCCTGCCCTTGCCAAGTTCATGGCGGCAACCCACCACGGTTACTACATCCTCAAGATGCCAGGGAGTGGCGGTGTCATCACCGTCGCCTGTGATGAGAAGGATGCAGTCTGCTCCCTCGAGCGTGCTTACCAAGCTGCGGCGGCTGAGAATTCTGATGACGAGGGCGGCATCCTACCTCCTAAGGACGCGCCCAAGAAGAAGAAGCAACTCCTCCTTAAGGGCCTTCAGGGGACGGAGGCCCTCAAGAGCGGCACCCCAGGCTCCGCGCCCGTCGCTTGGGCGCCTCGCCCTCCCGCATAGGAAAGCGTGCCCGGCGCCTCCCTCAGGACAGGCTCGGGGGCTTCCACCTGGAGAGTCTCTGACCCGGCCGGCGCGACGAGGGAGGTGCTCGGGCATCACTTGGTGGTGTGCTCTGACGTGCGCCCCCACGAGCAAGGAGCACGGCGTGAGGCGCCAGGCTCATGATAGTTCATCACCCAAGCGATCGAGGAGCTTTAGGAGGCGTTGGCCAAGCGGGGGGAGCACCGCCCCACACCACCCAGCGCGGCCGCCGCCCTCGACGAGGGCGACGGGTTGCGCGTGTGCGTCAACGTCTCGGGCCTCAACAGGGCCACATCCCAAGACCTCGTCTGGCCGTCGCGCGTCGGCCGAGGGGGGGTCTACCCCTGCAACTATGTCCGCATGCCTTTCGGCCTCGTGAACGTGAGCGCCACGTACCAGCGCCTCACGCAGGCTGCGTTTGCGTCGCACGAGGCCCGACGCTGCGCGGTCCTTCAAGAGGTCCCAGACCCTCGTGAGCCACCTGGGCCTCGCGGGCCCCTCGAGCCTCCGGAGTCTTCAGGCTCATGAGGATAAAGTTTCAACGACTACCTCGATGCTTCAGCAGCATCTTTGCCAGGTGACCTTTTCGTTTGTTCATTTGAGGGTGCCCCCTGGGCTGCATCATCCTCAGGCTGTTAGGACTTGCCCCGACAGCCATATCGTTTTGCGCATGTATCAGAACTAGTTTTACATTTGATGAGTTTTCGAAGTATTTCAAATTGCCTACCCGGTGCTTCGTCGCCATGAATGTCGCCGCGCCCTAACAACCCCGCTCTCGACCGCCTCATGATTAAGGGCTGGCACGGCGTCTGTGCTCGGGTCCGTCCCTACAGCGTTGTTAAATCCAAGCGACTGAGGTCTGTCTCGCGGGCCAGTCCCATGCATGTCACCTCCCATGGTCCTTGGTGCTTCGTCCTCGCATGAGCTAATCGGGGGTAGAAGAGTCAGGGCGCGCGGCCCGGTTCATATAACCGCAATTCGGCGTTTTGTCGACGCGGGAGCCGCGCGCCGTGTGATTTTCCTTAGATCTGTCGTATGAGAAGACTAGGCACGGCGTCTGTGCTCGGGTCCGTCCCTGCAGCATAGATAAACCCAACGGCTGAGCTCTATCTGATGGCCGGCTCCGTTCACGTCACCTCCTAGGGTCATTGGTGTTTGGACTTCTCATGTGGTGGCCTCTAGAGATTCATTCGGTGTAGGTTGTCCCCATCACACAGGTTTTGTAAGCGCGCCCCGCTCCAGAAGACCCATGCACAACCAGCCTTGAGGTAGGGCCTCGTGAGACCCGTGTTGCCTCACGGGTGCCCAGATACACCTCCTTCAGTTCTCCCGTGACACTCTCACGTAATAACGAGTGGGCTGTATACGCCCGGGGTCCCCCAAGGACGCGGAGGGGCCCTCACCCACGCCCAAGTGGAAGCCCCATGCTCCGCGCTGGCGAACGACACGGTCCCCCAATGACTATGCCCACGCAAGGTGGAAGCCCCATGCTCCGCGCTGGTGGATAAACAACTGAGGGCGCCCTAGCGGCTGCACCAACCTCAGGATGGCCCTTCGGCCCCTTCACGCAGCATTTCCTTGGGATGCGCACGCGAGGGGGCTGGACGGGGGCTACGCTTAGGCCACGCCTCGTGCATGCCGCCTCACGAGGTCCCTGGTACCTGGTCTTCTCGCGGCCCTCCCAGACGAAAGCTGAAGAGGAAAGGTATGGGAGCCACTCGCATGTCAAGGGGGATCCCTGGGCATCGTGACCCAAGGGCCTCACTAATCACGTAGCCCCTCACCCTTTGGTCTCGTCCTGGTGATCCAGACGCCCCATCGGCGGTCGAGGTATGCGCGAGATTGGGCCCTGCCGATGCAGAGCACCAAGGCGCTCCAACTCGACTTCATTGCCGCCATGTATCCTTCATGAGGGTTGCTCGCACGTCAAGGGGGGGCCCTGGGCATCGCGACCCAAGGGCCTCACTAGTCACATAGCCCCTCGCCCCTTGGTCTCGTCCTGGTGATCCGGACGCCCCAACGGCGGTCTAGGTATGCGCGGGATTGGGCCCTGCCGACGCAGAGCACAAAAGCAAGCAAGAAGGAAACAAGGCGCAAAGAGAAATCACAGAATTCAAACAAGTTATTACAAGCACAGGGTGTTTTGTACTTCAAACAAGTCTTACGCCTCCACGAGGAATGATAAATGTCGCAGGTCGGAGTCTAGGAGGAGGGGCCGTCATCACCAAAGCCGTCGCCGCCGATCGCCTCGGTCACGTCAAGCTCGTCGTCAACATCGCCGTCGATGCCTTCGTCGCCACTGCTCGCCTCCACCATAGGGGGCTTGGCGTCGAGGACGCAACCGAACTTCTTCGTCAGAGCGTCCACGGAATCCTTCACGGCCGCCACAGCGGAGGCACGGAACTCAGGGGCAATCGAGGCCATCACCGCGTTGAAGTCAAATCCTGGTTCGCGGAGGTAGAGGTGGCTGAAGACACGCGTCGCGGCCGTGGAGAAAAGGCCGCGGCACTCATTCTTCAGGATGGCGTCAACCTTGGCGACCGTGCCTTCGAGTGCCTTGGAGAGTTTGGAGGAGCCCGGCGTAGCCGCCCTCGGGGGCCGCCAGTGGCTCCCCGAATCCTCCCCTGTAGATGAAGCGCAGAGCCCGGCGAAGCCTGAGCTCGACGGAGGGGAAGGCATCTCTTTCCGTGGCAGCCTTTTCCTCGGCAGAGGCAAGGGTCTTCTCCCTAGCCTCAAGTTGGGCCGTCGTGGCAGAGACGTGCCGGGCGTGGGACGTCTAGGCCTCTGCTACCTCATCCTTCAGCTTGGCTAGACGCTCGTGCTCCGAAGCTTGGTCGTCGGCCGCCTGGGACAGGACGGAGGCGCGATCGGTGAGCTTCGCCTCGCGAGCATTAAGGTCTTCCTCCCGTTGGTTAAGCTGTCACACATGCGCGGCTTGCTCCTCCTGAAGGGCCTTCAGTTTGGCTTCCGCCTCGCTGCAGCGCTCCGCGGCATCCGCAGCCTTGGCCAGCGCTACGTCGCGAGCTGCCACAACCTTGGCGGCCTCCTTCTTACTCTCCGCGGCGGTGGCCTCAGCCCGGCCCCAGGCCGTCGTGATGGCTGTGTCAGCCTGGAGCCACCCGGAGATAAGCTCGAGGCGTTCCCTCACGAAGGAGCGCCTGTCGGCACCTTGGTGGTCGGCCCGGATCCGGTCAAGCGCGGTGTAAGCCTCATCCAAGGCGCCGGGCCCGACCGGAGGACCGCTGCCCACGAGCGCGAGAGCCTGACCAGGAGGTGGCACCAGCACCTCGACAAGTGCTGTGTCCAAGGGAACTGCGGCGTGTCTGGGTTGGGAGCGGACTTCTGAGGCCGCGCTGCTGCGTCCTCAGGAGCGGACTTCTTCAGGGGGGAGGAGGTCGCCCCCTCCATCGGCGTTGGGGCCGCCGCGGCCGCGGCAAGGGGCGCTGCTTCGTGAACTTCCACGCCTCCGGAGGCTGACCCCCCGAGTGGCGTAGCCACAACGTCAGGACAAGGCGTTACGCCCACAAGATCGGGCGCGGTGCCGCCAGGGCACTCAAGGGTCGCGCTAAGCTGGTGCGATGCGCTTCCTCGCCCGCTGAGTTCGCGGCTGAAGGCCGAAGGCGCCCTCCGGATAGGGGGCTCCTTCGGCTCGGCGCCCGCCTTCCTCTTCATCGGCTTGACGACGACCCTGGCAACCAAGGAGAAGGGGCCGTAAGCGTGCGTGCATTTCATAATCAACCAGAGGCGGGGCAAGTTACTTACTCGTCGTCCGCGACCCACTTCCTCTTCCTTTCTGTGTCGTCGAGGGCTGGGATGCTCCTGCCTTTCGTCGGGATGGCGCGGTCATCCAGAAGGATAGCAGCATCGCCCCGAGGGGCCGCGGCCAGAGGGGCCACGTCTGCCCCGGTGGTGGTTGCCCCGTCTTTTGGCTGCGGCTCGGATGGGGACGAGGCCGACGTCTCAGGCGCCCTGCTAGTACGTGGGGCGTCCGCCAGAGAAGGCGCAGTCGCGCGCTTCTTCGTGGTCGCCCGGCTGGATGCCGGCGCTGCCTAGGAGGCAGGCCTTGGCTTCCTGAGGACCATGGCGAAGCGCATGGAGCCCGCGGCCGGGAGCTCATCGGCATCATCGTCATCTTCGAGATTGCGGAGGAGCACACTCTGCAACGGGGGAGACGCCTATTCCAAGCCGTCATCCACGGTCTCCTCCGAGTCTTCCTCGCCGCTAGCGCTGCCGGAGGACACTGGCACCGGGGAGTTGGGGCGCTCGGGAGGCGTGAGCCCGCGCTCGTCGAAGGTGGGCATGGCGGCAACCAGTTCCCCCCTGTCGTCGCGGTGGTATAGCAGGGCGTAGGCCTCGGGGAGGTCTCCGGGGTCGCCGTGGAGCAGAGTAACCACGGCCCTGCCCAGATCTTCACCAGTCTGGCTGGCGGACCGAAGCTTGATGGCGTCCCTCGCGCCGTCGAACTCCCACATGGGCTTCGAGTGCGCCTCAAGCGACGCCAAGCGCTGCGTCAGGAACTCCTTCACTATCATCGCCCCGGTCAATTGCTTGGCCTCCATGTCCCGGGAGATCCGCTCCAAGACAGGTTTCGCCCGGGGATCGGTGAGCTTCGCGAACCCCACGCGAGGGCTTTCTCGGGCAGCTTCGTCAGGAGCTCCAGGCGCGAGTTGTGGCCCGGGTATCCATGAAGACCCAGTGGTGCCTGAAGCCCTCCACATTCTTCCCAGCCTTCAGGAGCGAGTTCCCCCTCTGAACCGTGACGAAGGTAAACCAACAGCCCGAGGACCCCTTAATCCTGGACTCCCTCAAAGAGCATGAGTTTCTTAAAGCTATCGATAACGATCTTCGAAAGAAGAGTTCTTCTTATCTTGCCAAATGACTACTCTTGTCCACATTTGTTCCACAAGTTAAATATAAGCAAACTAGTAACAAAGGCAAGAAAGGTTCTTCATCTAGTAGCAATAATACTAATGCTAAATCCAATAATGTTGCTTCTAGTAGCTCTATTGATTCCACTAATGATTCTCTTAGCCAAGTTACACTTGAGCAAGAAAACGGTTTATTGAAAGGGATTATAGAGAAAGGTGCCTACAAAAGTCTTGCCGGATGTAAGCAATTTGAGGAGATTGTACCCTAGTATGGAGGATACCGGAAGAACCATGGCATTGGCTACTTCAACACCAATGGAGTTGAATGGGAAGAAGGTCAATACCCCAAGCCGAAGTTTGTTCCTCAAAGGGAGAAGTATGATCATACTATCCCCAAGGGAACAAATGATCAAGATGACCTTCCACCACAATACCACAAGCTCAAGGGAAAGGGCAAGCTTCAAGAAGAGATTGACACATTTAAAGATGAATCCCAAGCCATGGTCAAGTAGGTTCCCAAGTCTAGTACAAGCTCTACTTCAACAAGTGCTACTTCAACTCCAAGGATCCCCATCAAGTTGATGTGGGTCCCAAAGAAGAAGAACTAGAGAAGTTCTTGAGGGGAGACTCCGCCAACAAATTCTCTCACATTCATCATTGTCAAGAATCATTGCAATCAACTCCAACCTTATGCAATGATTCAAGGAGTCACAAACCCCTCATAGGTGAGCAAGGGACAAGGTAATTAAAGAATCAATGGACATCATCTAAATTTGCTTCACTCCATGTCCATTGATATCCTTGTATTTTTTCCTTGTGTGGGACTAACCCATGTAGGCAAGAAGAGTACGAAACAACAAGGATTTCTCTCAACTCAAGATGATCTTCATCAACTACGAGCATCCACTACCACAACACCTACATGAAGTATTCTATGACCAAACCCAAGGTTAGTTTATCCCTCTAAGGGGGGATGTCACATCAAGGGGGAGCTTTACTCTAAGACTTGAGTCAAAGCATCTCTTAAGATGTGAACACGTTAAATGCTTTATGTAAAAGTGGTAACCCCACTTGTGCTTAAACAATGAGTACGACCTATGATCAAGTATTCTTACATGGCTCCCAAGTCAATATACTCATATATAGATGACTCTGTCATCGCCAAAGTGCTTGGTAGATACTAGAGTGGTTTTGCATGTTTGCCATGTTTCATTCGACATCTTATTGTGTGAGCATGTTGGTATGCATATCTTTACTCATTCAAGGAAATTCAATTGTTGTTATTTGGCTTTCATTTTTCTTTGGCCGACTGGATATACAAGAATTCCTAAGTACCTCCCTCTATATATCTGTGCTTTCTCGTCTCAAATTATATTCATGCTTCATCACACAATTTGAGCAAGAACTTCTCGGACCCTTTGTGTGAGGAGCACTCAGAGTTCAGTTTCGACAAGAGCTAAGTTCCAAAACCTCCCTTGTGCCACTCGGTGTAACCAACCCCCAAAACTCAGTTCCACCAAAGCACTAGGGTTGAGCAAGTTTTTTCTGACCTCGGTACAACCGATTCTGCAATTTTGGCCTCGCCGAGTTTTTCTGTCCCCTGGCAGTTAAGAAACACGGTGGCACCGAACTTTTGGAATCGGTGACACCGAGAGCAGATGGGTATTTATATCCAGCGGGCCCGATTTTTGAAATACAATCTTCAATCGTCGTCCTCCGCAAACCCCTGCTGCCGCGCTCGAGTCTCCGGACGTCCCCCTCACCTCCCGTGCGCCCTCGCCACAGGAGTCCTCCGCCGTCGATGGCAATCAACCCCACCTTCGCCGCCATAGCGGAACCTTCACTGAATTAAGGTAAGGTTTCAGCCCCTTTTTCGCTCCCAATCCGAATCTTGCGCATTAGGATAAGTTCATCGATAAGCCACGATTTGCTATGCTCCTGTCCAGAAGAAATTTCCATTATATTAGGTGAACAAAAATTTTTAGCTTTAGGTTTCCGCCATGTGTGTCTCAGTGTCACCGAGTTGATACGAATCGGTATCACCGATTCAGGGTCTAGGGTTACTGAGAACATTCTTGGTGAAATCGAGTTTCTCTTTTCGGTGAAACCAAAAAGGGTTGCCATGTTTTTTTCATATGAAAATGTGTGTCTCGGTGGCTCCGAAAACTCAAACTCGGTGGAACTGAAACCCATTTAGCTGAAACTTAAGACTAAGATTTTGAGTTCAAATTTTGCAAAAACATCTGTGTTTTGTGATGCTCATCCATTCCACTCTTCTATAATCTATTCATAGGGACATCATGTCTGGGTCCGAGGACAGTGACAATGATTTCAGAGAGCAAAGTGTTGATTTGGATGCTGGCACTAGCCCAGAGGCTAGTTCATCTTCTGAGGACGATGGCACCCCCAGTTCTCATGGTTTTCCCAAGGCAGCCACTAGGGCCAGGAAGAAGCTCAATTCTGATGAAGAAGATTTAGACTTTTTGCTTGAGGAGGTTCTAGCTAAGAAGCCGCAAAAAGGAAGAAGAAAGCTGCTGATGAGGCCACTTCTGCCAAGAGGCCTGTAAGAAAAGAGTATGCCAGTTCTGAAGCTATGAGAGCACCAGACAATGCTAGGGCAGGTATGACTCTCACTCTTGAGTCACCTAGGACTTCTAAGTCCATGCCCAAGAAACTAGGCCAGAAGAGAGCCAAGAAGAGGATTGTTCGTGTGGTTGGCAGACCAACCTCTATGTTTGAGGATCCAGCAGAGCAGGAAGAAGAGGAAGAGAAAGAACCAGTTGCAAAGCCTCCTCCTTCCAAGAAGAAGAAGATGTTGGCTCATGCAATGTCTAGCAAGGCCGCATCCAAGGCCAAGCCAGCTGCACCCAAGAATCCATCTGCCCCCAAGTCCAAGAAGACCACCAGGGATATACCTCTTGCTGAGAAGAACAAGAGATCGTCCACCATGGATGAAGAGGAAGATGTTGCTGTGTTGAGGAACTGAGACCCCATCTGCTAGAGCATAATAATGATCACTGAGTGGCAGAGGACATGAAGAAGAGGAAGGATCAAGGGCTTAGGACATGGAGAGCATCTGATCCATATTCTATAAGGAGAAGGACTGCTGTAGATGCTCACTTCCATACCAAGGAGCAACAAGATTTCTATGAGACTGTGTTGCTAGACAAGAGTCATGCGGTTAGGGATGAGATATGTTGATTGGAAGTACATTAAGGAGAATGAAGACTACTTCCCTCATGTACTAGAGAATTTCAAGGCCATAGACATTGATGCATTTGTTGGCAGAGAGTTCACTGCATGGAATGATGAGATGCTCATGCTGTTCTACTCCACAGCTCATTTCTATCCAGATGGGAAGATAGTTACGATGACTGAGGGAACCAGATACCAGTCTACAGTTGATGAGTGGGCTACCATCTTAGTAGCCTCAAAAGTTGAAGAGACAATCAAGAGGACAGCTGATGATCAGAAGAGATCATGTGGATATGCTCCATACATTCAGATGCTCATTAAATCCAAAATTGGAAAGAGCCTGCATGCACTTGATCGTCCACACCTGCCACTATTGCCAGAGTTTGAGGACATCGTTGTGGTGATGGATCATTCTCACCCCTCTTCAGCTACTGCACAGGTAGAGGTAGAGGCAGAGGCAGCTAGAGCCACTAGTTCTCAAGTTCCAAGGACGAGGAGCGATCAAATGTCATATCTTATCAACTCTATCCAAGGGATCCAAAACAATGTGGCTGAGATCCCCAAGAACCAAAAGAGTCTTGAGAAGATTGTGGAGACGAAATTTCATGATCTTGACAACAATATTGATGAGCTGACAGTGACTGTCAATAAGCTAAAACAGGAAGTGGATGCAGTGCCAAGTCCTCACTCCAGTGATGATGATGGTCCACCTCTCCGGCTGTCGGGTCACGATGCACACGATCACCTATGGGGCCACGGGAACTTTTGTGGTTCGGCAGGGGTGAGGTCACGCTGCACAAAGAGCAGGGGTGGTGAGGCAGCACGACGACGAGACGATGGTGTTTTACCCAGGTTCGGGCCGCTAGGAAGCGTAAAACCCTACTCCTGCTTTGGTGGATCGATCGGGGGAACACGAAGCACACGCAGTGCTCAAACCCGGCAAGGTTGCCTTCGGGAGAGCTGCTACGCGAGTACAAGTTTCCAAAGGTCTGAATCTTTAGATAGGTTGCCTTGGGCCTCCTTTTATATCTCAAGGGGCAACCGCAGTAGCAAAACAGACATTATCTAGTGATTAGATAGCCAATAGTGCTATCATACCTAACTCTGGCATTTAGGACAAAATGCCATAAATGCTAGCCTAGGTGGCATGCGGGGACGCATCCCCGGTAGGCTTTTACCACCGCTTTAGCTAACTATTGCTCAACATCTTGACACACCTCCGGACGGGTGTCAAACGGGCATAATCTGTCTCCCAGCGCGGCGCCACGTACTTAGCGAGAGCCACTTAGCCACCTGAGGGCTTGACACCGCATCGACAAATGACTGGCATTGCGATGTGGTGGAACGGTGGCCGATCGGCTTGCGCCTGTCGGGGGAAGGCTTGCCGGGTCTTCCTTAAGATGTGTGTGCCTCGGTCCCCGGCAGGCACCGGGGACGTGACTGGCGCGGTTCGGGCCCGTTCTGGGCTGTTGCATCGACCTTGCCGGCGTTGCTTAGCCAGCGTAGGTTGCTTCTGTCGGAGTCTTGGTCATGAATGTTGGCTTCGTCTTCTTGATGCGCTCCTTCATCTCACGTAAAGCGGCTTCTCTAGTTTGGACTAGTTTTGACTGTATTTACGTTGATGGGTTTTGCTACTACTGCCTGTGCATAAGTCAGGGGCACAGGGTACCCCAGTCCTAGTGCACCGACAGGAGCCCCCGGGTCTGGCCCAAACGCGCTCGCCCAGCACCGTTGGGTTCGGCCCAAAATTTATGCACAGGCACGCAATATGAGGGAGTAACTGCCGACTTGCAAGCCAGCACTTACCTACAACCTCAGGCCATTTCCGCCACGCGCGCCGCATGCATTGTGGGGAGTTTGCAGCGGATGCGCATGGCTCAAAGGCGTGGGAGTGGCAGAAGCTACAGCGCCAGGGATTGGAGCAATGGGGCGGTTACCTGTTCGCCCTTGATCGTGGGTAGTGGGATTGGTGGAGATGGGCGGCCGCCTTGGAGCAGAGGAGAGCCAGCCGCCGTGCCCATCCCTATAAATTGGGGGTTCACAACGGGCGATGCTCATCCATTCCCTTCTCCTCCTCGATCTCAGGTTCACATAGCTTGCCCTTCTTCTCCGTCTTTGGACGCACCAGTCACCACCATGACGAGGGGGCGAGGATGACCCCCAGCTTCCACTGTGGCGACGAGAGTTTCCCCTCGGGATCATGCCGCTGCTTCAGCCGCGGTGGCGGGAGGCGGTTCCAGCGCGCGGGGTGGGAGCGCTGGAAGAGGCTGGGGCCGGTGCGGGGCTCATGACCAGGGGAGGCGGAGCACCGCAACCGATCCTCCTCCGTCGGCGGTTCCTCCCCCAGCTGGACCCTGGCAGTCTCGTGGACTCCGGCTTCGTCTTCCCTGCCGGTGGTCCTGCCGAACCGCGCCCTGCCTGTCCTGACGGGGTCAGGCTGGGCTTCTGCTTAGGTCCTCCTTTCGTCCTTTCTCCTTTTTGTAGCTTGCTCCTAGGGGAGAAAGTCCAATAAAGAGTTATTTAAGGGGCGTCCTCTAATGTATCTCTATCCATTTTGTACCGAAAATGAATGAAAGAATGCTATTTCTCTTCCTTAAGTAATATCCCTTTCTCCCCTTGTTTATACTGTGTCAGCATGTTTGTCCTTGCCGCACGGAACTATTTGTCGGGTCAGTACTAACCGCGAGCGCCAAAGGGGGAGCGAGCCCCCAGCAGCAGGCTGGTATCATTCCCCTGCAAGGCTCCTTGTCGGTATCGGCTCGGCCCCCCAGAGCTGATAAGCGACAGGAGCTGGGGGACGGCTCATCCCGACAAGGGTTTCCATTGCGTGAAGGACTCCATGGTACACAGTCAAAAAGGATAGCAAGGGTTTCCTTAAGGGAGCAAATGGCTCCGAGCTTGGAATATGTGATTAGACTTATCTTTTCAGGCAGTATCCCTTTCTGGAGTACGACGGGCCGCTGTCCTTGTTGCTTTGCCCTTCTTCCTTGTTTTCCTGACGGTCAAACCTGTAGGGCAAGAGGCCTCTGTCCTCTGGGGAGAGAGAATGCAGTAACAAGGATCATCGGCTCATCAAGTACTCTAGCAAATTTCTAAAACTTAAAAGCGATAACATTGCAACATAAAAAATGCATAGTAAACATGCAGTTTGATGGTATGATGCAATGCCTAGATTTATTATTGCAGGCACAGGGTCTGCGCCTGGCTTTGTACAAAGGTTTACATGCACTGCGGCAAGTCTTGTACAAAAGGTGGTTGCTGGGGACTGAACCCGGCAACCGCGCCTTACGGGTAGAACTTACGAAGATGTTCAATATTCCATGAGTTAAGCATTTTGATGCCATCTTTGGTCTCCAGACGGACTGAGCCAAGTATGGTGACTCGTGCTACCCGGTAAGGGCCTTCCCACTTTGGCGTCAACTTGTTTGTACCCTAGGCGAACTAAACACGCCTAAGGACAAGGTCACCTTCCTCAAGGCTCCGGGCGTGGACCCTGCGGCTATGATAGCGGCACAGGGCTTGCTGGTAGGGTGCAGCACGCACAGCAGCCCGGAGACGATCTTCCTCGAGGAGCATGGCATCGTCATGCCATAGCTGCTCTTGCTCTACTTCATCGTAGGCAAGTACTCGAGGTGACCCGTATATGAGTTCCGTGGGGAGAACTGCTTCCACCCCATACACTAGGGAGAAGGGCGTCTGGCCGGTAGCTCGATTTGGTGTCGTTCTGAGCGACCAAAGAACCACCGGCATCTCATCTATCCAGCGCTTGCCGCCTCTTCGCAGTCTATCGAAAGTTCTTGTCTTGAGCCCACGCAACACTTCAACATTCATCCTCTCGACTTGCCCGTTGCTTCTCGGGTGGGCAACAGAGGCGAAGGAGACCTTGCTTCCAAGGCTTTGGATGTATTGCATAAAGGTGCGGCTCGTGAAATGGGTGCCATTATCGGTGATCACCCTGTTGGGCACTCCAAAACGGCACACTAGTCCTTTCAGGAACTTGACAACTGACTGCGTGGTCACCTTTCTCACTGGTTCCACCTCAGGCCACTTTGTAAACTTGTCGATCGCTACGAACAGGAATTCAAAGCCCCCGACGGCGCGGGGAAATGGGCCCAAAATATCGAGCCCCCAGACCGAGAATGGCCTGGATAAAGGGATCTTCTGGAGAGCTTGCACTGGTTGATGAGTGTTCTTAGAATGGAGCTGGCAGGCTTCACACTTGGTGACTAGCTCAGTTGCATCTTGGAGGGCAATGGGCCAATAGAAACCCTACCGGAAGGCTTTTCCGGCAAGGGCCCTTAATCCAATGGGAGACCCACACACGCCTCTGTGAATCTCTGCCAACAGCTTCAGTCCATCTTCCCGGCGAATGCACCTTAATTTCACACCGTTTGGTATTTTTCTGTACAGAGTGTCATCGACAAATTGGTACATACTTGACTGACGGGCTACTTTTTGGGCTTCTTCCTGCTCTTCGGGAAGTTCTCCTGTTTGAAGGAAGTGGACTATATGCTGTGCCCAAGCTGGAGCCTGTGGCTCGACAACGAGAACTAAAGGCATTTCCTCGTTTGTGGGAGCGCTTACCTCGACCGCAAGAACCCGGGGTTCTGCAAGAGGGAGCTGCTCACCAACCGAAACGAGACTGTCCCCGGTAGCCTCTCTACCAACGGCTTCAGGAAGCTCTGCCGGGAAATGCTTGCCGGAGTTCAGCTTTCTCCTTTTCCTGGTCATCGTTGACGGGGATACAAATGGCTGAGTGAGGTGGAGGACAAAAGTTCCTTGCTCCACATGAAGCTTTTGCGCGGCGCACTTTGATAGATGATCAGCGACGCTGTTTTCTGCACGTGGTACATGCTCTGCTTGCAATCCATCAAAGTGCTCCTCCAGCTTCCTCACGTCTTCCATGTATGCTTCCATCAACGGACTCTAATAATCTTTGTTGACTTGTTTTACCACGAGATGAGAATCTCCTCGGATGATCAGTTTCTTGATTCCCAACTCCACCGCAATTCTGAGTCCGACAAGGAGCCCCTCATACTCAGTGGTGTTGTTGGTGGCCTCCTCCCGGGGAAAGTGCATTTGAACCACATATTTGAGATGCTCTCTCGTGGGGGCGATGAGGAGCATGCCTCCCCCGGCGCCCTGAAGCGAGAAAGCACCATCAAAATACATGATCCATTCCTTAGGCGCTTCTTTGCCGGGGAGGATTGTCTCTGGAACCTCTTCGTCTGGCGTGCGCGTCCATTCCACAATGAATTCCGCCAACGCCCTGCTTGGAATTGTGGAAGTGCTCTCATACTTCAAACCAAAACTTGACATCTCTAGCGCCCACTCAACTATCCTGCCAGTGGCTTCGGGGTTCCTCAATATACGCTGCAGCGGAAAGCGGGTGACAACTGTGATTTCGTGGCCTTGGAAGTAGTGGCGTAGTTTCCTCGAGGCCATGATAAGGATGAAGATCACCTTTTACACTCCAGAGTACCTTGACCTAGCCCCTTGTAACAAGGAGCTGACAAAGTATACTAGTCACTGCACCACTTTCTTCTTTGCCACTTCCTTGAAACTGCCTTCGTTTCCTTGCTTAGGTTCCCCTCGGTTTGTATCAGGTCTTGCCGCGAATGCTTCGGTTCCACCCCTGGTGAAATCAGTCGCAGTGGCTGCATCTTCACCCACTTCTCGCTGCACCACCAGCGTTGCACTAACCACTTGATTCGTTGCCGCCAAGTATAGCAGCAACGATTCTTGCGGTTTAGGCGCGACCAAGGTGGGAGCGGAGGAAAGGTAAGCTTTAAGGTCTTGCAGCGTTGCTTCTACTTCCGGGGTCCACTTCATCGGGCCGGCCTTTTTCAGAATCTTGAAAAACGGCAGGGCGCGTTCAGCGGATTTGGAGATGAACGTACTCAACGCGGCAATGCATCCGGCCAAGCGTCTTACGTCCTTGACGGACTTGGGCACTTGTATCTGCTTGATTGCTTTGATCTTGTCGGGATTGGCTTCTATTCCCCACTGAGATACAAAGAACCCAAGCAGCTTGCCGGATGGGACACCAAACACACACTTCTCAGGGTTGAGCTTCAAATTGATCTTGCGCAAGTTCATAAAAGTTTCTTCCAAGTCTTGTATGAGGGTTGCTTCATCTCTGGAATATTGCGGTGTACTCGACTGAATCTCTGGATGTATCTCCGCAAGATTTCTCCCTCCTTCTACGGAAGAACTTGCAGGTCGATGGGCTGTCCTGGCTCCTGGTGGCCACCTGTGAAGGCGCCGACAAATTCGTTGCACAAGTCATCCCATGATGAAATAGAGTTCTCCGGTAGGTGCATCAGCCATGATCTCACATTTGGCTTGAGCGCTAAAGGGAAATAGTTGGCGAGCACCTTCTCATCTCTTCCCCCGGCGGCTTGAACGACTATCGTATAGATGCCTAGGAATTCCGCCTGGTTTAGCTTCCCGTCATATTTCTCCGTCAGCTCAGGCTTGAAAGCTCGGGCCGATGGCCAGCGGACCTGTCGCAGCTCGTGAGTGAAGGCAAGGCACCCAACCTCATAAGGCAGGTACCTGCCAGCACTGGGCGCGAGGTCGCCAGCATCTGGGCCGTTGCACCTGTCGGATAGGCGGTGTGCTTCCCGCCGTCGCTCTATGGTGACGCCCGCGTCTTCCCTCCGCCGGTCTTCCGGGACACGCCGCTGGTCCCGGCGATCGTGCGGGGCGGACGAGGTCATAGATGCTTCGTCGGGCTCGTCGGCATGTGGAGCTCGTTGTGGCTGCCTCTGGGTCTGTTGTCGCGGAGGTGATTGCACCGTTGGCGCGGCCCCCTCGACACGACCATCAGCCTGGGCCGCCATCGCCGTCTGCGGGCGTCGCGACGGCTCTGCATGCTGCGATTTGCTGGCTTCGACGAAGCCGATCAAACTCTGGATGGTGGCTCTCCATTCGTCCATCTTGTCAGCCGCCGGCGGGAAATTTAACAGCAGTTGGGCCCGCTCCATCGCTTCCGCTGTCGTGGCCGGCATGGCTAGAGAGGCAGATCGCGACGTCACTCGACTCCTGGTGGAACCAAGAGGGGTGTCGCCGCATTCTTGTCGCCGTGCACCAATCGCCAGGGCGGTTTGACGTGGAGGAGGTCGAACTTGTGGGTCTACGGTCTCGTTCGGCGCTCCGTCTTGCTCTGGGCGAGGCGCGCGCCCAGCAGCCACGCCTGTGACAGGCATAGCTGGAAGATCACGGCTCGCCCCAGATTAGGCGCCGCTATTGCCGCCGCATCCACTAGTTCGGCGGGGAGGTGGAGACTGCACGTTTCCTCCTCCCACGACACTAGGGCCAAGCTCGCCAAAATGTTGCTGCTGTTGCTCCTCTTCGGCGTTCCCCGCTCCATCTTCGGCCGCGGGAGACACGACGGTGGCGCCGCCTACGCCAGTCGCGTCGCCCAGGACGCCCACCTCACTCGTCGCCGCCGTGGTGCCAACGGCATCCGTAGCTGCGTGCGACGGGGCCTTCGAAGTGGAGGGATGTACGGTCGCGCCGGGCTTCTTCTTGGGAGCCATAGAGGAAGAAGACGGCGATGAAGATCGACACGCTGCTCACGATCTCAGGTTCACTTAAATGATGCTCCCCCTACCTGGCGCGCCAAAGAAGTCGGATGACGATGCACACGATCACCTATGGGGCCACAGGCCCCTTTGTGGTTCGGCAGGGGTGAGGTCACGTTGCACAAAGAGCAGAGGTGGTGAGGCAACACGACGACGAGACGCTGGTGTTTTACCCAGGTTCGGGCCGCTGGGAAGCATAAAACCCTACTCCTGCTTTGGTGGATTTATTGGGGGAACACGAAGCACACACAGTGCTCAAACCCGGCAAGGTTGCCTTCGGGAGATCTTCTACGCGAGTACAAGTGTCCAAAGGTCCGAATCTTTAGCTAGGTTGCCTTGGGCCTCCTTTTACAGCTCAAGGCGCAACCACGGTAGCAAAACAAACATTATCTAGTGATTAGATAGCCAACAGTGCTATCATACCTAACTCTGGCATTTAGGACAAAATGACATAAATGCTAGCCTAGGTGGCGTGCGGGGAGGCATCCCCGGCAGGCTTTTACCACCGCTTTAGCTAAGTATTGCTCAACATCTTGACACGCCTCTGGACGGGTGTCAAATGGGCATAATCTGTCTCCCAGTGTGTCGCCACGTACTTAGCGAGAGCCACTTAGCCACCTAAGGGCTCGATAGCGCATCGACAAATGACTGGCGTTGCGATGTGGTGGAGCGGTGGCCGATCGGCTCGCGCCTGCCGGGGGATGGTTTGTCGGGTGTTCCTGAAGATGTCTGCGCCTCGGTCCCCGGCAGGCACCGGGGACATGACTGGCACGGTTTGGGCCCATTCTGGGCTGTTGCATCGACCTTGCCAGCGTTGCTTAGCCAGCGTAGGTTGCTTATGTCGGAGTCTTGGTCTTGAATGTTGGTTTTTTCTTCTTCATGCGCTCCTTGATCTCACTTAGAGCGGCTTCTCTGGTTTGGACTGGTTTTGACTGTATTTACGTTGATGGGTTTTGCTACTACTGCATGTGCATAAGTCAGGGGCACAGGGTACCCCAGTCCTAGTTCACCGACACCAGCCGACCACTCAGTTCAACAGACAACCTAGATCGTGTACTGTGCCCTCTCTAGAGTTGAGGCCTTCCTCGTCAGCATGAGCTACTGCTCCTTCAGCTCCTTCTGCACCTCTAGCGTCTACTCCACCACCTTAGAGGACTTCAGCTGAAGCATTCGCCGACGCCCTTCTTTCAACTCCTTCAACGACTACCAGAGGAGATATAGCCCAGAGAGATGATTAGCTCTACATACTTTGTACTTTTTGGTAACTTGCTGCCAAAGGGGGAGAAGTGTATAGATCATAGGGCTTCAAGAAAGAGTGTTTTGTCTTTTGGTTGCTCTCTTTGTTTTAGAAACATTTGGTTTATCACTTGGTTGTTCTTAAAACTTGGTAGTGTTTGACCATACACTTGCTTGATGATGCTACTATTTCCTATCCATGTGTTGTTAATATTATGATCATTCACTCATTTTTGGTGTCATGTGCATTGTAATCCATTTGTATGATTTATGCGCACTGCCAAGTTGTATGTGACATGAAAGAGTTACCCACGCTCCTAATCGATTGTGCATTTGCATTCAAACGCAAATTTTAAATAATGCACAAATTTAGGGGGAGCTCTTGCTTATCAAATACTTCTCAAAGCAACGATGCTACTCATTGTTTTATCCCTATCGAAGGTTTGATCTATATGTTGTCATCAATTACCAAAACGGGGGAGATTGAAAGCACAACTTCTCCCAAGGTGGTTTTGGTAATTAATAACAACATATATTTCATTGGACTAATGTTTTCACCAAGTGTATTTCAGGAAAGTTCAAGGAATGGATTGGCAAAAGGATTGTGAGGAGATCCCCCAAATGCGAGGAACCTCTTTTGGCAACAAGCTTGAAGACTCTACATTTTACATTTTGTGAGAAATCACACCTTGAGTCCATAGAAAAGCCAATACTATTAAAAGGGGATGAGATGTCTATGATGATCTGGTTGCTCAAGTGCTTAGAGATTAGCCACCAAAAATACACATGAATTCTCCCACAAAATCTCTGTCTAAACGCTACAACTAAAATCGGTGCCACAAAGTTTTCAGAATTGGCCTCACCGAGTTAAAACCACATACAGATCCTAGCCAAAACCCTAGTCCCGGTGCCACCAACTTTTCACTTCAGTGCAACCGAAATCAGTGACCAACTCTCTGGTATCCTATTTTCAAGAATCGGAATTTCTGAGTTCCGAGAATCGGTCTCACCGAGATTTGGAATCTGCCGAGGTCACCCATATCGATACCATCGAGATTTATATATTGGTCTCACCGAAAAGCCAAAACTTAACACATTTTGTACTAGTCTGTGCAACCAAGTCTTTACTCCGGTTTCACCGAGTTGGGAAATAATGTTGTAACGGTTGGATTTTTGGAGATGGCTATATATACCCCTCCACCTCCTTTGACTCGTAGAGGAAGCACTCAGAATATACCTACACTTGCCCCATCCATTTTCTGAGAGAGAACCACCCACTCATGTGTTGAGATCAAGACTTTCCACTCCAACCATATGAATCTTGATTTCTAGCCTCCCCAAGTTGCTTTCCACCCAATCATCCTCTTCTACCAAGCCAAATCTTTGAGAGAGTGATTGTGTGTTGAGGAGACTATCTTTTGAAGCATAAGAGCAAGGAGTTCATCATTGTTACCACATCTATTCCCTTTTGGAGGGTGGTGTGTCCTAGATTGGTTAGGTGTCGCTTGGGAGCCTCCTTCTTCGTGTTGTGGAGTTGAACCAAGAAGTTTGTACGAGCAAGGAGATCGCCTACTTCGTGAAGATGTACCCATAGCGAGGCTAGTCTTTCGTGGACGGAAGCCGTGATGGAATAGACGAGGTTGCTACTTTGTGGACCCTAATGGGTGGAGCCCTCCAAGGACTCTCGCGACCTCTACCCTCCGTGGGTTGAAGTCTCCATCAGCGTGGACGTACGATAGCACCACCTATCAGAACCACGGGAAAAATCTTCGTGTCATCAATTGCGTCTGATTCTCCTCTCCCTACCTTTACGTTCATGTGCATGTCTTTACTTTCCGCTGCTATACTCTTAGACTTGCATGTGTAGTGTGTACTTGACTTGCTACAATTGCTCAAACTTGCCAACCCTTAAAATTGGGAAAAGGCTAGATTTTTATTTGGTGTAGTCTAATCACCCCGCCTCTAGACATACTTCGGATCCTACAGACCTCGACGCCCTGGAGGAAGAATGAAATGTGGCCCGAGCACGCTCCACCATTTATCAACAATAGGCGAGACGCCACCAGAGTAGGGAAAGTTCGGGCAAATGCGTTCAACAAAGGTGACTTGCTCATGAGATTCAACCCTGAAAAGGAGAAGCATAAACTTCACCCACAATGGGACGGGCCATTCATCGTTGACCGAGTACTCACTGGAGGCGCATATCGTATCCGCAACCCCACCAACAACAGATTGGAACCAAGCATGTGGAATGCTGCCCTGCTACAGTGTTTTTACGGTTAAACATACCCAACCTTACACCACCTCTTCCAGGTTAGTTTTACCATTTTTGCAGCCTTACGCTATCTTAATCTTATTTTTTTGTTTTACATGTTCGATCGATCCTAAGTGATTCACAACCTTCGCACACATATCGCCAGTACGACATGTACCTTACCCATGGCCCCCCGTGGCCATTTATATTCAAGGTCTTGTTAAAATTCCACGCTATCTTCCCTTTCTTTTGCCTTACATATGCACCAACTTGAATTAAGTTTTGGCCGAGCTGGGTTACCTAGCTCTTGTGCTTACCGCCTATGTTCCGACTGTTCGGCTAAAGGGTAAAGGGAGCACCTTTGTGATTGTTGCTATCGGGTTAACCGAATAGGCACCTCAGACGGGTGAAGCCGAAAGCTAGCACTCTTAGGAACTTAGTTTGTCGGCTACAGTGGAAGAGTTACAAAAAATAAACGAGGGCTTATCACTCACCTCAGCATTATATGTGGGGGCTTCACGCCCACCTCAGACTCATATCTGCCACCCTGATTAGGTCGATTATCATAATCGTATACAATCACTGAGGAAAGGAACCGATATCAGAACTGTTTTCTGTGGAAGATGTTTCTTACGCCTTCACGTGATATAACATAAGCTCCGTGTCACCTTGTTATTCAAGTCACATAGCCGGATTGACTAGCTCTCTGAAATATCTGGTCCGATTGCTAGAACCATTGATAGAGGCGAAGTTGTCCCTGTCTTTCGATAAGATGTGGCTATCGTTTATGGTAGAGTTGACTTTGACGATCCGACTACGAACGTGCGAGGACGTCGTGCCTTAGCAATCGCTAAACCAACTCCGAGAGGTTATTGACCACGCCGGAGCACGATCAACCTAACCACGAGGGTCTATTACCTGCAAGCAAACGAAGAACTAAAAAGAAACTAAGATTGCAAACTGAATATTGCGAATATAAGAGGAAAGCTTTATTGATGTAAGTGGGGTTCTGTGACGCCTTTGTTTGGTCGTGGAACACAAACGAAGAACGCGAAGTTGCGGCTATGGCTAACTTTCAATCTAAATAAAACCCAAGTCTAAAACGATGCCCTAAGGGTTGTATATATGGGGGAATAGAGGGGGATTTTGTGGCCCCTTGGAGGAGGGGTCCGAAACCAGCCCTAACTCAGTTTCCCCACACATACGGACTCTAAAAACTGCCTGTAATATGGTATTTTGAAATTACATGGGACTGGCCCAAAAATAAGGTGACGCATCACCTATAATAGCCTATGGACGAAATTTATGAAGTGGCATGTTGTATATTTCATCCAAGCCTCTAAGCACTCCTTATGGTGGCTTCAAAGTGCGAAAATCTCCACCGGAAAGTCCATTGTTCCTTCCCGCATGCGCACCTTCTCGTCCGTGGTTGATCCCGCTCCAATGGCCATCCTTCTTGTCCATGCTAGGTCCTTCATTCATAAGTAAAACAAAAGTATCTAATTTAGGCAGCATCATACGTTCATGAACATTAGAAGGATTTCCAAGAAACGAATGTACCTGATAATTTGGTTGGCGTGCGCGGGCTCTAGTAACTGGTCCAATATGTGTAGCTGGTGGGGATGTGGGTGTAACATTAGTAGGGATGTCCTCATCATCCTCCCCTTCTTGAACTGAAGTCGTCCTCGACGGAAGCTCATCATCCTCACCCAAATAAGGCTTCAAATCTGCAATGTTAAAAGTGGGACTAACGCCAAAATCTGCAGGTTGCTCAAGTTTATATGCATTATCATTTATTTTCTCTAACACCTTAAAAGCACCATCAGCACGTGGCATTAGCTTTGACTTGCACAATTCAGGAAACCTATCCTTACGCAAATGTAACCAAACAAGATCTCTAGGTGCAAAGACAACATGTTTTCTACCCTTATCTCCAGCAAGTTTATATTTAGCATTCATATGCTCAATGTTCTCCTTAGTTAACTCATGCATCTTTAATATCAATTCAGCACGTTGTTTACCATCCAAATTAACCTTCTCCGAAGATGGAAGAGGCAACAAATCAATAGGTGCACGAGGTAAGAAACCATACACAACTTCAAAAGGGCACATCTTAGTAGTAGAATGCAACGAACGATTATAAGAAAATTCAATATGAGGCAAGCATTCTTCCCATATTTTCAGGTTATTGTTCAAAACAGCCCTAAGCATAGTAGACAATGATCTATTCACTACTTCAGTTTGTCCATCAGTTTGGGGGTGACATGTAGTACTAAAAAGCAGTTTTGTCCCCAACTTAGACCATAAACATCTCCAAAAGTGGCTAAGAAATTTAGCATCATGATCTGAAACAATTGTATTTGGCACACCATGCAAGCGAATAATTTCATGAAAGAACAAATCAGCAACATTAGCAGCAGCATCACTTTTATGACATGGTATAAAGTGTGCCATTTTTGAAAATCTATCCACAACAACAAATATGATATCCCTCCCCTTCTTTGGTCGAGGTAAACCTAAAACAAAGTCCATAGATATATCCTCCCAAGGAACACTAGGTACAGGCAAAGGCATATATAAACCATGAGGATTGAGTCGTGACTTAGCTTTTTGACATGTAGTGTAGCGAGCAACAAAACGCTCAACATCCCGTCTCATCTTTGGCCAAAAGAAATGTGTAGCAAGTACGTCCTCCGTCTTCTTCATGCCAAAGTGTCCCATTAATCCTCCGCCATGCGCCTCCTGTAACAACAAAAGATGAACAAAGCTAGCTGGAATGCATAGCTTGTTAGCACGGAACACAAGTCCATCATTAATGACGAACTTGTTCCATGTTCTCCCTTCTTTATAATTCACCAACACATCTTTAAATTCAGCATCATGCATATATTGATCTTTGATGGTCTCCAAACCAAATATTTTAAAGTCAAGTTATGAAAGCATAGTATAACGATGAGACAATGCATCAGCAATAACATTTTCTTTACCCTTCTTGTGTTTAATTACATAAGGGAAAGTCTCAATGAATTCAACCCATTTAGCATGTCTATAGTTCAGTTTTACTTGACTTTTAATATGTTTCAAAGATTCATGATCAGAATGTATAACAAACTCTTTGGGCCATAAATAATGTTGCCATGTTTCCAATGTCCGAACAAGAGCATGTAATTCCTTATCATAAGTAGAATAATTCAGACTAGGCACACTCAATTTTTCAGAAAAGTATGCAACAGGTTTACCATCTTGTAATAACACACCTCCTAATCCAATTCCACTAGCATCACATTCAAGCTCAAAAGTCTTATTAAAATCAAGAAGTTGGAGTAAAGGAGCATATGTTAACTTATCTTTCAATGCCGTGAAGGCTTCTTCCTGTGCGGTACCCCAAACAAAAGGCACATCCTTCTTTGTAAGCTCATTGAGAGGTGCAGCAATGGTGCCGAAATCCCTCACAAAATGCCTATAGAAACCAGCGAGAGTCCAAGAAAATTCCTCACTTGTGTGACCGTTTTGGGCTGCGGCCAACTCCCAATAGCTTCAATCTTGGCTTTATCAACTTCAATTCCCTGTGGAGTAACAACATAGCCAAGAAAAGATACTCGGTCGGTGCAAAAGGTGCACTTACCAAAGTTACCAAACAAACGTGCATCACGTAGAGCAATAAAAACAGCACGCAAATGATCCAAGTGTTCCTCCAAAGTTCTACTATAAATCAGTATATCATCAAAGTAGACTACCACAAATCGTCCAATGAAAGCACGTAAAACCTCGTTCATTAATCTCATGAAAGTGCTAGGTGAGTTAGTTAACCCAAAAGGCATGACTAACCACTCATATAATCCAAACTTAGTTTTAAATGTTGTTTTCCATTCATCTCCCAATTTCATACGAATATGATGGTATCCACTACGGAAATCAACTTTGGAGAAAATTGTATAGCCACTTAATTCATCAAGCATATCATCTAGCCTAGGAATAGGATGATGATAACGAATAGTAATATTATTAATGCCTCTACAATCAACACACATACGCGATGTACCATCCTTTTTAGGCACTAGAATAACAGGAACAACACAAGGACTAAGGGATTCGTGTATATAACCTTTGTCGAGCAGCTCCTGTACTTGACGCATAATCTCCTCTGGATTGGTATGGTATGGCACCCAGTTGGGCAGCGATGCACCGGGAATTAAGTCAATCTGATGCTTAATCCCTCGAATAGGTAGTAAACCCGGTGGCACGTCTTGTGGAAAGACGTCAGCGAACTCCTGCAAAATGTTAGCGACAGCAGGAGGCAAAGAGGGAGGCATGTCCTCGAAGGAAAATAATACCTCTTTGCATACAAAAGCATAGCAAACAGATGTATTAACATCCAAACCAGTAATATCAGATTTAGTGGCAAGTAAACAACCACTCTTCAGTTTTATTTCAGATGCAACACTGGATGAGTGTTTATTAGGCTTATTATGTTGCTCAAATTCCTTTGCCACAATCTGATTTTCACTCTCACTTTGCTTCTGCTTTGCTTTACTAGCTCTAGCAATATCATCTTTCATAATATGTTCGGGAGACATAGGAAGCAAAGTTATATTTTTATCCTTATGAACAAGAGTATACTGATTCGTCCTACCATGGTGTACATAATTTTATCAAATTGACATGGTCTACCAAGTAAAACGGAGCATGCTTGCATGGGTACCACATCACAATCAACATAATCAGAATATGTAGCAATGCTAAAGTGCACACGAACAGTACGTGTTACCTTAACCTTGCCACTGTTGTTGAACCATTGGATGTAATAAGGATGAGGATGTGGTCTGGTGGTTAGAGACAGCTTCTCCACAATCTCCATGCTAGCCAAGTTGTTGCAACTCCCTCCATCGATGATTAAGCGAACAGAACGCTCCTTCACAACTCCCTTTATATGGAACAAGTTGTGCCTCTGATTTTGCTCAACCTGTGTAACCTGCACACTCAGAACATGTTGAGCAACTAAAATTTCATAACTGTCAGCGTAGTCAGCAGCCATGTAGTGTGTCTATTCTTCAGCATCCTCGGCACCCTATTCTTCACTTGCAATAAGAGCCAAAGTCTCCTCATCATAATCACTAGCGGACACATATCCACCATCCTCAGTAACAATCATCACACGCTTGGAAGGGCACTCTCGCGCATAGTGACCTCCACCCTTGCAACGACGACAAATAACCTCATGTGTTTGCCATGTAGATTCCATGGATGAAGAAGAGCTCTGTGCAGGCCCCGAAGGTGTGCCCTTGCTGGAGGCTGGTGGCGGTGCCTGTTTTCGTGTATCTTTGTTGGAGTTGGCGGCTGAAGTGAGTGGTGTTGTAGTAGAACGAGTGGGAGTAGATGATGTACGTGGTGTCCATGAAGAAGCTCGACCTGCAGAAAAATTAGTTCTCGCCATTGCATGTCGATCATGCACTTCACGTTCAGCTTTGCAAGCAAGATGGAATAAACGAGTGATAATGTTATACTCCTTATACTCTAGAATAGTCTGAATCTCTGTATTTAAACCACCCATGAAACGTGCAAGCATAGCTTCATTCTGCTCAACAATACCACATCTAATCATGCCACTTTGTAATTCCTGATAATATTGCTCTACAGAATTTTTTCCTTGTCTTAAACGCTGCAAATTTTGAAGCAATTCACGTTGATAATATGGTGGAACCCAACGATTACGCATAGCAGTTTTCAACGCAGCCCAAGTAGTTGGGATATTAGCATTGATGCGGAGCATCCTACGGACATCACCATGGCAAGAGTCCCTTTGGCAAGTGACACGTGCAACATCTACTTCACATACTTAAAGGTGAACCATCTCCTTTACACGTGCTCACTTGACCCCTTCGACGATGGTATACTACTTGACACTCCCCTCGTGTGCATACGTAGGTATTGTCAGAGCTTCACGGATGACGAGGAGGAGTGCCGGCACCTTCGCACAACTACACCATCCGCGAGGGAAGCGTGGAAGAGACGATGGAAGAAGACGGAGCTGCTGATGCTACAACGGCCGGACATCCGGCGCCTGGAGACCCGACCAGCAACAAGGCAGGGTTGGGAGAGCTTCAGCAGCCGGTCATCCGGCCAGGGCCCGGGCATCCGGCGCACCAACGACCGGCCGGACATCCGGCGCTTTCCCCCGGAAATCCGGCGCCTCCTCACCCGAACCGAGCGGAGCCAGACACGCAGGCCCGGACATCCGGCCACCCAGCCCGGACATCTAGCACCTCGCGAAGCCCCGGACATCCGGCCCCCCAGCCCGGACATCCGGCGCCTGCCTGCGCGCAGAGACGGGCCGAAGACCCATGTATCTTCCTCTCACTTACCCCTTCGTGACTAGGACTATAAATACTCCACCCCCTCCTCATTTCTAGGGTTAGCAAAGTGATAGCTCATTCATACATGAGCTTTGCTCCTTCCTCTACTTCCCTCATGGAGACTGAGGCCTCCACCGGAGAAGATCCCTAGAGGATGTCAAGACCCCTTCCAAGGGAAGATCCGTCTACGGATTCAAGGCCCATCTCTCTTAGAGATTTGGATGAACTACCCATGTATCTTTATTTCCATTGTTGTTCTTGGATCTTGATGGATCCCGTGTATTGCTTGTGATTTGAGGAGTACCTGGTGTGGATCTTGTCCAATAGAGTGTTTTCCCCTTTGATTTCTCCACGTTTTCCCCTCGTGTTCTTCGTGTTCTTCGTGTTCTTCCTCGAATCCACCTCCAATTCGTGAAGATCGGGCCACCTTCGGGTTTGCCCCGTATCATATTGGTATCAAGAGCCACGTTGCCACGAATTTGGAGCCCTACCCCCCATGTTCTAGCCATTAGTTCGAATTTTTCTCCCCTATTTCGAAAATTCCCCACAAAAATAGTCCCAAAAATTTTCTTGTGATTTTTTGTTCTTGTGAGTTTTTGTTGATTTTGATCTGTGGATCTAGTGTTTGGTAAGTGGATCTAACTCCCTTTGTGTTCCCTAGCCCTAATTCCACCTTTTCCCCTTCAATTTTGGCTTTGGAATCACGAAATTCCGCCCCAAATCGAGTTCCCGAGCCCAAATCGCGATTTGGAATCGTCGGGCCGGACATCCGGGCAGCCAGCCGGACATCCGGGCCATTGGGCCGGACATTTGGGCCCCAGGCCCGACATCTGGCCCCTGGGGCGCCATTCGTGTTGCTCTCTGGATACAGGGCCCCGGAAATCCGGCCAAACCCCGGACATCCGGCCGCTGTAGTTTCAGCCGTCCGAGTTTCACCGTTTCGGCCATAACTAATTCATCTGGACTCCGATTTAGGCGTTCTTTAGCTCATTTTGTAGCTATTGACATCCACCATCCCACAAAATTAGTTCCACCATCATTTGACACCATCATATTTTTCAAATTTTGGCAAGTTTGCCTAGGCCCTCCACCATATCATCCGCAATACCACCGTAGTCTTCCGCAACCTAACCCATTTTGGTTACCTTTGCATTTGTGGTTGCTTGAGTTGTGATTTGAGTCTCGTAAGGTGTTTCGGCTAGTTAGGGATGGTTACTTCTTCATCAACCATCGGTGACTTGTATCGGTCCATCATCTACATCGACCATCGACGATCGACATCGACGACGACCATCCATCCTTTGAGACCATCTTCAACCGGAAGCAAGGCCGGTTTACCCCGACTTCGTGAAAGGTTAAGTGTGACGAAGGTATACATTCCGTCAGACACTTTTCCTTCCTTGCCATTAAATCTTGATAGCCCCACCATCTTTGCGATTACCTTCATACCTATCGAGACTAGCTTTCCGAGTATTGCCGGGCTTCGCGAAAACTTGAGCACCATAGTGATACGACATCATAGTGTTACATCATTTGAATTATCATATAGTGCCATTGCTTGCTCCCGTGCATATATTGTGATACTTGTCTCATATGTTTGGTTGAGGCTCAATAATAATAGTGGAAAGGAAGAGAAGAAAAAAAAAAGAGAAAAAAAAAAGCTTCTAAGCAAGAAAGAAAGATCAAAGCTTATAAGCATAGAGCTGAGCATGAAAAGATATACTTGTGCATGAGGATACATGGAATAGGAAAAGTTTTGCTTGCATGAATAGGATTGGTGCCAAATGGTGAATCGTGCCCAAACGTGCAATCAAGCTAGCGTCTCTCCTAGTGTTTGTGCAATCAGAGCTTAGTCTTCGTTAGGCAATTTTGTATTGCTCATCCCTATAGTTGCACAAGCCCCATTATCCCACCGCGTGTGTTTCTTTATTGCCCTCCTCTATATTGTGATTTTGCTTTGCATTTTGAGTCCATTGGATTGATTTCAACATTTGCAATATCTTGGACTTCATTTTGCTTGATATTTTGTGCCACTAACCCCACCGAGGTCAACTATAAGCCATTTGTGTAGGTTGTGAGAATTGGACAAGGTTTTTCACCAAGTACATTCTTTTCCTTGCTTACATTGTGGTCTTTTGAGATCCATCTACAAGTTCAGAAAGAGGTAACTTTGGTATGTTCATTCCATCTCGTTCTCACGCCTTCTCGAGTGCTTCCATGGATAGGGACGACACATCTCCTTCGGTCTACAACAACAATGACGAGTTCGATGCCATGAAGAAAACCATCGACGCCAAGATGGATGCTCATTTGGAGGAGCCCAAGGCCCTCATCAAGAACCGCATGAGATCTTCATCATCTTCGAGAAGACGCTCAAGTGCACATGCTTATGAGCTACCATCTCCGGCAAGATCAAACCGGCATTGACACCATCAACGACATGAAGAAATAACGACGCCAACATCAAGGCGTCCAACAAAGAATGAGTGTGAAGGTCATGAGCTCGTCACCAACCACCGCTCGATGACTTCACCAACTACCTTGGCATCTTCGACAAGCGACTTCAAGGCATCTTCGCCTTTGGATATGCGGCATCTTCGCTGAAAAGCACTTCAAGAGAAGCTCCCCAAGCTCAAGTCCGCGACTTCCACGAGCTACTACGACCTCGACATCGACCACAAGATTCCTTTCTTTGGGAGTCAAGACCCCGAGGAGTATCTCGATTGGGAGCGCAGGATGGACTACTACCTCAAGCTACTTCAAGTCCGTTCCGAAGATCAAGTGAAGTGCGCCACAAGAAACTTCCACGGCGACGCGTCGACATGGTGGCTTCACACATCTTCGACGAGCTTCGACATGAGTTGGTCCAAGTTGAAGAAAGCGTTGCGGCGAGAGTTTGTGCCTTCTACATACACGGACCATCTTCACCGCCACTTGGAGAACACCATACAAGGATCCATGTCTCTCGATGAGTACTTCATGAAGATGAAGAAAGCCTTGCGATGAGCCGGTGTGGACGACCCCATTTGGATGAAGTTCCACTTCATGATGGGATTGAACAACGACATCGCCAAGACTATCTTCCACAACAACTATGAGTCTCTCAACGACATCTACGTTGGTGCTCTCAAGGCGGAACAAGAACTCAAGGCCAAGGCTACTCGACCCCGAGCACACTTCGCGACGACCAAGCTCCACGACGACGAGCATGAGGATGGTACCACCAAGATGTCCAAGCCCGACGAGCTCCAAGACGACGCTCCCAAGTTTGACTTCACCGCCATCCCTCTTTGTGGCATTGACGATGCCGAGTCTACCACGACTCTTTTTGAAGACGGCGCGGCGACGGCCACGACTACGGAGCCACTCAAGGAACATGCTTTGGAGGCGAGCGACAAGGTGGCGAGCAAGGATGATGCTTCCATCTTTGGAGGCGAGAGTGATGATGTGCCATCTTCGGCCTTCATCCACGGCGACGGTGATGAGTTGGTTGAGCATGGGATTTTCCCTTCGACCACGGTGGCGTTTGGAGATGAGTTGAGAGACTTTTGCCACCATATTGAGAGTGAGAGTGCCTTCACCACTAGCCCCATATATGATGAGTTGCCCCAATTCCCATGTGAGGAGAGCCACAACCCCCACCACTTGAGTGAGATGAGTGACTCCACCATATGTGACTTTGAGTGCACCTACTTTGAGGGAGTGTGTGAGCCACCACCACATAGAGCGAGTGAGGTAGTTGATGAGGCATGTGAGTCCATTTCGATTTCTAACAACTTCACCTCTTCCTCTATTGTGTCTTCTCCTTTGGTGCTAGGTCCCATATACGATGATGCGCTGATCCTTGACGACTTCGTCCTTCCTTTGGACAAGATGATGGACATGGTGTAATATGATGCACCCCCCCACATGGTTCCATCACGATGAAGATGACCACAAGTTGGTCTATGCAACCTCACCTACACCACATGAGTGGAATGAAAAAGGTAACTTAGGTGAAGGTGATGCTCTTGTCCCACTAGTGGACATTGATTGCTTGCATGATGATGATCACCCTATTTCCATGCTTCATGATTATGCGACTTCCCCATGTGATGAATTACCCATTTATGATGAGTTTGATGATTCTCATGTGGAGTCTATTAGTTATGATGCCATGTTGCATAGGATACCTTGTGAGAACTCTATAGGTCACATCATGTTTGACAACCCGCTTGACTTGTCATATGCTATGCATGAGATCACCCATATTGCATCTTCGCAATCTCATCGTAGTAACTATGCACATGGCATTAAAATAAACCCAATTTGCACATATGGCATAGATGACAAACCCATGGTTATTGGCATTTTCTTTTCATGTGATGATATTGCCATGCTTCCTTTGCATCATCTGCGCAATAATTCTCATATGCCATGCCATGATCACCTAGCTTTGGATATGCATTGTTTTGGATGTTCTCCATATTATGCTTCCGCTATTGCACATGAGGAGACCCCCATAATTTCCTCATACATTATAGGAGATTTTGTTCTATCCCATCCGTTGCATGATCCCATTCATTGTCTGCACAATATGCTTGCCTTTGATATGACTAATATGCTTGTGCCACATACTTGCTACAATTTGCGTCCCAATCATGTTGAGCATAATACCTATCATTGCATGATGGATGACGTATTCCTATACCATGCCTCAAATTTCTTTGAGCATTACTTATCTTGTGCTAACTCTCACGTACACATACACATCATGATGGATGATGTGTACATTTACCATGCACACACTTTGTTTCGTGTGTCTCCTTCTTGTGTAGGTACACATGATTCTTCGTCAACCTCGCAAGCGCACGAGTTGACGAAAAGAGCTCTAGAGAGCAACGAAGACGTGCACCACCATGGAGTGCTTACCCTCCACCCACCATCATTGCGCAAATACTTCGCGCATTTCTTCTACATGGCTCTCACATGGCTAGGGATTCTTGCTCATTACACGTATTTTGCCCATAATGTCATGTTCACTTTGCATGATATGCTCACTTCTATGACCTTGACATGCATTTGTGACCCATGATTTGCTTATCACATGACACTTAATTATATGACTTGTATGTGTATTTGCAAGCTTGGTGGATATATTACTTGCCATTGCCATGTCTACTTTGTGACCCATGTCTATGATGATACTTTGCTCTTGCTTCGTGCTCGCGATATGTCATGTGCATTATTTATGTCCACTATTTGCTCATATGACATGATTGCCATGATTTCCTCTAGTATGTTGCATATTCGCACTACTAGCTTGAACGACATGGTCACTATGCTTGCTTGTGTTGCATCACCGATGTGCTCCTTTTATGCGGTTGATGACAACCATTGCCATGCTTTGCACATGAGTAATATTGCATATTGTCATATATCTCCATGTGTTGCCTCTTGCATGTTAGATTTGCCATGTATTGAGTGTAACAATGCTATTTATTTTGCTAATGAGATTGCCCCCATAGCTTTCTCTCATATTCTTGGAGCTTTTGACATCTTTCATGTGAAGCATGCTTGCCTCCCTTCTTTGCACCATATGCCTAGTGCCATGAAAATAGCCATTCTTGCATCATATTATTCATGCACTTGTAATTCTAACGGTTATGTGCAAGAGAAGAGAACCATCACGATGGATGATGTGTTTATCTACCATGCATATACATTCTTTGCTTTTGTTTGTGCATGTGTAGGATACTTCGACTACATGTCAACTTCCACTACACGTGAGTTGACGATTCGAGCTCTTGAGAGCGAGCCATTCTACATCAATGCGTTTGTACATCGCACTTGCTTGCGCATCGGCATTGTGACGGGCACACAAGGTCACGCTTTTGAGGTGACATCCTTCTTGATCATGGATATTGTGGATCTCCCTACTTGTGTTGCTTGTATCATGACACATATTGGTCATCTTGGACCACTTACTTGCACACATGTTAGAGATATTGCTTTCACTCATGATTGCCATCGTCCCATGCCTCATGACATATATGCCTTGTGTGTTGAATCCAACTTGTGGATTGTTTGCTCTTATCATATTCTTGGTTGCAACAATGCCCATTCTTCACATATGCCATGCTCGATTGCTTGCTACATGCTTGACTTGATTGCCTCACACATGATGACCAATTGCTCTTTCTATTGTGTTGAGTGCCACAACATCTTCACTACACCATGTGCATATTCTCCTTGGATTGCCTTACACTTTGGATTGTGCCATGTGTTTAGACACTTCATATTGTTTGGTGTTGTGAATGATTCCTATGCCTATCATAGAGCCTTTGTTGATTGCTTTGTGCATGCGTGCTATGACATTGAGGTACATGCTCGTTATATTGTCACACATATTGGCATCCCTACCTCACCTTTGCATACTTGTTCCCATGATGACTCCGCTTGTGCTCAAATTATATGCATACATGCCATGGCACAATCCCTTGTCACACCATATGTTATGCATGACGATGACACTTGTTCGGTGAATAACCGCTTGAATGCTTGGTTTTGCACTAACACTAACCACATTTGTGTTTCCAAGTGTTTGTCGTATTTGCTCCTTTTGAAGGAATTACTAGACGGTGCGACACTGGAGAGTGCCCATTCCGAGTTTGATGATGATAAGTGTTTGGTGATCGTCCACTTTTACACGGCGACGCCATCTCTTTCCCATGGTGATTTGGATCTTGATCCGAGGACGGATCTTTCCCAAGGGAGAGGGGATGATGCGGAGCATCCTACGGACATCACCATGGCAAGAGTCCCTTTGGCAAGTGACACGTGCAACATCTACTTCACATACTTAAAGGTGAAACATCTCCTTTACACGTGCTCACTTGACCCCTTCGAGGATGGTATACTACTTGACAGTCCCCTCGTGTGCATACATAGGTATTGTCGGAGCTTCACGGATGACGAGGAGGAGTGCCGGCACCTTCGCACAACTACACCATCCACGATGGAAGCGTGGAAGAGACGACGGAAGGAGACAGAGCTGCTGATGCTACAGTGGCCGGACATCTAGCCAAAGGCCCGGACATCCGGCGCCTGGAAACCCGGCCAGCAACAAGGCAGGGCTGGTAGAGCTTCAGCGGCCGGACATCCGGCCAAGGCCCGGACATCCGGCGCACCAACAACCGGCCGGACATCCGGCGCTTTCCCCTGGAAATCCGGCGCCTCCTCACCCGAACCGAGCGGAGCCAGAAACCAAGGCCCGGACATCCAGCCACCCAGCCCGGACATCCAACACCTCGTGAAGCCCCGGACATCCACCCCCAGCCCAGACATCCTGAGCCTGCCTGCGCGCAGAGAGGGGCCGAAGGCCCATGTATCTTCCTCTCACTTACCCCTTCGTGACTAGGACTATAAATACTCAACCCCCTCCTCATTTCTAGGGTTAGCAAAGTGATAGCTCATTCATACATGAGCTTTGCTCCTTCCTCTACTTCTCTCATGGAGACCGAGGCCTCCACCGGAGAAGATCCCTAGAGGATGTCAAGACCCCTTCCAAGGGAAGATCCGTCTACGGATTCAAGGCCCATCTCTCTTAGAGATTTGGATGAACTACCCATGTATCTTTATTTCCATTGTTGTTCTTGGATCTTGATGCATCCCATGTATTGCTTGTGATTTGTGGAGTACTTGGTGTGGATCTTGTCCAATAGTGTGTTTTCCCCTTTGATTTCTCCACGTTTTCCCCTCGTGTTCTTCGTGTTCTTCGTGTTCTTCCTCGAATCCACCTCCAATTCGTGAAGATCGGGCCACCTTCGGGTTTGCCCCGTATCAAGCATGATGTATTCTACAATGTTCAGACCACCAAACACAAGCAAAACTAGTGAATGAACAAACAGCAGTAGTAACACGTCTATCCTCAGGAAATTGTAAGCATGTAAAACGTTGTTCTGTTTCTAACTCCCAAGTAAGATATATATCAGGAACACATCTACCATCAAATGTAGGAATATTCAATTTAAGTTTAGGGAGATGGTCATGATTTTGTACCTGAGGGGGTGCTGCAGCCCTACCATTGCGATTGTAGGCATGTGGACGACCTGGTGCATGTGGTGGTGGTTGCCCTTGTGGTGATCTGGAGCAACCTCTTCCTCATCATCGTAATCACCAACATAGTCAGTGTTCTGATCAACAGTAGTAGCAGCAGCAGCCACAGAAGCCACAACAGTTGGAACGGCACCAGAATGTTGGACTTCCTCGAGGGGCATTGTTGTGCGCGCCCCGCGAAATTCGGCCGACATTGTTGTTCTTGTTGCTGAGGTATGACCGGTGCAGCTGGTGGTAGACGTGCAAGCACCTCATTGAACTTAGCGTCCAACTTCGTCTCGAACGTCTTCTCCAATCCATCTAGCTTCTCCATGGCCTCTCCAAGGCTGGTCACGAAGTCTTGTACCTGGTCAGCCATGATTTGATGGAATTTGTCATGGAGCTCCTTGTTGGTCATAACCTCCCATTCGACGTCGTCAGCTTGTGATCCTGGCATGGTTAGTAGTAATAGGAACACACAAGAATATGAACCTACAGACTACTAGGAAGTGATGGTGGTGGTGGTATGTCACAAATCCGTCAAGCCAATCTCAATTTCTTACCAGTTCTTACCCAGCAGCAGGTGGTGATCGGCAACCGTTGTAGTCAATACTCTCAAATCTTGGATAGAGCGATTGCCAGGTGGTGTCAAACACACGACGTAGATGTATGTGGAGCTGGGAAGGCTTATAACATGGTAGCAAAAAGGGTCAACAATAATCAGTAAAGAGATGCAAAGTTGAAAAGACGCTCAACGACGGTACCGTGCTGGTCCTAGGCTAGACTATGCTAGAGACGCGAGCCTAGAACCCAACAAAATCACGGCGCTGCACGTAAACAAGGGCGGAGCACACTCTAATTTTTTTTTCTTTTTTTTTTGACTTTTTTCCCTCTTTTTTTCTTTTTTTTGCTCCGCAACAAATTTTTTTTCGAAAAAGTCTTAGAATGGTCTCAAAACTGCCTAGCCAGAATTTTCTAGACTTTGTATGGAACAAGTTGTGCCTCTGATTTTTTTCTTTTTTTCTTTTTTTTTTGAAACTAGAACTATTTTTCTTCTATGGGTAGCACTGAAGATGGGGAGTCTGCCTTGCCCACGACACGTAATATCGCGTGATATGGAAATCAACAACAAAGCAGCAAATACTGGACTCGGACTAGGATTGGTGGCGGATACAAATCTGGTGTAACTCGGACTAGTGGCGGATGTATGTAGGGGTGGTGGAACTCGGACTGGCGGCGAATCTGTGATGGAGGTGGACTCGGATTGGCATGATGGCGGATATGTGGTGGTCTATATGACTCGGATTGGTGACAGATATGCGGTGGTGGTAGATGGCAGCGGTGATGTATCTGGTGTGGTGGTGGTATATGGCAGCGGTGATGTATATGGTGTCGTGGTCGTATATGGCAGCGATGCAGATGGTGTGGAGGCGACGTGACAACCTGTGAACAGAACTCGAAACCCTAAAAGACTAGATGCTAAGACCAGCAACTTGACACGATGATGCAACCGCAAATTCAACAAGGCAAACACCGAATAGAAAATTGCAAAGGCTCAGATTGGTTCGGATATGAAGATCTAACCCTAATTTTTTTGTGGCTTTTTTGTGGACTTTAGGTATGAAGAATAGATGCGATCTAAGTACGAAAAACTGGAAAAATCTCACCAAGAAACCTGGAAATCTAATACCACTTGATAGAGGCGAAGTTGTCCCTGTCTTTCGATGAGATGTGGCTATCGTTTATGGTAGAGTCGACTTTGACGATCCGACTATGAACGTGCGAGGACATCGCGCCTTAGCAATCGCTAAACCAACTCCGAGAGGTTACTGGCCATGCCGGAGCACGATCAACCTGACCACGAGGGTCTGTTTCCTGCAAGCAAATGAAGAACAAGCAAGAAACTAAGATTGCAATCTGAATATTGCGAATATAAGAGGAAAGCTTTATTGATGAAAGTGGGGTTCTGTGACGCCTTTGTCTGGTCGTGGAACACAAACGAAGAACGCGAAGTTGCGGCTATGGCTAACTTTCAATCTAAACAAAACCCAAGTCTAAAACGACGCCCTAAGGGTTGTATATATGGGGGAATAGAGGGGGATTTCGTGGCCCCTTGGAGGAGGGGTCCGAAACCAACCCTAACTCAGTTTCCCCACACATACGGACTCTAAAAACTGCCTATAATATGGTATTTCGAAATTACATGGGCCTGGCCCAAAAATAAGGTGACACGGCACCTATAGTAGCCTATGGACGAAATTTATGAAGTGGTGTGTTGTATATTTCGTCCAAGCCATCAAGCACTCCTTATGGTGGCTTCAAAGTGCGAAAATCTCCACCGGAAAGTCCATTGTTCCTTCCCGCCCGCGCACCTTCTTCTCCATGGTTGATCCCGCTCCAATGGCCATCCTTCTTGTCCATGCTAGGTCCTTCATTCATAAGTAAAACAAAATTATCTAATTTAGGCAGCATCATATGTTCATGAACATTAGTAGGATTTCCAAGAAACGAAAGTCCCTGATAATTTAGTTGGCGTGCGCGGGCTCTAGTAACTGGTCCAATATGTGTAGCTGGTGGGGATGTGGGTGTAACATTAGTAGGGTTGTCCTCATCAACCATAGTAAGGAGCACTCCTCGATCACTGACTCGGGATAGAGAAGCTAAAGGCTGGCCAACATAGTTTGACATTACGGATGCATTATTAAACAAAGTGTACATAGATACGCATAATTACTATAGTACAAACTAGTACTTGTCCAGCTCATCGATCAATGACTTTAGGCTACAATCCTTGTGGGAAAAATGAGCAGCATGCATTACACTTTCGTACATCAGAGAAGTCAGGATTTCCTTCCTATCCGGACCAGCTGATCCAACTTTTGCCAGCTCATGTGGCTCTATCTTGGTGTAATGGGTTTTGAACATAGCCCAAGCTCCTCGGGTACCTTCCCGGCAGGCGGAAATTTTCCACGCCTTTATGTGACGTCGGGCACCTTCTAGATGCTCGGCAAGCTCGGACACGCCTTCGGGCACATTGTTCTCCTCAGGCCATAATGCCTTGTAAACTATCTTCATTGCTTTCCGAGCCCTTTCTTGATCTTCGGTGAAAGGCAAGCGGATGTCCTCAAACAAGGGTGTCACAGTTTTCTCAGGACAACCTACAGATAATTGGTTCGACCAAAGCACATATGTTAGCATGTGCCTACAGGGCCCGACGATAAAGTATTTATAAATAACTTGCTTACCGGCGGCAGTCCCACCAGGCTGTGGGTCCTTCCCTTGGTCCGTGGACAATTGAGCCCGCAATTGCTCAATTTCTTTTGCCAGGCGGTCGTTTCTCACCTTCAAGGTGTTCGCCTGATCTTTCCATTGGGCGAGGACCTGCTGGTTGTGTGGGGACCCCGACTCATAAGTCTTGATCACCGAATGCACGTGTACAGTGATCCAGAGATCAATGCTCACTGAACACACATAAGCTGGATAACAAGAGTCTTACATCCATACATACCGTCTTACACAAATAAAGACCGTCAAGGTCGAGTCTTACATAGATAGGGCCATGAAGGCCAAACACCAAACATAACTAGCAGCGGAAATCTTGAACAAAAGCATGAACCCATGCCATCTGCCTTAACCCTATTATCATTCTGACTAGGAAGCGTCCTAGTTCGCATGTTCGTCACCAACGAAATCTTCTCCATATTCCTGCTCTTCCATGCCTGGCCAATTAAATAACCAGTGGCAAGCCAATGAGTACTTTTAATGTACGCACAAGCAACCCATGTTTTGGAACAAGGTATAACAAAGCATGATATAGCACTAGTAGGTAAGTTGCTGAAAGCTAATTTTGAGTGCAATGACATGATCAAAATAACTTGAAGTAGCATGCATCATGAGGATACAGGTATCCATACGAACAGGTTACGGATATCAATATAATCAAGGTCTGAACATGTCATGTTCAATCATCATGTCAAGTCATCCGACTTGTCTCGAGTATTCCATCGTTCTCACACACATGCCAAGTTGGTGAAAACATCCTGGACATAGTTTAAGCAGGACCACCCAACTGTCCTTGACCGAGGACATGGCTATTTGAATAGTTTTACACTCTGCAGAGCTTGCACACTTTACCCATAAGACTCGGGGAACTTCCGTGTCAAGCCATGACTCGCGGTATATCACATACCCGAGGTAAGCACCCGAACATTGCCTTTCCCTTGACGACACTAAACAAAGAGTCCACTCATTGGTACCCAGCCCTCATGATGCACATCCCACGAGCCTCGCTCAAGATCGTAACATCCATGAGGGGACACAACGGTGTGCCCGGTGTCTGTAAAAACAGCCCATGATCGTCCTTTCTGGCACGACCCCGTATCGAGAGTGACCACCTCACTCCCGCCACTAGTAATGCGGGCTCTCTGCTAGTAGCAACCAAGGTAATCAACAAAGTCCCGTCCCATAAGGGGTATCGTGGTTGTACATGTAAGGTTGGGATGATCAGCAGATCTTAAATCTAATCCATTTTCGAAAACACACACACCTCTTGCTTCGGTACACCTCTTCTTTCTCAAGTGGTTACCTAGCACACTTTCTCCCTCGGGCATTAGTGGCACCCGACGGGTTTTTTTGAAAAGTCCTTGAAAGCATTTGTTTCCAACACCATGCATATTCCTGTCCCACCTTGCGTAGCAACTACTTAAGCATTCTATCTACTTCCCACCCGCACAACCCTTATAGGAAGGTAGGGTCGTGCACGATGCAAGTATTATCGGAAAAGTAACAGAGGTAACCCACTATGGTGGTCACCGTTTCATCATGATTCAACATAACAAAATGAAGTGCTATATGCCATGCAATACAATGGTTTCTTAAACATGGTCAAAGGGTTGCTTCCCTGGCTCAACAAAGTCTTCGGGGTCTTCAAAGTCTTCTGGTCCAACTCCCTCGTCAACAACGCAATCTATCGTTGCAATATTAACGGGCAAAAATAAGAACACAACGAAAACAGAGAAAATAATCCACTTCTCAAATGTTACACCACTCTGTAAAATACCATACTATAAACTAACAATATTTGTTTCTGGTTTTGAAGTGTATAAAGTTTTGAAAACTATTTTAACAGTGGTTTTAAATATTCAAAACTAGGTTTTAAATAAAACAAGTATATAAAACTATTTTCAAAAAGTGCACAAGTGGCATCATCAAATAGTACAGAATATTACAAGTTTTTAGAAATTGGAATCACTGGATTTGGATTTTTATTTAGCTCTGTGGAATTTTTGGAAAACAGAAGAAAAAGAAAAAGAAAAGGGCCACAGTGCCCTGGGCCAGATTCGGCTAGCAGCTGGGCCGGCCCAGAGGCCAGCCTGCTCAGGCGAACCAGCGCGCGCATGCACCCGCGTTTAAACCTGACGGCTGGGCCCCGAAGGCCGGCGACAGAGAGAGGTGAGGATGACAGGCGAGCTTGGCCTATCATCTCCAACCTCACGATAGGGAGGCCGGCGAGCTCACCGGCAACGATGCAGGGCACGGCGACGGCTGGCGAGCACGGGAATGGGACCAGCACCGAGCCGCTGATCCGGTGTGGGGACCCCGACTCATAAGTCGTGATCACCGAATGCATGTGTACAGTGATCCCAGAGATCAATGCTCACTTAACACACAGAAGCTGGATAACAAGAGTCTTACATCCATACATACCGTATTACACAAATAAAGACCGTCAAGGTCAAGTCTTACAGAGATAGGGTCATGAAGGCCAAACACCGAACCTAACTAGCAGCGGAAATCTTGAACGAAAGCGTGAACCCATGCCATCTGCCTTAACCCTACAGGCATTCTGACTAGGAAGCGTCCTAGTTCGCATGTTCCTCTACAACGAATTCTTCACCATATTCCTGCTCTTCCATGCCTTGCCAATTAAATAACCAGTGGCAAGCCAATGAGTACTTTGAATGTACTCGGAAGCAACCCATGTTTTGGAACAAGGTATAACAAAGCTGATATAGCACTAAGTAGGTAAGTTGTGGGAAGCTAATTTTGAGTGCAATGACATGATCAAAATAACTTGAAGTAGCATGCATCATGAGGATACAAGTATCCATACGAATAGGTTACATATATCAATTTAATCAAGCTTTGAACATCTCATGTTCAATCATCATGTCAAGTCATCCGACTTGTCTCGAGTATTCCATCTTTCTCACACATACGCCAAGTTGGAGAAAACATCCTGGACATAGTTTAAGCAGGACCACCAAACTATCCTTGACCGTGGATACGGCTATTCAAGTAGTTTTACACTCTGCAGAGGTTGCACACTTTACCCACAAGACTCGGGGAACTTCCGTGTCAAGCCGCGACTCGTGGTATATCACATACCCGAGGTAAGCACCCGAACATTGCCTTTCCCTTGACGACACTAAACAAAGAGTCCACTCGTTGGTACCCATCCCTCATGATGCACATCCCACGAGCCTCGCTCAAGATCGTAACATCCATGAGGGGACACAATGGTGTGCCCGGTGTCTGTAAAAACAGCAAATGGTTGCCCTACCTGGCAGGACCCCGTATCGATAGAGTAACTCTGGCCCTCTCGCCACTAGTAATGCGAGCTCTCTGCTAGTACCGACCAAGGTAATCAACAAAGCCCCGTCCCATAAGGGGTATCGTGGTTGTACATGTAAGGTTGGGATGATCAGCAGATCTTAAATCTAATCCATTTTCGAAAACACACACACCTCTTGCTCCGGTACACCACTTCTTTCTCAAGTGGTTACCTAGCTCATCATCATCTCCCTCGGGCATTAGTGGCACCCGACGAGGTTTTCGAAAAGTCTTTGAAATCATGTCCTTTCCGACACCATGCATATCCCCGTCCCATTTTGCGTAGCAACTACTAAGCATCCTATCTACTTCCCACCCGCACAACCCTCATAGGAAGGTAGGGTCATGCACGATGCAAGTATCAACAGAAAAGTAACAGACGCATCCACCAAAGTGGTCACCACATCATCATGATCATCATAAAAAAATGAAGTGCTATATGCCATGCAATAAAGTGGTTTCTTAAACATGGTCAAAGGGTTGCTTGCCTGGCTCAACAAAGTCTTCGGGGTCTTCAAAGTCTTCCAGTCCAACTCCCTCGTCAACAACACAATCTATCGTCGCAATATTAACGCGCAAAAATAAGAACACAACAAAAACAGAGAACATAATCTACTTCTAAAATGTTACCCTACTGTATCAAATACTACAATAGAAACTAAAAATAGTTGTATCTGGTTTTGAAGTGAAAAAGATTTTGAAAACTATTTTAACAGAGGCTAAAAATATTCAAAACTAGGTTTTAATTAAAATCAGTACATAAAACATTTTTCAAAAAGTGCACAAGTGGCATTATTAAATACTACAGAATATTCTAAGATTTGTGGTGGAAAAATATTTGGATTTGGAAAAGTATTTGGATCTGTGGATTTTTTGGAAAATCAGAAAGAAAAAGAAAAAGGAGATGGCCAATGTGCCTAGGCCAGAATCGGCCAGCAGATGGGCCGGCCCAGAGGCTATCCTGCCCAGGCAGGCCAGGCACTCGCGCCGCGCCAGATTCAAACCTAACGGGTGGGGCCTGGGGTCAGGCACACAGAGGGGGAAGAGAGAGGGAGGATACGATGACAGGTGGAGCCCACCTGTCATCTCCTTCCTCTCGACAGGGATACGGCGGCGCTCACCGGCGATGGTTCCGTCCACGGCAAGGTAAGCGGGTGATGGAAATGGACTCAGCATCGAGCCGCTGTTCCTTTGGAGGAGGAGGGAGAGGCCGGGGCTCAAGGGATCGCCAGCGACGAGGTGGCCGCGGCGGAGGGGATTCAGGAGAAGATCGCCGGGGCCTTCTCGTGCTGCAAACCAAGCGGGGATGAGGAGGACAAGGGTCAGGGGATCCCACGGTCCCAGAGAGGAGGAGACGAGGACCAGAGCGGGCCAGTAACCCGAGATCGAACGGAGCCCCGACGACGCGGCACCTCGGTCGATCTCGAGCAATGGTGCTCGGGGAGGTTCTTGATAACCCACAAGTATAGGGGATCGCAATAGTTTTCGAGGGTAAAGTATTCAACCCAAATTTATTGATTCGACACAAGGGGAGCCAAAGAATATTCTCAAGTATTAGCAGCTGAGTTGTCAATTCAACCACACCTGAAAGACTTAATATCTGCAGTAAAGTATTCAGTAGCAAAGTAGTTTGGAAGTAACGGTAACGATGGCAAAGTAACTGTAGCAGTGTTGTAGTGATTGTAACAGTAGCAACGGAAAAGTGACTTAGCAAAGATCAATATGTGAAAAGCTCGTAGGCAATGGATCAGTGATGGATAATTATGTCGGATGGCATTCATCATGCAACAGTTATAACATAGGGTGACACAGAACTAGCTCCAATTCATCAATGTAATGTAGGCATGTATTCCATATATAGTCATACGTGCTTATGGAAAAGAACTTGCATGACATCTTTTGTCCTACCCTCCCATGGCAGCGGGGTCCTAATGGAAACTAAGGGATATTAAGGCCTCCTTTTAATAGAAAACCGGACCAAAGCATTAGCACTTAGTGAATACATGAACTCCTCAAACTACGGTAATCACCGGAAAGAATCCAAGTTATTGTCACCCTGGGGGATGCAGATCATAACTCGTAATAGGTGTCTACAACTTGCAAGATAGGATCAAGAACACATATATATTCATGAAAACATAATAGGTTCAGATCTGAAATCATGGCACTCGGGCCCTAGTGACAAGCATTAAGCATAGCAAAGTCATAGCAACATCAATCTCAGAACATAGTGGATACTAGGGATCAAACCCTATCAAAACTAACTCGATTACATGGTAAATCTCATCCAACCCATCACCGTCCAGCAAGCCTACGATGGAATTACTCACGAACGGCGGAGAGCTTCATGAATTGGTGATGAAGGATGGTTTGTGATGACGACGGCGTCGATTTCCCCTCTCCGGAGCCCAAATCAGACTCCAGATCTGCCCTCCCGAGGAAGAACAGGAGGTGGCGGTGGCTCCGTATTGTAAAACGTGATGAACTCTTCTCTCCTATTTTTTTCTCCCCGAATAGGAATATATAGAAGTGGAAACGAGGTCGGAGGAGCAACAGGGGCCCCACAAGACAGGGGGGTGCGCCCTAGGGGGCGGGGGCGCCCCCCTGGCTTGTGACCAGGTGGTGGCCCCTCTCCGGTTGATTCTTTCGCCAGTATTTTTTATTAATTCCAAAAATATTCTCCGTGAATTTTTAGGTCAATCCGAGAACTTTTATTTCTGCACAAAAATAACACCAAGGCAATTCTGCTGAAAACAGCGTCAGTCCGGGTTAGTTCCATTCAAATCATGCAAATTAGAGTCCAAAACATGGGCAAAAGAGTTTGGAAAAGTAGATACGATGGAGACGTATCAGAGGTGGATTGGGAGGTTCTGGAGTGCGATTGGGAGTGGGAGAAGGTCAGCAGAGGGGAGAGAGAGGTCTGGGGGGCCTTTATATAGGGGCATGGCGGTTCACCCAGCTCGGGTGCACCAGCGAGCTCGGGGCCAAGGCCAGAGGCCACGAGAGGAGGAGCTGGTGGGTCTGCGGTCCACCTAGGGCTCGTCCACAACCAGAGGGAGAAGAGGGGGGAGCGGGGAGCGCGCGCGTGCGAGCTCAGGCATTGGCCAGTTCGGGCGGCGCCGGGCGCGCGCGTGGAGAGCCGTTGAAGGGAGAGAGAGGAGGGAGATAGGGGTGTGGCGTGTTGTGAACGTCGAGGCGGGAGCTCGAGGTGGTCGGGTATGGGCAGGAGAGGGAGGTCAATCCTCTGGAGCACGGCTGCGCGCTCCAGAGCGCAACTTTGGCCGGCATGATGAGGCCTCTGGTCCGCTCTGGCGCGTCCACTAGTGTCCAGCAACTACAGGAGGGAGTATTATACTGGGAAAGCACATTGGATGCTCTTGGTGCTGGATAGGAGAAAGGAGAGGCTGAGAAAGAGGGATAAAATGGCTGTCCACGGGGTGCAAGTGGGGATTTCACCCCCTCAATCATGGACTTGTGCGCCAGGAAACGTACGGGAGGTGAGAGGGGGTTTGCTGGTGCTGTGGTAAAAATTGTGGGTGAAGGAGAACAAGAGAAGGGGTTCAATCATTGAGCTTTGCTCCCCACCAAAAGGTGTTTGATTAGTGTTTGGGCTTGCTAAGCTCATCTACTGGAGATGAAACTTAACAAGATGAAATGGTGAGTAAAAATAGAGTGGACCACCAAGTTTGAGATCATTTGAAGAAAGTTGATAATGTAAACTTGGTAAACCCTAGAATTCAACAGAATCAGGTTTCTGTAGATCCAGGCATGCAATTCTATTCTCCTAAATGCACCACTTGGTGTAGTAGCCTTATTTAGGGATTAGAGCAAGCACACAAAGTTTGGGATCAATAGGAGAAACTTCACAATGTAAAGTTGTTCAAATTTGATTCTGGACAGAGAGGGTTTTGGAATATTTTGGTAAATCAAATCAATTGGGACTGAGATGAAACTTTGCATGATCATCACATATATCATGTGTGACATGCTAGAATTTTCCTGGAATTATTTGAGAATATTTCTTGTCGAAATATTTCAAAAGCTTGAAACAGACATAAAGGGTTTTGTTATGTTTTGTCCAATATTTTGAACATGACCATGTGTTAAAACTCATATATATGGAAAATATATGTCCACTGAGTTTCCCTAAATTTTCTCAAATATTTTGAAAGCATAAAAAAATAATTTTTCCCTATGAATGACCATTTCTGGCCTCAAATAAAAGCCTTTAAATAAAATAGGAAAATAATCTGTAAAATTAATATTTGGTGGTTTTGGGAAGTCTTATATATAGTGGGTTCCAAATAAACTCTTTGGTGCAAAAGATACCACCCAATTTGAGGACTTGTAGTACAAACCTCAATTCAGGGGTTTTATAAAGCCTAATTTGAATAAATGCTTTTTGGCCAAAATAAAATTTGATAAAAATAGTTTTAGGTACTATACACATGGCATGATCATTGGGCAGGGAGTTTGGGTCAAGGAAGTGAGTGTTGAGAGAGGAAGAAGAATCCTTGAGTGCCAGAACACATCATCCAACCAAACTAACATCAAACAACTCAAACAAGCACTTGCACTCAAAAAGTTTTAAATGGGTGCAAATTTTATAAATCCATAGCATAGCAAAGTGATACAACACAGGGTGTGACAGACCTGCCCCCCTTACAAGAATCTCGTCCCCGAGATTACTAGGCTAAGCGTTGAAAGATAAGGGAACTCTGATCTAAGGTAGTCTTCACGCTCCCAGGTTGCTTCTGCTTCAGTGTGGTTGCTCCATTGGACCATGAAGTACTTGATGGTGCGGCTTCGGGTGCAACTTTCAGCTTCATCCAAAATGTGAACTGGCCTCTCACGATAAGTGAGGTCTGGCTGAAGGTCGATGGCTTGATGATCGATGTCCTTGTAGAGGTCGGGGCAGTTGGGAACTTGGAGACACTTCCGGAGCTATGATACGTGGAAAACGTTGTGCACATCAGATAGCTCGGAAGGTAGCTCTAGCTGGTAGGCAACCTCTCCTCGTCTTGCGGTGATCTTGAAGGGGCCGATGTATCTTGGTGCAAGCTTCCCCTTAACGTGAAAACGCTTGGTTCCTTTAAGAGGCATGACTCGGAGATAGACATGGTCTCCACTGTTGAAGCTCACTTCTCGGCGGCGGGAGTCGGTGTAGCTCTTCTGTCTTGACTTGGCGGTCTCTAGGCGCTCTCTAACAAGTTGAACTTGCTCTTCTGCCTCGCGGAGAATATTGGGTCCAAAGGCTAATCCTTCTCTAGTCTCTGACAAACTGAGGGGAGTGCGGCACTTGCGTCCATACAACACCTCAAATGGTGCCATCTGAAGACTCGAGTGATAACTGTTGTTGTAAGAAAACTCGGCGAACGGTAAACAATCTTCCCACTTGGCTCCGTACGCCAGAACACAAGCACGAAGCATGTCCTCGAGTATCTGGTTAACCCGTTCAGTCCGTCCTTCGGTCTGAGGGTGAAAGGTTGTGCTAAAAGATAGCTTGGTTCCCAGGGCTTCTTGTAATTTCTTCCAAAACCTTGAGGTAAATTGGGTACCTCGGTCTGACACAATCTCCTTAGGAACTCCGTGAAGGCTCACAATATGTTCGATGTAAAGACTGGCTAGCTTGTTTCCATCATAGGTGGTTTTGACGGGAATGAAGTGGGCTGCCTTGGTCATGTGGTCGACGATGACCCAAATGGAATCATGTCCCTTGCTTGACCTGGGCAATCCGGTGATGAAGTCCATCCTGACTTTCTCCCACTTCCATTCAGGCACTTTGAGAGGTTGTAACAATCCAGCGGGTCGCTGATGCTCAGCTTTGACCCTCTGGCATATGTCACATTTAGCGACAAAAGTGGCTATCCCTCTTTTCATGCCATGCCACCAAAATCTTGCCTTGAGGTCTTGGTACATCTTGGTTCCTCCATGATGGATGGAATACTGAGTGTCGTGGGCTTCTTGCATGATCAAATTCTTGAGCTCAACTTTGATGGGCACGCAGATGTGAGTCCCAAACTGTATAACTCCTTGCTCATCCACTGAGAATCCTGGGGACTTGCCTTTCTTAATCTTCCTCTTGATGCCTTCAATGTTGTCATGACCCTTCTAAGCTTCCTTGATATTATCCATTAAGGTAGGCATTGCTTCGAGGTTGGCTAGGAAACTAGGTGCAACTAGTTCCAGGCTAAAGCTTTCAAGCTCTTCACACAAGGCAGGCAGCCTTTCCTTAATCATAGCATTCAAGGAACAAGCCTTTCTGCTTAAGGCGTCTGCTACCACATTAGCCTTTCCAGGGTGGTTGTCAATCTCTCTACGGTAAAAAGATATATTAGGATGTGATAGATTGGATAGATAGATCTCTCAAGAACACAAAATAAAAGAGGCAAATAAAAAGTGCAACAAGGTATTTTTGGGTCTTTGGAATAATATATCTGAAAACAAAAGTGGCAAAAGGATAGATTAGAAAGCAATATGTTGGAAAAGTAGACCCGGAGGCCGAAGGTTTCACTAGTGGCTTCTGTCATGAGCATAGCACACGGTGGGTGAACAAATTACAGTTGGGCAATTGATAGAAAATCAAATAATCATGAAGATATCCAAGGCGATGATCATTATATAGGAATCACGTCCAAGATTAGAAGACTGAAACGATTCTGCATCTACTACTATTACTCCACACATCGACCGCTATCCAGCATGCATCTAGTGTATTAAGTTCATGGAGAATCGGAGTAATGCAATAAGAACGATGACATGATGTACACAAGATCTATTCATGTAGGAATAGACCCCATCTAGTTATCCTTAATAGCAACGATACATGCGTTCCTCGCTGCCCCTTCTGTCACTGTGAGAGGACACCGCAAGATCAAACCCATCACAAAGCACCTCTTCCCATGGCAAGAAAAGTCGATCTAGTTCGCCTAACTAAACCAAAGTTTCAAAGAAGAAATACGAGGCTATAAGTAATCATGCATATAAAAGATCAAAGAAGACTCAAATTTTATTCATGGATAGAAACTGATCATGAACTCAAAATTCATCGGATCCCAACAAACACACCGCAAAAGTTTACATCAAATAGATCTCCAAGAGACCATGTATTGAGAATCAAAACAGAGAGAGGAAGCCATCTAGCCACTGCCTACGGACCCGTAGGTCTATGGTGGACTACTCACGCATCATTGGAGAGGCACCAATGAGGATGATGAACCCCTCCGTGATGGTGTTAGATTGGATCTTCGCGGTTCTGGAACTTGCGGCGGCTGGATGTGCTTTTTGTCGACTCCTCTAGGGTTTCTGGAATATTTGGGAATTTATAGGCATCACAGGCGGTGGAGGGGACTCCCGAGGCGGCCACAACCCATCAGGGCGCGCCTGGGGCCCCGGGCGCGCCCTGGTGGTTTGTGGGCAGCCTGGGCTCCCTCCTCATAACTTCTTTAGCCCATTGGCCTTCTTCTGATCCAAAACAAATCTCCAAAACGTTTCGTCGTGATTGGACTCCGTTTGGTACTGATATTCTGCGAAGTAAAAAACAAGCAAAAACAGCAACTGGCACTTTGGCACTATGTCAATAGGTTAGTCCCAAAAAAAATTATAAAGTTGCTATAAAATGATTGTAAAAATCCAAGAATGATAATATAACAGCATGGAACAAGAAAAAATTATAGATACGTTGGAGACGTATCAAATATGCATTGAGATGGAAAACAACTGTTTACCAAAGACCTTTTTGAAAACCCCATCGGGTGCCACTAATGCCAGAGGGAGATGGTGTTGAGCTAGGTAGCCACTTGATAAAGAAGTGGTGTACCGAGGCAAGTGTGTGTATTTTCAAAGAGGGTCTGGTTTAAGTTGCGACTGTTACTCCAACCTTACACGTACAACCACTCTACCCCTATATGGTAAGGGGCTTTTTTGATTACTTTGGTCGACGCTAGGAGAGAGCCCACATTAATTACTAGTGGCGGGACTGACGTGGGCACTCTCGATACGGGGTCATGACTGAAAGGATGACCATGGGCTGTTTTTACAGACACCAGGCACACCGTTGTGTCCCTTCATGGATGCTACGATGTTGACCAAGGATTGTGTGTTGTACATCATGAAGACGTGGGCCAAGGAGTGGACTATTTTTTAGTGTCGTCAAGGGAAAGGCATTATTCGGGTGCTTACCTCGAGTATAATATACCGCGAGTCGTGGATGACACGGAAGTTCCCCAAGTCTCGTGGGTAAAGTGTGCAACCTCTACAGAGTGTAAAAATATTCAAATAGTTGTGTCCACATTCAAGGACAGTTGGATGACCTCTCTTAGGCTACGTCCATTGTTTTCACAAAACTTGGTGTGTGTGTGTGTCTGTGACAACAGAGATACTTGAGGTAAGTCGGATGACTTGGTGAGATGATGACACGAGAGTTGAGATACTCTACTTATATTGATATCTGTAACCTGTTCATATGGATATCTGCAACCTGTTGATGCATGAATTTATAAATGGTAGAACATGATATTGCACTCAAAAAAAATTGCTTTCCGCAAAATACCTGCTTAGGACTTATGCCATGCATGAATATCTTGTTCCAAACATGGGTCGCTTGCGCCATTCAAAGTACTCATTTGCTTGACACTGGTTATTTTATTGGCAAGGCATGAAAGAACAGGATATAATGAAGAGTACCTTGGTGACGAAGATGCGAGCTAGGACGCTTCCCAGTCAGAAGGCCTATAGGGTTAAGGCAGATGGCATGGGTCCACGCTATCATTGAAGATTTCCGCTGCGAGTTTATGAAGACTTGGCCATAAAGGTCATATTTGAGTAAAACAATATGTACTGGATGTAAGAATCTTGTTATTCAGTTTCTATGTGTTTAGTGAGCATTGATCTCAGGGATAACTGTACACGTGCATTCGGTGATCACGACTTATGAGTCGGGGTCCCCACAGAGCAAGTATCAGAGCCATCGTGACTGTAGGAAGCCTTAGTTAGCATGGATGTTATTTAGGACAAAACTATTTTTTTAAACCCTTCAAATCACTTACAAAACCCCTATATTCTTGCCTCTTATAAGTTTTCAAAGAAACCAAAGGATTTTGCCTTAGCACATCCAGCATTTTTTCTCTTGGCTCTCCTCATCTGCTTTACAAAATTTTGCAAACGGTCGTTAGTACCCTTATGCTCCTGACCACTAGATTCCTTATGATCCTTGTGGATAACCTGGAAGGGAGTCACCTTGCCAGACAATTGCCACATATCTTGAACACAAGTTGGCGACACCACGACAAGACGATACCAACAGAAGATACCTTCTCCAGGAATGAGGATATGAGGACTCGGAAGATTGTGACACCCTAGACACTACCCTAGGAAAATGCAACCCTGGCCTACTACGAGCAGGGCATCAGATATGCAAGATCATGATATACATTGCTAATAGAGCAACCCTATCCTTATCGTTGTTTCATCGGCAACCACCGATGGATGAGAACCTCGCCATTTGGTCCGCCTCACTATAGTGAGCAGGAAAACGGTTCTCTTCATCCCCTGCTCTTGGTGACGATGTTGTCATCAACGTAACCGACGTGCTGGACCTCTACCATGCCTTGGTAATATCATTGCATAAAGGATTGCCCACCAGGAACCCTTGACGCCCTAGAAGGCAAAAGGGATCATCATGATTGAGAAGAAACAGAAGACCGAGTCAATGGTATCTACGAGGAACCACCTTCACCCCGTCTGTTCGTCAGGTGAGAAGTTGTTGAAGATTCTTCAGGCCCAACCCGGATCGTTTCATCGAACAACAACAAGAGACATAGCGACACCGGAAGAATACCCAGAAGACTAGACATCCTCCTCTCCGAGACATGAAGCAGAGCACGACTACTGAGTCCAAGAACCCCTAGGGTAGGATGAGTCGTGTATCCCATATGCAAAGTCGAGTCCATCTGATGGTTCAAATGAAACCATGTTGTGTGTTGCTTGTTTTTATCTGTTTGTGTTATGATATATGTCGCCCTATTGCCCTAGGCGATACATACGCGACTATATCCCCTACCTTATCTTAATGTTGTGTTTAGCCCTTTCGGCATTTGTTTGATTACACTTGCACTATAGAACCCCCTTTAGGCACCTCCTCTATGCTACTTTTCTCTCTCACCTTTCTCATCAACTGAAGACCAACAAGGCAAGATGCACCAAGGATTTACCTCGACAAACACCTGGTATTGAAGACTTTGACTACGACCTACTCAACCAGATGCAACCCGTAGAGAGATGCCCTCCCCTCAAGATTGGAAACCCTTCCCTATATAAACCTAGACCTCACACGTTACCCCAGCCCAAACCCTTAACCAGGTGCTTAACCCATGGATTTGCAAGAGAACCAGTTGGCTTCAACAATCCTTGCAAAGCACTGGGTTCGTTATGGAACTAGTGATCATAGTGAAAAAACACATTACATCCTTAAGCTGGCAGTTAATCTGATGATGCCATAGGGAAGATCATTTTGAGGATATATGATTAGTAGGCAAGTGATTTGATGTGGCTATAGTAGGTATCTTGAGGAAGTAGTTGAGACCCTTTGGTAGATTATGAGACCTTCATGTTGATAGAAGAACTTGGTGGATCAAGTCGATAGACTAGCATGATTTACTCCTCTCTTGAGTAACTTGGATTTAGTAGGATAATTGTGATCACAAGTTAAAATTCTTTGTGGTATAATAATTTGACCTTGTCAAGTAATAGTAGTGGATTGGTGATGTTACAATAAAGACTTAGGGGAACGAGTAGAAATTCTTGTTGGGCATGAGATTTGGATTTAAATAGGTGATCCTGATGTCTACTAGACAACTTGTTCTTGTAGACTCATGCTGGGCCTCCAAGCGCAGAGTTTTCTAGGACAGTAGAAAATTTCCCTCAAGTGGATGACCTAAGGTTTATCAATCCGTGGGAGGCGTAGGATGAAGATGGTCTCTCTCAAACAACCCTGCAACCAAATAATAAAAAGTCTCTTGTGTCCCCAACACACCAAATAGAATGGCAAATTGTATAGGTGCACTAGTTCGGCGAAGAGATGGTTATACAAGTGTAGTAATGATAGTAGATATTGATTTTTGTAATAGTAACAATAAAAAACAGCAAGATAGCATGTAACAAGAGTGAGCACAAACGGTATTGCAATGCTTGAAAACAAGGCCTAGGGTCCGTACTTTCGCTAGTGCAATCTCTCAACAATGCTAATATAATTGGATCACATAACCATCCCTCAACGTGCAACGAAGAATCACTCCAAAGTTCTCATCTAGAGGAGAACATAAATTGTTTGTAGGGTACAAAACCACCTTAAAGTTATTCTTTCCGATCGATCTATCCAAGAGTTCGTACTAAAATAGCACCAAGTTATCCTTTCCGATCGATCAATCTAAGAGTTCGTACTAAAATAACACCATATGATACGCATCAACCAACTCTAATGTCACCTAGATACTAGAATGTCTCCTCAAGTATCCATGAGTTAATTATAAGATATGCATCAAACAATTTCAGATTCATAATACTCAATCCAACACAAAGAACCTCAAGAGTGCCCCAAGATTTCTACCGGAGAAAGTACGACGAAAACGTGCATCAAGCCCTATGCATAGATTACCCCAATGTCACCTCGGGAGTCCGCGAGTTGAGTGCCAAGACATAGATCAAGTGCTCTCAAATCCGTAAAAGTATTCAATCCGGTAATAACGAAATCTCAAATGGAAAACTCAATTCATCACAACAAGATAGAGAGGGGAAAACACCATATAATCCAACTATATTAACAAAGCCCGCGATACATCAAGATCGTGCCAAATCAAGAACACAAGAGAGAGAGAGAGAGAGATTAAACACATAGCTACTGGTACCAACCCTTAGCCCCGAGGGTGGACTACTCCCTCCCCGTCATGGCCTCCGCCGGGATGATGAAGATTGGGACCGGAGATGATCTACCCTCTCCGGCAGGGTACTAGAACGCCTCCAGATTGGTTTTTCGTCGATACAGAGAGTTGTGGCGGTGGAACTTCTCATCTAGGGTTATTTCTGGGGGTTTATGAATATGTATGATTATTGGGCGTCGGTTTCACGCGAAGACGGGCCACGAGTGGACCACAAGACACCAGGGCGCGCCGAAGGGTCCAGACGCACCCTGGTGGGTTGTGCCCACCTCGAGGCTCTTCTGGCCCTCCAATGAAGCTTCTAGTGCCTCTTTTGTTCCAAAAAAAATCGTCAAAAAGTTTCGTTACAATTGGAGAACTTTGATTTCTACACAAAAAACAACACCAGTGTAGTTCTGCTGAAAAAGGCGACAGTCCGTGTTAGTTCTAAATAAATCATGCAAAGTGCATCAAAACCATATAAAAGTATTTTAAACATAGGCAATCATGGCATGAATACTTCATAAATTATCGATACGTTGGAGACGTGTCAGCATCCCCAAGCTTAATTCCTGCTCGTCCTCGAGTAGGTAAATGATAAAAGAACTAATTTATGAAGTATGAATGCTAGCATAATATATAAGTTTGACCATTGATAATTTCAGTCAATTTTCTAGCATCATAGCCAGCAACTTTTTCTCATAAAAATCATCATGATAAAGTAGCAACCAATTCACATGTTATGGTTCAAACAATGAATTCTCTTGAAACTTAACAACCTATGTTCTTAGTCACCAAACAATTGCAATTCAACTTATTCTCAACAAAGTCTAAGTAAGAGCTCCACATACTCAATCATCATATAGTCTTCTATGATTGCTAGTACTCAAAGCATATTTTTAGATCAAATGGCATCCATCGAGCACACAGAAAGATAGGGGCTTAATATTTCGCCTCCCAACTCATTTATCATAGAGATAATTGTCAACAATAATAAGTCATGATCAAATATATTTGACTGGCCATATGTGCCTAGATGTTTCCCCACTACATGATGCTTGCCAACTGGAGAATAATTGAGGTTGAAATGAGAATGCATACTATTGACCCTTGGATAAAAGTAAATACTAAAAGGTAAAAGATAGGCCCTTCGCAGAGGGAAGCAGAGGTTGTCATGCGCTTTTTGGTTTTGTATGAACAATCCATTAATGCAAAAGAACGTCACGTTATATTGCCCCTTATGATAGAAACCTTTATTACAGAGTCCATCGCTTGTATTACTTTTCCATCACAAGTTCGGACAATGCTCAATTTTCTCTTACACTAAATGATCAAACACATTTAGAAGCAATTTTTATTGCCGTTTTGCACCGATGACAACTTACTTGAAGGACCTTATTCAATCAATAGGTAGGTATGGTGGACACTCATGGCAAGAAACTGGATTTAAGGGTTTTTGGATGCACAAGTAGTATCTCTACTTAGTACGAATTTTTGGCTAGCAAAAACTCCAAAGCAAACACCACATGTTGGAGGATCCATAACAATATAACTTCTATGCAAATATACACAACCATAACTCCTTACGTTGTCTTCCTTCTCCAAATTCAACTAATTTGCTCAAGTTTGAAATTAATTAATGGGTACTCACAATCATAGAAGATGTCCAAGATAATATATTTCTATGTGAAAGTTCTCTTCCCTATACTAATCATTCACGAATTGCTTGTATGACCAATATTGTGATTGTCAAGCTTCAAATGATTTCACTTTCTAAACCCAATGTGAAGCTACTACTAGGAATGATATGAAAATATAATTTCAACTTCATGGTATTCAATTCATTCAACAATTTACTCATAGGATATAAGTGAAGCACAACAGCAAATGACAAGCTACTCCAAAAAGATACAAGTGAAGATCAAGCGAGTAGTTAAGTAAATGGGTAGCCATTTGAGAACTCTCTCTCATCTAAAAACTTTTAGATCTAAGTATTTTATTAAAAGAGGAAACTAAACAAAAATAGAACTCCAAGTATAGCACGCATCATGTGAACGATAAAAATTTAGGCTCAACATAGGTTAACCGATAGTTCACAAAGAGAGGTGGGATGCGTAGATCCCCCAGCTTAGATGCTTGAGACTTCTTGTAATGTTTACTTGGGGTGCCTTGGGCATCCCCAAGCTTGATATTTTTTATCTCGTTCAATCCTCTCATATCATGGTTTCACCTATTCTCAAAAACTCCATCCACACAAAACTCGAAAAGAACTCGTGAGATAGGTTAGTCACATAAGAATAAGCCCCCACCTCTTGTACTGCCAAGACAAGTTGCACAATAATTTCCAAACATCATATACTGTTTACTATCGTTTCCACAATTTATATCTACCAATACAGGCTATGGAAACAATAGGATAAGTAGATAACAAAACTATGCCCTGGTGGGTTGTGCCCACCTCGTGGATCTTCTAGCCCTCCAACGAAGCTTCTAGTGCCTCCTTTATTCCAAAAAATCTTCAAAAAGTTTCGTTGCATTTGGAGAACTTTGATTTCTGCACAAAAAACAACACCACGGTAGTTCTGCTGAAAACAGCGTCAGTCCGGGTTAGTTCTAAATAAATCATGCAAAGTACATCAAAACCATATAAAAGTATTGTAAACATAGGCAATCATGGCATGACTACTTCATAAATTATCGATATGTTGGAGACGTATCATATCCTAATGTGGTATTGATGGTAAGTAGGTTGACATGGTTCAGAATAGATTGGATTTAGTCTGATGATTTCGATCATGATGCCATACATCTCGATGAGAGATAAACTAGGAACACTGGATTGTGTCAGATTTGATTCGAGGATCTATATGCACCTAACATTGGACTTTACTAGATCATCATGATGGAAACTGGTGAATATACTATGATGAGATAGTCTGTTCAAGGATTTATGGATTATAAGAATTCTAGGAGATATATGGAACAACATCGGTATTGGATTTGTAGCAGTAGTGGATCGCGTAATAGTGGATGGTTGATACCTCTCCAATATATCTACAATTTATGAAGTATTCATACCTTATTTACAACAATTTTATATGGTTTTGGTATGATTTGCATGGAACTAACCCGGACTTACGCTATTTTCAGTAGAACTACCGTGGTGTTGTTTTTTGTGCAGAAATAATAGTTCTCCAAATGCAAAGAAACTTTTTGATGAGTCTTTTTGGAACAAAAGAGGCACTAGAAGCTTCGTGGGAGGGCCAGAAGATCCACGAGGTGGCCACAACCCACCTGGGTGCGCCAGCTCGCTCTAGGGCGCCCTGGTGTCTTGTGGGCCCCTCGTGGCCCATCTTCGCATGAAATCGACGCCCAAAAATCCTATATATTCATAAACCCCCAGAAATAACCCTAGATCAGAAGTTCCCCCGCCGCAAGCCTCTGTAGCCACGAAAAACCAATCTAGACCCCGTTTCGGCACCCTACCAGAGGAGGAAATCATCACTGGAGGCCATCTTCATCATCCCTATAGTCTCCATGATGAGGAGGGAGTAGTCCACCCTCGGGGCTGAGGGTTCGTACCAGTAGCTATGTGTTTAATCTCTCTCTCTCTCGTGTTCTTGATTTGGCACGATCTTGATGTATCGCGGGCTTTGTTAATATAGTTAGATCATATGGTGTTTTACCCTCTCTATCTTGTTGTGATGAATTGAGTTTTCCTTTTGAGATTTCGTTATTACCTGATTGAATACTTTTATGGATTTGAGAGCACTTGATCTATGTCTTGGCACTAAACTCGCGGATTCCTGAGGAGACTTTGGGGTAATCTATGCATAGGGGTAGATGCACGTTTTCATCCTACTTTCTCCGATAGAAATCTTGGATCCTTATTTGAGGTTCTTTGTGTTGGATTGAGTATTATGAATCTGAATTTTTTTGATGTGTATCGTATAATTAACTCATGGATATTTGTGGCGACATTGGAGTATCTAGGTGACATTAGATTTGGTTGATGCGTATCATATGGTGTTATTTTAGTACGAACTCTTAGATAGATCGATCGGAAAGGATAATTTGGTGTTATTTTAGTATGAACTCTTGGATAGATCGATCGGAAAGGATAACTTTAAGGTGGTTTCGTACCCTACAAACAATTTCTTCTTATGTTCTCCGCTAGATAAGAACTTTGGAGTGATTCGTCGTTGCACATTGAGGGATGGTTCTGTGATCCAATTATATTAGCATTGTTGAGAGATTGCACTAGCGAATGTACGGACCCTACGCCTTGTTTTCAAGCATTTGAATACCGTTTGTGCTCACTTTTGTTACTTGCTACCTTGCTGTTTTTTATTGTTACTATAACAAAATCAATACCTACCATCATTACTACACTTGTATCACCATCTCGTCGCCGAACTAGTGCACCTATAAAATTTATGATTATATTTGGTGTGTTGGGGACACAAGAGACTTTTTATTATTTGGTTGCAGGGTTGTTTGAGAGAGACCAACTTCATCCTATGCCTCCCATGGATTGATAAACCTTAGGTCATCCACTTGAGGGAAATTTGCTACTATCCTACAAAACTCTGCGCTTGGAGGCCCAACACGAGTCTACAAGAACAAGTTGTGTAGTAGACATCAAGCTCTTTTCTGGCGCCATTGCCGGGGAGGTGAGTGCTTGAAGGTATATCATTAGATCTTGCAATTGAATCTTTTAGTTTCTTGTTTTATCACTAGTTTGGTTTATAAAAGAAAATTAGAAAAAAATGGAATTGAGGTCGCCTCATATTATTCGTCTTTATCATGTCTTTCTTGAAAATGATGGAAAGGAAAATTGTGCTCAATTGATAGAAGAAGAATGCAATAAAATGTTTGGCATAAATGTTGAGCATGATTGCAATGTTGTTAGTATTAATTCTATGAATATCCAAAATACTAATGATGATTGCACTAGTCATGATAAAAATGTTTCTTATAAGCATGTCAATTTTTGTGGAGTGCATAAAGTTTGTGAAGACGTGCCTTATAGGGATGATAGATTTTGTAAGAAGCATAAATATGATAGAACCATTTTTTTGCTCAAAGTGATAGATGAATCTGCTACAAAATTATGTTCTCTTTGTCCTATTACTTGTGAACTTTGTAATAAAGTTGGTCATCTTAATTGTCAATGCAAACTTTTTCATGATCAAATCATGGCCAAATATTGTAATGACTTGATCACCCTTGAACTTTATAATGAGCTTTCTCTATTTTTGGGGAGTGAAGAATTGAAACATAAAAATAGTTGGTTTGAAGTATTCATTCTCACGGACAACATTGAAACTAATCTAAAAAATATCTATATGTTTTGCATGGTAAATTGCAATGAGAATGCTTATATTGCCAACTATAGAAAGATGGGAAAACCAATAGAATATAAAAGGAATACTAATGAAAGGGTAAAGATTTCCACTTTCCCTCCTATTGTCTCTCATGATGAAATAGGTGACGAGGAGGAGCTCCCTATTCAACCAATCTCATCAATAAGAAGCTCGAAAACTTAATGAAACCCACACATGATGTGGTGAAGAAGAATAAAAGGATAAAGAGTAGAAGTAAAAAAGGTATCTCTCCCAAATGATGTTGCTCCTATTATTTTTGTGCCTCACGAGGATGAATCAAAAATAATTGTGGAAGATGATACACTTGATGATGATTTTGTTATGCCTATTGCTTGTTGTGATGACTATGATTGGGAAGATAATGATACTTCTTATAATCTTGAAAATCTTTTTGGCACCAACTTGGTAAATTATGATGATAATAATTGTTATACTATTGGTGCTATTCATACTATTAATGATGAGAGTGATTATGCTTATGATATGCCAAGCCCGAAGCTTGGGGATGCTATGTTTGACGAGAATGACATGTTTGAGAATTTATTTGCTGCAATTAATGTTTGTCTCAAGCTTGGGGATGCTATGCTTAATGAAGCTGATCTTTTTAGTTCCCCTACTTTGAATGATCAAATTTGTTATGATGATTGCATGCCTCCTATTTATGATGATTGCGATATTTATGTAAGTGGGTTTGGAAGAGTGTCAACTTTAGATAATTATTATCCCACTATTTATGAGGGTGTTGAATTTTATTATAATGATAAAAGTGGATTTGGAGAGGTCATGACTTTATTTAGTAATGATTCCACTATTTCGGAGGAGGTTTCACTTGACTATGATGAGAACAAAGTTGCTACTTATGATGATTATTGTGATTATACTTATGTTATAAAAAGTAGTGATAATTATTTTCATAATTTCGAATATCCTTTTACCGAACATTACTCTTTTAATATGGAAACAATTTATAGTATTCGAGTTTCATTTGATGCTCCCACTATTATGAATGAGAAGAAATTTGCCTATGAGGAGAGTAATAAAATTTCTATGCTTGTGGATCATGAAAAGAATGCTTTATGTGATAGTTATATTGTTGAATTTATTCATGATGCTACTGAAAATTACTATGAGAGAGGAACATATGATTTTACATATTGCAATAATATCAAGTTTCTTCTCTATGTGTTAGAAATTTTGAAGTTATACTTGTTTTGCCTTCCTATGCTAATTGATTCTTGCTCCCATAATTTGCTTGCTCACAACATACCTATGCATAGTAAGTGGGTTAGACTTAAATGTGCTTGCCCTGTGATTCATGATGCTCTCTTTATGTTTCAATTCTTTACTTTGTTGCGAGCATCATTGAAATCATCATGCCTAGCTAAAAAGGCATTAAAGAAAAGCGCTTGTTGGGAGACAACCCAACACTTTTACTTTCTGTTTTTATATGTTCATATGATTAAGATACTGTAGTAATCATGTTTTGTGTCTTTTATTTCAATAATGTGCCAACGAAAGTCTTTGGGATAGTATGGATACTTGTTGATTTAATTCTGTGCAAAAACAGAAACTTTTGCCTCCAGTAAAGAATTCCTCTTATTTTAATGGAGCGTCAAAAAATTCTGATTATTTTACACAGTATTTATGTGCAAATTCTATAAGTTGTCCTAATTGTTCAGAATTTTTAGAGACGGGGAAGTATGGTTATACTACAGATCTTCACAGGCTGTTCCGTTTTTGACAGATTCTGTTTTGCATGCATAGTTTGCTTGTTTTAGTGTTCCCATAGCTTATATTCAGTGATATAAATTATGTGAATGGTATAATACAGTAGGTATTATGTGATAACAATTATGAATTTTGTCTTGACAGTACGTAAGTGAATGATCTTTATTTATTATACTAACCCATCTCACGAAGTTCCATTAAGTTTTGTGTGATTGAAGTTTTCATGTTTTGGGTGAGAAACCGATATGAGGAGAATAAGGAGTGACAAGAACCTAAGCTTGGGGATGCCCAAGTCACCCCCGAGGTAATATCCAAGGAAGACTCAAGCGCCTAAGCTTGGAGATGCCTTCCGGGGCATCCCCTCTTTCGTCTTCAACGTTATCGGTATATCTTACTTAGAGCTATATTTTTATTCGTCACATAATATGTTCTTTGCTTGGATCGTCATTATATTTTGTTATTTTATGTTAGGTGTTATTTATAATCTTGTTTTTCAATAAATAGTTTGAAGAATTGCCTTCGGATGCTTGCATTGCATGTTTGATGTGTGCTGTGTAAAATAGAAACTTTCTCTGTAGTGTTTGAATTTTCATATTTTACTGGAACTTGGAAAGTTTCTGAATTTTTTACACAGTGTTTTCATATAAATTCTTTATCACGTCCTAAAATTTCATACTTTTTGAGTTACAGAAGTACATTGTTTTCATAAATTTCTACAGACTTTTCTGTTTGGACAGATTGTTGTCATAGTTTTGTTATCTACTTATCCTATGGTTTCCATAGCCTATATTGGTAGATATAAATTGTGGAAATTATTGATAGTGCATAGTAGATGATGTTTGGAAATTATTGTGCAACTTGTCTTGGTAGTACAAGAAGTATGGACTTATTCTTATGTGTACTAACCTGTCTCACGAGTTCTTTTCGAGTTTTGTGTGGATGAAGTTTTTTGGAATAGGTGAAACCATGATATGAGAGGATTGAACGAGATACAAAATCTCAAGCTTGGGGATGCCCAAGGCACCCCAAGTAAATATTTCAAGTAGTCTCAAGCATCTAAGCTTGGGGATGCTATGCATCCCACCTCTCTTCATCAACAATTATCGGTTAGCCTATGTTGAGCCTAAATTTTTATATGTCCACATGATATGTGATGTTCTTGGAGTGCTATTTTTCTTTTGCTTGTTGTTTAAATAAAATACACAGATCTGAAAGTTTTTAGATGAGAGAGAGTTCTCAAATGGCTACCCATTTACTTAACTACTCGATTGATCTTCACTTATATTTTTTGGAGTAGTTGTCATTTACTCTTGTGCTTCACTTATATCCTATGAGTAAATTGTTGAATGAATTGAATACCATGAAGTTGAAATTATATGTTCATATCATGCCTAGTAGTAGCTTCACATTGGGTTTAGAAAGTGAAATCTTTTTAAGCTTGACAATCAGAATATTGGTCATCCAAGCAATTCGTGAATGATTAGTATAAGGAAGAGAACTTTCACATACAAATATATTATCTTGGACATCTTCTATGATTGTGGATACCCATTAATTATTTTCAAACTTGAGAAAATTAGTTGAAGTTGGACAAGGAAGACAACGTAATGAGTTATGGTTGTGTATATTTGCATAGAAGTTATATTTTTATGGATCCTCCAACATGTGGTATTTGCTTAGGAGCTTTTGCTAGCCAAAAATTCGTACAAAGTAGAGATACTACTTGTGCATCCAAAAACCCTTAGACCCAGTTTCTTGCCATGAGTGTCCACCATAGCTACCTATGGATTGAATAAGATCCTTCAAGTAAGTTGTCATCGGTGCAAAAAGGCAATAATTATTGCTTCTAAATGTGTTTGATCATTTAGTGTAAGAGAAAATTGAGTGTTGTACGAACTTGTGATGGCAAAATAATAAAAGCGACGGACTGCATAATAAAGGTTGCTATCATAAGGGGCAATATAACATGACATTCTTTTGCATTAAGGGATTATGCATACAAAACCAAAAAGCGCATGACAACCTCTGCTTCCCTCTGCGAAGGGCCTATCTTTTACCTTTCAGTATTTACTTTTATGCAAGAGTAAATAGTATGCATTCTCATTTCAACCTCAATTATTTTCTAGTTGGCAAGCATCATGTGGTGGGGAAAGAGCCACATATGGCCAGTCAAATATATTTGATCATGACTTATTATTGTTGACAATTATCTCTATGATAAATGAGTTGGGAGGCGAAACATTAAGCCCCATATCTTTCTTTGTGTTCGATGGATGCCATTTGTTCTAAAAATATGCTTTAAGTACTAGCAATCATAGAAAACTATATGATGATTGAGTATGTGGAGCTCTTACTTAGACTTTGTTGAGAATAAGTTGAATTGCAACTGTTTGGTGACTAAGTTTCAAGATAATTCTTTGTTTGAAGCATAACATGTTAATTGGTTGCTGCTTTATCATGATGAGTTTTATGAGAAAGAGTTGCTATTATGATGCTAGGAAAAGTGGTTGAAATTATCATTGACCAAACTTATGCACTATGCTAGCATTCACACTTCATAAATTATTTCTTTTATCATTTACCTACTCAAGGACGAGTAGGAATTAAGCTTGGGGATGCTGATACGTCTCCAATGTATCTATAATTTATGAAGTATTCATGCCATATTTACAACAATTTTATATGGTTTCGGTATGATTTGCATGGAACTAACCCGGACTAACGCTATTTTCAGCAGAACTACCGTGGTGTTGTTTTTTGTGCAGAAATAAAAGTTCTCCAAATGCAATGAAACTTTTTGACGATTTTTTGGAACAAAAGAGGCACTAGAAGCTTCGTGGGAGGGCCAGAAGATCCACGAGGTGGCCACAACCCACCAGGGCGCGCCAGCCCCCTCTAGCGCGCCCTGGTGTCTTGTGGGCCCCTCGTGGCCCATCTTTGCGTGAAATCGACGCCAAAAATCCTATATAATCAGAAACCCCCAAAAATAACCCTAGATCAGAATTTTTGTCGCCGCAAGCCTCTGTAGCCACGAAAAACCAATCTAGACCCCGTTTCGGCACCTTGCCGGAGGGGGAAATCATCACCAGAGGACATCTTCATCATCCCTGTGGTCTCCATGATGAGGAGGGAGTAGTCCACCCTCGGGGTCGAGGGTTCGTACCAGTAGCTATGTGTTTAATCTCTCTCTCTCCCATGTTCTTGATTTGGCACGATCTTGATGTATCGTGGGCTTTGTTAATATAGTTGGATCATATGGTGTTTTCCCCTCTCTATCTTGTTGTGATGAATTGAGTTTTACTTTTGAGATTTCGTTATTACCAGATTGAATACTTTTATGGATTCGAGATCACTTGATCTATGTCTTGGCACTCAACTCGCTGATTCCCGAGGTGACATTGGGGTAATCTATGCATAGGGGTTGATGCACGTTTTCGTCCGACTTTCTCCGGTAGAAATCTTGGGGCACTCTTTGAGGTTCTTTTTGTTGGATTGAGTATTATGAAACTGAATTTTTTGATGCGTATCGTATAATTAACTCATGGATACTTGTGGTGACATTGGAGTACCTAGGTGACATTAGAGTTGGTCAATGCGTATCATATGGTGTTATTTTAGTACGAACACTTAGATAGATCGATCGGAAAGGATAACTTGGTGTTATTTTAGTACGAACTCTTGGATAGATCGATCGAAAAGGATAACTTTAAGCTGGTTTCGTACCCTACAAACAATTTCTTCTTATGTTCTTCGCTAGATAAGAACTTTGTAGTGATTCTTCGTTGCACGTTGAGGGATGGTTATGTGATCCAGTTATATTAGCATTGTTGAGAGATTGCACTAGCGAAATTACGGACCCTAGGCCTTGTTTTCAAGCATTGCAATACCATTTGTGCTCACTTTTTTTACTTTCTACCTTGCTGTTTTTTATTGTTACTATTATAAAAATCAATACCTACAACATTACTACACTTGTATCACCATCTCTTCGCCGAACTAGTGGACCTATACAATTCACCATTGTATTTGGTGTGTTGGGGACACAAGAGACTTTTTATTATTTGGTTGCAGGGTTGTTTGAGAGAGACCATCTTCATCCTACGCCTCCCACTGATTGATAAACCTTAGGTCATCCACTTGAGGGAAATTTGCTACTGTCCTACAAAACTCTGCGCTTGCAGGCCCAACACAAGTCTACAAGAACAAGTTGTGTAGTAGACATCAATGGTGATTGTGGATTGATTAATTGGATTCATAGGAAGGAAACTAGATCTTGGATTGGCATATTACGTGTTTCCTTAGCATAGAGATCCAACACCTAGGACCTTGGATAGGATAGCTGAGCACTTGGATCCGTACTGGTTTATCTAAGCTTAGTAGCTTGTATGCTCCACCCGAGGATTTTTACATCGGGATACTGGCGAGATGGTTATCGATGACACATGTGATTTTGTTTAGTACTTCCCTCGAGAGTCATGAAGACAGGTATAACATGAGGGACGTTTGGAGTTGACTTACGTAAAGTAATGTTACGGTGGAATGAGATGACTTTTCTTTGAAGAGATAGGAAGATTATTGGCCTCCAAGAACTGTGCTCAAGGATAAGATGATAGACGTTCACTCACATCCTAAGATCCTTGAAACCCCTAAGCTTTACCGAGCCATGACATGGTCGGATCATGACCATAGGCCTTGGCTCTAAGTCAAAAGACTACGGCCAATAATCTACCTTGACCACCCCCAATCCTATCCATAAGGAAGGTGGACTCGACGAACTAGGTCACGAAGGACCACAAAGCCATGGACAGGTAACCACCTTGGACAAATATAGCTCCCAGAAGATTAAGACTAACTGGCCAAAGATTGGTTCCCGTACTTTCTCTCGAGGGCAAGCTGAATCAAAATGCCGTCAGTCCAAAAACTATTCCCGAGTCTTACCCCAAGACTACCCCGTCCACACCTTACGGCTAATGGATATACCATCAAGCCCTTTTTAGGTTGGCTTATGCTGCTCCTCACACTTATCCCATGAGCAATGAGTTTATGTGATACTTGGAGAAGTACGTTGTTGTCCCCATGAATGACATACTTATTTACCCAATGAGAGAAATGAACACCTTAGTCCTGTTTGGATAAGCCCCAGAAGCACCGATTGCCAAGTTTCTCAAGTGTAAAGTTTTACCTTGAAGAAATGGGACGCCTTGAAGTACTCTCCGACATTCTTACCCAAGCTAGATCTAGAACCATTATGGTTGGGAAACCACGATGAAGAAGAAGAAGCATGAGAGGACAACTATCACTCCCTTATCTGCTACCTCGGCAAGACTCTGTCAGGCAGCATCGACGATCAAGCAAACAAAACCCTCGGATATCATGTGAAATCAGAGAGATCATTGCCTTAAAGGTGGCCTTTCAGTTCCCGACTGAAAGGAACTGGGAAGTTCATAACACCCCCTCCCTTCACCACCTGGATGGAGTAAAGATGGGAATGACTTCCCTACTCTCTCCAGAGCCTGGAACGGAGTGGAACGATTATCATGACCTCATTACTAGCCCCTTTTTGGTCCAATCATGGGCATGACCCTAACTGGATCATGGTGAACCACCTGCCAAATGTAGTTCTCCCCTCTTGTCCAAACCTCAAACCTTGGGGACTGCATGTCTGTTCTATACATTTGGATAGTAAGCTTCTTTAAAACCCCTCAAGGACCTTCTTAGATGAAGGGACCCATTTTGCCACCGGATCTCTAAGCTTTGTATTAGGGACGAGACTCAACCCAAACCTTCCCACAAGTGGATACGAGAGACAAGTCAACCAAACGCTCCAAGTCACACTGACAGTGTGTGTCCGTAATTACGAAGATAGATGGCAAAGAAGCAAGTGCAGTTGACTAGAGAAACACCTGGACGACTTACTCAAGCAGAAGACCTCAACGAGAAGCCTACGCCGACAAACCTCAATGCCCTTAGTGTTGAAGGCCACACATAAACTAAAGATCATATGCTCTAGTGAAGCCAACAATTCCACGTCATCGGGAAGCTACTCCAGGACACTAACCCTTCTAGTCTGGCTCGACACATTATGATGCCACTAACCAACATGGGTACACCCCAGAGCCAGCACATAGGCACACTACCTTGTCATGTATTCTGACTTTGGAATACACACACAAGCCAAACCCTAAAACATAAAAGCCATTAACCTCTAGATAGAGCTAACTTATTGTGAGACCCCGTTCACATCTTGAACGAAGTCGAACGATTCACTTGAATCCGTATCGTCGAGCACTTCAAGGACCAGTGGAGCAACCACACCAAAGCAGAAGCAACATGGAATGTGAAGACTACCTCGGGGCCGAATTTCCGTATCTCCTTAACGCCTAGACTAGGAATCTCGAGGGCGAGATTCTTGTAAGGGGGGTAGGTCTGTCACACCCTGTGTTTTGCCTCACATCACTATGTTAATAAATCATAAAAAATTAGGACCAACAAAAACATTTTGTGTGCTTCTGATGCTTGACTTGAGTGCTATTTGCTTGATTGCTTGGTTGTGTTTAAACTCCCAAAAATCCTCCTACTCTCAACCTATTTGATCCAAATGCTTGCCGAGTGATCATGCCATGTGTATAGGACATAAAACTATTTTTATAAAATACTATTTTGGCCAAAAATAATTTATTTAATTTAGGTTTTCAAAAACCCCTAAATTGAGGTTTGTACTACAAGTCCTCAAATTAGGATAAATGTCTCGCCCCAAAGATTTTATTTGGAACCTATTGTCCATAAGACTTCCCAAAATCACAAAATTATTATTTTAAAAGTTAATTTTCTATTTTATTTAAATGCCTTTTTGTGAGGCCAGAAATGGACTTTTATAGGGGAAAATTATTTTTATATTGCAAAAATATTTCGCAAAATTTGGGGAAACTCAGGGGACATATATTTTCCATATATATGAGTTCAACACATGGTCATGTTCAAAATATTGGACAAAATCCTCCAAAACCCTTTCTGTATATTTCAAATATTTCTATAAGAAATATTCCCGAATAAATCCAAGAAAATTCCAGAAAGTCACATACCTTATTTGATGATCTTGCCAAGTGTCATCTCAATACAAATAATTCCAGAAAACCCCCTCTGTCTAGATCCAAACCCCCTCTATCATCTTGCCAAGTGTCATCCCAATTCCAGAAAACCCGTGGCTCATCTTGCCAAGTGTCATCCCAATTCCAGAAAACCCCCTCTGTCTAGATCCAAACTTGAGCAACTTTACATTGCCAAGTGCCTCCATTTGTGCTCAAACTTTGTGGACATGTTCTAATACTCTAATAAGGCATGTACACCAAGTGCTGCATCAAGGAGAACAGTGTAGCTTAGCTATATCTAAGCAAATCTGTTTCTGTTGATTTCTAGGGTATGCCAAAGTTGCATTAGCCACGTTCTACATTTGAGCTAAAAAGTTATGGTCAAGGCTCTTTTGTGAAGCCACTTACTCCTTTTAAGTTTCATGTCCATTGGAGAAACTTAGCTAGCTCAAATAATCATCAAACACCTTCTGCAATAATTTTGTGATCAATAGTTGGAGCACCAAATGAGTTCTCCTTGCTCTCAAATTTTTACCACAGTCTCTCATTACCCTCTTCTACCTCCAGTAACTCCCTCTCTACCACAGCTCCATTATTGAGGCGAAAAACCCTCTCTTTTCTCTCTCTGGCCATGGCAGTAACTGTTTCCCCCCGCCATTTCTTTTATCCTGCCTCTCCCTTAGGCCCTAAGTAGTCTAGAGCATCCCAGAATTACCCTAGAGCTAGTGGACAACCTTGGACACGCGCAGGATGCAAGTGGCCACGCCCTGCATGCCAAAGACATGCCCTGGCATGCAGTTGACACGCCCTGGAGCACGCTACAGTGCAATCCTGCACTGTAGCTTGCCCATTTCGAGGCTCCCGACAACCTTGGGCGTCAGGACCGTGTCCCCCATAGCCGCCTCGACGTCCTCTGCACAGCAGCATGTCGGGCCCCTCCTCCTTCGCCCTCCTCTTCCCCATGTAGGGCTCGCTCGTGCGCCGCCGTCGACTCTGTCGATGGAGCACCTCGGCCGGCCCATAAAAGGCGCCCCGAGCTCACTCTCGCGCGGGTGCCACCCCTCTCTCCCTTCCGTAAAACTCCTGGACCGATTCCTTCGTCCTCCCGAGCCCACCATCTATTTCCATGAGAGAAGCTCCCCCACCGCCCATTGCTCAAATTCGAACCGTTGATTGTTCCCTCCCCATCTAAATCCCAACAGAGGACCTCCTGCATCGCCACGGGTTCGTCCCACATCAGTTTCTCCCCTCTCGGTGGCCGAAGCATCTTGTCCTTCCTTGCCGTCGCCGTCTTCCGCCATGGTCGACGCTGTGCTCAGCCCCAACCTCCCGAGGACCTTAGACCCATCAAGGGCGATGGAGGCCTCTCTCCTGAGCTCACCGGTGTGCCGGGCCTCACTGGAGGAGGACAGAGGCATCGGAACAACGCCGGCGCACGCTCGGCCGCGACCTCCCCTGTCCCTCCCTTGTTCGAGCGTACGTGGGAGAAGGACCTGCTGTTGGGCCCCAGTTCTAAGCGACCCAGCGGGTCAGGCCTAGCCGTTAAGTGGAAGCGGCTTCTCTGGAAGTCGTTTACTTCAAGTGAAGGCGTATTCCCGAAAGGCGCCTTCGGCGTGGCTCCTCCGCGGGCGCACGCAAGCAGCTAGGCCGGGCCTAGTGCTCTGCAGTGCTAAGTTGCGCTCAGTGCGTCACTTAGGCCCATTTAAGTATATAACCTTTTTCTTTTTCTTTTCCAGAAAGACTAAATAAATTCTATAGAATTCATATGAACTCAAAATTTGGTGATTCAAATTTCCAGAAAGACTAAATAAAATTATGCTCTATCCAGTGACATGCTTTGCGCATTTTTCCATATAGCATTTTCTGCTCCACCACCATTTTGGCCAATTCCCTTATTATAATGCCCTCTTTGCAAAATACCTAGAGAGTCCAAATCAACTCCAAATGAGGTGGTTAAAATTTCTAGTTGACTCTAAAATTATGCCCTAATTATCTAGTCATGGTGAACATTCTCCCCATGCATTCTTTCGGTTAGATCTAATAAATGGCCACAATTTCCATTTATTTCATCCTAGTAAACCCATAGATAATTCATCCCAACTCCAAAACCAGTGAAACCAATTTCTAAATGCTCCTAAATTCATGCCCTATTTAATGAGTGCCTCCACTCATTTTTACAAAAATATATTCTGTGAACTCCTTATAGGATCATCATTTCCTCCATTCCCATCCTATTGGCCTTTCCAAAAATCCCTATTGATGCAACTCAAATAGATCCTTTTTAGGTATTTTCCTTATCACCAGAGTTATCCTAGGAAAATAAACTTACTATTTTAGAACACTTTTTTTCCTTCTTGTTGTGTTGCTTATTATGGTAGTTTCCTACGGTAGTTCACGAGGTAGACGGAGTGCTCGGAGTTGGACCAGAAGCTTGAGAAGACCTCAAAGACTTTGCTGAGCCAGGCAAGCAGCCCTTTGACCATGTTGATGAAACCTTTTTATATGCATGTCATATAGCACTTTATTTTGCTGCATCAAAAGCATGATGATGTGATGACAACCCTGCTGGGCTGGTCTCCGATGCATTTCTTGTTGATACTTGCATTGTGCATGACCCTACCTTCCTATGAGCGGTATGCGGGTGGGAAGTAGATAGGATGCTATGTAGTTGCTATGCAAGTGGTATGGGAATATGCATTGAGATGGAAACAACTGTTTACCAAAGACTAGTTTGAAAACCCCATCGGGTGCCACTAATGCCCGAGGGAGATGGTGTTAAGCTAGGTAACCACTTGATAAAGAAGTGGTGTACTGAGGCAGGTGTGTGTGTGTTTTAAAAGAGGGATTGGTTTAAGTTGTGACTGTTACTCCAACCTTACATGTACAACCGCTCTACCCCTATATGGGAAGGCGGCCCCTCCTCAAATTAAAGCTCCCTAACGCCCCTCCTCCTCTCCTATCCGCGGCAAGGTACCCAAGTCACCCCCGCTAGCCTCCCCTCAACCCAATTCCTCCTCTTGTCAGCCGTGCCGCCCTGCCCAAGCTCGCGATCACCGCCAACTGCCGCCGTCATTGCCGACACTCTAATGGCCCTCGGCGTCCGTGCGGTGCGGGGATGGAAGCGCCCCGTCCTCCCGAGCACGCCGATGGCCGGACGGTCATCGAAGCTGGCCGGAGCCACCGGCGCCGGCGCCGCTCGGTCCCGCGCCCTCTTCTCTCCCTGCTCAAGCGGGAGGTGAGGGACGGACCCGACAGGCGGGCCCTGCCTGTCAGCGACCGTCTGGGCGGGCCCCCCAGTTTAAGTGGAAGCGGGTTTCGGCTGCACCGCCTTCCCGCACGGCAGACGTACTCCCTGGAGTAAGCCTTCGGCGCGGCCATTGTGCCTGCACAGCTGTGCTACTGGGCCGGCCCAGTAGCTATTCCTCGCCCAGTGCGCATCTTAGCCCGTTTGGTGACAATTTCTCTTTTTCTTTTTACCAAAGAATGAAACAATTCGTAATAAATTCATTTCAACTCTAAATTTGATGATTCAAATTCCTAATGGATTATAAAATTATGTATTATCGAAATATTTGCATTACTCATTTTTCCAGGAAACTTTTCTGTTGTTGTAACAACCCGAGACCGACGCTCCAGAAGATTCCCGTTTTATTCTGTTGTCATCGTGTGATTCGGCTGTTTGTTGCATTCATCATCGCATCATTCGCATCATCCGCATTGCATGGGCACTCCGTTGAAGCCATTTTTCAAAACTCGCATCCGTTCGTAGTCGTCAGTTCTCTCCGTTCTTGTCATCGACCATTTTGACACCAACTACACACGCACGCGCCCACGTCATCTTTAAAACATTGCTTTTAAAAGTGCGCATAAAGTATTCTCGGAATAGGTCAAAAGTTGGCGTGCGGTCTTGTTTTATTATAGGTAGACCGCCTGCCAAATTTCGTCGCGTGCAAAGTCCGTTTGATACCCGAACCATTAAACCTATAGCGGCACTATAGCCGGCCAAATTGTAGACGTGTTTCGATTTTCTAAACTAATGCAGGGCTGCCCATCTTCCCCCTCTTCTAAATGCTTAGCCCTCTGCACAGTGCATGCACCCTCGCGCGCGTCCGATAACTTCCCCGAACCCGAAACATACGGAGATGACCATTGGGACCGGATCATCCCCGTAATACCCCAAACCATCATCAGTTTCTCAATTGGACTCCCTAATCTAATTTTCCCGACCGTCCGATCGAAATCGAAGAGTCTAAACCTAGTCTTATTCGCTATATATAGACTACCTACTCCAAACCAGACCAAACCCTATTTTCTAGGCATCCTCCTAGCCGCCGCCACCCCTGTCTCCACCCACCTCGGGATCTTCCCGATCCAATCGCTGACCCCGCCGCTACCTGGTCCTGCTCGATTTCCAAATCGAACCAACCGTAGCTCGCCCAAGCCTCTGGACGCGTCCGCCAGCTAGTAGCAGCCACCAGGACCTCCTGAAGCACGCCATCGCCAGGAGTGCGCCCGCCTTCAAACACCACCGGACCGAAGCAACACCGGACCAGCAGGACCGTGCCCTTCCTTTCCTCCTCCCCTCAGTTTCCTTCCCTTCACCCCGAGCTCTTCTCTCTAAGCTCTCTCTCTCTCTCGCTGTGGACAGGAGCTGCCATGCCCAATGCCTCCCTGTAGCCTCCCGTCAACGCCATCGCAAGCTGAAGGTCGCCGTTGACTGCCTCGGATCCCGCCTCCGGGTCCCCTGCTTTGCCCTCGTCCGGGTCCTCCGGATCCCATGCCTGCGCTGCCTGTCGGCCTCTCCAATTGCCTCACTGTGAGCATCCCATCATGGCCGAAAGGCTTCTTTTTCTTGCCAGATCCGTTCTGGTTTCTATGCTATTTAGTCATGCTATTGTGTTTTGTTTTCAGAAATGCCTCTAGTAGCCTAGTGGTTAGTCACGCTAGCTCACAACCAAGGGGTTTGGAGTTCAAATCCCAGCCGGCCCTATTTTTATTTTAGCTTATTGTGATTTCCTTTCTGTCCCACACGCACCCCACACTCTGTCTCGAATCTCTGTCTTCAGTTTCTATCAGATCGCCAATAGGGTATCCTTCATTTGGGGCCAAAGTATTTTTTTTCTATCACAACCCAGCTATAGCTCATTTGGTTGGCCAAACCCACACGCGCCAGGAAGTCCTGGGATCAATTCCTAGCGATCTCCTTTTCTTTTTTTGTCCCTGTTTCTTTTGGTTCTTTTCATGTGTGATAGATTTGCATGCTTTTAAAGATCATCATATCTTTTGAATGGTTAATCCAAATAACACATGCTCTATATGTAATCTGATCAGATTTTAATGTACTTTCCACCTATCTTTTTGTCCCTGTTTCTTTTGGTTCTTTTCATGTGTGACAGATTTGCATGCTTTTAAAGATCATCATATCTTTTGAATGGTTAATCCAAATAACACATGCTCTATATGTAATCTGATCAGATTTTAATGTACTTTCCACCTATCGCATGTCCATCTCTGCATAAAATTGTTTAGTTGCTGTTTGTACTAGATTTTGGTCACATGTTTATGTAGATGGTTTTATTGATAGTAAACTTCAGATTTTCATAATTAGATAACCGTGCATCAAAATAAAACATATCATGTATGTAACTTGGGTAGAATTTCATGTAGATTCAGAATATCCCACTTTCATGCATGATAAAAATGTTTAAACTTTCTGTTTGCATTAATTTACGTAAATGCCATGCTAAAACGGTTCTTATCATAACTACTTAACTGTAACTCCGATTCAAATGTTTTATATATGTAACTTGGCTAGAAAATGTGTAGAAAAACATGATGGACTTTATTTTCTTGTTTAATAAATATAAAATATGCTTAATACAGATCTGGACAGAATTCATAATTTGCATATGAGGTTGTTTTGGAAATCCTATATGTTGCTTCCGGCCTCATTTAAAATGCCTAGTTGATGTAGGTATTCGTGCTTCACCTCTTGCCATGATAAACAACATTTGAAATGATTGTTTAGTTGAACAACATTAACCACATTTCTCATAATATGGAGAGTTATTATTTTGTTATATGTGTGTTCTCCTTCTCCATTTAAAATTGCGTTGATTCCATCTTCACCTTATGCCATGACCACCCATGTTAAACAACATTTAATATTGATGAGTACCTAAACGAGAGTGAACTAACTGATTCGGTCGTGGAGTTTCGTTAATATGCAACTCGTTGCATATTGAGCTTCACTTAATGTGTAGGAATTAATTGTTGTGCTTTGTCATGTCATGCATAACATGCATCATCCTTGTTGTGCATCATATCATGAATATGTTGTGGTGTTTATTATGTGTTGATTGTTGTTTCCGGATGGCTTCTTCTGGATAGAGTTCCGAAACCGCTTCGGAGTGTGAGGACTCGTTCGACTACGTTGGTTCGTCTTCTTCATGGACTCGATCTTCTTCCAAGCGAGATCTCAGGCAAGATGATCATTTCCCTGGATATCATTACTATCATTGCCATGCTAGATGTCTTGTTTCTATCGCTTGTCTCGCTACCTACCACTTGTTTGTCAAGCCTCATAAATTGCCATGGTAAGCCTCTAACCCCTCCACAACCCAGCAAACATTGTTTGGCTATGTTACCGCTTGCTCAGCCCTTCTTATAGCGTTGCTAGTTGCAGGAGCAAGCTCTTTCCATGTGCATCATGGATATTTTGTTATATCACAATATTATTGCTATTTAATTTAATGCACATATATACTTGGTAAAAGGTGGAAGACTTGGCCTTTTGCTCGGTGTTTTGTTCCACTTTTGCCGCCCTAGTTACTTGTGTACCGGTGTTATGTTCCATATATTGCGCTCCTAACATGCTCGGGGTTGTTATGGGGACCCCCTTGACTTTCGTTTTAGGATAAAACTTGTCTGTCAACGCCCAACTTTGGTATTACATTTGCCTAATAACTAATAAACCTGCATAGGGAGTAATTAACCCGAGGAGAATTAATCAACAACCCGGGCCAGTGCTCCTCATGAGTGTTGGTCCAAAATGGCAGTACCCGGGGCCACCAACGGGTGTGCCAGCCGGAAACTTAGCCAATCCGGTCGTGTCCTGAGAACGAGATACACGGCTCCTATCAGGTTCGTCGACACGTCGAGCGGTCTTGCTGGATTTGTTTTATCTTTCTCGAACGTCTTGTGTGCGGAATTTTGACGACACTTCGGGCTATCTCGAGGTTGAGGTTTTCCAATGGAATTACCTAGGAAATCACGGGATTCGTGGTCGAGGTTATTCCCGCGACGTGTGGTTAGTTTGTGATGGATGAGTTGGAGCACCCCTACAGGGTTAAATCTTTAGGAAAGCCATGCCCGCGGTTACGTGGCAAGTTGGAAACTTTGTTTAACACCCGGTCATAGAAACTTGAAGTAAACTCAAATAAAATACACCAACCGTGTGCGTAACCGTGACTGTCTCTTCTCGTGATTTCTGAACTGAGAGAGAACATGGTGGGGTTATGTTTGTTCATAAGTAGGTGTTCAGGATCTCTTAGAATCATTACTAGTTCACGTCCGTTTATGCGACGATCATCCCCCTTTATTCTTGTACTCGTAAGTTAGTCACTCAAATAAATGCTTAGTGCTTGCTGCAGCCCCACCACTTAACCATATCTCACCCATTAAGCTTTGCTAGTCTTGATACCCTTGGAAATGAGATTGTTGAGTCCCCGTGGCTCATAGATTACTACAACAACAGTTGCAAGTACAGGTAATGCGATGATTTGACGTGAGCGTGATGCTTGTTTGATTTGGAGTTCTTCTTCTTCTACATCGATCTAGGATTGGTTCCAGGCCGGCAGCCTGGGATAGCAAGGATGGATGTCATTTTCTCGTTTGGTTTCGTCCGTAGTCGGACCCTGCTCTTCTATATGATGATTGTATATGTTGTTGTATTGATTTGATCTTGATTTAGCTTGTGGCGAGTGTAAGCCAATTCCATATACTCATCTCTTCTTTACATGTACTTGTAATGATATCCATTCTTGCGAAATGACGAGATGCACTTCTATCCCTGTCGAGGCCCTCGTGCCAAAATAAGGATAGGATCGCATCTTGGGCGTTACAGTTGTGTTTAAATTCAAAATTGAATTTGAACTATGAAAAGCCCACCTTGTAAAATTCCTAGACCATGCAAATCAACTCCAAATGGAGTGATTCCAATTTCTAGGTGCCCTAAATATCATGCCCTATTTATCCAGCCATGGTTAACATTTTTTTCCATGCCTTGTCTCTGTTGTACCAAATAAATAGCTCACCTTCTCATTATTTCCACCTTAGAAAACTCACAGGAAAATCATCCCAACTCCTAATCCAGTGAAACCACTTCCTAAATGTTTCTAAAATCATGTCCTCTTTAGTAGGTGCATTCACTCATTTTTATAAATACTAGTACGCATGCACGTGCAACGCACGTATCATAATCTACAATAAACATCTATTTGAGTATACTTTCTCTTTTACCGACTTTTTCTATCGACCCATTTAAATTTGTCTTATGCTCAACGATATGAGCGCGTGTGTAACATATGATCTAGAAACATGTCTTCGCATAAAATTGATGATCACATATTGTATTATAATTGTTACATAATTAAAAAAACACAACTAAACACCATTATCTCTTGAAGGTCCAATTATTGATGCGATCTATGATGTTTCGTTAGATGGATGGGATATTGTTTTGAGCTTCATTCCTCATACTTTAAAATATGAAAAATTATGTCTTACTCCAGTAAAGGGACATCATCAATCATACTGATGAACAAACATAGTTCATCTATTAAGTCATCGTTTGTTGGATTGACAGTCGGTGAAAGGATACATGATTGTGAGATGAGGTCAACTTCTGGTGATGTGCTTCATGTTTTGAGGTTCTCGAGGGGGGGGGGGCTATCCAGAATCATACAATTTGTGGGGTCTGTGTTTTTCCGTCATCTTTCAAGTCTTGAATTCTTACATTATCATCGTTTAATTCCAAGTCCACTAAAATGACAGCTAGCTTTGTTCTAAAATCTGTCATATGATCCTATAAAATAGTAACCAAAGTTAGTTTTGCAATAGTGATGATACAACATAGAATAAGTATAATGATATATAACGGAAAATACAAGTATATGAGTATCAAAATATCTCCAGTGAAGTACTCCAACTAATGATCTAAAAGGTCTTATATTCGTTTGCAGAGAGAATACTCCATAAAATTTACCACGAGATGACCTGCATGATTGCAAAACTTAATATATATTCATTTTTTAAAATGTTTATAGATATTTATGTGATTTTTTTTTAAAATCATCAACTGATCATGACTATAACAAGCCGTCGTGATTAAAAAAAAGAAGCCATCATGATTAAAAAAATGGCACCCACGCAGGTAAATGGAGTAGAAGATAAAAGAAAATGGTTTGGACAACGTCGCACTCACTCACAATCCTTATCTGGTCACTGCCTAGTGCTCCTTCCACCGCCCCACAATTTTCCCTAACCTTCCATGGTCGCCAGATCCCTCCCTCCACAGCCTGCACTCCCTGGTAAGGCCGCCCGTCCCCTTCGTCACCTTCGTCGGCGGACGCGTACGCCCCTGCTCCACCCCGCTCCTTCTTCGAATCTGGTCGCCGAAGTGCTCGAGCATGGCATGCTCGCCGGCGACGCCGGGCCCCTACCGCACACGCCGGACTGCCGACCACTCGCCGGCGACGCGACCTCTCAGGCGGGCGCGCACGCCGACCCCAAGAAGAGAGAAGCGAATATTTTGTGCCGGCTTCTTGCTCAGCTGGGGATTTGAAGAGGATGGCCGTGGCCGTGGCCATGGCCATGGAGGAGGTGAAAGTTCCCATCCCCACGGAGAAGCTCTCCACGGATCCAAATATGTAAGCAGAAAGAAAAGAACCTGATCTTGGATTTCTTCACTTGCGTGATTCACAGTCATCCTAATCCACCATCCGTACCTTTATTCAACTAGATGACCGCAGGGACGGGGGAAGGCAAGGTGGTGTGGTGCTAGTGGCCACCGGGAGCTTCAACCCTCCCACCTACATGCACAGGCATGTTTCGTATGCCGCAACACCTGTTAAATCAGTTTAGCAACTATCAAGTGTTGTGTTAATATTAGAACAGGCTGAGAATCAGAACAAAACAGATTACATATTACCCCATATATTGATGTTTTTCATACATACAGATACAGAGCTTGCAAAAGATGAGTTGCAGCAGCGAGGGTAGTCGGTGCTGGGTGGATAATGGATACATGTCCCCGGTGAATGATGGTAACAAGAAGAAGGTACTACGCGGAACAGGAAATGTGTATGGGTTTGTGTTAGCGCTATATTCTCATGGCTGAATTCGCAATTTGGGGCTGGTCATGACCTCTTGCCGGCTGCTCACCGGATTCACCTCTGCGAATTGGCATGTGGAAGCTCGTCTTTCGTGATGGTTGATCCAGCCATGATAACCTCATTTCTCATGTTATTAGTACATGTATACCATTGGATTTTGCATTGTCGCATAAGGTACTTTCAGTTCGGACGATGTGTTCATTTGATGGACACATTCTTGTGTTCTTGATACAGGCAATGCAGAAAGGTTATCACAGCATCTTGACCATTCTCTCAAGAGTTAAGAACTCTCTGTGCAAGGACGGCTTAGCTGATCAAGGTAGTGGCTTCTCTCACATTGTTGGATCACCAAATGTATCAGTACTGTTACCCTGTATATAAATCAGTTGTTTACGACTTGCGTTTCGTCTCAGGAAGTGTCAAGGTAATGCTGCTATGTGGTTCTGACCTGCTCGAGCCATTCAACAAACCAGGGGTTTGGGTTCCAAATCAGGTACAAAACTTGGACACTTTTTGGTACCGAAAGGGGATGGGAGCAACAAGTCTGAATCAAAGAGTATGTTTTGATTCTTCGTTGCATTGCAATATTTTTATTGTTCCAAGAAATTCATGTAGTTATATATGGAACATTTCCTTCATGTGATGGTTGGGCATATTTGTTTAGTAAATCCTTCCAGATTACCTTTTGTCGGCAACTCTAAATCTTTCTTAGATGTCTTACCACAAGCATTAGTACTGCAAAACATAGATTATAAACCGGTTCATGATAGATCAACAAAATCTTGTTGATGCTCTCACCTATTAGGATATGCACATGCAAAAAAAGGATATGCCAAAACTGCATAGTTCCAACAAACAGACATTCAAAACGTGCATATGCATATTATTCTTAATTGTGGAGACACTTCCTTTGTAATGCAACTAATGGGGACATACAAAAAACACATAATGTCGATTGCCTTGAGTTAGGAGGTATACACATCTGTTTACAGTCTGCTCTTAATACACTCTTCCATTAGCAATGTTGTGATATTTACGTCTTTCCACTTATCAGAATATTCATGTCATTAAATTGTTAGAAGCATGGATATTTTGTGCATATAATACTGAACATCAACATCAGACGCAAGTTTTCTATTATTGACAGGCAGATATGCAATATTTGTTTCCTCCGTGAAGACATACTACACTGTCCTTTTTGTTGATATAAGTCACTTTTGTAAATTCTGAAAGCCAACTTTTTCGACACCAGGCCCAGGAGATAGGGTGCATGATTCAGTTAGAAAACCATTAATTAGAGATGTAAAACGAACGGCTTATAGCATTTTGGTGTGCAACTGTTTGTTGTTTAGAACTGTATTCTCAAAAAACTAATCATGAGTAATGTTGCAACAGGTCAAAGGAAGAAGTCGAACCTGAAGAAGTGCTCAGAAGAATCACAACTGCGTGTGGCCGGCTGGTTGAGGGGACGCGGCAGGCGCGGGTGCGCAGCGGCGCGTGGTGCGGGTGCCGGGGCAGGGAGGGCGCGGCGGCGCAGGCTCTATCTCCCGGGCACTGGTTGTCAGATCCCAGCTAGGGTTCAGGTCGCTGACACTGGTGATCTCGCAGGACGGATGCGCGGGTGCCGGGGTAGGCTCTATCTCATGGGCACTGGCGATCTCGCAGGGAGGCAACGGAACGGTGCAGTGTGGCGCCGTGCCAGATGGTGAGGTTGAGGAAGGGCGTGGAGTTTCCTTAGTCTGGGATCAGATTTCCGTGATTGTAGGGTACGTGGCGCTGGTAGTTCGAGTACTCCTCTCCTGGTGGAGTACGGTCAGTCATTGGAAATTGCTAAGTGCACACCATAGAGGTATTAGATCAATGATGGCTGTTAGATCGAGACTTGTGGGCCTAATCGTGTGGTGCTGATTGGTTTGTCTGGTTTTGTGGGACTAATTGTGAGGTGCACCTAAGAAAGTTTTTGTTTGCTTGTTTAATAGTAGTCGAGATGTTTTCTTTAGACTTCTTATGGGATCATCATTTCGTCCATTTCCGCCATTCAAAAAGCCTCATTGACCCAACTCTAGTAGAGCAACTTTAGGAATTTTTCTTATGACCAGAGGTGTCCAAGAAAAATAAAATTCCTATTCATAGATCACTTTTATTTCTCTGCTTGTTGGGATACTTATTATGGTTGTTGCCGGCAGTAGTTGACGAAGTAGATGGAGTGCTGGGAGTTGGACGAGAAGCTTGAGAAGACCTCAAAGAATTTGCTGAGCCAGGCAAGCAGCCCTTTGACCATGTCTAAAGAAACCCTTTTTATGCATGGCATATAAAACTTTATTTTGATATGTTGGTCATGATGCTATGGTGACCACCTTGGTGGGTTACCTCCATTACTTTCCTCGTTGATACTTGCATGACATGACCCTACTTCCTGCTTAGAGTTGTGTGGGTCGGGAGTAGATATGTTGCTAAGTAGTTAATACGCAAAGAGGGACGGGAATTTGCATGGAAATAGAAACAAAAGTGATTTCAAAGACTTTTTTGAAAACCCCGCCGGGTGCCACTAATGCTCGGGGGAGAAGATGAGCTAGGTAAGCACTTGACAAAGAAGTGGTGTACCAGAGCAAGTTGTGTGTGTGTTTTCGAAAATAGATTAGATTTAAGATTTGTCGACCGTCCCAACCTGACATGTACAACCACGATAACCCTTATGGGACGGGGCTTTGTTGATTACCTTGGTCGATGCTAACAGAGAGCCCACATTACTAGTGGCGGGAGTGACGTGGTCACTCTCGATACGGGGTCATGCCTGAAAGGACGACCATGGGCTGTTTCTACAGACACCGGGCATACCGTTGTGTCCCTTCATGGATGGTACTATGTTGAGCAAGGCTCATGTGTTGTACATCATGAAGATGTGGGCCAACGAGTGGACTCTTTGTTTAGTGTCATCAAGGGAAAGGCATTGTTCGGGTGCTTACCTCGGGTATGTAATATATCGCGAGTCGTGGATGACACAGAAGTTTCCCGAGTCTTGTGGGTAAAGTGTGCAACCTATGGAGAGTGTAAAACTATTCGAATAGCCGTGTCCACGGTCAAGGACAGTTGGATGACTGCTCTTGGGCTACGTCCATTGTTTTCACAAAATTTGGTGTGTGTGTGTGACGACAGAGATACTTGAGGTAAGTCGGATGACTTGGTGAGATAATGACACTAGAGTTGAGATACTCAACTTATATTGATATCTGTAACCTGTTCATATGGATATCTACAACCTGTTGATGCATGATTTTATAAATGGTAGGACATGATATTGCACTCAAAAATTTGATTTCCGCAAAATACCTGGTTAGGACTTATGCCATGCATGAATATCTTGTTCTAGACATGGTTGCTTGCGAGTACATTCAAAGTACTCATTGGCTTGCCACTGGTTATTTTATTGGCCATGCATGAAAGAACAGGATATAATGAAGAGTACCTTGGTGACGAACATGTGAGCTAGGACGCTTCACAGTCAGAATGCTTGTAGGGTTAAGGCAGATGGCATGGGTCCACGCTATCGTTGAAGATTTCCGCTGCGAGTTATGAAGACTTGGCCATAAGGTCATCTTTGAGTAAAACGGTATGTACTGGATGTAAGATTCTTATTATTAAGTTTCTTTGTTTTCAGTGAGCATTGATCTCTGGGATCACTTAACACGTGCAGTCGGTATTCACGACTTATTAGTCCGGATCACCACACCGATGAACGCAAACGTTTGGGAAAACTAAACGTGTGCGATACAGGAACATATCTCACACGCTATATCTTGGACGTACGTGTGGGATTAGGGATCAATCACACACGTCTACGATGAGTCAAACATGTCTAATTGCTCAAGGGAAACAAACGGCGTTTGACCTCTAACCGTTTGCAACACATTACCTAATCCACACAGGCCATCATAGAAACTGTTTGTGATATCTGCATCATCGCACACGAGTTTTCTCTCACAAGTGCCAGCCATGCATGATATCACAGCACACGTTTCGAGAACAATTTACGCGTGGGATCGTCTTTGCATCGGGCACGGTTTCCTGTTGGCTCACGTGTGAGATAAGGTGCTATTGCAAACGATTGAGGAGCTCCTACTCACACGTAGAATTGATGCAAATCATATGCGATTTTTTATGTATCACCAACGGTTCAGTTTATATCTCATGTGCTTTTCCTGTTGGAAATATGCCCTAGAGGCAATAATAAAATGGTTATTATTATATTTCCTTGTTCATGATAATCGTTTATTATCCATGCTATAATTGTATTGATTGGAAACTCAAATGCATGTGTGGATACATAGACAACACTGTGTCCCTAGTATGCCTCTAGTAGACTAGCTCGTTGATCAAAGATGGTTAAGGTTTCCTAGCCATAGACATCAGATGTCATTTGATAATGGGATCACATCATTAGGAGAATGATGTGATGGACAAGACCCAAACTATGAACGTAGCATATGATCGTGTTAGTTTATTGCTATTGTTTTCTGCATGTCAAGTATCTGTTCCTATGACCTTGAGATCATGCAACTCACCGACACCGAAGGAATACCTTGTGTGTATCAAACGTCACAACGTAACTGGGTGACTATAAAGATGCTCTACAGGTATCTCCGAAGGTGTCTGTTGAGCTGGCATGGATCGAGACTGGGATTTGTTACTCCGTGTGACGGAGAGGTATCTCACGGCCCACTCGGTAATACAACAACACAATAAGCCTTGCAAGCAAAGTGACTAAAGAGTTAGCCACGGGATCTTGTATTACGGAACGAGTAAAGAGACTTGCTGGTAACGAGATTGAACTAGGTATAGAGATACCGACGATTAAATCTCGGGCAAGTAACATATCGAAGAACAAAGGGAACATCATACGAGATTAACTGAATCCTTGACATAGAGGTTCAACCGATAAAGATCTTTGTAGAATATGTAGGAACCAATATGGGCATCCAGGTCCCGCTATTGGTTATTGACCGTATAGGTGTCTCGGTCATGTCTACATAGTTCTCGAACCCGCAGGGTCTACACACTTAACGTTCGGTGACGTTTCGGTAGTATTGAGATATATGTGTTGGTGACCGAAGGTTGTTCGGAGTCCCGGATGAGATCCCGGACATCACGAGGATTTCCGGAATGGTCCGGAGGTAAATATTTATATATGGGAAGTCATATTATGGCGACCGGAAAAGTTTCGGGTTTTTCCGGTATTGTACCGGGAAGCTTCTAGAAGGTTCCGGAAACTTCCGGAGGAGTCCGGAAGTCCACCAAGGGTTCCAACACGTCCCAAGGGTTTGCATGGGCTGAGGGGAGGCGCCCTGGCCATAATGGGCCAGGCGCACAAGTCCCTCAAGGCCCATGTGGCTTGGGGGAGGTGGAAAGTCCACCTGTTTATGGAAAGGGAGGGAATTGGACTAGGAGTCCAACTCCTCCCCCTTGGCTGCGCCCTAGGGCTTGGAGGGGCTAATCTCCACTCCCCTCCACCTATATATAGAGGGGAGGGGGCACCCCAAGAGCACACACGAAGCCCTTGGCGCCCCTCTCTCTCCCTAGATCGTTTTCTCCTCCGTTCGCGGTTTCGGTAGCGCTAGGCGTAGCCCTGCCGAGATAGCACCACCACCATCGCCACCATGCCGTCGTGTTGCCATAGAACTCATCTACCTCTCCGCTCTCCCTTGCTGGATCAAGGAGGCGGAGATCATCATCGAGCTGTACGTGTGCTGAATGCGGAGGTGTCGTCCGTTCGGCGCTAGATCGTGATTGGATCATGGGACGGCTTGCGATTTGGATCGCGAAGACGTTCGACTACATCAACCGCATTTCTTAACGCTTCCCGCTTAGCGATCTACAAGGGTACGTAGATCCACTCTCCCTCTCGTAGATGCTCATCACCATGGATAGATCTTGCGTGTGCGTAGGAAATTTTTTGTTTCCCATGCAACGTTCCCCAAAAGTGGCATCATGAGCTAGGTCTATGTGTAGATGAGATCACGAGTAGAACACAAAGGAGTTTGTGGGCGTTGATGCTCAGATTGCTTCCTCCCTTGGTCTTTTCTTGATTCAGCGGTATTGTGGGATGAAGCGGCCCGGACCAACCTTACTCGTACGCTTACGAGAGACCGGTTCCATCAACTGACATGTAACTTTGTTGCATAAAGATGGCTGGCGGGTGTCTGTCTCTCCCACTTTAGTTGGATCGGATTCGACAAAGGCGGTCCTTGAGAAGGTTGAAAAGCAATTTGTGTATCACCATTGTGGTTTATGCGTAGGTAAGAATCGTTCTTGCTAGATACCCGTAGCAGCCACGTAAAACATGCAACAACAATTAGAGGACGTCTAACTTGTTTTTGCAGGGTATGTTGTGATGTGATATGGCCAATTACATGATGAGATATATGTGATGTATGAGATGATCATGTTTTGTATAGAATATCATGACTTGCATGTCGATGAGTACGGCAACCGGCAGGAGCCATAGGGTTGTCTTTAATTTATTTTCGCCGTTTTTGCTTTACTTTATCGCTATGAGTTAGCAATAGTCGTAGAAGCAACAGTTGGTGCGACAACCTCATGGCGACACGTTGATGGAGATCAAGATGATGGAGATCATGGTGTCTTGCCGGTGACGATGGAGATCATGCCGGTGCTTTGGAGATGGAGATCAAAAGCACAAGTTCATGGCCATATCATGTCACTTATGATTTGCATGTGATGTTAATCCTTTTATGCATCTTGTTTTGCTTAGGACGACGGTAGCATTATAAGGTGATCCCTCACTAAAATTTCAAGATAAAATTGTGTTCTCCCCGAGTGTGCACCATTGCGAAAGTTCGTCGTTTCGAGACACCACGTGATGATCGGGTGTGATAGACTCTACGTTCACATACAACGGGTGCAAGCCACTGTTGCACGTGCGGAACACTCAGGTTAAACTTGACGAGCCTAGCATGTACAGACATGGCCTCGGAACACAAGAGACCGAAAGGTCGAACATGAGTCATATAGTAGATATGATCCACATGAAGATGTTCACCATTGAAACCACCTCATCTCACGTGATGATCGGACTTGGGTTGGTGAATTTGGATCATGTGACACTCAAATGACCAGAGGGATGTCGATTTGAGTGGGAGTTCTTTGGTAATATGATTAATTGAACTCATTATCATGAACATAGTCAAAATGTCTTTGCAAATTATGTTGTAGATCACTAGCTCGCGCTGTAGCTCCCCTGTGTTTTTTATACGTTCCTAGGGAAAATAGAGTTGAAAGATGATGGTAGCAATAATGCGGACTGGGTCCGTGATCTAAGGATTGTCCACATTTGCTACACAGAAGGCTTATGTCCTTAATGCACCGCTCGGTGCGCCACCCCCTCAAGCGTCATCTGTAGATGTTGTGAACATCTGACAGGCACGTTTTGATGACTACTTGATAGTTCAGTGCGTCATGCATTACGGCTTAGAATTGAGGCTCCAAAACGTTTTGAACGTCACGGAACATATGAGATGTTCTAAGAGCTGAAATTGGGATTTCAGGCTCGTGCCCGTGTTGAGAGGTATGAGACCTCCAACAAGATTCTTTGCCTGCAAGATGAAGGAGAATAGCTCAATCGGTGAGCATGTGCTCAGATTGTCTGGGTGCTACAATCGCTTGAATCGAGTGGGAGTTGATCTTCCAGATAAGATAGTGATTGATATAGTTCTCCAAGTCACTGCCACTAAGCTACTAGAGCTTCATGATGAACTATAAAATGCCAGGGATGGAGATGATCCCTGAGCTATTCGCGATGTTTGACACCGCGAAGGTCGAAATCAAGAAGGAGCATCAAGTGTTGATGGTTAGTAAAACCACTAGTTTCGAGAAGGGCAAGGGCAAGGAGGGAAACTTCATGGATGGCAAGCCAGTTGCTGCTCTAGTAAAGAAACCCAAGGTTGAACCCAAACCCGAGACTGAGTGCTTCTATTATGAGGAGAGCGGTCGCTGAAGCGGAACAACCTTAGATACTTGGTAGATAAGAAGGTTGGCAACGTCAACGGAAGTATATTTGATATATGTATTATTGATGTGTACCTTACTAGTACTCCTAGTAGCACCTGGGTATTAGATACCGGTTTAGTTGCTAAATGGTGGTAACTCAAAATAAAAGCAACGGAGACTAGCTAAGGGCGAGGTGACGATGTGTGTTGGAAGTGTTTCCAAGGTTGATGTGATCACCATCGCACGCTCTCTCTACCTTCGGGATTAGTAATGAACCTAAATAAATGTTATTTGGTGTTTGCGTTGAGCATAAACATGATTAGATCGTGTTTATTGCAATACAGTTATTCATTTAAGTTATAGAATAATGGTTATTCTATTTACATGAATAATACCTTCAATGGTCATGCACCTAATGTGAATGGTTCATTGAATCTCGATCGTAGTGTTACACATGTTCATAATATTGATGCCAAAAGATGCAAAGTTAATAATGATAGTACACATACTTGTGGCACTGCCGCTAAAGGTCATATTGGTGTAAAACGCATGCAGAAACTCCACGCTGATGGATCTTTGGACTCACTCGATTTCAAATCGGTTTAGAAATGCGGACCATGCCTCTTGGGCAAGATGACTAAAACCCCGTTTTCCGACTTAATGGAGCGGGCAAGTGACTTATTGGAAATGATACATGTTGATGTATGCGGTCCAATTAATGTTGAAGCGTGCGGTGGATATGGCTATTTTCTTACCTTCACTGATGATTTGAGTAGATATGGGGATATTTACTTAATGAAACACAAGTCTGAAACGTTTGAAAAGTTCAAACAAATTCAGAGTGAAGTTTGAGATCAACGTGACAAGAAGATAAAATGCCTACGATATGATCGTGGAGGTAAATATCTGAGTTACTAGTTTGGTATGCAACTTAAGACAATGTGGAAATTGTTTCACAATTTAAGCCACCTGGAACACCAAAGTGTGATGGTGTGTCCGAACGTCGTAGTCGTGCTCTATTGGATATGGTGCGTACTATGATGTCTCTTATCGTTTTGCCACTATCGTTTTGGGGTTATGCATTAGAGACAACTACATTCCCTATAAATTAGGGCACCATCTAAGTCCGTTGAGATGACACCGTATGAATTTTGGTTTGGCAGAAACCTAACCTGTCATTTCTCAGAGTTTGGGAATGCGACACTTGTGTCTGATAAGCTCAAACCCAAAGTGGAAAGGTGCATCTTCATAGGTTACCCTAAGGAAACAGTTGGGTATACCTACTATCTCAGATCCAAGGGCAAAGTGTTTGTTGCTAAAATGGGTCCTTTCTCGAGAAAGAGTTTCTCTCGAAAGAATTGAGTGGGAGGAAGATAAAACTTGATGAGGTTGTTGAACCTTTGATTCAACCAGGGAGTAGCGGAGCGCAGAAAGTTGTTTCTGTGGAGCCTACGTTAGTTGAAGAGGAAGTTAATGATGATGATCATGAAGCTTCGGATCAAGTTACTATCGAACCTCGTAGGTCGACAAGGACGCGTACTGCTCCTGAGTGGTACGACAACCCTGTCTTAGAGGTCATGTTGTTGGATAACGATGAACCTACGAGCTATGGAGAAGCGATGATGGTCCCGGATTCTGAGAAATGGTTAGAGGCCATGAAATCCGAGATGGGATCCATGTATGAAAACAAAGTATGGGCTTTGGAAGTATTACCTGAAGGGCGAAAGGCCATTCAGAACAAACGGATCTTTAAAAGGAAGACAGACGCGGATGGTAATGTCACCTTCTATAAAGCTCGACTTGTGGCAAAGGGTTTTTCACAAGTTCAAGGAGTTGACTACGATGAGACTTTCTCACCCGTAGCGATGCTAAAGTCTGTTGGAATTATGTTAGTAGTTGCTACATTTTTCAATTATGAAATATGGCAGATGGATGTAAAAACATCGTTTCCTTAACGGTTTCCTTGAGGAAAGGTTCTATGTGATACAACCAGAAGGTTTTGTCAGTCGTAAGGATGCTAAAAGGTGTGCAAGTTCCAGCAATCCTTCTATGGGATGGAGCGAGCATCTCGGAGTTGGAATATAGGCTTTGAAGAGGTGATCAAAGTTTTTGGGTTTATACAAACTTTATGAGAAACTTGTATTTACAAGAAAGTGAGTGGGAGCACTATAAAATTTCTGATAAGTATATGTGGTTGACATATTGTTGATCGGAAATGATGCAGAATTTCTGGAAAGCATAAATGGTTGTTTGGAAGGAGTTTTTCAAAGGAAGACCTGGATAAAGCTACTTAATTGAGGGGCATCGAGATCTATAGAGATAGATGAAGACGCTTGATAAGACTTTCAATGAGTACATACCTTGACAAGATTTTGAAAGAGTTCAAAATGGATCAGTCAAAGAAAGAGTTCTTGCCTTATTTGTAAGGTTTGGAGTTGAGTGAGACTCAAAGCTCGACCACGGCAGAAGAAAGAGAAAGGACGAAGGTCGTCCCCTATGCCATAGGCTCTATATAGTATGCCATGCTGTGTACCGCACTTAGTGTGTGCCTTGCCATGAGTCTGTCAAGGGGTACAAGAGTGGTCCAGGAGTGGATCACTGGATAGCGGTCAAAATTATCCTTAGTAACTACAGGACTAAGGAAATGTTTCTCGGTTATGGAAGTGATAAAGAGTTCGTCATAAAGGGTTACGTCGATGCAAGCTTTGACACCTATCCGGATGACTCTGAGTAGCAATCTGGATACGTATAGTGGAGCAACCATTTGGAATAGCTCCAAGTGGAGTGTGGTAGTATCTGCAGCATGACATATAGATTTGTAAAGAAAACACGGATCTAAATGTTGCAGACCGTTGACTAAAACCTCTCTCACATGCAAAACATGATAGAACCCCAGAACTCATTGGGTGTTAGATTCATACCAATGTAAATCACATAGCGATGTGAGCTAGATTATTGACTCTAGTGCAAGTGGGAGACTGTTGGAAATATGCCCTAGAGGCAATAATAAAATGGTTATTATTATATTTCCTTGTTCATGATAATCGTTTATTATCCATGCTATAATTGTATTGATTGGAAACTCAAATGCATGTGTGGATACATAGACAACACTGTGTCCCTAGTATGCCTCTAGTAGACTAGCACGTTGATCAAAGATGGTTAAGGTTTCCTAGCCATAGACATGAGATGTCATTTGATAACGGGATCACATCATTAGGAGAATGATGTGATGGACAAGACCTAAACTATGAACGTAGAATATGATCGTGTCAGTTTATTGCTATTGTTTTCTGCATGTCAAGTATCTGTTCCTATGACCATGAGATCATGCAACTCACTGACACAGGAGGAATACCTTGTGTGTATCAAACGTCACAACGTAACTGGGTGACTATAAAGATGCTCTACAGGTATCTCCGAAGGTGTCTGTTGAGCTGGAATGGATCGAGACTGGGATTTGTTACTCCGTGTGACGGAGAGGTATCTCAGGGCCCACTCGGTAATACAACAGCACAATAAGCCTTGCAAGCAAAGTGACTAAAGAGTTAGCCACGGGATCTTGTATTACGGAACGAGTAAAGATACTTGCTAGTAACGAGATTGAACTAGGTATAGAGATACCGACGATCAAATCTCGGGCAAGTAACATACCGAAGAACAAAGGGAACAGCATACGAGATTAACTGAATCCTTGACATAGAGGTTCAACCGATAAAGATCTTCGTAGAATATGTAGGAACCAATATGGGCATCCAGGTCCCGCTATTGGTTATTAACCGTAGAGGTGTCTCGGTCATGTCTACATAGTTCTCGAACCCGCAGGGTCTGCACACTTAACGTTCGGTGACGTTTCGGTAGTATTGAGATATATGTGTTGGTGACCGAAGGTTGTTCGGAGTCCCGGATGAGATCCCGGATGTCACGAGGAGTTCCGGAATGGTCCGAAGGTAAAGATTTATATATGGGAAGTCATATTTTGGCGACCTGAAAAGTTTCGGGTTTTTCTGGTATTGTATCGGGAAGCTTCTAGAAGGTTCCGGAAACTTCCGGAGGAGTCCGGAAGTCCACCAAGGGTTCCACCATGTCCCAAGGGTTTGCATGGGCTGAGGGGAGGTGCCCTGGCCATAATGGGCCAGGCGCACAAGTCCCTCAAGGCCCATGTGGCTTGGGAGAGGTGGAAAGTCCACCTGTTTATGGAAAGGGAGGGAATTGGACTAGGAGTCCAACTCGTCCCCCTTGGCTGCGCCCTAAGGCTTGGAGGGGCTGATCTCCAAGCCCCTCCACCTATATATAGAGGGGAGGGGGCACCCCAAGAGCACACACGAAGCCCTTGGCGCCCCTCTCTCTCCCTAGATCGTTTTCTCCTCCGTTCGCGGTTTCGGTAGCGCTAGGCGTAGCCCTGTCGGGATAGCACCACCACCATCGCCACCACGTCGTCGTGTTGCCGGAGAACTCATCTACCTCTCCGCTCTCCCTTGCTAGATCAAGGAGGCGGAGATCGTCATCGAGCTGTACGTGTGCTGAACGCGGAGGTGCCGTCCGTTCGGCGCTAGATCGTGATTGGATCGCGGGACGGCTTGCGATTTGGATCGCGGAGACGTTCGACTACGTCGACCGCGTTTCTTAACGTTTCCCTCTTAGCGATCTACAAGGGTATGTAGATCCACTCTCCTTCTCGTAGATGCTCATCACCATGGATAGATCTTGCGTGTGCGTAAGAAATTTTTTGTTTCCCATGCAACGTTCCCCAACATTTCCTGGAGATCACAGGCGGTTGCACTACGAGTTACGTGTGCTTTCCATTCTTGATCGCACACGCTTAGTTGCTTGTATCGTGTGCGCTGAAATGGCCAGGTTATTGTAAAATATCGCATTTGAAACACCCTGTGAATAGCAAATTCGCCACAATATGCAATCGAACAAATTGTGTCCACATTAAGAACATTCATCATAATTCGCCACAATATGCAATTGAACAAATAGTGTCCACAGAAGAACATTCATCATAATTCGCGACAATATGCAATTGAGAAAATGCTAGCTATATTCATAGATGTACGAACATATGCAGTACATAATCATAGAGTATGAAATGTGAAGATATTATCACATGGAAAACAATGCATCCATACGTATATGTTTAGCTGATAACACTATATGAATGCATACTTATTCTTGGGAGGTAGTAATGCTGAAATCTTCACAGCCTGGACTGGGCTTGATATTGCTGGAATCAGGGCTCCGCAGACCCAAGAAGGTTCGAACTCTGGGGCGTGTGCGAAGATCTCAACCAGTTCTAGCCTCAAGCTTGCCGCCCCGCAGCCAAGCCTCGTCGAATGCGTGCGAGCGAACTAGAAGATGGATACAGAGATTTACCCAGGTTTGGGCCACCTTGCGGTGTAAGACCCTACTCCTACTTTTGGTGGATTGGCCTCACGAAGTGGTTGGGGATGAACTGGTATAGTGGTTGAGTGTCCTCGCGAGGGCTCTGAGGTGAGGATGGATCGATCCCTTCTACGATGGAGTCTAGTCCCAATTTCTAGTGGCCTTGGTCCTCTTCCCTTATCGCACAGGCGGGAATGGATCCCACAACGGCCAATTATGAAAGGGGACAAGAAGTACATCTTATCCTGACTAAAGGTGGTCTTCGCCTGCAAAGCTTCTGGGCGTGACGCAGAGGTGGGCTCGACGATGACATCCATCCTGCCGAGCTCATGGTCTTGGTCTTGTTGCACCGGAACGGAAAACTTTGGGGGATTCCTTGGGAACCCTCGTACGTCCCTACCTCCTTAGCACAAAATAGGAAACTGTCCCCTCTGCGCCCGCTGGCCCCCGCTTGGCCTTGGTCGTCATGGCTCACATCATCGCAGCCTCCTGAGGCCGGGTACTTGCATAGAAATCTCCGCTCCTCGATAGGCAGCCTGGGGAGGCCACTCCTCGGGAGGCCTTGGCATTCTTTACCTCGTGAGGCCGGGGCCCTCGCGAGGGTCTTGTCTTGGGGGGGTTTGCTACTAGGCCGTACCGGGCCGTCGAGGTGGGCCACGCGCTGGGCCGCAGGCACGCAGGTCTGGGTACCCCCGATACCAGAACGCCGATAGTAGCCCCCGGGCCCAAGGCGTGCTTGTCCTGGCTTCGAGGCGAAGGCGAGGAGCAAATGGCAAAAACACTGCGGGCCCCCAATTGCCTGCGGGCCTGGCTCGACGCGTGGCACGTGGCAGGGTGTGGGCGCCTCCGCTCCCACGTCGCCTCGGCAACTGCCCAGGCTGACAAAATCCTGGCGCCCGCTGCTGAGCCATCATTGCTCTTCTTCCTTGCGCTTTTGCTCCCCTGCTCAGATCCCCTTTCCTTCGCGAGAACCTCCCCCAGATCTTGGCACAGCGCCGTCCTTCCTCTCGCTCCCCCAACCCCAAGGATTCTTCAGATGGCTCCCGCTGGGAAGTCGAAGTCTGAGGCTTAGGCCTGGGCCTCCTCTCCCCCCTTACCGGCGCATACGACATCCACCATCGCCAAGGAGGGGGACCTCGCCCCAGCACTTCCATTGACGGCGGGTGACTCCAATGAGTGGGGGCAGACCTTGATCTGCCGCGGCTCTGCGGAGCAACGCACCTTGGCGAAAACAGTCTACCCCTTATTCCTCCATATCGTCTTCTCCGGGCTCGTCCCGCCCTTCTCGGGGTTCTTCGTCGCCATCCTTGAGCATTATGGGATCCAGGCCCTCCATCTTCAGCCCAATTCCATACTGCTCCTGTCAGTGTTTGCCTTCTACTGCGAGGCCTTTGTAGGCGTGAGGCCCTCAGTAGCCCTCTTCTGCCACTACTTCAGCTTGCGGCTCCACGACTACGCGCAACGGTCGGCGTGTGCCTCCTTAGTAACGGTCCAGAGCGGGAACATGCTCCTGAAGGCCGGGAAGAAGGTGGAAGGCTTCAGGCACCGCTGGGTCTTCTTGGATGCTCGGGGCCTCGATCCGTGCCTGGAGCTCCCGACGAAGTGGCCCGAGAAGACCCTCGCGTGGGGCTCCACGAAGCTCACCGATCCCCGGGTGAAGCCAGCGGATCTCCTTGGACATGGAGGCCAAGCAACTGACCGGGGCGATGATAATGAAGGAGTTCCTAACGCAGTGCCTAGCTCCACTCCAGTCGCACTCGAGGCCCATGTGGGAGTACGAGGGTGCAGAGGACAACATCAGGTTTCGATCCGCCAGTCTGACACGCGAGGAGCTAGACAGGGCCGTGGCTACCCTGCTCCACAACGATCCTTTGACGACAGGGAGGAGCTGGTTGCCGCCATGCCCGCCTTTGACGAGCAGGGGCTCACGCCGCCTGAGCGCCCTAATTCCCCCGTGCCGGTGTCCTCCATCGACACCAGCGGCAAGGAAGACTCGGAGGAGACTGAGTATGATGACCTGGAAGAGGTGTCCCCCCCCCCGTCGCAGAGCAAGGTCCTCCGCGATCTCGAAGATGATGATGATATCGACGAGCCCCCGGCCGCGGACTCCTCGCGCTTCGCCAGGGTCCTCAGGAGGTCAGGGCTTACCCCCAAACCACGCGGGCATCTGACCGAGCGACCCCGAGGAAACATGCGGCCGCGCCTCCTCTGGAGGACTCCCCATGCTCCAGCAGGGCGATTGAGATGCCGGTCTCGTCCCCGTCCGAGCCGCAGCCGAAAGGCGTGGCGGGTGCTGCTGGGGCAGACGTGGCTTCTCCGGCCGTGGCCCCTCAGGGCGATCTCGCCACCTCTCCGGGCGGCAGCGCCATGCCGAAGAAGGGCGGGAGTGTCTCGACCATCGCCGATGTGGAGAGGAAGAGGAAGTGGATTGCGCCCGAGGAGTAAGTAACCTGCCTCGCCTTTGGTTGATTATAGATTGCGCATGTACTCACGGCCCCTTCTCCTCTCGATGACCAGGGGCGATGACGTGCCGAAGAAGAGGAAGGCGAGAACCGAGCCAAAGGAGCCCCCTATCCAGAGGGCGCCATCAGCCTCTGGCCGCGGACGCGGCAGGGGGTGGAAGCGCATCACGCCAACTCAGCACTACCCTTGGGCGCCCCGACCAAACCGCACCTGGGCACACAGGTGTGACACCTACTCCTGGCGCCTTACCGATGCCACTTGGTAGGCCGGGCGCCGGGAGTGTGGAGGCTCACGAGGCGGCACTCCTTGCCGCGGCCATGGCGACCCCAGCGCCGGTGGAGGCGGCGATTTCCCGCCTCCTTCTGGCGGAATCTGCCCCTGTGAACGCAGTGATGCAGCTTCAAGAGGAGCCAGTCCCCGTGGTCCAGCAGGCTGTGAAGTCATCCGCCCTTGTCGTGCCCGAGGAGAAACTGGAGCCTCCATCGCCCTAAGTCTGCCACGCCACTGCCCCCTTGGACACAGCACCCGCCGACGTGCCGGTGCCGCCTCCTGGCCAGGCCCTTGCGCTCGCGAACCATGGCCCTCTGATCGTGCCCGGCGCCTTGGATGAGGCCTATACCGCGCTTGGCCAGATCCGGGCCAACCTCCAAGACGCCGATAGGTGCTCCCTCGCGAGGGAGAGCCTCACGCTTATTTCTGGGTGGCTCCAGGCTGACGCATCCACCAAGATGGCCTAGGGTCGGGCTGAGGCTGCCACCGCGGAGAGTAGGAAGGAGGCCGCCGAAGCAAGGGTGGCTCGCGACGCGGCGCTGGCCGAAGCAGCGTCTGCCATGAAGCGCTGCGGTGAGGCAGAGGCCAACCTTAAGTCCCTTCAGGAGGAGCAACCCGCGCACGCACAACGGCTCCACCAGTGGGAGGAGAACCTCGAGGCCCGCGAGGCGAAGCTCGCCGATCGCGACTCCGTGCTGTCCCAGGCGGCTGCTGACCAAGCCGCGGAGCGCGAGCGTCTGGCCAAGCTGAAGGAGGAGGTAGTAGAGGCCTAGACGTCCCATGCCCGGCATGTCTCCGATGCGACGACCAAGCTGGATGCCAGGGAGAAGGCCCTTGCCGCTGCTGAGGAGAAGGCGGCTGCGGAGCACGATGTCTTCCCCTCCATCGAGCTCAGGCTTCACCAGGCGCTAGACTCCATCTGTAGGGGAGGATTCAAGGAGCCACTGGCGACTCCTGAGGGCGGCTACGCAGGGCTCTCCTCCAAGCTCGCTGAGGTGCTCGAAGGTGCCGCTGCCAGGGTGGACGCCATCCTGGAGGGCGAGTGTCGTGACCTTTTCTTCATGGCCGCGACGCGCGGCTTCAGTCACCTCTACCTCCGCGAGCTCGGCTTTGATTTCGACGCGGTGATCGCCCCGATTGCCCGTTGTCGGAATCTAGGCTCTGCGGACCCTTGAAGGTTCGAACTCTGGGGCGTGTGCGAAGATCTCAACCAGCCCTAGACTCAAGCTCGCCACCCTATGGCCAAGTCTCGTCGAATACGTGCGAGCGAACAAGAAGATGGATGCCGATATTTACCCAGGTTTGGGCCACCTTGCAGTGTAAAACCCTACTCCTGCTTTTGATGGATTGGCCTCACGAGGAGGTTTGGGGATGAACTAGTACAGTGGTTGAGCGAACTCGCGAGGGCTCTGAGGTGAGGTTGGATCGATCCGTGCCCCCCTCTGGTGGATGCTGGTACCTATTTATAGTGGCCTTGGCCCTCTTACCTTATCGCACAGGCGGGAAGGGATCCCACAACGGCCAATTTTGAAAGGGGACAAGAAGTACATCTTGTCCTGACTAAAGGTGGTCTTCACATGCAAAGCTTCTGGGCGTGACGCAGAGGTGGGCTCGGCGATGACATCCGTCCTGCCGAGCTCGTGGTCTTGGTCTTGTTGCACTGGAATGGAATCCTTTGGGGGATTCCTTGGGAACCCGCGTACGTCCCTGCCTCCTTAACACCAAAGACGAAAATGTCCCCTCTGCGCTACCTAGCGCCTGCCTGGCCTTGGTCATCATGGCTCACGTCACCCCAGCCTCATGAGGCCGGGCACTACATAGGAATCTCCGCTCCTCGGGAGGTAGCCTGGGGAGGCCGCTCCACTGGAGGTCTTGGCATTGTTCCCCTCGCGAGGCTGGGGCTCTCGCGAGGGTCTTCTCTTGGGGGGCTTGCCGCCAGGCCGTACTGGGCCGTCGAGGTGGGCCACGTGCTGGGCGTAGGCAGGCAGGTTTGGGTACCCCCGATCCCAGAACACCGACACCCGTGAGTCTCGCGCTGCTGCGGCGGCGGCCGTGAAGGATTCCTTGGATGCGCTGGTGAAGAAGTTCGCCTGCGTCCCTGAGGCCGGCCCCCCCACGGTGGAGGGGAGCGGTGGCGATGACGGCGGAGGTAGCGATGTTGACGACGAGATCACCGTGCCTGGGACGATCAGCGGCGATGGCTATGGCGATGACGACCCCTCCTCCTAGATTTCGATTTGCGACATTTATCATGCCTCGTGGAGGCGTAAGACTTGTTTGAATTCGCAAAACATTCAGTGCCTGTAATAACTGTTTGAACTCTGTGATTTCCTTTCGTGCCTTGTTTACTTCCTGCTTGCTTTTGTGCTCTACGTCGGCAGGGCCCAATCCCGCGCATACCTCGACCACCGTTGGGGCGTCCGGATCGCCAGGACGAGACCAAGTGGTGAGAGGCTACGTGACTAGTGAGGCCCCTGAGTCGCGATGCTCAGGGGTCCCCCTTGACGTGCGAGCAGCCCTCATGAAGGAAACATGGCGATGACGAGGTTGATTTGGAGCGTCTTAGTACTCTGCATCGGCAGGGCCCAATCCCGCGCATACCTCGACCGCCGTTGGGGCGTCCGGATTGCCAGGACGAGACCAAGGGGTGAGGGGCTACGTGACTAGTGAGGCCCCTGAGTCGCGATGCTCAGGGGTCCCACTTGACGTGTGAGCAACTCCCATACCTTTCCTCGCCAGCTTTTGCCTGGGAGGGATGCGAGAAGACCAGGTGTCAGGGACCTAGTGAGGTGGCGCACGCCAGGCATGGCCTGAGCGTATCCCCCATCCAGCCCCCTTGCGTGTGCATCCCAGGGGAACGCTGCGTGATGGGGCCATTTGAAGAGCCGAGAGGCCATCCTGAGGTTGGTGCAGCCGCTAGGGCGCCCTCAGTTGTTTATCCACTAGCGCGGAGCATGGGGCTTCCACTTGGCGTGGGCATAGCCGCTGAGCGACCGTGTCGTCCGCCAGCGTGGAGCATGGGGCTTCCACTTGGGCGTGGGCATAGCCGCTGAACGACCGTGTCGTCCGGCAGCGCAGAGCATGGGGCTTCCACTTAGGCGTGGGCATAGCCGCTGAGCGACCGTGTCGTCCGGCAGCGCGGAGCATGGGGCTTCTACTTGGGCGTGGGAAGGGAGCTCTGTGTTAGAGTCTCCGGGTGTGTACAGCCCAATTTCGTTCGTACGGGTGACTGGCACGGCAGAACTGGAGGAGGTGTATCTGGGCACCCGTGAGCCAGCGCGGGACTCACGAGGCCCTACCTCAAGGCGGGTTGCACCTGAATTTCCTGGTGTGGGGCACGCCTACAAGACCTGTGTGATGGGGGTAACCTGCGCCGAATGAATCTCCAGAGGCCACCACATGAGAAGGCCAAACACCAAGGACCCCAGGAGGTGACATGAACGGGGCCGGCCCGCCAGACAGAGCTCAGTCGTTGGGTTTATCGACGCTGTAGGGATGGACCCGAGCACAGACGCCATGCCCAATTTTCTCATGCGACAAACCCGAGGAAAAAACACCCGGTGCGTGGCTCCCGCGACGGCGAAGCACCGAACTGCGGTCATACGTGCGAGGACAAAGCACCAAGGACCCCGGGAGGTGACGTGCACGGGACTAGCCCGTGAGACAGAGCTCGGTCGCTTGGATTTATCAACGCTGCAGGGACGGACACGAGCACAGACGCCGTGCCGGCCCTTAATCATGAGGCGGTCAAGGGCGGGGTTGTTAGGGCGCAGCGACATTCATGGTGACGAAGCACCGGGCATGCAGGTTGGAATACTTAGAAAACTCATCAAATGCAGAACCAATTTTGATACATGCGCAAAACGATACAGCTGCAGGGGCAGGCCCTAACATCTTGAGGATGATGCAGCCCGAGGGAAGCCCTCAAATGAACAAACCAAAAGGTCACCTCATAATGATGCTGCTGAAGTGTTAGGGTAGTTGTTGAAGCTTGATCCTCATGAGCCCGAGGGCTCCGGAGGCTCAAGGGGCCAGCGAGACCCAGTGGGCTCGCGAGGGTCCGGGACCTCTTGAAAATCCGTGCGGCATCTGGCCTCATGAGACGCATGCACGGCCTGCGCGAAGCGCTTGTACGTGGCGCCCACGTTCACGAGACCAAAGGGCATGCAGACATAGCAGCAGGGGTAGCCCCCACTGCGGACGACACATGATGGCCAGAAGAGGACCTGTAATGCGGCCCTGTTGAGGCCCGGGATGTTGACGCAGACGCGCAGCCCGCCGCCCACGTCGGGGGCGGCAGCTCCACTGGGTGGTGCGGGGTGACGCTCGCCGCGCATGGCCCGCGCCTCCTGAAGCTCCTCGATCGCGTTGGTGATGAACTCCCGTGAGCCTAGCGCCCCGCGCCGTGCTCCTTGCTTGTGGGGGCACGCGTCGAAGCACGCCTCCAAGTGGTGCCCGAGCATCTCCCTCGTCGCACCGGTCAGGTCAGAAGCTATCCAGGTGGAAGCCCCCAAGCCCGCCCTGAGGGAAGCGCCGGGCGCGCCTTGCTATGCAGGAGGGAGAGGTGCCCCAGCAGTGGGCACGGGGCCTGAGGCACCGTCCTTGGGAATCTCTGTCCCCTGACGGCTCTTCGGGAGGAGCTGGTTCTTCTTCTTGGGTGTGTCCTCAGGAGGCAGGATGCTGCCCTCGTCGTCAGAATTTTCACCCGCCATGGCCTGGTAAGCGACTGGGATGACACCGTTGTACCCCGGCAAGCGCCTGGTAAGTGCGTTCGAGGGAGCAGACTGCATCCTTCTCATCGCAGGCGACTGTGATGACACCGATGTACCCTGGCATCTTGAGGACATTGTAGCCATGGTGGGTTTCCGCCATGAACTTGGTGAGGGCAGGCTACCCGAGGATGGCATTGTACGGGAGGTGGATGTGGGTGACGCCAAAGTCGATGAGGTCGGTGTGGTAGTTATCACGCTTGATGAAGGTGACCGGCAGGCGCACCTGCCCCAGGGGAATGGTGGAGCCCTCGGTCACTCCTGAGAACGGCTTCGTCGGCATGAGCTGATCATAGGGCACCTGAAGCGTCTCGAACGTCTTGATGGAGAGGACATTGAACCCAGCGCCACCGTCGATGAGGGTCTTGGTGATGCGGACGTTGCTGATGGTGGGCATGCAGAGCATGGGGAGCGTGCCTGCGGCGGCCGAGCACTTGAGGTGATCCTTGGAGTCGAAGGTAATGGCGTATTGCGACCACCTGAGGGGACGCGCGGCCTCGATATTCGGGAGGGCTGCCTTCACCTCACGGGAGAACTGCTTGAAGATGCGGTTCAAGGGTGGGGCCTGAGTACCGCCCAGGAAGCAAGCGATCACACGTGGCTCCTGGAAGCCCCCAGCCCCATCATCCTTCTGGTTATCGTCATTTCTCCTTGGCGGCGGTGGCAGCGGAGGGAGGCCAGCATTACCCTGAGGACAGGCCTTGCGAGGCTGATCGCGCCGGCGTCCGTCGTGAGGCTCCTCACGCCAGCGGTCCTCGCGAGGCTGGTCACGCCAGTCCTGACGTGGGTCGCGGTTGTCCCAGCGGCCTCCGCCGCGGCCCCCTCCACGGCTGTAACACAGATCGTCATGGAAGGCGAGCTCCTCTTTCATCTTGACGTCCCTGATGCCATCGATAAACGCCGAGATGATGACCTCATCCGACGCCTTCAGGATTTTGAGGCGAACGTTCGTGAAGCGTTGTATGTACTTGTGCAGGGTCTCGCCCGGCTGCTGCTTCACGCGTCGCAGGTCGTTCACTGCAACGACGTGGTCGCGGGTGCCCTGGAAGTTGGCGATTAAGCGCTCGCAGAGTTCGTCCCAGGAGGAGATCGATCCCTTCGGGAGGTTAAGGAGCCAGGAGAGCGCGACACCCTTGAGAGCCATGGGGAACCAATTCGCCATGACTTTGTCAGCACCGCTTGCCGCCTCGATGCTCAGCGAGTAGAGCTGGAGGAACTCTGCGGTGTCAGGGGTGCCATCGTACCGTGAAGGCAGGACCGGCTTGAACTTACCGGGTGAGGCGACATGGCCGAGCTCCGGGGTGAAGGCGCGGCAGCCTCCTGCACTCACAGGCGCTGCGCATGCGAGGGGAGCTCGGTCTTGGCGTCCGTGCTCCGCAGCCTCTTGCGGCGCATGGTCTTGATGCTAGTGCAGCGGTGCGGGGAGCGCACACGCGTCACCTTGTGGCCACGGCACCACCTGGCAACTTGCTTCATCCCGTGCCTGTGTCGGCGCCCCATGTGGCTGGTTGCGCGGGCGCGCTTCGAGTCTGGGCTCGGGGTCGGCGTCGTGCAGTGAAGGAGGAGGAGGTGCGCCGTGAGCCACGTTGCCCGCCTGGGAGGGCGGGGGACGGAGCGTGTGGGAGGGCGCCGGGATCTCATCGGCGGCGTTGACGAGCTCGGCCATGCGACCAAGCCAGTCGTCGTAGCGATCGTCGGCGGGTAGGTAATGCGGTAGCTCGCGCGCCATGAGCAGCGGAGCCTGCGCGTCCGCCGGCCTATGGTGAGCGTGAGAGGACGACGCCGTGGCGGGAGCGAGGGATGGAGTAGCGATGCGGCCATCGCGCCGCGCGGTGGGTGGCTGCGATGAGTCCTACTGCTCGTGAGCCGCTGGGTTAGTGGCAGCGTTAGCTGCAGGAGAGGCAGAGCGGCGCGGCACGCCGCAGCCCACGGGCGCCATCTGGACGACGTGGGCAGCCCGGCGCTCGGCGCGGACTCGGCGGGCGTCGGCCATGGGTGCGATGAATCGGAGACGAAGCGAAACCGGAGAGAGGATCACAACACACCCCTACCTAGTGCGCCAAATGTCGGAATCGGGGCTCCGCAGACCCAAGAAGGTTCGAACTCTGAGCATGTGCGAAGATCTCAACCAGTTATAGCCTCAAGCTTGTCGCCCCGCAGCCAAGCCTCGTCGAATGCGTGCGACCGAACTAGAAGATGGACACAGAGATTTACCTAGGTTCGGGCCACCTTGCGGTGTAAGACCCTACCCCTGCTTTTGGTGGATTGGCCTCACGAGGAGGATGGGGTTGAACTGGTATAGTGGTTGAGCAACCGCGCGAGGGCTCTGAGGTGAGGATGGATCGATCCCTTCTACGGTGGAGGCTAGTCCCTATTTATAGTGGCCTTGGTCTTCTTCCCTTATCGCACAGGCGGGAAGGTATCCCACAATGGCCAATTTTGAAAGGCGACAAGAAGTACATCTTATCCTGACTAAAGGTGGTCTTCGCCGGCAAAGCTTCTGGGCGTGACGCGGAGGTGGGCTCGGCGTTGACATCCGTCCTGCCGAGATCGTGGTCTCGGTCTTGTTGCACCGGAACGGAAACCATTGGGGGATTCCTTGGAAACCCGCGTACGTTGCTGCCTCCTTAGCACAAAAGAGGAAGTTGTCCCCTCTGCGCCCGCCTGGCCTTGGTCGTCATGGCTCACGTCATCGCAGCCTCCTGAGGCCAGGTACCTGCATAGAAATCTCTGCTCCTCGAGAGGCAGCCTGGGGAGGCCACTCCTCTGGAGGCCTTGGCGTTCTTTACCTCGCGAGGCCGGGGCCCTCGCGAGGGTCTTGTCTTGGGGGGTTTGCTGCCAGGCCGTACCGGGCCGTCGAGGTGGGCCATGCGCTGGGCCGCAGGCAGGCAGGTCTGGGTACCCTAGATCCCAGAATGCCGACAGATATAGTGTTTCACAAAGAAGGTGCTGATAGCTTTCCTAGAAGACAATAATTTATCCGCAGAGAGCGGTTCAGAGGTCATCGGTCCAAAGATCCACTACAAGATTTTTAGATCAGAATGTGACATACATGAGGAGTAGAAGATAGTAATTAAGAAACAGACTTAGTGGTTCTATGTTGTCAGCATCGGCACCACATTGAACATGTCTGCATAGGTTCAACATGTGTGCGCAAACGTAGTATCCACATAGGTTCAACATGTGTGCGCAAACGTAGTATCCAGATAGGTTGGTCCCTTGTTGTTGTTGAGGGCACTGAATTTTTTTGTACAATATTAGTCATGTATTTGCCCTGTTAGGAACAACCTAACCGGTGTAAGTTGTTTCTTTTTTTCTTTGGAGAGAAATAGAAAGAGGTTTACTTAGAAACTTGAACATCTAACAAGCATTTTCTGAAAATAACGGATTTCGTTGTCTTACAGGAGAAACGATCACATGCTGCAGAGGTAGTTGGCGGTCAAATCACAACTCTCCTAAAGTTAAGGTTCCTTGACAATACACTGCAAATGAAGATGAAATTTCACATACTCAAATCTTGAACCAGATATGAACACAACATATTAACATCAAAGAATTCAATACCTATCCATGAAATCCTGAAGATGATTCAGATGTTGAGGCTTATATGGCTCCCTGAGAGAATCCATTTAGTAAACTATTTTGCGCTTTGGAACAATGACCACCAAGATCCAGTGATTGCTATAGTTTAAGAAAACCTTGAACTTACAAACTATGTTTAAAACTGAAAGATGATCAATATATGCGTGGTTGTATATTTAACTTACCCTTCATGATATGGCCACATGAAGAATTCTCCTACCTGTAAGCGGAACAAGATTTTGGCGACATGATCAATGGAAGCCTTGCGTGTAACATTATTATGTAACAAAATGATGTTTGATAAATCAGGATCTATAAAATACGCATGCACCCTCCTTCATCTCTGCGTCGTCAATCCCATGAGAGGAATATAATACAGTTAGTTTTTTTCATTTGCAACCTTGTATGGAGAAGTTGTTCAGAGTTTGTGAAGTACTTACAACATCAAGCATTTGACAAGAGTGACAGCAAGCACATCGAAGTTGAAGAAAAGATGGAAGTCCTTGAATTCCACATTGATGGTACCCGGAAGGTGATTAAAATGCCTATTGTCGCAGTGCACTTGCTGAATGTTAGTATCTTCTCCTTCTAACATAATGTACATGCAATATTTATGTAACTTGAGACAAGTGGAACTACACTCCTCAAAGTATTCGCTAACAAGAAATGCCTGGCCATGCTTGTACTTGCATGCATTACATGGGTCTTGATCGGTCATGCCATGGTTCTACTCGAACAGCCTTTGTAGTAGGATGCTCTATTTCTCAACCCTCCTCTGTTTCTGTCATGTGTAATAACAAATTGCCAATTTCACTAGGAAGCTAAATATAAATGCAACAGTCTTTGTAGTATAGTATGCACATTGGCAGTGTTTGAATGAGATCAAATTAATAGTGGCAGGTATGTACATTCTGCTATCAAACATGCCAATCTGTTAAAAACTGCTGCTCTTGCACCCTGTTATTTTCACTAAGTCTGTGAATCTGTTTATTTCAGATTGCCATGTTGTGTTGATGCTAGCCATGTTTCTGTGCATAATTAGACCTTGCTCATGTTGAATAAAATGGAGTGCATCATGTCTACTACCATGCTGTAAATTTTCATGCCATGATAATTCTAGTAGCATATAGTTTTGTTGTTGTCAATATGCCTTCAGGTTAAAACTATTTGTGGAAAACTGTTATTTTCACCAAGTCCCTAAATGCTATGTTTTATAGTCATGTTGTGAGCTTCCTACCATGTGATCCAAACAAATTTTATAACATATTACTACTGATATCAATTAAAATGTCACTCACAATCGTAGAACTGTGACAGTGTCTTAATCACATCTAGAATCAAATAGCACACGGGAAGTGTGTGAATCACACCTAATATAGCAAATGATTTCTAACAATTAGAGTTACGCTAACCTTCTTTGCACGTCCCAGAAACTTCCTCCCACTGTACCCATATTCAAAAGCTCGTAACTTCACGGATGGAAATTGACGTTGACCATGAACACGCATGTCTTCAGCTACCCCGCTCCATTCCTTGGAAGTGATTGTCCTAGGGAGCTACAAGAGAAAGAAATGGCTCAAATCGGCCTGCCGCTTTAAAATCCCCAATTCCAAACCAAAACCCTAAGCCTAGTTGAGCCAGAGAGAAGAGAGAGGAATTCATGGCTGGTGAGTGATTCATCGTCGGAGGAGATACCGCTTGAGGGGTCATTCGGGGAGACCATGCCGTCCGTGGAGGTCGGATGCGAGAGGGAGAGATGTGGCGGTGGGGTAGGGGGAGGTAACAGAGGAAATGTGTCCATTCGGGTGGAGCAGATATTTCAACGGTCGGCAATTTTTTTGCTAGGTGTAAGGAAACTTGGCGCGCAAAGATTCATCAGACACGGTTTTTCTGCTTTTAGCGTGTGCGATGATATAGAACATACAAAATTTTGCCCCTCCCCACGTATTCCCTAGTTATAGTGCACATCCACGTCATTGCATAATTTAACATCAACCGTTAACTTCGGTATACAAATTAGCGGAAACATAGCTCACAGTTACTAAACCGAGCAAGTTCACTAAACAATCAAGCTGCTTGAACTAGACATAGCCATAAAAAAAGACCGGCTCTCTAAACAAAGGCTATTAGTACTATGCATAATTTTAACAAAGACGTTGACGAGCCGCCACCCTATGCCTCGCCGATGTTCGATGAGATGACGTCGACTTGTCCGGGCGACATTCCTCCGGTGCTGGACTCCGTGTCCCCCAAGTTGAATTCGACCATGGCGACGTCCTCGTCCTCGGCGTTGCCCTGGTCGTCGGTGTCGCCCTCATCGTTGTAGTACTCGTAGTAGTGGCGCCGCCAGAGCTCGCGTTGTTACACCGCCGCCGATTCCTTGATGGACATGCGCTTCTCGACCTCCTCCTGAGCCATGCGCAACTCGGACGGCTCCCGCTCGTCGCTCTCGGACGGCTGCCGCTTGTCGCTTGATGGACGGCTTCCTCGGAGACCTCGTGGGGAAGGTGCTCCATGGCCTCCGCCGTCGCATCGTCGGCATCCGCAGTAGCCGCCTCATCGGACATGTGGTGCATGCTGGATTCCAAGGAAGCCTGGAGTATCTTGGCATGGGCTGTTGGATCACACGGTACACTATGCTAGCGCCAAATAAAAGTTTCTACCGCGCACCCAAGAACATGCTGCTGGAAATATATCACGGGATCGGGTTTACCACTAGACGGACAGTGACAACGGCGGGAGTAGAGTTGGTGATGTGTGTAGTCTATCAGCCGATTTGTCTCCTCCTCCTATAGCCGATCTCCCACGACCAGTGATCTCCCATGAACAGCTCCTCGTGGATCCCTCGAAAGGTTCGTCCAAGCACTGCATATGTGATGCCTCCAACGTATCCACACATACGGGGGCAGCATCGGGCGGCGGACTGCGAGGTCCGACCGCACGGCATGGTGGCGTGGGAGTGGCGGTGGCTGTCAAGGGGAGAAAAGGATCAGCCCTGAAAGGTGCGCCCACTCCCCTTTATATAGACCTCCGAGGTGGGCTCAACACTTGAGGCCCACCACGAGTCTAGTACACATGGACACGACCCGAGTCGATAGTCGGTAGCGGCTGCTAGCAGAACGTGCCAACTCCCATGTATGCGCAAAGTCTTTAGACGAACCTCGACAATGTGTCATATACAACATTCCTTTTGCCTCACGATATATGTTGTCGAGCTCAAGGCGAGTACTTGTCACCCTTGTGGTAGCTCGACGTCTCTTCTCGAAATCATGATGCAGATTCCCGAACCAGGTTAACACTTAACCCATGTCGCATGGCCATGCTTTCTGAATCTGATCACTCGAGAGGGACCAGAGAATATCTCTCCTTACAGAGGGGCAAATCCCATCTTGGTCAACCATGCCTCGCGGCATGTCTCGCGACTCACCCAAAAGCTACCTTTATAACTACCCACTTTCGGAGTAGCGTTTGATAGACCCTAAGTAAGTCGATCCTCATCCCGAGAACATGCGAGGAACTCAAGTCTAGGACATGGCATATACATTGTACTTGAGACTAACATATGACAATACCTCGTTGTGCCTCAAAGAGGGTTTGTCCGACTCGGTGAGCTCAACCCCCGAGTCCATACTATCAGTTTAGCATCTCTATGCACATGACTTGTGAAACATAGTCATCAACTTTATTGTATACTATTAAAGGATCAAAATCACAAGAGGATGATGGCGATATCATATCACTTATATGATTTGCATGTGATGTTTATCCTTTATGCATCTTATTTTGCTTAGGATGACGGTAGCATTATAAGATGATCCCTCACAAAATTTCAAGATAAATTGTGTTCTCCCCGAGTATGCACTGTTGCGAAGGATCGTCGTTTCGAAGCACCTCGTGATGATCGGGTGTGATAGACTCTACATTCGCATACAATGGGTGTAAGCCAGATTTACACATGCAGAATACTTGGGTTAACCTTGACGAGCCTATCATGTACAGACATGGCCTCAAAACACAGGAGACGGAAAGGTCGAACATGAGTCATATAGTGGATATGATCAACACGGAGATGTTCACCATTGAAGCCACCTCATCTCACGTGATGATCGGACTTGGGTTGGTGGATTTGGATCATGTCACAATTAGACAACCTGAGGGATGTTGATTTGAGTGGGAGTTCTTTAGAAATATGATTAGTTGAACTCATTATCATGAACATAGTCAAAATGTCTTTGCAAATTATGTTATAGATCAATAGCTCGCATTGTAGCTCCACAGTATTTTGTTACGTTCCTAGAGAAAACTAAGTTGAGAGTTGATAGTAGCAATTATGCGGACTGGGTCCATGATCTGAGGATTGTCCTCATTGCTGCACAAAAGGCTTATGCCCTCGATGCACCTCTCGGTGCGCCACCCCCTCAAGCATCGTCTGTGGATGTTGTGAACGTCTGGCAGACACGTTCTGATGATTACTTGATAGTTTAGTGCGCCATACTTTACGTCTTAGAACTGGGGCTCCAAAGACGTTTTGAACGCCATGGATCACATGAGATGTTCCAAGAGCTGAAATTGGTATTCCATGCTCATGCCCGTGTTGAGAGGTATGAGACCTCTGACATGTTGTTTGCTTACAAGATGGAGGAGAATAGCTCAAATAGTGAGCATGTGCTCAGAATGTCTGGGTGCTACAATCGCTTGAATCAAGTGGGAGTTCATCTTCCAGATAAAATAGGGATTGACAGAGTTCTCCATGTCACTGCCACAAAGCTACTAGAGCTTCGTGATAAACTATAACATGCAAGGGATAGAGAAGATGATCCCTGAGTTATTCGTGATGTTTTACGATGCGAATGTAGAAATCAAGAAGGAGCATCAAGGGTTTATGGCAAGACCACTAGTTTCAATAAGGGCAAGGGCAAGAAGGGAAACTTCAAGAATGGCAAAACAGTTGCCGCTCTAATGAAGAAACCCAAGGTTGAACCCAAACCCGAGACTAACTGCTTCTATTGTAAGGGGAACGGTCACTGATAGCGGAACTACCCCAAATACTTGGTAGATAGGAAGGATGGCAACATCAACAAAAGTATATTTGATATACGTGTTATTGATGTGTACCTTAATAGTACTCCTAGTAGAACCTGGGTATTAGATACCGGTTCAGTTGCTAATATTGGTAACTCGAAAAAAAAGCTATGGAATAAACGGAGACTAGCTAAGGGCGACGTGACGATCTGTGTTGGAATTGTTTCCAAGGTTGATGTGATCACCATCACACGCTCCCTCTACCTTCGGGATTAGTGTTGAACCTAAATAAATGTTATTTGGTGTTGGCATTGAGCATGAACTTGATTAGATCATGTTTATTGCAATACGGTTATTCATTTAAGTTAGAGAATAATGGTTATTCTGTTTACATGAATAATACCTTCAATGGTCATGCACCCAATGTGAATGGTTTATTGAATCTCGATCGTAGTGATACACATGTTCATAATACAAGATGCAAAGTTAACAATGATATTACCACATACTTGAGGCACTACCGCTAAGGTCATATTGGTTTAGAGCACATGAAGAAACTCCATGCTGATGGATCTTTGGACTCACTCGATTTCGAATCGGTTGAGACATGCAGACCATGCCTCATAGGCAAGATGACTAAGACCCCCTTTTTCGATATGATGGAAAGGGCAAGTGACTTATTGGAAATAATACATGTTGATGTATGGGGTCCAAATGAGTGTTGAAGCGTGCGGTGGATATCGTTATTTTCTTACCTTCACTGATGATTTGAGTAGATATGGGTATATTTACTTAATGAAACACAAGTCTGAAACGTTTGAAAAGTTCAAGCAATTTTAGAGTGAAGTTGAAGATCATTGTGACAAGAAGATAAAATGTCTATGATATGATCGTGGAGGTGAATATCTGAGTTACGAGTTTGCTATGCAACTTAAGACAACGTGGAAATTGTTTCACAACTCACGCCGCCTGGAACTCCATAGTGTGATGGTGTGTCCGAACATCATAGTCGTGCTCTATTGGACGTGGTGCGTACTATGATGTCTCTTACCAGTTTGCCACTATCATTTTGGGGTTATGCATTAGAGACAACTACATTCACTTTAATAGGGCACCATCTATATCCGCTGAGATGAGACCGTATGAACTATGGTTTGGCAGAAACCTATGTTGTCGTTTCTTAGAGTTTGGGAATGCGAAACTTATGTCTGATAAGCTCGAACCCAAAGCGGAAAAGTGCATCTTCATAAGATACCCTAAAGCAACAATTGGGTATACCTTCTATCACAGATCCGAAGGCAAGGTCTTTGTTGCCAAGAATGGATCCTTTCCAGCGAAGGATGTTCTCTCGAAAGAAGTGAGTAGGATGAAGGTAGAACTTGATAAGATTGTCGAACCTTCACTAGAATTGGAAAAGTCGCACAACACAGAAAGGTGTTCCTGTGATGCGTAAACCAATTGAAGAGGAAGCTCATGATTATGATCATGAAACTTCGGATCAAGTTACTACCGAACCTCGTAGGTCGACAAGGACACGTACTGCCCCGAGCGATACGGTGATCCTGCCTTGGAGGTCATGTTGTTAGACAATAGTGAACCTACGAGCTATGAAGAAGCGACGATGGGCCCGGATTCGAACAAATGGCTAGTAGCCCTGAAATTCGAGATAGGATCCATCTATGAAAACCAAGTATGGACTTTGGTAGACATGCCCGATGAACAGCAGGCCGTTAAGTACAAATGGATCTTTAAGAAGAAGACATACGCTGATGGTAAATGTCACCATTTAAAAGCATGACTTGTCGCAAAGAGGTTTTCGACAAGTTCAAGGAGTTGACTATGATGAGACTTTCTCACCCGTAGCGATGCTAAAGTTTGTTGGAATTATGTTAGCAGTTACTGCATTTTTCGATTATGAAATCTAGCAGATGGATGTCAAAACAGAGTTTCCTTAACGGTTTCCGTGAGGAAAGGTTGTATGTGATACAACCAGAAGGTTTTGTCGGTCCTAAGGATGCTAAAAGATTTGCAAGCTCCAGCGATCCTTCTATGGATTGGAGCAAGCATCTCGGAGCTAGAATATACACTTTGATGAGGTAATCAAAGCTTTTGGGTTTATACAAAGTTTATAAGAAACTTGTATTTACAAGAAAGTGAGTGGGAGCGCTATAGAATTTCGGATAAGTATATGTGGATGACATATTGTTGATCGAAAATAATGTAGAATTTCTGGAAAGCATAAACGGTTGTTTGAAAGGAGTTTTTCAAAGCAAGACCTGGATAAAGCTACTTAAATATTGGGCATCAAGATCTATAGAAATAGATCAAGATGCCTGATAAGACTTTCAATGAGTACATACCTTGACAAGATTTTGAAAGAGTTCGAAATGGATCAGTCAAAGAAGGAGTTCTTGCCTGATTTGTAAGGTGTGAAGTTGAGTAAGACTCAAATCTCAAACACGGCAGAAGAAAGAGAAAGGACAAAGGTCATCCCCTATGCCTTAGCCATAGGCTCTATATGGTATGCCATGTTGTGTACCAGACCTGATGTGTGCTTGCCGTGTGTCTGGCAAGGGGTTACAAGAGTGATCCAGGAGTGGATCACTGGACAGTTGTCAAAATTATCCTTGGTAACTGGAGGATTAAGGAAATGTTTCTCGATTATGGAGGTGATAAAGAGTTCGTCGTAAAGGGTTGCGTCAATGCCAGCTTTGACACCGATCCAGATGACTCTGAGTAGAAAACCTGATAAGTATGGTGGAGCAGATATTTGGAATAGCTCCAAGTGGGGCGTAGTAGCAGTATCTACAATATGACATAGAGATTTGCAAAGTATACACAGATTTGAATGTTGCAGACCAGTTGACTAAAACCTCTCTCACAAGCAAAACATGATCAAACCCCAGAACTCAATGGGTGTTAATCACATGGTGATGTGAACTAGATGATGGATTCTAGTGCAAGTGGGAGACTGTTGGAAATATGCCCTAGAGGCAATAATAAATTGGTTAATATCATATTTCCTTGTTCATGATAGTAGTTCATTAATCATGCTATAATTGTATTGATCGGAAACTCAGATACATGTGTAGATACATAGACAACACTATGTCCCGAGTGAGCCTCTACTAGATTAGCTCGTTGATCAAAGATGGTCAAGGTTTCCTGACCATAGACATGAGTTGTCATTTGATAACAGGATCACATCATTAGGAGAATGATGTGATGTACAAGCCCCAACCGTAAGCATAGCATTTGATCGTATTAGTTTATTGCTACTACTTTCTTCATGTCAAGTATCTGTTCCTAAGAAGAGATCATACAACTCCCTGGCACCGGAGGAATTCCTTGTGTGTATCAAACGTCACTTCGTAACTGGGTGATCATAATGGTACTCTACAAGTATCTCCAAGGGTGACTGTTGGGTTGGCATGGATCGAGACTGGGATTTGTCACTCTGTATGACAGAGAGGTATCTCTGGTCCCTCTTGGTAATACAACATCACAATAAGCTTGCAAGAAATATGACTAAGGAGTTAGTCACGGTATCTTGTATTACGGAACGAGTAAAGAGACTTGCCGGTAATGAGATTGAACTAGGTATGGAGATACCGAGGATCGAATCTAGGCCAAGTAACATACCGCTGGACAAAGGGAACTACATACGGGATTGATTGAATCCTTAGCATCGTGGTCCGACCAATAAAGATCTTCGTGGAATATGTGGGAACCAATATGGGAATCCAGGACCCGCTATTGGTGATTGATCGGAGAGGTGTCTCGGTCATGTCCACATGATTCTCGAACCTGTAGGGTCCGCGCGCTTAACGTTCGGTGACGATATAGTATTGTTGGGTTATGTATGTTGGTGACCAACTGTTGTTCGGAGTCCCGGATGAGATCCCGGACATCAGGAGGAGCTCCGGAATGGTCCGGAGCTAAATATTTATATATGGGAAGTCATATATTAGCTACCGGAAAAGTTTCGGGTTTTTCCGGTATTGTACTGGGAAGCTTCTAGAAGGTTCCGAAAACTTACGGAGGAGTCTGGAAGTCCACCAAGGGTTCCACCACGTCCCAAGGGTTTGCATGGGCTGAGGGGAGGCGTCCTGGCCTTATTGGCCAGGCGCACAAGTCCTTCAAGGTCCATGTGGCTTGGGAGAGGTGGAAAGTCCACCTGTGTAAGGAAAGGGAGGGAATTGGACTAGGAGTCCAACTCCTCCCCCTTGGCTGCGCCCTAGGGCTTGGAGGGGCTGATCCCCACGCCCCTCCACCTATATATAGAGGGGAGGGGGCGCCCCAAGAGGACACACCAAGCCCTTGGCACCTCCCTCTCTCCCTAGATCGTTTTCTCCTCCGTTCGTGGTTCCGGTAGCGCTTGGCGAAGCCCTGCTGCCACTGCTCCACCACCAGCTCCATCACGCCGTCGTGTTGGTTGAGAACCCATCTACTACTCCGCCCTCGCTCGCTGGATCCAGGAGGCGAAGCCGCCATCGAGCCGCACGTGTGCTGAACGCGGAGGTGTTATCCGTTCGGCGCTAGATCGGGACGGTTCACGATTGGATCGTGAAGACGTACGACTACATCAACCGCGTTATATACGCTTCCGCCTAGCGATCTACAAGGGTACGTAGATACACTCCCCCTCTCGTAGCTATGCATCTGCATGGATAGATCTTGCGTGTGCGTAGGAATTTTTTTGTTTCCCATGCAACGTTCCCCAACAAGGGAGGGCAGTGAGAGAGAGAGAGAGGGGCACGGGAGGGGTGCAAGAGACTGACGAGCGGGCCCCTCCTATTTGGTTCATCATCAACTCCTCGCCACAGGGCGGTGAGGCTTACCAACGACGACTAGGACCATGGAGAGGCGGGCTGGTGACAGGGATGGAACCGAGAGGACTTCGTCGTTCGGGTGGAGGTGGAAGGGGTGGCGGAGACGCTCCGGTTCACCGGCGGCGAGATGGCAGGGCTGCGAAGCTCCGGGAGGAGGTCGCCGTCGGCGCTTGGATCTGCAATTCCACCGGGAGAGAGACTGGTTTGTATCAGAGAGCTGCAGAGATTACGAATCGAGGAAAAACGGGGGCAGAGGAGGCTCGTACCGTACGTTCTCCGGCGAGCCGCAGCGGCAGAGTTCGGCTTGATCCCGAGCACAGGGAGCGAGAGGAGAGATGGGGCTCTGCTAGGGGTCGATTGGGAGTGGGATAGAGGGTCTCGGGGTGGCTATTTATGGACTGCCCATGGTCCACCATGCGCTGGTGCGCCGGCGAGGCCGTGGCCGAGGCCATAGGTCATGAGAGGAGGCATGGGTGTGACTGGGGTGCTGGTGGGGGTTGTCCACGACGCGGGAAAGAGAGAGGGAGGAGCGGGGTGAGGCAGACACGCCGCGCGTGCGACCTTACGCATTGGCCGGCTCGGGCGGCCATGGCACGCGTGCGAGGAGGCCCCGGGAGGAGGAGAGAGGAGGGGGCTGATCGTGTGCCGTGTCACGGACGCCGAGGTGGCCTCGGGGGACACGAGGGGGAGGCCCAATGCGGTCGGGAGCAGGGGTTTGGGGGCAGCTACAGTGCGGGAGTGCACTGTAGCGTGCTCGAGAGTGTCGTTTTGGCATGCCATGGCGTGCCCTTGGTATCTTTGGCGCGGCCTCTTTTGTCTAGGGGGTCTAGGGGGAGTATACAAGGTGGGTAGGGCTTTGGATGCTCTGGTGGTTCATTAGAATAGGAGAAGAGTGGAGAGAGAGGTAGAATCCAGCTGTCCAGAGGGGTAAAAGTAGGTTTTCACCTGCCAATAATTGAGCTGAGCCCATGCTAGAGTTACTGGAGGTAGAAGAGGACCAGGAGTTGTTGTGGTAAAAAGTTGAGGTGAATGAGAAGAGTGGGAGTGGTCAAAACTAGGGATTTACCATTTAACCAGAAGGTGTTTGATGGCTGTTTGGGCAAGAGAATTTTACCCACTTACTGTGATATTTAACAGGACTAAATGGTGGGTAAAATTGAGAGTGAACACAAGGTTTGAGCTCATTTGAGCAAAGTTGGCAATGTAAACTTTGTAATCCCTAGAAATCAACAGAATCAGGTTTCTGTAGATCTAGTCATGCTAAGCTATTCTCCTTAATGCACCACTTGGTGTAGTGTCATCATTTGGGTATTAGAGCATGTCTACAAAGTTTGAGGTCAATTGAAGAGACTTGACAATGTAAAGTTGATCAAATTTCGATCTGGACAAAGAGGGTTTTAGGGTGTTTGGTGAGCCAAAATATGTGACATGGTAGAATTTTCCTGGATTTATTTGGGAATATTTCTTACAGAAATATTTCAAATACAGGAAATATGCAGAAAGGGTTTAGGAGGGTTTTGTCCAATATTTTTAACATGACCATCTGTTGAAACTCTTATATATGGAAAATATATGTCCACTGAGTTTCCCTAAATTTGATCAAATATTTTGAAAGCATCAAAATAATTTTTCCCTATGAAAGACCATTTTCGGCCTTAAGAAAAAGCCGTTAAATAAAATAGTAAAATAATCTTTAAAATTAATATTTGGTGGTTTTGGGAAGTCTTATATATAGCAGGTTCCAAATAAAGACTTTGGGGAAAAATATTCACCATAAGTTGAGGACTTGTAGTACAAACCTCAATTCAGGGGTTTTTGAAAACCTAAATTGAACAAATGCTTTTTGGCCAAATTGGTTTTTATATAAAAATAGTTTTAGGTCCTATACACATGGCATGATCGTTGGGCATACAGTTTGGATCAAGTAGATGAGTTCTTGAGAGAGGAGGAACAAGAATCTTTGAGTGCCAAAACATAGTCAACCAAACACGCAATCATCAAACAATCAATTCATGCACAAGCACTCAAAAAGTTTTAAATGGGTCTAAATTTTATAAAATCATAGCATAGCAAAGTGATACAAGCACAATGTGTGACAATACCCCTAGCTAGAGACGCTCCCACTTGTCATCGTCGCATGAGTGTGAAGGAGTACCGTGCCCTCTTCACCGACCCACCGGCGAAGCGTCATCGGGAAGGACCACCTCATTCTCCGACCCCATTAACAAGAGACGACACCCGTACGTATGATGACAAGGAGGTAGACCCGGAGGAACGTGAGTACGAGACCGAGCACTCCACCAATTGACTCTGAGAACCACTAGGGTAGGACAAGTCATGTATCCCTCATGCGAAGTCGAGTCCATGCAATGGTTCATATGAAACCATGTGTGCTTATTGTTATTTTTTGTTGTTTGTGTCCCGATGCAAGTCTGGCTTTTGCCTTAGGCAAATGTAAGCGACTCCATGGTCTATATTATCTTAATATTATGTGTTGGTCTTTCGACCTATGTTTGATCACACTTGCACTATAACAACCCCCTTAGACGTGCATCCTCTATTATTGATCCCCCGTCTCTTCTATCCCAGTTATTTGACTTGGCTGCTCCAAAAAGGATGGTGACTGCAACCCGCACCAGCACTTTTTGCAACCCCGACGCCAACAACTCTAGCCAGCAGCAGGGAGATTGTGGGTCTTCTCAGGATGGAGGTCACCAGGAGCAGCCACAAGGCGACATTCCCCCGCCACCACCTCCACCAGAGAACATGACCATCGCCTAGTTTCTCCAAGTTCTCCGGCAGGAACGCCAAGCCAACTCTGCTGCTATCCAGCAGATGGCTCAAGTCCTTGTAAACAACCAGCAGCAAGGAAGGAATGGCAATGGCCGCTCCACTCACTCGGAGTTCATGAGGAATTCGCCCCCAACCTTCTTCGAGACTGCTGAACCTCTGGATGCCGATGACTGGATCCACACCATTGAGGATCTTCCTCCACTGGTCAATTGCAATAAGGATCGTGAGAAGGTGCTTTATGCCTCTCACTGCCTCGGAGGAACCACCAAAGCTTGGTTGGATGGATTCAAGGTCATGCAAGGTGACCATGTGATCACTTGGGATGACTTCACGGATGGTTTCCGAAAGGCCCACATTCCTTCTGGAACTATAGCTATCAAGAAGCGTGAGTTCCGAGCGTTGAAGCAAGGAAGTGGTTCTGTCAAGGAGTACATGCAGAAGTTCAACCTCCTGTCAAGGTATGCCCCAAAAGATGTCAACACTGAGGCGGCTAAGATGGAACGCTTCATGGAAGGACTCCAGCAAGCCCTGTAGTATCAGCTCATAGTCTACGACCGCCGGACCTTCCTTGACCTAGTGAACAAGGCTCTCATGCTCAAAATCATGCGCCGTGCCATGGAAGACACTCGCAAGCGCAAGATGATGAGCATGGGTACTTCCAGCAACCATAAGCCTCGCCCCTGGCAGCCAGCCCTAGCCAGGCCAACTTCCCAGCCTTCACAAGCCAGGACTCCTGCACCTCGTCCGAGCTACCAGCCTCAGTAGTATGCCAATCCTCGCGCTCATGAGCCATCACGGCCTGCTCAGGCAAGAGGCCCTGCTCGATGCTCGGTTCGCGCTCGATCGATTTGTGGGAGCCTCCCAAGATGCGAAAGCGTGCCTCGTCGGGGAGTGCCTGGAGCTCGCCACCCTACTAATGCGGCTCTCCGCTGCCCTCGTGGAGAGTGAGAAGGACGTCGTCGAAGCAAAGGCGGCCCACGAGGGCGCCCTTGCCGAGAAGGCGGAGGCCGCCAAGCGCTGCAAGGAAGCGGAGGCCAACCTAAAGATGCTCCGGGATGAGCGAGACCGCGGGCACAGCAGCTCCAGCTATGGGAAGATGGCCTCGGGATCCATGAAGCATAGGTCGCCAATCGCGACGTTGAGCTGGCGAAGGTGGTGTCTAAACAAGCCATGGAACGCGAGCTCCGGGAGGCGTTCCAGCATGAGGTGACCGAAGCTTAGGAAGCCCACGCAAAGCGCGTCTCCGAGGCGAACACCGCGCTGGACGCCAGGGAGAAGAAGGTCCAGGCCGCTGCCGACGCGAAAGTAGCAGTGGACAGCGCTGCCTTTTCTTCACTTGAACTCCGGGCTCGCAAGGCCTTCCAATCCTTGTGTAGGGGGGCTTCGATGCTCCTCTCGCCACCCCTAATGCCGGCTACGTCGAGTTTTCCACCAGGCTCATAGGGGAGCTTGAGGACACGGCGCGGAAGGTGGACGGCTTCCTAGAGGACGAATGCCGGGACCTGTTCTTCGTGGCGCCGACTCGAGTATTCAGCCACCTCCTTCTTCGTGACCCAAACTTCAACTTCGACGAGGTGATAGGACCCATCCCTAAAGAATCTCGCAACCGCCTGGAGGCAGCCGTGGAGGGCCCTATGAGCGTGCTGCTTGACAAGTTCACCTACAATGACTGCGACGGCGGCGGTGCCGATACTCCTTTCGTCGTCCTGCAAGAATGAATCTGCCTTGCGGCAGCGTGAGATGATGGTTTTAATGTACTGAACATCATAAGCTTGTAATGACTGCCAGCTATCCGCGGGCTTTCCATTCATGCCTGGTTTTCCTCAAGCTTGCCTTTGTGCTCTGCGTCGGTAGGGCCCAGTCCCGCGCATTTCTCAGCCCTCGCTGGGTTGTCAGGTCGCGATGCCTAGACAAGGCCAGGAGGTGAGGGGCTTCAGGAACAATTGAAGGCTCCTGAGGCGCGATGCTCAAGAGCCACCCCTTGACGTACGAGCGGCCTTCGAGAGGAAACACGCACTAGCCAGTCTGTGCCTGGGCGTTGCGTGAGGAAACTAGGCACCAAGGGCCTTAGTGGGGTACGTGCACGGGGGTAAGCCCGCGAGCCAGAGCTCGGCCCCTTGGGTTTTTCAGCGCTGGTGGGACTAACACGAGCACAAGCACCGTGCCCAGACCCCGCTCGCGCGAGGCTCAAGGGAAAACTGGTTAGTGAGTGTGGCGGGGCAGGGTGACGCCCCCGATCGACCACCCAGCACAGAGCATGGGGCTTGCACTAGGCATGGGCATAGTCGCGGTTCGACAGTCATTCGGCCAGCACGGGGCATGGGGCTTCCACTTGGGCGTGGGCATAGTCATGGTTCGACAGTGACTCCGCCACCACAGAGCATGGGGCTTCTAGTTGGGTGTGGGCGGGAGACCTCTTGAGGCCACGGGGCGGCGCTCTAGGAGTCTCCGGGGCGTGTACATCCCCATCCTCATTATTACATGAGAGGGGCACGGGCGGCGATAAGGAGGGGTCGGATATTCCAGGCACTGGGCTCACGAATTCCTTCCTCCATCTTCTGGCGTTTTGCGCCTAGTCCATTCAGGGCGGCTGTGCCCATATGCAATCCTAAGATACGGGGGTGATGCGCGTCGAACGGTCGTTGTGAGGCCACCATATGAAGGGGTTGGACACCGAGGACCTATTGAGGTGACGTGCGTGGGCCTGGCCCGCCAGATAGAGTTCAGTCACTCGGGTTTAACAACGCTGCAGGGATGGACCCGAGCACAGACGCCGTGTATAGTTCCCTCATACGATGACCAAGGGAGGAAATGCCTGAAGCGTAGCACCCGAGGTGGCGAAACACCTCACTGGCAATTATGCAATATCAGGTCGCGCCTTCGTTCGTCTTCCTATGGTGGTACCATGAAAAGGGCGAGACACCAAGGACCCTGTGAGGTGATGCGCACGAGAGCATGCCTGCGAGACAGAGATCGATCGTTTGGATTTATTAGCGCTGCAGGGACGAACTCGAGCACAGACACTGTGTCCTGTCCCGATCATGAGACAGCCGGAGGGAAGGGTCGCGAGGGTGCGGCTAATGCAGGTGGAGGCGAAGCACCGGGCGCAAGACTTAAGCAAGCGTCTTGAATTCATTAAATGATAGTAAAATTCGGTACACGACCAAAAGGTGCGGAGGCCATAAGGGAAAACCCTTGCCCGCTCGAGGATAATGCAGCCCAAAGGAGCGGCCGGCTGCTTGGCGAAGCATGACGTGGGAGCCCACCCCTTAGGAACCAGGTGGTTCCCGAGGCCTTTTGAGCCGTTGAGGATCCAACACCTCGCGAGGTGCCTTCGCGAGTTGCATGGGTCTTTGGTAGATGGCACCAGCGTTCATCAGGCCGAAGGGCATGCGGGTGTGGCCGTCGGTGCCACCCCTGCCTCGCCCGACCTGCGGTGGTAGGAATAGGCCCCGCGGACTGGCGTCATTGAGCCCCGTGATGTCGACACACATGTGTACCTTGATGTCATCCCTGGGAGCTTCCGTCGGCTTGTCAGGCCGCGCTGAGCAAGGCATGCCAAGCATGGCTCGAGCTTCCCGCGGCCTACCGATTTCCCTGGAGATGAATTCCTGTGCCCCCGACGCCTAGCGCTGCTTTCTTCGCTCGTGGGGGCGCACGTCGAAGCATGCCTCCAAGTGGTGCCCGAGTACCTCCCTCATCACATGGTTCAGGTCAGAGGCCTCGACGGAATCCCCGAGCCTGTCCTGCAGGAGGTGCCGGGCGCGCCTTCCTATACTATAGGGAGGTGGGTGTCGGCGACGGGCACAAGGTTCGCGACGCTGCCGCCGGGTGCCGCACTCCTTGCCTTGGGTTGGCCTTGGGCGGGCAGTAGCTGCTTCTTCTTTAGGGGTGCGGCCTCACGAAGCTTGGTATTTCCCTCGTCGTTAGAATACTCACCCGCAGCTGCTTTGTAGGCGCGCTCGAGGGAGCAGACTGCGTCCTTCTCATTGCAGGCGATGGTGATGACGCCGTTGCAGCCGTGATGAGTTGCCGCCATGAATTTGGCCAGCTCCGTGTAACCCAGTATCGTGTTGTACGGGAGGACGATGTGCGCCATGCTGAAGTCGATGAGCTCGGTGTGATAGTTGTCACGCCAGCCGAAGGTGACCGGGAGGCGGACCTGCCGCAGGGGTGCGGTGGAGCCTTCTGTCACCCCCGAGAACGGCCTCGTCGGCGTCAGCTGGTCGTAAGGCACCTGAGGCCTGCACCCCCGTCGATGAGGGTCTTGGTGACCATGATATTGCTGATGGTGGGCGTGCACAGAGTCGGGAGCGCGCCCGCGGCTGCTGTGGACTTGATGCCTCTGGCTTCGGGAAGGCCGCGTTCACCTCGCGGGAGAATTCCTTGAACAGACGGTTGGACGTTGGGGCGTGGGCTCCACCAAGAATGCAGCCTATCGCGCGAGGCTCCTGATAGCCCCCAACCCAAGAATAGCTCCACCAAGAATGCAGGCTATTGAGCACCAGGCGTCCTTGCGAGGCTGACCACGCCAGTTGTTCTCACAAGGCTACTCACGCCAGCTTTGGCGAGGGTTGCCGCGGCCGTCCCACTAGCCTCTGCTGCGACCGCCTCCGCGTCCTGTGCTGCGATGGCTGCGTTCTGGACATCGCCCCACATGCTCGTCGCGGAGGGACTTGAGCTCCTGGCAGTCTTCGGTGTTGTGCGTGTGCACGTCGTGTTATATGAAGAACGTGTGATGGTCCTTCTCGGGCGCATCGCGGTCACGGCCGCGCTTATGCTCGGGCTCCGCCGCTAGAACTGCAGGGCCCTTGTGTTTGACTTCCATGGCTTTCACCTTGATGTCGTCTGGCATGGCGTCGGGGTCATCATGGATGAAGAGGCAACCTTCCTCGACCTTGGCGCATTTGTCGGCGATGTTGAAGAGCTCCATAGCCGAGCTGAGTCCGTTGTTGATGGCGATCTTTTCGCACATCCGGACGTCCTTGACGCCACTGGTGAACGCCATGATGATGGCTTCGTCTGCGGCGCGCGGGATCTTGTTGCGCACCTGGCTGAAGCGTTGGATGTACTTGCGCAAGGTCTCTCCGGGGAGCTGCTTCATGCGCCGCAGGTCATTGATGGAGAGCGGACGGTCATGTGTGCCCTGGAAGTTGGCGACGAACAGCTCACAAAGCTTGCTCCAAGAAGAGATCGTCTCCTCGGGGAGCTTCATGAGCCAGGAGCGCGAGCCATCCTTGAGGGCCATGGGGAACCAATTGGCCATGATCTTGTTGTCTCCTTTCGCCGCCTTGATGCTCAACGCGTAGAGCTGGAGGAATCGTAGAGTGGGCTTGAACTTGATGGGCCAAACTACCCTCCATAGCTCACGAGTGAACGCTCGGCTGCCCACCGTGATGGTGGGGACGCCGTTCGCGAGGGCGGCTCGGTTCTGGTGTCCCGCGGCCGCGATGTCTTGGACGATCATGTCTTGGTGTTGGCGCTGCTGCTCGAGGATCAACCGCGCATCGGGCGGCGCGCGACGGATGATCAGGCAGCTAGCTTCGTCTTGTGCTAGCGGAGGCGCGTCGCGGGAAGGGTCGCGTGGGTGCGCGTCATGCCGAGGCTCGGCCAGCTGATCGCGAAGGGGAGGCGGCTGCGGCGCTCAGTGCGCCATGCCGCTGGATCGGGACAGTGGGGGGCGGAGCGAGCGAGAGGGCGCCGGGGATTCTCTGGCGGCGGTGACAAGCATTGTGATGCGGCCCAGCCAGGCGTCGTAGCCGGCGTCTGCCGGACGATAGCGGAGCAGTTCACACACCATGAGCAGCACAGCCTGCGCGCTCACATGCTCAAGGCAAGCGTGGGAGGAGGATGTCATGGCAGTGCGGCCGTCCCTCTGCACGGAAGGGTGCATGGAGGAGTCTTGTTGCTCGCGTGCAGCAGGGTCGGTGGTGGCGGCTTCGGTGCCGACGGAGTGGCGACGGTGGTCACGACCCGCGGGCGCGGTCTGCACGACGCGGGCCGCTCGGCGCTTACACGCACACCACGGGCTTTGGCCATCGGGTCGGTGAGGGCAGAGCCGAAACGGAGCTGAAGAGCGGCGGCGCACCCTACCTGGCACGCCAAATGTCGGAATCGGGTCTTCTTGGACCCAAGAGAGGTTCGAACTCTGGGGTGCACTGGATCTCCAACCTCGCTCTCTCACCCTAACCTACGACGATGCTCCGAGGTGCTTGAGCTTGGGGGGAAGAACAACACACACAGCGATTTACCCAGGTTCGAGCCACCTTGCGGTGTAAAACCGTACTCCTGCTTGTCTGGATTGCTTAGTCGGGGAGATTGAATACAATGGGCCTCCTCCTCTACGATTGATGCCTTCCACCTTTTGTACCAGCTTCGGTCCTCTTTCCCAAAAATATCAGGCGGGAAGGGTTGCCACAAGCGCTATTTTGAAAGGTGACAAGACTACGGTCCATCCTGATAAAAGTGGTCTCCGCCTGCTAAAGCCTCCCTCCATGACGCGCTGGTGGGCTCAGGGATGACCTCCGTCCTGGCGATCCCCCAGCTTTGGCCGTCTAACACCAAACGGGAAACCTTTGGGGCCGCTTTGGGAACCGGCGAGCTGGCCCTGCTCCCTTAGCACCAAAGAGGAAAGGTCTTCCTGCCGCGGCTCCGGACGACGCTGGGTAGGGTATGTACCGCCCTTGGAACGGGTCAGGCTGCAGGCCCCCACCGAGCCGCCGTGGACCTGCATCTTACGAGGGGCCCCTAGGGGGCGGCCTCGCGTGGGCGCCTCCGGGGCTGACGAGGGTGCCTTCCAGTAGGTCGCTTCATGAGGCACGGGCCTCATGAAGCCCTTCTTCGCGACGCTGCCAGGGCGGGCTACTCTGGGCCCAGGCCCTGCGTCATGACATGGGCCTCAGGCAGACGGGCCTTGGTACCCCCTGTCCGAGTGGGCCGATAGGCACGACCCCGTATCGAGAGTGACCGCGTCACTCCCGCCACTAGTAATGCGGGCTCTCTATTAGCATCGACCAAGGTAATCCACAAAGCCACATCCCATAAGGGGGTATCGTGGTTGTACATGTAATGTTGGGACAGTCGACAAATCTTAAATCTAATCCGTTTTCGAAATCACACACACAACTTGCTCCGGTACACCACTTCTTTCTCAAGTGGTAACCTAGCTCATCTTCTCCCTCGGGCATTAGTGGAACCCGACGGGGTTTTCGAATAAGTCTTTGAGAACACTTTTGTTTCCATTGCCATGCAAATTCCCGTTCCTCTTTGAGTAGCAACTACTTAGCAACCTATCTACTCCCCACCCACACAACTCTAAGGAAGAAGTAGAGTCATGTCATGCAAGTATCAATGAGGAAAGTAACGAAGGTAACCCACCAAGGTGGTCACCATAGCATCATGATCAACACATCAAAATAAAGTGCTATATGCCATGCATAAAAAGGGTTTCTTTAGACATGGTCAAAGGGCTGCTTGCCTGGCTCAGCAAAGTCTTAGAGGTCTTGTCAAGCTTCTCGTCCAACTTCGAGCACTCTGTCTACTTTGTCAACTACTACCAGAAACAACCATAATAAGCATCACAACAAGCAGAGAAATAAAAGTACCCTATAAATAGGTATTTTATTTTTCTTGGACACCTCTGGTCATAAGAAAAATTCCTAAAGTGGCTCTACTGGACTTGGGTCAATGAGGCTTTTTGAATGGCGGAAATGAAGGAACTGATGATCCCATAAGAAGTCTATAGTAAACATTTTTTTATAAAAATGAGTGAATGCAACTACTAAATAGGGCATGGTTTTAGAAACATTTAGGAAGTGGTTTCACTGGATTAGGAGTTGGGATGATTTTCCTGTGAGTTTTCTAAGATGGAAATAATGAAAAGGGGAGCAATTTATTTGGTACAACAGAGACTAGGCATGGAAAAAATGTTAACCATGGCTGGATAAATAGGGCATGATATTTAGAGCACCTAGAAATTGGAATCACTCCATTTGGAGTTGATTTGGATGTTTTAGGAATTTTACAAGGTGGGCTTTTCATAGTTCAAATTCAATTTTGAATTTGAACACAACACAAAAGTTTCCTGGAAAAATGAGTAATGCACATATTTGGATAGTACATAATTTTAGAATCCATTAGGAATTTGAATCATCAAATTTGGAGTTGAAATGAATTTAGTACGAATTGTTTCATTCTCTGGTAAAAAGAAAAAGAGAAATTCTCACCAAACAGGCTAAGATGCACACTGGGCGAGGAATAGCTACTGGGCTAGCCCAGTAGCACAGCTGCGCAGGGGCAGCGGCCACGCCGAAGGCGTACTCCAGGGAGTATGTCTCCCGCGCGGGAAGGCGGGGCAGCCGAAACCCGCTTCCACTTAAACCGGGGGGCCCACCTGGCCGGTCGCTGACAGGCGGGGCCCGCCTGTCGGGTCCGTCCCTCACCTCCTGCTCGAGCAGGGAGAGACAGAGGGCGCGATACCGAGCGGCGCCGGCGCTCGCCCCGGTGGCTCCGGCCAAATCCGACGACCGTCCGGCCACCGGGGTGCTCGGGAGGACGCGGCGCTTCCATCCCCGCGCCACACGGACGCCGAGGGCCATTAGAGCGTCGGCAGTGACGGCGGTGGTTGGCGGCGATCGCGAGCCTGGGCAGGGTGGCACGGCTGACAAGAGCAGGAATGGGGTTGAGGGGAGTCTAGCGGCAGTGGCTCGTGCACCTTGCCGCGGGTAGGAGAGGAGTAGGGGCGTTGGGGAGCTTTAATTTGAGGACGCGCCGCCGTGAAGGCTCCAGCCATTGCCCTCGATGTAGAGGACGAGAGGGCGATTGGGGAGTGCTGGGAGGTTGGTGAGGGGGAGAGAGAGAGGAGGGTTACAGCAGGGTCTCGGAGGCAAGGTAATGCAAGAGGGGGCGACGAGGGGAGCTCGGATGCGCCTCGGATGCTCTCGGCGCCGAGCATGCACGTCCGTGGGATCCCTTGGCTGCATCCTGACGTTGTGGAAGGGCATGGGACGTCGAGGGGGTTCCCCTGGCGCGCGCTGGTGCTCTGTCGAGGCCGAACGCGAGCTACAGGAGAAGATCCATGGCAGAGCGCCGTTTTTGCAGGTCAGTGACATGGTCACCACGCCATAGCGTGTCCAGTGGAATGGTTTGGTTGAGAAAAGTTGTCTAGCGCATGAGGCACGCATGCTGGAGGGCACTGGTGAAGTTTGGATCCATACGGAGCTGGGTGGAGATGGTTTTGACTACAGGTAAGTTTGCAGCAGCAAACTTGGGAGCCAGATCAGGGTTTCTTACTGGAGTGCATTTCAGGTAAAAAGTTGTCTGGATGGCTTAGCGTGGAGACCTCGGCTCATAAGTCGTGATCACCGAATGCACGTGTACAGTAATCCTAGAGATCAATGCTCACTGAACACATAGAAGTTGAATAACAAGAATCTTATATCCATACATACCGTCTTACACAAATAAAGACCATCTAGGTCAAGTCTTACATAGATAGGGCCGGGAAGGTCAAATATCAAACATAAACTCGCCGCGGAATTTTTGAAAGATAGCATAGACCCATGCCTTATGCCTTAACACTACAGGCATTCTGACTGGGAAGCGTCCTAATTCGCATGTTCGTTACCAACGAATTCTTCACCATATTCCTCCTCTTCCATGCCTAGGCAATTAAATAACCAATGGCAAGCTAATGAGTACTTTGAATGTACTCGCAAGCAACCCATGTTTTGGAACAAGGTATAACAATGCATGATATAGCACTAAGTAGGTAAGTTGCGGAAAGCTAATTTTTGAGTGCAATGACATGATCAATCAACTTCTGAAAGCTTGCATCATGAGGTTACAGATATCCATGTGAACAAGTTACAAATATCAATATAAACAGGGGTTGAACATCTCATGTTCAATCATCATGCCAGGTCATCTTACTTAGTTCAAGTACCATCTTTTATCACACACACACACACACCAAGTTTTGTGAATATATCAGACGTAGTTTAAGCAGGACCTCCAGCTATCCATGATCATTGACATGGCTATTTGAATAGTTTTACACTCTGCAGAGGTTGCACACTTTACCCACGAGACTCGGGAAACTTCCGTGTCAAGCCACGACTCGCGATATTGTTCATACTCGAGGTAAGTACCTAAACAATGCCTTTCCCCTGACGTTACTAACAAGGAGTTCACTCATTGGTGCCATCCCTCATGATGTACATCACAAGTATCATCCACAAGGGCATGCAACGGTGTGCCCGGTGTCTGTGAAAACAGCCCATGGTCGTCCTTTCCGGCATGACCCCGTATCGAGAGTGACCACGTCACTTCCGTCACTAGTAATGTGGGTTCTCTGCTAGTACCAACCAAGGTAATCAACAAAGCCTCATCCCATAAGGGGTATCGTTGTTATACATGTAAGGTTGGGACAGTCAGCAGATCTTAAATCTCTCCATTTTCTAAAAACACACACACTCACTTTCCTCGGTACACTACTTCTTTGTCAAGTGGTTACCTAGCTCAACATCATCTCCCTCGGGCATTAGGGGCACCCGATGGGGTTTTCGAAAAGTCTTTGAAAACACTCCCTTTCCGACATCATGCATTTCCCATCCCACTTGCGTAGCAACTACTTAACATCCTAACTACTTCCCACCCGCACAACCCTCATAAGAAGGTAGGGTCATGCTCAGTGCAAGTATCAAATAGGAAGTAACGGAGGTAATCCACCACGGTGGTCACCGATTCATCATGATTCAATGCAACGGAATAAGGTGATATATGCCATGCACAAAAAAGTGGTTTCTTAGACATGGTCAAAGGGATGCTTGCCTGGCTAATCTTCAAAAGCTTCTGGTCCAACTCCCTCGTCAACAACGCAATCTATCGTCGCAATATTAACGGGCAAAAAATAAGAGCACGGCAAAAACGTGGAAAAGAAACTACTCCTAAAAATGTCAAACCACTTTTGTAAAATACTAGGGTGAAAACTAAAAATACAAAAATTACTAGTTTCTGGTTTTGAAATGTAAAAAGTTGTGAAAAAAGTATTTTTAACAGGGTTTTAAAACACTTTAACAAGGTTTTAAAAAATCAGTACAAAAATTATTTTCAAAGGGATGCACAAGCGGCATCATTAAATAGGTTGCAATATTACAAGATTTTAGAAATTGAAATTACTGGATTTGGACAATTATTTGAATATGTGAAACTTTTGGAAATTAGAAAGAAAAAGGAAAATAAAAAGGGGCTCTGTGTCCTGGGCCAGGTTGACCCGCACGTGGGCCGGCCTAGAGCCAGAACGGCCAGAGGCGAGCCAGACGCGCACGCGCCCGTTGGTTCAAACCCGTCAAGTAGGGCCCGAGGTCAGCAGCACACAGAGAAGGGGTGAGAGAGGTGGGAGGCTGACGAACGGAGCCTGCTGGCAGGCCGTCGTCAACCTCCGGCCAGAGGGGCGGCGAGCTCACCGGCGGCGAAGGAGAGCACGAAGAGGCGAGCTAGTGATGGGAATGCAACCAGGGAGGAGCCACAGCTCCGGAGGGGGTGGAGTTGGTTGCCGGAGCTCAGGGATTCGCCGGCGACGAGGTGGCCGCGGCGGAGAGGTTCGGGAGGAGGTCGCCGTCGCCGTTCCTTAGCTGCAAATGCATGGGAGAGAGAGGGGATCGCGTCAGGGCGATGAGATAAGGCCACAAGGAAGAAAAATGGGGCCAGAGAAGCTTCCTACCCGGAGATCGAGGCGGGCTGACCCGGCAGAGCTTTGGGTCGATTTGCGCGCAGGGGCCTCCGGTGATGGAATGGGAAGCACAAGGGGGCGATTAGGTGCCAGAGGGGGCTATCAGAGGGGGAAAGAGTGCTCTGGGAGGCCATTTTATAGGGGGCGACGGGTGCACCATGGGCAGGGTCCATGGCGCCCGCGGGGGAGGTGCTGGAGAGCGAGGAAGGGCCCGCACGCGTGTCCAGAGGCGTGCGGGAGGGAGTTTTTCTTCACGAGGTAGGATTGGAGAGAGAGAGAGAGCTAGGCATCCGCGCGTGTGAGCTCGCTCACTGGCCGAGCCGGGTGGCGCTCGGGCACGCGCGCTGGAGGTCGTCGGAGAGAGAAATAGGAGGGGGGCAACCGTTTGGAGGTTTGCGGACGTCGAGGAGGGGCCAGGGGATAAGGTCCCTCATGCCAACGCTGTCGGGAGCCTCGGGATGCTCCTGCCACAGTGCGGCGATGCACTGTAGCATGTTCCAAGGCATGCCTTTGGCATGCCATGGCATGCATTGCATTCTCTGGCGCATCCCAACGTGTCCCTTAGCTATTGGGGGTTCTAGAGATGCTCTAGGAGGTAGGGGGCTAAGGACAGTAGAGGTAAGTGGAGGGAGAGGTAGAAATGTTGCTGCCATAGCTATCCAGAGGGGTAAAAATGAGGATTTCACCCCCAATCATTGAGATGTGGCCATGCAAGTTTTACTGGAGGTAGAAGGGGACTAGGAGGTGGTTTGGTAAAAATCTTAGGTCAAGGAGAATAGAGAAGGGGGTGAAACCAATAGTTTTACCAAATCACCTGAAGGTGTTTGATGCTGTTTTCAGCAAGACAACTTTACCCACTTACTATGAGATTTGACAGGGTTAAATGATGGTTAAAAATGAAATGGTTCACAAGGTTTGAGCTCATTTGAGCAAAGTTGACAATGCAAACTTGGTAAACCCTAGAAATGAGCAGAAATTGATTTCTATAGATCTAGGCATGCAAATCTATTCTCCTTGATGCACCACCTAGTGTAGTGCCATCATTTTGGTAGTAGAGAATGCCCACAAAGTTTGAGATCATTTGGAGAAATTTGACAGTGCAAAGTTGTTCAAGTTTGGATCTGGACAGAAGGGGTTTTGGGATAATTTGGTCAATCAAAACAGTTGGGATTGGGGTGAAACGTTGCAAGATCATTACATATAGCATGTGTGACTTGTTAGAATTTTCGTGGATTTATTTGAGAATATTTCTTATAGAAATATTTCAAATGCTTGAAATGAACAGAAATGGTTTTTGAGGGCTTGTCCAATATTTTGAAAAAGACCATTTGTTGAAACTCATATACATGGGAAATATATGTCCAGTGAGTTTCTCTAAATTTTCTCAAATATTTTGAAAGCATAAAAATAATTTTTCCATATAAAAGACCATTTCTGGCCTTAAGAAAAATCCTTTAAAGAAAATATGAAAATAATCTGTAAAAATAATATTGGATGGTTTTGGGAGGTCTTATTTGTAGTAGGTTCCAAAGTAAGTATTTGGGGCACAACATTTACCCTAATTTGAAGACTTATAGTGCAAACCTCAGTTCAGGAGTTTTAGAAAACCTAAATTGAATAAATGCATTTTTGGCCAAATAATATTTTATAAAAGTAGTTTTAGGTCCTATACACATGGCATGATCATTGGGCAGAGGTTTATATAATGGGATTGAGTTCTTGAGAGAAGAGGAAGAAGAATCTTTGAGTGCTAAAACCCAATCAACCAAACAAGCAATCACCAAACAATCAATTTATGCACAAGCACGTAAAAAGTTTTAAATGGGTCCAAATTTTATAAAATCATAGCATAGCAAAGTGATACAAACATAGGGTGTGACACTTAGGTATGGAAGGACTACATGACCACGAATTCTTAGCTCAGGGAGATATGTGTGTGTGCATCTAGTGCCACCCTTGTTTGGTTTTGGAGTATTGAAGACAAACGTGGTTGAGGGACTAATGTGTTTGTGAGAGTTCACAGGTTAACATAGATAGAAGTCCCTGGAGATTCGGTTTGACCGTCACAGACGACCCCTAAAAATGACCAAAGACATTTATGATAGCCGAAGCCATTGGTGGTACGCGAAGATAATCGCTTGAAGATAATGAAACGCGAAGACGAAGTGTTTTGGTAGTTTTGTTTCTTCTTTCCTGAGTCATAGGAACCACAATACTGTTAAGTGGGTCGATCTGATCAAAGTCAGACGCTGACGTGATGCTCAAACCATACATATGTCTTCGAGAGAAGACAATGAGAGGAAGTCTCTTCCAGAGTTGGTTGAGTCAGCTTTACTTGTAGCACAAGTAAAGTTGCCACGTGTGTTTGAAATCCGACCGTTGGGACACGCGTCGGTTGGCCATTGACCCAGGGTCATATCAGGTCGGGTTGCCTGTTGGCTATAAATAGCTCCCCCCCTCCACCATAAGAAGGGGGCTGCTCAGCGAGAGATACGGCTGTTGTCGTTTTGGAGCAACCCACCTCGAAGACATTGAGAGTGAGAAATATCCTGCGAGGATAAACCTAAACACCTAGAGCTAGAGTGTTTGAGCATCACCGAAGTTGTTATGTTCTGAGTGAACTGAAGACTTATTACACTTGAAGACTGTGATCTTCCAGACGGTTGGGCGTCTGGGTCTAGAGCATCCAAGAGTCATTGTGGATTACCGGGTGACCAAGTTTTACGGGTCTCCGAAGTTTCCCCCGACGACTTACCTTAGTGATTGGGCATTGTCTAAGTGACTTCGGTTCAAGGGGAACAAGGTGAAGACGAGATCTTGTGAGTTGAATCTCAGCCTCCCTAACCAGAAGTACAGTTGTCACAACAACCGGAATTGGTCCAACAAATCTTGTGTCTTCATCAAGCTACCGGTTCTATCCTTCACTCTTTTACATTCTGTTCTGAATAGTGAAGCCATTGTTTGAATACTATTGTTCAAAGACATACCCGAAGACATTCATATCTGCTGTTTATCTTCATACTGTCTAAGTTTTTCTTTGAATCTTCTTAGTGTGTATAATGATAATGCTCAACTTGCTTGTGTGTCAACATTGTATTACATGCCTTGCCTAGATCCTTGATACTTATCCCTACTTGATCCTGTTCCGCTTCCACATATTCTGAATACAATCATTGTTTTGAATCCTTTCATAAAACTTGCCTATTCATCCCCCTCTAGTCGATAACTAGCACATTCAATTGGTATCAGAGCAAGGTACTCCCTTGTAATGTGTTTCGGTTCAACCACCTGGAGTTTTAGCTATGTCGACTGCAGAAATTATCAGGGTCTCTGTTGCGTGCCCTGTCTTCGATGGCACCGACTACCCCTACTGGAAGAACAAGATTTGCATGCATCTCGAAGCCATTGACAACGACCTATGGTATGTCGTCATGGCGGGCATTCCCGAAGTTGGCGAAGGTGTTACTGCTGCTGATGTGAAGAGGTTCGCACAACTGGACTCCACCGCCAAAACATCATTGTGGTCACCTGACCAAATGACAGTATGGCCGTGTGAGTGCACTGAACACTGCAAAGCAAATTTGGGAATGGCTGTCCAAAGTGAATGAAGGTGTCTCATCTCATAGAGACTCTCGTGGTGATGTGCTTTGCAACCTATTCAACCACTTCAAGAGACTTGACAACGAAAATGTCCAGCTCACGTTCGATCGACTCACCGACATTTCAAATGTGCTGAATGCACTTGGCGCCACTGATATCACCAAACATGAAGTCGTCAAGAAGCTACTCAAATCACTTGACAGTTACTTTGACACTCTCGCACTCATGATCCTAGAACGCCCTGACTTCAAGAGTCTGGATCCCGCCGATATCCTCGAGAGGTTGAACACACATGAATTCCAACAAGGTGACAAGAGGGATATCTATGGTCCCAGTTACAGTCGCTCTCGTACTTTGAAAGCCAAGGCTGTGTCCTAATCTAAAGACGGCTCTGAATGCAGTTCTGATGGTGCTGAAGACTTTGGAAAAGAACTTGCTCTGCTCGTTAGGAAATTCTAGAAGTTTGCGAAATCAAAATGCTATGCAAAGTCTTTGAAGCGTGATTCCAAGGGATCTGGTGAAATGTCCTCTCAGGATAGCAAGAAGCAAACCTGTCACAAGTGCAAGAATATTGGGCACTTCATTGCTGATTGTCCTTGATGGGAAAAAGTTTCCAAGAAGAAGAGCAAGAACTATGACTCAGATGACAAGAAGAAGAAGAAGCATGCAAAGTCTTCATCACACAAGAAGAGTTCATCTGGCAAAGCACATGCTTTTATCGGAAAGGAGATGGATTCATAGTCTGAATCTGGTTCTGAGGCTGAGAAAGAATCTGAGGAGGAATCTAACGCTAAAGTGGCTGGACTGGCTATGGCTTCGGCACTCGTCTGCACATCTGATGCGGAGCATCCCACCATCATCCCCATGAAGTCTACACCATCAAGCCAGCCCCCAAGTGGCCCTATGACAAGAGCACGCGCACGCGACATTGGAGCTAAGGTGAACTCACTCCTCTTCGAGTATGACTTCGATGGCAAAGGAACTTGGATGCTACCTCACAATGAAACCCTGTGTATCCTTAGGTACGAGGAAGACGACCGCGAAGGACCAAGGAAGCAGCCCCAAGACCAAGGCCGGGGAGGAGAAGGAGCTAGCACCAAGGGCAAGTCTCTGGACAGCCCGGAACTTCCGGCCCACCCGGAACTTCCGGCCCTCCGACGACCCAGGACAAGACCCAGAGGTGCAAACTCTCTGGATAGCCTGGAACCACCCCGGACCCTCGCCCGAAACCTCCGGGTCCCGGAACGTCCGGCCAGCCCGGAACTTCCGGCCCCTCCAGAAGCCAGCCTGCGCCAACTCTCCGTTCAGCCCGAACCCTGCCCGGAACCAGCCCAAAACTTCTGGCGCCCGGAACTTCTGGCCTTCACAGAACGTTTCCACTCGGGCCCGAGGCCCATGTACCTCTCCCACTTACCCCTCAAATCCAAACGAATCCAAGAAATCTCCTCAAATCCAACGAATCCAAGAACGGATCAAAATCAACAAAATCTCCTCAAATCAAGGCATGGGTTTGAGGGGTAAGTGGGAGAGGTACATGGGCCTTGGGCCCGAGTGGAAACGTTCTGTGAAGGCCGGAAGTTCCGGGCGCCGGAAGTTCCGGGCTGGTTCCGGGTAGGGTCCGGGCTGAACAGAGAGTTGGCACAGGCTGGCTTCTAGAGGGGCCGGAAGTTCCCGGCTCGCCGGACGTTCCGGGACCCGAAGGTTCCGGACGAGGGTCCGGGGTGGTTCCGGGCTATCCAGAGAGTTTGCACCTCTGGGTCTTGTCCTGGGTCGTCGGAGGGCCGGAAGTTCTGGGCACGCCGGAAGTTCCGGGCTGTCCAGAGACTTGCCCTTGGTGCTAGCTCCTTCTCCTCCTCGGCCTTGGTCTTGGGGCTGCTTCCTTGGTCCTTCGCAGTCATCTACCTCATACTTAAGGATACACATGGTTTCATTGTGAGGTAGCATCCAAGTTCTTTTGCCATCGAAGTCATACTCAAAGAGTAGTGAGTTCACGTTAGCTCCAATGTTGCGTGCGCGTGCTCTTGTCATTGGGCCACTTGGGGGCTGGCTTGATGGTGTAGACTTCATGGGGATGATGGTGGGATGCTCCGCATCAAAATCTGTCTTTGAACCCGAAGACAATGGCTCCTTCTTCAACACTGAATCCAGTGCTGATGATACTACTCCTGCCTAATGCTTCATGGCGAAAGCCTCCAGGGTATCCTCAAAATCCTCACGTCATGACTCTGAATCTGAAGCTGAATCTGATGATGACCTGAAACCTAGCTATGCTAAGCTTGTAAAAATTGCCACTAAGGACCAAAGTGCCATGGAGAAAATGCAAAATACTCTAGAGAAAAGCGATGACCTGTTACGTGACCAGATGAGTTTGAATGAAACTATGGCTAAAGATATGCAAAGGCTTCATTCAAGGTTTGAGGATCTCCAAAGTCTTCATGAAATTCTCACAACTGATCATGAGAAACCTTCTCTTCAATATCTTCAAAGAAAGCTAGAGCTTGAGAAGTTGGGAGAAGCTCATGAAGACCTACGGAAGGAAAACGACTCACTCCTAGTAGAACAGATCAGTACCGCTTAGGATGAATTTAATGCTACATGCTTAAGATGCCTTCCTCGTGAAACTAATGAATCAACTGCTAAATGCTCAAATGCTTCTGATAATGCATTATCTTCAACTGTATCTGTGGTGACTAAGCCTTCACCTGAGGAAACCACTGCTATCACTGATGACAATGACAGGTTGAAGACATTGCTTGAAACTAGCACTTAAAAAAGTTTGAAGGGACATCAGATTCTTTGTGATGACTTGAAGAAGACTATCATGAACAAAAACCCTAGGAAAGAGGGTGTGGGTTTAGAAAGAAACATCAATGTTGATTGTTCTTACTGGACGCCTGAGCATTATCCCAAAACCACATGGGTTGCTGCAAAAGGCCCTTCAGTGGATCCATCCACATTATCTGGCTTTAACTGTCCTAACCCTATCATCATTGACGAGTCATTTGACTCCAACTACAAGTTGTTCAAATCTATGAATGGTGAAGTGTTTGCCAGGTACATTGGAACTAACTGCAGGAATGGTTTGCCTATGAAGAGGATCTGGGTTCCCAAATGTCTTCTTGAGAAGCTTCCAGTCAATGTCATGACACCACCAAGGAAGAAGACAAACACCAGACCAAAGTCGTCACGTGGACCAAAATCTTCATATGGACCCAAATCTTCATATGATCATTCTAACAACTATGTTTCGCAGGGTAGAACTCAAAGGGATCATGAATATGTGCACTATGGCATGAACCGACATGTTCATCCTACTAAGAACTTTTCTGCATATTCATTCGAATATTCTAACCCTCCTGTGAAATGTACCATTAGGGCATCTTTGCCTAAATTCTGTGATGCTGCCTACGCCTGATTGCTTCTAAGCCACCCCTACGCATGTGGGTGGTTAAGAAGAACTAATATCTTCATGCAGCATCGGGTCTCCAGATGGGATGAAGCCTATCTCGAAGATTATCTCTAAAGACCCGAAAACAGTCTTGTCTGGACGAAAGATAAATAGTGCGAATGGTGTTACCATTCATATCGTCCAATATCTTCTTATAATTGTGTACTGTAATATCTTCATCAATGCATGTTACAGTTGCATGCCTTGGTGAACTAGGCTAATTCTCAATGCAGGAAGACAAATCCAATGCCACTGAATGGATTATGGGCAGTGGATGCACCAGTCATATGGCTGGTGATCGAAGCCTATTGATGGAGCAAACTCTTCGACCTCCAACAGAATACCACATCGTCTTTCCTGACAAGAGTAGCAACAAAGTATTGGGACTAGGTAGAGTTGCTATCTCAAGGGACTGGCACATTGAAAATGTCATGCTTGTCGAATTCCTTGGTTACAACTTAATGTCTGTCTCAATGTTCTATGACTTAGATATGCTTGTCATATTTGGCAAATTTTGATGTGTTGTGCTAATGGCCTCTGACAAAACCAAAGTCTTCGAAGGTTTTCGAAGAGGTGATCTGTATATGGTAGACTTCTCTGCAGGACCACAGGTTGCCTCATGTCTTCTAGCAAAGGGTTCGGAATGCTGGTTATGGCATAGAAGGCTAGGACATGCTGGGATGAGGAACTTGCACACACTCGCCAAGAAGAAGCTCATCATTGGCGTCGAGTGAGTCAAGTTCAAGAAGGACCACCTTTGTGGTGCCTGTGAAGCTGGGAAGATGACTACAGCCAAACATCCCTCGAAGACAATTATGACGACCACTCGTCCCTTCGAGCTGCTACATATGGACTTATTCGGCCCTACTCACTATTCCACCTTATCTACCACTGCAAATCTATATGACTCCGTAATTGTTGATGACTATTCTCGATTCACTTGGGTGCATATCATACTTTACAAAACAGAAGTGCAGGATGTCTTCAGGCGCTTCCCAAATAGGTGTATGAACAACTACAACATCAAGATCAAACACATCAGGAGTGACAATGGCACTGAATTCAAGAACACAGGCTTGGATACCTATCTTGGTACTCTTGGCATCACTCATGAGTTCTCTGCTCCATACACTCCTCAGCAGAATGGCGTCGTGGAGCGCAAGAATAGGACTCTTATTGAGATGGCTCGCACCATGCTTGATGAATACAAGACACCACGGAAGCTATGGCCTGAAGCCATTGACACTGCATGCCACATCATCAACCGAGTATATCTTGACAAGTTCTTCAAACATCATATGAGCTACTCACCGGTAAGAAACCCAATGTAAGCTATTTCAAAGTCTTCGGTGCAAGATGCTGGATAAGGGATCCACACCACACTTCTAAATTTGCACCGAAAGCACATGAGGGTTTGATGCTTGGTTATGGAAAGGATTCACACACCTACAGAGTCTTCAACACTTTCCATAATAAAGTTGTTGAAACTATAGATGTGCGATTCGATGAAACTAATGGCTCGCAAAGAGAGCACCTACCTCCTGTGATAGATGAACTTCCACATGACGAAGCTATCAGATTGATCGGCACTGGAGAAATCATGCCTGAAGAACCAGAAGTAGAGGAAGTCATCATTCCACTATCCACTCAGCGTGAAGACAATGCTGAACTTGAAGATAATGTTGCTGACGAAGACAATGCTCAGCTGCCGGGACAAAGTCTTTGCCCTGCACATCCACGCGTGGCTAATGAAGTCCAAATTGAGAAGATGCTTGATAGCATAAATGCACAAGGTCCACTCACTCGCTCAAGATCTACTCAATTGGCTAACTTTTGTGGGCACTTTGATTTTGTGTCTATCTCTGTGCCCACCAAAGTAGATGAAGCCTTTAAGGAATCAGAATGGATTCAAGCCATGCAAGAAGAGAGTCACCAGCTCGAGCTCAACAACGTGTGGGAACTCGTGAAGCGCCCTGATCCAACGAAGCACAACATCATTGGCATGAGGTGGATCTTTCGCAACAAGCAAGATGAGGCTGGCCAAGTTGTCAGAAACAACGCTCGACTTGTGGCTCAAGGCTACACATAGGTTGAGGGTATTGACTTCGGTGAAACATTTGCACCAGTTGCTAGGCTCGAAGCTATACGTATAGTGCTTGCTTATTGTAACCATCATGACATATGCTTATATCAAATGGATGTCAAAAGTGCATTCTTCGCCAGTGGGCTTTGTCGCAGTGGTGCGGATGGACCACAACACGGACTGAACCTCACCTAGCCAACCCCTGCCGCATGCCTCGAGTTTCTTCTAGAAGCTCCTCGCCTTGAGGCCCTTCAGGACCTCCGCGTTGGTGCACTCGGCCTAGTCGTTGCTCCGCGGGTGTGCTACCGAAGCGTAACATATCTGTGTCCCAAGGTTAGCACAATATTCCTTAAATAGGTTGCTTGTGAACTATGAGCCATTGTCAGTAATGATACGGTTGGGGACACCAAAGCGGCTCACGAGGCCCCGGATGAACTTGACTGCTGAGCCGGCGGGGATGGTGCGCACGGGCTCCACCTCCGCCCACTTGGTGAACTTGTTGATGGCGACGTAGAGGTAGCAGTAGCCTCCGGCCGCCCGAGGGAAAGGGCCCAGTATGTCCAGCCCCCAGACCGCAAACGGCCAGGAGAGCGGGATGGTCTGGAGACCTTGCGCGGGTTGATGAATCTGCTTGGCGTGGAACTGACAGGCTTCGTAAGATTGGACCAGCCCGGTGGCACGTTGAGTGTCGTGGGCCAGTAGAAGCCGCTGCGGAACACCTTTCCCACCAGGGTGCGAGACGAGGAATGGTGCCCGCAGTCGCCACCGTGAATATCGGCGAGCAACTCACGCCCCTGCTCTTCAGATATGCACCGCAGCGAGACGTCGTTTGGGTGCCTGCGGTACAACTCACCGTCCTTCAGGCAGTAGGCTGTGGCCTGGCGGACCACGCGCTCCGCGTCCTCCTCCTTCTCCGGCAGGGCGCCGCTGAGCAGGTACGCCTTGAACTCCTCCGTCCAATCACCGGCCTGGGGTTCCAGCGCCAGGAGCAATCATGCTCATGAGGCCTGTCCGCAGGCCTGGGCGCCTGAGAGCGGGGCTGGCGGAAGTTCCTCCTGAGGTGATGCCAGGCCCGCGGTCGGTGGAGTCACTGATGGTTTGAAGAGCCTTTCCTCAAAGACGCCAGGCTACTGAGGCTCGCGGCACGACGCCCTCTTGGCGATGTCGTCCGCCTCCTTGTTTGCGCTGCGCGGGATGTGCTGCAATTCCAAGCCCTGGAAGCGCTTTTCAATTTTGCATACCTCTTTCAAGTACGCCTCCATTTGCTCGTCCTTCGGCTTGTACTCCTTGTTGGAGAAGTTGACGAGGAGCTGGGAGTTGCCCTTGACGGTGAGGCGCTTGACCCCCATGGCCGCGGCGGCCTTGAGGCCCACGATCAAGCCCTCGTACACCGTGATGTTGTTGGAGACCTTCTCGCCGTGCTGGAAGCAGAGCTGCACGGCGTATTAGAGCTTGTACTCGGTCGGTGAGATGAGTACGACCCCAGCCCCCGCGCCTTGTCGAGCGAATGCGCCGTCGAAGTGCATGACCCAGCCGTTCGGCGCCTCATCACCGGGCGTGAGGGACTGGCCCTCATCCAGCCCCTGGTCGGGGGAATCCGTCCATTCCGCCACGAAGTTAGCGAGGGCCGCGCCCTTGATGACCCTGGTTGTGCTGAACTCCAGGTGGAAGGCCTGCAGCTCGATGTTCCACTCCGCCACCCTTCCGGCAGCATTGGGGTTGCGCAGCACCTTCTCCAGCGGGTACGCAGAGACGACCTTAATGGGGTGGCCTTGCAAGTAATGGTGTAGCTTCCTTGAGGCAACGAGGAGCGCGAGCAAGAGCTTCTGCTGCATGGGGTAACCCGAGCGCGCATCCCATAGCACGGTGCTGACGTAGTACACCGGGTGCTTGACAAGGCGCATAGCGTCGGCGCCGCCCTGCTCCTCAGGGGGCGTGCATTACTCTGGTGCCTCATGAGCCGCTGAGGCGACAAGGGCCTCAGGAGCGCCATCCTGGGGTGGCGACTGCCGTGCGGCCCCTTGCGGACCACATTTCTTCGCGCGTGCACCGGCACGCTCCTCTCGGACCGCCACGAGCGCCACGCTGGCCGAGTGGGGGGTCACTGCTAAGTAGAGCACCAAAAGCTTGTGAACGCGCGGTGCCACCATGACGGGAGGGTCCGTAGGTACTGCTTGAGTTCTTGGAAGGCTGCCTCAGCTTCTGGGGACCACTCGAAAGGGCCCTTCCTCTTCATGAGCATGAAGAAGGGGAGGGCTCGCTCACTGAGCCTGGAGATGAAGCTGTGATGCCCCCATTCTCGTCCGTACGCTAATCATGCACGCAATGCGTACGACCAAGATTAGGGACTCACTGATTGATATCACAACACAACACTAGACACAAATTAAAGTCATACAGCTTCATATTACAACCCAGGGGCTTCGAGGGCTCGAATACAAAGCTCGACAAGCACGAGTCAGCGGAAGCAAATAATATCTGAGTACAGACATAAGTTAGACAAGTTTTGCCTTAAGAAGGCTAGCACAAACATAAGCAGCGGATCAAAAGAGGCGAGGCCTCCTGCCTGGGAACCTCCTAACTACTCCTGAGCGTCGGCGTTTTCCACGTAGTAGTAGGCTCCAGCGGTGGGGGTATTAGTCGTCTCCGGCGTACTCCATCTCCTGGGCTCCATCGTCTGAACGCAGCATCGGATCGAGGGGGAAAAGGAAAGCAAAGCAGCTGTGAGTACTCATCCAAAGTACTCGCAAGACTGACATCAGAACTATACTAAATATGCATCATTATCAAGGGGAGGGGTTATATCTGGACTGACTGTAGAAAGCAAGAATAGGGAGAAAGCCTAGTCCTCTCGAAGAGTAGCATCTTCAACATCTTGCAGCATTAGAAGAGTGCAGATTGGTATCTCACATATAGTCATATTATTGTAGCAATTTTAATTAAGTAACCACGCCCAGAGATTCTTCCTCGACTCCCTGCGAGGAAGCAATCTCAGAGCCACAATTCATTTTAATTTAAAGTCACAATTATAGTTGTATAAGGTCAAGGTACAACTCCAAGTCGTCCTGTTACCGTGGACATGGCTATTCGAATAGATTAATCTTCCCTGCAGGGGTGCACCGCATCTCCAACACGCCTGATCACCTCCGGCCGGACACACTTTCCTGGGTCATGCCCGGCCTCGGGATAGCAGCACGTCGTCGCCCCACCTAGGCTCAACGAAGAGGCCAGCCCGCCAGTCTAATCCTAAGCGCGCAGGTTCGTGGGCCCACTTGCCCTTGCGCTCCTGCATGATGCGTACGCGGCCGGAAACAGTCCTAGTACACTCCAGTCCAAGAGCTGCACCGTCCAGTCCAATCCGTCGCGCGCCGCTCCATTGCTGACGTCCGAAGAGCTTCGGCTGATACAACGACGCTGAGTGCCCATAACTTTCCCACGTGATGGTTTGGTGCGCAATAAGGCCAACGACCAACTCAGATCAAATACCCAACCCATTAGCATTTTATTAATGCGGGGAAAGCGTGACCCATAAAGTGCGGTCCGTCGCCCCGCCTCGAGGATGTGTGGCAAAGGCCTCTCTCGCCAGTCCACGCCTCATCATCATCAAACCGTGGGTACCCCTCAGGGCCGACCCATCACCAACATGTTTCCGTAACCCGGTCATAGTAACTGTGTGTATAAAACATCAAGGCGGAACCTGAGGAATCACCCTCAAAGGGCCCCGCTCGATGAAAACCGTCAAGGTGGACTTAGAGGAATCACCCTCGAGGGTACCACACTTGAGGGGTTGCACGACAGAGTCATCGTCGGGAGTGGTGAAGGAGGAATCACCCTCGATAACCACGACCGACTAGCTGCACTACAGAGCTAGCATCATGAGTACTTCACGAGGTGTCACCCCTGGTACTCGATAGTAGCGCTGCAGAGTCGTACACTAAGGGGTGTGCGGTGATGTGAGGGGCCTGGCTTGTCGGTCGGTTGACCGAGTCTTCGAGTCGTCGATGAATGAGCAGGGGCAACTGGGACTAAGGGGCCACTGGGGATTCACTGATCAACCTATACTAAGCAGTTGACATGATTGCAGGTAAAGTAACAGTTTATCAAAAACAGGCTATGCATCAGATTAGGAGCTAGCTAATACAGTAGCAAAATCTAATAAAAGAATAAGAGGGAAGGAATAGGCGATATCGGAATGCTCAAGGGGGGTTTGCTTGCCTTGCTGCTCTGCGGCAAAAGGCTGAACGTCAACGGCGTAGTCGTACCCGGCAGCAGCGTCGGTCTCGGGGTCTACCGGAGAGAGGAGGGGGAAGAAACAATAAATACAAGCAAACAGATGCAACACGATGCATGACATGGCATTATGCAGGGCTAGGCATGCACTAACGCAGTACTACGCGTTGCAGACGAAGCGGGAGAATATCTGACGATATTTCCCGGGTCTTTGGATTTATTGGACAGACGATCCGGAGGGGAAAGTTCCATGTTCATCATGATAGGAGCATGTGACAGATGAATGGATGGCATATTTGGATTCGTGGGATTTTTCTGATCAACTTTCATGTATAAAACTTTTTCATCTGAGCTACGGATTATTTTCTATTAATTTTCAAAGTTTTAAAGATTTTCTAGAATTTAATTATTTATTTAAATTCGAATTATCTAGAATAGTAAATGATGACATCATCATGACATCACCATGACGTCAGCAGGTCAACTCTGGCTGACCAGAGTCAAATCTGACCAGTGGGTCCCACCTGTCATAGACTCTGGGCTAAACAGAGTTTAATTTAAACTAAACTAAGTTAATTAGTAGGTAGGCCCCACATGTCAGTGTCTAATTAGATTAACTAATTAAGTTTATTTAGAAAATTGTTTTAATTGGACTAATTAAGCGGTGGGGACCGCACGTCAGTGGCACAATGGGTGCCCAGTCAGCAGTTGACTGGGTCAACCCAGTCAACTGGGCCCCTGGGGCCCACAGGCAGTGACACAGGGGTGGCCCCAGGCCAGCCACGTCGGCGGCGGCCGGTGGCTCGACGCCGGCAATGCCAGAACGCGGCGGAGGGCCACTGCCCTCGTCGGAAATCGCCTACAGGCGGCCGTTTGGCGCGCGGCTAGGCGCGTTCGAACGGGCAGTCGATGCCGCGTCGAGTGGTGGTGGTGCGGTGGCCGGAGACGGCGTGCAGCGACGACGGCGAACAACGCGGCGGACGCCGGCGTTCGGCCGTGGTCGGGATCGGAGCTAGAGGGCACGGCTAACGTTGCGGAGGGGCGCGTTCGAACCGCGGGGAGGTGATGAGTGCGTTCCCGCGCTCGGACGACCATGACAGAGGCTGTTGCAACGGCGGCGAGCTCCACGGCGGCGACGCTTTCGGGCGGTGATGACAACGGCGCTACGGCGAGCTAGCGCGCAGGAGAAGGGACCGGGGAGGGAGGAGAGGCTCACAGCGAGGTGTAGCCGAGCAAAGCGTGCGTGAGGACGGCTTGACGGCGACGGAGTGAAGCAGATCGACGGCGGCGATCTTCGGGTCCGAGGAAGAAGACGACGGCGTGGGGGCGATGCAGGGGCTCCGGGGCTCGGGCTCGTGGTCGAGGAGGACGGGGAGGTCGCGGCGGAGCTCGTGGATGACGTGACGGGGCGAATGGAGCTCGGGGACCGCGGCTAGCCGACGGCCATGGCGGCGGCTGCGCGGCGGATCCGGAGGAGGGAGAGAGGGAGGAGAGCGAGCGAGGCGAGGGGGGGAATGGCGAGGGCGTCCAGGGGGAGTGGATGGCCTCGGCCTTATCCTCCCCGGAGCCCTATGGCGGCAGGTGGTGAGCAGCGGCGGCGAGGCCGAGCTTCGGCCATGGCGCGGGCGACAGCGGGGCGGGAGCAGGTAGGAGGAGGTCTCAGTGGGCTGGGCCGCACTGTAGCCACTGGGCCTAAGTGCACTGTGTACATTTTCTTTTTATTTTCCTTTTTTTGTCTTTTTCTGGTTTCTTTTTCCAGCTTCTGTTTTATTTCTTTTCTGCACATTTCTCCACAGAAAAATTGTGGGACTTGGTCCAATTAATATCTTGCAATATTTTGTAGGGCCACATTTATTTTGGGCATTTTTGGAAACTGTAAGAATTATCCACAGAATTTAAAGTACACTTTAAATGCAAAAATGATTCTGTTTTGATGGTGGGGTCCACACCAACATCAAGGTGATGTTGTTTTCCTCAACAACATTTGTTTTGGATTATTCCACAATTGTGCAACACTTTTCCCATGCTGTTTGAGGACTTAAATTATCACATTAAAATTCAAAGCCTTTTTCAGTGGGATTTGAATTGGAAATGAACTCAAACTTGATCAAGCCCTGTTTAGCAAAAGATTAGCTTAATCACTTGGCCATTACTGTAGCTTAATTACAATCATCACTGTAGCATAAAACCAGGGTGTCACAATTCTCCCCTACTAACAAGAATTCTCATCCCGAGAATTAAGAAGTAGAAGGAAAGAGCCTGGGGTATTCTGCACGAAAATGATCTTCGCGTTCCCAGGTGGCTTCATCTTCAGAATGATTTGCCCACTGCACTTTGAAGAACTTGGTAACCTTCTGACGAGTCCGACGTTCAGTTTCATCGAGAATGCGGACTGGTTGCTCCTTGTAAGAGAGGTCTTGTTGCAGCTCAAGCATATCATGATCCACTGCTCGGATAGGATCCTTGAAGCAGCAACGAAGCTGTGATACATGGAACACATCGTGAACCTGAGAAAGGTTTGGCGGTAGTTCCAATTGATATGCCACTTTACCACGCCTTTCGAGAACAGTGAAAGGACCAATATATCGAGGAGCCAGCTTGCCCTTGATTCCAAAACGGTATGTACCTCTCCTTGGCGTGACTCGAAGATAAGCCTTTTCGCCAGGTTGATAGACTATATCTTTGTGATGACGGTCATACTGACTCTTCTGACGAGACTGAGTAGCCTTCAGATTTGCATGAATAATGCGGACTTGATCTTCGGCATGTTGGATTATATCCGGACCGATAAGTGTACGTTCCCCAGTTTCAGACCAATTCAGTGGAGTCCGACACTTACGTCCATATAATACTTCAAAAGGAACCATCTTCAGACTAGCTTGATAGCTATTGTTGTAGGACAACTCAGCATACGGGAGAGATTCCTCCCATTTCTTGCCGAAAGAAATGACACAAGCTCGAAGCATGTCTTCGAGAATCTGGTTGACTCTTTCAACTTGACCCTGGGATTGAGGGTGAAAAGCGGTGCTGAATGACAAACGGGTCCCCATAGCTTCCTGTAAACTTGTCCAGAATCTTGAAGTGAATAAAATGCCACGGTCTGAACTAATCACCAATGGAATACCGTGGAGTGAAACAACTCTGGACATGTAAAGATCTGCTAGCTGACTAGCAGTAATAGTTTCCTTGACAGCCAGAAAATGTGCAACTTTGGACAGTCGGTCAATGACGACAAGAATAGCGTCATTACCTTTCTGCGACCTGGGAAAACCAGTAATGAAGTCCATTTCAACATGATCCCATTTCCATTCAGGAATAGAAATAGGTTGTAGAGTTCCAGCAGGCCTTTGATGTTCTGCTTTGATCCGTCGGCAAATGTCACATTCTGAAACATAGCGTGCAATGTCTTGCTTCATGTTAGACCACCAGAATCTTCGACGAATGTCTTGGTACATCTTGGTACTACCAGGATGAATAGACAGCGGAGTGTCATGTGCTTCCTTCATGACCTCTTGAGTCACATCCTGGTTTTTCTCCTTACTCGGTACCAGTAGGCGGTCTTTGAAGTACAAAGCGCCATCGTCAGCAATAGTGAAGGGTGAGGGCTTTCCTTCTGCGAGATCGCGTTTAATCCTCTCGACTTCATTGTCACACTTCTGGATCCACTTGATGACGTCCACCAGATCTGGTTTAGCAACCAGGGTATTAAGAGAACCCTGGGAAACAACGTGGAGGTTCATTTTGTAGGATCCTTCAGGAGAGGGAGTGAGATAACCCTGAGGAACAATATGGAGGTTCAGCTTGCGGAATTCTTCTTGAAGAAGGGGGTGAACCTTATGAACCTGAAGGTGATTGCAGTACGCCTTGCGGCTCAAAGCATCAGCCATTACATTAGCCTTGCCTGGGGTATAAGAAATACCCACATTGTAATCTGCTATTCGTTCCATCCATCGTTGTTGACGGAGATTCAGATCTGGCTGAGTAAACAAGTACTTCAGACTTTGATGATCAGTGTAGATCTCGCAATGATTTCCAACAAGGTATTCCCGCCACTCTTTCAGTGCATGAATTACCGCGGCAAGTTCAAGGTCATGAACTGGGTAGTTCTCTTCATGAGGACGCAATTGACGAGATGCATAAGCAACCACTCTGCGCTCTTGCATTAGGACACAACCTATTCCTTGACGCGAAGCGTCACAATAAATGACAAAGTCCTTACGAGTATCCGGAGGAGCAAGCACCGGAGCAGAGGTCTGCTTGTCCTTAAGTGCCTGAAAGCTCTCCTGACATTTTTCTGTCCACTCATATTTAACATCTTTGTGAAGCAGATTGGTTAAGGGCTTTGCAATCCTGGAGAAGTTCTCGACGAATCGACGGCAATAGCTGGCGAGTCCGAAAAAGCTTCTGACTTGCTTGACATTCTTCGGGGGAGTCCAGTCAAGAATAGCCTGAACTCGTCCAGGGTTGACCGCAATACCATCCTTGGAGATCACATGACCAAGGTAGGTTACTTCGTCCATCCAGAACTCACACTTTGAATACTTAGCATAGAGTTGATGTTCTCGAAGCCTCTCCAGTATAAGACGAAGATGTTTAGCATGCTCTTCTTTATTCTTGGAGAAAACCAAGATATCATCCTGACAAACCACGACGAATTTATCGAGGTAGTCCATAAAAATATAATTCATCAAGCGGGAGAAGGTTGCTGGAGCATTGGTTAAGCCGAAGGACATGACGGTGTACTCGTATGAACCATAGCAAGTAACAAATGCAGTCTTGGGAATATCCTCTTCACGAACCCGGATCTGATGGTAACCCAACCTCAAGTCGAGTTTAGAAAATACTGATGATCCAGCAAGTTGATCATACAGATCGTTGATCCGTGGAAGCGGATATTTGTTTTGAATCGTTGCTTGGTTGATGGGACGGTAATCTTGGACCAATCGATTCGTACCATCCTTCTTCTTGACAAAGAGAGAAGGTGCTCCCCAAGCAGAGGAACTTGGACGAATGAAACCTAGACGAAGCGAATTGTCAATTTCTTGCTTAAGTTCTAGGAGTTCATGTGGTGGCATCTTATACGGACGCTTGGCTATAGGAGTGGTACCAGGTACCAAGTCGATGACAAACTCGACAGCTCTAGCAGGGGGGATCCCTGGGAGTTCTTCCGGAAAAATATCTTGGAAATCCCGGACAACTGGAATGTTTTCAATCCCCTCAAGAGGTGACTCGTTTAATGCATTCATGGCATATAGCCGGGCTTCAGCATTCCGAACAAGATGAGCATGGTAGCTTACAATCTCATTCGAAGGATGCAGGAGGTGGACGGTTTTGGTGTCACAAACAATCGAAGCGGTATGTGCCTTCAACCAATCCATTCCGAGAATGAGATCGATTTTGGAAGACTTCAACATTATGGGGGAGGCATGGAATTCCAACCCTTCAATTTCAATGGGGACTTTGTGACTAATAATGGAAGTCTGACATTGGCCTGCGGGGGTGTTTACCACTATTGGGACGTTCATCTCTTCACACTTAATGTCATGCATGTATGCAAAATCTTCAGACATAAAAGAATGCGATGCTCCTATATCAAACAATACAGAAGCTGGTACTCAGTTGACGAGAAGAGTACCCATCACAGTGGTAGGCTGGTCTTGAACTTGATTCATATCAATATTGTTAGCTTGAACATGACCAGTGTTAGGCCTGGTGTTGCTGCTGCGGGGCTGGTTGGAAGGCAGTGTAAGTTGATTCTGATTCTGCCTGCATTCTCTAGCACGGTGTCCTGGACGACCACACTTGAAGCACAACCCATCCTCAGGACGAGAAGGGGGAGCAGGAGCTCGTGGTGGTGGAGCTGGGAGTCTTGGCTGCCTAGGTGGGGGTGGAGGCAGACGAGGTGCAGCATAGGACGGCCTCGGAGCAGGAGGTGGTCCATGGTACATGTTGTGGGGGATCCAGATCTTACGCTTCTGAGCAGATGGACCCGAAGATGAGCCCATGTCACGGTTGCGCTTGCTGCTGTCCTTGTAGTCCTGCAGACCCGTCTCCACTATAATAGACTTGTTCACCAAGGTGGCAAAGTTACCGAAGTCTTGAGCAAGGAGTGCCAGCTTGATATCCGGGTGGAGGCCTTCACGGAACTTCTCCTGCCTACGAGCATCAGTTGCAACGTCTTCTTCAGCATAGCGAGACAAATCCAGAAATTCCCGCTGATAAGCATCCACAGTCTTGTTGCCCTAGACTAAGTTGCGGAATTCACGCTTCTTCTTGTCCATCATTCCCTGAGGAATGTGACGAGCACGGTAAGCAGCTTGGAACTCTGGCCAGGTGATGATTGTTCCAACAGGCTGAGAGCGCCTATGGCTGTCCCACCATTGAGCAGCGGGACCCTTCAGAAAGTACGAGGCAAAGGTGACATAGCTAGCCACTAGGGCGCCTGAAGACTCCAGCTCATAAGTGATGTCACGGAGCCAGTCATCTGCGTCAAGCGGCTGAGTTGAGCTGCGGTAGGTCGTAGGGTTGAGATGCATGAAGTCTTGCAGAGACATTGGGGCTGGCTGCTGATTCATATTCGGCCTTGGGAACTGGTCCATAAGCCCTTGCATAAACTGGCGATTCAGTTCAAACTGTTGCATCATACCAGCCATGTAGTTCGGTGGTGGTGGTGGTTCGGGTGCACCACGACCACGACCAGCTGGCCTAACCATTCTGTCAAATTTTAACAGTGGTAGTTTAGCATTTGGTAATTGCAGAATCAATGAATCATTCCTGAAGTAAATTGCACAAAGAAGGAAGTGCAATAATTACGACATAGTAGTTCAAATTTCAACATACAGATCCATACATAGGTCTATTACAAACCATAAGTTCGTTACAAAACAGACGATAGGTCCGGCATGAAAATAACCTAGACAACTAGGCGGCACGCAGGCACGCGGTGGAGGGATACAACAACGGGATATAGCGATAAGCTACATCAATGTCGGGGACAACGAAAGTAGCCACGGAACTGCAGATGACCCTGGTTGTGAAACCCGGTGGCAGGGTCCTGCATCCCGTGTACACTCCGATGCAGAACCTGCATACTAAGCGGGAGCGCAGGTCCACGTGCCGGAGTACGACCTCCAACCTCAGGCCATCCAAGACCTGGGGGAAACTCAGTCCGAGGCGGGTAAAGGATGTGCTCCGGATGTATCCTCGCATGGACTGCTGGCAACAAGTGCTCCATAGCCTGATACAGACGAGCACGGGTGGTGTACAGCTCGACGTTAAGAGCCCTGACAGTGCGATCCAGAGCCTCAGTGTACTGAACCAGAACCTGTGGGTCATAAGGATGACTCACGTAGGGGGCGCAGATAGCAGTGTAGGATCGGTCGGTACGTTGCCGTGCAAAAGGGGTCAAGACCTCAGCGTCGGCTGCCGTATCAACTCCAGCAGGGACATACGGGATGTATCTGTATGCCGTCTCCTCCAAACAAAGGTTCGCTGCACGGAGACGAACAATAGCAACATAGGCAGCATCCTGTACTGCCATCTCAACAGTCACTCCAACGCCACGGAAGGTGTGAAGCTTAGTGATGGAGCGGTCCTGTCGATCCCAGATAACCATCTCAGCCTCATACTGTTCTTGGTTGAACTCGCGGTAGTCCTCGTAAACAGTGTACTCGGGGTACCAGTGATATCCCAGCTTCTTCAAAAGGCCGACCAGAATGGCCGGGAACCCAGTCGTATCATGCGCGTAGGTCAGACGAACGATCTGCCTACTGGGACGCATCTGTAACAAGGAGATTCAAGATGTCAAATGACAGTGCGTGCATCATAACTTCAAAGAAGACAATTTTCGACGGAACAATTCTCCGGTGTATGTGATCACGAGAACCTAATGTTAGATTTAGCAAAATCTTTAACCCGAAAGAGAAGGGAGATTAGAACCCAGAGTATAGACGAGGAATAAAAGATCCTAATACCACCCGATTGAGATGTGGGCCCGTAAGCCACAGCATCAGTGTTAGTAAAAGTTTTCCAATGACTAGACTCAACTTCGGCCAAGGAGTTGGAAAGGGGGCTACCTACAGGCAGTCGGCTCTGATACCAACTTGCAATGCGTACGACCAAGATTAGGGACTCACTGATTGATATCACAACACAACACTAGACACAAATTAAAGTCATACAGCTTCATATTACAACCCAGGGGCCTCGAGGGCTCGAATACAAAGCTCGACAAGCACGAGTCAGCGGAAGCAAATAATATCTGAGTACAGACATAAGTTAGACAAGTTTTGCCTTAAGAAGGCTAGCACAAACATAAGCAGCGGATCAAAAGAGGCGAGGCCTCCTGCCTGGGAACCTCCTAACTACTCCTGAGCGTCGGCGTTTTCCACGTAGTAGTAGGCTCCAGCGGTGGGGGTAGTAGTCGTCTCTGGCGTACTCCATCTCCTGGGCTCCATCGTCTGAACGCAGCATCGGATCGAGGGGGAAAAGGAAAGCAAAGCAGCTGTGAGTACTCATCCAAAGTACTCGCAAGACTGACATCAGAACTATACTAAATATGCATCATTATCAAGGGGAGGGGTTATATCTGGACTGACTGCAGAAAGCAAGAATAGGGAGAAAACCTAGTCCTCTCGAAGACTAGCATCTTCAACATCTTGCAGCATTAGAAGAGTGCAGATTGGTATCTCACATATAGTCATATTATTGTAGCAATTTTAATTAAGTAACCACGCCCAGAGATTCTTCCTCGACTCCCTGTGAGGAAGCAATCTCGGAGCCACAATTCATTTTAATTTAAAGTCACAATTATAGTTGTATAATGTCAAGGTACAACTCCAAGTCGTCCTGTTACCGTGGACACGGCTATTCGAATAGATTAATCTTCCCTGCAGGGGTGCACCGCATCTCCAACACGCCTGATCACCTCCGGCCGGACACACTTTCCTTGGTCATGCCCGGCCTCGGGATAGCAGCACGTCGTCGCCCCACCTAGGCTCAACGAAGAGGCCAGCCCGCCGGTCTAAATCCTCAGCGCGCAGGTTCGTGGGCCCACTTGCCCTTGCGCTCCTGCACGATGCGTACACGGCCGGAAACAGACCTAGTACACTCCAGTCCAAGAGCTGCACCGTCCAGTCCAATCCGTCGCGCGCCGCTCCATTGCTGACGTCCGAAGAGCTTCGGCTGATACAACGACGCTGAGTGCCCATAACTTTCCCACGTGATGGTTTGGTGCGCAATAAGGCCAACGACCAACTCAGATCAAATACCCAACCCATTAGCATTTTATTAATGCGGGGAAAGCGCGACCCATAAAGTGCGGTCCGTCGCCCCGCCTCGAGGATGTGTGGCAAAGGCCTCTCTCGCCAGTCCACGCCTCATCAACATCAAACCGTGGGTACCCCTCAGGGCTGACCCATCACCAACATGTTTCAGTAACCCGGTCATAGTAACTGTGTGTATAAAACATCAAGGCGGAACCTGAGGAATCACCCTCAAAGGGCCCCGCTCGAAGAAAACCGTCAAGGTGGACTTAGAGGAATCACCCTCGAGGGTACCACACTTGAGGGGTTGCACGATAGAGTCATCGTCGGGAGTGGTGAAGGAGGAATCACCCTCGATAACCACGTCCGACTAGCTGCACTACAGAGCTAGCATCATGAGTACTTCACGAGGTGTCACCCCCGGTACTCGATAGTAGCACTGCAGAGTCGTACACTAAGGGGTGTGCAGTGATGTGAGGGGCCTGGCTTGTCGGTCGGTTGACCGAGTCGTCGAGTCATCGATGAATGAGCAGGGGCAACTGGGACTAAGGGGCCACTGGGGATTCACTGATCAACCTATACTAAGCAGTTGACATGATTGCAGGTAAAGTAACAGTTTATCAAAAACAGGCTATGCATCAGATTAGGAGCTAGCTAATACAGTAGCAAAATCTAATGCAAGAATAAGAGGGAAGGAATAGGCGATATCGGAATGCTCAAGGGGGTTTGCTTGCCTTGCTGCTCTGCGGCAAAAGGCTGAACGTCAACGGCGTAGTCGTACCCGGCAGCAGCGTCGGTCTTGGGGTCTACCGGAGAGAAGAGGGGGAGAAACAATAAATACAAGCAAACAGATGCAACACGATGCATGACATGGCATTATGCAGGGCTAGGCATGCACTAACGCAGTACTACGCATTGCAGACGAAGCGGGAGAATATCTGACGATATTTCCCGGGTCTTTGGATTTATCGGATAGACGATCCGGAGGGGAAACTTCCATGTTCATCATGATAGGAGCTTGTGATAGATGAATGGATGGCATATTTGGATTCGTGGGATTTTTCTGATCAACTTTCATGTATAAAACTTTTTCATCTGAGCTACGGATTATTTTCTATTAATTTTCAAAGTTTTAAAGATTTTCTGGAGTTTAATTATTTATTTAAATTCGAATAATCTAGAATAGTAAATGATGACGTCATCATGACATCACCATGACGTCAGCAGGTCAACTCTGGCTGACCAGAGTCAAATCTGACCAGTGGGTCCCACCTGTCATAGACTCTGGGCTAAACAGAGTTTAATTTAAACTAAACTAAGTTAATTAGTAGGTAGGCCCTACATGTCAGTGTCTAATTAGATTAACTAATTAAGTTTATTTAGAAAATTGTTTTAATTAGACTAATTAAGCGGTGGGGCCCGCACGTCAGTGGCACAACGGGTGCCCAGTCAGCAGTTGACTGGGTCAACCCAGTCAACTGGGCCCCTGGGGCCCACAGGCAGTGACACAGGGGTGGCCCCAGGCCAACCACGTCGGCGGCGGCCGGCGGCTCGACGCTGGCGACGCCAGAACGCGGCGGAGGGCCACTACCCTCGTCGGACGGGCAGTTGATGCCGCGTCGAGTGGTGGTGGTGCGGTGGCCGGAGACGGCGTGCAGCGATGGCGGCGAACAACGCGGCGGACGCCGGCGTTCGGCCGTGGTCGGGATCGGAGCTAGAGGGCACGGCTAACGTTGCGGAGGGGCGCGTTCGAACCGCGGGGAGGTGTTGAGTGCGTTCCCGCGCTCAGACGGCCATGACAGAGGCTGTTGCAACGGCAGCGAGCTCCACGGCGGCGACACTTTCGGGCGGCGATGACAACGGCGCTACGGCGAGCTAGCGCGCAGGAGAAGGGACCGGGGAGGGAGGAGAGGCTCACAGCGAGGTGTAGCCGAGCAAAGCGTGCGTGAGGACGGCTTGACGACGACGGAGTGAAGCAGATCGACGGCGGCGATCTTCGGGTCCGAGGAAGAAGACGACGGCGTGGGGGCGATGCAGGGGTTCCGGGGCTCGGGCTCGTGGCCGAGGAGGACGGGGAGGTCACGGCGGAGCTCGTGGATGAGGTGACGGGGCGAATGGAGCTCGGGGACCGCGGCTAGCCGACGGCCATGGCGGCGGCTGCGCGGCGGATCTGGAGGAGGAAGAGAGGGAGGAGAGCGAGCGACGTGAGGGGGGGAATGGCGAGGGCGTCCAGGGGGAGTGGATGGCCTCGGCCTTATCCCACCCGGAGCCCTGTGGCGGCAGGTGGCGAGCAGCGGCGGCGAGGCCGAGCTTCAGCCATGGCACGGGCGACAGCGGGGCGGGAGCAGGTAGGAGGAGGTCTCAATGGGCTGGGCCGCACTGTAGCCACTGGGCCTAAGTGCACTGTGCACTTTTTCTTTTTATTTCCTTTTTTTTCTTTTTCTGGTTTCTTTTTCCAGCTTCTGTTTTATTTCTTTTCTGCACATTTCTCCACAGAAAAATTGTGGGACTTGGTCCAATTAATATCTTGCAATATTTTGTAGGGCCACATTTATTTTGGGCATTTTTGGAAACTGTAGGAATTATCCACAGAATTTAAAGTGTTCCTTAAATGCAAAAATGATTCTGTTTTGATGGTGGGGTCCACACCAACATCAAGGTGATGTTGTTTTCCTCAACAACATTTGTTTTGGATTATTCCACAATTGTGCAACATTTTTCCCATGCTGTTTGAGGACTTAAATTATCACATTAAAATTCAAAGCCTTTTTCAGTGGGATTTGAATTGGAAATGAACTCAAACTTGATCAAGCCATGTTTAGCAAAAGATTAGCTTAATCACTTGGCCATTATTGTAGCTTAATTACAATCATCACTGTAGCATAAAACCAGGGTGTCACAGAAGCGCCCCAAGGCGGTCACGCAGCCCGCCAGCTTCTGCATTTCCTTGAGGGTCTGGGGCGGGCTCATCTTTTCAATTGCCTTGAACTTTTCTGGGTTCACCTCAATCCCTCAGTGCGATACCAGGAAACTGAGCAGCTTGCTGGAGGGGACCCCGAAGACACACTTCTCCGGGTTGAGCCTCAGGTTCACCCGATGTAGGCTGGCGAATGTCTCTTCCAGGTCTTCGATCAAGGTCCTCGCCTCCCGCGATTTGACCACGATGTCATCGACGTATGCCTCGGCATTCCTCCCGAGCTGCTACCCCAGGGCGATGTGCATCAACTGCTGGAAGGTGGCCCCTGCATTGCGCAGCCCAAAGGGCATGCATGTATAGCAATACACGCTACACGGGGATAGGAACGCCGTCTTCTCGATGTCTTCCACTGCCATCTTGATTTGATGGTATCCTGAGAAAGCATCCAAGAAGCACAGCAGGTCGCACTCGGCGGTGGAGTCCACGATCTGGTCGATGCGCGGGAGCGGGAAAGGGTCCCGCGGACAAGCCTTATTGAGACTCGTGAAGTCGACGCACATGCGGCCCAAGCCGATGGTGAAGGTGGGGCCTGAGCTTCCACCGTTCACAAACACCTGCTTCGTCTCATCTCGGTCCTGAGAGAACAGATGTTTCTTCTTTGCGGGCGCGGCCTCCAGAGCCCGCATAGCTCCCTCGGCACCAGGGCTCAGGGCCGCTGTGGCCTCAGGAGCGGTGGTGTCGCCCCCGTCGTCGAGGCGCGGGCCCGCCCAGCCACGGGGCCTGGGCGGCGCCCTCGGCGCCTGAGCGTGTGGCCGCCGCCACTTTGTAGGCGAGTCTGAGGGCCTGAACCGCATCCTTGGTGTCACCGGCCACGGAGATGATGCCACTGCTCCCCGGCATCTTGATGATGTTGTAGCGTGGGTGCGTCACCGCCTTGAGCTTGGCGAGGGCCGGGTACCCCAGGATGGCGTTGTACGGGAGGCCGATGTGGGCCACGTCGAAGTCGATCATCTCGGTGCGGTAGTTGTCGCGAGTGCCAAAGGTGACCGGGAGGCGCACCTGCCCTAAAGAGGCGGTGGAGCCTTGGGCCACACCCGAGAAGGGCCTGGTGGGCGCAAGCTGGTCATAGGGCACTTGCAGCATGTCGAAGGTTTCCACAGAGAGGACGTTGAGGCCAGAGCCGCCGGCGATGAGCGTCTTGGTAACCACGACATTGCTGATGGTGGGGTTGCACAGCATTGGGATTGCACCCGTGGCCACCGTAGCCCTGGGGTGGTCCTTGGAGTCGAAGGGGATGTCGGTCGCCGGCCTCGTCTTACCCCGCGGGGCCTCTGGCCGCGGCTGAGCCGCACCCACCTGGCGAAGGAGTGGCTTGACGTGGCGGCCGGACGCGGGTGCCTGCGATCCGCCGAGGATGCAGGCAGGCGCGCGAGGCCCGGGGGCTGCGAGGCGCATGACGAGACGACCGCGAGGCCCTTTATGCGCTTTGATTAGCGCGGCCTGCGCGCTTGCCGGCCCAGGGCGAGCGTGGTGGGTCGACGCCACGGCGGAAGCAGGGGTCAGGGAAGCAGTGCGGCCGCCCCGCTGTCCGGGGTGAGGCAGCGACAAGTTCTGCTGCCCTTGAGCAGCTCGACCGGTGGCAGCGTCGGTTGCCAGAGGGATGGAGCGGCGCGGGACGCCACGGCCCACGGGCGCCACCTGGGCGATGCGAGCGGTCGGGCGCCCGGTGCGAATCCGGCGAGCGTCGGCCATGGGAGCGACGGAGCTGAGAAGGGTGGAACCGGAGAAAGATTTCGACACGCCCCTACCTGGCGCGCCAAATGTCGGAATCGGGGCTCTGCAAAACCCAACAAGGTTTGAACACTGGGGCATGTGTGAAGATCTCAATCGGCTCAAGATCTCAACTTGTCACCCTACGGCCTAGCTGCGTCGAATAAGTGTGAGCGGGGAAGGAGACGGACTCGGAGATTTACCCAGGTTTGGGCCACCTTGTGTTGTAAAACCCTACTCCTGCTTTGTGGTGGATTGGTCTCACGAGGAGGCTGAGGATGAACTAGTACAGTGGTTTGGTGGCCTCATGAGGGCTCTTTGTGATGATGAACTCGACCCGATCCAACCTGCCTTCTACGATGGGAGCTCGTCCCTATTTATAGGGGCCATGGTCCTCTTCCCCCGTCGAACCGGCGGGAAGGGATCCCACAACGGCCAAATTTGAAAGGGGACAAGTAGTACACCCTATCCTGACTAAAGGTGGTCTTCTCCTACAAAGCTTCCGGGTGTGACACAACGGTGGGCTCGGCGATGACATCCGTCTTGCCGAGCTTGTGGTCTCGGTCCTCTTGCACCGGGAAGGAAACCTTTGGGGGGTTCCTTGGGAACCCGCGTACGTCCTTGTCTCCTTTGCACCAAAGAGGAAACTGTCCTCCTTCTACGCCCGCTGGCGCCCGCCTGGCTTGGTCGTCAGAACCCATGTCACCCCCTCCTCATGAGGCCGGGTACTTGCATAGGAATCTCCGCTCCTCAGGAGGTGGCCTGAAGGGGTGCCACTTCTCCGGAGGTCTTGGCGTTGTCCTCCTCGCGAGGCGGGGGCTCTCACGAGAGTCCTGACTTGGGGGGCTTGCTGCGGGGCCGTACCGGGCCTTCATGGTGGGCCACACGCTCGGCCACAGGCAGGCAGGTCTGGGTGCCCCCGATCCCAGAACGCCAACAGACTTCATGATGCGCACGGTATGTTCAGTATCACACTAATGGGTTGGCATGGCCTATGCTTTTTCTGAACCTATACTATATATTGCTACATTTGGATAAAAGGTGCCGCATGCTCATATACGTCAAAGGTGATTTCTTCTTCTTCTTCTTCTTCTTCTTATATATTAGGCAAATTAATGTTGTCTTGTTCTTTCGTTTACTCCCATATATATTTGCAAGACATCATGGTTACATTATCTGTTTATTCATAATTTTTTGTCCTTTCATATCAACCGATATACTATTCTTTTAACAACTCCCCTATTAGCATGTTACCCTGTTCTTTAACAATCTTATCAATTTCTGCAGTACATCCGTTGCTTTGCAACAAATCTCAGCCTTTACGTAACTGAAGGCTCCAGGGATGTCATATTGAGCACAAACCATGGATTTACAATCGTTGTTTCTATAAAACTTGATGAAGATTTTCACTCTATTTTGAAGCAGGCCTTTGGGCAGAAATTTCTAAGTTTTATGTATTGAAAGCTGGCACTAAAATTACACTACACCTAAAAGAGCCTGGTCATATGATAAATGCTAACTTCCCCGGCGACATCATCCATCCAGACTTTGTTGGAAGTAAGTGTTCTTTCTAGTATCTGCATGTTGACTTTCGTAGCAATATCAAAGTAATTGTGTAGTATTTCAGCAACCAATTGGGATTTTAGTTTTTGAATCTGTTAAATATGTTCCTACCTAGTAACTTCCAATTACCAATACACTACTCTTCTGCCCTGATCTAACTACATAATCACTATCCTCCCACTGCTCTACTCATGTCAGAAACTGTCGCCGTCACCCATACTCCGGAGGTGGAGGACGAGGATGCCAACAAGCGGAGGAAGGTCGAGCCAGAACTGCAAGTGCCTCCGGCAGGCCTAGACTTCATTAGCAGCCTCCCCAATAATATGTTGATAGTCATCATATCCCTCCACCCAATCAAAGATGGTGTGCGGACAACCGTCCTCTCCTAGCGGTGGTGCCCCCTATGGCGTTGCGCCCCTCTCGGCCTCATCAACGACCACATGCTCTGCAATGGCTATCGCAAACGCTTGGATGCATTGTCCCAGATCCTCGGCATGCATTGTGGACTAATGAGAGGCCTTACTATGGGCAAGTTTCATTCCAACGGCAAGGACTGAGCCAAGATTGACGAGTGGTTCTTATCGACTGTCCTAGATCAGCTCGAGGAGCGCACTTTTAATGATGGACATATGCGCTCACTGCCACCCTCTACGTTGCGCCTCGCGCCAATGCTGCGCATCGACAGGTTCATGAACTACCATTTCCCCCAGATTAACGCCGAGCCCACTCTTTTGCTACCTCGCCTGAAGCACCTCGAGCTCGTCGTTGTCTGCATCCCCAATGACGACATGGAGCGCCTGCTCCGTGGCTATACTGTGCTCGAGTACCTTCATCTTCTTCAGACAATTTGTGTGCATTGTTGGTGCTGCAACAGGATATCACACAAGGTGAATCACCAAATGGTCATTGAGGATGTGCCTTTACTTGAGAGATTACTTGTAGTTAATCACCAAGGCCCAACAAGTATCAGGGTCATTTATACGATGAAGTTGATAGTGTTTGGCTACTCGCCCGTCAATTTCTCTGAAATTGTTTTGTATCCATAAGCGTCCAGGTACAACAGTCACCTTCTTCTCCTTCTTGAAATTAACATTTTTTCTCTATTCCAGATGTGTGTTCGCCTGTCATCCAGAAACTGATTCCAACAATGACGGGCCAATGGGATTGGGGGTACCCAGGCCTGTCTGCCTGCGGCCCAAGGCGCGGCACGTCTCTCGGGCCCGGAGAGCCTTCCCGCCAAGCCTCGATAACCAGACCCTCTTGACGGTCCCCTCCTCGCGAGGTGCGCGCCAGCGAGCGTCACCAGGAGGCCGATGGAGTTCCCCCTTGAGGTCGCCTCCCGAAGCCTCGTTGTGGGGCTCTCTCTTGAGGCTGTCCATGGGAGCCTACGCAGGGCATGCTAGCCAAGGACGGCGCGGCGGGGTCATGCAGCCCTGTCCCTTCACATGGCTGACGCGGCCCGCATAGGGTGGCCCCAAGGGTCGTTCCAGCTGGCACGTACAGAGAAGGTTTCCTCTTTGGTGATAGAGGAGCAGCGATATCTCGCGGGCTCCCAAAGCTATCCCCACATGTTTCCTTTCTTATGCAAGAAGGCCAAGACTGGGGGCTCGGCAGGACGGAGGTCACTCCCGAGGCCACAAGCACGTCACGACGAGGAGCTTTAATAGGCGAAGACCACCTTTTGTCAGGATAGGCTGCAATCATGCCCCCCTTCAAACTGGCCGTTGTGGCAACCCTTCCCGCCTTGTGTTTTCGGGGGGAAGAGGACCAAGGCCAATATAAAAGTAGGAACCAGCCACCGTAGAGGAGATCGAACCCTGGGCAGGAAAGAACACACCTTGTACTCATCCTCATCCTCGAGCAATCCAGACAAGCAGGAGTAGGGTCTTACACCGTGAGGTGGCCCGAACCTAGGTAAACTGTTTGTCCTTTGTTCGTCTTCCTTAGCTCGAGCCGCCAGAGAGTCGCCGTGAGGTTGTAAGCAGAGTAGGGTAGGAGAACGAGTGCACCCCAGAGTTTGAACCTTTCTGGGTCCCTGGAGCCCAGATTCCGACATTTGGCGCGCCATGTAGGGGTGCGCCGATGTTCTCCAGCTCTGTTTCGGCTTCGGCTTCGCCAACCCCATGGCCAAGGCTCCCCGTGTGCGCGCTGAGCGCAGTGCAGCCCGGGTCGTTTAGACCTCCCCAGTTGGCCGAGGTGGTCGTCGCCACTCCGCCGGCACCGAGGTCGCTGCCGCCACCGACCCCGCTGCCCGCGAGCAGCAGGACTCCTCCATGCACCCCTCTGTGCAGAGGAAGGGACACACCGCCACGGCTTCTTCTTCCCACACTCGTCTCGAGCGGGTGAACGTGCAGGCGGCATTGCTCATGGCACGCGAGCTGCTTCGCTACCGCCCAGCGAACGCTGGCTACGATGCGTGGCTGGGCCGTATCACCGAACTCGTCACCACCACCGGGGAGGCCCCAGCGCCCTCTCGTTCGCTCCGCCCCCCGCCGTCTCACGCAGGCGATGTAGCTCATGGAGCGCCTCCGTCCCTCCCCTGCATGGTGATAAGGTCGAACCCCGGCGTGACGCGTGCCCCTGCAACTAGCCCTATGAAGCACAACCGCGGGACCAGGACGAGGCTAGCTGCCAGATCATCCGCCGCGCGCCGCCCGACACGCGCGGTCCTTGAGAAGCAGCGCCAAAGCCAGGACCGGGTCATGCAGGATGTGGCAGCGGCCGGGCGCCTGAACCGGGCTGCCCTCGCGCATGGCCATCCTTCGAGCATTGTGGGATGTCGGGCCTTCACCAGCGAGCTTCGCAGGGTGGTTTGGACTGCCAAGTTCAAGCCCGAACTACCCCCGCGCTACAACGGCACCCTTGACCCCACGGTGTTCCTCCAGCTCTATGCGCTGAGCGTTGAGGCAGCGGACGACAACGACAAGGTCATGGCGAACTGGCTCCCGATGGCCCTCCAGGATGGCACACGATCCTGGCTCCTAAACCTGACCCAGGGTTCGATCTCTTCATGGAGCGAACTCTGCGAGCTGTTCATCGCCAACTTCAATGGAACGCACGACTTTCCTCTCTCCGTCAACGACCTGCGACGCGTGAAGCAGCGCCCTGGGGAAACCCTGCGCAAGTACTTCCAGCGGTCCAGCCAAGTGCGCAACAAGATCCCGCGCGCTACAGGCGAAGCCGTTATCATGGCGTTCACAAACGGTGTCAAGGACCTCAAGATGTGCGATAAACTCGCCATCAACGACAACCTCAGCTCGGCCTTGGAGTTGTTCAACATCACCGACAAATGCGCCAAAGCTGAGGAGGGCCGCCTGTTCGTCCACGACGACCCTGACGCCGCGCCGAACGATGTCAAGGCCAAGGGTAAAGAGGTCAAGCGTGAGGGCCCCACCTTACTCACGGCGGAGCCTGAGCAGAGCGTGGCCGCGACCATGGCGCGCCCAAGAAGGACTGCCGCTCGTTCTGCATCTACCACAACGTGAATACCCACAACACGAAGACTGCCAAGAACTCAGGATCCTCCGAGACGAGTGTGTTGTCCGGCGCCCGGAACGCAATGACCGTGGCGCTGGCGGCTGAGGCGATGGCAGTCGTGGTGGCGGCAGGTGGGATAGCCGCGGCGGCAAGCCTCGCCAGGGCTGGCATGAGCAGCCTCGTGACAACGGCGGGTGCGATCAGCTTCGTGAGGCGCACCCTCGGGACAACACCGCACTCCCACCGCTGCCACCGCCACCGAGGAGGAACGACAACAGCCAGCGCGATGCGGAGGTCTCGGGCTACCAAGTGCCTCGCGCGGTGGCTTGCATCCTTGGTGGGGCCCACACCACCTCATCAAACCGCCGGTTCAAGCAAATCTCTCGTGAGGTGAACGCCGCCCTCCCAAGGCTGGAGGCCGCGAAGCCCCTCAAGTGGTCCCAGTATGCCATCTCCTTCGACGCCAGGGACAGTCTCAAGTCCACGGCCGTCGCGGGCGCAGTCCCCATGATGTGCACCCCCACCATCAGCAATGTCGCCGTCACCAAGACCCTCATCAACGGAGGCGCGGGCCTCAACATGCTCTCTGTGGAGACCTTCGACACGCTCCAGGTGCCCTACGACCAACTGATGCCGACCAGGCCGTTCGCTAGGGTGACCAACGACTCCATAACTCCATTGGGGTAGATCCGCCTCCCTGTCACATTCGGCACGCGCGACAACTACCACACCGAGCTCATCGACTTCGACGTGGTGCACATCGTCCTCTCGTACAACGCGATCCTAGGATACCCGGTGCTGGCCAAGTTTATGGCAACAATGCACCACGTCCTCAAGATGCCGGGATGCAGCGGCGTCATCACCGTCGCCTGCGACGAAAGGGACACGGTCTGCTCCCTTGAGAGTGCCTACAAGCTTGCTACAACGGAGCATTGCGATGACGCGGGGGATGTTAGGCCTCGCGAGGCCGCGGCCCCAAGGAAGAAGTAGCTGTTGCCCGTCCCAAGTTTCGCCAAGACAAAGAATGCAGCCCCTGCCGATGCGGGTCCCATGCCCATTGCAGGAGCTGACCGCCCCCCGGCATAAGAAGGCGCGCCCAGCGCCTCTCTCAGGCTAGGCTCGGGGGCTTCCACCTGGAAAGCGTCTGACTTGGCCGGTATGACGAGGGAGGTGCTTGGGCACCACTTGGAGGCGTGCCTCGTCGCGCGCCCCCGCAAGGAAGGAGGGTGGCGCCAGACGCCGGCGTCGCAGGAGTTCATCGACCAAGAAATCGGCGTGCTGCAGGAGGAGCGTCGCCCGGAGCGCTCCGGTGACCAGGCTGTCGCCTCTTGGAGGGGCGGCTAGGAGCACATGTGCGTCGACATCGTGGGCCTTAACAGGGTCGGATCCCAAGGCCTCTTCCAACCACACGTCGCCACCAGCCACGTCTACATGCCCTTTGTCTTTGTGAGTGCCAGCGTCTCCTTCCAAAGGCTGGCGCAGTTCAAGATGGCGCCTCGCGCGGCACCGAGGCCCTGCGAGCCTCGAGGACGTCAGAAGCCAACTGGCCCCTAAGGAGGAAACCTCCACGGCACGCTCCGTTGGGTGGCCAGACGCTTCCTCAACAGCACAATTGCGAGGTGACTTTTTGGTTTGTTCAAATCGAGGGCACCCCTCGGGCCGCGATACGCTCAGGCTGGCATGGGTCCGTCCCTGCAGCATTCTCACTTTTTGGATGTGTAGCGAACTTTGTTGTCTCTTTGTGTCACAGCCCTAGAAATTATGTGCAACTAATTTCATTAGTTGCATCAGTGAGCATCCATGCATCATGTTAAATTTCATGAAACTTGAAATGGGGATGACCTAACCCAACCCCGAATAGATTAAACCAAATTCAAAGCAAATTTGAATCAGTGAATCCAAGATGACCTTCATAAAACCCTAGCAAATGGGTTTTACCTCAAACCAAATAATTGGTCCAAACCAACAATTTTTAGGTTTCAAAATGAATATTTGAAACCAGAGAAAAATATTGTTGGAATTATTTTAATTATTTTGTTCTGCTTTAAATAAAACAATTTGTCCAAATTAGAAAACAAAATGTTCACTGTTGGTGGAATAATCCCCTCAATTATAGGAACAAGTTTGAAGATTTTCAAACATGATTTGATTCTGAAACAAAATCAAAACAAATAAAAGAAATGGAAAACAGAAATAAATAGAAAAAGCAGAGAGAGAGAGATGACTTACCTGGCAGCCCACCAGAGCCGGCCCAGCCCAGCCAGCGCAACGCCTTCTTCAACCTTCTGCCAGAAGGCTAGGCAGCTGCGTGGAGCACGCACGACCGAGCCGTGCCACCTCCTGCTTCGCGCTGTCCCGCGACTCCCGTGCCCCTCCAGCTTGCCTAGGAGATGCCCAGAGCCCCCTCTCTCTTCTCCACCCCTCTCTGGCTCTTTCCCTTGCCTCGCTCGCCCTCTGCTCGCTATGGCCGAGCCGGCAACGAGCGTGCCGCCGTCGTTCTCGTGTCCATCGCCTCTAGTTTGCCTCGCCGTCAAGTCCAACGGATTCGCTGAGCTGATCTACGTCTCCACGCCAAAGGGCGCGACCGCGGGAAGACTGCAACGTCGCCCTCGACCTCGCCTTCGTTTCCGGATCCGATGGCCGCCGTCATCAAATTCGTCACCGCCAGGACCGCCCCGAGCACGCCGAGCCTCACCTCCGGACCGCCGTGAGCCCCTGAGCTTTTTCCCCCATCTCTTTCTCTCGCGCTCGTCCTCTAGCCTCTGCCCCGCTAGCACCCGAGGCCGCCGTCCACCATGACCGGCGAGCTCCGAGCTCCCGAGCTCCTCGGCTCGAACCTGTGCGCTTCGCGTCCTCCTGTGGACCCCAGGGTGCCCCGAGCCATTCAGATCGCCTCCTCGAGCCCTGCAGCTTGCGCCCGCTCGAGGCTGAGCTTCGGCCGATGCTTGAGCCGCCGCCGTCGCCGATGCAAGTCGTCCTAGGCCGCCCCGAGGCCACCAGCTGAAGCGCCGCAGCCGTACGAACCAATTCCGCCCATCCGCGCATCGAATGGGCGCCGGAGCCACGATTTCGGTGAGCCTCCGTCGCTCTGTTGGTCGCCGGCGTTGCCTGCCGATGGCGATGACGTGACCCAGTCATTAGGGGTTAAACCCCATGCTAATTAACCACCATGAGACACTGACAGTGGGCCCTTGCCTGCTAATATGCTTACTTAGATTTAATTAACACTGGTCAGCCACACGTGTCACTGACAGATGGGCCCCATAGGTCAGCTTTGACTAGGCCATATCAGCGTTGACCTGGCCCCACCGGTCAGCCTCTGTAGCTGACCCTGTTACACTGACATATGGCCCCCACACGTCAGGTTTGATCTGGACCGGGTCAGTTGACCTGCTGAGGTCACCATGACATCATGCTGACGCAATATATACTTCTGGAATTAAAATAAATCTTAATTGATTTATTTATTTCAGAAAATGGTTAAAACTTCTAAAAATCATAGAAAATAATCTATAACTCGGATGAAAATAATTTATATATGAAAAATGATCAAAAAAATCCAATGAATCTGTTTATGCCATGTTCATGCATGTTTGAGCAAGATAACATCACCAAGTAGGATATTTCATGATTAGGATGATTTAATGAATAGTGTTGGAGTTGGAATTTACTATATATTTGAATGCCACTTCACTTAATATGACTACCTATTGCACTAGGTCAATTCAATGCTCTAACATGCCATATCATACATAATGTTTGTTGCATTGCATTGAATGTGTTCCTTTCCTATTTTGTCGGTGGTGTTCCTTCCCGGTAGACGATGATTCCGACATTGAGATCGTTGTCACCGATGAAGACTCATTATTATCTTCAGAAGTGTCAGGCAAGCAACCCCACCTTGAGCATCCCGATAAAATCCTACTCTCTCGCTCCTGCTCTCTTATACTACATTAGGACAATAATGATTCAACTGTCACATGTTCTCGGTAGTTGAACCCATTCCTTTGCATGACCTGTCTTTGCCACAGTAAATAGTTGAAACCACTTAGCATGAGTAGCAACTGCTTGAGCCTTGTTGTGCTTACTCATCCATGCCTGCTTACTGTGCCTGCTATGCTTAGAGTCGTGTCGGGTCTGATCCATCTGGGTGATGAATCGGAATGGATGTGTTCATGTCCTACTGTGTGAGAGCTAAGTGTGTGAACACGATTTGGTAAAGGTAGCGATGAGAGGCCATGTAGGAGTACATGGCGGGTTGTCTCATTGGGACCGTCCTTAAGAACTGAGTTCTGTGTATGTTATCCAAGACAAGATGCTACCGCACATTGGGATCCTTAATTGACTCTCTCGGCTTATTAATCGCCTTGGTCTCTGTCCAGGAGTTGCAACTAGTTTCTGGTGTTGTAGGATGTGCTGGCGGCCATGCATAGCGCTGACCGGAGGGGTAGGCTATGGCGCGGTAGATGTTGTACCATGCGTAGTACCATCCGTCGAGGTGGGCTTGGGAACCCTGCACACATCGTTTGGGGCCGTGATGGAAAATTCGGCCAGACTTCCTTTGCGGGTTCAGTCTCAAATAGGCGATAAATCTGGACTAGAGTCTCGTGTGATTAGTCAGGCCGTGGCCGACTCCCTCGCTGGGCTTCCGCTTGAAGGTTGCCGAGGTGCCTTTTTACGTGCACATGGCGGTAAGTAGCGGGAGCGTGTGTGAAGAAGTATACCCCTGCAGGGTGAACCAATCTGTTCGAATAGCCGCGTCCTCGGATATGGACTACTTGGATTGCTTATGTGGTACATAGACAAGTGAAATGGATACTCTAAAATGCGCAAGATAAGCGTGAGTGCTATGGATGGCCTTCTCGTAGGGAAACGGGAGTGAATCCATAGTGGTGTATTGATTTGGTGAATATGTGGACTCGTGTGCGCTTTCCCACCTCAAAGATACTACTTGTAGTTGTAGTACAGGTTAGCCAAGTGTCAAAGCTAGCTTGCTACAATAAACTCCACAACCCTCTTGTTGACAATGATGCATATGTAGATAGTTCTGATGTAAGTCTTGCTGAGTACCTTTGTACTCACGGTTGCTTAATTTATGTTTTTGCAGATGAGACTTCAGTCTAATTAGTGATTCTTACGACATGAAGTTCGATGTTGACCGGATTAGCTTGGGAATCCCAGACAGAGGTCTGGCTCCTATGGTAGGGTCGTTGTAGCTTTTCAGGCTCTTCCAGCCGCTTTTATTAGATGTCTGTACCCAGACATGTAACTTCCGCTTGTTGCTTGTATGCTCTGAATGTTGGGTCATGTGACCCTCCTGCTTGTAATATTATACTATGTTGGCTCTTCGGAGCCTCCTAAATAAATGTTATGTTGTAGAGTTTTGTTGTGATGCCATGTTGTATCTACGCATATCGTGCATAGTGCGTGTATGATTGAAATGCATTGGTATGTGTGGGATTCCACACCTAGTTGTGTGCCTTAGTAGCCTTCTTTACGGGGAAATGCCTCTTTGTGCCTCCATGAGCCTTGGTAGCTTGCTACTGCTCCGGACACATTGATTGACCAGCGTGTATCCTTCTTTGCTGCTGTGTCTGTCCCTACGGGGAAATGTCACGCGGTGTAATGGAGTCCTTGTAGCTTGCTACGACTCGTCTACACACGCTGATGACCGACACCTGCATTGTTGGGTTACGTATGTCTGCCCCTGTACGGTTGTGCCACTTGGGTCTATAACTAGTCATGTCGACCCGGGTTCTTTGACGTGTGAATGCTAGCGACATGTTCATATCCGTGAGCCAAAAGGCGCAAACGGTCCCGGCCAAGGTAAGGTGGCAGCCGTGGGTTACCGTGCGTGAGGCCGCAAAGTGGTGTGACATGTTACAGGCTGGATTCATATGGCTTAGGATCGGGGTCCCGACACTTTCGGAGTTTATATTATTCTCTTAAGCCTAGCGTTCGGTACCTCACCACCGTTTGAAATCACCGCGCCCCCGCGACCCGTCTTTTGAATATCCCTTGTCTGGTGTTAGACATGGCGGCTGTACTCGGGTGCGTCCCTGCAGCATTGATAAATCCAAGCAATCGAGCTTTGTCTCGCGGGATTGCTCCCATGCACGTCACCTCCTGAGGTCCTTGGTGTCTCGCCCCTTCAGGGGATTACCGGGAGTACGTGAGTAAGGGTGCGTCTTAATATGAAAGACTGCCAGTTTGGTGTTTCGTCACCTCGGGCGCCATGCATCGGGTGGTTTTCCCTTGTTCATTCCATGAAGGAACCTCACACGGTGTCTGTGCTCGGGTCCGTCCGCAGCGTCGCTAAACCCGAGTGACTGAGCTCTGTCTGACATGCTACCCCCATACACGTCACCTCCTGGGGTCCTCGGTGTCGAACCTCTTCGTGAGGTGGCCTCGGGACGGCCACCCGACGGGCGTCGCCCCCATGTCATAGGTTTCATGCGCACGTAGCTGCATGAAGAGTGAGGCGCAACCCGCCTGAAGACTGAGGAAGTGGCTCCTCAGCCATGCCTGGGGCGTCTGACACCTTTTTAATAGCCGCCCGTGAACCTCTCACGTAATAATGAGGTTTGGGATGTACCCGCCCGGAGCCTTCCGAAGGGCCACCCCTTGGTCTCGGGAGGACTCCCGCCCACGCCCTAGTGGAAGCCCCATGCTCCGCGCTGGCGGAGATACTGTCGAACGGCAACTATGCCCATGCCCAAGTGGAAGCCCCTTGCTCCGCGCTGGTGTAGGATCGACTCAGCTCCACGCTCGCCAGTTTACCCTTGTACTTCGCACGAGCGGGGGCTGGACACGGTGCCTGTGCTCGGGTTAGTACCAGCAGCGCAAAAAATCCAAGGGGCCGAGCTTTGGCTCGCGGCTCTACCCCCGCGCACATCACCCCACCAGGGCCCTTGGTGTCTAGTCTCCTCGCGCGACACCCAAGTGTAAATCGGCAAGCGCACGACGCTCCAAGCATGGTTTCCTGTGCGCATGATTCTTCCTCATGAGGGCTGCTTGCGCGTCAAGGGGGGGTCTTGAGCATTGCGTCTCAAGAACCTTCACTAGCGCCCGTAGCCCCTCACCTCCTGGTTCGGTTCAGGCATCGCGACCTGGTGTTCCAGCGACGGCTGAGGTACGCGCGGGGCTGGGCCCTGCCGATGCAGAGCACGAGGACTCTTGAGCAGGCCGCTTGTGCATCAAAGGGGGGCTCTTGAGCATCGTGCCTCAGGAGCCTTCACTAGCGCCCGTAGCCCCTCACCTCCTGGTTCAGTTCAGGCATCGCGACCTGGCATTCCAGTGACGGTTGAGGTACGCACGGGGTTGGGCCCTACCGACGCAGAGCACAAAGGCAAGCAAAAGAAAAACCAAGCCAAGGAAGGGAAGTCACAGATCACAAACAGTTATTACAAAGTTCAAAATATTCCCTACAATTTAAACTGTCACCTTATGCCTCCTCAAGGCGGATTCAATTTATTGCAAGACGGTAAAAGGAGGCTCGCCGCTAGACTCTTCGCCGCTGTCATTGCAGAAGAACTTCTCAAGCAACGCACTCACGTGGCCCTCCACAGCCGCCGCCAGGTCACCGCGAGATTCTTCAGGCACGGGGCCTGTCACATCATTGAATTTAATGTTGGGATCACGAAGGAGGAGATGGCTGAAGATGCGGGTCACCGCCACGGAGAAGAGATCGCGGCTTTCCTCTTCGAGGATGCCATCCACCTCCTGGGCCGCGCTCTCAAGTTCCCTCACGAGCTTGGAGGAGAGCTCGGCGTAGCTGGCACCCTGAGGGACAAGAGAAGCCTCGAAACTCAACCTAGAGCCCAGGGCCTTACGGGTCCTATGCTCGAGGGAGGAAAGCGTGGCGTGGTCCGAGCCCGCCCTCGCATTGGCAGCAGCTTGAATCTCCTTCTCCCGCGCGTCCAGCTTGGCGTTGGCTTTGGAGACCTGCTTGGCGGCGGCTTCGTGGGCCTCGGCCACCTTGCGCTATAGCGTCTCCAAGCGCCCGCGTTCTGTGGCCTGCTCGGTCATCACCTTCGCGAGCTCAGTGTCTCGGTCTGCGAGCCTCGCCTCGCGGGCCTTGGCATCTTCTTCCCGTAGCTGAAGTTGATGTGCTTGCGCGGCCTGTTCCTGAAGCGCCTTCAGGCCAGCTTCCGCTTCCTTGAAGCGCTTAGCAAGCACCGTTTTGCCGGCAAGAGCGCTCTCGCAAGCGGCCTTCGCCTCGGCGACCTCTGGCGGAGGCTTCAAGTTGACGCCACCCCATAACGAGCCTCAAGTGCTCGGCGGAGAGGCGTGCCTCGGCGTCTCGAAAATCCGCCCTGAGCAGGTCAAGCGCGCCTCGGAAGCCTACCCCGAGCTAGTCGAGCACGTCCTGGGCGTCGGTCAGAGCCCCGCGCCTGAGCAAGGCGCTCTGGTCCATCAGGGCGAGAGCTTGCTCGGGGGCTGGTGCCCCGGCGCTTCCTGTTGCCGTAACAAGAAAGGCCCCGACGCCCTGCGCTTGAGATGTCGGGGCCTCCGGGTTCTCCCCCGCACTTGGCTCCCGCGATTCGCCTTGGAAGACTATGGCGCTGGCCTCTGGAGCCCCTGGAGTGACCACCGCTAGAGCGCAGCCTAAGTGGAGTCCCGCGCCATGGTCGGCGAAGGTTGAGGCGCCCCTCTGTTCCCCGCTGGCTGTGAAGCTGTAGCCTCGGCAGGTGGCACCGGGGGCTGAGCAGTCGCGGGCTCGGTAGGTTGTGCCTGAGACCGGACCGCCGCGGCCCTAGCAGGTGGCGCCGGGGGCTGGACCGTCGCGGCCCTGGAGCACGGGCCCCCTCGCCGCACAGGGGAAACGCTAGATGCCGTCGCGGCGCCCGCACGACCAAGCACAACGCCAGACTGGCGCAAACTACCCCCGCACCCGCCAAGGCTTCGGCCGAGGGTTGAGGCCGCCCTCCGGACGGGCACTACCTTTGCCCCAACGTTCGCCTTCTTCTTCTTCTCCTCGCCGCCGCCGGAACACCTGCGCCGGCGAGGGGATCAGCTCGAGCAAACCAGTCACAGACACGCGGCGTGGGAGTGGATTAAGGCACTTACTCGTCCCCGGCGGCCCACTTCCTCTTCTTCGCGGTGGCAGGTGGCGTGCCCTCGCCGCACCCGCACGCCCTCTCGACACCGCCCGGAGGGTGCTCGGTGCGGCCCTCGGCAGGCCCGGTCTAGCTTCCCCCTTCGTTGGGAGCCAGGGAGGCCTCCTGAAGACGTGCAGCCACCGCTGGGGTGGGCGCCGCGCTTTCAGCGTGAGCCACCGTCGCCGGCACAGGAGTGGCCGCGGGGCATGACCTTGCTCCGTCTGCCGCGACTACGGGCCTGGGGGGAGCCGCTTGGCACTGCTCGTCCATGGCGGCGTCGTCATCCCCGAGGCCAAGCAAGGACGTGTGGAGATTGGGCGATGGTACCCGGCCGACGTCCCCCTCTCCTTTCGTCGCCTCCGAGTCCTCGTCGTCACTGCAATGGAGGGGTTCCCGCACGTCCCAACGAGTCCCCACCCATTGAAGATGGGCATCTCCATAGCGGCGGTGCAGCTCCTTCATGTCGGCGCAGCCGTACAGCGGCAGCGCTGCCTCTGGAAGGTCCTCGGGGTCATAGCCGAGTAAGGCCCCCAAGGCCACATCCAGCTCGTCACGCGTCAGGCCGCTGACGTGCAGCCTCATCGGGTCCCTCGCGCCGGTGAACTCCCACAGGGGCCGTGAGCTCGCCTAGAGCGGCGCGATACGCTGCCCCAGGAATTCCTTAATGACCATCGCCCCCGTCAGAGAGGCATACCCATGCGCGGCGATGCGCTCCAGGACGGGCTCCGCCCTCGGGTCGGTGAGCTTCTCATGGCACCACCCGAGGATCTGCGCGGGCTGCCTCATGGGGGCCGTCAGGAGCGAGCTGACCCGGCGCGCGTTCATGAAAACCCAACGCTGCCGGTAGCCTTCCACCTTCTTCCCAGCCATCAGACGGATGCTCATGCCCGTGACATCTACAAAGGAGAAGCACGCGGAGCATTGGTCCGGGGCGGTGAACCGCAGGCTGAAGAAGTGGCGAAAGAGCACCACCGAGGGCCTCACGCCCACGAAAGCCTCGCAATAGAAGGCCAAGATGGCTAGGAGGAGGATGGAGTTGGGCTGAAGGTGCAAGGCGTGGATCTAGTAATGGGAGAGGATGGCGTAGAAGAACTTGAAGAACAGCAGGACCAGCCCAGCGTAGATGCTATGGAAGAAGAAGGGGAAGGCGGACCTCGGCAGGCCGCTCGGCGCTGCCAAGCCTGGCCAGATTTCTGTCACCTTCCCCTCGTTCAGCCCGCCAGCCACCAGCGGGAGCATCGGGCCCAAGTACTCCTCGTCAGAGATGGTGGAGGGCAAGAGAGATGGTCCGACGATGGCAGGGCTTGCGGCGGAAGCCGCGGTTTTCCCTATCTTGCCAGCGGGCGCCATCTGAGTACCGGGGCCGCAGGGGGAGCAAAGGAGGTACCTCGCGAGAGGTTGGATCTGGAGCGGTTCCGCGCAGAGGAGGAAGGGAGATGGAGACAACGATAAGAATGGCAATGATAAATCCACCCCGCGTGTCCGCTGTATGTCAGCCCGGACATTCACCGAGGCACCGTGGGGAGGCACGGTGCCCCGCGCCCCACCGTGCACCACGCGTCGAGCCTGGCCCACAGGCGTTTGGAGCCCACACCGCTTTGCCCCTTGTCAGCTAGGTCGTGCATGCTATGGGCTCGGGGGCTAGTGTCGGGCCCATGGTACTGGGGGTACCCAAGCCCGTATGCCTACGGCCCAAGGCGCGACATGTGTCTCGGGCCCGGAGAGCCTTCCCGCCAAGGCTCGGGAACTAGACCCTCGCGAGGGTCCCCTCCTCGCGAGGTGCGCGCCGGCGAGCATCACCAAGAGGCCGATGGAGTTCCCCCTTGAGGTCGCCTCCTGGAGCCTCGTCATGGGGCCCTCTCTTGAGGCTGTCCACGGGAGCCTACGCGGGGCATGCTAGCCAAGGACGTCACGGCGGGGTCACGCAGCCCTGTCCCTTCACGTGGCTGACGCGACCCACACAGGGCGGCCCCCAGGGTCGTTCCAGCTGGCACGGACAGAGAAGGTTTCCTCTTTCGTGATAGAGGAGCAGCGCCATCTCGCGGGCTCCCAAAGCAATCCCCAAAGGTTTCCTTTCTCCTGCAAGAAGGACAAGACTGGGGGCTCGGCAGGACGGAGGTCAGTTCCGAGCCCACAAGCACGTCACGACGAGGAGCTTTGACAAGTGAAGACCACCATTTGTCAGGATAGGTTGAAGTATTGTCCCCCTTCAAACTGGCCGTTGTGGCAACCCTTCTCGCCTTGTGTTTTAGGGGGAGAGGACAAAGGCCAATATAAGAGTAGGAACCAGCCACCGTAGAGGAGATCGCACCCTGGGCAGGAAAGAACACACCTTGTACTCATCCTCATCCTCAAGCAATCCAGACAACCAGGAGTAGGGTCTTACACCGCGAGGTGGCCCGGACCTGGGGAAATTGTGTGTCCTTTGTTCGTATTCCTTACCTCGAGCCGCTGGATAGTCGCTATGAGGTTGTGAAGCAGAGTAGGGTAGAAGACTGAATGCACCCCAGAGTTCGAACCTTTCTGGGTCCCCGGAGCCCCGATGGGCCTGGGTACCCCCAGTCACAGAGGCCTGACAGTAGTCCCTGGGTCCGTGATGTGCATAGTGTGGCCTGTTGGAGAAAGTGAAACGGCGCGGGCCCTAACTGCCTGCAGGTCAGGCTTGACACGTGGCGCGCGATGCAGTGCGGGTCGCCTCCACTTCCCCATGACACCTCGAGGATTGCGCCCCCGCCTAGAAAACCGCTATGCCAGACGGGAGGGATCATCATTGCTCAACTCCCTCGTTCGCCTCCCGTCGTCCTGCTCCTTCATCCTTGCACGAACATAGCCTCCGCCTCCCCATTCTCTCCATGGAGGCCAAGAAGGATGCTGCAAGCACTGGAGCGCGGGCGGGGCCTTCAGCGCTGCCTTCATCCCCCGGAGGCAACGGAGGCCAGCGCTCAGGGCTGACTCCAACACGACGGCGCTGGACCGCCAACGACGAGTAAGTGCAGTGTCATCCCAGTCTTTTCTTGCATGTCCAGCCCAGCCGATGAGCCTGATCACCGAATCTCTTAGGGTACCCATGCTCAAGAGGCGGAGGGATGCCTCGCCCGGGGCGTCCTCCCACGCGCTGCCTGTTGGAGAGGCCTCCGCCCCACGCCTAGCTTGGCGGGGCCTGGGGGGCACGTGGCCGCACCGCCGCATGCACTGCGCCGGGCGCTGAGCCCGAAGCAGAGTTGGCCTGTAGGGAGGCAGCCATCATTGAGCGGGAGGCCGACGTGGCCCTCCACGAGCGGGAGGCTGCTCGAACCGCCTTCGACCAGGAGGCGAAACGTGAGCGCCTTGAGACCCTGGAAGGCCGGGTCCTCGGTGCCGACGCGAGGGTGGCTTAAGAGCAGGAGGCCGCCCTGGAGGAGTACCACGCCGAGCTGGCTCGGTAGGAGGCTCGTATCCAGCTTCGTTGCGAGTCGCTTCAAGACGAGGTGGGCGCCTTCCGAGCCCAGTTGCAGGGCGTTGAGGCCGATCTCCAGGCCACACTATCGAGCAAGGGGGACGTCGAGGCGGAGTTGGCGTCGCTGCAGGCTCATGTTGGTGAAGCCGTTGATGCAGTGCAGATGGTCAGGGATGACGCGGCGTGGGCGCGTATGATGGAGGCGCAGCGCGCCGGGCAGTTCCTGGACCTCGCGCGTGTGGGGCCCTTTGCTTTCCTTCGTGTAGCCCCCACGCTCCGGCTGGCTGGGGTTCGCGAGGCCGGTGAACGCCCGTGACGCACAGCGCCCAAGGCCCCCACTTTTGACGCGTGGCGCGGCCTCGTGGCGGCAACCCCAGAGAGTCTTTAGCACCTAGCCCTTACCTCGCTAGGTTGCTGTGGGGACCCCGACTCATAAGTCGTGAGCACCGAATGTACGTGCACAGTGATCCAGAGATCAATGCTCGCTGAACACACAGGAACTGAATAACAAGAGTCTTACATCCATTACATATCGTTTTACTCGAATATGGCCTTTATGACCAAGTCTTCGTAATCTCGCAGCGGAAATCTTCAACGATAGCGTGAACCCATGGCATCTGCCTTAACCCTACATGCACTCTGACTGGGAAGCGTCCTAGCTCGCATGTTCGTCACCAAGGTAATCTTCACCATAACCTGGTCTTTCATGCCTGGCCAATAAAATAACAAGTGGCAAGCCAATGAGTACTTTGAATGTACTCGCAAGCAACCCATGGTTTGGAACAAGGTATGGCAAAGCATGATACAACACTAAGTAGGTAAGTTGCGGAAAGCTAATTTCGAGTGCAATGACATGATCAAGATAACATGAAGTAGCATGCATCATGACTTCATGAGGATATAAGTATCCATACGAACAGGTTACAGATATCAATATAATCAAGGTCTGAACATCTCATGTTTAATCATCATGTCAAGTCATCCGACTTATCTCGAGTATTCCATCTTTCTCACACACATGCCAAGTTGGTGAAAACATCCTGGACATAGTTTAAGCAGGACCACCCAACTGTCCTTGACCGTGGACACGGCTATTCGAATAGTTTTACACTCTGCAGAGGTTGCACACTTTACCCACAAGACTCGGGGAACCTTCGTGTCAATCCACGGCTTGCGATACATTAAGTACCCGAGGTAAGCACCCGAACAATGCCTTTCCCTTGACGACACTAAACAAAGAGTCCACTCGATTGGTGCACAGCCCTCACGATGTACAGTACACGATCCTTGCTCAACATAGTACCATCCATGACGGGACCAACGGTGTGCCCGGTGTCTGTAAAAACAGCTCTTGGTCGCCCTACCTGGCACGACTCCGTATCGAGAGAGTAACTCTGGCTCTCTCGCCACTAGTAATGCGGGCTCTCTACTAGCATCGACCAAGGTAGTCAACAAAGCTCCTTCCCATATAGGGGTAGTGTGGTCATACATGTAAGGTTGGGACGATCAGCAAATCTTAAATCTAATCAGTTTTCGAAAACACACACACAACTTGCCTCGGTACACCACTTCTTTATCAAGTGGTTACCTAGATCAACATCATCTCCCTCGGGCATTAGTGGCACCCGACGGGGTTTTCGAAAAGTCTTTGAAATCGTTTCCTTTCCAACACCATGCATTTTCCCATCCCATTTGTGTAGCATCTACTCTAGCAACCTAACTACTTCCCACCCGCATAACCCTCATAAGGAGGTAGGGTCATGCACGATGCAAGTTTCAACGAGAAAGTAATGAGGCATCCACCAAAGTGGTTACCACATCATCATGATCAACATAACAAAATGAAGTGCTATATGCCATGCAATAAAGTGGTTTCTTAGACATGGTCAAAGGGCTGCTTGCCTGGCTCAGCAAAGTCTTCGAGGTCTTCACACGCTTCTCGTCCAACTCCGAGCACTTCGTTTACTTCGTCAACTACCGCCGGAAACAACCATAATAACCAACATAACAAGCAGAGAAATAAAAGTGCTTTATAAATAGGAGTTTTATTTTTCTAGGACATCTCTGGTCATGAGAAAAATACCTAAAGATGATCTACTCGAGTTGCATCAATAGGGATTTTTGGAAAGGCCAATAGGATGGGAATGAGGGAAAAGGTGATCCTATAAGAAGTTCACAGAAATTATTTTTATAAAAATGAGTGGAGTCACTCATCAAGTAGGGCATGATTTTAGAAACATTTATAAATTGGTCTCACTGGATTTGGACTTGGTATGAATATCCTAGGGGTTTTCTAATATGGAATAATGGAAAAAGGGAGCTATTTATTCGGCCTAACAGAAATAATGCATGGGAAAAATTGTAACCATGCCTAGATAAATAGGGCATGATTTTATAGACACCTAGGAACTTGAACCACTCCATTTGGAGTTGATATGAATGATCTAGGAAATTGCAAAGTGGTGTTTATAATAAAAGAAATGACAAAAATATTGGTGGTGCAGAAAATATTGTGTGCAAAAATGTGTAATGCGCATATTTGGTTAGGCCAGGATTTTAGGAGTCCGTAGAAATTTGAATCAACAAATTTGGAGTTGAAATGAATTTTGTGGGATTTAATTTGTCTCTCTGAAAAAATGGAAAAAGGTTATACCTACGGGCCAAAACCAATGGGCCGCGCAGCTCAACGGGCGGAGCCGCTACTGGGCCGGCCCAGTGGCTCAACCGCACGGGAGGATGAGGCCACGTCAACAGCGCCTTCGCGCGAGGCGCTTTCTCCGCAGGGAGACGGATGCGTGCGGGGCCCGTCCACTTAAATGGGAGGGCCTTAGCCACTGACCGGCGGGCCCCGCTAGCAGGTTCACCGGCGAAGCCCGGCACACTCGCGAGCTCAGGGGAGAGTCCCCCATCGCTCTGGACGGTTTTGAGCTCGGGGAAGGTCGGGTTGGAGCGCAGTGTCGGCCATTGGGGAGGACGTCGACGGTGACGAGGGCACGGTGTTGTGGCCACCGGAATGGAAAATGGAGCCTGGGAAGGGTTCGGAGGTGGTAGTGGTGATCTTGCGAGGCTTAGAGGGGGGAGGGAGCGACCACTATGCTCAAATTTGAGAGGAAACCGCTGGCGCGGCTTCGGCCATGGAGGCAAATGAAGGGCAGGGAAGGAGGAGTGGCTGGTCCAGGAGGTTCACAGGGAGGAGAGGGGGCGAGAGGAGGGCAGAGGTGAGCTCGGGAGGGCCTTTATAGGCGGGTGCGTGGTGCACCATGGACAGGAAGTTTGGCGAGGTCGAGGCCATCACCAGAGCTCACGGGGGCTCACCGGACCGTGTCTTGGGTGCTCTTGGATACGGTCCTGGTCTATAGGAGGGGAGAGAAGGAGAGGGAGGCCGTCAGGGCTCACGTGTGTGAGCTCTGGGATTGGAGCTCTCGGGCGGTCCGGTGCGCGTGCGAGGGGAGCTGGCAGAAGGGAAAGAGAGGAGGGGGACAGGGTCATGGCGTGACCCGGACGTCGAGGGGCCTCGACTGGCATGAGGGGAGGCCCGAGATGGCTAGAGGACGCGGGTCAGCAATCGAGTGCGCTGCAGTGCACTTCAAAGCGGGCTTTTGGCTGGCATGGGCGTGTCTGCACGCGCTCTGGCGCGGCCACTTGCATCTACCAGCCACAGAAGGAATAAAATAGGAGGGACGGAGCATTGGATGCTCTGGAAACGGCCATCAGTGAGATAGAGTAGAGAGAGAGGTGGAGATGGAGTTGTCCAGGGGGTGCAAATGGGGATTCCACCCCCCTCAATCATGGAGCTAGCCGTTGGGGTTGCTACTGGAGATAACTAGGGATCAGGGTGAATGTGGTAAAATTTTCAGCACAAGGAGAACAAGATAAATGGTGAAAATAGTGACTTCTAGAAATGAGCAGAAGGTGTTTGTTACTGGTTTGGACAAGTAAAGAGATCCTACTTGCCATGATATTTACCAGGATCAAATGGTAGGTAAAAATAGGGATGTTCACCAAGTTTGAGCCCATTCGAAGAAAGTTGCTAATGCAAACTTTATAAACCCTAGAAATAGGCAAGACTGGTTTTGTCCAGATCTATCTAAGATAACTTGCTCTCCCTAATGCACCACTTGGTGTGGATGCAATATTAGAGGGTTAGAACATGTCCACAAAGTTTGAACACAAATGGAGATACTTGACAATGTAAAGTTGATCAAGTTTGGATCTGGACAGAAATGGTTTTGGGATATTTTGGTAAACCAAAACAATTAGGATTGAGATGGAACTTGGCAAGATCATCACATATATCATGTGTGACTTGCTAGAATTTTCATGGAATTAATTGAGAATATTTCTATAGAAATATTTCAAATGCCTGAAATAGGCAGAAAGGATTTTGGAGGGTTTTGTCCAATATTTTGAACATGACCATGTTTTGAAACTCATATATATGAAAAATATATGTCCACTGAGTTTCCCTAAATTTTCTCAAATATTTTTAAAGCATAAAAATAATTTTTCGCCACAAAAGACAATTTCTGGCTTTAAGAAAAAGCCTTTAAATAAAATAGGAAAATAATCTTTAAAATAATACTTTTGTGGTTTTGGGAAGTCTTTTTGATAATAGGATCCAAATAAAATATTTGGGGCAAAACATACTCCCTAACATGAGGACTTGTAGTGCAAATCTCAATTCAGGAGTTTTTGAAAGTTTAAATGAAATAAATGCTTTTTGGCCAAAATAATTTTTTATAAAAATAGTTTTTGGTCCTATACACATGGTATGATCATTGGGAAAGGCTTTGGATAGCACAAGCAAATAAAAAAGCAATCAGCAATCAAGCCAAGCATCACAAGCACACAAAAAGTTTTAATTGGCCGTAGTTTTTGAGCTATGTTAACTTAGTCAGGAGAAGCAAAACACAGGGTGTCACAGTTGCCCTCGCCAGACCTTCCTTAGAGAGCCGTTCCTCCGGGCACTCCACCCGGGATTCCATGCGATCATCAGCTCGCGCCTGGGCTCCGTGCGAGGGTGCCCGTCACCCGAGGCCTTGGCGAGGCGATGAGAGGCTTCGGCAAGATGACGTGCGCAGGGGTAACCCAGGGGCCCAGGCCTACCCCTCGGGGCCAGCTAAGCACGAGCTGGTGGAGTTGGCCAAACACCGACACCGCGCCTCCCTTGGCCGATCCGTCCCGCTAAGATTTCTGGGACGACTTCAAGATGCGGCCCCGTGGAAGGCGCTGCTAAGTCCCCCGACGATGGCTGCCGGTGCGAACCTCACGAGGTGGGGCCCTCGCGAGGGCCTTGCTCGCGAAACTTGTCAATGGACTGAGCCTGGCCTGCGGCACACATGGTGCCTTGGGCCGCAGGTATCTGGGCCTGGGTACCCCTAGCTCCGCGGACCTGGCGATGCAGCCCACGGGCGTGTGGTGGGACCGGTTCCTCCAGCAAGGGGAGATCAAAGCGGCGTGGGTCCCAACATCATGGGAGTCCGGCGAGGCGCATGGTGGGGCCTCATCGCTTCCCATGACGCCTCGGTAACCGCCCAGTGCTGACATAAAGCTTGTGTGCGACGCATGGCCATCATTGCTCCTCCTAGCCCTGCGCCAGCTTAACGAAGGCGAAGGGGGCGCAGGCTAGGCGTCCACCAGGGCTGTATATAAGAGCGAGGGGAAGAGTCCCTCTTCCCATCCTCTTCGCTCTCGTCCTCCATCCCCACTAGCCACCGTAGCAGTAATGACACCTGCGAGGAAGTTCTCCGCCGTCGAGAAGGAGAAAACGGCGATGGAGGAGGCGGTCATGCTAAGGTTGCCGAAGGCAGGCCGCCGCCCTCGCGCGGGCGACCTCTGCCGGCGACCCACATCGGCGCGAGCAGCCGTGGGAGGAGCTCTGCTCGCGAGCACGGGCACGGTGGGCGAGGCGGCCACGTACGGGGCCAGAGGTATGGTGCAGCTGCCCGGCAGCCCCGGCCACGAGGCCATTCCGCCGACGCGGTCCACGTGCTCATCATGAGGATGGAGAGCAAACCCCGCACTTAGCTTCGGCTCCCAGACTCCTTCACGAGAGTTATGGGGGAGCGCGCACCCCTGGGCCTATGGCTGCAGCCAGACGGCTACTGCAATGGGTCTTCTTCGGTGGTGACGGAGTTCAACCCTCTCGGCTTCATGTTCTTGAGGCGCGGGTGGAAGTCATTCGGCCTCGCCCGCGGCTTGCAGGAGGGGCATGTCCTCAACTTTAAGTTTGAAGGGCCGCCACGGTCATCATGAAGATATTTGGGAGGACGGAGATCGCCTGGACTGCTGCATGGAGGGCGACAGCAGTAGCAGCAGCTCCTCCTCCAAGGGAAGCGTGAGCAACAACTACTCCGACGGCTCCCCGGGCGCCTGCGTCAAGGAAGAGGACTCCGACTAGGAGCGGTGGCATCAGGGTCGGGCTCTAGAGGCGGTGCTACGAGAGCTCAACCCCTCTTCTTTTGCGTTGTCTTTCCTTTCCTGCAATGAACCATGCTAACCCCGTGGGGGTGTGTAAAAATGGGTTAAGTCCTTCGTGCCAAAACAAGTTTCTTCTCTGCGCTCTTTGTTAGACTTGTATCTCTCTCCGGGATCGCCCAGACATTCCGCATTGCCGGGGCCGAGCCCCTGGGCGCGTTCCAACCATCGTCGGTATGAAGGGTCCTGACGCGTGATGCTCAGGGACTCGTTTGGGCCCGCCTCGCGGGGCCCCTTGGGGGGACCGCCCCGGGGAGAGATCCTATGTGAAAACAATTGGTCTAGGACGACACGCGCTTACCAATTTATAGTTGGGCGCCACGCAAGGAAGACAGGCACCAGGAGCCTTGGTGAGGTGACTTGCGCATGGGCATGTCCGCGAGCCAAAACCCAATCCTTTGGGTTCCAGCATCGCTGGGGCTAGCTCAAGCGCAGACACAATGCCCAGACCCGCGCGCGTGAGGCCCAAGGAGGAGCCGGTGGGCGTGTGCCGCAGAGGGTGCATGTGGCTGCCAAGGCAAGGGCCGTTCACCCTGAGGCTGTTACGGCCCTCGGCGAGGGGGTTCTTAATTGGCTTCTCCGCCAGCATGGAGCATGGGGCTTCCCTTGGGCGTGGGCATAGTCGCGGTTCGACAATTATTCCGCCAGCGCGGAACATGGGGATTCCACTTGGGCGTGGGCATAGTCGTGGCACTACACCGGGGGTGGCGAGGTGCCCGCCCAATGGCAGCGCAAGCCGAGTCGTACCCCCCACTACCCGCCTGTGACGGTTCTCCGGGAGGGCGGGACACCAAAGACCATGGTGAGGTGACTTGCACGGGGGGCCAGCCCGTGAGCCAGAGCTCGCTCACTTGGATTTCTCGATGCTGCGAGGATAATTCCTGGCGCAGACACCGTGTCCAGCCCTCTCCCACGGGACCATCGAAGGGGCGGTCGTAGGGTCGCGAAAATCCCAGGCACTAGAGCTTAAAGCTTAAACAAACGGCATAATCTCAACAGGGATTAATCGGGTTCATTACATAACGAAGGAGTTCCAGCTTTGGGGTAATGCAAAATACAAGAGGGGATTGGGGCCGCTTGACTCGAAAATACCACAAAAAATAACCTGGCAGCTAAGCCGTTGGGGGATCATCAGGCAGCTTGATGAAGTGTGCCGCGGAGGTTCGCCCCTCAGGGGCCGGGTGGCCCCTGAGGCTTTGGAGACCCGCGAGGCCTTGGTGCCACGCAAGGCGCTGTTGCGAGCTGTGCCTGCTTTTGGATGTGTAGCGAACTTTCTTGTCTCTTCCGGAGTTTATGTTATTCGCTTAAGCCTAGCATTCGGTGCCTTGCCACCGTTTAAAATCGCCGCGCTCCCGCGACCCGTCTGTAACGCCCAAGATGCAATCCTATCCTTATTTTGGCTCGAGGGCCTCGACAGGGATAGAAGCGCATCTCGTCGTTTCGCAAGAATGGATATCATTACAAGTACATGTACAGAAGAGATGAGTATATGGAATTGGCTTACACTCGCCACAAGCTAAATCAAGATCACATCAATACAACAACATATTGAATCATCGTACATAAGAGCAGACTCCGACTACGGATGAAATCAAACGATAAAATGACGTCCATCCTTGCTATCACAGGCTGCCATCCTGTAACCCATCCTAGATCAATGAAGAGGAAGAAGAAGAACTCCAAATCAAACAAGCATCGCGCTCACGTCAAATCATCGCATTACCTGTACCTGCAACTGTTGTTGTAGTAATCTGTGAGCTACGGGGACTCAACAATCTCATTTCCAAGGGTACCAAGACTAGCAAGGCTTAATGGGTGAGGTATGGTTAAGTGGTGAGGCTGCAGCAAGCGCTAAGCATTTATTTGAGTGGCTAACTTACGAGTACAAGAATAAGGGGTGGTGATCGTCGCATAAATGGACGTGAGCTAGTAACGATCACTAAGTGATCCTGAACACCTACTTATGGTCATGCATAACCCCACCGTGTTCTCTCTCGGTTGGAAATTCACGAGAAGAGACAGTCACGGTTATGCACACGGTTGGTGCATTTTATTTGAGTTTACTTTAAGTTTTCTATGACCGGATGTTAAACAAATTTTGAAGTTGCCACATAACCGCGGGCATGGCTTTCCGAAAGATTTACCCCTGCGGGGGTGCTCCAACTCATCCATCACAAACTAACCACAAGCTGCATTGGAATTCCTCAACCGCGGGATAACCCGTAGTATTCGCTGAATCCCGATGGAAAATATTAACCTCGAGATAGCCCGAAGTATCCTCGAAATCCCGTGCACAAGACGTTCGAGAAAGGTAAAACAAATCCAGCAAGGCCGCCTGTCGTGACGACAATCCCGATAGAAGCCGCGTATCTCATTCTCAGGGCACAACCGGATGGGTCTAGCTACGAGTAAAACCATTCCTCGAGTTTCCTCGCGGTGGCCCTGCAGGCAGCCCGTTTGGGACCAACACCATCAGCACTGCCCCCCTGTATTATGTTGAATTAATCCGCGGGTAGCGCTAACTCCCTATGCGTTAATAAAGGTGTTCAGTATTATTATTTTGGGAAAATATAGTACCAAAGTTGGGCCTTGCGAGATGAGTTTTAGCCCAAAACGAAAATCAAGGGGGTCCCCATAACAACCCCAAGCATGTTAGGAGCGCTCAATATGGAACATAACACTGGTACACAAGTAACTAGGGCGGCAAAAGTGGAACAAAACACCGAGCAAAAGGCCAAGCCTTCCACCTTTTACCAAGTATATATGTGTAGTAAATTAAATAGCAATAATATTGTGATAGGTCAAAAATATCCATGTTGCACATGGAAACTACTTGCACCTGCAACTAGCAATGCTATAAGAAGGGTTGAGCAAGCGGTAACATAGCCAATCAATGCTTTGCTGGGTTGTGGAGGGTTAGAGGCTTTTCATGGCATTTTGGGAGGCTTATCAAACAAGTGGTAGGTAGCGAGGCATAGCGTTAGAAAATGAGACAACTAGCATGGCAATGATTGAAAGTTGCATATTATTAATCTACATAAAATTCTGAACATTTTACATATATAAAACATTTAAATCCGACGCACGGTTATGAAGTTTTTATATGCATGATGCTTAGGGGTTTTTCTACAATATGTAATTCATCGGTTAATTGGCAAATTCGCAGTGCAGGAAAAAAACATGTGTTGGGCCGAAACTAGTAGGCGTAAATAACTAACAAATGCACTGGGCGAGACATAGCAGCAATTACCCACGAGCCAATAGGAATGAGCGATGGATAATATTTTACATACGCATGTGCTGGATAGGGCTAGGGGGCCACTGGGCGCTCACCTTATGGGCCAAGGCCCGATGCCCGTGGAGCTGGCCAGCGCTGGCTGATCTGGGCCGGAGGGCGCGGGGTGAGGCCGCTTCTAGGCCGCGGGGGACGGACGATGCTTGAGCGAGCGCAAGCGGGCGAGCGGTCAATGCTGGATCGGGCGGGCGATCCTGGCGCTGGTCCTCTCCACGAACAGAGGAGGCCATTGTCGGATTCAGAGCTCTGCAAACTCAAGAAGGTTCGAAATCTGGGGCGTGTGCGTATATCCTTCCCAGCTCAAGCCTCGTCGTCGTGCAAGAAGATGGACTCAGCGATTTACCCAGGTTCGGGCCACCTCACAGTGTAAAACCCTACTCCTGCTTTTGGTGGATTGGCTTCACGAGGAGGTTTGTGAATGAGCAAGTACGGAGGTTGAGCGACCTCGCGAGGGCTCTTTGGTGTGGGTGGATCCGATCCCCCTCTACGGTGGTGGCTAGTCCCTATTTATAGCGGGCCTTGGTCCTCTTCCGTTATCGCACTGGTGGGAAGGGATCCCACAACGGACAAATTTGAATGGGGACATGAGGTACAACTTATCCTCACTAAAGGTGGTCTTCGCCTGCAAAGCTCCTGGCGTGACGCAGAGGTGGGCTCGGCGATGACATCCGTCCTGCCGAGCCCGTTGTCTTGGTCTCGTTGAACCGGAGTGGAAACCTTTGGGGGGCTTCCTTCGGAACCCACGTTTGTCCTCGCTTCCTTAGCACGAAAGAGGAAACTGTCTCTGCTGCGTCCGCTGGCACCTGCCTGCTTTGGTTGTCGTGGCTCACGTCATCGCAGCCTCCTGAGGCCGGGCACTGCATAGGAATCTCCGCTCCTCGGGAGGCGGCCTGGGGAGACCGCTCCTCTTGAGGTCTTGGCATCGTTCCCCTCGCGAGGCCGGGCCCCTCGTGAGGGTCTTGTCTGGCGGGGTCCGTCGCCAGGCCGTACAGGGCCGTCGATGTGGGCCACGCGCTGGGCCGCAGGCAGGCAGGTCTGGATACCCCCGATCCCAGAACACGGATAGTAGCCCCCGGGCCCAAGGCGCGCTCGGGCTGTCTTCGAGGCGAAGCCAAGGAAGAGTGGCAGGAACGCCGCAGGCCCCAACCTCCTGCGGGCCAATCTGTGTGGCACACGGCTGGACACGGGCGCCTTCGCCCCATGTTGCCTTGGCAAATGCCCAGACCGACAAAAGCCGGGCGCCCGCTGCCGAGCCATTATTGTTCCCCTTCCTTGCGCCCTTGCTTCCTTGCTCAGATCCCCTTTCACTTGCGAGAACCTCCTCCAGATCTCGATGCTGCGCCGCCCCTCCTCTTGCTCTTTTCCCTTAGGGACTTTGCAGATGGCGCCCGTTGGGAAGTCGAGGCCCGAGGCTCAAGCCTAATCCTCTTCTTCCCCTTCGCCGGTGCTCTCAGCCTCCGCCATTGCCAAGGAAGGGGACCTCAACCCCGTGCTCCTGTTTACGGCGGGTGACACTAACGAGTGGGGGGAGACCCTAGTCTGGTGCGGCTCCGCGGAGCCGCATACCTTGGCGAAGATAGTCTACCCCTTCTTCCTTCACAACATCTTCTCCAGGCTTGTCCCGCCCTTCTCGGGGTTCTTCACCGCCATCGTCGAGCATTATGGGATCCAGGCACTCCACCTTCAGCCCAACTCCATCCTTCTCCTGTCCGTCTTTGCCTTCTACTGCGAGGCCTTCGTGGGCGTAAGGCCCTCGATGGCCCACTTCCGCAACTACTTCAGCCTGCGGCTTCACGACTGCAAGCAGCGATTGGCGTGCACCTCCTTCTATGGACCAGCCCGGTGGGCCTCCTTGTGGCATCTTCGGGAAGGACGGACTACAGAATGACCTCAGGCTTAGGGGGGAAGGTTCCAAAGACTTGGTGTGTCCTCCGAGTAAGAATGGGCGTATCTATGCCCGGATGGAAACCGACCATCTGTAACCCTAGATACCCCTGGTGTCTATATAAACCAGGGGGCTTAGTTCATAGAGCGCCAAGTCAACTCATCTAGGTTTAGCTCATCTGATCTTGAGGTAGATCAACTCTGTAAACATCATAATCATCAATACAATCAAGCAGGACGTAGGGTTTTACCTCCTCACGAGGGCCCGAATCTGGGTAAACACTGTCTCCTTCGTCCCCTGTTACCATCGATCCTAGATTCATAGTTCGAGACCCCCTACCCGAGATTCGCTGGTTTTGACACCGACATTGGTGCTTTCATTGAGATTTCTACCATGGGATCACCTGTGGATTGATGGCTCGCCTAATCATCAGCGAACAGGCCTGTAACGAGGACATTTCGTCCCCGGACACGTCTTTGCATTCAGCAGCGTCGTGCTGCATGCTGACTCGACCGGCCGTCTAGGCCAGATCGAAAATTTCGCCCATGTTCAGGGGATCAGTTTCGGGAACCTAGAGTTCACCGCCGACTCCTGTAGCGATTTGTTCCTTGTAGGGCCCTCGGTTTCGTCCGATAGACCCGAAAGTCCCGGAGCTTTAATTTCGGGCCCTCTACCCGGCTCGACCCTCAGATCTATCTCTACCGGAGGACCAGCCTCGAGCTCGGACTCTCTGATAGTACCTGAGTACTAGAGTTCGGACCTTGCCAAACACGCCCATCCCGATGACGATCTTACCTCGAGGCCGACCTAGAGGCCGGTTAAGGAGAGTTTTACTACCCACCCGTGCTACTTCTCGATTATGCGTTGGTTTCCGTGAAGAGGAACGGATGATGCAGCAAAGTAGATAAGTATTTCCCTCAGTTGTTGAGAACCAAGGTATCAATCCAGTAGGAGATACAAGCAAGTCCCCAATAGATGTACCTACACAAAGAATCAAACACTTGCACCCAACGCTATAAAGGGGTTGTCAATCCCTTCACGGTTACTTGCAAGGATGAGATCTGATAGAGATAAATAGAATAGATTGCTTGAACGGAAAGTAAAACATAAGTAAAAATAATGCAGCAAGGTATTTTTGGTATTTTTGGTTTTAGATCTGAAAGTATAAGATGGAAAATAGACCCGGGGGCCATAGGTTTCACTAGAGGCTTCTCTCATGATGGCAAGTATTATGGTGGGTGAACAAATTACCGTCGAGCAATTGATAGAAAAGCGAATAATTATGAAGATATCGAAGGCAATGATTATGCATATAGGCATCACGTCCGTGTCAAGTAGACCGAAACGATTCTGCATCTACTACTATTACTCCACACATCGACCGACTCCTGCCTGCATCTAGAGTATTAAGTTCATGAAGAATAGAGTAACGCATTAGGTAAGATGGCATGATGTAGAGGGATAAACTCAAGCAATATGCTGAAAACCCCATCTTTTTATCCTCGATGGCAACAATACAATACGTGCCTCGCTACCCCTACTATGTCACTGGGTGAGGACACCGCAAGATTGAACCCAAAACTAAGCACTTCTCCCATTGCAAGAATTACCAATCTAGTTGGCCAAACCAAACCAGAACTCGAAGAGACTTGCAAAGATATGAAATCATGCATATAAGAATTCAGAAAAGACTCAAATAATATTCATAGATAATCTGAACATAAACCCACAATTCATCGGATCTCGACAAACACACCGCAAAAGAGTATTACATCGGATAGATCTCCATGAAGATCATGAAGAACATGGTATTGAAGAGCAAAGAGAGAGAAGAAGCCATCTAGCTACTAGCTATGGACCTGAAGGTCTGTGGTAAACTACTCACGCATCATCGGAGGGGCAATGGAGTTGATGTAGATGCCCTCCGTGATCGAATCCCCCTCCGGCAGATTACCGGAAAAGGCTCCAAGATTAGATCTCACGGGAACCGAGGCTCCTGGCGGCGGAAAAGTGTTTTCGTGGCTCTCTTTGGTATCCAAGGAATATTTCTGAATTTATAGGCCGAAGAATAGGGTTGGGGGAGCTGCCGTGGGCCCACAAGCCAGGGGGGTGCGCCCTACCCCCCTGGGCGCGCCCCTGTGGCTTGTGGCCACACGGCGGCTCTCCTGCCTTGGTCTCCAAGCTTGGTAGATGTCTTCTGGTCCAAGAAAAATTATTCCGAAGATTTTATTCCGTTTGGACTCCATTTAATATTCCTTATCTGCAATACTCAAAAACAAGGAAAAAACAGAAACTGGCACTAGTCTCTAGATTAATAGTTTAGTCCCAAAAATAATATAAAATAGCATATTAATGCATATAAAACATCCAAAACAGATAATATAATAGCATGGAACAATCAAAAATTATAGATACGTTGGAGACGTATCAAGCATCCCCAAGCTTAATTCCTGCTCGTCCTCGAGTATGTAAATGATTAAAACAGAATTTTTGATGTGGAATGCTACCTAACATATTTATCCATGTAATATTCTTTATTGTGGCATGAATATTCAGATCCGTAAGATTCAAAACAATAGTCCAATATTGACATAAAAACAGTAATACTTCGAGCACACCAACAAGGCAATTGTGTCCTTTCGAAATAACATGGCCTTAGAAAGTTATCCCTACAAAATCATATTGTCTGGCTATGCTCCATCTTCCCTACACAAAGTATCTAAATCATGCACAACCCCGATGAACAAGTCAAGCAATTGTTTCACACTTTTGGTGTTCTCAAACCTTTTCAACTCTCACGCAATACATGAGCGTGAGCCATGGATATAGCACTATAGGTGGAATAGAATATGGTGGAGGTTGCAAGGAAAAAGGGAGAAGATAGTCTCACATCAACTAGGCGTATCAACGGGCTATGGAGATGCCCATCGATAGATATCAATGTGAGTGAGTAGGGATTGCCATGCAACAAATGCACTTAGAGCTATAAGTGTATGAAAGCTCAAAAAGAAAACTAAGTGGTCGTGCAAGATGAAACTCCACTAGTTATATGAAAGTGACAAAATAGGAGACTCTCTATCATGAAGATCATGGTGCTACTTTGAAGCACAAGTGTGGAAAAATATAGTAGCAATTGTCCCTTCTCTCTTTCTCTCATTTTTTTTTGGTGGGCATCTTTGGCCTCTTTTTTTTTATTTGGGCTTTGCTGGCCTCTTTTATTTTTTTTGTAAAGTCCGGATACTCATCCCAACTTGTGAGGGAGTCATGGCTTCCATCATCCTTTTCTCACATGGGACAATGCTCTAATAATGAAAATCATCACACTTTTATTTACTTACAACTCAAAAAGAAAATTACAACTCGATACCTATGACAAAATATGACTCTATATGCAAGATGAAAGTGATGGTGCATGTCATGAAAAGCGGAACGGTGGAAGTTGCATGTCAATATATCTCGGAATGGCTATGGAAATGCCATAATAGGTAGGTATGGTGGCTCTTTTGAGGAACATATATGGTGGCTGTTTTGAGGAAGGTGGGTTTGATGTACCGGCGAAAGTTGCGCGGTACTAGAGAGGCTAGCAATGGTGGAAGGGTGAGAGTGCGTATAATCCATGGACTCAACATTAGTCATAAAGAACTCACATACTTATTGCAAAAGTCTATTAGTTATCAAACAAAGCATTAGATGCATGCCCCTAGGGGAGAGGTTGGTAGGAGTTAACCATCGCACGCTCCCGACCCTCACACAAAGGTTGACAATCATTAAACAAATCATGCTCCGACTTCGTTACATAACGGTTCACCATACGTGCATGCTACGGGAATCACAAACTTCAACACAAGTATCTCTTCCAATTCACAACTACTCACTAGCACGACTCTCATATTACCATCTCCATTATCTCAAAACTATATGCAAGGAATCAAACTTCTCATAGTATCCAATGCACTTAATATGAAAGTTTTTATTATATCCCTCTTGGATGTCCATTATATTAGGACTAAAATCATAACCTAAACAAATTACCATGCTGTTTTAAGAAACTCTCAAAATAATATAAGTGAGGTACGAGAGTTCAATAATTTCTATAAAATATAACACCACCGTGCTCTAAAAAGATATAAGTGAAGCACTAGAGCAACATTGGCTAGCTCAAAAGATATAAGTGAAGCACATAGAGTATTCTAATAAATTCACGATTCAGCGTGTCTCTCTCAAAAAGAGTGTGTGCAGCAAGGATGATTGTGGCAAACTAAAAAGCAAAGACTCATATCATACAAGACGCTCCAAGCAAAACACATATCATGTGGTGAATAAAAATATAGCCTCAAGTAAATTTACCGATGGATTGAAGACGAAAGAGGGGATGCCTTCCGGGGCATCCCCAAGCTTAGGCTTTTTGGTATCCTTGAATATGGCTTGGGGTGCCTTGGGCATCCCCAAGATTAGGCTCTTGCCACTCCTTATTCCATAGTCCATCAAATCTTTACCCAAAACTTGAAAACTTCACAACACAAAACTCAACAGAAAACTCATGAGATCCGTTAGTATAAGAAAAATAAATCACCACTTTAGGTACTGTTGTGAACTCATTCTTTATTTATATTGGTGTAATATCTACTGTATTGTAACTTCTCCATGGTTCATACCCCCCGATACAACCCATAGATTCATCAAAATAAGCAAACAACACAAAGAAAACAGAATCTGTTAAAAACAGAACAGTCTGTAGCAATCTATAGACTTCGAATACTTCTGTAACTCCAAAACTTCTGAAACATTAGGACAATCAGGAAAATTTGTATATCAATCTTGTGTAAAAATTTCAGATCAAAAGCACGTTCCAGTGAACTTACAAAATTCCTGGACTGAGAGCAAAAGTTTCTGTTTTTCAGCAAAATCAAATCAACAAACACCGTAGACCATCCCAAAGGTCTTACTTGGCTCAAATACTAATTTAAACAAGAAAACACAATTATTACAGAAGTAATAATGTGAAAAACACACAAAAACAGAAACAAAAAACAGAAAGCAAAAATAAAATTGGGTTGCCTCCCAACAAGCGCTATTGTTTAACGCCCCTAGCTAGGCATGATGATTTCAATGATGCTCACATAAAAAGTAGTAATTGAAATATGCAAGAGAGCATCATGAATCTCATGAAAAACACATTTAAGTATAACCCACTTCCTATGCATAGGGATTTTGTGAGCAAACAATTTATGGGAACAAGAATCAACTAGCATAGGAAGACAAAACAAGCATAACTTCAAAACTTTGAACACATAGAGAGGAAACTTGATATTATTGCAATTCCTACAAGCATATGTTCCTCCCTCATAATAAATATCAGTAGCATCATGAAGGAATTCAACAATATAACTATCATATAAAATTTTCTCTTCATGATCCACATGCATGCAAAGTTGACACTCTTCCAAAATAGTGGGATTATCATTAACTAAAGTCATGACCTCTCCAAACCCACTTTTATCAAAAATTTCATAAGATTGAACACTCTCCAAAATAGTGGGATAAATAATTCCTAAAGTTGACACTCTTCCAAACCCACTTTCAATATCATATTCATCATGAGTATTAAATAAATTATCAAGATCGTAAGAAGCACTATCACCCCAATCATGATGATTGCAATAAGTAGTGGTCATGGCAAACTCATCAAATATAGCATCCCCAAGCTTGTGGGTTTGCATATCATTAGCACAATAGATATTAATAGAATTTATAAAAATATCATTGCAATCATGCTTTTCATTCAAGGAAACATCGTGAATCGCTTCATCACAATTTTCAGATTCATGAATCTCAAGCAAAACTTCATAGAGATAATCAAGTACACTCAACTCACTAGCAATTGGTTCATCATAATTGGATCTCTTGAAAAGATTAGCAAGTGGATGAGGATCCATATCAATAGATTTTTAGCAAGCAAAGATGCAAGCAAATAGAAGGCACATGGTAACACAAGTAGACAAAAAGAGATCCGGCGAGAAAAAGGCGAATAAAACGGCAAATTGGTGAAGTGGGGGAGAGGAAAACGAGAGGCAAATGGCAAATAATGTAAATGCAAGAGATGAGTTTGTGATGGGTACTTGGTAGGCTTGATGTAGATCTCTCCGGCAACCACGTCAGAAATTGACAAGTTGACGGGAAAGTTCTTCTCTTGACTTGCTATGTATCTCCCCGGCAACGGCGCCAGAAATCCTTCTTGCTACTTCTCGAGCATGCGTTGGTTTCCGTGAAGAGGAACGGATGATGCAGCAAAGTAGATAAGTATTTCCCTCAGTTGTTGAGAACCAAGGTATCAATCCAGTAGGAGATACAAGCAAGTCCCCAATAGATGTACCTACACAAAGAATCAAACACTTGCACCCAACGCTATAAAGGGGTTGTCAATCCCTTCACGGTTACTTGCAAGGATGAGATCTGATAGAGATAAATAGAATAGATTGCTTGAACGGAAAGTAAAACAAAAGTAAAAATAATGCAGCAAGGTATTTTTGGTATTTTTGGTTTTAGATCTGAAAGTATAAGATGGAAAATAGACCCGGGGGCCATAGGTTTCACTAGAGGCTTCTCTCATGATGGCAAGTATTACGGTGGGTGAACAAATTACTGTCGAACAATTGATAGAAAAGCGAATAATTATGAAGATATCCAAGGCAATGATTATGCATATAGGCATCACGTCCGTGTCAAGTAGACCGAAACGATTCTGCATCTACTACTATTACTCCACACATCGACCGACTCCTGCCTGCATCTAGAGTATTAAGTTCATGAAGGACAGAGTAACGCATGAGCTAAGATGACATGATGTAGAGGGATAAACTCAAGCAATATGATGAAAAACCCATCTTTTTATCCTCGATGGCAACAATACAATACGTGCCTCGCTACCCCTACTATGTCACTGGGTGAGGACACCGCAAGATTGAACCCAAAACTAAGCACTTCTCCCATTGCAAGAATTACCAATCTAGTTGGCCAAACCAAACCAATAACTCGAAGAGATTTGCAAAGATATGAAATCATGCATATAAGAATTCAGAAAAGACTCAAATAATATTCATAGATAATCTGAACATAAACCCACAATTCATCGGATCTCGACAAACACACCGCAAAAGAGTATTACATCGGATAGATCTCCATGAAGATCATGAAGAACATGGTATTGAAGAGCAAAGAGAGAAAAGAAGCCATCTAGCTACTAGCTATGGACCCGAAGGTCTGTGGTGAACTACTCACGCATCATCGGACGGGCAATGGAGTTGATGTAGATGCCCTCCGTGATCGAATCCCCCTCCGGCAGATTACCGGAAAAGGCTCCAAGATTGGATCTCACGGGAACTGAGGCTCCTGGTGGCGGAAAAGTGTTTTCGTGGCTCTCTTTGGTATCCAGGGAATATTTCTGAATTTATAGGCCGAAGAATAGGGTTGGGGGAGCTACCGTGGGCCCACAAGCCAGGGGGGGCGCGCCCTACCCCCCCTGGGCGCGCCCCTGTGGCTTGTGGCCACACGGCGGCTCTCCTGCCTTGGTCTCCAAGCTTGGTAGATGTCTTCTGGTCCAAGAAAAATTATTCCAAAGATTTTATTCCGTTTGGACTCCGTTTAATATTCCTTATCTGCAATACTTAAAAACAAGGAAAAACAGAAACTGGCACTAGGCTCTAGATTAATAGGTTAGTCCCAAAAATAATATAAAATAGCATATTAATGCATATAAAACATCCAAAACAGATAATATAATAGCATGGAACAATCAAAAATTATAGATATGTTGGAGACGTATTAACCCGCCACCCATTTAGTAGCCAGTGTCAAAGATTTAACCGACATGTTGGACTACGTCTCCGAGGAGGCAGAAGACATGGATGAAGATATTGGCGCCCCCGCCCCTATGACTACTGGGCAGTGGACAGACACCTCCACCACGATGTCTATATGGTGGACACCCCAATTATAGGGATGACCACACCCCCAAGAAGAACGACGACAAATCCGGCGAAGCATCAAAACACCGGAAACAGCGCAAACGATCCAAGAAAAACAAGGGAAGGGAGGCCATCGCACGCACCGGGGAAGTTGACACCCCGGAGGACCGCGGCGACCTTGAAGCCCCCGTGGAGCCGCTAGAGGACCCGGAAAGGCTAACGTATCAACAGGATGCCGAGGACCTCAATGATTCCGAGGACGACAACTACCTCCCACCTGCTGAGGAGGAAGAAAGCCTTGAAGCCGAAGACTTCACCGTCCTCGAAAACCCCGAGGACCAAGAACGATTCAGGCGACAGCTCATAGCCACCGCTCGGAGCTTAAAGGCAAAGCAGCAGCAGCTCAAAGCCGAACAAGACACCATCAACAACAGATGGACGAAAGTCCTGGTAGCCGAAGAAGGGTTCGGCATTGAGCGGCCAAAACAAAACAAGAGTTACCCGCCCTGGCGCCTGCTGCCGCAATTCAATGACGAGGCCTTCGAGCCCAAATCTCCCAGGCGTGTCCAGTACGACCAGCCGGACCGCCCCCCTCGAGGATGGGACAGGTTGGCTGGAGACGCCGAATACTGGCCCATGTCACCTCGCAGGAGGGAAAAGAGGCCAGCACAGCCTGAGGATCGATACGATCTACGGCAGGACCTGGACTATAGGGCAGGTCACACTAGATCCATTTACGGATCTAGGGGACGCTCCCCCGCTAGACAGGATGGTTACCGATCGTGGCTCGACCGCAATCACAGAAGCCCGGAACAATACCGGGCCCAGACAACAGTTGACTTCCGACGTGACGTAGCCCGGATTAGAGGCGCCGCACACCCACTGTGTTTCACAGATGAGGTCATGCAGCACCAGTTCCCCGAAGGGTTTAAACCCGTAAACATAGAACCATATGACGGAACGACGAACCCAGCCGTGTGGATCGAGGACTTCCTCCTTCACATCCATATGGCCAGAGGAGACGATCTCCACACTATCAAATACCTACCACTCAAACTGAAGGGAACAGCTCGGCACTGGTTAAACAGTCTCCCCGAAAACTACATTGGGAGTTGGGAGGAGCTTGAAGACGCCTTCCGGTCTAACTTTCAAGGCACCTATGTCCGGCCCCCGGGATCTTCCGATTTAAGAAACGTCATCCAGAAAGCTAGCGAATCAGCGAGGTAATTCTGGGATCGGTTCCTGACTAAGAAAAACCAGATCTTCGACTGCCCGGACGCCGAGGCGATAGCCTCGTTCAGACACAACATTCGGGATGAATGTCTAGCTCGCCAGCTCGTCCAGGATAAGCCGAGAACAATGTCTGCCCTCAGCTCACTCATGACCCGCTTTTGCACAGGCGAAGACAATTGGCTAGCTCGCCGAAGCCACAACCCCGAAGACCCCGGCACCTTTGAAGTGTGGGATGGTAACGGAAAGCCAAGGCGCAACAAAAATAAATGCCGTCATAGCAATGGCGACTCGGAAGACATGGCCGTAAATGCCGGTTTCTGCAATTCCAAAACTGGACAACGGAAGAAGCCCTCTAAAGGGAACAGGGATGGACCCACAGCTTTGGACAAAATCATGGATAGGCCCTGCCAGATCCACGACACACAAGACAAGCCGGCCACCCACACCAACAGAAACTGTTGGGTATTCAAACAAGGCGGCAAGCTCGCAGTCGAGGAGCATAGCAAGGGCCCGCGCAGCGAGGACGATGAAGGGCCTCACGGCCCGAGTAGTGGTGGTCAGAAGCAATTCTCTCCTGAGGTAAAAACTATGAACATGATATATGTCACACAGATACCAAAAACGGAGAGGAATCGCGCCCTTCGGGAGGTCTACGCCGTAGAGCCCATAGCCCTGAAGTTTAATCCATGGTCGGCTTGCCCGATCACTTTCGATCGTAGGGATCACCCGACCATTATCCGTCACGGAGGCTCGGCCGCCCTCGTACTAGGCGCCATCATCGATGGGTACCATCTCACTAGAGTCCTTATGGACGGAGGAAGTAGCCTTAACCTTATTTACTCAGACACAGTAAAGAAAGTGGGTATCGACCCTTCGAGAATTAAACTCAGCAACACTACCTTCAAGGGAGTCACCCCCGATGTCGAAGCACGCTGCTTTGGTACTGTGATGCTGGAAGTAGTGTTCGGCTCGCCCGACAACTTTCGTAGCGAAGACTTGATCTTCGATATCGTGCCTTTCCGTAGCGGCTATCATGCACTTCTCGGCCATACAGTGTTCGCTCGCTTCAACGCCGTTCCACACTACGCATACCTGAAGCTCAAGATGCCTGGACCCAAGGGGGTCATCACCGTCAACGGCAATACGGAATGCTCACTCCGAACTGAGGAACACACAGCGGCTCTAGCGGCCGAATTCCAGTCCGTCATCGAGACACCAAGACCCCAACCAGGCGACAAGTTGCGACAGGCGACTAAGCGGGTTCGAGCACGACCCGATCTCCCGGAGCAATCTCTTGTCCATCACCAATAGGGATACGCCCCCACAGCACGGCCCCGCTACCCGTCAGGTACATACCTAGAAGGCACAATTTCACGCTTAAAATACCATGGGTAGCTGGGGGGGAGGGACACCCTATCAAAACCGAGTGGTCGGTTCGACCGAACTACTCTCAACACAGCAGGCGTCAAGCTTATGCATGTCACGGCGATTCTACATCTACCTCTCTCAAAAGTCCGTTCGCCGATTAAAACCACCTTTAAAGGAGCACGCTACTCTTCAAGAGCAAAGGAGCAGAGGCGCACCGGGATACACCAAGGACATCAAGCCGCCTATCAAGAACCTCGAGGTAACCTCCCCTTCGTAGAAATTTGTTTCTAAAACAAAATACCTATAACAGTTGTGTCCGCAATATGAATTGTAAAAATTCATCATATATAAAGACCATCTTTTACGGTCTGGTTATGGCAATTTATAAAGTGTTTTCTAAATCCCCGCCTCCGGAAACAAAACTGTTCGGTACATGTTCTATGCAATCCGCTAATAGATGGGGGCTTAACTATAAAGCTCCTCCCAAGCATCTTCCCTGCATTATCCTTCATATGTCCGGCGTCTCGGATTTTTGCGTTATATGCATCGGTTCCGAATTATGTCTTAGGTCAAAGGTTGGGTTGCCCGGCTCCTGTGCTTACCCTCTTACGTTCCACTTGTTCGGCTAAAAGGGTAAAGGGAGAACCACTGCGATTGTATTTCCAGCTCGCCTGGTCAAGTACCTCAGTGGAGAAAGCCGAAAATTGACCGTCATAATAACCGAGAGCTGGTCTGCAATCCGAGCACAAGTGTCAAACTAAAAATCGATAGAGGTTATTCCGTGTCATACAAGGGGTTTGCATCTTCGCAAACCGTGTGGTAATGGTTTTTACCTTGGTATACCCGAATATCACAAGACACTGGCGGCTAGTAACCAGCCCCCGCAATCAAGCTCCTTCGGCTAAGTGAAAGCACTAAAGCCACATAATCTAATTGCCTTGTTCCCCCCTCTCGAACCACCGCCTCTGGGTTTCGATAATTCGGCTAAGGATAAAACTGCGGAGGACGGAACACCTCTTGTAATAATTACACAGGGGCAAAAGCCGACTACTGGCAACTTTCATTTCCAAAACGGCCACATAGGAGTCAAAATAATCCAAGCACCAAAAGATTGATAACACGTGCATACGCATTATAAAACAAAGTGTTCATCGGACATACAATAATGTGTTTATTCAAAAATTACATCCTTAGGGCATTGGGGCTCTACCGACCGAGCACCCTCCATCGCAGCGGCGAAGTACAGTTCGGGGCGCCTATGCTCCTTCCCAGGAGGCGGGGGCGCTGTAGCCATCTCGAGCGGCTTCATCCCTGGCCAGTGCATCATAGTCCTTGCAAAGGCCATCCGCAGTCCCTCGATGCATACAGAGCGCTTCAGGCCCTCAATGCGGGAGGAGGCGTCGCAAAGCTTCTGTACCAGGCCGAAATAACTGCTAGGTAGTGGCTCTGCAGGCCACAATCTAATGCAAGGTCCTTTAAGGCCGGCTCCGCCATTCGGTGTAGCTCCATTAGCTGCTTCATCTGATAACTGAGAAGGGGACGGGGCTCGGGGGTCAGAAATTGCGCCCAGAACAGCCTCTATTCCGCATCCCCGTCCCGAGCCACAAAGTGCTTGGCCGCATCCGCCGCACTCCTCGGAAGATCCATAAAATCGCCTGAGGAACGACACAGCCGTGTAAAACGAGCAAAAATATAACCACCAAAGGCACATTGCAGTAAGTATAGCTTACCATCCGCGATCATCCTGACTTGGCGGAGCTCTTCCTCAAAAGACCGCCTATCTACATGCTCCGATTTAAGCTCGGAAGACAGCGTGGACAGCTTGGCCGCTTGCTCCTTGGTCTTCTGCTCAAGAGCCTCGCACTTAGTTCTTGCATCTTGGAGCTCTTGCTGCACCTCAGCCACCCGAGCTTCGTGTTTGTCACCGGCAATCTTCAGGGAGCTCAGTTCGGCAGACGCCTGCTCGGCCGCCAACCTATGATCGGCGGCCTCTTGCTTGGCCTTCTCCAGCTCAGCCTTGAGGTTCTCGACCTTGGAAGTAATGGCTGCAAATACAATGGAAGGCCAAATTTCAGTAAATGAAAACTCAAGAATTTCAATCAATGAGGATGATACAAGGTCTTCGCGATACAATTCCAACTTCCTTTGCATTTCATCAAACCATTTGTTCAGACGGTCAAGCTCCTCGTCAGAGCTCTTGAGCTTCCGGTTTAGCTCGACCAGTTCCACGTCATGGACAGCCGCCGCCGAAGACGAGGCCTGCAAAGCAACCTTGTGTGAGACACACCTCCGAGCTGTTGGTCCTAGACCCTTTTTTCAGACCATCTCCGGAATCAATCAATTTCCCAGGAACTCGGATCGTTTTGCTCGGAACCTTAGGTTCTCTGATCCCCGGGTAAGTTTCTTAAACTCACCCATGGCTCGGGGGCTACTATACCTATACGGAATATATAAACCTCACAAATAAAATTCGCTTAGAGAAAGGAGCATTACATGGCTTACCTTGAAGCCCGCCAAAAGACCGCCGAAGGCCTCCTTCAGTCCGCTATCAACGGACTGAATGCCTTGTAGAACCGCACCCTTATGGGTGCGGTGGTCTTAGGTGATGGAGGAGCTACGCAAGGCCTCCTCCATCATAGCTGGTCACCCGGTTGTGGCCTGCCCCGTCACGGGCGGCACCGGTGGCGGCACCGCGGCTCCCCCTTCTTTAGAAGGTAGAGTCGTCGATGTCGGAGACTTGGGGGTCTCCGGAGCCGTCTTCGGAGGGAGCTCCGATGATTCACGGCCTCCCTCTTTGTTTACCAGGAGGGCCTCGACCTCCTGGTCCTCAGTTACCGAGGTATGGTCCTCGGTCATGACCTCCTCACCCTCATTATTCGGCCGAGGAGAGATCCGCCGGGATATCACCTCCATGGCCTCTTCAGTGGCCTGGGAAGGAGAGGTGTGGGACGCACTTTTGCTCTCTGCTAGCTCGGCTGGCGGGGGATCTCCCTCTGAGACCTGTTTGGTCGGGAGATCACGGGTCGGGCTGCAATATGGAAGACATTTTTCCGGTCAGTAACAGAAACTTTGTATAAGTAAAGTGTTCGGACACGGTACCTCTGGGCCGCGGGCTTGGCCCTGGGGGTCCTCCGAGGTATCCTCTCAAATGCCCTGGATTCCTCATCAAAATCCGGGCTGACGTCGGGCAGGACCACCTTGGCCCTGTAGGGTCTCTTCGGAGAAGGGGGAGCTGGGTCCTCCTTGGCATCCACGGATGCCGCCCTCTTCCTTGGCTGAGGGGAATCGATTTCCCCCCCCCCTTCCTCCGTCTGCTCCTCCTCGTGAGCAGAGGAGGCGTGGGTCTCCCCGGACCTAGTGTCCGGAGGGCCTCTTGGGCGAAGTCCTTCTCGGGTCTGCTTCTTCTCGCCCTTCTTCTTTTTGTCCTTCTTCTCTGGCGCTGAATACGGCGCCTCGACCAACATCGCCATCAACAGGGCCGACCTAGGGGCTTCGGGCAGCGGGGCAGGGCCGTTGATCCACATGGCCTTGGCCAGCCAGCCCTACGGAGATAAAGGGAGAAGAGTTAAAATCCTTGCTAAGAAATTGATCCTAGAGATAAAAATGGAAACTATACCTTGAGCGGAGGGTTTTCGGCATCTAGGCCGGTGTCTTCCTCTTTGTCCGACCACTCCTCCTGAGGCTTGAACAATGCCTTCCATAGCTTCTCCCGGGTAGTACGGAAGAGCTTGCGCACGGTGGGAGGGTCGTCAGACTTGTAGTCCCACATTGGCATAGCCCGGAGCTGGCAAGGGAGGAGATGGCGGCGGAGCATGACCTGGATCACATTCGACAGGCCGACGTTCGCCTCTAGCATCTGCGCGATGCGATCTTGCAGCATCTTTACTTTCGTGGCCTACCCCCAGTCCAGGCCCTTCTTGATCCATGAGGTCAGCCTCACGGGGGGTCCGGATCTGAAGTCGGGAGTTGCCACCCGGTCTGTGGCACGTGGTTCGGTAATATAGAACCACTCCTTCTGCCAAACCTTGACGGTGTCGATGAAAGTTCCCTCTGGCCACTGGACCCACGGGAGCTTGGTGATCACCGCTCCTCCGCAATCTGCGTGCTGGACGCTTACGGTCTTCGGCTTGACATTGAAGACCTTCAGCCATAAGCCGAAATGCGGCTGGACCCGCAAAAAGGCCTTGCAGATGATGATGAAAGCCGATATGTGCATGATGGAGTTTGGGGGAAGGTCGTGGAAGTCCAACCTGTAAAAGAACATCAGGCCCCTTACAAAGGGGTGCAGCGAGAAGCTCAGACCCCGGATGAAATGGGGAATGAACACCACCGGCTCCCCGGGCTTTGGCGTAGGGACTACTTGGCCCTCTTCGGGGGCGCGGTGGGCGACATCGACCGGGAGGTAACCGGCACGCTTCAGCTCCTGGATGTTGTCCTCGGTGACGCACGATGCCTCTCAATTGCCTTGCGAGCCTGAACTAGCCATGGCTGTGCTCGGGGAAGAGGGATGGGTGTCTTGGGAGGGGCTGGAGGAAGACTAGATTTGTGCGCTTGGAGCAAGGAAGGCCTCGGAGAGCGAATCTGGGGAGCGTGGAAAGGCTTTGGAGATGTTTTCTTCCCTTTTATGGAAGGCCGTAATACCAAGTGTAGTCTTACTGCGTCGCGAGCTGCGCCGGATCCCGAAGCGACCGCTCCATTTTGCGTGCGTGGGATAACCCAAATCATTGATCCTATCCCGTAAAAAATGGGGCACGATCTTAACGTCGATTAGACGTGCCAATAAAGAGGCAACCTCGAACCGTGAATCGAGTTTTTATAACTGGTTATGTCACCGCGACTTGTCTGAGCCTTTCGTCAGAAAGGTTGTCAGGAAGGGCACTATTCATACTCAGGCATTTGGCCTTCGAGTATAAGCAAAGTATGTTCGGAAAGCAGGGTGTCATCGGTGGCCGAGCTAAGGGTGACCGAGCAAGGAGGGGAGAAAGGAACTCTCCCCGCAAGCTGAACACTCTGGACGTGGAGAGGAGCTGGATGTCATGAAGACCGGCGTTGGAGGCTAGTTCGGGGGCTACTGAGGGAGTCCGGGATTAAGGGGTCCTTGGGCTATTGGTTTACCTTGTATGGACCAGCCCGGTGGGCCGCCTTGTGGCATCTTCGGGAAGGCCGGACTACAGAATGACCCCAGGCTTAGGGGGGAAGGTTCTGAAAACTTGGTGTGTCCTCCAAGTAAGAATGGGCGTATCTATGCCCGGATGGAAACCAACCATGTGTAACCCTAGATACCCCTGGTGTCTATATAAACTGGGGGCTTAGTTCATAGAGTGCCAAGTCAACTCATCTAGGTTTCGCTCATCTGATCTCAAGGTAGATCAACTCTGTAACCATCATATTCATCAATACAATCAAGCAGGACGTAGGGTTTTACCTCCTCACGAGGGCCTGAATCTGGGTAAACACTGTCTCCTTCGTCCCCTGTTACCATCGATCCTAGATTCATAGTTCGAGACCCCCTACCCGAGATTCGCTGGTTTTGACACCGACATTGGTGCTTTCATTGAGATTTCTACTGTGGGATCACCTGTGGATCGATGGCTCGCCTAATCATCAGCGAACAGGCCTGTAACGAGGACATTTCGTCCCCGGACACGTCTTTGCATTCAGCAGCGTCGTGCTGCATGCTGACTCGACCGGCCGTCTAGGCCAGATCGAAAATTTCGCCCATGTTCAGGGGATCAGGTTCGGGAACCTAGAGTTCACCGCCGACTCCTGTGGCGATTTGTTCCTTGTAGGGCCCTCGGTTTCGTCCGATAGACCCGAAAGTCCCGGAGCTTTAATTTCGGGCCCTCTACCCGGCTAGACGTAGGGTTTTACCTCCTCACGAGGGCCCGAACCTGGGTAAACACTGCCTCCGTCGTCCCCTGTTACCATCGATCCTAGATTCATAGTTCGGGACCCCCCTACCCGATATCCGCCGGTTTTAACACCGACACTCTTGCTCTAAGGTAAGATTCTCGAAGCGTAACTTCTCATGAGTTCTTAAGAGCTCTCTATGATCTTCTTGAGTAGATACATGAGCTAACTTAAGAGTGTTTAGTTCTTTAGTTAGACGCTCAATCTCCTTCTTATCATCATCACACGACTTATCTTGACTAGCATGATTATTATCAAGTTCATTTTGAGTAACATCACTAGTTTTATGAAAGAGCAAGTCATCATCTCCTAGTAAATCATCCTTATCTCTATTGAAGTCAATGTATTCGGGGTGTGATACGTTGGGGCCTTTAGCCATGAAGCAACTTCCACTTCCTTCATTTGGTGAATCAAATATGTCATAGGAGGTGGAGTTACGAGTGCTAATCCGACAACACCTTCATCTTGACTATAGTCAGAGTTGGAGTGATAGCTTCTCTCGGATTGGTTGTCGGAATCGGAGCCGGAGACCCATTCAGCAACAGAGCTTGATGTCTTCTTCTTGTGTAGCTCTTGGTGTACTTGTCCTTCTTCTCCGAGTCCTTGTTTCTCCAGGAGGGTCTTCGTTCATAGCGATCTTCTCTACTCCTTCTCTCTCTATGAGGTGATTCATCTCTTGAGCTTCATCTTCTAGGTGACTCTTCTCTTCTTTTGTGGGGGGCCATGCTCTCATTGGAATAGTGTCCGGGCCTTCCACAATTGTAACAATTCTGGTCACGACTAGAGGAACGCTTCTCTTCATATCTTGAATTGGATCTTCCCTCATTGCCTCTACTCTTGTAGAACTTGTTGAATTTCTTGACCATGAGGCTTATTTCTTCATTGGTAACAAGGTTGTCACTTGAAGTAGTGGGAGTGTCACTTGTAGCTTTGTATGCACCGCTCGACTTGGTGTGAAGTTCTTCTATGTCCTTGAGTGACATTACATGAGCAACAATCCTTTCAATGACTTCTGTAGGCTTGAGATCTTTGTACTTTGGCATCATTTGGATCAATGTGCACACGATGTTGTACTTTCCATCCAAGGCTCTAAGGATCTTCTTTATGATGAATTTGTCGGTCATCTCTTCACTTTCTAAGCTGGCAATCGCATTTGTGATGACAGCAAGCCTAGAGTACATTTCCGCGACTCCTTCACCATCCTTCATCTTGAACTTGTCAAGTTGACTTTGTAGCACATCCAACTTATATTCCCTGTCGGATTCGGTACAATCGTGCATATCAACCAAAGTATCCCAAATTTCCTTTGCATTCTCAAGACGGCTTATCTTGTTGAACTCTTCGGGGCATAAGCAGTTGAATAGGATGTCGCATGCTTGAGCGTTGTATTGCAACATCTTCAATTCTTCCGTGGTCACTTCACGATTCGGTTCCTTTTCATCACCAAAGAATTCACCTTGCAATCCAACATGAAGAACAGCCCATACGGCGGGGTTATGACCAAGAATATGCATTTTCATTTTGTGCTTCCAACTAGCAAAGTTTGTAGCATCAAAATATGGACCTCTATGATGATAACTTCCGTCACTAGACGCCATACTCTCCTAGGTTGTGAGACCAATGCAATGAAGACCAATGCTCTGATACCACTTGTAGGATCCGAAGTATGTCTAGAGGGGGTGATTAGACTACTAGACCAAATAAAAATCTAGCCTTTTCCCAATTTTAAGTGTTGGCAAGTTTTAGCAATTATAGCAAGTCAAGTACACCCTACACATACAAGTCTAAGAGTATAGCAGCAGAAAGTAAAAACATGCACATGAAAGTAAAGGTAGGGAGAGGAGAATTGAATGTAATTGATGACACAAAGATTTTTTCCCGTGGTTCCGATAGGTGGTGCTATCATACGTCCACGCTGATGGAGACTTCAACCCACGGAGAGTAGTGGTCGTGAGAGTCCACGGAGGGCTCCACCCGTTAGGGTCCACAAAGTAGCAACCTCGTCTATTCCATCATGGCTTCCGTCCACGAAGGACTAGCCTCACTATGGTTAGATCTTCATGAAGTAGGCGATCTCCTTGCCCGTACAAACTTCTTGGTTCAACCCCACAACACGAAGAAGGAGGCTCCCAAGCGACACCTAACCAATCTAGGAGGCACCACCCTCCAAAAGGTAATAGATGTGGTAACAATGATGAACTCCTTGCTCTTGTGCTTCAAAAGATAGTCTCCTCAACACACAATCACTCCCTCACAGATTAGGCTTGGTAGAAGAGGATGATTGGGTGGAAAGCAACTTGGGGAGGCTAGAAATCAAGATTCATATGGTTGGAGTGGAATGTCTTGATCTCAACACATGAGTAGGTGGTTCTCTCTCAGAAAATGGATGGGGCAAGTGTAGGTATGTTCTGAGTGCTTCCTCTACGAGTGAGAGGAGGTGGAGGGGTATATATAGGCATCTCCAAAAATCCAACTGTTACAAAATTATTTCCCAACTCGGTGAAACCGAAGTAAAAACTCGGTTGCACAGACTAGTATAAAATGTGGCAACTTTTGGCTTTTCGGTGAGATAAATATATAAATCTCGTTGTTACTAATATTGGTGACCTAGGCAGATTCCAAATCTCAGTGAGACCGATTCTTAGAACTCAGAAATTCTGATTCTTTAAAATAGGATACTAGAGAGTTGGTCACCGATTTCGGTTGCACCGAAGTGAAAAGTTCGTGGCACCGAGACTAGGGTTTTGGCTAGGATCAGTCTAGGATTTGAACTCGGTGAGCCCGATTCTGAAAAGTTGGTGGAACCGATTTTAGTGGTAGGGTTTAGACAGAGATTTTGTGGGAGAATTTCATGTGTATTTTTGGTGGCTAATCGCTAAGCACTTGAGCAACCAGATCATCATAGACACCTCATCCCCTTTTAATAGTATTGGCTTTCCTATGAACTCAAGGTGTGATGTCTCACAAAATGTAAAATGTAGAGTCTTCAACCTTGTTGCCAATAGATGTTCCTTGCATCTAGGGGATCTCCTCACAATCCTTTGGCCAATCCATTCATTTAACTCTCCTGAAATATAATTGGTGAAAACATTAGTCCAATGAAATATATGTTGTTATTAATTACCAAAACCACCTAGGGAGAAGTTGTGCTTTCAAGGTCATCCTGTCTATCCAGCTCAGCTTCCTTTTCCTCATACATGCGTACCCTTGGCGCATCGTGAATGATGTCACAAGGTAAAATGAGATCGGCACCGTATAGCATAAATAATGGTGTATAACCTGTGGACCGATTAGGCGTAGTACGCAAACTCCATAACACGGACTGAAGCTCCTCACCCACTTGCAATCGGATTTCTTCAAGGAACAAACTAGGCGCGGCTTGATGCCACTTAAGACAAGGCCGTTGGCACGTTCTACCTATCCATTTGTTTGAGGGTGATACATAGATGCATAGTCAAGCTTAATGCCCAACTTCTCACACCACGTTTGTACTTCTTTGGCCGTGAAATTAGATTCATTGTCCATTATTATCTTGTGGGGGTTGTCGTATATGTGTACCACACTGGAAATAAAATCAGTAACGTGGGCAGCTTCGACAATTGGGACCAGTTTGGCCTCGATCCATTTGGTCCACTTGCCTACCATGACAAGCAAATATTTCTTTTGGTGAGAGCCTCCCTCCACCCATGTCGATACCACAGACTGCGAAAGGCCAGGTGATCGGAATCATTTGGAGTGTTGTTGTGGCATATGACTTTGGTTTGCGAAAACCTGACAGCCCTGGCAGCGTTCGACTAGTGTTTTAGCATCCTCCTTGGCGGTTGGCCAATAAAATCCTTCTTGGAAAGCCTTGCTTACTATGGAGCAGGCTGCTGCATGGTGACTGCCATGCCGGAGTGTACTTCGGAGAGAAGCTTGCGTCCGTCTTCCTCGGATATACATCTTTGGAGGACGCCTGTGACGTTGTGTTTATAGAGCTCACCCTCATGATCCCTATATGCTTTAGATCGGCGAACAATCCTTCGCGCCTCGGTCTGGTCATCGGGCTGCTCCTTATGAAGCAAGTATTTGAGAAAGGGCTCGGTCCATGGCGCAATTACTGCCATGATCTCATGAGCCGAGTTTGTTTCCTTGGGGAATGATGCTCCTATTATTCCTCTATCATCATTGGCGCCCGGAGGGCTAGCCCTTCCACTGACCTGGGTACCCGTAACGTTGGTTCCTCCTTGCCAGACTACGGAGGGCTTGAACAACCGTTCGAGAAACATATTATCTAGAACAGGGTGGCGTTTTACGCCAATTCTTGCGATTGTGTCAGCGGCTTGATTGCTATCCCATTGGATGTGATGGGATTCCAGCCCCTCGAAGTGTGCTGAGCTTGAGAAAACGACATTGCAGTATGCAATAATCTTCGGGTCTTCTGCGTCGAATTCACCGTTCACTTGGGAGATGGCAAGGTTAGAGTCCCCTGAGACCTCGAGGCGTTGGATGCCCATTGATGCTGCTATCTGACGCCCATGCAGCAAGGCTTCGTATTCGGGTACGTTGTTAGAATCAGGATACATGATTTGCAAGACATACCGTATATTATCGCCCGTGGGCAAGGTCAGTACGACCATGGCTCCCAGTTTACCTCCTCCCATGGTGATGACCTCTATGTGAGAAGATCCAAGTGGATGGCAAGGCTCCTCTCGGAGGGAAGATCCTCCGGGATACCAAGGCCCCTCCTCCGGAGTGGGAAGACTATCTGTTACTTGTATCCTTTGTTGAACTTGGTTCGATGTATCTCCTGTGTTTTCTATGGATCTAGTGGATGTGTGATTGAAGACCGTTCTTGAGAGCTTGTGTTTTTCTCTTTGGATTTCTCCCTTTCCACTCCATCATGTGAAAAGATCGACATCCATGGGTTGGCCCAAAATAATCTTGGTATCATGAATCACGTTGATTCACACCTTGGATTCTCATCCCCTATTTGCTAGCCAATTTTTCTTTGTTTTGACCTAATTTCGAAAATCCCCACAAAAATAGCCATACCCAAAATTTCTTGGATTCGTTAGATTTGAGGAGATTTTATTGATTTTTATTTGTGGATTTCGTGGTTGACAAGTAGATCTAGAATTTTCCCATCTTTTCCCTCGACTTCATCCACAAAATCGGTCCAATTTTCAGAAAAAAATAGTATACATCCCAATTGCCCTCGAGTTCATCTCCTGCCTGAGGTCAACCCACGAAATCGGCAAATACCGGAAGACCGACATTTACCGGACGTCCGGACGCTTGCGAACCACCGGACGTCCGACCTTCTCCGGACTTCCGGTAAAACCTGACGAAACTGAATTTTCCATCGTGAATTTTTTTGTCTCCACCATTTTCTTCCGCATTTCCACCACCAATTTTTCTGCAACCTTTTGCACTTGAGATTTTGAGCCGCGAATTTTCCACTTCCTAAGTTGTTTAGGCTACTTAGGAGTAGTTCTTCATCGACATCTCCACTCATCATCGCATGTTTTATCGTCGAACAACTCATCGTTGATACCTCACCGTAAGCAAGGACGATAACTGCGATGACACTCTTGATTACGCCCTTGCCATTGCATTGTTACCCCGAGCCTATTTGCGTAAATTGACTATCAAGACTAGCCATTAAGTATTGCCGGGCTACGCTACTTGTGCACTTTAGTGATACATACTCCACATAGCTTCATTTGCGTGCATATATCATTGTATCATCTCTTGTGTTACAATGGTACCCGCATATACATAATTGCTATCATGGTGTGCACGTCCCGCATAGTGACCATACAAATATCAACGCCAAAAGAAAACATAAACAAAGCTTTTAAGCACAGAGCAAAATAAATAGCATCACCAAATCGCATATCATACTTGATCATCTAGGATCACTTGAGCGAGTGACATCGTGCCTCATACATACATAGCAAAGTCGGGACAGAAAGTCGACAAGTTTTGTTTCTGATAGGTCGTGCACAAATTTGTATTATGCCCATTTGAGAAATTGTGCTAGCGTCTCTCTAGGGTTGTGCAACACTAGCTTTTTCCATGGATACCACATTTTGTGCTCATTCCTTGGTTGCACGACCCCACATCGTGTGTGTGTTTCCGTGTATTCTCATTGCTATTGATCTATTTTGTCTTACTTGCGAATTTACTAATCTCTTTCAACATTGTTGAATCTTGTCTATGGATTACTTGAATTTTGTGCCACCTCCTAACCAAGCTACTCCATAAGCCTTATTTGTGTAGGTGTGAGAAAGACGATCTCCGGTACCAATTCTACTATCTCCATATTTGCACATTGAGTGATCTTTGATCCATTTTCAACTTACGGAATGGTAATTTGGTATTGTCTTCTCATTCTTCCACTTATATCTTCTTGAGTGATGTATAGATCAAGCATTACGAACCTGAAATTTGAGTAGCACAACAATGACGTGAACGACTAAGTTATGAAGATGCATTTCTTCAGCGCGCAAAAAGCCATGCTCCAATTTCAAGATGTCTTGAATGACCGCATCGAGCAACCCGCCACCGACTTGTGCCAATCGGAGCAGCGTACGAGGAACTACCTCGACACCAAGCTATCAAACCAAATGGACGAGTTTCATGCCTTGATGGTCAACCGCGCTACTTCAACATCTACATCGTCAAGGCTGCGTCACACAAGTCAAGTTTCCATTCCTCGGACTCTACATCCGGCGCAAGTCATCCTCGAGCTCGTCCTCATCTTCGAGGTGATCATTCCGACCCAAGCTCACCACACGATCGCCAACATCAAGCTCTGGATAATCCATTTCATGGAAACGGGTTACAAGACCACCTACGGGAGCGCGATCTACGTCATCAACAAGACAAGGAACAAGAACAACAACGCCGCAAAGAAGAAGAATGTTGCCATCAATAACAAGCGCTTCAAGCACAATGTTCCCTACGTGATGCAAATCGCGCCTTGGAAGAACGCAACTGCCAAGCACGCGAAGAACAAGAAGCCCTCCGACGTGAACGCCAAGAAGAAGCCAATCGCCAAGAGGATCTCCAAGAACGAAGAAACCGAGTGTGTGTGCCTCGTCAACGCCCTCAATTTCACCATGACGAGCCCAATGAAGAAGAATCACCAAGGCAAGAGCATCATCAACACAACAGCAACATTGATGGGCCACCTCCAAGACAAGGGTGTCGTCATCACCAACAAAACAATGAACAATGCTTCGACAAGCTAAAGTTCACCATGCCTAAATTCTCTAGAAGCAATGATCCCGAAGACTATCTCTCATGGGCACTTAAGGTTGACAAGATCTTTGTGGAGACGGAAGATCTTGTCAACCTTAAGTGCCCATGAGAGATAGTCTTTGGGATATTGCTTCCGGGGAACTTAGGGGTGGTGAACTATAGCTTGCCGAAGCATTGTTCATCGTTTTGTTGGTGATGACGAAGCCCTTTTCTTGGAGGTGGCGCAACAATGTCGTTGTTGTGTTGACAATGCTCTTGCCTTGGTGTTTCTTCTTCATCAGGCTCGTCATGGTGAACTGGAGGGTGTTGACGAGGCACACACACTAGGTTTCTTCATTCTTGGCACTCCTCTTGGCGATCGGCTTCTTCTTGGCGTTCACGCCGGATGACTTCTTGTTCTTCACATGCTTGGTCTTCCTAGGCACGAGTTGCATCATGTATGGCACATTGTGCTTGAAGTGCTTGTTCTTGACGACGATGTTCTTCTTCTTTGCAGCATTGTTGTTCTTGTTCTTGGTCTTGTTGGCGACGCCGATCATGCTCCCGTAGGCGGTCTTGTAACCCATATGCATGAAATGGATTATTTGAAGCTTGATGTTGGCGATTGTGCGGTGAGCTTATGTCGGAATGATCATCTCGAAGATGAGGACGAGCTCGAGGAGGACTTGCGCCGGAAGAAGAGTCCGAGGAATAGTGACTTGGGTGACGCCGCCTTTAAGATGTAGATGTTGAAGGAGCGCGGTTGACCATCAAGGTATGAAACTCGTCCATTTGGCTTGATAGCTTGGTGTCGAGATAGTCCCGCGTACGCTCCTCTTATTGGCACAAGTCGGTGGCGAGTTACTCGATGTGGTCATTCAAGACATCTTCTGATTGGCGCTGGCTTTTTGCGCGCCGAAGAAATGCATCTTCATAACGTAGTCATTCGCGTCATTGTCGTCCTCCTCAAATGTTGGGTTCGGAATGCTTGACCTAACCATAGCACTCAATTAGATATAAGTGGAAGAATGAGAAGACAATACCAAATTACCGTTCCATATGTTGAAAATGGATCAAAGATCACTCAATGTGCAGATATGCAAATAGTTGAATTGGAACCAGAGATCGTCTTTCTCACACCTACACAAATAAATATACATGGGCATAGCTCGGGTCGGGCCGAGCTTCGGGCCGGGCCGAAAAAAGCCCGGCAATAAAAACCTAGGACCGGGCCCGGCCCGACTCGACTCTTGGTCCTAATTTTTTTGCCCAAGCCCGGCCCGAGCCTGAAAAAGCCCGACTGAGCCCGACCGGCCTAGCCCGACTGCGTCTGAAAATTGGTATTCCTTAAGCCCGAGCCCGGCCCGATGGCAAGTTTAGGCCCGGCCCGGCCCGGCCCGGGATTTTGGGGCCGGGTCAGGTCGGGTCATCCGGGCCGGGCTGCCCATGGCAAGGTATACAACTAAGGCTTATGGAGTAGCTTGGTTAGTACAGTGGCACAAAATTCAAGCAATTCATAGACCAGATTCAACAATGTTGAAAGAGATTCGCAAATTCGCAAGTAAGACAAAATAGATCAATAGCAATGAGTATACATGGAAACACACACACGGATATATAAATGGGGTCGTGCAACCAAGGTGTGATGCCCCCAATTTGACCGTATGCTAATCATACACGCAAATGCGTACGACCAAGATTAGAGACTCACTGATCGATATCACAACACAACTCTAGACACAAATTAAAGTCATACAGCTTCATATTACAAGCCAGGTGCCTCGAGGGCTCGAATACAAAGCTCGACAAGCACGAGTCAGCGGAAGCAAATAATATCCGAGTACAGACATAAGTTAAACAAGTTTTGCCTTAAGAAGGCTAGCACAAACATATCAACGGATCAAAAGAGGCAAGGCCTCCTGCGTGGGAACCTCCTATCCTACTGCTGGTCGGGGGCAGCCTCCATGTAGTAGTAAGCTCCATCGGTGGTGTAGTAGTCATCTCCGGCGTACTCCATCTCCTGGACTCCGTCATCTGAACGCAGTAATCGTATCGAGGGGGAAAGAGAAAGCAAAGCAGCGGTGAGTACTCATCCAAAGTACATGCAAGACTGACATCAGAACTATGCTAACTATGCATCATTATCAAAGGGAATGGGGGTTATATCTGGAATAAATACAGAAAGCAAAAATGAGGGGGAAGGCCTAGTCCTATCGGAGACTAGCATCTTCAACATCTTGTAGCATTAGAAGAGTGTAGATTAGTAACTCATATGTAACAATGTTATTGTAGCAATTTTATTATGTAACCACGCCCAGAGATTCTTCCTCGACTCCCTGCGAGAAAGCAATCTCGGAGCCAACATTCATTTCAATTTTAAGTCACAGTTATTGTTGTAGTAGATCAAGGTACAACTCCAAGTCGTCTTGTTACCGTGGACACGACTATTCGAATAGATGAATTCATCGCTACAGGGGTGCACCACGTTTCCACACACGTGTGATAACCTTTGGTCGGACACACTTTCCTGGGTCATACCCGGCCTCAAGACATCAACACGTCATTGCCCTACCTAGGCTCAACAGAGAGGCCAGCCCGCCGATCTAAATCCTAAGCGCGTAGGGGTCATGGGCCCACTCGCCCTTTGCACTCCTGCACGATGCGTGGGCGGCCGAGGTCAGTCCTAGCACACTCTAATACAAGATCAGTGCCGTCGCGGACCACTCGGGCGCGCACCGCTCCATTGCTGACGTCCGAAGAGCTTCGGCTGATACAATGACGCCGAGTACCCATAACTTTTCCCTCGTGAGGGTTGGTGCGAAAAAGGACAAATGACCAACTCAGATCAAAATACCCAACCCATTAGCATTTTATTAATGCGGTGACGAGCGAGACCCATGATGTGCGATCCCGTCACCCTGTCTCGAGGGCTTGTGGCAAGGGCCTCTCCTGCCTGGCCACGCCCCGTCGTCATCAAACCGTGGGTACCCTTCAGGGCCGACCCATCACCAACATCTTTCTGAAACCAAGTCATAGTAACCGTGTGTATAAAACATCAAGGTGGGACCTGAGGAATCACCCTCAATGGTTCCTACTCGCTGTAACCGTCAAGGTGGACTTAGAGGAATAACCCTCGGGGGTCCCACACTTGAGGGGGTCGCACGACAGAGACGATATCAGGAGTGGCGGAGAGGTATCACCCTCTGTTTACAACGACCAACTATCTACACTACAGAGCTAACATCATGAGCACTTCACGAGGTGTCACCCTCGGTACTCGATAGTTGTTCTGCAGAGTCGTACAACTAAGGGGGTGTGCGGTGATGTGACGGGTCTGGCTCGTCGATCAAGATGATCGAGTAACTGATATTTAAAGCGGGGCAACTGGGACTAAGGGGTCTCTGGGGATTCACTGATCAACCTATGCTAAGCAGTTTATGAAAGCAGTAGGTACAGTAGCAGTTCATTAGAACCAGGCTATGCATCAGAATAGGTATTATATACAACAGTAGCAAAACCTAATGCAAGCATGAGAGAGAAGGGAACTAGGCCATATCGGAATGATCAAGGGGGGTTGCTTGCCTTGCTGCTCTGCTGCAAAGGCCTGATCGTCAGAGGCGTAGTCATACCCGGCCGCAGCGTCATTCTCGGGGTCTACCGATAAGAAGAGGTGGGAGAAACAATAAATATAAGGCAGACAGATGCAACACGATGCATGACATGACAATATGCAGAGCTAGGCATGTACTAACGCAGTGCTAAACGTCGCAGACGGAGCGGGAGAATATCTAATGATATTTCCCGGGTCTCAGGCTTTTACCGGACATACGAATTTGATGGAAAAGTTCCATGTTCGTTATGATAGGAGCACGTGACAGACGAACGAACTGCGTATTCGGATTCGTGGGATTTTTCTGATCAACTTTCATGTATAAAACTATTTCATCCGAGTTACGAATTATTTTATATTAATTTTTAAAGTATTATTAATATTCAGAAATTAAAATAGATTATTTTAATTCAATAAATATTTATAACATCAGCATGATGTCATGCTGACCTCAGCAGTCAACAGTCCCGTTGACTGGTCAAATCTGACCAGTGGGTCCCACATGTCATTGACACAGGTTAATTAAAGTTTTAATTAACATTAATCAGATTAATTAAGGGGCTGGGTCCCACGTGTCATTCACTGATTGACTAATTAACAGGTTTAATTATTTAATTAATTCTTAATCATCTAATTAATTAATTAATTAACTAATTAATTTTTATTTTTATTTCTTTTATTTTTTTAAACGTTCTGGGGGGTTGGGCCCCCATGTCATCCACAGCGGGAGGGGAGGGTTAGTGGGGGAGGGGGGCTTAATCCCACACTAACCCGAATCGACCAGGGGGCGTGGCAGGGCCTCGCTAGAGCCAGCGCCGGCAGGGGGCGAGCGCATGGCGGCGGCGGGGGATGGGAGGCGCCAGGCCAGGGGCGACGGTGAGTGCGGCGAGCGCGCGTGACGGGGCTTGCGGCGAGCGGGGTGACACGGGGACGCGGGCGCGCACAGGCGGCGTGGCCAGGGCAGTGAGCGCGGCGAGTGTGCGGGCGCAGGCGGCCAACATGGCCACGGCTGGCCACGACCCAATGGAGCGGCGGGCGCAGGCGCGGGGGGGAACGGAATGGGGCCGGTCAGGGATGGGGAGGAAGAGGGGAGCAGGAGTAGCCCGAGGCTCACTTTGGGTCGGCAGGGGAAGGCAGTGGGCATGGGGAGGCCGGCGGCGAGGTGCAGCTGTGGCGGGGCGGCGTCGGTGGGGGAGCGGGGCGGCGGCATGGTGCCATGTCGGGCGCCGTTGGCCCCGATCTGGATCGGGGCGGGGGAGGAGAGGTAGGAGAGTGGGGGCGAGTAGGGGTTGTGGGGTGTCGGTGGAGGGGGTGTTGTAGTGGTCGGGGTGGGCCGGCCTGTTAGGTGGCCAATTGGGTCAAGGCCAGTTGGGCTGGCCCGGGGGGGATTTCTTTCCTTTTTATTTTTGTTTTATTAGTTTCTCTTTCAACTTTTCAGTTTTTATTTATTTTATTTATAAAATACCTTTACAAAAAGAAGAGAGCATGCCCAATATTTGCATTGCAATATTTGGCATAGTCACAATAATTTTGAAGGCCTTTTGTAGACATTAGAGAATTTTATAATCCAAAAGGAGTTTAATGATTGTTTTGGGCATCTGTTAAAACAGATTTGAGGCACCAAACACTTGCAAACATTGTGGGTTGAAAGTTTAGAAATGCTAGGGAATATTTGAAACCTATTCATGATTTTTATTTTGAAGTTTGCAAAACTTTTATATCCACATTTGAAATGAATTTTGAATTGCAAAGTAATTTGAATGAGAGTTTGATTCCAACAGTGATCATAACTGGATTAGCCAAATGGATTAGCTCAATCCTCAGGTTACTGTAGCTTGATTACAAGGATTACTATAGCACCAAATCCAGGGTGTCACAACTCTCCCCTACTAAAAAGAATTCTCTTCCCGAGAGTTAAGAAGTAGAAGGAAAGAGCCCGTGGTATTCTGCACGAAGATGATCTTCGCGTTCCAAAGTGGCTTCATCTTCAGAATGGTTTGACCACTGCACCTTGAAGAACTTGGTAACCTTCTGATGAGTCCGACATTCAGTTTCATTGAGAATGCGGACCGGTTGCTCTTTGTAAGAAAGGTCTTGTTGCAGCTCAAGCATATCATGATCCACTGCTCGGATAGTATCCTTGAAGAAGCGGCGAAGCTGTGACACATGGAACACATCCTGAACCTGAGAAAGGTTTGACGGTAATTCCAATTGATATGCCACTTTACCACGCCTTTCGAGAATTGTGAAAGGACCAATATATCGTGGAGCCAGATTGCCCTTGATCCCAAAACGATGTGCACCTCTCATTGGTGTGACTCGAAGATAAGCCTTTTCGCCAGGTTGATAGACCATATCTTTGTGATGACGGTCATACTGACTCTTCTGACGGGACTGAGTAGCCTTCAAATTTGCATGATTAATGCAGACTTGATCTTCGGCATGTTTGTCAATATCCGGACCGATAAGTGTACGTTCCCCAGTTTCTGACCAATTCAGAGGAGTCCGACACTTACGTCCATACAACACTTCAAAGGGTGCCATCTTCATACTAGCTGGATAGCTATTGTTGTAGGAGAACTCGGCATACGGGAGAGATTCCTCCCATTTCTTGCCGAAAGAAATGACACAAGCTCGAAGCATGTCTTCGAGAGTTTGGTTGACTCTTTCAACTTGTCCCTGGGATTGAGGGTGGAAAGCAGTGCTAAAGGACAAATGAGTTCCCATAGCCTCCTGGAAACTTGCCCAGAATCTTGAAGTGAATAAACTGCCACGGTCTGAACTAATAACCAATGGAATACCGTGGAGTGAAACAACTTTGGACATATATAGATCTGCTAGCTGACTAGCAGTGATAGTTTCCTTGACAGCGAGAAAATGTGCAACCTTGGACAGTCGGTCAATGACGACAAGAATAGCATTATTACCTTTCCGCGATCTGGGAAAACCAGTGACGAAGTCCATTTCAACATGGTCCCATTTCCATTCAGGAATATAAATAGGTTGCAGAGTTCCAGCAGGCTTCTGATGTTCCGCTTTAATTCGGCAACAAATGTCACATTCTGAAACATAGTGTGCAATGTCTTGTTTCATGTTTGGCCACCAGAACCTTTGACGGATGTCTTGGTACATCTTAGTACTACCCGGATGAATAGACATAGGTGTATCATGAGCTTATTTCAGTATTCTATCAGTCATATTTAGGTTTTCTTTCTTAGTTGGGACTAATAAGTGACCCTTGAAGTACACGGCACCATCACCAGCAATGGTGAAGCATGAGGGTTTACCTTCCTCCAGATAGCGTTTAATCTTTTCGACTTCACTGTCATAGCGTTGCATAGTTTCGATGCTGCCCCCGAGATCTAGTACCGCAACCAGGTTACTCAGAGAACCCTGGTTAACAACACAGAGGTTCATTTTACGGGCCTCTGGTGGAGGGGGAACGAGATAACCCTGAGGGACAATGTGGAGGTTTAGCTTGCGGAATTCTTCTTGAAGAAGGGGGTGAACCTTGTGAACCTGGAGGTGGTTGCAGTATGACTTGCAGCTCAAAGCATCAGCCATTATGTTTGCCTTGCTAGGTGTATAAGAAATAACCACGTTGTAATATTCTATGCGCTCCATCCATCTTTGTTGACGGAGATTCGGATCGGGCTGGGTAAACAGGTACTTCAGACTTTGGTGATCGGTGTAGATCTTGCAACGATTACCAACAAGGTAATGTCGCCACTCTTTCAGTGCATGAATTACTGCAGCAAGTTCAAGGTCATGAACTGGGTAGTTCTCTTCATGGGGACGTAGTTCAAGAGAGGCATAAGCAACCACTCTGCTTTCTTGCATTTGGACACAACCCATTCCTTGACGTGAAGCGTCACAATAGATGACAAAGTCCTTTTGTGTATCCGGGGGAGCAAGCACTGGAGCAGACGTCAGTTTGTCTTTAAGTGTCTGAAAGCTCTCCTAACATTTTTCTGTCCACTCATATTTAACACCTTTCTGAAGCAGATTGGTTAAGGGCTTTGCAATCTTGGAGAAGTTCTCGACAAATCGACGGCAATAGCTGGCGAGTCCGAGAAAACTTTTGACTTGCTTGACATTCTTTAGGGGAGTCCAGTCAAGAATAGCCTGAACTCGTTCAGGGTTGACCGCGATACCATCCTTGGTGATCACATGACCAAGGCAGGTTACTTCGTCCATCCGGAATTCAGACTTGGAATACTTTGCATAAAGTTGATGTTCCCGGAGCTTGTCCAGTAGAAGACGAAGATGTTCAACATGCTCTTCTTTATTCTTGGAATAAACTAGGATATCATCTAGATAAACCATGATGAATTTGTCGAGGTAATCCATGAATATATAGTTCATCATGCGAGAGAAGGTTGCTGGAGCATTGGTTAAGCCGAAGGACATGACGGTGTACTCGTATGAACCATAACGAGTAACGAATGCCATCTTGGGGATATCCTCTTCACGAACCCGAATCTGATGGTAACCCAACCTCAAGTCGAGTTTCGAAAATACTGATGAGCCAGCAAGTTGATCATACAGATCGTTGATCCGAGGAAGCGGATATTTATTCTGAATCATTGCCTGGTTGATGGGACGGTAATCCTGGACCAATCGATTCATACCATCCTTCTTCTTGACAAAGAGGGAAGGTGCTCCCCAAGCAGAGGAACTTGGACGGATGAACCCTTGACGAAGCGAATCATCGATTTGTTGTTTCAGTTCAAGGAGTTCATTAGGAGGCATCTTATATGGCCGCTTAGCTATAGGGGTGGTGCCACTAAGTCGATGACAAACTCGACAGCTCTTACAGGGGGAATCCCAGGAAGTTCTTTTGGGAAGACGTCTTGAAAATCACGGACCACAGGGATGTTTTCAATCCCCTCAAGAGGTGACGCATTTAATGCTTTCACGGCATACAGTCGGGCTTCAGCATCTCGAACAAGATGAGCATGGTAGCTTACAATCTCATTCGAAGGGTGTAGGAGGTGGACGGTTTTGGTGTCACAAACAATTGAGGCGGTATGTGCTTTCAACCAGTCCATTCCGAGAATAAGATCGATATTAGAAGACTTTAGCATTATGGGGGAGGCAAGGAATTCCAACCCTTCAATTTCAATCAAGACATTGTGGCTAATAATGGAGGTCCAACATTGGCTCGCAGGGGTGTTTACCACTATTGGGACATTCATCTCTTCACATTTAATGTCATGCATGTATGCAAAATCTTCAGGCATAAAAAAATGCGATGCTCCTGTATCAAACAATATAGAAGCTGGAGTTGAGTTGATGAGAAGGGTACCCATCACAGTAGCAGGCCGGTCTTGAACTTCATTCAGATCAGCATTGTTAGCCTGAGCACGTCCCTGAGCAGGCCTGGCATTGTTGTTGCGGGGCTGGTTGGAAGGCAGTGCAAGTTGATTCTGATTCTACTTGCATTCCCTGGCACGGTGTCCTGGATGACCACACTTGAAGCACAACCCATCCTCAAGACGAGAAGGGGGAATAGGAGCTCGGGGTGGTGGAGCTGGGAGCCTCGGCTGTCTCGGTGGTGGAGGAGGCAGACGAGGTGCAGCATAGGACGGCCTCGGAGCAGGAGGCGGTGCATGGTACATGTTGTGGGGGATCTAGATCTTGCGCTTCTGAGAAGATGAGCCCATGTCACGGTTGCGCTTGCTGCTGTCCTTGTAGTCCTGCAGACCTGTTTCCACTTGAATGGACTTGATCACCAATATGGCGAAGTTATCAAAGTCCTGAACAAGGAGCGCCAACTTGATATCAGGGTGAAGGCCTTCACGGAATTTCTCCTGCCTACGAGCATCAGTTGCAACGTCTTCTTCAGCATAGCGGGACAAGTCTAGAAATTCCCGCTGATAAGCATCCACAGTCTTGTTGCCCTGGACAAGATTGCGGAACTCACGCTTCTTCTTGTCCATCATTCCCTGAGGAATATGGCGAGCACGAAATGCAGCTTGGAACTCCAGCCAGATGATGATCATTCCAAGAGGCTGTGAGCGCCTGTGACTGTCCCACCATTGAACAGCGGGGCCCTTTAGAAAGTTCGAGGCAAAGGTGACGTAGCTAGCCATTGGGGCACCCGAAGACTCCATCTCATAAGTGATGTCACGGAGCCAGTCATCAGCGTCAAGCGGCTGAGTTGAGCTGCGGTAGATAGGAGGGTTGAGGCGCATGAAGTCCTGCAGAGTCATTGGGGCTGGCTGCTGATTCATATTCGGCCTTGGGAATTGGTTGATAATCCCTTGCATAAATTAGCGATTCAGCTCAAACTGCTGCCTCATTCCAGCCATGTGTTCAGGTGGCGGTGGTGGGTCAGGCGCACCACGACCACGACTAGCTGGCCTAACCATTCTGTCAAATTTTTAACAGTGGTAGTTTACCATTGGGTAATTGCAAAGACAATGAATCATTCATGAAGTAAATTGCACAAAGAAAGAAGTGCAATAGATTCTACATAGTAGTTCAAATTCAACATACATATCCATACATAGGTCTATTACAAACCATAAGTCTGTTACGAAATAGACGATAGGTCCGGCATGAAAATAACTTAGACAACTAGGCGGCACGCAGGCACGCGGTAGAGGGATACAACAACGGGACATAGTGATAAGCTACATCAACGTCGGGGACAACCACTGAAGCGAGGTAACTGCCGGTGATCACGTATGGCAAACCCGGGGATAGGATTCTGCAATCCATGAACACTAGTATGCGGATACTGGTCCAGATCGGGGACCCAAGGTCCACGTGCAGGTGTACAACCTCCAACAGCAGGCCACTCATGACCTGGTGGTAGCTCTATCCGATGCGGGTAAAGGATGTAACGTGGATACGTCCCCGCATGGACTACTGGCATCAACTGATCCAGAGCGTCGTAAAGACGAGTACGAGTGGCATACAACTGAACAGTCAGAGCTCGGACAGCACGATCCAGCGCCTCAGTTTACTGAACCAGAATCTATGGTTCGTAGCGACGGCTCACATAAGGGGTACAAACCACAGTGTAGGACCGGTCGTTGCGCTGCCGCACTAGATGAGTGAAGGCAGCGGTGTCGGATCCAGTCTCGTCCCCTGCGGGGACATAAGGAATGTATCTGAATCCAGTCTCCTCCAAGTAGGGGTGCTCTCTACGAAGGCGGGTGATAGCAGTGTAAGCAGCATCATGGACTGCCATCTCAACAGTCACTCCAACACCACAATAGGTGTGCAGCTCAGTGATGGAGCGGTCACGCCGATCCCAGATAACAACCACTGCCTGGAATTGCTCCTGGTTGTAATCACGGAAGTCCTTGTAAACAGTGTACTCGGGGTACCAGCGATCCCACCCTAGTCAAAAGGTTGATCGGAATGGCCAGGAATCCAGGGGCATCGGTAGCCACAGTCAGACAAACGAGTTGCCTGGAAGGACACATCTGTAACAAGAAGATTCAAAGATGTCAAATGACAGTGTGTGCATCATAACTTCAAGGAAACAATTGTCGACAAAAACAACTCTCCGGTGGATGTGATCACGAGAACCTAATGTTAGAGTTAGCAAAATCTTTAACCTGAAAGAGAAGAGAGATCAGAACCCAGAGTATAGACGAGGAATAAAAGATCCTAATACCACCCGATTGAGATGTGGTCCCGTAAGCCACACAACAATGTTAGTAAAAGTTTTTCAAGTACTAGACTCAACTTCGGCCAAGGAGTTGGAAAGGGGGCTACCTACAGGAAGTCGGCTCTAATACCAACGTGTGACGCCCCCAATTTGACCGTACGCTAATCATACATGCAAATGCGTACTACCAAGATTAGGGACTCACTGATCGATATCACAACACAACTCTAGACACACATTAACGTCATACAGCTTCAGATTACAAGCCAGGGATCTCGAGGGCTCGAATACAAAGCTCGACAAGCACGAGTCAGCGAAAGCAAATAATATCTGAGTACAGACATCAGTTAAACAAGTTATGCCTTAAGAAGGCTAGCACAAACATATCAACGGATCGAAAGAGGCAAGGCCTCCTGCCTTGGAACCTCCTATCCTACTGCTGGTCGGGGCCAGCCTCCACGTAGTAGTAAGCTCCAGCGGTGGCGTAGTAGTCATCTCCGGCGTACTCCATCTCTTGGACTCCGTCATCTGAATGCAGTAATCGTATCGAAGGGGAAAGAGAAAGCAAAGCAGCGGTGAGTACTCATCCAAAGTACTCGCAAGACTGACATCAAAACTATGCTAACTATGCATCATTATCAAAGGGATTGGGGGTTATATCTGGAATAAATACAGAAAGCAAAAATAAGGGGGGAGGCCTAGTCCTATCGAAGACTAGCTTCTTCAATATCTTGCAGCATTAGAAGAGTGTAGATTGGTAACTCATATGTAACAATGTTATTGTAGCAATTTTATTATGTAACCACGCCCAGAGATTCTTCCTCGACTCCCTACGAGAAAGCAATCTCGGAGCCAACATTCATTTCAATTTTAAGTCACAGTTATAGTTGTAGTAGATCAAGGTACAACTCCAAGTCGTCCTGTTACCGTTGACACGGCTATTCGAATAGATGAATTCATCCCTGCAGGGGTGCACCACATTTCCACACACGTCTGATAACCTTTGGCCGGACACAGTTTCCTGGGTCATGCCCGGCCTCAAGACATCAACACGTCATTGCCCTACCTACTCAACTGAGAGGCCAGCCCGTCGTCTAAATCCTAAGCGCGCAGGGGTCATGGGTGCACTCGCCCTTTCCACTCCTACACGATGCGTGGGCGGCCGAGGTCAGTCCTAGCACACTCTAATACAAGATCAGTGCTGTCGCGGACCACTCGGGCACGCGCCGCTTCGTTGCTGACGTCTGAAGAGCTTCGGCTGATACAACGACGCCGAGTACCCATAACTTTTCCCTCGTGAGGCCTGGTGCGAAAAAGGTCAAACGACCAACTCAGATCAAAATACCCAACCCATTACCATTTTATTAATGCGGTGACGAGCGCGACCCATGATGTGCGGTCCCGTCGCCCTATCTCGAGGTCTTGTGGCAAGGGCATCTCCTGCCCGGCCACGCCCCGTCGTCATCAAACCATGGGTACCCTTCAGGGCCGACCCATCACCAACATCTTTCTGAAACCAAGTCATAGTAACCATGTGTAAATAACATCAAGGTGGGACCTGAGGAATCACCCTCAATGGTTCCCGCTCGATGTAACCGTCAAGGTGGACTTAGAGGAATCACCCTCGGGGGTCCCACACTTGAGGGGGTCGCACGACAGAGACGATATCGGGAGTGGCGGAGAGGTATCACCCTTTGTTTACCACGACCGACTATCTACACTATAGAGCTAACATCATGAGTGAGGGCGTCCTGGATTAAGGGGTCCTCGGGCCGCTGGCCTATCTCCCAATAGGCCGGCTTGGTGGGCCGCTCTCTGACTATCGCAGGAAGGGCCAGATATGCCACGACCCCGTGTTCTAGAAGGAAGTCTCGAAGGCGCGTCGTGCACTCCAAGTCAAGATGAGGAAATCGGCATCTCCATCCCCAACAGGAGACCTATCATGTGTAAACCCTAGGTACCCCCCGGTGTCTATATAAACCAGGGAGGTTTTAGATTGTAGACAGAGAAACTCATCTAGGGTTTTAGCTATTCGATTTCATGGTAGATCAACTCTGTAACCTTCATACACATCAATATAATCGAGCAGGACGTAGGGTTTTACCTCCATAGGAGGGCCCGAACCTGGGTAAACGTCGTCTCCTTCGTCCCCTGTTACCATCGATCCTAGACTCACAGCTCAGGACCCCCTAATCGAGATCCGCCGGTTTTGACACCGACATTGGTGCTTTCATTGAGAGTTCCGTTGTGATCGCTAAATGAATCAATGGCTCGCTTAGTCATTAGCGAGGAAGTCCGCAACATGGACTCCTTTGTCCCTGGACAGATCTTCGCTTTCGGCAGAGTCGTGCTGCACGCCGACCCGACCAGCCGTCTTGGCCGGGTCAAGACTTTTGCCCCTGATCAAGAGGTCAGATCCGGAAACCTATAGTTCTCCGTAGACTCTCGCGGCGATCTTTTGCTCACCAGGCTTGCAGTCTCATCTGATGCGCCCGAAGACTCCGAAGCCTTGACTTCGGATTTCGCTCTCAACCCCGCCCACGGGACCAACCCCGACGATGATTTGGCTTCCAGTCCGGATCCGGTCATACTACCGTACGGTCGGGGGTCAGCTCCTACCAAACACACTCCTTGTTCGGACGCATCGGAGGTTAACCACGAAAGCTCTGGGCAGATTGACCCGATCGAGCTCTCGACACTAAACGAGGCCCTAGATCGGATCCTATCGATGAAAATCACTGACGACCCAACCCCGATCCACGCTCAGATCGGTCTGAAGGCGGGTCAAGAGGAACTTTTCATCCCACCCACCACCCACTTAGTAGCCACTGTCGAAGACTTAACCAATATGTTGGACTACGCCTCCGAGGAGGCAGAAGACATGGATGAAGAGGATTGCGCTCCCGCCCCCGTCAACACCGGGCAAAGGACTGGCACCTCCACCTACGACGTCTACATGGTGGATACTCCAGCCGATAAGGGCGAGCACACGCCCAAAAACAATGGCGATAAATCTGGCGAGGAGCCGTCAAGGCACCGGAAACTGCGCAAACGGTCAAAGGCAAAAAAAGGGAAGGGAAGCCATTGCTGACACCGGGGATAATGACACCCCGGATGACCTCGGCGACCCCGATATCCCCGAGCATCCGCTAGAGGACCAGGAGAGGACGGAAGATCAGCGCGACCTCGAGGATCTAAACGATTCCGAGGATGACAACTTGAAAGCACATTTGCTCCCTTGGTGATTTTGGTAATTAATAACAACATATAAGTCATTGAACTAATGTTTCCACTAAGTATATTTCAGGAAATGTTCAATCATAGGATTGGCAAAAGGATTGTGGAGATTGTGGAATACCCCAAGATGCAAGGAAATAGGTTGGCAAAGCTTCAAGGAAGAGGACTCTACATTTTACATTTGTGAGAAATCACTTTGAGTCCATAGGAAAGCCAATACTATTAAAAGGGGGTAAGGTTTTGTTGGTGAACAAAATGCTCATACGTGCACAAGTGATAGTCACCAAAAACACCCACAAGCTCTCCCACCAAAGTCTGTCCAAAGCCAAATACTCAAAATCGGTGCAACCAACTTTTCCATCCCGGTGCCACCGATTCTCAACCTCAGACAGACTCAGCCAAACCCTAGCCACTTCGGTGCAACCGATTCAATCCCGGTGCCACCGAGTTTAGGTTGCCAACTCTCTGTTACGCAAATTCACAATATCGGTACCATCGAGATTGTTGGATCGGCGTCACCGAGATTGTCAATCTGACCATTGGTCACCTTATCGGTGCAACCGAGTTTCCTATATCGGTCTCACCGAGATTCAAAAGTTGCCACTTTTGGTCACTTCGGTACCACCGAGATTTACACATCGGTGTCACCGAGTTGGTCATTTTGTGTGTAACGGTTGGATTTTTGGGGATGCCTATATATATACCCCTCCACCACCACCTACTCGACAGAGAAGCACTCAGAACTATTCCATACTTGCCCCATCCAGTTTTCTGAGAGAGAACCACCTATTCTTGTGTTGAGGTCAAGATCTTCCACTCCAACCATATGGATCTTGATCTATAGCCTCCCCAAGTTGCTTTCCACCAATCCCATCTCTTCCACCAAGCCAAATCTGTGAGAGAGTGATTGTGTGTTGAGGAGTCTATCATCTTGAAGCACAAGAGCAAGGAGTTCATCGACATTACCGAGACTATTACCTTTTGGAGGGTGGTGCCTCCTAGATTGGTTAGGTATCGCTTGGGAGCCTCCTACTTCGTGTTGTGGAGTTGAAACAAGAAGTTTGTAAGGGCAAGGAGATCGCCTACTTCGTGAAGATCTACCCATAGTGAGGCAAGTCCTTTGTGGACGGAAGCCGTTATGGAATAGTAAAGGTTGCTACTTCGTGGACCCTTATGGGTGGAGCCCTCCGTGGACTCTCGCGACCGTTACCCTCCGTGGGTTGAAGACTCCATAAACATGGACGTACGATAGCACCACCTATCGAAACCACGGAAAAAAATCATCGTGTCTACAATTGCGTTTGATCTTCCTACCCTATCCTTTACTACTCATGCTTGTTGTTACTTTCCGCTGCTATACTCTTAGACATGCATGTGTAGGGTGTACATGAATTGCCATGAAATGCTAAAACTGCCAACTCTAAAATTTGGGAAAAGGCAAAACTTTTATTTGGTCAAGTAGTCTAATCCCCCCCCTCTAGACATACTTTCGGTCCTACAAGTGGTATCAGAGCTTTGTTCTCCATTGCATTCGTCTCACAACCTAGGAGAGTATGGCGTCTAGTGAGGGTAATTATCACCGTAGAGGTCCGTACTTTGATGGCACAAATTTTGCTAGTTGGAAGCACAAAATGAAAATGCATATTCTTGGTCATAACCCCGCCGTTTGGGCTGTTGTTCGTGTTGGCTTGCAAGGTGAATTCTTTGGAGATGGAAAGGAACCGGATCGTGAAGCGACCGCGGAAGAATTGAAGATGTTGCAATACAACGCTCAAGCATGCGACATTCTATTCAACTGCCTATGCCCAAAAGAATTCAACAAAATCAGCCGTCTTGAGAATGCAAAAGAGATTTGGGATACTTTGGTTGATATGCATGAGGGAACCGAGTCCGTGAGAGAATCCAAGTTGGATGTTCTTCAAGGTCAGCTTGACAAGTTCAAGATGAAGGATGGTGAAGGAGTCGCAGAGATGTACTCTAGGCTAGCTCTCATCACCAATGAGATTGCCGGCTTAGGAAGCGCAGAAATGACCGACAAATTCATCATCAAGAAGATACTTAGAGCTTTGGATGAGAGATACGACACCGTGTGCACATTGATCCAAATGATGCCCAACTACAAAGATCTCAAGCCTACGGAAGTCATTGGAAGGATTGTTGCTCATGAGATGACACTCAAAGACAAGGAAGAGCTTCATCACAAGTCTAGCGGTGCTTACAAAGCCACAAGTGATGCTCCCGCAACCTCAAACAACAACCTTGTCACCAATGAAGAGATCATGGTCAAGAAATTCAACAAGTTCTACAAGAATAGAGGCAAAGAAAGAAGCTCCAACTCAAGATATGATGAGAAGCGTTCGTCAAGTCGTGTCCGCAATTGCTACAATTGTGGGATGCCCGGACACTACTCCAATGAGTGCACGGCTCCCTACAAACGAAGAGAAGAGTCACCAAGAAGACGAAGCTCAAGGAATGAATCACCTCAAAGAGAGAGAAGGAGTAGAGATGATCGTTATGAACGAAGACACTCAAGGAGAAGTAGGGATTCGGAGAAGAAGGACAAGTACACCAAGAGCTACACAAGAAGGAAACATCAAGCTCATGTTGGTGAATGGGTTTCCGGCTCCGACTCCGGTGACAACTCCGAGAGAAGCTATCACTCCGACTCCGACTATAGTCAAGATGATGGTGTTGCCGGAATTGCTCTAGTGACTACCAACTCCCATGATCTATTTGACTCACCAAACGAAGGGAGTGGAAGTTGCTTCATGGCTAAAGGCCCCAAGGTATCACACCCCGAGTATCTTGATTTCGATAGTGATGAAGATGATTTGCTTTGTGATGATGACTTGCTCTTTGATAAAACTAGTGATGTTAGTCAAAATGAACTTGATAATTCTCATGCTAGTCAAGATAAGTCAATTGATGATGATAAGATGAAAATAGAAGAACTAACTAAAGAACCAAACACTCTTAAGTTAGCTCATGAATCTACTCTTGAAGATCATAGAGAGCTTGTAAGAACTCATGAGAAGCTACGCTTTGAGAAGCTCAACTTGGAGCAAGAGCATGAGTTTCTTAAAGCTATCAATGACGATCTCCGAAAGAAGACTTCATCTTATCTAGACAAACGACTACTCTTGTCTACTTTCATGCCACAAGTTAAATCTAAACAAACTAGTAACAAAGGCAAGAAAGGTTCTTCATCTAGTAGCAACAATAAAAATGCAAAACCCAATGATGTTGCTTCTAGTAGTTCTATTGATTCCACTAATGATGTTTCTCTTAGCCAAGTTACACTTGAGCAAGAAAATGCTTTATTGAAAGGAATTATTGAAAAAGGTATCTACAAGAGTCTTGCCGGGTGTAAGCAATTTTAGGAAATTGTACGCAAGCACGGAGGATACCGGAAGAATCATGGTGTTGGCTACTTCAACGCAAATGGAGTTGAATGGGAAGAAGGTCAATATCCCGAGCCCAAGTTTGTTCCTCAAAAGGAGAAGTATGAAAATACTCTTCCCAAGGGGACAAGTACTCAAGATGACCTTCCACCACAAGACCACAAGCTCAAGGGCAAGAACAAGCTTCAAGAGGACATTGACTCATATGAAGATGGATCCCTAGCTATGGTGGAGTGGGTTCCCAAGGCTACGTCAAGCTCAACTTCTACAAAGGCTACTACAACACCAAGGATCCCCATCAACTTGATGTGGGTCCCCAAGAAGAAGAACTAGTGAGTTCTTGAGGGGTGACTCTGCCAATGAAATTCACTCACATTCATTATTGGCAAGAATTATTTGCAATCAACATCAACTCTATGCAATAGTTCAAGGAGTCACACATTCCCTCAAAGGTAAGCAAGGGACAAGGTAATCAACAAATCAATGGACATCATAACACATGCTTTGCACTCCATGTCCATAGATACCCTTGTATTTGTCTCTTGTGTGTTGGGACTAACCCATGTAGGTGAGAAGAGTAAGGAAACAACAAGGATGCTCCCAACTCTTGGTGATCTTCATCAACCTTGAGCATCCACCACTACCTCACCAACATGAAGTCTTCATCGACAAAACCCAAGGTTAGTCTATCCCTCTTATGGGGGGATGTCACATCAAGGGGGAGATTTACTCTAAGACTTGAGTCAAAGCATCTCTTAGTATGTGACAACATTAAATGCTTTATGTAAAAGTGGTAACCCCACTTGTGCTTAAACGATGAGTATGACCTATGATCAAGTATTCTTACTTGGCTCCTAAGTCAAATACTCATATATAGATGACTTCATCATCGCCCTAGTGCTTGTTAGATGCTAGTGTGTATGTGCATGTTTGTCATGATTTCATTTGACATCTTATTGTGTGAGCATGTTGGTCTGCACTTATTTTCTCATTCGAGGACATCCAATTGTTGCTATTTGGCTTTTGTTTTATCTTTTGCCAATTGGATGGACAAGAATGCCTAGGACCACTCTTTAGCTATCTATGCTTTCTCACCTCATATTCTATTCATGCTGCATCACAAAATTTGAACAAGTACTTTTCGGTCCCTCTGTGTGTGGAGCACTCGGAGTTCCGTATCGACAAGGACTGACCATTAAAACCTCCCAAGTGCATCTCGGTGGAACCAACCCCAAAATCTCGGTCTCACTGAATGCCTAGGGTTGATCTGGTTTTCAATCTCGGTACTACCAATTTCATATTCTCGGTTACACCGAGTTTCCCTGTCAGCTGACAGTTGTGGAACTCGGTGACACCAAAAATTTAAAATCGGTATCACCGACAGTGAAGGGTATATAGTCTGTGGTCCCGACGGTTCAAAATTTCCATCTTCAAATCGTCGCGCCTCAAACCCTAAGCTGCCGCTGAAGGACCCCCTGGTCATCGCCTTGCCTTCCCGAGCCTCTCCGCCGCTGGGAATCCTCGCCGTCGACGGGCATCTTCGCCGCCGTCGCCGCCGTAGCGGATCCGTCACCAAGCTAGGGTACGGATTCGATCTTTCTTGCACTCCCGTCTGATTCTTGCGCAATAAAGCTATTTTTCTCTATAAGCCACAGTTTGCTCATCGTTCTATCCACGAGAAAACTCCGTAGATTAGCGAACCATCGATTTTCTAGGGTTTGCCTTCCTCCCGATGGAACTCGGTAGAACCGAAGTAAACAAATCGGTCTCACCGATTTGTCTGTCTGTGTTGCTGAGAACTGTCTCGGTGAAACCGAGTACTTATTTTCGGTCCCACCAAAAAGAGTGCCAAGTTTCTGTTAATGAGATAGTCAGTCTCGGTTGCACCGACAATTTTACTTCGGCTGTACCGATTTTCATGTGACAGAATGCAAAACTTTGAAAATCTTTTGTTCAATCTTTCAAAATCCAGCCACATTTTGTGATGACTTATCCCTTTCTGCTCCTCTATATTCTGTTCACAGGGTCAGTATGTCAAGTGATGAGGACAGTGAGAACGACTTCAGAGAGAAGAGTGTTGAATTGGATTCTGGCACTAGTCCTGAATCTAGTTCATCTTCAGATCCAGGCACCCCCAGCTCTCATGGGTTGCCCAAGGCTGCTACAAGGGCCAGGTAGAAGCTGAATTCAGATGAGGAGGATTCAGACTTCGTTCCAGAAGAGATTCTTGCTAAGAAGCAAGAAAAGACTGCCAAGAAAGCTGCAAATGAAGCTACCTCCTCAAGGAGAGCTGTAAGGAAAGTGTAAGCTAGCTCTGAGGCTATGAGAGCACCTGAAAGTGCTAGGACAAAGATGGCTCTTCACCTTGAGTCACCTCCTAAGAAGGCAGGGGAGAAGAAGGGTGCTAGGAAGAGGATAGTCTATGTCACTGGCAGGCAGACCTCCATGCTTGAGGAACCTGAGGAGGCTGCTGTGTAGGAGATATGCCCTAGAGGCAATAATAAATGTTATTGATTATCTCCCTGTTCATAATTAGGTTTATGTTCCATGCTATAACTGCTATGGTTCTCGAGTCTGCAATAACCACGAGGCTCGGAGGAAGACTCATATGCACGTGTGCAATAATAAACGGTAAAATGTATTCCTAGTCTGGCCTCTAAGACTGGCTCAAGTATTGCATGATGATCCTGTTTTCCTGATCATGGGCATGGCTATGCCGGCAATTTTGAGGGCGCAATGTTGGTAGAACACTTGTGTTGAATAGACCCGAATTGATGTTATGCTATGAGATACATTCGTCACTAGTTAATGGTTTATAACACAGAGATAGTTAATGTTTGCATAATTCCTTAGACCATGAGAGTATCGAGTTCCTTCGTGCTTGCTTCGTGAACTTTGGGGTTTGTTAAACGTCATCCGTTACTGGGTGGCTATTACGGCGGCTTACGGGTTCACGGAAAAGTATGTCAAGTAACTTGATAGCTCAAGATTGGGATTTGCTCCTCCGACGATGGACAGATATCTCTGGGCCCTCTCGGTGTTACGGTATCCATCATCGTCTGGCCAGACACTTTGTGATTTGATCACAGGGATGCCGGAACACGGGAACGAGAAAAGAGAACAATACCGGTAACGAGGTAACTGGCATAGTGGACAAGTTGTTGATCCACGGGGATGCCAACATGTCTCACCTCGGGTATTTGTAACATATCGCGAAGCAACAGGAATAGCACACGGCAACTGGAGGTTCACTCGAATATTCATTCGTGTGGGTATAGGGGTCAATATGGGTGTCCACGGCTCCGATGTTGATCATTGATCGGAAGGGGTTCCGGGTCATGTCTATACTTCACCGAATCTATAGGGTCACACGCTTAAGGGTCATCTATCTGCTGAATACTAGACGGGGAGTCTGAGAGAAAATCACCGAAAAAGTTTTGGACGAAACGGAAACGTTCCGGAGAGGATATCGGAATAGTTCCGGTGAAACAGAAAGTTGTTTCAAGGTATTCCATAAAGTCAAATTGGTTTCGACACATGCCTGGAAATTATTGGAAGGTACCAGAATTGTTCCGGTAACTTCTGAGATTTTTCAGAGACAAAAACCGGAAATGTTCCGGACTGCCGGAACCGCTTTAGTTGCTTTTCACAGATGAAAATCACTAAACCGAAAAGTTGTTTTGGAGTACACCATAAAGTCAAAATGGTTTCGGCACATGCCTGATAATTCTTGGAGGGTGCCAGAATCATTCTGGAAACTTTCTGGAATTTTCTGGGATGAAAACCAGAAATGTTCCGGAGCTGCCGGAACCGCTTTAGATGCTTTTCGAAGATGAAAATCACTAAACCGGAATTGTTTCGGATGGCATTGAAAATTATTTTAGTGGGTACTGGAAATGTTCTAAGCCCACATGAATATTTTCAGTTCGAACGGACGCTGAAATATGTCGTCGTGAATAGTGAAAGTGCTTTTTGGATTACTTTTTGGAAAGGCACCTTTTTGGGCTTTTGCTCCAAAATATCTTGGAGATGACATGGATGGATGTGGCTGAAATTTCAGCCCCTCCACCCCTCCTTCTCCTAAATAGAGGTGGAGGGGGCAGCCCAAATCTCATCCTTGCTCTCATACACATGCCATAGACTTGTCTGGCTTCTCTCTCCCTCCCAGCGAAATAGTTTCGTAGAGCCGAAAGGTTGTCTGGGTTCCGGCAGGAACTAGTTCTGGACGGCGAAGCCCTGTCGGATAGTTGAGACCGTATGTATGCAACTCTGTAGAGAGATCGTAGTTTCGGTCTTAGTTTGAGAGTGCCTCCCGAAGGGCTGTCCGAGTGACCGTCCGAGTTTTGATGGTCCTCCCGAAGGGCTGTCCGTGACACCGTCCGGGGGACTGTCCGACCGCCTCCCGGAGGGCTGTCCGGGGGGCGGATGAGGGTATACATCCTCGCGGTTGGGAGGTTGTAAATCCTAGCTGCGGGGATCTGCACCGCCGATCGTCATCGACTCTACTTCCGCTGCGCTACGAGTCGGTAACGAAAAAGACCAAACCTTGTATGCAGTCTTCATAGTGGTCCTGGGCTGGTGCGTAGGTCGGAAATTTTTTGTTTTCTACTGCGTTACCCTACAGTGGCATCAAGAGCCGTGCTATGCGTAGATGCAGGTTACGATTTAGAATACATGGAGATGTATGGGTATTGCATAATATAATTTTGGAGTAGATGAGATCTATTGCTGAAAATTATTTATGCGGGTAGCAGATGAAATCTGTTACCCGATGTTCCTGTTGCTTCCCCTGAATTTGCATAGTCCTGATCTTGACGGCATGGTGGAATCTCACAAAGTTCTGGCAATCCGCGATCCTTTCATGCTGCTCCTGAGTATGCTGATTGACAAATCAACGAAGTGCTAACAGTTCTTTGGGTTCCACCATAGTTGAGAAAGATGGATGTTTCGCAGACGAAAGGGCAATGCAGATGTGATCTGCACGGGGGTCACGCGTATGACGAAGTTTAGTATGGGGCTCGAGATTTTATTATCTCGTGTTTCATACACCCTGGAAAGTTAATCTAGCAACTTGAATTATCATACTTGATGATGGACGTTGGTAGCTTCGGTTTGTTTCGAAACCTTAGAAGCCACGTAAAATAACATTTTGCATGAACCGATTAGAGGCGTCTAACTTGGTTTTGCAGGATGGTTTGCATGTGATGTGGTATAGCAAGTCTCATATTAATTTGATTATGTATGACATGACTATATGATGTAATTAACATGACCTGCGTGTCATGATTCGGCATGATGGCTGGAGCCATATGATTGCACTTTAATGACCTGCGTGTCAACCTTATGTAATGCACTTATTTTATTAGCTATAGAGATAGCAATATTATCTGGTGCATCGACAAGGTGGTGGCAATCTTCGCGAAGGTGAACACCAACGCGAATGCCGAAGACGAAGAAATGAAAGACTTCTCCGTCAGAAAGGGCTATACCATATCATGCTATTATGAATTGCCTGAGATGTTTATCCCTTATGATGCACCCTTCTTGATTGCGTGGTAGTCGCTTTTTATTAGGGTGATCTCTCACAAAAATATCAAGTAGTTAGTGTTCTCCCAAGTGTAGCACCGTCACGGCACCTATCTTTTCGGGGTGCGCCGTGTCACACGGGTACGAACGATTAGAGAAGTGTGAGGCGGGTGAGTTGAGACCTCGCAGCGAGATCACTTGGTTGTCTTGACGTTCAGGCATGACCGTCATGAGCTCGGAACACACGCATTGAAAGATGAACAAGAGTCACATAGAGATGTGATTGGCAAGTTGGCCTACCGGTTGAGATTTTCGTCATCAGTGGTGTTACACCAATGGCGAACAATTTAAATGCGGGTCTTGTATCACTCACAATCAATTATGAGAGATATTGATTTGAGTGGGAGCGCACTGTAGAATTAATTCTTTTAATTCTCAGTGCAATTAATTATGAACACTGTCTAAGTGTTATTTGCATAATAGTTGTAGAATAATGGCTCGTGTTTCCACCTTCCCAATTAAAATTGAATAGCTGTTAAATATCTGGTTAAAACTTTACGGTTGGTAACGTAATGAGAGGATTGTCCTCTAGAGTGCCGAGAAGGACTTGTCCTATCGCATGCTTTCGGTATTCTCCCGCTAATGCTATGGATCATGTGACTCTCGTCCATCGATCCAAAAGCTAGAATTTCGTTTCAGTCAAGTGCAATATGTTTGCTTCCATGAGACCCGAACTTCGAAAGTTTGGATAGTTATGTGATATTCATGGAATCTGAAAATCATTTTCAGAGACAGACAAAGGCTAAAAGATATGAGATATCCAAAGCAATGTTTGTTTGCAAACTATTAGTAAAGGAGTTTACTATGCATTAGACTGATAAGAGAGGGATCCAGAAGAACGCCTGTCATATGATGATGGTGAATAAAACAAACAACTTAAAGAGAAAGGAAGTGTCCGAAGGGTGTTAGTGAAACTTTCACGCCTAGGAAGTCCAGGGCTATCGCCACTCTTAAGTTGGGTGCTTCTTCTGAGAGTAGGAGAAATACTGAAAGTTAAACTGTTAGAAGTATAAAGGCAAAAGGAAAGAAGACTGGAATATCCAACTCATGTATGAATGTCATACAGGTTTTTGATGTATAGAAGGCTGGTCAAAGATATAGTTCTTGGGAATTATGGTTAAACATGTTAATCACCTATTCTTGGGTATTGTGAGTTAATCACAAAGATACCCGCTCGATTGCATTCTGTTGCAACTCGATGTAAGAACTACTATGGCCTGAAAGACTAGCCAGGAATGAGGTTTAGATACACGCAGGTAACATGGTAAATGTTACTATGCCTTCCACAGGTGTATTCCCTATGTATTTACTTTCATAAATCATTTTAGAGTTTTACACACTCTAGCCCATTGCATAAAGTATCTTGCAAGAAGGTTGTTCATAAGAGAACTTTTAATGTTCGGAGTTATGAATAACAAAAGGGCCATACTTTCATTATGAATGAGAAGTATGTTATGAATATTGATAATAATACATTACCTCTGTATTTACTTTCATAATTCATTTAGTGTTTCATACACTCTAGCCCTTTGCATAAGGTATCTTGCAAGGAGGTTATTCATAAGAGAACTTTTGATGTTCGGTGTTATGAATAACATGAAGGGCCATGCTTCCATCCAGGATGGGATGTATGTTATGAATATTGATGGTAATATGATACATACATAACACTGACGCTAAATGTCGCAAGACTAAAAGAATACCACATATGTGTGGCACTGCATTTGGTCACATTGGAGAAACCCGCATGGAAAATTCCATTATGATGGATTTTAAAGTCATTTGATTTTGAATCATCTGACACTTGCAACTTTCCTCCGAAAAGTGAAGTGACTGAAATACCGTTCACAGGCCATAAGGAACGAGCAACAAACTTATTGGTGATCATACATTTTGTTGTGTGTAGTTCAATAAATGTTGTTGCAAGTAGTGGATTTATCTATCTTCAGAAATGACTCAAGTAGATATATTGATATTTACTTGATGAGACGTAAGTCTGGATCTTTTGAATTCATTCATAAGGTTTTCAAAAATGAAGTAGAAGTTGTTGTAACAAGAAAATTATGTTTCTACAATTCGATTGTAGAAAGGAATATTTGAGTTACAAGTTTAGCGAATGTCTGATGAGTTGTGAAAGGGGTTTCATAACTTGCACCTCCCGGAGCACCACTGCAAGTGGAGAGTCCGTGTAGATGTAATCGAACCATTCATGACATGGTAAGATCAAAGATGACATAAATAAATTTGCCATTATCCCTTTTAAAGTGATGCTTTAGAGACTGCGGCTTTTACACTGAAAAGAGCTCCATCGGGTCTGTTGAAATGACGCCATGGTATGGTACGCCCAACCATGTTATATCTTTTCTTAACATTTAGAATATGGGGCTTGTGTAAAAGGTTACAAACCTATTCCAAATCAGACAAGTGCTACTTTGTAGGTTATCCCAAGTCATTGGGTATTTCCCCACCACAATACCGAGGCAAATAGGTTTGCCACAAAGAACGGTATGCTTTTTTGAAGAAAATGGTTCTTTCAAAAAGGTGAGTGGGAGAACAGTGCAACTCGACGAGATAAACAGTATCATCGTCATCAGATCAAAGGAAAGAGACCTTGGAAGTAATTCCGGAGTTTCCTACTGCGACTGATACGGAAGTCTCTACAATAAAATGTATGGACTTCGGTCGAACTTGCAGCTGAACCACGTAGGCAAAGCTCGTGCAAACCTATCAGGTGCGCAAACGAGATATTGTTGTTAGACAACAGTATACCTACGATTCACAAGGAAGCGTTGATGGGCCCTGACTCTGGAATTGGCTAAATGCCAATACAATCCGAGATAGTTTCCATATAAGTGATTCAAGATTAAGATCTTGATACACCTTTCGGAAGACTTAGAGTCTAACGAATATTTATGGAACTAAAAACTGATACGGATAAAATGTTTTATCCATAAAGCTCGACTTGTTGCAATAACAAGTTCAAGGAGTTGACTACGATGAGATTGTCTCACCGTAGCGATGCTTAAAGTCGGTTCGGGTTGAACTAGCAATTAATACATATTTCAATCATGAGATATGAAACATGGATGACAAAAGGATTTCCATGTGATGGAAATGAAACCTAGGACTTGTATGTGATACAGTCCAAAGTAATTTGTCGATCCAGAGGATGCTAGTAAGTATGCAAACTTCAGAGTTCCAGCGATGGACAGAAGAGAGCAAAGTGGAGTTGGAATCTTCGTTTTTGATGGAATGGTCAAAAGGGTTTTGACTTCATCAAATGGGTATCGAAGATGCTTGTGATTCAAGAAAGTAAGTGGGAGCATAATAATATTTCTAAAAACCTTGTGTACTTGACACATTGTTAATTGGAAATAAATTTCTTGACACGAATTAGGACTTCATTTGAAAATAGTTTTTCCGATGAAGTTCTTGGGCTAAATAGCCTCAATATTAGGCATGATGATCTATGGAGATAGATTTACCTAATGGGGCTAAGCGATGAATACATATTGACAAGATGCTAAAACTTTTTAGCATTTAAAACGCCAAGGAGTGATTCTTGCCGAAGTCACATGGAAAGAGTTTTTGCAAGACTCGGTGTCCCAAAACACTGATGAGTAAAATACATGATGGAGATTCCACACACTCTTGTGTTTGGATTAATCATGTATTCCATGGTATGTAAAACAACCAGATATGTCCGATACTCCAAAAGTTGTTGCGAGTATGGATACCAAAGTGATCAAAGTACTGATCATAGGACAACAGTGAAAGATGTCATTGAGTACTAGAGTAGTAGTGATGACATGTTTTCTCGCAAGCAGAGATTATGAAGTGCTCGTTGTAAGTAATTACATCGATACAGTCTTCATCAATGCTCCATGCGATTTTCGATTTAAGTTAAGGGTTTTGTGTAATACACAATATGATGGCACGGTAGTTGGAAATTGTTCCAAACAAGATACTGTGGAGAATTCTATAACAAAGGCTAAGTATGTTGACGCTTAAGAAGCGACAAAGAAGTTGTTGAATCATATAGTTCATTCATGAACTTAGTATGGTTCCAAGATGGCTTTGGTCTATGGGACACTATTGCAGATAGTTGCTCCATAGCTCAGTCTGAGGAATCAAGTTTCGACCAATGATTCACACATATGCAAAGCCAAGTCCACACAAAATATGAATTTTGTGAAAGCGTGAAAACGCGAGGATATGCAAAGTTACACACGGAGCTGAAGTCGTCAGATCAGTTGGACATCAGGCTATACCACATGCGAAGCATTTTTTACACCAGTATGCCATAGGTGTAAAGTGCATTAGCATTGACTAGATTATTGACTCTAGTGCAAGTGGCAGTCTGTAGGAGATATGCCCTAGAGGCAATAATAAATGTTATTGATTATCTCCCAGTTCATAATTAGGTTTATGTTCCATGCTATAACTGCTATGGTTCTCGAGTCTGCAATAACCACGAGGCTCGGAGGAAGACTCATATGCACGTGTGGAATAATAAACGGTAAAATGTATTCCTAGTCTGGCCTCTAAGACTGGCTCAAGTATTGCATGATGATCCTGTTTTCCTGATCATGGGCATGGCTATGCCGGCAATTTTGAGGGCGCAATGTTGGTAGAACACTTGTGTTGAATAGACCCGAATTGATGTTATGCTATGAGATACATTCGTCACTAGTTAATGGTTTATAACACAGAGATAGTTAATGTTTGCATAATTCCTTAGACCATGAGAGTATCGAGTTCCTTCGTGCTAGCTTCGTGAACTTTGGGGTTTGTTAAACGTCATCCGTTACTGGGTGGCTATTACGGCGGCTTACGGGTTCACGGAAAAGTATGTCAAGTAACTTGATAGCTCAAGATTGGGATTTGCTCCTCCGACGCTGGAGAGATATCTCTGGGCCCTCTCGGTGTTACGGTATCCATCATCGTCTGGCCAGACACTTTGTGATTTGATCACAGGGATGCCGGAACACGGGAACGAGAAAAGAGAACAATACCGGTAACGAGATAACTGGCATAGTGGACAAGTTGTTGATCCACGGGGATGCCAACATGTCTCACCTCGGGTATTTGTAACATATCGCGAAGCAACAGGAATAGCACATGGCAACTGGAGGTTCACTCGAATATTCATTCGTGTGGGTATAGGGGTCAATATGGGTGTCCACGGCTCCGATGTTGATCATTGATCGGAAGGGGTTCCGGGTCATGTCTATACTTCACCGAACCTATAGGGTCACACGCTTAAGGGTCATCTATCTGCTGAATACTAGACGGGGAGTCTGAGAGAAAATCACCGAAAAAGTTTCGGACGAAACGGAAATGTTCCGGAGAGGATATCGGAATAGTTCCGGTGAAACTGAAAAGTTGTTTCAAGGTATTCCATAAAGTCAAATTGGTTTCGGCACATGCCTGGAAATTATTGGAAGGTACCAGAATTGTTCTGGTAACTTCTGAGATTTTTCAGAGACAAAAACCGGAAATGTTCCGGACTGCCGGAACCGCTTTAGTTGCTTTTCACAGATGAAAATCACTAAACCGAAAAGTTGTTTCGGAGTACACCATAAAGTCAAAATGGTTTCGGCACATGCCTGATAATTCTTGGAGGGTGCCAGAATCGTTCTGGAAACTTTCTGGAATTTTCTGGGATGAAAACCGGAAATGTTCCGGAGCTGCCGGAACCACTTCAGATGCTTTTCGCAGATGAAAATCACTAAACCGGAATTGTTTCGGATCACGTTGAAATTTTTTTTAGTGGGTACTGGAAATGTTCTAAGCCCACATGAATATTTTCAGTTCGAACGGACGCTGAAATATGTCGTCGTGAATAGTGAAAGTGCTTTTTGGATTACTTTTTGGAAAGCCACCTTTTTGGGCTTTTGCTCCAAAATATCTTGGAGATGACATGGATGGATGTGGCTGAAATTTCAGCCCCTCCACCCCTCCTCCTAAATAGAGGTGGAGGGGGCAGCCCAAATCTCATCGTTGCTCTCATACACATGACATAGACTTGTCTGGCTTCTCTCTCCCTCCCAGCGAAATAGTTTCGTAGAGCCGAAAGGTTGTCTGGGTTCCGGCAGGAACTAGTTCTGGATGGCGAAGCCCTGTCGGATAGTTGAGACCGTATGTGTGCAACTCTGTAGAGAGATCGTAGTTTCGGTCTTAGTTTGAGAGTGCCTCCCGAAGGGCTGTCCGAGTGACCGTCCGAGTTTCGATGGTCCTCCCGAAGGGCTGTCCGTGACACCGTCCGGGGGACTGTCCGACCGCCTCCCGGAGGGCTGTCCGGGGGGCGGATGAGGGTATACATCCTCGCGGTTGGGAGGTTGTAAATCCTAGCTGCGGGGATCTGCACCGCCGATCGTCATCGACTCTACTTCCGCTGCGCTACGAGTCGGTAACGAAAAAGATCAAACCTTGTATGCAGTCTTCATAGTGGTCCTGGGCTGGTGCGTAGGTCGGAATTTTTTTGTTTTCTACTGCGTTACCCTACATGCTGCTGCTGCTGCTGCTGCTGAGGAGGAGGAAGAACATGTTGAGAAAGCCCCTCCCAAGAAGAGAAAGAAGCTTATGGCTGATGCTATGCCAAAGACTGGCACATCCAAGAGCACTAAATCTGCACCCAAGAAGCCTGCTGTTGAGAAGCCCAAGAGATTGTCCAGGCAAATTCCAGCATCTGAGAAGAACAAAGGGACTGCCTCCAGAGTTGAGGATGAGGATGCTATGTCTGCCCTAATGAAGCTTAGGCCACACCTTCCAGTACATAATGCCAGCTACCCACTTGCTGAGGATATGAAGAAGAGGAAGGACTCTGGCTTGAGGGCATGGAGAGCTGCTGATCCTTATGCCCAAAGGAAGAAGACAGCTGTGGAGTACAGATTTTTCACCAGAGAGCAACAAGATTTCTATGAAACGGTGTTGTTTGACAAGAGTCCAGCTGTGAGCGATATGCGGTATGTGGACTGGAAATTCATCAAGGAGAATGAGGACTATTTTCCAAATGTCCAAGATAATTTCCACTGCATTGGTTTGGATGAGTTTGTTGGCAAAGAGTTCACTGCTTGGAATGATGAGATGATCATGCAATTCTACTCCACTGCACATTTCTATGGAGATGGTAGGATTGTATGGATGACTGAAGGTGCAAGGTATGAGTCTACTATTGAGGAGTGGGCTGAAATCTTAGGAGTCCCAGAGGTACAGGATGGTGACCTGGATGTCTACTCAGAATCCAAGGCAAACCACAATGCTATGGCCAACATGTACAATGAGATTCCTGCTGCTAATGTGAAGTCTCACATGCTAGGATCTATCTACTTTCTTCAGGCTGGCCTCCGCTCCATGAACACCATTCTGAGGCATACCTTGATGCCCAAGTCAGGAGATGACAAGATGATCCAAGGCTACTCCATTAAAATTTTGATCCACCTCGACAGACACACCAGGATCAGAGTCATCGATTTGATTGTTGAGACAATCAAGAGGGTTGCTGCTGATCAGAAGCGCTCTTGCTATTATGCACCCTACATCCAGATGCTTATCAACTCAAAGTTGCAGAAGCACATATTTGCTCTAGATCGTCCCCACTTGCCCCTACAGCCAGATCTCGAGGACAACGTTGTGGTGATGAACCCAGATCATCCCACTTCAGCTGCAGCTCAGGCAGAGGCAGAGGCAGAGGCAGCTAGAGCCACTAGTGCTCAGGTCCCCAGATCCAGGAACGAGCAAATGGATCTTTTGGTCTCATCAGTTCAGGACATGAAGAAGGACATTAAGGGGATTCTGGACAACCAGAACAGTCTTGTGAGGATCTTCGAGAACAGGATCAAGACCCTTAATGATAAGGTGGATGGGCTGACTAAGACAGTCAATGAGCTCAAGAAGGAAGTTGACTAAGTGCCTCTTCCTCAGACTTCTTCTGATGATGATGAGGATGAGGATGGTTCTCCTCTCAGGCCAGGCACACAGTTTTCCACTCAGGCCAGATCAGCCACTGTGCCAGCTCCAGACTTGAGGCCCTCTTCATCAGCTCCCGCTACTGTCACCTCAGCTCCTGCTCCATCAGTTTTAGTTCCTCCAGTTGCCACACCAACTCCATCCACAACATCTGCAGAGATCTTCACCGACGTTGTTCTCTCGACTCCTTCATCAACAACCGGAGGAGATCAGCCCAAGAACGCTTAGATATATGCCTTTGAACTTTTTGGTAACTTGTTGCCAAAGGGGGAGAAGTGTATATAGATCTTTAGGCTTCGAGTGAGAGAGCGTTTGGTGTTTATTGCTTTTTCAAAACATTTGATCTTTTGGTTTCGTGTGATACATGTTTGTGGTGTTTGATCATACGCGTTATGTGTGATGCTACTATTTCCTATCATCTTAATGCCTATGAGATGATCATACACCTTTGCTTGATTGTGTTGTGCTATGATGTTCATTCTAATTACTCTCGCACACCACCAAGATGTATGTGACATGGAAGAAGTGCCCCATGTACCTAATCGATTGTGCATTTGCATTCAAACGCAAATTCAAAATAATGCACAAATTTAGGGGGAGCTGTTGCTTATCACATACTTCTCAAAGCGATGATTATATTCATTGATTATATCATATGTCGAAGCTTTAATCTATATGTTGGCATCAATTACCAAAAAGGGGGAAATTGAAAGCACATTTGCTCCCTTGGTGGTTTTGGTAATTAATAACAACATATAAGTCATTGAACTAATGTTTCCACTAAGTATATTTCAGGAAATGTTCAATGATAGGATTGGCAAAAGGATTGTGGAGATTGTGGAATACCCCAAGATGCAAGGAAATAGGTTGGCAAAGCTTCAAGGAAGAGGACTCTACATTTTACATTTGTGAGAAATCACTTTGAGTCCATAGGAAAGCCAATACTATTAAAAGGGGGTAAGGTTTTGTTGGTGAACAAAATGCTCATACGTGCACAAGTGATAGTCACCAAAAACACCCACAAGCTCTCCCACCAAAGTCTGTCCAAAGCCAAATACTCAAAATCGGTGCACCAACTTTTCCATCCCGGTGCCACCGATTCTCAACCTCAGAAAGACTCAGCCAAACCCTAGCCACTTCGGTGCAACCGATTCAATCCCGGTGCCACCGAGTTTAGGTTGCCAACTCTCTGTTACGCAAATTCACAATATCGGTACCACCGAGATTGTTGGATCGGCGTCACCGAGATTGTCAATCTGACCGTTGGTCACCTTATCGGTGCAACCGAGTTTCCTATATCGGTCTCACCGAGATTCAAAAGTTGCCACTTTTGGTCACTTCGGTACCACCAAGATTTACACATCGGTGTCACCGAGTTGGTCATTTTGTGTGTAACGGTTGGATTTTTGGGGATGCCTATATATATACCCCTCCACCACTACCTACTCAACAGAGAAGCACTTAGAACTATTCCATACTTGCCCCATCCAGTTTTCTGAGAGAGAACCAACTATTCTTGTGTTGAGGTCAAGATCTTCCACTCCAACCATATGGATCTTGATCTCTAGCCTCCCCAAGTTGCTTTCCACCAATCCCATCTCTTCCACCAAGCCAAATCTGTGAGAGAGTGATTGTGTGTTGAGGAGTCTATCATCTTGAAGCACAAGAGCAAGGAGTTCATCGACATTACCGAGCCTATTACCTTTTGGAGGGTGGTGCCTCCTAGATTGGTTAGGTGTCGCTTGGGAGCCTCCTACTTCGTGTTGTGGAGTTGAACCAAGAAGTTTGTAAGGGCAAGGAGATCGCCTAGTTCGTGAAGATCTACCCATAGTGAGGCTAGTCCTTCGTGGACGGAAGTCGTTATGGAATAGTCAAGGTTACTACTTCGTGGACCCTTATGGGTGGAGCCCTTCGTGGACTCTCGCGACCGTTACCCTTCGTGGGTTGAAGACTCCATAAACGTGGACGTACGATAGCACCACCTATCGGAACCACGGAAAAAAATCATCGTGTCTACAATTGCATTTGATCTTCCTACCCTATCCTTTACTACTCATGCTTGTTGTTACTTTCCGCTGCTATACTCTTAGACATGCATGTGTAGGGTGTACTTGACTTGCCATGAAATGCTAAAACTTCCAACTCTAAAATTTGGGAAAAGGCAAAACTTTTATTTGGTCAAGTAGTCTAATCCCCCCCCCCCTCTAGACATACTTTCGGTCCTACACAACTACCTCCCTCATGTCGAGGAGGAGGACAGCCTGGAAGCCGAAGACTTCACCGTCCCCAAAAACCTTGAGGATCAGGAATGGTTCAGGCAACAGCTCATAGCCACTGCCCGAAGCCTGAAGGCAAAAGAACGGTAGCTTAAGGCCGAACAGGACACCCTCAATGATAGATGGATAAGGGTCCTATCAGCCGAGGAAGGGTACGGTACCGGTCTATTGGACCAACCCAAGAGCTATCCATGCCGACGGCTGCTGCCACAGTTCGACGACGAGGTCTCTAATACACCGTCTCCCAAGCACACTCCATACGACCAGCCGGACCGCCCTCCCCGAGGACGAGATAGAACGGCTGGCGACGCCGGTTATAAGCCGGCGATACCCCGCAGAAGGGGAAAAGAGCCAATAGAGCCTGAGGACATGTACGACCTGTGACACGACCTGGATTATAGAATAGGACGCACGAGATCCATCTACGGATCTAGAGGGTACTCCCCCGATAGACAGGACGGGTACCAGCCTCGGCTCGACCGCAACAACAGAGATCGGGAACAAAACCGGGCCAGATCAGGCGCCGAATATCGGCGTGACATAGCCCGGGTCAGAGATGCTGCCCACCCACTGTGCTTCACCGACGAGGTGATGCAGCATCAGTTCCCGGAAGGGTTTAAACCCGTGAACATAGAACAATACGACAGGACAACTGACCCAGCAGTGTGGATCGAGGATTTCCTCCTCCACATTCATATGGCACGAGGAGATGATCTCCACGCCATCAAGTATTTGCCCCTAAAACTTAAGGGGCCAGCTCGGCACTGGTTAAACAGCCTCCCCAAAAATTCTATCGGGAGTTGGGAGGATCTCGAGGACGCATTCCGATCTAACTTCCAGGGCACCTATGTACGGCCGCCGGACTCCTCCGACCTAAGCAATGTTGTCTAGAAAGCAGGCGAATCGGCTCGACAATTCTAGAAACGGTTGTTGACCAAAAAGAACCAGATTGTCGATTGCCCAGACGCCGAGGCAATAGCCTCCTTCTGGCACAATATTCGGGATGAATGGCTGGCTCGCCAGCTCGGTCAGGACAAGCCTAGGACCATGTCCGCCCTTATATCACTCATGACCCGCTTTTGCGTGGGCGAGGATAACTGGCTAGCTAGACGAAGCCACAACCCCGAAGACCCCGGCACCTCCGAAGTCCGGGATGGAAACGGTAAACCATGACGCAACAAAAGTAAACGCCGGCACAACAATGGTGATGCCGACGACACAGCCGTTAACGCCGGTTTCCACAACCCCAGATCCGGGCAGGGGAAGAAGCCTTCTAAAGGCAATCATGACGGACCTACCCCGCTGGACAAGATCATGGATAGGCCCTACCAGATCCACGGCACTCAAGATAAGCCCGCCACCCACACCAACCGTAACTATTGGGTGTTCAAACAAGCCGGCAAACTCGCAGCCGAAGAGCAAGGCAAGGGCCCACGCAGCGAGGACGATGACGAGCCCCGCAGTCCGAGCAATGGAGGACAGAAGCAGCTCCCTCCAGAGGTAAAGACTGTGAACATGATATACGCCACTCATATACCTAAAAAGGAGAGGAAGCGCGCCCTTCGGGAGGTCTACGCCGTAGAGCCTGTAGCCCCGAAGTATAACCCATGGTCGGCGTACCCGATCACGTTTGATCGACAAGACCATCCGACCAGTATCCGTCATGGGGGTTCGGCGGCCCTCATCCTAGACCCCATAATCGATGGGTATCACCTCACTAAAGTCCTAATGGACGGAGGAAGTAGCCTCAATCTGATTTACTCAGACATGGTGAAAAAGATGGGTATACATCCCTCAAGGATCAAACCTAGCAACACTACCTTTAAAGGAGTGATTCCAGGCGTCGAAGCCCGGTGCACGGGCTCTGTGAGCCTGGAAGTAGTGTTCGGTTCGCCCGACAACTTCCGCAGTGAGGACTTGATCTTCGACATTGTCCCTTTCCGCAATGGTTATCACGCCATGCTGGGCACAGAGCGTTCACTCGCTTTAACGCCATCCCACACTACACCTACCTCAAGCTCAAGATGCCCGGGCCCAAGGGGGTGATTACTATCAACGGCAACACAGAGCGTTCCCTCCGAACTGAGGAACACGCATTGGCCATGGCGGCCGAATTCCATTACGAGGACGATCGGCCAACACCGAAATCTCCCATAAAGGCACGTAAGGCTGACAAACGAGCTCGGTCTCAGTCCGAACTCCCGGAATCTTATTCTTCCCAGAAATAGGGACACGCTCCTCACTGCACAGCCCTATGACCTGTCAAACATGTGCCAAGATGGCAGAACTTTGCACTCAAGATTCCATGGGCAGCAGCGGGGAACAACTATAAAAGGGAAAGTGTTCGGCTGGACCGAACTATTGCCAGTACATGTCCTCAGACATACCACAGGTACCATCAAGGACCTTCTAAAGCGTAAAGCTCATCCAAGTTTCGGCGACTTCTCAAGATCTTCTTCCCAAGGTCCACTCGCCGACACCATCACCCTTAAAGGAACACAACTCCCTAGGAGGTGCAGGAGCGGACATGCGGCTGGGCACATCAAGGTCGTCAAGCCACCCATCGATGACCCCTGGTACAACCTCTCCTCTGTAAACCTTATATTTCCTCGTCAAATACCTATAAACAGTGGCTTCGGCAATTTGAGTTATAAGAATTAATGAGCAAATAATACACCATTGTACGTGGCTTCTTCGCTGTATTTTATGCTACATACTCTGTTCTTCCCTCATCAACGCTTCTTGCGAAACTGTTCGGTATACATTACGATGCAACCGGCTAATAGACCGGGGGATTGAATTTAAAATATCACCCTAAGCATCACCCCGACACAATTGATCGTGTGTTCGGCGTCTTGGATTTTTCTTTATATGCATTGGATCCGAACTATGTCTTGGGTCAATAGTTGGGTTGCCCGGCTCCTGTGTTTGCCCTCTTACGTTCCGCTTGTTCGGCTAAAAGGGCAAAGGGAGAACCACTGCGATTGTGCTTCCAGCTCGCCTGGTCAAGCACCTCAGGGGAGAAAGCCGAAAACTGACTGTCATAGTAAGCGAGAACCGGTCTGCAAATCTGAGCATAAGTGTCATACTAAAAAAATCGATAGAGGTTATTCAGTGTAATACGATGGGTTTCGTACTTGTATGAACCATGTGATGCTGGCTTTAGCCTCGGTACATCCGAACTTCACAAAACACTGGGGGCTAGTCATCAGCCCCCGCATTTTTTTCCTACGGCTAAGTGAAAGCAATAAAGCATCATAGTCCGATTGCCTTGTTCCCCTCGCACTACCACCTTCTGGCACCGATACCTCGACTAAGGTTTACAGTGCGGAGGCAGAAACACCTCGCGTAGTATCTACGTGGGGGCTGAAGCCGACGACTCGCAACTTTCAGATAAATAGGCCACACAGGAGTCATAATAAATACAAAACCCAAAAGACATGATAAACCATGCAGCCTCATTATAAAGCGTTATCAGTCTTAGGACATATTACAGCGCGCTCATTCATAAAAAACATCCTTAGAGCATTGGGCCTCTATCGCCCGAGCACCCTCCATCACTGTGGAGAAGTATAGCTCGGGGCGCCTATGCCCCTTTCCAGGGGGCGGAGGTGCGGTGGCCATCTCGGTCGGCTTGAGCTTCGGCGAGTGCACCAAGGTCCTTGCAAAGGCCATCCGAGCTCCCTCGATGCATGTAGAACGCTTTAGCGCATCAATCCGAGGCGCAGCATCGCACAGTTTACGCACCAAACCGAAGTAGCTGCTCGGCAATGGCTCTTCAGGCCACAGCCGGATGCAGAGATCCTTCATGGCCGGCTCCGCCATCCTGTGCAGCTCCATCAGTTGCTTCATCTGCTCGGTCAGAAGAGGAGAGCGCTCGGGGGACTCAAACTGTGCCCAGAATAGCCGAGCCTCATCATCCTCCTCCCGCGAAGCATAAAACTTGTTCACGTCCGCTACACTCTTTTGAAGGTCCGTAAAGGCGCCTGGGGAACACCACACCTGGGTGAGCAACGCAAACCTGCTACCACCAAAGGCACACTGTAGTACATACGGCTTACCATCTGTGACAGCCTTGACTTGGCGGATTTCGTCTTCAAAGAACCGCCTGTCCACCCGCTCCTTTTGGAGCTCGGATTTCAGTGCGGACAGCTCGGTGGCTTGCTCTTTGCCTTTCTACTCAAGGGCCTCGCACTTCGTGCTGGCATCCCTGAGCTCCTGCTGCACCTCCTCCACCCGGGCCTCCTGCTTATCACTCGCAGTTTTTAATGCTGATAGTGCGGCTGCTGCTTGTTCGGCTGCCGCCTTCTCATCCATGGCCTCCTGCTTCATCTTTTTTAGCTCGGCCTTGAGGTTCTCGACCTCCGTAGCCGAAGCTGTGGAAGCAATAAATAAATTCATACACTGGGTTACCAGAGTGGATCACTAATGATAGACAGCCCTGCTACTGTTTGAGCTTGTGTTGGTTTTCCCTTGAAGAGGAAAGGGTGATGCAGCAAAGTAGATAAGTATTTCCCTCAGTTGTTGAGAACCAAGGTATCAATCCAGTAGGAGGTACAAGCAAGGCCCCAATCTTTGCACCTGCATAAACAATCAAACACTTGCACCCAACACTATAAAGGGGTTGTAAATCCCTTCACGGTTACTTGCAAGGATGAGATCTGATAGAGATAGATATAAAAGATTGCTAAAACTAAAATAAAAGTAAATAGATTGCAGCAAAGTATTTTTGGTATCTTTCGTTTATAGATCTGAAAATATAATATGGAAAATAGACCCGGGGGCCATAGGTTTCACTAGAGGCTTCTCTCTTGAAGGAAAATAATACGGTGGGTGAACAAATTACTGTCGAGCAATTGATAGAAAAGTGCATAGTTATGACGATATCCAAGGCAATGATTATGCATATAGGCATCACGTCCGTATCAAGTAGACTGAAACGATTCCGCATCTACTACTATTACTCCACACATCGACTGACTCCTGCCTGCATCTAGAGTATTAAGTTCATGAAGAACAGAGTAACGCATTAAGTAAGATGACATGATGTAGAGGGATAAACTCAAGCAATATGATGAAAACCCCATCTTTTTACCCTTGATGGCAACAATACAAATACGTGCCTCGCTACCCCTACTTTGTCACTGGGTGAGGACACCGCAAGATTGAACCCAAAACTAAGCACTTCTCCCATTGCAAGAATTACCAATCTAGTTGGCCAAACCAAACCAATAACTCGAAGAGACTTGCAAATATATGAAATCATGCATATAAGAATTCAGAGAAGATTCAAATAATATTCATAGATAATCTGATCATAAACCCACAATTCATCGGATCTTGACAAACACACCACAAAAGAGTATTACATCGGATAGATCTCCATGAAGATCATGAAGAATATGGTATTGAAGAACATAGAGAGAGAAGAAGCCATCTAGCTACTAGCTATGGACCCGAAGGTCTGAGGTGAACTACTCACGCATCATCAGAGGGGCAATGGAGTTGATGTAGATGCCCTCCGTGATCGAATCCCCCTCCGGCAGATTACCGGAAAAGGCTCCAAGATGGGATCTCACGGGAACAGAGGCTTTCGGCGGCGGAAAAGTATTATCGTGACTCTTTTTTGTATTGGGAGAATATTTGGGAATTTATAGGCTGAAGATTAGGGTTGGAGTGCCTGCAGGGGGGCCACAAGCCAGGGGGCGGCCCCCCCAAGGGCGCGCCCTGCAGGCTTGTCGCCTCCCGGCAGGTCTCCTGCCTTCCTCTCCAAGTCTGGTAGGTTTCTTCTGGTCCAAGAAAAATCATCGCGAAGATTTTATTCCGTTTGGACTCCGTTTGATATTCCTTATCTGCAATACTCAAAAACAAGGAAAAAAACAAAAACTGGCTCTGGGCTCTAGGTTAATAGGTTAGTCCCAAAAATAATATAAAATAGCATATTAATGCATATAAAACATCCAAAACAGATAATATAATAGCATGGAACAATCAAAATGATAGATACGTTGGAGACGTATCAAGCATCCCCAAGCTTAATTCCTGCTCGTCCTCGAGTAGGTAAATGATAAAAACAGAATTTTTGATGTGGAATGCTACCTAACATATTTATCCATGTAATATTCTTTATTGTGGCATGAATGTACAGATCCATAAGATTCAAAACAAAATCTTAATATTGACATAAAAACAATAATACTTCGAGCATACTAACAAGGCAATTGTGTCCTTTCAAAATAACATGGCCAAAGAAAGTTATCCCTACAAAATCATATGGTCTGGCTATGCTCCATCTTCCCCACACAAAGTATTTAAATCATGCACAACCCCGATGACAAGTCAAGCAATTGTTTCACACCTTTTATGTTCTCAAACCTTTTCAACTTTCACGCAATACATGAGCGTGAGCCATGGATATAGCACTATTGGTGGAATAGAATATGGTGGAGGTTGTGAGGAAAAAGGAAAAGATAGTCTCACATCAACTAGGCGTATCAACGGGCTATGGAGATGCCCATCAATAGATATCAATGTGAGTGAGTAGGGATTGCCATGCAACGGATGCACTAGAGCTATAAGGGTATGAAAGCTCAAAAAGAAACTAAGTGGGTGTGCATCCAACTCGCTTGCTCACAAAGGCCGGGCAATTTGAGGAAGCCCATCATTGGAATATACAAGCCAAGTTATATAATGAAAAATTCCCACTAGTACATGAAAGTGACAAAATAGGAGACTCTCTATCATGAAGATCATGGTGCTACTTTGAAGCACAAGTGTGGAAAAAAAGATAGTAGCATTGTCCCTTCTCTCTTTTCTCTCATTTTTTTTTGTGGGCATCTTTGGCCTCTTTTTTTTATTTGGGCTTCATTGGCCTCTTTTATTATTTGTAAAGTCCGAAGACTCTTCCCAACTTGTGAGGGAATCATAGCTTTTCTCATGGGACAATGCTCTAATAATGATGATCATCACACTTTTATTTACATACAACTCATGAATTACAACTCGATACCTAGAACAAAATATGACTCTATATGAATGCTTCTGGCGGTGTACCGGGATGTGCAACGATCTAGCGTAGCAAATGACATAAAAAATGGACAAGCCATGAAAACATCATGCTAGCTATCTTACGATCATGCAAAGCAATATGAAAATGATGGTGCGTGTCATAATAAACGGAACGGTGGAAGTTGCATGGCAATATATCTCGGAATGGCTATGGAAATGCCATAATAGGTAGGTATGGTGGCTGTTTTTAGGAAGGATGTATGGTGGGTTTAATGCACCGGCGAAAGTTGCGCGGTACTAGAGAGGCTAGCAAAGGTGGAAGGGTGAGAGTGCGTATAATCCATGGACTCACATTAGTCATAAAGAACTCACATACTTATTGCAAAAGTCTATTAGTTATCGAAGCAAAGTATTAGACGCATGCTCCTAGGGGAGAGGTTGGTAGGAGTTAACCATCGCACGCTCCCGACCCTCACACAAAGGATGACAATCAATAAACAAATCATGCTCCGACTTCGTTACATAACGGTTCACCATACGTCCATGCTACGGGAATGACAAACTTTTAACACAAGTATTTTTACCAATCCACAATTACTCACTAGCATGACTCTAATATCACCATCTTTATATC